>CM060364.1:78888517-80167846 GCA_030545235.1 Helianthus tuberosus | reverse complement strand
CTTTCTTTCTTCCTGCGTTTTCAATGTTGGGCGACCACGAGTTTTCTTCAGAACAGCAGGAGGTTTTTTGTTATTGTTCCCTGGATTGAGGATTTGCTGAAACTTTTCAAAGAAGCTCCTTTTCACTTGAGGGGGTGTTGGATCGATCTTTTGTTTCAATTTTTCAAATTCCGCGTCTACATCGATATCCTCTATGTTTTTCTTTGCAGGCTTAAAGTTAAGCTTCTTCCAGAACACGTCTATGTGTGTGATCCGGAGTTGCTGACCTGTGGATGAAAACAAATTAGGTGGCAGAATCATAACGAGAAAGGTCAAAGATATTAATTACCTTTATTTTCCAACTTTTCCAAACGACAGGCACATGGCAAACCACAGCTGGTAAAAAGTTGGCAACCACAGCTTGCACCGTAGGCTCTCAACCCGTCTTCCTTACGTTTTAGTTCCCTACTCAAAAGCTCAATCGCATATATTGAAACCTTTCTGAGAATATATGCAAGCATGGGCTGCTTCTTGTGGTGCGTCATCACTTTTCGGAGGCTTGTTTCAAAGCTTGTACTAATCTCGGTGTATTGTCTATCAACAACATGATCAACATACAGTACAAGTTTATCCAGTGTGTTGCGATGACTTGGAAAGTGACTTTTTAGTGTTGCATGCATGCCCTCAACCCTGTTGGTCGTAGTTTGGTGAAAGTTGATAGTTTTGTTAATCCAGCATGATACAAACTTTTCACGGTACGGATCCAACCAGGATTTCTTCATATAATCAAAAACCTCTAAAATTAAAAAAAACGTAAATAGTCAGTTTTTGTTATTATATAAAATTTGAACATAATTATGTAAGAAATACCTACGTTCACGGTCATCTTCTTTCAGCTGTGCTTCAAAGTTTTCCAAGTTATACCTGTATATTTCCTCGGTCGTAGACTCGCACAATAACCAAAAACTACGTACGAATTCTTTCCAATCCTTGTCAGAGAATTTCTTCTTGCTGTTCTTATTAATATTTTGTTGAATATGGAACCGACAAAGATACTTATGCGCTTTTGGAAAAACTTGTTCACACGCGTTCATCAGCGCAAAATCCCTGTCTGTTAAAATCACGCGCGGTTCCATACATCCTACCAGCATAGACTTGATCCTCTGCAACACCCATAGGTAGTTCTCTGACTTCTCAGCGGAAATTACCGCACAAGCAGCCGTAAACGATTTGTTTGTCGACGTTATGCCTACGACCTGAACAAATGGCAGGTTGTACATGTTCGTTTTGTAGGTGGCGTCAATAATTAGCACATGCGGGAAGGCACACCACATATTGAATGATCTTTCGTGAACAAAGAAGACATCTTCAACTTCGTTTGATATCTCATTCGTGCGCATGTAATAAGTGTAATTTTTTTCGAGAAGAATGCTTTCAAGTTTTTGCATCGGAGACTTACCGACATTTTTTTCGGCGTTGATCTTCTGAACAGCGTTGTGTATATCTTTCGGAATAAGCTTTCTAGCCGGATTGTTTTTTGTCAGCGTTCGCCAGATACTTTGGTTAGGAATGTCTTGCTCTGCCAGCTCCTTAACCAGTTTTGTATCCTCCGAAGAAAGCCTTCTCGCATACGCGTGACCCTCTAAGTTTTCAATAGGAGTGTGGTTATGCTTCGCCTTCGTCACCTCGATCCTCCAAACACTTCCGGATGATTCCGAAAACCCGATCATCTCGAACGGGCAGCCTATTTTCTTGCTACCCGTTTTCCTCTGTGTAGCTATACTCTTATGCTCCCCACCAAAAGTACATTGAAACCAAATCTTGTAATTCTCTCCTCTTTTATTCGACCTCTTAGTCACAATGAGGTAACCGTTGTCTTTTGCCGTGTCTTGTACCCAACGCACCAACTCTTTACGTGACGAAAAGGTCTGCGTCGTATCAAACGAAAACGTAACCGGGTAACAGCCTTCCTCGTCAACAGACACATCCCCCGGCTCACCATCGTCACCGAGGTCCGAATATACTTGATGTTCAAAGTTGTGCTCGCCACCGTAACCGAAATTCGAATAACCTTGTAAGCTCTGTTGACAACCGTAACTGTCGCCACCGTACTCGCCACCGTAACCGAAATTCGAATAACCTTGTTGTGCGTAAGGGTCCTCCACAGGGGTATTCAAATCCAGCGTCACCGTGTTATCACGATAATGAATGCCAGATACAACCTCTGCCTCCCTCAAGTTGGACGAGACCGGTTTCTCATACGAGTCAGAAATAGCGGTCCCCTCGTAAGAATCAGGAACAACTGTCTCGTCAGAATATTGACCGAAAATATAGTTGTTTAACCACGACATCGTTTTTTCAAGAGATGTAACTAATACAGCAAAACCGCGCGTTATTTTGAGAAGAAACACAACGGATCTGAAATGAAGGCAAAATGTATATCGAAGATGGAAATGTGTGATGGAAATGTATGTCGAAGATGGAAACACAACCTCAAGTTGGCAAAACGGACAGTGTGTGATGGAAATGTATGTCTCACAGGTTGCTTTTAAAAGGGGAAAAGGGTGAAATTTGGGGTCGAAGCGCCGCGCTATGGCCACAGCGCGGCGCTTAGGGTTAACGACAAAACATCATGATTAGCTTTATGTCTGTCAAACAGTAACGAATGTTTCAAACGTCAATCGAAGCACGTGTTGTCGATCGAAGCGCCGCGCTTTGGCCATAGCGCGGCGCTTTGGGGTGTGAAAATAATTTTGGGCGTGTGCAGCTAGCATGACCCATCAACAAACATTACAAATTAGAAGACTTTTACTGACAGAAGGATCTTTTGGTGATGATTCCAACCGACAATAATTCCTCAGTGAAATTCCATCGGAAATTTGGGTGTGAGTAAAGACTTCCGACGGATCACCGAATGTCACTCACTCGCATGTCACCAACACATATTATTGAAGGGCCACCAATAACCACAACATTGGAAATGTTTATCAGTGAATCATCGATGGTTGCATTACCGGAATATAACTACGAGTGTGAGTGAAGAAACACCAAGTTAATATGGCGATTAGTATGTGGTTTGTGTCTAGCCCAAATAAGGTTAAACTTATTCTGAACTCGATAAACAGCTACGTCGATTCTGCAAAACAATCAACACACCATGAAGCTCGTTATAAGGAGAATAGGGGGTTCTCCTTGTAACCACCCTCCGGCGTGAGAATAAGAACTTGCTTTGAGAATAAAAGTGTGTGTATTAAGTAAGAAAGCAAGAGAGCGATCCTTAAACCTGGCGGTGAAGTTCTCTATTTATAGCCGAGGTGAATTGTAAAGGAGATGGGCTGATGGGCCTTGGGTCTGAGATCGACAACAAGGAATATCCATTCTGCCTCCTCTGCCACGACCGTTAGTGATTCCAGGTGAGAGGGTAGTTGTCGCATGCTGAATGGATCCACATGTCCTGACAGTTGTCCTTGTTGTCTGGTCTGTCATCAACGGTTAAGTGGAAATCACGGAGCAGTGGTGGGCGCAAGCTGATTAGTGCCACGTATGTGTCGTTGTGTACTTCTTGTCTCTTGCACGACTACTCATCGTGCAGCACAATAGAATACAGTCTATTGAGCGCCTATTGGTCCACTGCTCTGTCACTCATACTTTTGTACTGTCCGATGTTACCCGTCACTTCTTGTCCCCGCGCGACATGGGGTTATCCTGAGTAATCAGCGCAAGGTCAAGTGAGCTATGTCTTCTATCAAAGGAACTAAGTGTCAGAATTGGTTCTATCTTGGTCATGACCTCGCGCGCGGCTGCGGGCATACTCCTTTAGTCGGCGCAAGGTCGAGTGTCGCACCCCGATTTTCGGTGGGCCCGGATGGGTACAGTCGTGACGGTTGGATAAACAGTTATCACAGTATAATAATATGCAGCGGAAGTATTAGATTAAAATTAATAAAATAAAGCTTGAATGTATGAAATTAATTACAAGCGTTCGATACAAGCCCACAGGCAGGATCCAAATAAACAAAGCTTTAGACATTGTAACACCACGTAAAAACGTGTCCAATTATGTGAAGACACGTATCCTAAACCCTAATCATGTGAGAGATTGGGTATGAAGGACTAAAGTTGTAAAACGGTCAAAATATGAAACTGAATGGACTAAAAGTGTCAACATGCCAAACTTGAGCCTCTGAATGACCATACGTGAAGAATATATTCTTAAACGAGTAATAAATTGGATATAAGAAGCTGTTTATGAAAATAATCAAAAGATTATAAACTACAGGGGTTAAACGTGTCAACATGCTAATTCAGACCTCTGAGTGACCTTTTACCAAACCCGAAGCTTCGAAATATTCAAATATACTCTTAAGAATAAGTTATATAAATTTCACATGGTTTCGAGATCGTTAAGCATGTTTTCAAGATTTTGGGCTATAAGTGTCAACTTGACGAAACTTGCAATTATAGTGAGATTTAACGAGACCGAGCCTAACGAAGTTGATTATACATCCTTGAGTCTCAACAAACTAACTACAAGGGCCTTATATGCCAAAAATATGGTTAAATAAGGTTTAAAACGACCAGGGACTGATTCTGCCATGTTTAAAAGTTTAGATGCTGATTTCGTGAGTCTAGGCGGGCCGCGTAAGAGACTTCTCAATCTTACGCGGGGCACGTAAAAGTCCCCAGCGAGCAAAACAGCTTTCAGCTGCTTTTTTGTTTATTGCAGCCATGATTTTCTTCCTTGATCACCAAGTTATGTGCTCACCAAGGCTTTTGCTCTGAATGCAACATTTGTCACAATCTTATCAAGCCTTGGAGGACACACTATACACTTGTCTTGATCCTATGATTTCCCAAAACCTATATAAAGGATGAAAGTTCATCCATTTTAATTGCTCATTATCATTCCAACTTCTCATCTCTCAAATCTGGAGCTACCTGGCTTTAGGAGAAGACTTAGAAGTGTAGAAAAGATAGCAAGGACCTTGTGTAAGAGTTTAATCCCTGCTTAGTCCATTTCTATTAGCTTAAAACCGAAAAGTCAAACATAAAGTAATTTAGCTTTGACTTTCGGTTTAATCACAAATGGTCCAGCCACTAATCGAAACGAAAGTGGTTATGAAACCATATTAAGGTAGGTGATTAACCCTTAAAAGGGCACCTTCTAATTATTTCGTTTGACTAGTTAATTGTCGGGTCAAACTAGTTTGACAAAAAGTCAAACTGGACAGAAAATGTAAAAATGATTCTAATTAATAAAACAGAGGTTCTAAATTATTTTTTAACATTTTAATGACTTTGTAATTAATATTAGAACATGTTTTATCTGTCCTAACCCGACAATTATCAGTCTAAGGTCAGTTTATAACCGAAAGTCGCAAAAGCATGACTTTTGCTTTAACTTTCAGTTCTGACCCGTTCAAGGTTAATTCTCCCATGTTTTAAGATTCCATTAGGACCACATTATATAGTAGTGTAACCTCCTAGAGTTATGTTGCTTGGTCCTTAGTGGTTTGAATTATATGTACGTGTCCGTTATTATGCTTATAAATGCCATAATTGCCCTTTTTACATACAAGTGAGATTTTTAGCAATGTGAGTGGACAGAAAAAACCTTTGCTACTGATATTTAGACTTGTCCCAAGAATTTGACATCAGTTCTTGGTCCCAAATAGGAGTTATGTGCGATATCGTAATTAGGAGCTTTTTATTAGTTAAATTGCGGTATCATGCATAATGCTCCTTTAAACTTGGATTTTGAACCAAAACTCATTACCTATTGTTAAGATATTATTTTTAAGGAATTTTAGGATTCTTGGTCAGATTATTATCTGTTTAAAACATTGAGTTTTTGTATAATTCGGTTAATGACGATAATACCCTTTTTAGACATAAAATGAGATTTACAAAGGATTTGAATGCCAAACTTTTTTCTACTGATTTCCTACATTAAATAAATTAATTTGAGCATTTAAAACTGATCAAAATCTCAGATTTACTTAAACATCTTGATTATCGTCAATAAGCGAGTTTTACGCTAATTAGGTGCATAGTATGGTTTAAAACCATATTTAACACCTAAGACTTATTACCTACTAACTTTTTAAACAAATTTAAATATTT
The DNA here is from genome assembly GCA_030545235.1 of Helianthus tuberosus. Taxonomy (NCBI): domain Eukaryota; kingdom Viridiplantae; phylum Streptophyta; class Magnoliopsida; order Asterales; family Asteraceae; genus Helianthus; species Helianthus tuberosus. The sequence goes on along the minus strand of CM060364.1, from coordinate 80,161,744 downwards.
TTACAATAGGTATAAGTTATGAACTCAGGTTTCCAAAAATACCCTTAAAAGCCTATGTGAAATGACCAAAATGCCCTTTCGTGACATAGTTTGGTCATAAATAGTAAATTTCACATAGATATAATATCTTACTGATGTAATGAGATAAATTAAATATTTTTACTGATTTCAAAAGACCAGAACTTCAGTTTGTTATAAAACCTCTTTTATAAGCGTTAAAATTTCCAAAATGCCCTTATGGGACTTAATTTGGTTTTAAATACTTTTTGGGCATATATTGTGACAACTCGAGCTTCCGACTTTCACTTTCACATTTAGTGCACGTTGACTTTGACTGTGTAGTTGTTTGACTTGTTTAACTTGTAACTGTACACGTTTTTTTTTATGAATGCATTGTGGTTGCATGATTTTGTGTTTGGCTGTATAACATGAAACCTGTTGAAAACTTAAACTGTTAACACATAAAAGGACTCGACGAAACAGACAGGACCCGACGAAACAGACTGTTTCGCCATAAGCATCTCGACGAAACAGAAGTCTGTTTCGCCAAGCCCAGTTTCGCCAAGCCCATTAAGGGCCCAGAACGGTAATTCCTGTATATTAACGTGAACCGACTCCCTGTTTCACACTTTGAACTAAAATAGAAACCCTAGAACTCTCCACTCTGTGAAGGCGATAACCATCTACAACCATCATCTTTCTCTCTCGAAATCCTCCCTTGTTCATCCCGGATATCTCGGTTAGTGCGTGCTCGTCTAATCGGTTTCTTTGTTCTTTGTTTTCTTTATACATGTTGTGTATATGCTTGATTTCTGGATTATAGGAGTATATGTGTATGATGAATACTTAGGGTTTCATGAACCTCTCAATGATTATGCATGTTAGCGGGTATGCATAGAGTATGGATTTTATGAGTGTTGTTTTGTGATGATTACATGATTTTATTGATGATGATGATGATATGATCCCTGTTTCATTGATGCTTCGGTTGAGATGCATAGATTAATGGTTAGTAACATAAGACTCATTATATTGAGCGAGGATTGAATGATTTCTGTAAAACTGTTGTATCGGCGATTAGGGTTTATGTACGTAACTGATTCACGACGAAACTGAATTGGGTCACGAAGTGGATTGTGCGGCGAAACAGAATTTGTGTTTCGCCAAAGGGTTAGCGACGAAACAGGGGTGTTTCGCCAGGAATGTAGTCGACGAAACAGAAGTGTTTCGTCAAAGGGTTTCACGGCGAAACAGGGGTGTTTCGCCGACTGGGTAAACTGTTTGGTAATTTGATTCTGTTAAGACTTAACTGAGTTAACTAACTGCTGTTAGATGCTATGCCTGGCTTGTATGATCTTAAATATATGCAATGTACTACCTGGTGATTTTTGATGCGTTGTCCACTATGGTTATACTTATGTGCCAACTCCGTGAATACAAACTAATTTTGTATACGTGCGTACCCTAGGACGTGATTGATTTACCTTGAGCACATACCTAGCATACCGAGCAAAACAATGTGAGTTCACACTTCTACCAAGGCATGGGATTTCCGGGGATGGGAATGGGTTGATTGATTATTTATGCTTAAGAGTTATCGGAATTACATACCATTGACCTCGGGAGAGGAAGGTCAATGGTAGATACTATTAGACTCGCGAACTATACTAGAACAATCTTCGCAAACATGCCTGGAATGGCCGCGAACTATACTAGAACAATCTTCGCAAACATGCCTGGAATGGCCGCGAACTATACTAGAACAATCTTCGCAAACATGCCTGGAATGGCCGCGAACTATACTAGAACAATCTTCGCAAACATGCCTGGAATGGCCGCGAACTATACTTAAATCTTCGCAAACATGCCTAGAGGGCCGCGATGCTATTACATACGATACATGATCATTAAACGAACTTACGATTTACGATGCGAATGTTATAACTAAATAATCTAATGTGAACTCGCTCAACTAGTTGTTGACTCTCTGTTACATGCCTTGCAGGACCTTAGGTACTTTTGGAGCTTGCACGGGAGGCACGGTCGTTGTGGACATGGATCGTGAAATGTGTTGTTAAACATTATGACATTTTTGTACTTAAACTTATGGTGGGTTTTACATTAATGCTTCCGCTACACACTTGTTTATATTTGGTTTTGTAAACACCTATCGTATTAATGAATGACTTTTACTTATGTTCAATATGATTGTTGGCTTGATCCTGGTCATGTCACGCCTCCAAGCGGTAGTATTCCGCGGGTGGATTTTGAGGGGTGTGACATATATGTTAACATCCTACTGATGTATTAACATATTTTAAGCATAATAACATAAGGGACTTGTATATGATTCATTTGGTTTCCCGTTACGCATTTACGCGTTCGGATCGGTTTATGTAACTAGTTTACGTAAGTTTGCCGAAACGGGTTTAACCTCATCGTTTTTACTTCAAAATCAAGAATGTGTTTAGTTTACCCCTATAATACAAGTATCCAAACTTGTAGGGTCTAAATAACATTATATTCCGGTCATCGCTTAATCTAGCGTATCGTACCGTAACTAAAACTTTAAGTTAGCCGGTCTAGGTTCATGACCTAAATAAGACCCGCTAGCATTCTGAACTGGTTATATATTACCATCACTCCAGACTAGAGCCACCCGGTAAAAGCTACCTGCATTTAGATAGATTGGATATGACTGAGTTATTTTGCTGTGAATCAAGTATTAACTCAGGTAAATACTTTTAACTTATTTTCCCTTATACGGGCTTGGGATACGATATCATAAGTAGGGCTGTAAACGAACCGAACGAACACGAACATAAGTAGCTCAGGTAAATACTTTTAACTTATTTTCCCTTGTTCGTGTTCGTTCGTTAAGGAAATATATGTGTTCACGAACGGTTCATGAACACTTACCAAACGAGATTTTGTGTTCGTGTTCGTGTTCGTTCATTAAGAAAATGAGCATGTTCGCGAACGGTTCACGAACACAAATAAATTTGGCGAACGCGACGAAGGATAAAGATAGATGGCCCAGAGAGTAGCACTCGAACTTGAATCCCTTATTGTGAAAAGGGGGTCGATCGTATTCGCCGATATAAATAATGAGAAATGAAAGGGAAATGGTGCATAAAAAAGGTGAAAGAGGGTTTCCTAGTTTAATTGTTAGGGTAATAAAATAAATAAAAGTTTAATAATATAAAAAGCACACATAAAATATATGTAAGTACAAAAATCTTCAATTAAAGCAAACACATATGAACATAAACGAACGCAAATCAACGAATGTTCATGAACATGTTCACGAACATCTTACCGAACGTTCACGAACACAATCGAATGAACGGGACCTCTGTTCGTGTTCGTTCATTTAACTAATCGAACATAATTTTCTGTTCATGTTCCTTCGTTTATTAAACGAACGAACATAAACGAACTTCTCGCCGAATGATTCACGAACTGTTCGCTGAACGTTCTGTTCGTTTACAGCCCTAATAATAAGAATACCGCTTGGTCGGGTATGAGATCATTTAGTCGGATTGTGATTTAATAAATCTGCATAACCCGTTTAATCTGTATTGATTGATAACATAAACATTGGGGGTTAATGACCGTGTCCTGGATATCCTCGGCTCATTAAAGTTAAAAATGGCCACGACTTATGCACGGGGTGTAGGCATACACCCGACAGATGCAAATGCTAAAATATAAATAACCCACATGTTGGGGATAACTCCTTCGTGGGTTTTGTAAGTGGTGAGTCGGTTAATCATGACCGGCTTCCAAACCGGCCCCATATGTATGACAACCATGTGAAACAGTATACAAGATTTTATTAAAAATTGTCCCAAGTATAAATGGTTTGTGCCTTGTGCACTTAAATCAATTTTCATAAACCCTTTTCAAAAGAGTCAGTTAATTGTATTTACCAGTGAAAGCTGACGTATTTTCAAAAGACTCAGTGGCAGGTACTACTCGTGATAGGCTGGGAGTTGCTCGGTGTCGAAATAGAGGATCTTGCAAATCCTTAAAGATGCCTTAAAGTCTGCTAAGTTTCATTTTATACTTTCCGTAATGATCCTCCTGTGGATTTGATATTACAGACTCGTCTATAATAAATACTTTGATATTTTCAAACATTGAGTTTGTAATAATATTTTATGTTCCAAGACTTCCGTTGTGCTATTCTGTGTATGTTTGACCATGATGATATCAACTGCGTCACGATACTCTCCACCGGGCCCACCGGTGATATGTGGAAATATCGGGGTGTGACTGGTTGGCATCAGAGCCAACATTGAGTGAATTAAACACTAGCCTTTTGTGTTTAATCTCAATGACACAGTAGCATATTCCTTAGACCTTTTGAGTCTAGACTTAACATAGGAATACTCTCATCCCTATTAAGTAAACATTGATTTCAATTTTATGTATTTTGAATAAGTCGCCAAGCAAGGAAGCCGTTGATACAGATTCTCTTCATCCGAAGCCAAGGAATGCTAAGCTTCACAATATGGCTAGAATAAGCGTGCGACCAGTTTGAAGGAAGACCTTTATGGATTCATTCCCAAAACCAAACCCATTTGAATTGCAATCAGACTTCAGAGTCCATACCGGAGGTCCCTGAGGCTCAAATTTTAAAGTTTGTGCCAGTGGAGTCCATACCGAGTGGTCCCTGAGGCTCCCGTTTTGAAAATAATGCTAGTGGATGCTGATGATCCAAATTCTTACCTTCAAGTTTTGAAATCCCAGATTTAGATTGTATCAGTAAAACCCAATTTGTGATTCATATCATTCCTTAAATATAGGATCTTTAAATTCTACTTCAATAATGGATCCTGATTGGAATGATCACTTCATTCACTGAAGACTTCAGTATCCCTACCGTATATGGTAAACAAAGAAGAGAAACAATCGAAATGGAGCAAGGAAGGCGTTAGAGAATCCTTCTTTCATAATATTCTTTGTCTTTTAAGTCCTTATAAGGACCTATCTCTTCTATTTAGTCCCTGTGTGGACATACCTTTCGACTTAAGACCCTATATGGGCATTTGCTATATAGTCCTCTCATGGACATTATATTTCATCATAGTCCTTTCATGGGCATAGTATTTCGTTAAAAAGTCTTCTCGTAGATATTATTTCATCGAAGTCCCTTTGTGGACATGCTGAATTATGAAGTCCCTTATTGGACACAATATTTCATCATAAGTCCCTTTAAGGACGTATTGTTTCATTAATAAGTCCTAGTGAGGACGTGTCTTTTGACATAAAGTCCCTGTGAGGACATCTGTACAGCAAAGCCCTTTTGTGCGCACACTGTACCAATATAGTCCTCTTATGGACATGTTATTTCATTAAAATCCCTTTGGGAATACGCTATTTTGAAATAGTCCCTTTTGAGGATATTGGTATTTCATTATAACCCATATATAGATTTACAATATTGTGTAGTCCTTATACGGACTTATATTTTTCTCTTAGTCCTTTGTGGACAAATATATTACTAAAAGTCCTGATTAAGGCACTATTGTAAATTCCTAATAAATTATGAGAAGTTTTTCTTATATAGGTGTTCATATCGTCCTTTATCGATCGATCGTCCTGATTTTTACTCGAACTTTATTGATCAGCTGAAAAACTTCAAAAGATCCTCTTAATGGTATAACCTAGCCGGTATGTTTATGAGCATGGCTGCGATGCTAAAACCCTCTTAAGATAATTAATCTTTGTTAACATCTAAGAACATGTTAACATTCCTGGCTGTGTGGCTTGAGAAACCACATTAGCTTCCAAAAGTACTTGGATCTTTCCAAGCCAACTTTATGGCCTAAATGATCAATATGAATCATGGCTAATAACGTCGAACATGATGTACACATCAAAACATCCATATGAGATGTATACCTACGGGTAAAGATGTATTTATGACAAAGATAGTTTTATTGCATAACCTCTTGCCAAAAAGGGCAATGAACTAAGAAATTCTTTTGATACGAAGGATCGCTGATTATGTTTTAAATTGTCCTTGTGACAAGGCCTTTTGTGTCGTCCAAAAGTCCTTTGAGACAAGCCTTTGTGCTATATAAAATGTCAATACGACATTGACTGTTGTGACTGACGTCCCCTGTCTAATAAATACGAAGGAATAGATTCCGTTTAAACGCCGAAAATGGTTCATTTAAAACCTAGGCAAAACATAATCAAATAAATTTCATACTATCTTATTGGCCTATATGGTTTATTTACACCATGGCTATTTAATCATCAAATTCGACAATTCGCTATATAATTAAATAAATTATTATTACTCGGTTTATAGCCTTCAAGGTTCACCATGGCTGATTCATATGAAGCCCACAATCATCCAGTTGATCAGAATAATGATGCTAGACTGAACTTAACGGGCACTGAGTTACATGTTATGTTGGATACAGCCGTAAACAAAGTCGTGGACCGAGTATTAAAGGATCATAAGCGAAAGTGCGATAATACCCCAAATAAGGGTTACAAAAAGGGTAAGACCGGTTCAAACTATAACCAGTCTAAGCCAATTGAGGCAAAACCCAAATGTAAAACCTGCGGGAAGCAGCACTTCGGAAAATGTTTCCATAAGCAGATCAGGGGATGTAGCATCTGTAAGAAGATGGATCACAAGACTCATGACTGCAAGGACTTGATAAACGCCACATGCTATGGTTGTGGCGAGAGATTGGGTATGAAGGACTTCGATAAAACACCACGTAAAACCGTGTCCAATTATGTGAAGACACGTATCCTAAACCCTAATCATGTGAGAGATTGGGTATGAAGGACTAAAGTTGTAAAACGATCAAAATATGAAACCGAATGGACTAAAAGTGTCAACATGCCAAACTTGAGCCTCTGAATGACCATACGTGAAGAATATATTCTTAAACGAGTAATAAATTGGATATAATAAGCCGTTTATGAAAATAATCAAAAGATTATAAACTACAGGGGTTAAACGTGTCAACATGTTAATTCAGACCTCTGAGTGACCTTTTAACAAACCCGACGCTTCGAAATATTCAAATATACTCTTAAGAATAAGTTATATAAATTTCACATGGTTTCGAGATCGTTAAGCATGTTTTCAAGATTTTGGCCTATAAGTGTCAACTTGACGAAACTTGCAATTATAGTGAGATTTAACGAGACCGAGCCTAACGAAGTTGATTATACATCCTTGAGCCTCAACAAACTAACTACAAGGGCCTTATATGACAAAAATATGGTTAAATATGGTTTAAAACGACCAGGGACTGATTCTGCCATGTTTAAAAGTTTAGATGCTGATTTCGTGAGTCTAGGCGGGCCGCGTAAGAGACTTTTCAATCTTACGCGGGGCACGTAAAAGTCCCCAGCGAGCAAAACAGCTTTCAGCTGCTGTTTTGTTTATTGTAACCATGATTTTCTTCCTTGATCACCAAGTTATGTGCTCACCAAGGCTTTTGCTCTGAATGCAACATTTGTCACAATCTTATCAAGCCTTAGAGGACACACTATACACTTGTCATGATCCTATGATTTCCCAAAACCTATATAAAGGATGAAAGTTCATCCATTTTAATTGCTCATTATCATTCCAACTTCTCATCTCTCAAATCGGGAGCTACCTGGCTTTAGGAGAAGACTTAGAAGTGTAGAAAAGATAGCAAGGACCTTGTGTAAGAGTTTAATCCCTGCTTAGTCCATTTCTATTAGCTTAAAAACCGAAAAGTCAAACATAAAGTAATTTAGCTTTGACTTTCGGTTTAATCACAAATGGTCCAGCCACTGATCGAAACGAAAGTGGTTATGAAACCATATTAAGGTAGGTGATTAACCCTTAAAAGGGCACCTCCTAATTATTTCGTTTGACTAGTTAATTGTCGGGTCAAACTAGTTTGACAAAAAGTCAAACTGGACAGAAAATGTAAAAATGATTCTAATTAATAAAACAGAGGTTCTAAATTATATTTTAACATTTTAATGACTTCGTAATTAATATTAGAACATGTTTTATCTGTCCTAGCCCGACAATTATCAGTCTAAGGTCAGTTTATAACCGAAAGTCGCAAAAGCATGACTTTTGCTTTAACTTTCAGTTCTGACCCGTTCAAGGTTAATTCTCCCATGTTTTAAGCTTCCATTAGGACCACATTATATAGTAGTGTAACCTCCTGGAGTTATGTTGCTTGGTCCTTAGTGGTTTGAATTATATGCACGTGCCCGTTATTATGCTTATAAATGCCATAATTGCCCTTTTTACATACAAGTGAGATTTTTAGCAATGTGAGTGGACAAAAAAACCTTTGCTACTGATATTTAGACTTGTCCCAAGAATTTGACATCAGTTCTTGGTCCCAAATAGGAGTTATGCGCGATATCGTAATTAGGAGCTTTTTATTAGTTAAATTGCGGTATCATGCATAATGCGCCTTTAAACTTGGATTTTGAACCAAAACTCATTACCTATTGTTAAGATATTATTTTTAAGTAATTTTAGGATTTTTGGTCTGTCACACCCCGATATTTCCACGTATTACCGGTGGGCCCGGTGGAGAGTATCGTGACGTAGTTGATATCATCATAGTCAAACAACACAATATATAAATGCACAGCGGAAGCAAAGATAGATTCATTTCAACTTTAATGAATTGTAATATTAAGTATCACGAAATAGTTGAAACAGATCCACAGGAGGATCAAAAATAAAGAGGAAACATTGTTCAACAGTTTTATGACATCCAAGCTTGCGAGACTTATAGTGGACGCTAGGAGAAAGCCAGCCTAGTTCGAGTAGTACGTGCACTTAACCTTTTTGGGAAAATACGTCAGTTTACACTGGTAAATACAATTTAACTGACTCATTTTGAAAATTTTAATAAAATTGATTTGAATGCACGTGGCACAAAACTTTTTATAACTTGGGATAATTATTTGAATATAATCTTGTAAAAGAATTACATGTTTCTTATGCGTTCAGTAGCCCGGTTTTTGCCGGGTTAAAGATTAATAGACACACCACATTATTTATTTAGGCACTGACGGGTGTTCGCCTACACCCCGTGCTTAGGTCGTGGCCATTTCGTAAAATGATGCCAAGGATATCCGGGACATGATCATTAACCCCCCAAAGGCTTTAAGCAAACAAAACATTTCCAAACGGAGCATTTCAATGATTTAACCTCTATTCGATTAAATATTCAATGCCTGACCAAGCGGTATTTTATATACCATACCCCAAGCCCGTATAGGGAAAATAAGTTAAAAGTATTTACCTTTGCAAGTATAAATCACAAATAGAAGTGCGTGTAGCTTTTACTGGGTCTCCTATTCTGGAATAAAGGTTTATAATAACCTATTAGATTCCTAACGGGTCTTTAATTAAGCTTAAGCTAAGATCGGTTAGTTTTCAAAGGAAAATACGGTTCAAACGCGTGTAAGCGAAGACCGGAATGGAATGTGATTTAGACCCGACAAGTTTGAAGACTTGTATAATATGGGTAAACTAAACACATTCTGGATTTTGAGACAAAAATGATAAGGTTTGACCCGTTTCGGTCAATTTATGCAAACTAGTTACATAAACCGAAACGAACGCGTAGGATACGTAACGGGTAACCATAAGAGCCATATACAGGTTTCCTAAGTTAACATGCCTTAAATATGTTGTGACATCGGTAAGATATCCCATATTATGCCCGTAATGGATTTAAACTCAAATTATGCCTCGTAAGGGCATTTTGGTCATTTAAAAGGTTATAAAAGAGTTTAATTATTAATCTGAGTTACAGGTCTGATTCATTTAGTAAATATACTTAATTTAATAAGTTATAATAGTAGGGTACTAGATATATGTGAAATTTATCATTTAAAACCAAACTATGCACCTTATGGGTATTTTGGTAATTTCACATGGGCTAAAAAGGTCAAAACTGGAATTCTGAGTTTAAAACTTTAGCTTACTGTCAAAGTATAAAAATATACTTAAAATATCAGTAGGTATCAAACCTTATATGTTTAAAATAGTTTTAATACATACTATGCGTTAAAAACGCTTAAAAGGCGTTTTGGAGTCATTTCTGGGTTCTATATAGAAAGCTGATATTTTTATTATTCCAGAAGGTTTAAAATAATTTATTTATCATATAAAATCAGTAGCAAAAGGTTTAGGGTCAAAAAAATTTGTAAAACTCACTTTATAGCCCAAAAGGGCAAAACCGGCATTAACCGAATTAAAGCTACAACCCTATGTTATGCTCAGCCTAAAATTAATTAAAAATCTTCAAAAATCCCAAAATATTATATTACATCAGTGGGTAAAAAGTTTGATATTAAAAATCGGGTTTAGATAGGCTATATGCTAATTATGCCATTTAATTCATAAAAAGCCTTCTAATTACGCTAATGAGCATAACTCCTAATCTAGACCTCAAACTGATATCAAATTTTGGGTACAAGTTTATGAATCAGTAACCAAGGTGTCTACTCTTTTATATTTTCAAAAATCATATTTTATGGTTATATGGGCATAATAGTCAACATATAAGCAATTAACGGGAACATGCATACGAATCGGATAACTATTGAACCAAGGTGTATAATCACAGAGGGTTATACTAACATGAAACCTGGTCCTAATAGGGATCTAAGGCATTTCTAAAACATGCTACAATGGGTCAGAATCTAAAGTCAATGAAAAAGTCAAATTATGCGCCTTTCGGTTCCGAATCGAGTCTAAACTGAAAATTGTCGGTTTGAACATGTTTAGACATGTTCTTACATTAATTACCAAGTTATATTAATGATAAAACAGGTTACATGGATCCTACATTGCTAATTATGCATTAATTTGAAAATAAGTATTCTGTTGACTTTTTAAAGTTAGCTCTGACCCAACAATTGACCTAGTTAGAGTGGGAATCAGAGAGTACCCTTTTAAGGGTTTATTACCCACATAAATACCTACTTATAGGTACTTTTAATTCGAGATTTGACTGAAAAATTTTTAATTAATCTCGAAGTCAAACCTTAATTACGACGGTTTGAATTTTAGATAATTAATTAAGCTAAACTGAAATAAGAAGGATTAAGGACACTCACAAAGGTCCTAAGTATGCTTATGGATCCTAAGAGAAGTTGGTTGCTGATCAGAGGAGCTCCAGAAGTGAACTTGTGAACTTTGCAAATGAATGAGCATCAATGTTGCAACAATGCTCCTCTTATATAGTCACTTTGATCATCTAAGATCATGCCAAGGAGGTCTATAATTGTTTCCAGATCAAGACAAGTGCCCCCCCTATGCATGTAATACCATTGGGGCAGCCCCTGGCATGTAAAAACAAGGTTCAAAGTCGGTTAACAGGCTGCAACTGGCACCTGTGCGAGTTTTCTGATGTTGGGCAGTCCAGGCGGCCCGCGTAAGTCCTCACAGAGGCTTACGCGCCCCGTATGGTCATGCAGAACAGGTTAAACAACTTTCATTAATTGCATTTCTGGTCCCTGGTCCTTATATACGTGGTTTCAACTTCTAAAATTGCATTTTAAGCCCTCTAACTTGAGTTTTAAGGACCTTAAGACATATACAAACTTGGTTAAGTCCTTGGTTAACTTTGTGACTACCCGAAAAGTCATAATTTTCATCGTTGACGCTTTTAACCCCTCGTATACGAATATTGTCATAACTTTCTTATACGATAACGAAACTTGGTGAAATTTTTATTATGCATTCTAGTGAGCATAATTAATTTTTACAAAGCTTCGGGTTTACTAAAAGGTTACTCAGAGGTATACCTTAAACATGTTGACACATTTAACCCCTGTAGTTCGTAATCTCTCACTTTCTTTCACAATTAGTTTCGTATGATCCATGATTCATTCGTTTAAGGGTATAAACATCATGTAGCATTATTGTAAAGTATATTTATCCATTGTTGACATTTTGAACCCTTATATTCACATACTTTTCTTGTTTGTCAACTTTAGTCCCACTAGAGTATTCTTTCACACGTTCAAAGCTTATGACACGCGTCAATACATTATTGGACATGAAATTACGAGGTGTTACATGGTCAGATTATTATCTGTTTAAAACATTGAGTTTTTGTATAATTCGGTTAATGACGATAATACCCTTTTTAGACATAAAATGAGATTTACAAAGGATTTGAATGCCAAACTTTTTCCTACTGATTTCCTACATTAAATAAATTAATTTGAGCATTTAAAACTGATCAAAATCTCAGATTTACTTAAACATCTTGATTATCGTCAATAAGCGAGTTTTACGCTAATTAGGTGCATAGTATGGTTTAAAACCATATTTAACACCTAAGACTTATTACCTACTAACTTTTTAAACAAATTTAAATATTTTTACAATAGGTATAAGTTATGAACTTAGGTTTCCAAAAATGCCCTTAAAAGCCTATGTGAAATGACCAAAATGCTCTTTCGTGACATAGTTTAGTCATAAATAGTAAATTTCACATAGATATAATATCTTACTGATGTAATGAGATAAATTAAATATTTTTACTGATTTCAAAAGACCAGAACTTCAGTTTGTTATAAAACCTCTTTTATAAGCGTTAAAATTTCCAAAATGCCCTTATGGGACTTAATTTGGTTTTAAATACTTTTTGGGCATATATGTTAACATCCTACTGATGTATTAACATATTTTAAGCATAATAACATAAGGGACTTGTATATGATTCATTTGGTTTCCCGTTACGCATTTACAAGTTCGGATCGGTTTATGTAACTAGTTTACGTTAGTTTGCCGAAACGGGTTTAACCTCATCGTTTTTACTTCAAAATCCAGAATGTGTTTAGTTTACCCCTATAATACAAGTATCCAAACTTGTAGGGTCTAAATAACATTCTATTCCGGTCATCGCTTAATCTAGCGTATCGTACCGTATCTAAAACTTTAAGTTAGCCGGTCTAGATTCATGACCTAAATAAGACCCGCTAGCATTCTGAACTGGTTATATATTACCATCACTCCAGACTAGAGCCACCCGGTAAAAGCTACCTGCATTTAGATAGATTGGATACGACTGAGTTATTTTGCTGTGAATCAAGTATTAGCTCAGGTAAATACTTTTAACTTATTTTGCCTTATACGGGCTTGGGATACGGTATCATAAGAATACCGCTTGGTCGGGTATGAGATCATTTAGTCGGATTGTGATTTAATAAATCTGCATAACCCGTTTATCTGTATTGATTGATAACATAAACATTGGGGGTTAACGACCGTGTCCTGGATATCCTCAACTCATTAAAGTTAAAAATGGCTACGACCTATGCACGGGGTGTAGACATACACTTGACAGATGCAAATGCTAAAATATAAATAACCCACATGTTGGGGATAACTCCTTCGTGGGTTTTGTAAGTGGTGAGTCGGTTAGTCATGACCGGCTTCCAAACCGGCCACATATGTAACACCTGTGCCTTCACGGCCATCAAACAAATACCGAACCAATGAAATATTATATTTCATACTTGGGATTTGTAAAAATATGTGTATCATTTTGCACATATCAATTCTCGTTCAAATCGAAACTCTAAATTCACTTTCTAGAAGGTTATACGCGCACCGATGCGTAGATATAACCAGTTTAATGCAACGAACACTCCGGAATAGTGAAATAGGCTTAACATACCTTAAATAACCTTTACATAACTTAGAAATAAGTTTTGGAAGGTTTGGTATGGCAAAATCAAGTTAAATCGCTTACAGGGACTAAAGTTGACAAACTACGAAAGTATGCCAATTTGAACTGTAACAGACATTCCGGATCATGACCATAAGTTAAACATACCATAAATATCCTTCACATAGCTTAGAAATAGGCTTTGAGGTGTTCGGTATGCTAAAATAAACTTTTGTGTCATTCAGGGACTAAAAGTGTCAAAAAGTGCACAAGTTTGCATTTTCGCGCATAACTTACGTTCTGAATACATCTGGACATCCAAAAATTTATGTAAGCATGACTACATTATATTTTAGTGTTCGCCTTAAGAAAAATCCATTCGTCGCGTCATTTGGATCGTTTTTCGCGCTTATGCGCATTCCGTCGTAATTAAGCGAACATCGCGATCGTACGGCCAAACGAACCGACATCCGAGATATTTTTAAGCATGTTTTGAGTTCCCTATACTTTAACTTCATTTTAGAGCCTTGAAATGAGGTTAACGGGGTTCAAACGCATCAAAAATCGCTTAAACGGGCTGCAAGGACTAAACCTGTCATTTTGAAACATTTCTGATACAGGAGAGTCAGTGGCGTAGCGCGACTGCCTAGGCCTTCACCGTCGCGCTACGCGACTGCCTATTCTGGGGCAGAAACATGCAGAAACTTCATTTTTCGCATTTTCGGGACCAGATTCGATGTATCGACAGCTGTTCACAGCTGTTACCCACTCCTAATCACTTTGCCACATGTTGATCTCTTATGGTGAGTGACCAAATGAGCCACCATAAGGTTCCGACAAGTGTACGCATGAGATTAAGGCACGATATTCGACAAACGATCCTAACGGTGGACCGTTTACTATAAATACCCCATCACCCCCAACCTCATTACTTACAAGAATCTGATCTATTTGACTCTAAGTTGGAACCATTGTTTCATACCTGAGTTATTGTGATCACGATTAGCATTCGGGGACCCTTCGTAAGTATTCTTTCGTTCTTTTCCTTATTTTACTGCTTTTCGAGTCAGAAAGTCAAACTTTGTTTGACTTTCAGCGTTGACCAGTAATGGTCAATGCGAAGTTCGTAGGAACTTCGCAACGTGAGTGTAATCACGTTGGTTATAGTCCCTTGGGACTATGCCCACTGATTACCACGTTGTCTAGGGTCGTAGGGTAGGCGATCTAATAAATCGCCTATACCTTCGAACCCGACCCAGTTTGGTCGATCATTAGGATCCGACCAAATACATTAGGTGACCATAGTAGGTAGGGAATAACCTTCCGAGGTTATACCCTATGGTCACATCGTTTAAGTAGTTGTATGATAGGTAGTTTATATGCCTTAGGTAAATTACCAGAATACCCTTTTCATGTATAATTGGTAATTAAGCATATGTAACCTAAACCTTTGTCATATAACTGATTATTAAACATGTTTAGGCATATAATACTTGTCATAGGACTAGTTAGGCGGTCCGAACGCGTTTCACGCGAACGACGCGTTAAAGTAGCATAAGCTACCTAAACGGGTCGTAATGGGTCGTAAGCAGTTAGGTTAAGTTTCATTTAGTATGTAGGCTTTGTTAAACCATATCACACGAGTCTCCACACTCGTTTGGTTTACAAACCCCAATGCTACCCAGTCTTCCGATTTAGGTCCGGTTATTTAACATAGTTACCTATATTAGGTGCCGTTTGATTCCGAGATCTCTAGCACTGTTTGGTGGTTATCTTTAGACAACTGAGCAATCTCAAGTGAGTACATAGACCCCTCTTTTACTGTTTTCCAAACTGTTTTGGGGTGGAACACATGTGCCTACTTGTTACTTTCCTGCTTTTCTGTTTTCACATCATATACCGACTATGTTTGTTAGTACATTATAGTACATGATTTCATTACATTTCTGCTAGGTATGTTGACTGATAGCATGCTAGCACATTGATTTACATGACTTTTCTACTTTGTATGTTAACTTAGCATACTTAGTACATCATTTTACATTGCATCTCTGTTGCATATGTTCCAGTAACATATGGACACATTGTTTTACAGCTCTACCTTGTATGTTTACTCTAGCATACTAGGTACATTATCTTCATCTCATGCTTACATTTTGGTATGACATTTGGTTTGTTTAACGGGTCTATATAACATTCATTAACATTTGCTACGCCGCTCGGTAGTAGGTAGTGGTACCATAGGACTTGACAAATCCCGTTCCGGACATCCCAGGGAAAGGGGATGAAAGGAATGACCGAATCCGAATACATATTCTCTTGATAACTCACTTTTACATAGTTATCCGGCTGTCTCAAGGCTTGAATGTTTGCGTTTAACATACTGCATAAGTGTTTGTATCAGTAAAGCATGCATTATTCTACAAAACATAACTTTGATTTAAACCAAGATTTTACTTCAATACTTTGTTTTTGTGCATATGGTTTAGTTGAGACCTTTCACTTGCCATACATGACATTTTGACATAGACATTTGACATGGATATTTGACATAGACATTTGACATGGATATTTGACATAGACATTTGACATGGATATTTGACATAGACATTTGACATGGATATTTGACATAGACATTTGACATGGATATTTGACATAGACATTTTGACATGATTTACATCTTGACATGAACATTTTACATTGTTTGGTTTGGTTTGATTAAGTGATTAAGTAACGATGCGTGTGTAATATGATACAAGCATGGTGGATACGCCGCTGGTACTTCCTATATATAAGTGTTTATATGGTATTACATGTCGTAACGTTATTCGAATCATTTCAGTTTGAGACATAGAACATTTCATACAAATAACATACTTTTCACAAGACATTGATTTATAAACAACTTATCTTTTGCAAACACATTTTACTTGGTTATTCATTTAACCTTACATTTATTTATACTTATCATCTGATCTTATCGTTTTTCAAATGATTTAAAGACAAAGCAAATAACAAGGTTCATGACTAAACATTTTCTCAAACATAAGTCATGAATCTTATTTTCACAAAACCTATGTATCTCACAGGCATTTTTATGCTGACGTACCTATTTTCACATGTGTTTTTCAGGAGCTGTTGCATAAGATGACCAAGATACACATAGGCAGACTTGGGCTTTAGTGACAATAAAAGATGCAAGACTAGTTAATTATGTTGAAATTCCTTGTTTGTTAAGACATTGTAACACTTTTAATCAATAAAACGAAACTTTAATATCCATGGTTGTGAAACATTAATTCTGTTACAACACTCCCCGATGTTTCCGCCATGTTTTGTATGTTCTACGTGGTCGGGGTGTGACAGAAAAGATGGTATCAGAGCCAATGGTTATAGGGAATTAGGTTATTAGTAATTAGTAATGCTTTGACCTAGTCTATAGCCTTCTTAGGACCCTAACGCGAGTTTACTTGCGTTTAGTCATAAAACAATACCGTCACCTATCCTTAGGCGACGACCACAACAAGAACATAAATTTCAAAACCGCTTTGAAAACTAATCATCTGTTCTAGGATGATTGATTACTAGGTTTTGAACTCTCTATTATATGGTTTTGAACCCCTTTGAGTTTTCAAAATCTCGTCAAGGTTTTGGGTTTTAAATAATGTGAACACGTGCAAACTGGAAGGGTGAATGCCTGTATTCTGGGTTTTCTGTCTAGGCAAGCACTTCGTATACATCTCATCAGACGCGAGACCAGTTGTGCTTACCTGGGAATTCTTGGAATGAGTGTTCACTTATAGGCGAGCATGTCTTCGCGATACATTATTTTTGATCCATTTACTTTGATCAGTCACCGTCTCATTTGTTTGCCTTAGGTAACAAACAAATGATCACAATTTTCATTCGTTACCATTCTGTATTGATTACCCAATAACCTTTCACTTGCTTCTTCCTCTGTCTTTCATTTTCTTCTAGAATGTCTATTCCTCTTGGCACTGGTCAAATGCCCGAGCGAACAGCCAAATTTGTCCAGCAAATTGGCGAAGTGATTCAGAGGACTGTGGATTTAGGTATTGCCATGGCTCGTCTCAACAATGAAGCCTCTCGTCTCGACAATGAAGCCACTCAAGAGACACCAAAGGAAGCAGTAGTCAGGCTTGCAACAACATCAAGGAAGCGTAAGGCTTCAAGGAAACCCGCAGCGGTTACACCTAATCAAGCTGGACCTAGCCAAGTGGCAAGGCCACCAGCTAGGAAGCCATACAACGGAACTGCACCCTTGTGCAACCAATGTAGCCTTCATCATCAGGCTAGTGTGAAGTGCCGCAAATGCCAAACTTGTGGACTTATAGGTCATACGGCAAGGGTTTGTCCAACTGTAGCAGTAGCAAATCAAGCAGGACCCATCCGGGTGGCAATACCACCTGCAAAGAAAGCATATGCCGGTACCGCACCTCATTGTGCACGCTGCAACGGTCATCACGCGGTACAACAAGCTTGCTGGCAATGCACGACGTGTGGTAAACTTGGGCATTTGGCCAAGGTTTGTCGTTTGGGACAAAATCAGGCTGCTCAGGTTCAAGCTCCGGTTCAAGGGAATGCTGCAAGATTCCCACTGGGTTCCTGTTTCAACTGCGGAGAGATTGGTCACTTCCGCCACAACTGTCCGAGACTGGTGAATGCAAATGCTAATGCAAATCCAACTTTTGGATGAGCATTCGGCTGAACAAAGGATGTTGCTGTCTTATGCCTTTGTTTCTTTTGTTTTCGTGTATTGTGAAACAATATGTCTTGTTCATAAATAAAAAATCATTGTTCACAAATTCTGATATACAAGTATAGTTACATGTGTGTATGATTTTCCTATGATGCCTGCATTAAGGAACTATGTTCCTTACAAACTACTCTTGTGATTCTCACTTCCAAGTGACCGCTCATAATTTCCTCGAAAGTTCTAAGTACTCGTTTCATTCTAAGAAACGAAGTACAGGAAATAAAGTGAAATTATGAGTAATCGTGTTTTTTTTTGCACATCGGTACTTTTGAATCCTTGGTTGGATAACTAAGGATATTTTCAAATCTCATACCCATTACGTTTTGATTTTTCAACATACACAGTACCCGTATTTCAACACAATCTTCATGATCTCAAAACATTCCATATAGTTTGAAAACAATTTTTCTAGATACATTGTCTATGTTATTTCAAAAACATTGTCCATGTTATCAAAATCAACCTTCTTAATTTCAAAATATTTCATATAGTCTTAAGACAATATTAACACCATACATTTTCTTATCAAGTGCATGATTTCGAAAAGCATCATTCATGTCTTTTAAAAACCTTATACATAATTTCAAAATTCATCTCGCATGATTTTAAAACATTTTTAAATATATCTATCTAATACACCTACTTTATGATTTCAAAAAGTATTATATATAAGGTTTCAAAAACGTTAAACACGGTTTTTCTTAAAAGAACCCCATGCACAGTTTTCAAAAATATTTACCTCGTACATTGACATAACCTTCAAAATCTGCTTCATATGTCGCCTTGACATATCAAGCATCTCAACTTCATAAGCATTCTTACTTCATGTTTTGACATAAGCACATCCAGTGCAAGATTTCAAAACATCTTCAACTTCTAAAAATTCATATGGGATCTTTTTATCTCCACAATTAGACCCTTGTGGATAATCATCATTTAAATCAGAGTCCTTAATTGGATTCCTTATGTACCTGAATTCGAACATTTCGGTTCCTTATAATCGAAATCGAATTTTTCTTTTAAAGATCTTTCTATCTTTATAGTTAGATTCTTGATAATGTTTAAAGTACCAAATGAAATCCACGAGATGGATTCCTAGTGTGCTTTAAATACATGTACTCTGTTAGCAGAACAAACTTCTAGTTAAACAATTTTGTGGTTATGTGACTATGTGTTTATTCATCTTATGTTTCTTTTATGCATTTTTGTGTTTTTGGTATACTCTGGATATTCGTTATCAAAATCCTCGTAGAATCTTTCATATCTTCATATGAGGGATTCGTAGAAGGATATTCAAAGGTACTACCCTAAATCCTTAATGGGCTTCTATGTAATAGTTAAGACCCTTGGATTATATAGTACCACTCCAGACCCTTTTTAGTGGTCTAGTCAAAAGATTGATTCGCAATCTGGTTAAAGAATGACATCTAGTGATGTAGCTGGACAGACTCCTTGATAGTCTATTTAAATCATTTATTGATTTAGTCTAAAGGACTCTATGGCGGTCTAAGTCACGCTCATCACAGGATTGTTCATCTGGTTTTACCCTACACATTATAAAATAGACTGTGTGAACTGTGCAAGGAATTCTCTAATTATGGATGCGCACATAATTATGAAATTTAGTGCACAGAAATCCAGTAAGATTTATTATGTGAAGGAACCGATAGTGACAACAATAACAAAATGAGAACGATGTAATGGAGGCATGGTGGACGCACCAATGACGCTTCATATACTTGTATATAAGTGTCCCTCTTACATTGCAAACATAATGTTATTAAGGTTACTAGAAGTTCAAGAACCCTAACCAAAGTTGTTTGATCTTTTCAACTTCATGTTTTAAACTCTCACAAGTTTCCTCTAAATAAATTTCGGGACGAAATTTCCTAAAGTAGGGGAGACTGTAACACCTGTGCCTTCACGGCCATCAAACAAATACCGAACCAATGAAATATTATATTTCATACTTGGGATTTGTAAAAATATGTGTATCATTTTGCACATATCAATTCTCGTTCAAATCCAAACTCTAAATTCACTTTCTAGAAGGTTATACGCGCACCGATGCGTAGATATAACCAGTTTAATGCAACGAACACTCCGGAATAGTGAAATAGGTTTAACATACCTTAAATAACCTTTACATAACTTAGAAATAAGTTTTGGAAGGTTTGGTATGGCAAAATCAAGTTAAATCGCTTACAGGGACTAAAGTTGACAAACTGCGAAAGTATGCCAATTTGAACTGTAACAGACATTCCGGAACATGACCATAAGTTAAACATACCATAAATATCCTTCACATAGCTTAGAAATAGGCTTTGAGGTGTTTGGTATGCTAAAATAAACTTTTGTGTCATTCAGGGACTAAAAGTGTCAAAAAGTGCACAAGTTTGCATTTTCGCGTATAACTTACGTTCTGAATACATCTGGACATCCAAAAATTTATGTAAGCATGACTACATTATATTTTAGTGTTCTCCTTAAGAAAAATCCATTCGTCGCGTCATTTGGATCGTTTTTCGCGCTTATGCGCATTCCGTCGTAATTAAGCGAACATCGCGATCGTACGGCCAAACGAACCGACATCCGAGATATTTTTGAGCATGTTTTGAGTTCCCTATACTTTAACTTCATTTTAGAGCCTTGAAATGAGGTTAACGGGGTTCAAACGCATCAAAAATCGCTTAAACGGGCTGCAGGGACTAAACCTGTCATTTTGAAACATTTCTGATACAGGAGGGTCAGTGGCGTAGCGCGACTGCCTAGGCCTTCACCGTCGCGCTACGCGACTGCCTATTCTGGGGCAGAAACATGCAGAAACTTCATTTTTCGCATTTTCGGGACCAGATTCGATGTATCGACAGCTGTTCACAGCTGTTACCCACTCCTAATCACTTTGCCACATGTTGATCTCTTATGGTGAGTGACCAAATGAGCCACCATAAGGTTCCGACAAGTGTACGCATGAGATTAAGGCACGATATTCGACAAACGATCCTAACGGTGGACCGTTTACTATAAATACCCCATCACCCCCAACCTCATTACTTACAAGAATCTGATCTATTTGACTCTAAGTTGGAACCATTGTTTCATACCTGAGTTATTGTGATCACGATTAGCATTCGGGGACCCTTCGTAAGTATTCTTTCGTTCTTTTCCTTATTTTACTGCTTTTCGAGTCAGAAAGTCAAACTTTGTTTGACTTTCAGCGTTGACCAGTAATGGTCAATGCGAAGTTCGTAGGAACTTCGCAACGTGAGTGTAATCACGTTGGTTATAGTCCCTTGGGACTATGCCCACTGATTACGACGTTGTCTAGGGTCGTAGGGTAGGCGATCTAATAAATCGCCTATACCTTCGAACCCGACCCAGTTTGGTCGATCATTAGGATCCGACCAAATACATTAGGTGACCATAGTAGGTAGGGAATAACCTTCCGAGGTTATACCCTATGGTCACATCGTTTAAGTAGTTGTATGATAGGTAGTTTATATGCCTTAGGTAAATTACCAGAATACCCTTTTCATGTATAATTGGTAATTAAGCATATGTAACCTAAACCTTTGTCATATAACTGATTATTAAACATGTTTAGGCATATAATACTTGTCATAGGACTAGTTAGGCGGTCCGAACGCGTTTCACGCGAACGACGCGTTAAAGTAGCATAAGCTACCTAAACGGGTCGTAATGGGTCGTAAGCAGTTAGGTTAAGTTTCATTTAGTATGTAGGCTTTGTTAAACCATATCACACGAGTCTCCACACTCGTTTGGTTTACAAACCCTAATGCTACCCAGTCTTCCGATTTAGGTCCGGTTATTTAACATAGTTACCTATATTAGGTGCCGTTTGATTCCGAGATCTCTAGCACTGTTTGGTGGTTATCTTTAGACAACTGAGCAATCTCAAGTGAGTACATAGACCCCTCTTTTACTGTTTTCCAAACTGTTTTGGGGTGGAACACATGTGCCTACTTGTTACTTTCCTGCTTTTCTGTTTTCACATCATATACCGACTATGTTTGTTAGTACATTATAGTACATGATTTCATTACATTTCTGCTAGGTATGTTGACTGATAGCATGCTAGCACATTGATTTACATGACTTTTCTACTTTGTATGTTAACTTAGCATACTTAGTACATCATTTTACATTGCATCTCTGTTGCATATGTTCCAGTAACATATGGACACATTGTTTTACAGCTCTACCTTGTATGTTTACTCTAGCATACTAGGTACATTATCTTCATCTCATGCTTACATTTTGGATTGACATTTGGTTTGTTTAACGGGTCTATATAACATTCATTAACATTTGCTACGCCGCTCGGTAGTAGGTAGTGGTACCATAGGACTTGACAAATCCCGTTCCGGACATCCCAGGGAAAGGGGATGAAAGGAATGACCGAATCCGAATACATATTCTCTTGATAACTCACTTTTACATAGTTATCCGGCTGTCTCAAGGCTTGAATGTTTGCGTTTAACATACTGCATAAGTGTTTGTATCAGTAAAGCATGCATTATTCTACAAAACATAACTTTGATTTAAACCAAGATTTTACTTCAATACTTTGTTTTTGTGCATATGGTTTAGTTGAGACCTTTCACTTGCCATACATGACATTTTGACATAGACATTTGACATGGATATTTGACATAGACATTTGACATGGATATTTGACATAGACATTTGACATGGATATTTGACATAGACATTTGACATGGATATTTGACATAGACATTTGACATGGATATTTGACATAGACATTTGACATGGATATTTGACATAGACATTTTGACATGATTTACATCTTGACATGAACATTTTACATTGTTTGGTTTGGTTTGATTAAGTGATTAAGTAACGATGCGTGTGTAATATGATACAAGCATGGTGGATACGCCGCTGGTACTTCCTATATATAAGTGTTTGTATGGTATTACATGTCGTAACGTTATTCGAATCATTTCAGTTTGAGACATAGAACATTTCATACAAATAACATACTTTTCACAAGACATTGATTTATAAACAACTTATCTTTTGCAAACACATTTTACTTGGTTATTCATTTAACCTTACATTTATTTATACTTATCATCTGATCTTATCGTTTTTCAAATGATTTAAAGACAAAGCAAATAACAAGGTTCATGACTAAACATTTTCTCAAACATAAGTCATGAATCTTATTTTCACAAAACCTATGTATCTCACAGGCATTTTTATGCTGACGTACCTATTTTCACATGTGTTTTTCAGGAGCTGTTGCATAAGATGACCAAGATACACATAGGCAGACTTGGGCTTTAGTGACAATAAAAGATGCAAGACTAGTTAATTATGTTGAAATTCCTTGTTTGTTAAGACATTGTAACACTTTTAATCAATAAAACGAAACTTTAATATCCATGGTTGTGAAACATTAATTCTGTTACAACACTCCCCGATGTTTCCGCCACGTTTTGTATGTTCTACGTGGTCGGGGTGTGACAACATATGTATGACAACCATGTGAAACAGTATACAAGATTTTATTAAAAATTGTCCCAATTATAAATGGTTTGTGCCTTGTTCACTTAAATCAATTTTCATAAACCCTTTTCAAAAGAGTCAGTTAATTGTATTTACCAGTGAAAACTGACGTATTTTCAAAAGACTCAGTGACAGGTACTACTCGTAATAGGCTGGGAATTGCTCGGTGTCGAAATAGAGGATCTTGCAAATCCTTAAAGATGCCTTAAAGTCTGCTAAGTTTCATTTTATACTTTCCGTAATGATCCTCCTGTGGATTTGATATTACAGACTCGTCTATAATAAATACTTTGATATTTTCAGACATTGAGTTTGTAATAATATTTTATATTCCAAGACTTCCGCTGTGCTATTCTGTGTATGTTTGAGCATTATGATATCAACTACGTCACGATACTCTCCACCGGGCCCACCTGTGATATGTGGAAATATCGGGGGTGTGTGATGCGCGTGAAGTGTCGTATATATTAGGTGTATATTTTAAGCCCTTTTAACACTTATTTTAGCCAAGTTATAAATTTATAAAACATGATATTTTACTAACACTAAACACACATATGGGCAACTGCACCCATCGTTGAGCGTAGTATAGTGTTGGTAAGATACCGAGGTCGTCCAAGGACACAAGAGCTTTTAGTACCGGTTTATCCTCAACGTCTAACCAAAATAAAAGTTTAGAAAAAATGTTTTAAGCTAAGAAAAAAAATAAAAACTAACTAAAATGCTGAAAATAAAAATAAAAGAAAAACAGATAGACAAGATGAATCACTTGGTTCCGACTCGTATCTAGTATAACCTTTGATTATTTCCGCACTTTTGCACATAATTAAGAGATTATCTTAGTTATTGTAGTAGGCCCCTCTTTTGAAGGTGACGTTACCCTCACCCCAGTAGTTTGAGTCAGCAAGGATACAATCCTAAAAGGGTGGATTATTGGAAGATAATGAATTAAGTTATTAATGCAGTATTGTGGTAGGCCCCGCTTTTGGCGGTGACGTTACCCTCGGCTAAGTAGTCTGAGTCAGCAGGGATACAGTCCTAAGTAGCCGGGTTATAGTATTAATAGTAGTTAACTTATGAGGGGATCAAAGAGTTTGGACCCCCGCCATCCAATACCGTGAAGTATTGAAGGAGGTCCTACTAAATTTGACCCAGGTCCATTGCAGGACCTCTAAACGCTGAACAATGGCAAGACCTTTACCAAACCATTCCCTTAACCCCCGACCAGGTAGCCAACATACCTCCATATAGACCGTGGAGATATGAATGGTGAAAATCCTTTATTTTATATAGACAGTAAAATAATGCCAAGACACCACGGACAAACGATAAGGAAAGATCACCTTCAACATAAGTAACTAGTTATTAAAGTCATTAATACAAAACCAAATAAAAAGTGCAAAAGATTAGAAATAAAAAGTATTATACTAGACACTTTGTCTTCACCAAGTGATGTAAGAGACTTAGGCAAACATGGCCTTGATTGTCAAGAACTCTTACGATCAATCTTGGATCCCGAGACGACTCACACACTCTACGATGGACAATGGATGATGGTGGTGGATGATGGTGTTGTGATGGTGGTGGGTGGTGAATGAAGTGTGAGAGAGGTGGTGTGCCAAGGGATGGTTTGAGCTTGAGCCAAGCACACCTATTTATAGCATGTACAGAAGCCTGGACACGGCCCCGTGTCCGCTAGACACGGCCCCGTGTCCACCCTTTTCTCTTTCTTCATTAATATAGTTTGTCTTTATTAGCTCCACACGCCCCCGTGTCCGCTGGGCACGCCCCCGTGTCCGTCTGACACTCTCTCTCTTCATTAATTGTAATTCGCAATTACAATTAATACGCCTGCTGTACTTTCGCCACGCCCCCGTGTTCACTGGACACGGCCCCGTGGTGGGCAATAGAAGCTTCTAAAGGTTTGTCTTTTGCGCCAGGGCTGACCATTCTGGACACGGCCCCGTGCTGAGCTGGGCACGCCCCGTGTCGAGCTGGGCACGCCCCGTGTCGGGCTGGGCACAGCCCCATGCTCAGCTGGGCACAGCCCCATGCTCAGCTTTCTTCTTGTTTTTGATTTGGGAGTTGTTGTCGATGGGGGTCGGGCATGTCACGTTTGTTCCTTTTCTTGTATTTATGTTAGATTTTGATGACTTTTTGCTTCTTTTGTTAATTTGAGCTCATTTAATCCTGAAAATACAAAAGGAAGACAAAAGCACACTTTTTCCAACATTAGTACTAAAAAAGTGTTAGTTTTATGCCACAGTTGATGAATTTTATATGTTGCATTTTGAACACATCAAATACCCCCACACTTGAATCTTTGCTTGTCCTCAAGCAAAACTCTTTAATATGTGGCTATTACACTCCCAAATGGAATGGGTAGAGAAGAAGGTTTTTGGGCTTGTCGTAGAGTGTCGGGATTTCCAAGATTCTTTATTTAATTTTATTTTTATTTATTTACAATCCTATTCGTCATGATTTATTTAAAACTTTTCATAAGATAAATTACTTATTAGGGAATAACATGCCTCTTTAAAATTCTATTTATATACGAGTTCACATACCTCACGGGGATCACTCAACACTCGGCCGAAGATGTATTTTAGTGAATCACTCGAGAGCGGCATGGAACTTACTCTTACCATAGGCTTGCCAAGCAATCAATCCTCCTCCTTTTTAACTATATACCTTTGTAAACATCAAGAGGACTTTTTGGGTGAAGGGTTAGGCTTGGGTTAAAGGTAGGTGGTTGGGTTAGTGGTTAGTAGAAAGGGCGAAAAAGTGTAACAAGCGTCGGTTTTCGAAAGACTTTTTATTTTTGCAAATTTTTTTTTTATCTTGATGAAGCCAGTATTCAAACAAAGTTATTTTTGATGAACTTGCTTGTTTATTTATTTTGCTTCATCCTCAACACATTTTTTTTTTAAAAGTCATACGAAAAACCGAGCTTGTTACTAAAACAAAGGGTGAAAAATAAAAAGGGTTTAGGTGGGTGAAAAGGTGTTTGGTTTGGGTTAAGAAATGAAAAGGTTTAGGCTCAAAGAGGCTAACTAGGGGGATTTTTGGGTAGGTGGTAAAAAAAAAGAAAAAATAGTGGTGTAGAAATAAAAAGGGTTAGTCCTAATGCCTCCATCATTTACTTACTCGGGTTTAAGTTGGTAAGGACCGGGAATGTATCGTCATGGCAAGTTCTAGAGTCGTACGAACCAAGCGGCTATTCACACAAGAAACGAAAAATGAGCATTTAGTCAAATGATATGTAAGTGTATGCTCAATAAAGGCTCAAAACTCACTTTTGTGGGAATGGGTTTTTATGTGATCAAGTATATATAATCAAATTTTTAACTAAGCTTGTCATGCCTTTTCATAATTTTCTTATGTTGGTTCTTTTTGTCACGACGCTATCAGTTGTAAATTTGTAAAAATATAACCTTTTTAGAATTTTGAAATTCCCAAATTAAACCTAGACAAGTAAAAAAAATTGAAAATTTTTGAAAAAATTGGGGTGATTAGCGGTTCCAATAGAGTTTTGTGTAAGGCTTGTATTTAGGACTTGCAAGATTCAAGGTTTTAGCATCCCCCCCACACTTAAATTACACATTGTCCTCAATGTGTCCCAAAAATAAGTTTTTTGGTTGATTAAAATGTGTAAAAGTGGGTTAAAAACAAGATTTTATGGTACTGGGTAGCTGAACACGGGGTGGTGTTGGCTGAGCACGGCCCAGTGTCCAGACTGCCAGTACCAAAAGTAATCAGAAGGCTGGGCACGGGGGTGTGTCCAGTGAGCACGGCCCCGTGTCCAGGTACCTGAACTGGGCATTTTCTACAGAACCTTGGGCACGGGGCGTGTTGGGGTGAGCACGGCCCCGTGCTGAACTTGCTGTAATGAAGAAAAATTGTCGGGAGGCTCTGTTTTTGTGCATAGGGTGTTGGTTCAAGCTTCCCTTATCATCCTTCACTATCCCGAGTGTGTTTTATTCCTGAAAAAAAAACTAAACTAGAAAACGTAAAAGTTAATCTAAACTAAAACTACGGATAGTTCCGCGGAATGCCTCCGTGGTGCGCCACGTTTATAAGGGTCCTTGGCTAGACCCACCTTATCGGGTGGTTCTGGCTCATCTTCAATTAGGGGGTCGTCATTGCCGAATGGATATTTCATTGATCGCTCAAGATCGACACTTCTTTTAAATGCCCCTAATTGAAGAGGTAGATTGTTGAACTTCCGGTTTTTCAAAGCTTCGTGAGTTTTTACAAATGGCCGTCCCAACACTAGAGGAGCGTCATCGAGGATGACAAAATCGGTCGGGATTACCATTTGATTTGTTTGAACCAAGACATCTTCAACTATACCGATTGATTTTATTACTTTCTGACTGGATAGAAAAATGGGTATTTGAAGTGGAGAAAAATCACTAATACTTAATTTTTCGAAAATGTAGTTAGGCATTATGTTAACACAAAGATCTTTATCGATTGTGACATTACTAATAAACGAATTTTGAAAGAAACATGGAACCGGTGTAATGTTAATTTCAAATGGGTCTTCTTTTATTAGTGACGTTTGATCATTAGTTAACTTAACACTTACCGTTTCGTCAATTTTAGTGTTAGTGTTTAACTCTTTTAAAAACTTAGCATGAGTGGGTACTAAACAATGATTTTCAAAAGAAGGTTACAAGAGATTAATTTCTTCAAAATTAGACTCTTCTTGAATTTTAACGTTGTCGGACTCACCTATTTCGTTGTTTAACTCATGTGTCGGTTTTTCACTTATTTGTTCTTCCATTTTTACATTTTCAGTTATCTCTTCCTTTTTTAATTCTTCTCTTGCGCGGGACTCCTCTTCCCTTGCGCGAGCTTCTTTTATACATCGATCGATAACTCTTATGTGTTCTAATATCCTATCGGTTACTTCGGTTATAGAAAAAGAGTCGGTATTTTCTAAGCTTGAATCCGGTTGTTTGATCCTTTGTTCCTCATAATACCCATATGAAGTAGATGGTTCGCACCATTGTTCTTCATTGTAAGTATATGATGGATAAGGGTCGTAATTTTGTTCTTCGTAATACTCATATGAGGTGGGTTGTTCACGCCATGGTTCCTCATAATAAGCATACGAAGGTGGTGGCTCATATCTTGGTTCCTCAAAGTATGAGTAAGAAGGCTCATACCTTGGTTCATCAAAATATGAGTATGAGGGAGGAGGTTCATACCTTTGGTCTTCATAGGATGTGTATGAAGTTGATGGCTCGTACCTGGGCTCCTCATAGTAGGTGTATGAATTGGATGGTTGATATGAGCGATTATTTTGAACCGATCGTGCGTTACGACAATTAGTGCAATAATTACCCCTATAATCATCCTCCTCATAGGTGTAGTTGTAACCTCCTGAGTATTGATCCATAAGAATCACTCAGCAGACCACAACTAAGTCTCGAGATCAGAAAACAAAAATAAAAGCGGAAACAGAGGCTGGACACGGCCCCGTGTTCAGTGAGCACGACCCCGTGTTCAAGATCTGTATCTGGGCGTTTTAATTAAATTTACTGATTTCGTTGAGCACGGCCCGTGTTCAACCTACTGTAAATGCAAAACTAAACTAAAATGCAGAAAAATGTGGGCCCGTTTTGAAAAGGTTTTGAAAAACTGATTAGGCCGTCGATTTTAAGCTTTCCTAAAATCCTTGTGTCCCCGGCAACGGCGCCAAAAACTTGATGCGCGTGAAGTGTCGTATATATTAGGTGTATATTTTAAGCCCTTTTTAACACTTATTTTAGCCAAGTTTTAAATTTATAAAACACGATATTTTACTAACACTAAACACACATATGGGCAAGTGCACTCATCGTTGAGCGTAGTATAGTGTTGGTAAGATACCGAGGTCGTCCAAGGACACAAGAGCTTTTAGTACCGGTTTATCCTCAACGTCTAACCAAAATAAAAGTTTAGAAAAAATGTTTTAAGCTAAGAAAAAAAAATAAAAACTAACTAAAATGCTGAAAATAAAAATAAAAGAAAAACAGATAGACAAGATGAATCACTTGGTTCCGACTCGTATCTAGTATAACCTTTGATTATTTCCGCACTTTTGCACATAATTAAGAGATTATCTTAGTTATTGTAGTAGGCCCCTCTTTTGAAGGTGACGTTACCCTCACCCCAGTAGTTTGAGTCAGCAAGGATACAATCCTAAAAGGGTGGATTATTGGAAGATAATGAATTAAGTTATTAATGCAGTATTGTGGTAGGCCCCGCTTTTGGCGGTGACGTTACCCTCGGCTAAGTAGTCTGAGTCAGCAGGGATACAGTCCTAAGTAGCCGGGTTATAGTATTAATAGTAGTTAACTTATGAGGGGATCAAAGAGTTTGGACCCCCGCCATCCAATACCGTGAAGTATTGAAGGAGGTCCTACTAAATTTGACCCAGGTCCATTGCAGGACCTCTAAACGCTGAACAATGGCAAGACCTTTACCAAACCGTTCCCTTAACCCCCGACCAGGTAGCCAACATACCTCCATATAGACCGTGGAGATATGAATGGTGAAAATCCTTTATTTTATATAGACGGTAAAATAATGCCAAGACACCACAGAAAAACGATAAGGAAAGATCACCTTCAACATAAGTAACTAGTTATTAAAGTCATTAATACAAAACAAAATAAAAAGTGCAAAAGATTAGAAATAAAAAGTATTATACTAGACACTTTGTCTTCACCAAGTGATGTAAGAGACTTAGGCAAACATGGCCTTGATTGTCAAGAACTCTTACGATCAATCTTGGATCCCGAGACGACTCACACACTCTACGATGGACAATGGATGATGGTGGTGGATGATGGTGTTGTGATGGTGGTGGGTGGTGAATGAAGTGTGAGAGAGGTGGTGTGCCAAGGGATGGTTTGAGCTTGAGCCAAGCACACCTATTTATAGCATGTACAGAAGCCTGGACACGGCCCCGTGTCCGCTGGACACGGCCCCGTGTCCACCCTTTTCTCTTTCTTCATTAATACAGTTTGTCTTTATTAGCTCCACACGCCCCCGTGTCCGCTGGGCACGCCCCCGTGTCCGTCTGACACTCTCTCTCTTCATTAATTGTAATTCGCAATTACAATTAATGCGCCTGCTGTACTTTCGCCACGCCCCCGTGTTCACTGGACACGGCCCCGTGGTGGGCAATAGAAGCTTCTAAAGGTTTGTCTTTTGCGCCAGGGCTGACCATTCTGGACACGGCCCCGTGCTGAGCTGGGCATACCCCGTGTCGAGCTGGGCACGCCCCGTGTAGGGCTGGGCACAGCCCCATGCTCAGCTTTCTTCTTGATTTTGCTTTGGGAGTTGTTGTCGATGGGGGTCGGGCATGCCACGTTTGTTCCTTTTCTTGTATTTATGTTAGATTTTGATGACTTTTTGCTTCTTTTGTTAATTTGAGCTCATTTAATCCTGAAAATACAAAAGGAAGACAAAAGCACACTTTTTCCAACATTAGTACTAAAAAAGGGTTAGTTTTATGCCACAGTTGATGAATTTTATATGTTGCATTTTGAACACATCAGTGTGACAGGTATCATAGGCCTTAAGCTTCAGGAGTGCAAATTCCTTAGCCTTCATTCTAGCCGACCCGTAATCCCAGCCTATAATAAGGTTCGGTACCTGCTGTACAATCTTTTGAAAATACGTCAGCCAAAGCTGGTAAATACAATTAACTGACTCTTTTAAAAAATATAGTTTTTCGAAAAGAGTTTATATATATTAGAAAACCCGTAGGAGATCTTTTAAATATATCTTGGGATTATTCTTGTTACGAGATTATATACTTGATTAACCCATTAGGTTGTCGAGACATGGTATCATTAACCCCCAATTGTGATAATTATCAAGTAAATGGATTAAACCGTATTCTTAAATTTTTGCGCAATCATAGGCGACTTACTTATGTAATAACCGTCCCAAGAGGCATATTTGCCGTCCCAAGTTTACACTAAAATAAGTCAAGAGTATTTACCTTTTTGCTAGCTTCCAATCAACAAGCCACAAGTCTAAGTATATTGACCCAAGTCCGATTATCTGGGGGGGTACTATAGTCTGGAATGAATAGATTTATTATCTGTTAGAATGTATACAGGTCAAAGGTAGTCCCTTTAGATATGACCCGATACTTAAGAATAGGTTTGCTAGATTAAGCGTATACTGAATAGAATGTGATTTAAACCCAACAAGGACTAGGACTTATATAATATGGGTAAACAATGTACATTCTGTATTTTGAGATCAAAACGGTAAGGTTAAACCCTTTTCGGTAAACTTAGGTAAACTAGTTACGTAAGTCTAACCGTACGTGTATAAACGATGACGGGTAACCGGATGAGTCATGAACAAGTTCCATATGTCAATATACTTTAAACAAGTTATAATATCAGTAGGATATCAACTTGTATGCCCGTTAAGGTTTTAAAATCAAACTATGCCTCATAAGGGCGTTTTGGTAATTTTACAATTTATGAAAGGTGCTTGCGAGTAAACTGATGTCATGGTCATAAACATTCTGTAAAAATGGTTTAATTATGATATCATATCAGTAGGATATCAAATATATGTGTGGTTTATGCTTGAAGACCAAACTATGCACCGTAGGGGCATTTTGGTCATTTCATACATAGTTTTGAGACTTTATTTGGGATTCTGAGTTCATGACTTATACCTACTGTAAAAACATTTAAAATGGTTTATATAATCAGTAGGTAACAAGTCTTGGTTCATACATATGGTTTAAAACCATACTACGCGCCTAACCAGCGTTAATGTCGTTAAATGACGTTTTATGTGAAGGTTTATGAAATCTGATGTTATGACTAGCTTTGAATAGTTAAAATATTTTGTTTGTCATAACATATCAGTAAGCAAAAGGTTTGGTTTGATTATTACGCCTAAAACGCATTTTTTGTGCCACAAGGGCATTATCGTCATTTATCGGCATTGTATACGAAACTGAAGTTAAACTCAGTTTACAATTGGACTTAGCATCCCAAATAATCCTAATTATAATATCATATCAGTACATGATGAGTTTTGTCAAGAATTTATGTTTAAAACTCATTTTAAATGTAAAAGGGCATTTTAGTCCTTTTAAAAGCATAGTTTACAATTATATGCGTAAACTCAGTTTATGACCAGATTATACGCATAAAAATATTCTAAACATGTTTACTCATCAGTACATAACTTATTTACATGCTCATTTATATCTAAAACCTTATTTTTAAACAAAAGGGCATTATAGTCAAAGTACGGCATAATAACGGGACATGCGCATAAACTAAGATTCCTAAACCGATCATGTAATATAACCTTATGGGGTTATACTACATTATATTAAGATCATAATGGAACCTAAAATCAGTAGCATACTAGTCTAATTAGGTTTATAACCAAAAGTCAACGTAGAAGTCAAACTACGCGACTTTCGGTTGCGAACCGACCCTAAAAAGGGAATTGACGAGCCGAACATGTTTACACATGTTCTAATAATTATTATCGAGTTGTTTAAGTGATAAAACATATTTTAGAATACTTCTAAACTCATATCGCAATTTATTTTAAAAATGACTCGTTGACTTTTTAAATAAATATTACGTTGACTCGTCAATTGACCAAACAAACGTGATTCTTAGCATGTGCCCTTTTGAGGGATTAACACCTACCTAATTACGATCACGTAACCATGTTCGCTGTGAGCAATGGCTTGACCGTTTAAGGTCTAACTGAAAGTCAAAGCGTTTATCGTAAACGCTTGACTTTTTGGCTTTAAGAGCCAAATAAAATAACTAGCCACGAAAGGAACACTTACAAGTGTCCTAGGGATTGAAGAGAACTCAATGGTATGCTCCTAATGCTCAAGAGCTCCCAAAAGAGATAGAAAGAAGAAATGGTGCAAGTGAACTAATGAGTCCTAAGGCCTTTATATAGTTTTCAAGAAACTCTAAGATCTTGCCAAGTGTTTTTGGGATTTTAATAGGATGATTACAAGTGTATACCATGTTTTAAAACCATTAACATCCATAGAATTGGCTAAATGGTTTGTGTGATGATCAAGTAAAAAAAAATAATAAATAATAATAATAATAATAATAATAATAATAATATGCCCATCATGACCAATATTAGGCACACCCAGGAGTATGACCGAGCATCACGGAGTTCCCGGTTCGTTTAAAAGGTCTCTCAAATGTGTAGATTTACACGTTGATGCTTTTAGTCCTTTTAATGCACAAACTTGTGCGTATTATCGTTTAACAACATAAGAGCCTTATGTAGCCTATATCAGGCATTTCCAAGAGTATGAGCGAACATCACGATGCTTCGGGTTTATTAAAAGGTCATTCAGAGGTAAGAATAACATGTGGACACTTTTAACCCTTCTAACGCACAAACTTGTGCGTTTTATCATTTAACGGCATCAAATCCCTAAACGGCCGATATTAGATATTACCAAGAGTGCGATCAAACATCATAACTCTCTGGATTCGTTAAAAGGTCAATCAGAGGTAAGAATTAACATGTTGACGCTTTTAATCCTTCGACGCGCAAACTTTTGAGTTTATCGCAAACGATTTTGATTATCCAAGTAGTGGCTTAATGTGAGAACATGAATATCGTATAATGTCACTCAGAGGCTTAGTTTAAGCATGTTGACACTTTTATTCCTTTCGTATTTAAATTTTTAACTGTTTTGCAAAAGTAGTCCTTCCTAGTCAACGTTTGACATAAGTAGGATTAGGGACACGTGTCGATACATTATTGGACACGATTTTACAAGGTGTTACATCGAGGAAGCCAATACTTTGGTTTATTTTGGGTATGGACTCGCGGACAACCTGAGGTTAATTCATATGGCCGGCACAGGATTTGGGACCATACCCCTTCACGTCCCCCCAATCTAGTATTGCTTCCATGCGCAAGGCAAATGGTTGAAGCTCTAGACTAGAAATAAAAATTGAGTGTCTGAGCTTTGATACGGCTTTTCAGGAGATATCACATGTGCTGGAAAGCTGGTGCACACATTCGTTGTCTTAAAGCTTATATGGCGCAGCTATTTAGCTTCCTTTTGAAGTTATCTTCCTTTTTGCGTGGTAAAACTTTGAAATTTGAAAAGAGCATCTTCTGACAGGTTGGTGCCAAAAGTGACGTGTGATGTGACTAGTGACACAGTGACGATCATGCTGTCACTATGTCGGGCACGTTGTTTCGTCTTGTGTTAGGAGAGTGAGGCTCACGCACGCGTGGTAACCGTTGCTCCGGTTTCCCCGCCTGACGTGTCAAGCTGTGGGTGGACACGCACCGCCAGTTGTTCGGCACGGTTATCCATCGCATTAAATGCGATGTGTATAAATAGATGGAGAGACAAGGCATAATTCACGTTTCCATCGAATTCTATCTCTTTTCTCCTTTGAATCTTCAAATCTTAAAGGTGTTCTTAAAGATCTTCAAGTGTTCTTCATCTTTCTTCAAGATTTCTTCATCTGTTTCCCAGATTTCTTCAAGAACTTCATATTATGACATGACTGGGTGTATAGAAGTTGTTGTACAAGTTGAGGAAACTGGTGGTGTTATGCCACCATTAAAGTGGGAAAAAGGGCTCTTCGAACAAGTAGTCCGGAGACAGCAATTTGCACGCGAGTGGGATGCTTGCTATCCGGCCAAGGGCCAAACTACTGCTAACGCCCCTCCGGGTTATATTACGTTATTCGCCAACTTTTTGGTGACGGGAACTTCTGGTTTCCTGCGACGAATTTCTTTGGTGAGATTCTATCCTTCTACCATTTCCATGTTTCCCAACTGAGCCCATTGGGCATGGTTAGAATTAGGCATTTCGAGTTTGCATGTCGCTCACAAGGAGTTGAGCCAACTATTGAATGGTTTTGGGCCTTTGATCAGTTACAAAGCAACAATGGGTTCTATTCTTTCGTCACGTGTGGCTCAAAGAGGTTGCTCCTTAATCCCCCAAAGAGCTATCATGACTGGAAGGGGAAATTCTTTTGTATACACGAGGAGGTCATCCCTATTGCAATGGAATTCCGGGATCCTACGCCTATTTCGAAGGAGACTCTGAAGATACCCAAAGGTGTGGCCTGGTATGAGAAGTTACCGGCGCTGCCTAACCAGGCGTTTGGCGAACAAGTGTTGGTCGCGGCCCGTATGAATGATAAGTGGTCGAACACTAGCACGAACGTCCTCGTGCTTCTCTTGGATGGTGTTGGTAAGTTTTACTTCATAACTATCTTTCATTTCCTTTTAAGATGCTGCTGCAATGGAAACTTCTAAAGCATAATGGCTTTGTCAGTTCGCAGAGATTGAGCTTTATCACCGAGTGTTCCCTGCCAATGCTGGGGTTATAGGCCTACGCCCCGTGCATGACGACGAGGAGCTCTGGTATGACCAAATTCAAGACAACTTCATGTATCCCCCGGCAAACACGTTTGTGTCACACCCCGATATTTCCAAATATTACCGGTGGGCCCGGCGGGGAGTATCGTGACGTGGTTGATATCATCATAGTCAATAATCACAGTTTAAATGCACAGCGGAAGTCTAAAAGTAATTTATACAAACCGAGCTGAAAGTAACATAAAATATTACACAACGGATTGTATTGGATCCACAGGCGGATCTAAAATAAAAAGAAATATTGTTCAACAGATTTATGCATCAAAAGCTTGCAAGACTCTTTATTTGATACTAGGAGTAGCCAGCACATTACGCGTAGTACCTGCACTTAACTTTTTTGGAAAATACGTCAGTTTACACTGGTAAATACAATTAACTGAATCTTTTTTAAAAGTGTTTATAAAATTGATTTAAATGCACAAGGCACAAAAATTCTTTTATAACTTGGGACAATTATTTAAAATAATCTTATATACAGTTTTACATGTTTGTCATCCATTCGGGACCTGGTTAGAAGAGCCGGATTAGATTAATTGACACACCACAAGTATACGCCCACAAGAGATGTGAGATACCGTTCATACCTACGCAACTGTCAGGTGTATGCCTACACCCCGTGCTTAAGCTGTGGCCATTTAATAAATGAGCCGAGGATATCCAGGACATGGTCATTAACCCCCCCCCCCCTAAAGGCATTGCATCAAACAAAACAGATTAAAATGGGTTATGTAAATGTATTAATCACAATCCGATTTAAATAACTACATACCCGACCAAGCGATATTTTTATAATACCGTATCCCAAGCCCGTATAACGGAAAATAAGTTAAACGTATTTACCTGAGCTAAAATAAAATTTAATCCCAGCCGTATGTCAAATTAGAAAGTGCAAGTATCTTTTACCAGGCTCCTAATCTAGAACGAAGGTTTTAATAACCTATTAGATTCCTAACGGGTCTAATTTAAGTTATAACTTAGACCGGTTAGTTTTTAAAGAAAGGTATACGGTTCAAAACGCAAGATTAAGCGAAGACCGGATTAGAATGTTATTTAGACCAAACAAGTGTGAGGACTTGTATAAAATGGGTAAACTAATTACATTCTGGATTTTGAAGTAAAAATGATAAGGTTTGACCTGTTTCGGTTAATTTATGCAAACTAGTTACATAAACCGTATCGAACGCGAATTTGTGTAACTGGTAATCAAATGAGGCATGAACAAGTTCCACATGTTAATATGCTTTTAATATGTCGTGAAATCAATAGGATATCTTCCATTTTGCCCAAAATGAATTTAAAATCAATTTAAGCCCCGTAGGGGTATTTTGGTCATTTTAAAGTTTATAAAAGAGGTTTAAATATAGACTGAAGATCTGGTCCAAAACCTTCTGTGAAAATATTTATTTTATGTGGTTATAACAGCAAGAAATCATACATATGTGTACTTAATTGTTTATGGCCAAACTATGCACCCTAGGGGCATTTTGGTCATTTCACATATGCTTTAAGGGTCAAATTTGGAAATCTGAGTTCAAGACTTAAGCTTACTGTTAAAATATACAAATTTATTTATAACATCAGTAGCTAACAAGTTTTTGGCATTTAGGTATGGTTTTAAACCATACTATGCGCTTAATAGGCGTAAAAGTTGGTATTTGGCGATATTTGAAATGTTTATAAAATTTTGAAGTGCTGATCAGTTTCTACAGCTTAAAATATTTTATTTATCATATGAAATCAGTAGGAAAAGTTTTGGTATCAAAATGATACATAAAACTCATTTAATCAATGAAAAGGACAATTTCGTCAATACCGAATTTACACTAGAACTTTATGTTTTGATCAGTTTAAAATTCAAATTTTTTTTTCCAAAAATCCCTAAATATTATATCTTAACAGTAGGTTTAAAGTTTGGTGTCAAAATTTGTGTTTAAACATGATTTATGCGGAAAATGTCATTTAATTAATAAAAAGGCTTTTATTTACGATATCTTGCAGAACTCCTATTTTGGACCAAGAACTGATGTCAAAATTTAGGACATACTTAAATATCAGTAATAAAGGTTTTTTTCATCTCACATTTTCAAAAATTTCGTTTTTATATCAAAAGGGCATAATGGTCAACTTTTAAGCTTTTAACGGAAATATGCAAATGAATCAGATTTCAAAGGAACCATATAGTGTAATCTCAGAGGGTTATACTAACAAGTAGTATGATCCTAAAGGAACCCTAAGGCATGATTAAAACTAAGCTAATTCGGGTCAGAATTGAAAGTCAAAGCAAAAGTCTACTTTTGCGACTTTCGGTTGCGAACCGAGCCTAAACTCAGAATTGTCGGGTTGAACATGCCTAAACATGTTCTTATATTATTTACCAACTTATTTAAGTGTTAAAACATGTTCCATAACTTCAGCATTATCAGTTATGAATTAATTTGTAAAAACTGATTCTGTTGACTTTTTATTAATAACTTTGACCCGACAATTGACCATGTAAAAGTGATAATCAGTAGGTGCCCCCTTAAGGGTTTATTACCTACAAAATTACCAACTCATAGACACTTTCAATTCGAAAAATGACTGGACCGTTAGTGATTAATCCGAAAGTCAAAGCAGAATTACGTCAACTTTGACTTTCGGTCATTATACTAATGAAAACTTAATTACGGAGGCTAAGTACAATTACAAGAGTCCTTAGCACGAAGATTAAGACTAAGAGAGCTTCCTTCCAAGGTAGGATGCTCCAGAGAATGATTTAAAAAGCTCCAAAGCTTGAGAGTGAGTTGAAAGTATGAATTTTGAGTTTGCATGTGAGGATGGCAGCCAAATCTTCACCTATTTATACTAATTGAGGGTGCCACCAGATCAATACAGGTGTTATGGTTCTTCTATGATCATCACATGTGTCCAAAATGGTTTTTAAAACCATCAAACAGTCCCTAGATTCGATCAAAAGCTGGTATGTGTGAAGAGAAGGGCAGAACCTGCACCTGTGCATGGTTTCTGCCCAGATCATGCCTTGGCGCTACGCCATGGCAGAAAGGGTCCCCTGTGGCGCGACGCCATCACCTGATTTACCAGCAATTCAAGTTTCAAACATGACACTTTCACCCCCTGAACCTTTTAAAACGTAATATCTTCCATTTTAGGCACATTTAACCCATATAACTTATATTTCTATGATCCATGAGATATAACCAAACATCGTTGGGTCCGGTTTCGTTACACGATAAACGAAAACACAAGTTTTGCCCTGTTGACGCTTTTAACCCTTATATCACGAAAATTAGCGTATCTATCACAAACGATATCGAAACCTTGTGAAATTTTTATCACTTATTCTTGGGAGCATAATTAATCGTTAGAAAGCTTCGGGTTCGTTAAAAGGTCACTCAGAAGTATTACTTTAACATGTGGACACATTTAACCCTCGCGTCTTGTAAATTTTCACTTTCTTTCACAAACGGCTTCGTACGTTTTACAATTTATTCGTTTAAGGGTATAAACATCGTGTAGGGTCGTTGAAAGGAAAAATTATCAAATGTTGACACTTTGAATCCTTTTACGCACTTACTTTCTTCGTTTGTCAACTTCAGTCCCTTGTAATCAATTCGTTACACGTTTAAAGTTCATGACACGTGTCGATACTATATTGGACATGATTTTGCGAGGTGTTACATCCTCACCCACTTAAAAGAAATATCGACCTCGAGATTTACTGAAATAAATGAAGGTACTTCTGTTTCATTGTGGATTCAACCTCCCACGTGTATTCGGGGCCTCTACGGGCATCCCATTTTACCTTCACAATCGGCACATGCTTTCTTTGAAGCTTCTTAACCTGTCGATCCTCAATCGACAAAGGTTTTTCAACGAACTTCAATCTTTCATCAATTTGCACGTCCTTGTGCGACATTGCTAGCGACTTATCGGCTGGACATTTCTTTAGGTTGCAGATGTGGAACACATTATGTATTCCACTGAGCTCTTCTGGCAGATTTAACTTGTAAGCCACAGTTCTGACACATTCGATGATCTAGAATGGTCCTATGTATCTTGGGCTAAGCTTGCCCTTTTTGCCAAAACGCATCACTCCTTTCCAGGGTGATACCTTAAGTAGCACTTTACCGCCAACTTCAAACTTTAAAGGTTTGCGCCTCATATCCGCATAACTTTTCTGCCTATCCCTAGCAGCCTTGAGACGATCACGGATCTGAACAATCTTGTCCGTCGTCTCCAGGACTATATCAGGTCCTGATAGTTGTACATCTCCAACTTCCGCCCAACAAACTGGCGTTCTACACTTTTTTCCGTACAAAGCTTCGAAAGGTGCTGCTTGAATACTCGTATGATAACTATTATTGAAGAAACACTAAACTAAATGGTCGGAACCGAGATAGTTAGGGGGTTTGAATCCGCATAAAAGGGTTAGCTCTCTCTCGGTTGATTCAGTTGCAATGGAATTTCTTCTCCGGTAGTTCTGCAAAAAAGAACACCGTTAGCCTCGTCAAGGGGAGAGGGAGGTTCTCTCCTTGACCTGACTCCAGCGTGAGAATAAGTATCGGTAACGGAGAAGATAAGTGTTTGAGAAGAAGTGAGAGTGATCTGAGTTTATACCTGAACAGTTCTCTTATTTATAACCGGGAGTTTGGGAGGGAAAACCTGTTATTGAAAAGATAACGGAAAATGCTAACGCCGTAGCGGTTATTTTTTTCTCCCGTTTGAGTTCTTTGATCTGACGTCAATTAGCCTCGATCCGATGTGAATGCACACGGATCGTGGTTTGATCTATGGCTGGGGAATCGCCACGTGGAAAGTAATTAATTGGAGATTACTCTCCAATTGCATGCATTCGTTGTGATTCCAGGGTTGTCTGTGGTGATGACACGTGTCCAGACGGTTATAACCGTCTGGGTGGTGCACGATTGTATTTCTTTCTAGAAGATTACTGCTGTAATCTGGTGTGACACCTTGCTGTGTGGACACAGACGGATAAATCCCAAGTCTGGGTAAAATAATATCCAAGTCTGGATATTTAGGCGGAAGTAAAGGTTTTTAATCTTTTGTGAATGGGAGAAGGCGCAAGGATTTATGTCTTCCTTTGGGCGCGCGATTATAGATCGCTGATTTCTTCTTCCTTTTGTGAGACCGTTGCGCGGCCGCGCAAGGTCAAGAGGTTAAAAAGTTGGTTTGTGGTATGGTCTCGAATCCTCTTTTCGAGGTTTTTGGGACCTTACCCCTTCAAGTCCCCCCAGTCTAGTGTTGTACTTATGCAAGTAAGTGGAGCACTGGACTTATGAGAGGGAAATGTTTTTGGGCGCGTCAAAATAGGAAAGCTTCCATGAGAAGATTTATCTTGTTGGAAAAAGGAAAAAAATCTTTGTAATCATGCTCTGACACGTGATGACGTCAACTGGCAGTAAAAATGGGTATTTTTCTCTTTGTCTTGAAATTCGTAGTGGCGCTTGTCAGACCTCATTAATGAGGATATGACCCTGGTTCCTGTAGCGTCGTTCGGCTGTGATATAATTCTGACAACTAATGATGAGCAGGGTTCCCGTTTTCCGAGGTTGAGTTTTTGTATATATACGTATTGGGTTACTCGTTTATTCCTTTAATTTGGGGAAAATGAAAATAAAGGGTTTGTACCGTACCCGACGTCTTCATGATATCTTGAGTTTTTACGATGCTGCCGAGAGCTTGTTGCTGCTTGCCAATTCTCCGTCACTGCTGCTTGCCGGAACTGGTAAGATGATGTCTGCTGTTAGGTCTGCTGATGTTGATCTTCGTTTGCCGGAGGTTGATAATGAGACCGTTGTATTGTCGGTTGAAGCTTTAATGGCTCGTTTCCCAACTCTCCGTCCGAGTACGTGTCGGTTGGTGTACCATCGTCGTCGGAAGAAACCTCCGGTGAATATTGATGTTGAAGACGAACCTATGGTTGGTTAGGTTTGGGAGTTGTTCGTCCCTGCTTTTGATGCTTTATAAAAATCTCTTTTTTGTATTTCACCGGTTTGGCTAGTTTGAAACGATGTCTCTTTTTGTTGTTTGTGAATATTCTAGTCTTTAAGACCAGTCTTTTTTGAAGCTTTTTGCCATGATCTTGTGAAGTGTTTGTGTTACACTGGATAATGTATATTTTGATGCACTGCTGTGCATGTAAATTGTTGTTTAGTTTACAATATGTTGCATGTACTTAATTTCTTTTAATAGGTTAGGCGAATGAGAGATGGCATTGTGCTCATGTGTGAACGTTTGTCTATAAAGGCGTGTCAGTTTACCTTTAGACTGTTCATAAGGTGTACAATGTGTACCATATTGTTTTCGCAAAAACCAAAAGAATTATATGCAATTTGTAACAAACAGAAATAAAGTAAAGATGCTGTCTGTCTTGATAAGAGCGCAAGGCCCGTAATACAAAACATAATAAAGAAATACATTGCCTGTATGTGCTTTCCGCTTTTGAAGGCTTAGCTCATATGTAACACCTGCGCAACTGTTGTGCGTTCCAGGTGCGAGGGACTGAGGTCCCATCGATCCTTTTTAGGGTGTATGCCCCCTTGCCTAGTACTTCGTTAATGACGTACGGTCCCTCCCATCTTGGCGCTAATTTGCCCGGCTTTTCAGCATTTGAAGCTTCGTTATCGCGCAAGACGAAATCACCAGGGACAAAAGTGCACACGCGGACGCGCGCATTGTAATATTTTTCGAGCTTAGATTTGTACCTTGCTTCTGTTATGGCGGCGTTCTCGCGCCTTTCTTCAAGAAGGTCCAAATCCATTCTCCTTTCTTGCTCGTTGTTCTGTTTTTCCATGGCTATCATGCGCGGTGAGGGTAAGCCTATCTCAGCTGGAATGACAGCCTCAGACCCATAGACTAGACTGAACGGAGTTTCGCCAGTGCTAGTCTTTGGCATTGTGCGATGTGCCCAGAGGATGCTGGGAAGTTCGTCAACCCACCCTCTGCGCGCTGTCCCGAGTCGCGCTTTTATTCTGTCAACGATCTGTTTGTTTACACTTTCTACCTGTCCGTTTGCCTGAGGATGCGCAACGGACGCAAAGTTATGCTCGATCTTCATTTCTTTGAACCACTTTTGGAGATCGTCTGCTGCGAAATTTGTACCATTGTCGGAAATAATGCGCAATGGTAATCCAAATCTGCAAATTATATGTTCCCATATAAATTTGCGGAATACCATTGCTGTTGTTGAGGCCAGGGCTTTTGCTTCCACCCATTTTGTGAAGTAATCTACTGCGACGATGATGAACTTTACTGCACCTGGCGCGTCAGGAAATGGCCCGACAAGGTCGATGCCCCACTGTTGAAATGGCCAGGCGGAAGTAACGGGAATTAGCGGGTTTTTGGGTCGGAGTGTCTTTGGTGCGTGGCGTTGACATGCCTCGCATCTTCTTAATAGATCGACTGCATTCATGTGCATTCCTGGCCAGTAGTATCCGGCGCTCATTATTTTTGCCACGACCATGCGCGGTCCCGCGTGTATCCCGCATAATCCCTCGTGGATTTCTCTGATAAGGTATTGCGCGTCTGTTTTATCTACGCAGCGTAGTAGTGGGCCCATGAATGATTTTCGGTAAAGGACGCCATCCGCCATTTCGTAATTTATTGCTTTGTGTTGTATTTTTCGAGCTTCTGCTTTTCCTTCCGGAAGTTTCCCGTGTTGAAGGTACAAGATAATTGGAGACATCCAGGACGGATCTCCCATTTCTATAACACTTACTTGCTTGAGATGAATGGAAGGATTGGATAATACCT
Organism: Helianthus tuberosus; assembly: GCA_030545235.1. Lineage (NCBI taxonomy): Eukaryota > Viridiplantae > Streptophyta > Magnoliopsida > Asterales > Asteraceae > Helianthus > Helianthus tuberosus. The sequence continues at coordinate 80,117,518 of CM060364.1, read as the reverse complement.
CTATGCGTACCTCCTTCGCTAGATGCTTAAAGCTGGTAGCGGCTAACTTGCTTAGCGCGTCAGCATGTTTGTTTTCGCTTCTGTTTATGTGATTAACTTTGAATGTTTGAAATTGGCTGATTAACATCCGCGCTTGTTCAAGGTACAACGCCATAGCTTCTTTTGCATCGTAATTGTCATTAACTTGCTCAGCTACCAGTTTTGAATCAACATTGGCTTCAAGATTTCTTGCCCCCATTTTTAACGCTAGGCGGAGACCTGCCAAAAAGGCTTCATATTCGGCTTCGTTATTCGTACTTTTGAAATCTAAGCGTATAGCATACGTGAGCTCATGGTTGTCTGGGCTGATTAGTCGGAGACCTGCTCCTGCTCCATCGTCATTGGAGGCACCATCTGTGTGTAAGGTCCAGACTCTGTCGTCGAAAACAGGTGTTGGGTTCTGGATTGCCTCACATTCTTGTATTTTATCGATAGGAACTTCAGTGGCAAAGTCTGCTAGAACTTGCCCTTTGATTGCGGGTCTTGGCTTGTAAAAAATGTTGTAGCCTCCCAGTTCAATTGCCCATTTGGCCAGTCGTCCCGCCACGTCGGGTTTGGATAGGATCTGGCCTAAGTGGTAATTGGTAAGAACTGTGATGACGTGACCCGAGAAATACCTACGTAAGCGCCGGGATGCATGTACTAGTGCTAGGACTAGCTTTTCTATCATTGAGTACCGAGTTTCTGGGCCGGTGAGCATTTTGCTGATGTAATAGATTGGCGTTTGGATGTTCTCGCGTTCTACCATTAATACAGCACCAACTGCTACTTCCGCGGCAGATAGATATAAAATCAGTGACTCTTTTTCTTTTGGGGCTGTCAGTGTTGGCAGCTGAATTAAACATTCTTTCATTTGTTTGAATGCGGTTTCCGCTTCAGAAGTCCACTGAAAGTCAGTTTTCTTTGCGCAGTTTCGTAGCGTACTGGTGAATGGATAAGATTTTGCTGCGTGATTAGCCAAAAATCTGTTTAAAGCCGCTAGGCGTCCGGCGAGCCTTTGCATTTCTTTAACTGTTGCGGGTGACGGCATTAGCTGAATAGCCTGCACTTTTTCTGGATTTACTTTAAAACCATCTTTTGTGACGATGAATCCCAAAAATTTTCCTTCTTCCATGCCGAAGGAGCATTTAGTTGGGTTGAGTTTTAGGCTTACGCCGCGCAAGGAGTCGAATGTGCGCTGAATATTGTCAAGCATTATGCCTTCCTCATGGCTCATGATGACGAGGTCATCCATGTATACCTCGACAGTCTTGCCAATATCATCTTTGAAAATTGTGTCCATTAGGCGTTGATAAGTTGCGCCTGCGTTGCGCAGGCCGAACGGCATTTTGGTATAACAGAAAATGCCTTTATCTGTGCGGAACGCCGTTTTGTCTTCGTCTTCTTCTTTCATCTGGACCTGATGATAACCCTTGTAACAGTCAAGAAAACATTTCCATCTGAATGATGCTAGAGAGTCGACTTTCTTGTCTATCTCTGGAAGCGCGTAGCAATCTTTTGGGCATGCTTTATTCAGGTCTTTGAAGTCGACGCACATTCTCCACCCGCCGCTATGTTTTTGTACCATCACTGGGTTGGCTACCCATGTATGGTATTTTACTTCGCGTAAGATTCCCGCATTAAGTAACTCTGCTACTTGCTCATCCATTGCTTTTGCTTTTTCTTCACTGAAACTGCGCCTCCCCTGAGCAACAGGTTCTACTGATGGTTTGATGTTTAGACAATGTTGTGCGATGTCGCGTGGGACTCCAGTCATGTCTGCTGGGCACCAGGCAAATATATCTTTGTTGTTAGACAATAATTCTTTCAGTTGTATGCGTGTTGCTGGTGAAATGGCTGGTCCTAGCAGAATGGTCTGCTCTGGGTACTCGTTGTTTAGAACCCATTTCTCTGGTTCATTCGGTGCCGAAGGTTTGACTACCTTTGCTGGTGGTTCGTCGTCGACGAACATGACTTCTTTGCTTGAATAGAGTATTGCAACTCCAGTCTCTGTCGGGAATCCGCAAGCAGCATGTGGAATGGAAGTGATCATGCTAAATTCCCTTTGTGACCTTCTCCCGAGCAAGACATCATGACGTGATGTTGCCGGCATGACCATGAAATTGACTGTAACTGTTCGTGAGTGCTCGCCATCAGATAAGGTCACCGGGAAAACAATTTGCCCTAATGGGAATACAGCTTCATTACAGAATCCAGTGAGGGGAAAATCGACTGGTTCTAGACGTGCTTTGTCTTCTGCATCAAGCTGTTTAAAGCACTGTTCGTATATGATGTCCATCGAGCTCCCTGGATCTATGAACATATAATCAGTTCGGTAGTGACCGAAAATACCAGTGATAATTACTGGTCGTTCTTCCTGAGGGCCCCCAGGAACAACGGAAAATACGACTTGCTGTTCTCTCCAATGTTGATCATAGTTTCGTTTATTTGTCCTCCGTGACGGACCTCCCTGAATCATGTGTATTTGTTTTTGATAACTGCTATATTGGCTGGATTGGATGTCCCCCTTACGTGGTGTTGGTGGGTCCAATACTGTGGTATCAATTTTTTTTCCAGATCTGATGTTTGACAAATCAGATCTGGCGATTTGAATAACGATTGTGTTTAAAGCAGTTTGGCATCTGCTAAACCAATGTTCTGGAGATTCTTCTAGTTGTAAATTGTTTCCGACGTTTGGTCGAGGACCAGGTTGCCGGTGAGATGACGAATTTTCTGCCATGTACAAAAACAGAAAATGGAATGAACTGAATCGAAACGAGATAGAAACTAGAAAAACTGAGAAAACGGTGGGCGCCAATGAAGAAACACTAAACTAAATGGTCGGAACCGAGATAGTTAGGGGGTTTGAATCCGCATAAAAGGGTTAGCTCTCTCTCGGTTGATTCAGTTGCAATGGAATTTCTTCTCCGGTAGTTCTGCAAAAAAGAACACCGTTAGCCTCGTCAAGGGGAGAGGGAGGTTCTCTCCTTGACCCGACTCCGGCGTGAGAATAAGTATCGGTAACGGAGAAGATAAGTGTTTGAGAAGAAGTGAGAGTGATCTGAGTTTATACCTGAACAGTTCTCTTATTTATAACCGGGAGTTTGGGAGGGAAAACCTGTTATTGAAAAGATAACGGAAAATGCTAACGCCGTAGCGGTTATTTTTTTCTCTCGTTTGAGTTCTTTGATCTGACGTCAATTAGCCTCGATCTGATGTGAATGCACACGGATCGTGGTTTGATCTATGGCTGGGGAATCGCCACGTGGAAAGTAATTAATTGGAGATTACTCTCCAATTGCATGCATTCGTTGTGATTCCAGGGTTGTCTGTGGTGATGACACGTGTCCAGACGGTTATAACCGTCTGGGTGGTGCACGATTGTATTTCTTTCTAGAAGATTACTGCTGTAATCTGGTGTGACACCTTGCTGTGTGGACACAGACGGATAAATCCCAAGTCTGGGTAAAATAATATCCAAGTCTGGATATTTAGGCGGAAGTAAAGGTTTTTAATCTTTTGTGAATGGGAGAAGGCGCAAGGATTTATGTCTTCCTTTGGGCGCGCGATTATAGATCGCTGATTTCTTCTTCCTCTTGTGAGACCGTTGCGCGGCCGCGCAAGGTCAAGAGGTTAAAAAGTTGGTTTGTGGTATGGTCTCGAATCCTCTTTTCGAGGTTTTTGGGACCTTACCCCTTCAATTATTATACGAGAATTCATTTAAAGGAAGATGGTCATCCCAACTTCCGCCCAAATTTATAACACAAGCCCGTAACATATCCTCAAGCGTTTGGATTGTACGCTCGCTTTGACCATTCGTTTGAGGATGATAAGCAGTGCTGAAATTTAGTCGAGTGCCTAAAGATTGTTGAAAGCTTTTCCAAAAATGCGATGTGTATCTCGTATCCCTATCAGAGATAATAGACAATGGCACTCCGTGAAGAGATACAATCTCATCCACGTACAGCTGAGCTAACTTGTCGGAGCTGTGAGTTTCTTTAATCGGCAAGAAGTGGGCTGACTTAGTCAACCTGTCGACTATAACCCAAATAGTATCATTTCCTCGCTTTGTCTTTGGTAACTTAGTGATGAAATCCATGGTTACCATTTCCCATTTCCATGTGGGAAGTTCAGGCTGTTAAAGCAAACCTGATTGCTTCTGATGTTCTGCTTTAACTTGCGCGCACGTCAAACATTTTGCAACATAAGTGGCTATAGATTTCTTCAAACCTATCCACCAATAATTTGCCTTTAAATCCTGGTACATCTTATCACTGCCAGGATGAACAGAATATTTGGAGCTATGGGCTTCTTGAAGAATCACTTCTCGAAGTCCTCCATAAATTGGAACCCATATTCGACCATTAAATCTTAGGATTCCATCCTTGCCATATGATAAATGTTCAGCAGTTACGCCTAACTTCTCATTCGGATAGTTAGCTTCTAATACGGCTTCCTTTTAAGCGGCTAATAACCTTTCATTCAAGCTGTTCATTAATTCAATGCTCTTGGCATTGATTCTAATAGGTTTAACCCTTTCCTTTCTGCTCAAAGCATCGGTGACTACATTCGCTTTGCCTGGATGATATCGGATTTCACAATCATAATCGTTTAGTGTCTCCATCCGTAGACGCTGTCTCATGTTAAGATCCTTCTGGTTAAACAGATGCTGAAGGCTCTTATGATCAGAATAGATCACACACTTAGTCCCATAAAGATAATGCCACCATAGCTTCAGTGCAAATACAATGGCACCCAACTCCAAATCGTGGGTGGTGTAATTCTTCTCGTGCACCTTTAATTGACATGAAGCATTGGAAATAACCTTGCCCTTCTGCATAACCACACATCCCATACCTGTGTGCGATGCGTCACAATAAACCACAAATTCTTCAATTCCTTCCGGTAATGTCATCACGGGAGCATTGCTTAATTTTTGCTTAAGAATATCAAAGGATTCTTGCTGCTTGGGACCCCTGTCAAATTTGATATTCTTGCAAGTCAACAAAGTTAGAGGTGCTGCAATCCTTGAAAGTTCTCGATGAAACGTCGATATTAACCAGCTAGACCCAAGAAGCTGCGTATCTCTGTAGGAGTCTTAGGCTCTTGACAATTCATAATCACTTCAATTTTAGCGGGATCCACCTGGATACCGCGCTCACTCACCACGTGTCCAAGAAATTGGACATTACGAAGCCAAAACTCACATTTTGAAAACTTGGCGTAGAGCTTCTCTTGTTGCAGAAGTTTAAGGATACTCCTGAGTTGTCTTTCATGATCGGCTTGATTCTTTGAGTATATAAGAATGTCATCAATGAAGACAATGACAAACTTGTCCAAATACGGCTTGCAAACACGATTCATGAGATCCATGAACGTTGCAGGTGCATTAATGAGCCCGAAAGGCATCACCAAGAACTCATAATGTCCATATCGAGTTCTGAATGCAGTTTTATGCACATCTTCATCTCTGACCTTCAGTTGATGGTATCCTGACCTTAAATCAATCTAGGAGAAATAACTTGCTCTTTGAAGCTGATCGAATAGATCATCGATCCTGGGTAGCGGATATCTGTTCTTGATTGTAACCTTGTTCAGTTCACGATAATCAATGCATAAACGCATTGATCCATCTTTCTTTTTTCACAAAAAGAATCGGTGCTCCCCAAGGGGACGAGCTAGGTCGAATGAAACCCTTTGCCAACAAATCATCTAACTGAGTCCTTAACTCTTTTATCTCAGTTGGTGCCAAACGATATGGTGCTCTTGCAACTGGTGCTGCTCCAGGAATGATATCGATTCTGAACTTTACTTGCCTATCTGGAGGTAAACCAGGTAGCTCTTCAGGGAATACATCTGGATATTCATGAATAACAGGGATGTCTTCGATCTTGGGCTTTGGTTCATCAATAGTCACTTGTGCCATATAAATGACACAACCCTTCTTCAAACACTTCGATGCCTTAAGCATATACACTTGCTTAGGCAAACCGTACTGTGTATCTCCTTGTATTGTAAGTGGCTCACCATAAGGAGTCTTAACACTTGCTTCTTATCACAAACAATATGGGCTTGATTAGAAGATAACCAATCCATGCCTATCACTATGTCGAATCCTGCTAGTTTCAATGGAAGCAAGGAAAGCGAAAAAGTGTGATTCCTAATGGATATGAAACATCCATCTAATACGGTTGAAGCAGTCTCTACTGTACCATCGGCCAGTTCTACTTCGTACTTTATGCTTAGAGTCTTAACAGGCAGATTTAACAATTTACAAAACTTATTGTCTACAAAAGACTTGTCTGTACCTGAATCAAACAACACTCTAGCATAAACATCGTTGATAAGAAAAGTACCTGTTATCACATTGTCGTTCTGAACCGCTTCTTGTGCATTCATTTGAAAGACCCGAGCATTGGTCTTTTTAGCCTCCTCAGGCTTCTTAGCAAACTTTGGGCAGTTGGTCTTGATATGCCCCTTTTCGTTACAACCATAACAAGTTGCATCTTTAAACTTTTTGCAATCCAAAGTCTTGTGTTCCTTGGACTTGCAGATCCCACATCCAAAATCTTTGATTGTGACTGCGACTTTGATTCCAACCTGCACTTTCCAAAGTGATGCTTCTGACATGTTTTACATTTGGGTTTCTCACCCGTCTGCTGGTTATCCTTTTTGAACCCTGAACTCTTTTTGTGATCTGAGTTCCCCTTTTTCTTCTTGTCAGAGCGATGAGAACTCTCATCCTCCCGTTTCCCTTTTCCATCATCAGAAACTTTGGCAGATTTGTTTCTGATAGCATCCAATGTGAGGGACAGAGACAGACCTGCTACTGATCTAAATGTAGTAGGTCTGGATGCTTTTACATTCCCTTTGATATCTGGAGCCAAACCTCCAATAAAACGAGCTATCCGCTTCGACTCTGGTGTAACCAAAAAAGGAACCAATCGGGACATGGTGTTGAAGCTTGTAAGATATGCCTGACAATTTAAGTTCTTCATGACCAATATCAAGAAGTCAGTCTCAATTTTCTCAAATTCATGTTGAGGGAAGAAATTTTCCTTGATTAGAGCAACAAACTGATCCCAAGTCAAGTTGTAAAACGGGATCTTCCCTGTAGCTTGGATTAGTGACCTCCACCAAGCTAGAGCTTCTCCTTTAAAATATTGTGAAACAAACTTCATAATGTCTTGCTCTGCACATCCACTAATATCAACCAAAATATCCATCTCGTCGAGCCAAGTCATACAATCGATAGCTCCTTTCTCCCCTGTGAAGTCTCTGGGCTTGCAGGAGACAAAATATTTATAAGAACAGGTCTTAACACGTGGCTCTTGATTGAGCACAATCTTCTTAGACGGGACACTCCTTTGGTTTGATGAGTGGTGGGAATCGTCTCTGTGAGATACATGAGTCTTGGAGGGTGGTTTCGTATGATTTACAGATAGGGTCGTGCTACGAGTACCACTTGATTCTTTAAACTGCCTGTCCATGGCTTTAGTAACAGCATTGTCAATCATGGCTTGCAGATCTGGACCAGCTACATTAACTCTAGTGGTATCATTCCTTTCTCTAGGGTGACTGTTAACCTCATCTGATTCAGCCATGTAGCTTGATTGCTACAAATAAAATGATGACAATAATTCATTCAGAGATCATATTATGGAATTGTCATTTTGAAAATTCATTAACCATGGTAATTACTTCCCATATCGGTTAATTTGTTAGTCCTATTTATGTAGGATTTTTATTATAATTTATCATTAGTTTGTAATTCATTAAAATATTAGAGTGGCACAAAAGGCCTAGTCACAAGGACAGTTTTAAATTATATGCCATGATCTTATAGGATCGAGGCATTAAGGCTTGAACATAGTTCATCACCTTTTCTTAACAGGGAGTCATAGACTACAACTGTTTTTGTCTCAAAGGACAATAAGTATGGCCCGCAGGCACTTCATCACTAATGGATGTTTTAATTAAATAAGAAAATGAATTGGAAGAATCCAATATAAGGATGACTTGTGTGATTTTATCGAATCATATTTGCCAGGAGTGCTAACATGTTTTTAGATGTTAACAAGAATTTGCGTCTTAAACAGGTTTTACCATCTGGGCCATGTCTAAAATGACATATAGGCTAGGTTATACCTTTAAGACCTTCTTTCAATATATATTGGCAGATTAATTAAAAAGGAATGATATTTTAATTTATTTCATATTTCATATAATATATTCATACATATAATGACAAATGAAATTTTAAATTAAAATATTCCAATAAATTTTAAAAGAAGTACATAATTGTCCTAAACGAGACTTTAAAGAAATAACATTGTCCACATCTATACATATAATAAATGAAACCTTTTTTGGGACACGTGGCGATCCCGCGGGGCCTCTTATTCCTGGATTTCCCACCTTGATATTTGACCCGAAAACTACTGATCCGCACATCTATTGATCTGACCCATTTTTCTTTCCCCAAGTTTGATCTTTCATTCGCATGTATACTCATTCCCGAATCTCCAGAAACCCTAAAACACTCTTTCCTAATGGTATGATATAGATACTCTCAGATTTAATGTCTATCAACGTGAATAAAAGATTGTTGCTTCAAATATGTTGTCATACATTCATCGTCGCTCCAAACACAGGTTTTTTTGGGTATGTTTCTTTAAACCTAGATCAGATTTTATTCCTCATTCAGCCCGCACACTCATGTCGTTTATTCTCTCTGCGAAAAATGTAGAACCGCCATCGGTTACGTCCCTACTCGGACTCGAACGCCAAATAATCGCCTTTTCAGCCTAATCGGACTCCAGCCGCCATCCGCCGCTGGCCGCCGTCGTTGTTATACATTTGCAGTTGCCGCTTATCGGCTCCATCTTTATAGGTTTGGCCTTTTTTTACATTTTTATTACATTTTACTTTCATACAATTCTTATTGGCTAACATTGAAGCCTAATTGCTAACATCGCAGGTGAAATACTAAACTTTTGTTTTGGAGATCAAAGGCTCAGTGCCATTTTTTTGCACTTGGAAGGTATGACGGTGCCTTTTTTTAATTATTTTGCACTTAAAAAGCATCACTTTCACTTAGAACTGCACATATCAAGATACCATTTTTAAGGCTATGGGGTGTGGAGGGACATGGGCTGGGGTCATTACTCGACATGTGACGAGGGTGGGATCCACAAGCTAATACTCAAAAACTAGGGGTGTGGTGGGGCGTCGCTTAGCTGGGCGTGGCCAGCCATGTGGATTTTTTTTAAAACTACAAAGAAAATTAAAAAACTACATTGAACCAGCCAACCATAACCCGCCATGTCATCCCCCCCCCCCTCCCCCCCCCCCCCCGGCCAGGCAAAATCTCCACGCCAACCCGGGGTGGAGCACCTGGCGTTAAAGGGCCAAAACGCCCACACCCACCAGTCTAGGTAACAAATATGTTTTTCATCATTTTCACTTGAGTCTTTGCATGTCTTAAATTGTTATTCTCAGAATAGCCAAATGGTTGCGAAGGGGCAAATGGATCTTCTTACATTGATGTTCACAAAGTAATTGTGCCCCAAATGATACAACAAATTGTTTGTTAATATCTTACAAGTAGCTTCATGAAGGCTGGATTGATTGGTGGATTTCTATAAAAGGTTGATCTAAAGAGTGGCTTACAGGATAATAAATTAAAGGAGATAATTGTGATAATATGGATAATTACAGGATTAATGTGTGAGATTAGGTTATTGTTTTAATAGATAAATTAAATAAATTGTTTGTTAATATCTTACAAGTAGTAGTAATCAGTAATGCAGGGCATCTGATTTTACAAGGGATAATAGCAACCATTGTAGGTTTATGAGGATGGCGCCAACACCATGTCTACACATGAAAGGAAGGTTGCCAAATACTACTTGAATGATCTAAACATCAACTTTGTTCCTATCAACAAGTTTATGAGGATGGTAGCTGAAAATTTTGCATCTGTTGTTTATATATTTTGCATGATGACGGGTATTTAATGAAATTCGCAGGCAACCTTCATCACTTTCAATGCCAATTATCTCACTACCCGCACCTGTGTCTGTTGTAGATATATTTCTCCTTAATAATTACAAGAAGATGAATGCTTATAAAAGTCCGATGGTACTATGGGTCGTTCTGATGTTCCTTCTATTGTTGATGTATGTTATATAAGCATGATATATTCTTTGTTTAACTATACCAATGAAAATATAATCACCTTACACTTTTGGTTCGGCAATGTTTAGGTTGTAAGGTCGAGGAAATGGTTATTTTTGTAATGTTTATACTATACAATTCATGCTCAGGTTATATCGATCTGTGAACACCATTTTGACAAATTCGGTTAATGGTTTTTGGAGAACGCCCATTATAATTTATCTAAACTGTGATGTTGTGGCTCATTCTCCTACGTGAGATTGTAGAAACATTGTGATATACTGAAAGTAAGTTTAGTGCAACAAGTTGGTTCATGGAATTTTGATGAAATTTAAATAATTTTTGATTAATTTGTGTCATGAAATATTAATTCAAGTTTAAATGATATTCTTGATTAATTTGTGTTCACTTTTTCAGTTTGGTGAACTTGGGTACACCTTCTTGCAATCCTCACAATGATCCTCTAATATTTGATTATTGTGGGTATTATTGCACTTTATAGCCAGGGAGAACAAAAGGGGTTATCTTCGTCAAGTGGGTTTTGGATATAGATCTTGACTTAAGTTTCTTTATGTATGAATCCATGTTTGGGACTTTATAACTAAATACTACATTACTTAATAATCTAAATGTTTTCCTCACATGATATGTTTTCGAATCTGCTACTTCTGTTATAATAAATATTTACAAATTTTAGAATTATATCATTTTTCTTATGCAATCAGTGTAATACACGGGTCAATAACCTAGTAGGGACTAAAAAGAAATACAAGTCCTCGCAGGGACTGGATACATAAATAGATGTCCACACAGGGACTTAATTGAAAATTAAAATTACAAAACAAAATAAATAAGGAATTTCAATAATCCCACTTTTTCTTCCCCTTGATCAGGTCTGAGGTAACAACTCTCGCCAAAATTATTATTTCTTATTTTATTAATATCCCATAGGAAACCTTAATTGAGACCCCCAGATAGTATGGCATGACCCATAAAATTTTCAGAACAATAGAAACTAGGATCAGGACCCCTAAAACTCAAGGGGGGTATCCCCTAACTGACAATTATCTTCAAAACTCGTTGTAAAACATGAATTTCGTTGAATGTTGACTCACCAGGGCTAAGTTAGACACGAGGCTACCCTAGCCTAAAAATGGAGCTGTCGCGCCACGCGCCAGGACCAGGTGGGTCTGGCGCGCCACGCGACAGGGACCATTTTTCAGTATATATAGCAGGGGTTTGGCACTTGCATGGGGGTCTTGTTACGACGATCAAATTCGTTTTGTACGTCAAGTTATTCACCGTTTCGTTCAAAAACACACACAAGCACGAATCTCTGCTGCGACAACAGGGTAATAACTCGATCACTGCTACGATACAATGTCCGATCGATTGAAACCGATCCAATGGATGTTTAAGTGTTGCCCGAATACGGGCTATACTTTGTCATTCGTCGTGAGGGTTTTGATTTCGTGAGCTTATCGTAAATGTTGTATTAAGTTACTGACCTAGTTTCGTGTGCATTGTTATTTACCTAGGTTACAAGATTAAATCAGTAGGCAAGGTTCTGTCCAGTTAAACTTACAATGTGAGTCATTCTATTTTTATCAAATTGCTTTACAAAACCCTAAATGTTTTCCAGTTATGCTTTGCAGTGATTAAGTCTTTGCTAATCTTTAATTACTGGCAGTATGTGGGGGGTTTTGTGCACTTTACTACTAACGATTTATCACTTTAGGTGGGCGAGCCTAATTAGTGATATGTCCACGGTCATAGATTCGGTCGAGAGACAGCTGAACCAGTTAATTATAAGATAGGGGCAAATATAAAAACCCTTAATGCTGTAAATTTATAACAATGTGTCTTTTGTGCAAATTAAATGACTTGCCAGTGTTTCCCCGCTGATAAAATCTTTTTAAACATGTTTCAGGTGACTTACTGTGAATCAAGGAAAAATGCCGTGTAGCACTAAAAAGCTTGAGGAGGTGGCTCAGTAAAATAAATAAACATGTTTTGTAAAACAAGGGATTTCCTAGTAAAATTCCCTTTATTGTAAATTATGGGGTTTATCCAAAATTGTAAAATAAAATAATTGGGCATTTTCAAGTTTAAAAGATCCTGTTCACATTTCCGCTGCCAAAAGAGAATATAAATACCACAGCTTTCTGTCCTGCGGCTTCTGGACCGGGTCACACCGGGCGGGGGTCGTGATAGAAAAAGGTGGTATCAGAGCCACTGATTTAAGCCAATTAAGTATTTAGAAATACTTAATTTTTCTGATTGCCATTCTGTGATTCTGTGAAAATTTAAATTATAATAAATAAAATTTTAACTTAAATTGGTGTGTGTTTCTTCATGTGTGCTAACAGCATCAATGAATTATCGGAGGCACTCAGAAACTGTACCATCCATAGCACTGATATGGATACCACCGGCACCTTAACTGGCTATCAAGCTGATACTGAAGAGCCAATAGTATTCCAGGCACAGCCGCAAGAGAAACCAAAGCGGAAAAAGAGAAGGAGAATCTTGGACTGGAAACGTGGGCGTAGGAAGAAACCAGCTGCACAGAAGGTTAAAAAGACTGAGAATCCAAAGGATAAAGGCAAAGGAAAGGAGATCGGGGAGAGTTCAGGGCAAGCCCAGGAAATGCCACCATGGGAGGAGCTGGATCGTAAACTGGCAAATTGTGACCTCATCGGACCTGCCGATGAAAACATCTTCAATTATCCTGCTGAATCCCAACTTCCTGTTAATTTGGAACATGCGATCCCTGATCCTATTGTCAATCCCCAACCTGTTATCGGCCAACTGGAAGAGTGGTGGACAAGCGACTGGCAATTTCAAAACTTCATGAATAACCCCAACGCCTATTTTACTCAGTTTGACCCTAAGCCTACACCAAACCCACCTATGAGCACAGAAAATTTGGCTAAGCTCCGTCACTACGGAGAGGAACTGGTGGACGCAGGGAATCGAATCCGGGAAGTGAGAGAACAGATCTCCTGAAAATACGACGAGAGGGAACGTCGTTTTTGAAAAGCCAGCTGACGATGGTTGTGTGGTTGTGTAATAATAATAATAAAATAATAAATAATAATAAAAATATAACCATGTAAAATAACTTAAATAAAACTCTTGTAAAATATTGGGTGTGTATCGATGCATACTACTATATATAAAAAAAAATATGAAAGTCGCAAAGTCGACAATTTTGGCTATACATGTTGACGTGATTATATGTGATTGCTTTATTGCGTTTGGTTGTTAATTATTTTATGCCAATAAATTATGTATATATTGTTAATTATCAGATGGAACATGCCGTTAATGAACCAGTTAACGAAATTAACCAATCCGAGCAAAACAATGAGGATCACTTTCTTAATAGGCAAGATATAGAAAATATCGTTGCCCAGGGAATAGCAAATGCTATCCCAGCAATCGTCGCTGCTGTTAAAAGCCCTGTTGAGCCTTCACAAGCCAACCCCAGTAAACGCATGCGCGACGATAATTTCAGTAACAGTGTTAACGGAGGCGGAAATAATAACGACAACGTGATTCAAGCCCCGATACTTAAGAAAATGAAAGATGCAACACCTGGTTGCACTTATAAAGAATTTCTTGCATGTAAGCTAGTCGAATTTGCAGGCAATGAAGGGGCGACTGCTGCACTGCGTTGGTTGGAGAAGACCGAGGCAGTAATTAAAATAAGTAAATGTGTCGAGGAGGATAAAGTCATGTATGCTTCTCACCTTTTCAAGGAAGAGGCATTAGAATGGTGGAATACGGTGTTACAAGCTAAGGGAAGTGACATGGCTTATGCCATGAACTGGGAAGAATTTAAGGAATTGATGGAAAGGAAATTATGTCCCAAATATGAGAAGGAACAAATGGCAAATAAGTTCCTAAGCCACCGGATGGTGGATGTTGATTGACGAGGGTATACTTCGAAATTCTTCGAATATGCCAGAATTATACCAACTCTGGCCTCGCCAGAACAAGTACTTATTTCTCGTTACATCTGTGAGACCCCGCACAATCGACGATGCAGTGGAATTAGCCAACACCCTGACCGACGGGCTGGTGCGTACGCGAGAAGAAACCCGGAAAAAGGAGTTAGCTCAAAAGATTACCCAAGGATTTCGTATGGGTAATAATAGCAACTTCAAGAGAAAGGGGACTGGATCATCTTCCACCCCGCCATTTTGCGTAAATTGCAAAAATAAACATTTTAGAAAATGTAAGGAAAATTGTAATTTCTGCAAAATTCCGGGCCATCGGGAGGAGGAATGCAAGAAGAAATTAAATATCTGCTACAATTGCGAAGAAGCTGGACATTTCAGACCAGAATGCCCTAAATTGGTCAAGCCAGCTGATAATAAAGTCAAACCTGCTGAAGGAACTAATAAAAAGAATGCCAGAGCCTTCCAACTAACCACGCAGGAAGCCGAACTGATTCCCGACGTAATAGCTGGTACGTTTCTTGTACAAAACGTTTACGCAAAAAGTATTATTTGACTCTGGTGCAAACCAAAGTTTTATAAATACTTCATTCTGCCAAGCTCTTAAGCTACCCTTAACCAAACTCCGGCGGATTTATACAGTAGAGACGGCAGATGGAAATTTTGTAACATAGATACGGTGTTGCAAAAAGGAAATATAGAACTTTCAGGTCATAAATTTTCTGCAAACTTGTTACCTATGAATTTAGCTGGATTCGATGTCGTATTAGGAATGGATTGGTTAGTAGCCAACCATGCTCGAATCCTCAGTGATAAGAATTCCATAGAAATTCGTGCACCCGCAGAAGAAGTAATTATGATTACAGGGGATAAGCCGCGTAAACCAATGAAGTTCATTTCAGTAATGAAAGTTGCTAGTTATGAACGAAAGCAAGGATTAGTGTATATGATTTCAGTAATCATTAACGTTAAAAGTAAGGAACTTAAGGAAATTCCTGTAGTATCAGAATACCAGGATGTATTCCTGGAAGAACTACCAGGATTGCCACCAGATAGGGAAGTAGAATTTGAATTCACCTAATTCCTGGAACTACACCAATAGCTAAGGCACCTTATCGATTAGCACCCACTGAAATGTTAGAACTGAAAAAGCAGTGAGATGAGTTGCTAAGTAAAGGATTCATACAACCTAGTTCATCCCCTTGGGGAGCACAAGTACTGTTTGTGAAAAAGAAAGATGGTTCAATGCGAATGTGTATCGATTATAGGGAATTGAATAAGGTTACAATCAAGAATCGATACCCATTACCGAGGATTGATGATCTTTTCGATCAACTTCAGGGAGCTAGATATTTTTCTAAGATAGATTTACGCTCCAGATACCATCAGTTGAAGGTACAAGAAGAAGACATACCTAAAACTGTTTCAGAACTAGGTATGGTCACTACGAGTTTACAGTCATGCCTTTTGGACTAACAAATGCTCCTGCGGAATTTATGGACATGATGAACAAAATCTATAAAGCGTATTTGGATAAATTCGTAATTGTCTTCATCGACGATACACTTATTTATTCCAAAAGTAAGGACGAGCATTGTAAACATCTGCATGCACTCTTAACTTTGTTAAGAAAGGAAAAGTTTTACGCCAAATTCTCGAAGTGTGAATTTTGGCTGCAGGAAGTGCAATTTTTAGGACATATGGTGAATCACGAAGGTATTCACGTAGATTCCTCCAAAATAGAAGCGATCACCCAATGGAAGGTCCCACAATCAGCTATGGAAGTTAGAAGTTTTCTAGGGTTAGCTGGATACTATAGACGATTCATTAAGGATTTTTCTAAGATAGATGTGCCATTAACCAAGTTAACTTGTAAAGCAGTCAAGTTTGAATGGGGACCTAGGCAGGAAGAGGCCTTTAAGATTTTAAAACAAAGATTAACAAATGCCCCAATTCTTGCCTTACCAGAAGGGACAGAAGATTTTGAAGTTTACTGTGACGCTTCTAAGCTAGGATTAGGATGTGTGTTAATGCAACGCAAAAAGGTAATTGCGTATGCCTCAAGGCAATTGAAAAAGCATGAGGAAAATTATACGACACACGATTTAGAGTTAGGGTCGATAATTTTTGCCCTTAAAATTTGGAGACATTATCTGTATGGAAGTAAGTTTACCGTTTATACTGATCATAAAAGCTTAAAGTACATATTTGGGCAAAAAGAATTAAACATGAGGCAAAGGAGATGGATGGAAATTTTAAGTGACTACGACTGTGATATTCGATATCACGAATGAAAGGCAAATGTAGTCGCGGATGCCTTGAGTCATAAGTATCATGAAAAGCAAAAGCGAGTTCGTGCTCTTAGATTAAATCTACAGTTAGATTTAATGGAACAACTGAAGAATGTTCAAGAAACAGCAATCAAGGATGATGCTGAAGGAATGAAAGGAAGAATAAAGGAATTTGAGCAAGGAACTGATGGAATTTGGAGATTCCACAAGAAAATGATTTAGGTACCTAAGCAAGGAAATTTAAAAAATAAAATTTTAGAGGAAGCCCATAAATCTAGATATACCATGCACCCGGGTAATAATAAGATGTACCAAGATTTAAGAAATAATTTCTGGTGGATATGAATGAAAAAGGACATAGCTAAATATGTATCTAAGTGTCTAACTTGTTCGCAAGTTAAAGCAGAACACCAGAAACCTTCAGGGTTACTCCAATAGTTAGAAATGCCTGTATGGAAATGGGAACTAATAACAATGGACTTTGTTACTAAATTTCCCAAAACCAGAAAAGGTAACGACGCGATTTGGGTGATTGTGGATCGATTAACCAAATCAGCCCATTTTCTACCCATGAAGGAAACTTTCAGTATGGAAAGCTTAGCCAAGCTATACGTAGACGAGGTAGTATCCTTACATGGAGTTCCACTCTATTGTATCAGATAGAGATAGTCGTTCCACTTCACATTTTTGGACAAGTTTCCAAGAAGCAATGGGGACCCGACTGAACTTAAGCACTGCATACCATCCCCAAACAGATGGACAGAGTGAAAGGATGATCCAAACCCTGGAAGACATGCTCAGGGCATGTGTAATAGATTTTGGTGGAAGCTGGGATAATCACCTACCATTGATTGAATTCTCCTATAACAATAGTTACCATTCAAGCATCGAAGCTGCCCCGTTCGAAGCACTGTATGGACGAAAGTGTAGAACTCCAGTTTGTTGGGCAGAAATAGGAGAAAGCCAATTATCAGGTCCCGAGATTGTACAAGAAACCACCGATAAGATAACTCAAATCAAGGAAAGACTAAAGACGGCTCGAGATTGTCACAACCCCCGATCCCTAATCCCCGGGAACGGGCGGCCGCGAGCCAGTTTCGGTGGTATCGCGTGTTTGTCAAATTTGGCAGCGGAATTCTCATCAGGACCGTAGTTAGGAAATATTTTATCAGAGTAAACCACCATATTTTATAAATACAAATACATGGGAAAAACCCAAGTTTGCAGTACACATATTTTCATAGGAATAAATCCTATTTTATTTAATAAAAACATCTATTTTATTTTAGGTAACTTTATTGCCACTTTTCCAAGCCTTCAGGGCTCTCCAGCTGGCTTTTATTGGCTTCACACTAAGTTACTTGAAACACGTGTTTAAAACATTTTATCAGCAGGAAATACTGGTGAGTGAATCCCAGTTTAATCAAGTTTAAATAAAAAGTCACAGTGAACAGTATTGAGAGCGATCACATTGTTTATGTCTACACAATTACTCCATTTGGTACTATCAATCCTGACTTGTGGGTCATATTACCCATTGGCTAACTCATTGTCTAATGGTAACGTATTGTCATCCCGACTTACTACTCGCAAGTAGTACAAATTTTGTATACAAAACCCCAACATACCGGTAGTAATTGAGGAACTACAAAGACTCAATCACTGCTTAATTACATTGTAAAACATTTAAGGTTTTGTAAAAACTGTTAATAAAAATGAGATTACTCACATTGCTATTTTAGGTATTTCCTTTGTGGCTTCCTGGTTATAATCTAGTTGAATAAACAATGCACACGCGTTAGTATAATAACCCATTTTTAACATTAGTAATACCCTCCCCGAGACGGCATTCCAACGACTACGTCGGGCAGAACCACGACAGCCGTTACGGAATCCTAGATCAATCGGGCAGTGTATCTAATACGTATCCAGGGGTTATGATATTTACAATGAGGCAGAACTTCGCTAATTAGGGGGTACAATACCCCCGTATTATGCCTAATGTTCAGAAAGTGAGATTGAGAAATCGTTGTGAGCGAATTCGAATGAAATCCGAGGCCATCTATTTATAGTGCTGATACTGGACTCTCTCGCGGCCCGCGTAACATGAGAGCAGGTCTTACGCGGCCCGCGTTGACCCAAGGTCAACGTATAGCTATGCTGAGTCGATGTGTAGGCTTGACGGGTGTGGGGCCAGGTGGCGGCCCAGGGCTGCGCCACATTTTAGGACTCTCGCGGCCCGCGTTAATGTTTAAGGGAACCTTACGCGGCCCGCTTTAACTTAGAAATCAACGACATCAGTTATCCACCTTGAAACCGCCCACGTAAAGAGTTAGGGTGGGTCTACGCGGCCCGCCTTAACTTAAATATTTAAGTTTTTATCTATTTTTAATACTATCTAATATATTTGAGGCCCGTTTTCGCATATGAGGTGTAGTTTGGAACAGTTTGGGATATTTTAAAATATATTAGGGTGTCAGAAAAGTATTCGGGAGGGTTGTTATATTTTGGGTACCACTCCTGGATTATTTAATAAAATATATAGTGCACTCACATTAAGTATAGTAGCCCGATTTCACTTTATCCCTACGTCACGAGACAGAACCCCAACGAATTTAGGCAGAGCCTTGACATACGTTACGGGGCCATAGATCAATCAGACAGGGTATCAGTGATTAGGGGTTACAATACTTAAAATGGGACAGGGTTTTGTTATTATTATTATGAGTGAAATCAAAATTAGAATTAGAGAGAGATGAACAAATTGTGAAGCTATACAAGTGATTCTATTTATACTAAATCTGGAACTTGGAGTACACGAAAGCTGAAGGACACGTACATGTATTTACATTAAATGCAAATTTTGAGTCTTATCTAGAAGTGTACATATATATGAATGATTTTGAGTTTTATCTAAAATGTCAACATTCACGTGTACAAATGTGAATATTTGTTGGTTTAAATTTATTTTATTTTATTATTTATATATTATAATTAATTCAACTGCTTCACTTATTTGGCGCGTATAACTTCTAAACTATGACGTTTTATAAAACAATGAATATGTCATTAGAATGAGAATATTTTTGTCTACATTTTGAACCAAGTTTCATTAAAAACGGAGTAGGTTCAATTATAAAGTATTTTTATAATTATTAAACGGTTCATACGCTTGCCCAAAATATCTCATATTTCCATTGGTCAACTTACCCATGATGCATTCTTTTAATAACATAAGTTTTTATATCTTTTATAAAAATTTTAGGATTGTTACAGAGATCGTCAGAAAAGTTATGCAGACAATCGACGCATGCCGCTTGAATTTCAAGTTGTAGATAAGGTACTCTTGAAAGTGTCTCCTTGGAAAGGAGTAGTTCGATTCGGAAAGAAAGGAAAGCTAAGTCCAAGGTACATAGGACCATTCCCAGTAATCCAGCGAATAGGACCAGTTGCCTATCGCTTACAACTACCAGAAGAGCTAGCCGGGGTACATGACGTATTTCATGTATCCAACCTCAAGAAAATGTCTATCTGACGAATCCCTGGTAGTACCTCTCCAAGACATAGAGGTAAATGAAAAATTAAAATTTGTGGAAAAACCACTTCAGATAGAAGATAGAAAGGTCAATTTTCTCAAGCACAAAAGACTAGTACTGGTCAAAGTCAAATGGGATTCAAAGAGAGGACCTAAGTACACTTGGGAACTGGAATCCGAGATGAAACGAAAATATCCCTATTTGTTCCAGTAAATCTCGTGGACGAGATTTTAAATAAGGTGGGGAGGATGTAACAACTCTCGCCAAAATTATTATTTCTTATTTTATTAATGTCCCATAGGAAACCTTAATTGAGACCCCCAAATAGTATGGCATGACCCATAAAATTTTCAGAACAGTAGAAAGTAGGATCAGGACCCCTAAAACTCAAGGGGGGTATCCTCTAACTGACAATTATCTTCAAACTCGTTGTAAAACACGAATTTCATTGAATGTTGGCTCACCAGGGCTAAGTTAGACACGAGGCTACCCTAGCCTAAAAATGGAGCCGTCGCGCCACGCGCCAGGACCAGGTGGGTCTGGCGCGCCACGCGACAGGGACCATTTTTCAGTATATATAGCAGGGGTTTGGCACTTGCATGGGGGTCTTGTTACGACGATCAAATTCATTTTGTACGTCAAGTTATTCACCGTTTCGTTCAAAAACACACACAAGCACGAATCTATGCTGCGACAACAGGGTAATAACTCGATCACTGCTACGATACAATGTCCGATCGATTGAAACCGATCCGATGGATGTTTAAGTGATGCCCGAATACGGGCTATACTTTGTCATTCGTCGTGAGGGTTTTGATTTCGTGAGCTTATTGTAAATGTTTTATTAAGTTACTAACCTAGTTTCGTGTGCATTGTTATTTACCTAGGTTACAAGATTAAATCAGTAGGCAAGGTTCTGTCCAGTTAAACTTACAATGTGAGTCATTCTCTTTTTATCAAATTGCTTTACAAAACCCTAAATGTTTTCCAGTTATGCTTTGCAGTGATTAAGTCTTTGCTAATCTTTAATTACTGGCAGTATGTGGGGGTTTTGTGCACTTTACTACTAACGATTTATCACTTTAGGTGGGCGAACCTAATTAGTGATATGTCCACGGTCATAGATTCGGTCTAGTGACAGCTGAACCAGTTAATTATAAGATAGGGGCAAATATAAAAACCCTTAATGCTGTAAATTTATAACAATGTGTCTTTTGTGCAAATTGAATGACTCGCCAGTATTTCCCCGCTGATAAAATCTTTTTAAACATGTTTCAGGTGACTTACTGTGAATCAAGGAAAAATGTCGTGTAGCACTAAAAAGCTTGAGGAGGTGGCTCAGTAAAATAAATAAACATGTTTTGCAAAACAAGGGATTTCCTATTAAAATTCCCATTATTGTAAATTATGGGGTTTATCCCAAATTGTAAAATAAAATAATTGGGCATTTTCAAGTTTAAAAGATCCTGTTCACATTTCCGCTGCCAAATGAGAATATAAATACCACGGGTTTCTGTCCCGCGGCTTCTGGACCGGGTCACACCGGCCGAGGGTCGTGACATCTGCCAAGCCCTTAAGTAGACCCCGACGGCTTATACGCTCCTCCTGAACCTCTCGTTCCACCTGGTTCAACCTCTGAAGGATTTCCTGCTGCTGCGGTGGTTGGATCTGTGGTGGCTGCGGTGGTTGCTGCTGCAGAGGTTGAGGAGGTGGTGGGTATTGATACCCATAAGCTGGGTACCCAGCTTGGTATGAAGCGAAGGGTCCTTCAGGGTGGAGAGCATTGTAGTTGGCCGCCTCGAGGTACGGGTCGACGGCAGGGGCATTGTAGTAGTTGTAGCAAGGATAAGCTGGCTGCTCAAAAGGGTTATACGGCGCTGCACCGGCGTAGGAAGGGATTGGGTTATCATAACCCATGTGTGATGGTGGTGGTGCGACTGGCGGAGAGTCAACCTCGGAAACTGGGTTCTAAGGCCCACCCATTTGCGGGTCTTCGTACATCGGCGGGTAGTGGCTGTTGCTGCTGTGTTGGGGGTGCTGAAGTGGAAACCCCCTCGCACGGACATCCGTGCACCTGATCTTTTTTGCCTCGGTGGTTCTGGAGGCGGTTGCTGCTCTGGCGGTGGTGGTGGCGGTGGCGTAACCGCCTGGAAACGCGAATCCTCGGAGGGATCCTGCTACTGTTGTTGAGGTGGGTTGAAAGGGGGAGTGAACTCCCAGTGGTGTGTGGCCCACCTTTCTGCAAAACTGTTTGGGCCCTGATATGGCGAACCATGAAAAGATGATCTGTCAGAAATCTCAATGGGATGCGTGGGCGTCCCAGTTGGCAACATCTCCGGCTCTGGATCTTCATCCACCTCCATATCCTGCATCTCAGGATAGTGTTCGTTTGGCCCCCAAAGGGTTTAGACCCTCGGGTTCTTGAATTTGGTTCATCGGATTAAACCAGCTTTGAAAGTACGGGGTCGGGTCCTGGAAAACCCGGTGTGAACATGACCGCTGCAGCAGAATGAAGGAGTGGTGAGAGTCACTATGCTCCTCGTCTTGATGTGATCCAAAAGAGTGATGATAAGACGGAGAGGAGCTGAGGGAGACTGAACGTCTCGCTGGCTCTAGATAAGTCCTCCAATCCTCCTGGGGACTTGAGCTGAAAGTTGCTGAAGGAGTTCGCCGGTGTGATGGTCCGGCCTCGTGATCATTTGGAGCAGTTATCGGTGCCTTGCCTCTTCCACCTCTTCCTCTGAATCGTGGCGGCATTGTCTTTCGTTCATGCCAAAACAAACAAAAGAAACCAACAAAAGAAAGCAATAAGATTAGGATTAGTCCTAAGTCATTTGACTAGACTCGGAAGTCAAAGAATGTGCAAACTGTGTCATTGAGATTAAACACAAAAGGCTAGTGTTTAATTCACTCAATGTTGGCTCTGATACCAACCGGTCACACCCCGATATTTCCACATATTACCGGTGGGCCTGATGGGGAGTATCGTGACGTAGTTGATATCATCATAGTCAATAATCACAGTTTAAATGCACAGCGGAAGTCTAAAAGTAATTTATACAAACCGAGCTGAAAGTAACATAAAATATTACACAACGAATTGTAGTGGATCCACAGGAGGATCTAAAATAAAAAGAAATATTGTTCAACAGATTTATGCATCAAAAGTTTGCAAGACTCTTTATTTGATACTAGGAGTAGCCAGCCCATTACGCGTAGTACCTGCACTTAACCTTTTTTGGAAAATACGTCAGTTTACACTGGTAAATACAATTAACTTACTCTTTTTGAAAAGTGTTTATAAAATTGATTTAAATGCACAAGGCACAAAAATTCTTTTATAACTTGTGACAATTATTTAAAATAATCCTGAATATAGTTTTACATGTTTGTCGTCCATTCGGGACCCGGTTAGAAGAGCCGGATTAGATTAATTGACACACCACAAGTATACGCCCACAAGAGATGTGAGATACCGATTATACATACGCAACTGTCAGGTGTATGCCTACACCCAGTGCTTAAGCCGTGGCCATTTAATAAACGAGCCGAGGATATCCAGGACATGGTCATTAACCCCCCCCCCCCCCCCAAAGGCATTACATCAAACAAAACAGATTAAAACGGGTTATGTAAATGTATTAATCACAATCCGATTTAAATAACTACATACCCGATAAAGGGGTATTTTTATAATACCGTATCCCAAGCCCGTATAACGGAAAATAAGTTAAAAGTATTTACCTGAGCTAAAATAAAATTTAATCCCAGCCGTATGTCAAATTAGCAAGTGCAAGTAGCTTTTACCGGGCTCCTAATCTGGAACTAAGGTTTTAATAACCTATTAGATTCCTAACGGGTCTTATTTAAGTTATAACTTAGACCGGTTAGTTTTTAAAGAAAGGTATACGGTTCAAAACGCAAGATTAAGCGAAGACCGGATTAGAATGTGATTTAGACCCAACAAGTATGAGGACTTGTATAAAATGGGTAAACTAATTACATTCTGGATTTTGAAGTAAAAATGATAAGGTTTGACCCGTTTCGGCTAATTTATGCAAACTAGTTACATAAACCGTAACGAACGCGAATATGCGTAATGGGTAATCAAATGAGTCATGAACAAGTTCCACAAGTTAATATGCTTTTAGTATGTCGTGATGTCAGTAGGATATCTTCCATTATGCCCAAAATGAATTTAAAATCAATTTAAGCCCCGTAGGGGTATTTTGGTTATTTTAAAGTTTATAAAAGAGGTTTAAAGATAAACTGAAGATCTGGCCCAAAACTTTCTGTGAATATATTTTTTTTATGTGGTTATAACAGCAAGATATCATACATATGTGTACTTAATTGTTTATGGTCAAACTATGCACCGTAGGGGCATTTTGGTCATTTCACATATGCTTTAAGGGTCAAATTTGGCAATCTGAGTTCAAGACTTAAGCTTACTGTTAAAATATACAAATTTATTTATAACATCAGTAGGTAACAAGTTTTTGGCATTTAGATATGGTTTTAAACCATACTATGCGCTTAATAGGCGTAAAAGTCGGTATTTGGCGATATTTGAAATGTTTATAAAATTTTGAAGTCCTGATCAGTTTCTACAGCTTAAAATATTTTATTTATCATATGAAATCAGTAGGAAAAGGTTTGGTATCAAAATGATACATAAAACTCATTTAATCAATGAAAAGGGCAATTTCGTCAATACCGAATTTACACTAGAACTTTATGTTTTGATCAGTTTAAAATTCAAAAAAAAAATTCCAAAAAAATCCCTAAATATTATATCTTAACAGTGGGTTTAAAGTTTGGTGTCAAAATTTGGGGTTTAAACATGATTTATGCGGAAAATGCCATTTAATTAATAAAAAGGCTTTTATTTACGATATCTTGCATAACTCCTATTTTGGATCAAGAACTGATGTCAAAATTTTAGGACATACTTAAATATCAGTAATAAAGGTTTTTGTCCTCTCACATTTTCAAAAATTTCGTTTTTATATCAAAAGGGCATAATGGTCAACTTTTAAGCTTTTAACGGAAATATGCAAATGAATCAGATTTCAAAGGAACCATATAGTATAATCTCAGAGGGTTAATATGGTCCTAAAGGAACCCTAAGACATGATTAAAACTAAGCTAATTCGGGTCAGAACTGAAAGTCAAAACAAAAGTCTACTTTTGCGACTTTCGGTTGCGAACCGAGCCTAAACTCAGAATTGTCTGGTTGAACATGCCTAAACATGTTCTTATATTATTTACCAAGTTATTTAAGTGTTAAAACATGTTCCATAACTTCAGCATTATCAGTTATGAATTAATTTGTAAAAACTGATTATGTTTACTTTTTATTAATAAGTTTGACCCGACAATTGACCAAGTAAAAGTGATAATCAGTAGGTGCCCCTTTAAGGGTTTATTACCTGCATAATTACCAACTCATAGCCACTTTCAATTCGAAAAATGACTGCACCGTTAGTGATTAATCACAAAGTCAAAGAAGAATTACGTCAACTTTGACTTTTGGTCATTATACTAATGAAAACTTAATTACAGAGGCTAAGTACACTTACAAGAGTCCTTAGCACGAAGATTAAGACTAAGAGAGTTTCCTTCCAATGTAGGATGCTCCAAAGAATGATTTAAAAAGCTCTAAAGCTTGAGAGTGAGTTGAAAGTATGAATTTTGAGTTTGTAAGTGAGGATGGCAGCCAAATCTTCACCTATTTATACTAATTGAGGGTGCCACCAGATCAATACAGGTGTTATGGTTCTTCTATGATCATCACATGTGTCCAAAATAGTTTTTAAAACCATCAAACAGTCCCTAGATTCGATCAAAAGTTGGTATATGTGAAGAGAAGGGCAGAACCTGCACCTGTGCATGGTTTCTGCCCAGATCATGCCGTGGCGCTGCGCCACGGCAGAAAGGGTCCCCTGTGGCGCGACGCCACCACCCGATTTACCAGCAATTCAAGTTTCAAACATGACACTTTCACCCCCTGAACCTTTTAAAACGTAATATCTTCCATTTTAGGCACATTTAACCCATATAACTTATATTTCTATGATCCATGAGATATAACCAAAAATTGTTGGGTCCGGTTTCGTTAAACGATAATCGAAAACACAAGTTTTTCCCTGTTGACGCTTTTAACCCTTATATCACGAAAATTAGCGTATCTATCACAAACAATATCGAAACCTTGTGAAATTTTTATCACTTATTCTTGGGAGCATAATTAATCGTTACAAAGCTTCGGGTTCGTTAAAAGGTCACTCAGAGGTATTACTTTAACATGTTGACACATTTAACCCTCGCGTCTTGTAAACTTTCACTTTCTTTCACAAACGGCTTCCTACGTTTTACAATTTATTCGTTTAAGGGTATAAACATCGTGTAGGGTCGTTGAAAGGAAAAATTATCAAATGTTGACACTTTGAATCCTTTTACGCACATACTTTCTTCGTTTGTCAACTTTAGTCCCTTGTAATCAATTCGTTACACGTTTAAAGTTCATGACACGTGTCGATACTATATTGGACATGATTTTGCGAGGTGTTACAGTTTGCTGCATCGCCTACTGCAATCGAAGGTGCGCATATACTGAACAACGTAACTTCGACGATTTTGGCATTGTGGTTGATTCCATAGAGGATTTGCTCTCAATAGATGGGAAGTTCATGTCCGGTGATGTAGCCGGTGCGAGGAATTCTAGAAGTGTTGGTTCCAAAGAGCAACTCTCCGGCGCGATCCCCACGTAAACTCCTGCTGAAGAGGAGTTTGAGATTGACCTTATTCCTGAGTTGACCAGGAATAATGCTTTGAATCGTCAGCGTGAGGATTCAAAGCCGGACCCTGTGCCAGGTGTGAAGAAAGTTGTATTTCGCAAACCCCTGATTGGGAAAAAAGCTAACTTAGGCTCCTGGATGGCAAAAATCTATCCCAATAAGTGTTCCTTGATTTCGCATTGTATACCTTGGTTTACATCTAATAATGTGTTTTTGACATTATTTTGTAATGCAGTTGCGAAGGCAGTGCAGCCGAAGATCAGGATTATACATCCAAAGCCTGCGCCTAAGGCACCTTCTCTTACCTCTGCTGGTGCCACGAAGAAGGTGGAAGGTGCGCCTGAGGTCACAGGTGAGAAAGTTGTTGAGCCAGGGGTCGAGATTCTCCATGTTGAAGGTGCCACTCCGAGTAGTGGACCTGTTAAGTCAGCAGGTACTTTTGAGCGCGTAGAGAAGGTTGTGGAGATTGACAAATCTGTTTAGGTTGAACCAAATGTAACCGTGGAGGTCGGAAAACCTGTTGAAGAGTGCAAAAAAGGCTGAGAAGCCCACTGAAGAAATCGGTGTGGAGGCTACTACCGTTGACAAGGGTAAGGGGGCGGAGTCGCAGCATGTCGCTGATACCGGCGCGGGAGGTGAAGGAGTCAGTACTTTCAATGCTCAACACAAAGAACCTGCACAAATCCGGCCGAAAGATACTTTGGGAAACCATTACTATCGTGCTTACAACTCTAGTCGCGCCGACGAAATCCACGCCCCCGTATGGAGTTTAAAACAAGGTTATACTTTCGCCACCTTCCCTACCTGTCGGGAATGGTTTATGGGGGCTTTCCCCCCGGCTGAGGTTCTTCATCAGAAGAAGCCCAAACACGAACAACTGTACCAATCTCATGTGTTTGCGCAAGCTAACCATGTATCGACCAACAATCAGATTACCCGGGAATGGCGTACCATGCACCGTGAGCGTGCCGATTGGGAAGATTACAGAAGTCGTTTGGCTGATGATGCTAAACATTTTGAAAAGGCCAAAGCTGAGTTGGCTGAACAGAAGACTTAGTTCGAAGCTGAGAAGAAAAATGAAGATTGGGGCATTTTGGGCCTTAAAAAGAAGTTGCAGGCGAGTGAGGATACTCTTACCGAAGAACGCCAGAAGTGGCATGAGGCATGCAAGGAGAATGAGAAGATGTATTCTACTCGGAATGAGATTACAAATCTGAAGGCGCATGCGGAGATTTTTTCCAAAACCATTGCTGATCTAAGTGCACAGAATGAAAATCTCACCAAATCTCACGATGATCTAGAGGAAAGGTTTGAAGTGGCTAAGGTCCACCGCGAACGCGCAGAACAAAACCAGGTTCGTATTGTTTCCATTTGTGCTCAACAAGAAAATGAAATCCATAGACTAACTACTCTCTTATCCACGCAGGAAGAACTGCGACAACAAATCGTCTCTAAGGATAGAGACATGGATGGCAAGGACGCTGAGATTGTTGAACTCAAGCGTCGTTTGCACGAGTCACAAGAGAAGGTTTTGTGATATGATTTTTGCATTGCGAGTTTTTCTTGTTCGTGGAGGTGTAAAGTTTCTAGAAGTATAAAGATTTATTTAGTTATATAATTTAAATTGATTAAAGTTGATAAGTGATTTAGATGCGCTTCTTTATTTTTTATCTTTTTTGTTCTTAAATTAACCAATCTTTATTCATATATGCATGTACAAACAGTATAATTAACAAATGTTTGCCTCTTTCCAACGCTATCGATTCCCAAACCATCTTTTTTTTATAATCGCGTGGAATAATCAATTTCATTGATATTTTCTTTTCTTCTTGCACATGGGTGATTTCATATCTTGAGTTGATTTCCGTTCCCTTGTTTATTTTTTTTATTCTCCTTAGTTTATGCCTCATGAATTGTTTCACAAGTTAAACCATGCATATTCTAGTTATAGTTATCCTTGTGTTTTAAACTTAAAAAATAAGGTTATCACGATAATTTATAATTTATTATTATGTTGTGTGTGAACACATAAGATCTTCGATAACAAAGGTAACTTCACTCGTGTATACCTAAAAAAAATATTTTTATCTTTCGGGGATGCCTATGGGCTATGTCTCTACTGTATTCTTGTGCTCACATCTTTTGCATTTTTTGTTATGTAGACAACTAGTTGATGCCCCGTCCGCGTTGCGGTGCGATGGCCGAATAGTTCTCAATCAATTAAAAAACACTGCTATAATTTTGCTAGGAAAAAACAAAAACGATGATAAGACTGTAATTTTGGGCTCAGGGCAAAACTGTAATTTTTCAGGACTAATGAGCGCGTGTTAGGCAGCTCCTTTAGACGAAAAAATATTAAATAGAGTCAACCAATTAAAATAAAAAACTTTTATAGTTTTGCTAGAAAAATTAAAACGATGGGGAAAAACGTAACTTTGAACTAAGGGGGAAATCATAATTTTGTTTCAGGGATAAAATCGTAAATTAAATGGACCGATGGGGTTGAGGGCAAAATCGTAACTTGGCTGTGTGAGAAAAAAAAACTAATGGTAAAACTGTAAATTTAAACGGGGCAAAATCGTAATTTTGAATCGAGGGCAAAATTGAAATTTTTAGCTGGGAACAAAAGCGTAAATTTATTTTTAAATGGGGGTAAAAACATAATTTTGAACATATGAAAAAATCGTTATTATAAGGGGAAAACCTAATGGCAAAACTGTAAATTTAAACGAGGCAAAATTATAATGTTGAACCGAGGGAAAATTTGAAAATTTTTAGCTGAGAGCAAAAACGTAAATTTATTTTTAAATGAGGGTGAAAGCATAATTTTGAACTGATGTTAAAATCGTAATTTTAAAACGGAATAAAATCGTAAATTTGTTGGACCAATAGAGAAGTGTCATACATAACTATAAATATAAACGGGACAAAATCGTAATTTAGCAAAAAAAAAAAAAAAATTGGGTGGCAGACGGCCGCCCAACTCAACCAATCAAATGAAGGCACTATTGCCGGCTTTGGTCTTTGTTATAGTAGATAATAATTTGTTCACTCGCGCTAAACTTTAACCCAATATATAGAGTAAAATGCACGGATAGTCCCTGTGGTTTTGTAAAGTAACACCTATAGTCCTTAACTTTTGGAAATTACACCGGTGCTCCCTGTGGTTTGACGAGTTGTTACTCGGATAGTCCCTGGAGTGGATGTTCGTTAGTTTTCTTCGTTAAATCTATGTAAAATGACAAAATTACCCCTTACTTTTAAATAAATATGATGTATACATTCTATCCTCTTGAAGAGACTGACATTCCCCGTTGAGGCCGGCAAAAGGAAAGGAAAGAAATATGAAACACAAACGCACAGAGTTGATGGAAGAGGAATGTATTTGTCAACCGCTTTTTAACCCCATTCATCTTCCTTCCTTCACACACACCACCGTCCTCCGCCGTACAACCACCACCGATGGCCACCACCACAGTCCAACCCAAATCCAAAGACAGAGTCCTCGCCACAGCTCATCAAATCGTAAAAAGCCTAAACATCAACACACAAGCAACCGAAGACATGATTAACATCTTTTCACGCTTCGAAAATCGTCTTTCTAACATCACAGCAGCAGCAGGTAATCAAACTTAAAGGCAACAATAAACTGAGATTAAGATTCTGATATTTGAAGTGTAAGAGGTTGTCTTAATCTTATGAAAGCAAATGTTGTAGATCAATAAATTTGTCCCAATAAGTAACCCCTAGCATGAATTGATGATCCCTATGAGAAATAATTACATGAAGAAGATAATGAGTACCGTTCGGAATCAAGTATGATGACTTTCATGCCAGAAATATCTTGTAGCATACGATTTATGTAGTCTCTTACAGATGACACCACCACCATTTTTCAAATCAATATCCAAACCAATCGATCGATCTATTTTAGGGATTCAGATCGCTAGTAATCGTCCTAATCCTGGATGGTGGTGTTTATGGTGGAGGGGAAGATGGTTGTGGTGTGTTGGTGCATATTCGGTGACAACAGCTTAATAGTTTGATTATTTAGTCTTTGGATATTTTGTATTGGGCTTAGCTTATTGGTTAGTGAGTTTATTATTGTAATGGGCTTGGAAAATGGCCTAGCCCAGTAGGAAGCCCAGTTCACAGACATGTGGTATATAAACATGTTTTGTGATTAGGGTTGGAGGAGTTAGAGAATTTTAGAGAGAGAAAGTCTAGAGAGAGAGAGAAAAAACGAATTTAGGGTTTGTAAACAAGATCACAGAGAGAGGCTGTGAGGTTGTGAGGTCTTGAATTGATTGTAAACTGCAAGTTGGATAATCAATAGAAGACCCGTTTGATTGTGAAAGTCTGTTTCTACTTGTTTCTGTAATAAATCTGATCTAGAGGATTCCGCACTCTAGGTTAGATAAACAATTCTGTGAAAGATCCATACGAATAGGGGACCTACAATTGGTATCAGAGCATTAGGCTCTTGAAAGCTCGGTTCAGGATTGTTTGCTGCAGAAACAGTAAAATTTTCAAAAAATTTTAAAACCTGAAAAATTAGGGTTTTGAAATTTTCGAAATTTTTGATATAATTTTTCGAATTTGTTGGCTGTTTTGATCTTCTGCATTGTTTGTTTGCTGTTTGTGCAGGTTTTAGGGTTTGCAGGACAGTTTTTGGTTGTTTGTGTGAAGAATTTTGGCTGAATTTCTTGAAGATTCGAAGACTGTTCTTCGTGTTCTTCGTGGTTTTCAATCTGTTCTTCATAATTTTCGAAAATTTTGAGCTGATTAGGTTGTTTTGATTTTGCAGATTGTGTTGGAGAATCTTCAGAATATTTGATCAGATTAACTTTCCAGATTTACAGGATCTGCGAAATTAACAGGCTGCGAAATTAACTGATCAGCTCAATCATCAGCGAAATTAACTGAAACCAGCAAATTTACCAGCGACGTTAAATCCAAAGGCGACTTTGGTAACCGTGTGATTGTCCACAGCGAAATCATCACGGTTTTCAGCGACTTTACAGATCGTCGTAATCGAGAAATTGACTAGCGAATTTGGCAGCGATATAACCAGCGAATTTAACCAGTTCAGCGAATTTAGCTGCTAACCAGCGAATTTAACAGTATATCCAGCGAATTTAAGAGGTGGAATTTCAGTTGGCAAGCGTCGATAAAATTTCACAGACTCTGGAAAATCCCGAATTTGGTTTTCGACATTATATATCATTGGATTCGTTTTTTCGAGACGATTCTAACGGTATACTTTGGTAAAAACATTTTTCGGAAAAATATTGTACGGTTTTATCTGTACGGTTACGGTAAAACGTGTTTAAAGATGGTTAGAATGGACAATGTTAGTGAGACTGTTAAACATTGGCCAAAGCTTACAAACATCAAAGAATATGCTGACTGGAAAGACAAGTTTGAGTCGTTTATGAAAAGTGAAGATACTGAAATGTGGACGTGTATGATAGATGGATACTTTGCTCCCACACGTCGTGTTGATGGAAGAGTTATAGTGATGTCTTATGATAAGATGAATGAATCTGAGAAACGAGTGGTTGATGCTGAGAAGAAAGCTTTAGCAGCAATAAAGAAGTCCTTGCCTGAGGGCGTTAAACATACCCTTAAGAAGTATGGAACTTCTCAAGAGCTGTGGGAAGCTTTGGAAAAACGTTATCAGATTCAATCAAAAGTGAATACTTGTGATCAAGCATTGGTGGCTGAGTTTGCAGCTGTGAAGATAAGAGAAGTAGCTGCTGGGGTTGAAGAGAAAAAGAAAGCAGATGAAGAGAATGATTTGAAAAAGGAAGCTGATAAGGAAACTGCTGAAAAGGTAGATGCAGAAGTTTCAAAGTGCATGAATGGTGTGAATGAACTTACCACAGAGGTGAAGGTAACATCAGAACCTGTAAGTCATACATGTCATAATTGCACTGAACTAAAGGGTAACGTTGACAGACTATCGGAGCAAAACAAAATTCAGTTAGCTGAATTGCAAAAATTAAAAGAGTCAAATGTTCTTTTGATTAAAAGAGAGTCAAATTGTCTAGATAAACTCAAATCAAATGAACAAAAAATCAGCAGTTTAACAAGCAAAGTCAATGAACTGTTACAGATCATTGATTTGGCTCGTGAAACTGTGAAGGACAAAACTAATGAATTTTCTGATAAGTGCAGGGAATTGGCCGTTGCACAAGACCAAATTCTTGAACTTAAAGGAAAGTTAGACAAGTTTGGAAAATCTTCATTAGTTAGGACTCAAATTCAAGCAAGTTTGAAAAAGAGTAATGATAAAAAGGGTTTGGGGTTTAGTAAAGCCTCATCTTCTAAAAATCAAGACTACTCTTTTTTACCTGATGAAAATGAGTTAATTAATTTTGTGTCTACTACACCAGTTGTAGTGGATCCGATAGCTGTGGACTTGCCAAGTAGTCCAGTTTCTTTGAAAGAATCTGTTGAGTCTGACAGTACACCTTATAAATCGGATAAGGATACTGAAGACGAAAAGAAGAAAACATTTAAAAAGAGATTTAAGAAAAAGAGAAATTACAAGACAAAATCTTGTTTTAGATGCCACAACAAAGGGCACGTGGCGAGTTGTTGTCCTTTGAAGAAAAATAAGCAAAAAGTTGATGAAGTTAAGAATGGGAATAGGGTTGGTTTAAATAATAATGTGCAACCACATTGTCAACGTAATCAACCATGTTTTCAATCTAAGACTTCAACATCAAGACGATTTGATAGACCAAGAAGCAATTCTACACATTTTAGTCATTTTAATGGTAAATCAAATCAGTTTCAAAGTAAAAATAGAAATTTTGGGTATCAAAATCGACACCATACTTTTGGTAATCGAAATTTTCAAAGAAGAAATGAATATAGGGGTTTTAATAACTCAAATGTTCAACAACATCCAAAATTTTTTCAAAATTCATGGTATAATAATGGGAGAAAAAGGTATCAAGATAATAATTTTCAAAGGTCAGAAAATTCTAGAGTTTATTGGAACTCTCGTGATCAAAGACCTAGTGGAAGTTATAAATCTTGTTCAACAACAACATCCAAGACACAAGTAAGGTGTGATGGATATTGGTTAGAAGCTTCGTATGTGGATTTACATGGTCAACCCAAAACCGGTCAGGTTTGGGTTGTTAAGTCTAACTGAGTTGTTGAGTGTGTGCAGGATGACCAAGAAGGACTGTTGATGTGTTCGACAGTGGTTGTTCCTGTAAAGTGTCTGAGGTGAATAGTAGGTTAACATGGGTAACGAACTATTTACTTTAGTGATGGTTATGATTTTTCTAAACTTCAAAAGTGAAAAACTTATTGTCAGATTGAAGTGGGAGTCTGTTTGTGTTTAAATTTCTGTTTTTGAAACTTGCTCCATAAAAACAAAAATTTAGGGGGAGAAATTTCCCTAAGCCAAAAAGAGTTTAGTTAGTGCGTGTGTTTAGGGGGAGTAAGTTATAGAATTTTAAAAAATTGAAAATTAAAAAAAAAACATAAAAAATATAGAAAAACAAAAATGAGTTATCACTGTGTGAAAAAGAAGAAATGATAGTACATCAGCAAGTTAGACTGTCACACTGAAACTGAAATTAAAATGCTTAAGTGTGATAGCAGCTTCATCATACGATGTACCAGTAGGCAAAAAGCATGAAATAATCAACTTACCAATGTGATATAAACCTAAATACAACTGTATATGAGTGGGGAACATATCAGTGGTGTATGGTTTAATGACCTTAAATATTGCGTTGATAGATTGCCAAAATCTGAAGTTTTGGGTCTTTATACTGTTATTTCATCTGGGGATATCTTGACTGTCTTTCTGTTCAGAACTAAAATTGTACATGACCCCAGGAAAGAAAGTCACTTGGAATTAGCACATTTCTATTTGAATGTCTGTATGTTGTCCCGATACACACAATTTTGATCTGATTCTGAAATCTTCTCTGAAAAAAATCGTGTACCTCCTTTGCTGCATCCAGATATATGCTGACCTGGAGGTGCTAGGCAACGACAGCTTCTGCTGCATCCAGATACATGCTGACCTAGCTGTACGTTGTCGCGCTATAGATCTAATACACCCGAAAGAGGCCCTCAAGTGCCCAAATGAAACCCAAGAAACCTATATCAAACTGAGAAAAACTCATTTGATCTGTATATTATACCATCTCTCCTAAAGATCTATTCTGTTCTCTTCTCAACCTATTCCCAGTTAAGATTTCAGAAATCTGGATTGGACTTGTGAAATATGTGGTAGGGAAGATACTTGCATGATAGAGTGTGTTGTTTATATTTCCAGGATTTGATTAGTATTTATTTGGGTGTTCATTGTTAACCAATCAAAACATGATAAAACAGATTATATGCAGAACTAAACATTGTCAGGATATCTTAAAGGATGACATCAGTATACTCACCTACTACGATGAATCTTTGTGCATACCTTGATCGTGGGGGTATATCCTGAAGTGGGACACACTAGTATATCAGTAATAAAATTACCTTAAAGTATCATATGGTAATGGTACTTGAAATGTTCATGCATTTTGTTTAAGAGGACAAACATACTGGTAATCGTCTTGGACTGTTTGTCACGAAAAATTAAATAAAGAATTATCTAATAGTGTGAAACATTTTGATTGTGCTGATATGATCTTCTTACCGGTGATTCTCACAAAAATAGAGTGTTTATTGCGTTTTGTAAATAGTTTACTGCTTTTCTTAAAATATCAAAAATACCAAAAAGATTTCTTTTTAAAAAGACTTCCATTTTGAATTGACAAGTTGTTGTTTTTGCATGATAAGATAAAATATTGGTTTATCTTTAAATGTGAAAAAGACTAATGGTTTTTCGAGATATTTGCTTGTGTTGCTAAACAGATTGATGCAGTTATCAAAATGAAGTGTAGAATACAAGTAAAGTGCAGATTGAGAGTGAAGTAAAGATTTGTGAAGATGCATGGTAGGATCCTTCTACTACATTGCAGAAAGAGAGATATGGAAGAGTTGGAGCTTACTTGCTTAACCAAGGATTGCTAGCTAACTGATCTACAATGAATGAAAGTTTTGGAGATTGGAAGCATCAGCTAAGGGGGAGTCTGTTGATGTCAGAAGCTGTGTAGCTGACGCTATCCAAAGACCAAAAGAACACAAGATGTTTGAAGACAAAGTTACACTATGAAGCTATTGTCAAGGGGGAGTCTGTTGGTGCATATTCGGTGACAACAGCTTAATAGTTTGATTATTTAGTCTTTGGATATTTTGTATTGGGCTTAGCTTATTGGTTAGTGAGTTTATTATTGTAATGGGCTTGGAAAATGGCCTAGCCCAGTAGGAAGCCCAGTTCACAGACATGTGGTATATAAACATGTTTTGTGATTAGGGTTGGAGGAGTTAGAGAATTTTAGAGAGAGAAAGTCTAGAGAGAGAGAGAGAAAAAACGAATTTAGGGTTTGTAAACAAGATCACAGAGAGAGGCTGTGAGGTTGTGAGGTCTTGAATTGATTGTAAACTGCAAGTTGGATAATCAATAGAAGACCCGTTTGATTGTGAAAGTCTGTTTCTACTTGTTTCTGTAATAAATCTGATCTAGAGGATTCCGCACTCTAGGTTGTAACACCCGTTCTTGTAAACCAAGGTTTAACGTATATTTTGAAAGATAATCATGTAATTAATCACTATCATATACATCGGGAATACGGGTTTATTAAAACTTTTATAAATTATAGGTTATTCTACAAACATGGTCGAATTCGTTGATTAAAATCTACAACGTTGCAATGTGCGGAAGCGTGTATCTTTGTCGTGTTCGGTTCTTCGCTGAGCTTGATCGTCTCCCGGCATCCCAGAAAGTACCTACATTTCATAAACATGAAATGCTTTAGTCATACGGTATTTAAAACGCATTTAAACGAGTCCGGAAAAACAAACTGATCAAAATATACATTTTTGTACGGGGTCCACCGTAAATTACGGTGGACACCGTAATTTACGGTGGTCCTTGTTTTTGACTTGTTTTCACCGTAAATCAGAAGAGATCCACCGTAGCATTTTTTTAACTCCACCGTAAATTACGGTGGACACCGTAATTTACGGTGGCACCTGCATTCAGCTTCTCCATTTTGCCGCAACTTGACACGAAATCTTTCGTATCTTTCAAACCGCTTATCCGTTTGACCTACCGTTTCTTCCTACATGTTTGTAATTTGATTCTCCATCATATGGAGTTAAAATCCGACATCCGGCTTGATAAAATTCAAGACTTTTAAGTCTTCGGCTTATTACTATTTTACCAAAATTTGACCCGTTCGTGATTTTATCAAACATACAAGTTTGTTTGACCCTTATTTCTCATAAACCTATTAAATTCAAGGATATCTAACATATTGGGTTCCAATTATAGAATTATATACATTCTTTAACCCATTTTCACCCATATGCTTATTTGACCCGTTTGAGGTATTCAAGCATATTTTAGCACCATTTGCTTTCATTCATTTCAATATATATATATATATCCATATTTCTTAACAAAGGATCTTCCACCACAACTATATTTGTGGTGGATTCGATGTGATGATTTATGTGTACCAGAATTTACCCTTCAAATAGTTATTTTACGGCAAAGACTCAAATAGAGCCATTTGACTAACGTTTTACATCTTTCAACTTCTATACTCTTCCTAAGTAATTATTTAATTGAAAAACTCATTTCCAAACAACCTTTAAGGGTTGTTTGTTCAATTTGGCCTACAAGGGCGTTTTGGTCAATCTTAGTCCTTCATTTACGACGAAGGACAATTAGTGCTTGTTTGAACCCCAAAGTCCGACCTTTTAACCATATTCTTGTTTAGAAACCAATATGTTTCTAAACACCATAATCATAACTCAAATTATTCGCTTTACCTAAAAGATAACCGAATGGCTTATTTTAACTTTGTCTAACTGTCATAAAACTCCAAATTCTACATGATGAGTTGTATTACTATACGTACCTGGCTCGGATCAATATATTGACCCGTTTCAATACCTTTCCTTAGTAGCTATGTAAGCATCCATGTGCTATTTATTTCCTAAATTCATGCAACTTGACAACCCATTAGTCGATATTGTCAAAGGGTGATAATTTCACCTTTTGACCCGTTTGGTCTATATGACCAATCACCATTGTCAAATTGTCAAAATTACCATTTTGCCCTTAATGGTTATTATGATTTAACTTATATGATAACCATTAAAAGTACATGCTTCATTCGTCATAATATGATCGAATTACCGGTTTAACTCATTTTTTTGCCATCATTATGTTTTCTTGTCATATTTGATTATCTTGTTCCGTACGACCACATGTCGGAACATCATATCTCAATTAGGTATTTTTCTTTATTCGTAACTAATACGACGAAAGAATATTATAAATAAATAACTAGTGTAAGATATACTTACCTTGCATCCCGAATACGCTTTTCCTTTATGCTTGCTTCGTTTGACCCGCTTCCTTTCCAAGCCTCCACCTAGCTTGTCAAGCGTCAAACTATCATCATAATTCGTAAGACGGTTATATTAGTCATCATTAATTATGACTATTCCATCTTACATATTTTCTATCACAAATACTATTCGATCTTATTAATGGTCGGTTTGACTACTAAAAGTCAAACGCCCCTTAGCATATAAATGCACATTCAAGTTCTATCTATCAATTAGTAGCTAACATGATCTTATGCACTTAGTTACATGAACATGGCTACCAATTTCATCATAACATTCAAACCCATTTCAATCATGTATGAACAAGTTCCCAAATCACTTAATTTGTTTGAGTGCCTTGTTTCTATTATCAAATATGATGATTTTAAACATAAACTTATCATCATCTTTACTATTACATAAAAACCCACTTCCTAGTTTACTTGTTAATCACATACAAGTGATATTACTTCAAGTTCTTCATGATTTCATCATATCTAACAAAACCCACTTCTAGTTACTTATGAACTCTTAACAAAATCTCTAATTTGTTCAAGTAGTTCATTCATATGAATTAGTGTGATGTTTATAAACACCATTAGAACATCAATTTCATCAATTCAATCAAAACCCACTTAGCTCATAATAGGGTAATTATCAAATCCCTAGTTTGACAACAATTTATCAAGATTTCTACTAGGGTTTGTTCCTAAACCAAGATATAATCACAATGTCACTCATAGATTCAACATTCATTCCAAAATTTCGATTATGATTGTTCATCATAATCTCAAAGTATCACCAAAACTGAAAATTCGACATACCTTGTGATCCCCTCGACTAGGTGATCATTAATATGTGTTCATGCATCCGATTCGGGTTAAATTTGACCTTCAATTTGCTGGATCTTGTTGAGTTAGGGTTTTTGGCTCCTGGGAGCCTTTTCTTGGTCGACCAGAACACGCACCACACACACTTATGTGTGTGTTGTCTTATTTTATTTGGTTTAATTAAAACCATTTTCAGGTTATCCCATTTTGGTCCCTCATGTTTGGTTAGTTAATTTAGTAGGGCATAACCTACTTATTTCTAACATTATTCCCCACTTACTAACTAGGTTAAGCATTCCTAGTTAACTTAATGGGTTCGGGAAATCATAACCCGTTTTATTTTAAGTCCCGTTAACTCGGGCTTCTTATAACATTGTTTTCTCCAGCATTTATTAAATTTTATAACTAATATTAGGATTGTTCGTCTAAGTCCTAATATTCACCAGGTAAATTTTACCACTAACGCTATTTTACCCGTTCATTATTATTAACGTGGTTTAATTACCAAACCCGTTTTCGGGGTGTTACATAGGTTAGATAAACAATTCTGTGAAAGATCCATACGAATAGGGGACCTACATGGTGGTTATGGTGGAGGGTGGCAGTATGGTTTTCAGGTGGTGGTTATGGTGGAGGTATGGTTGCAAACTTGTAATTGCTGGTTATGGTGGATATATGGTTACAGGAGATATGGGGGTTTTTGGAATGAGGGTGGGATGGGGTAATGGGTATACAAGACTTTCTTTTTCATTTATAAAATAAAGGGTATTTTTAATTTAATACTAAGGGCATTTTGGTCATTTTACATGGAGTTAATGGTGAAAACTAACGAACATCCACTCCAGGGACTATCCGAGTAACAACTCGTCAAACCACAGGGAGCACCGGTGTAATTTCCAAAAGTTGGGGACTATAGATGTTATTTTACAAAACCACAGGGACTATCCGGGTATTTTACTCCAATATATATGAGAAGAAGGTATTATCTGTATATTGATTTACAAAATTCTCCTACTCTCATGCTTACTATTTATTATTTTACAATTTTATTACTATACTAGTTGTTGCCCCGCTCGCGTTGCGGAGCGATGACCGAATAATGAGCGAGTATTAGTCAGTTCATTGACACGAAAAACAATTAAAACGAGTCAACCAATTAAAACAAAACACTTTTATAGTTTTGATAAAAAAAAAAAAAAACTAAAACAATAGCAATATTGTAATTTTTAACTGAGGGAAAGTTATATTTTTTGACTGGGGTAAAATCGTAATTTGACAAAAGCTAAAGTAATGGCAGTACTGTAAATTTGAACATGGGGCAAAATTGTAAATTTTCACAAGAGCAAATTCGTAATTTTTAACTTGGGGTAACAACGTAATACAAATTTGAACTAAGGGCACAATCATAATTTTAAACTAGAGGCAAAAGCACAATTTTATTTTGAACCGAGGGAAAAATTGTAATTTTGAGTTGGGGGCAAAAACATAATTTTATTTTGAACTGGGGAAAAACGTAATTTTGAATTGAGGGCGAAATCACAATTTTTAAACGGGGAAAAATCACATTTTTTAACAGAGGGCAAAATCGTAATTTTTAAGTGGGGGCAAAAACAAAATTTTATTTTGAACTGGGGGCGAAAAGGTAATTCTGAACTGAGGGCAAAACCACAATTTTATTTTGAATGGTGGGAAAATTCGTAATTTTTAGCTGGGGAGAAAAACGTAATTTTATTTTGAGCTGGGGCAAAACCGTAATTTTTTAGAGGGACAAAAACGTACTTTTAGAATAGATATAAAATAATAAACTGGTTGGTCCAATGAGAGAGTGCCAGGCAAAGTCGTAATTTTGAATTGAGGGTAAGATCGTAATTTTGAGATGGGGACAAAAAAGCGTAATTTTATTTTGAGTTGGGGGCGAAAACGTAATTTTATTTTCAGCTGTAGGCAAAAACGTAGTTTTAAAATGAATATAAAACAATAAACATGTTGGTCTAATGGGAAAATGCCAGACAGCTGTCTGGCACTATTCCCCCAGTTGATTTTTGTATATATAGGAAATGTACTGCTCTTATGTGCACATTTATCTACTCATCCACGTCACGTGGAGATAACTCAAGAGTCCCACCTTAATGAAGTTTACTTTGGTGGATGAAGGCAATGATAGATAGAGTCTATCCTGAGTCTACTCGTGTTTTCGTTTCACCGTGTGTTACGCCAGAGAGTTCTGCTCTTGGTAGCACAACGACTATCAAGTGGCAACCGGCGGTATGGTTTCCTTGGAGAACGCCCAAACCAAACTCTGAAGCCAGGGTGGGCCCGGTTAAGACAACATAGTCTGGCCGGAGTGAGGCAAAGGGGCTCTCCAATTTGTGGAGTGCCTAATACAAGAAAGTCGTCGTTCCAAAAAATATAATACATCCATTAGTTTATTTTAATATAAATTAATTCCTAGATAAATTAGTTTTTTTTAAATTAATTGTAAGAATTTTATTTCTATTTTACTTCATATAAAACATGTTGTATAGTAACAGAAAAAGAAACTTATTGTATTATTTGAAGCATTCTATTTTTAAAAATTTATATTAATTATATTTTAGTTATTATTTTTCTATGGTTTACATTTCTGTCTAATTTTTGTGAGTAAACAGACCGTAACAAGCATGCATGGTTAAATGTTTTTACGTCTATCTTTTGTTCAATTTATCAATCTCGCCGAAAAAAACGCGAATGCTAAATACTAGTTTCATTTATTTAATAAGATTCAATCAACCATTTAAACAATTAGATAAATCATTTTAAGGTTTTAAACCTAGTTATGTTAGCGCTCCAATATAAAAAAATATAGAGTAAACTGCAATTTTACCCCCTGAGGTTAGGGGTCATTGGCACCTTTACCCCCCCCCCCTACCCCTAAGGAAATAATTGCAATTTTACCCCCCACTGTTTGCTGTTATGTTGCAACCTTACCCCCCCGGCTTCAAATTTGTTGACTAATCTGTTGACTATAATTGCAATATTACCCCCTGCCACCACTGCCACCGCCATTCACCACCACAACCACCACTGCCACCGCCAGCCACCACCACAACCACAACCACAACCACCACTGCCACCGCCATTCACCACCACCACCACCACCACAACCACCACCCTCCAACAGATAAAGTTTTTGGTTTCTTGATTTCCACTTCATCAACAAAATATTAAACCGAAATCAAACCCATTTTAGTAACCGATTCAACTTTAAATAGTTCAAAAATGGAGATTTTCAGATCATCAAGAAACAAGAAAGAAATATATTTAAAGATGAAGCTTTCAAGAACCAAAAATGGAAAAACAGAGCACCCATTTTGCATCAAACATTTCAAATGGTAAAACAGAGCACCCATTAATTTGATTTTGCACTCTTTATGCACCGTTTATTGATTCCGAATAAGTGATTTTCTGTCAGATTACAACCAAGGAAACACTCGAGAATCCACTTCTAATGGCATTGAAGCAAAGAATATTAGAACACGTTGAAAATTTCGAACATTTCGTTCTAAAATGTGTTCCAAAGACTTCGATTGACTCTGTTACCTGATCAAATAAGGTCGTGGAGTCGGTAAATGCAAATACCTTTTTGATGTCATTTCGTGCAGCTTCGGTAATCCCGTCCATCAAAGCCAAATAATCAGCAACCGATTCAACTACGTAAAATAGTTTGTGGTGGTTGGTGGTGGTGGCTGGAGGTGGCAGTGCTTGTTCTGATTTTCTTGTTTGGTACGTTTGCTTTTCTTTGACATAAGGAAGGTTATGATCATAGATTTGGATAGTGCCAGGCGAGTTATTGAACTTGCTTGCAAACACCAATATTTTGATAAATTTAGGATGATAAGTAGATGTATAGGCAGAGATGAATTATGTCGCGTAGTTGTAGTCTCCCATGAAAAAATTGAATCCAATTTGATAATTTTGTTATTGTAATAAAGAGACAAATGACTAGTGTGTTATTATTAGCTCATATATCCTTTTTTTTTGTTGCAGCAGTAATTACTGTGCTTGTGATCTGAACCGGAGCTCTGGTCTAACCATAAAAACCATAATTTGCAGGCGAATTGAGCCAATGTATCCAGCTCTATTCAGCTGCAGATTCATATTCTTCTAAAAGTACTGTTATGTAAATGTAAACTGTAGATCTTTAGGGTGAACCGTGGTGGTTGTGGTGGTGGCTGGAGGTGGCAGTGGTGGTTGTGGTGGTGGTGGTGGCTGGAGGTGGCAGAGGTGGCAGTGGTGGTGAATGGCGGAAGTAGTGGTGGTGTTATATATGAAAGGGATATTAAGTTGTGGTGGTGGCTGGAGGTGGCAGTGGTGGTTGTGGTTGTGGTGGTGAATGGCGGTGGCAGTGGTGGCAGGGGGTAATATCACAGAGTGCACAAAACACAGGGGGGTAATATGAAAGGGCATTATAGTCATTTCAGGTGGTAGTCAACAGATTAGTCAACAAATTTGAGGCCGGGGGGTAAGGTTGCAACATAACAGCAAACAGTGGGGGTAAAATTGCAATTATTTCCTTAGGGGGGTAAGGGTGCCAATGACCCCTAACCTCAAGGGGTAAAATTGCAGTTTACTCAAAAATATATTTGGCAAGCCAAGAACGCCTTGGATTAGAGAGAGAAACGTTGTCTTGATTTTTTTGGGTTTGTTCACATATACACACAAATTAATATTTGTCATGATTTTTTTTATGATTGATCAAGCCAAGAAAAATTTCTAATAATT
This sequence comes from Helianthus tuberosus, assembly GCA_030545235.1. Taxonomy (NCBI): domain Eukaryota; kingdom Viridiplantae; phylum Streptophyta; class Magnoliopsida; order Asterales; family Asteraceae; genus Helianthus; species Helianthus tuberosus. The sequence goes on along the minus strand of CM060364.1, from coordinate 80,073,657 downwards.
ATTAACAAACCAAAAATAATGTTTCGACCGCAAAAGTTATTACTTATACCATGCGTAGTGGTTAACTCAATAATGCCCCCACCATGGGGCGTTTTCTGCCATGTGGCAGTCCAGTCAGCATGGGGGCGTTATTGCAAAAGTGTCGTAGTGGGAATAATGCCCAATATCGCCCCTTCCAATCATATCATAATTAATTTTTTTTATTAAAAACTTAAAATACTTCATTAAATAAAAAAAAATACAATACTAAAAATAAAAAAAACGGAAAAAAGTATTTTTGAAACTTTAGGGACTGATTTAGCATTTTTGAAACTTGAAATATTAAAGGTTTTGAAGTTTAAATCTTTTTTTTAAATACAATCAAACTTTAGGGACTGAATGAGCAAAATCACTTTCTAAAATCACTTTCTTCTTCCTTGAGTTACCTGCAACTTTCTTCTTCCTTTTGTAATTAAAACTTCAAAAAAAACCTTTGCCAAAATCACACAAATATTATACACACATGGCAAGATATTATTGGGCAAACAAATGAAGTTTTGGAGGGCTTTGGCGTGATTTGAAAAACGCCAAAACAATTTTTGGCTCGGAAAACGCCGGGCCGTAATGGGCTGAGGGCGTGTTTCGGCGATTTTTTTGAATTTTTTTATAAAAAACGCCCCACTACGAACGGTCTTATATTAAAGTCATGTTTGTTTTTCCTTAGCGAAGTGCCAAAGAAGGCCTTGGATTTTAGAGAGTTGAAAAAATAGAGGTGAGACTATTACAGAAAAAACTAAATAAACAAAACTTAAAATATTAATGAATTCTTTTAAAAACTAACTCACATTTTGTGAATCTACTTATATTCTAACATTACTTGTAAAATTACATCAAATGTTTACTATGAGATTAGAATCCCCAACTTATCAGACACATCTTCTTAGCATAGAGTAATAAAGTTAGGCTATAAGTCTTTTAGTCGCTAGATTAGAATCCCCAACTTAGTAGACACATCTTCTTAGACCATGTGTAGTGGAAGGTGAAGATAATGCCCCCACCTTAGGGCATTTTACGTCATGTGACGGTCCAGTCAGCAAATAGGCATTATTGGGCTTTTTCTAAAATGGGTGTAGTGGGGATGGGGCATTAAATAAAATAAAGAAAAAAACACTTAAAAATCTTATTGGATAACAAAAAGGGAGATGAAATATGATTGGACAAGGAGAAGGGGGCAAGGCGTGCTTATAACCACACCAAGGGGGCTTTTTTTGAATTTAAAAAAAAAAAAACGCCCGGAACAACGTCCCACTACCCATGGTCTTAGCATAGAGTAATAAAGTTAGGCTATAAGTCTTTTAGTCACTAAAAATAATAATTAACTAAAATTACTAAAAAATCTTCTTTTAAATAAACAATATTTAATGGGATTATTTTTTTTATAATAAACTAACCTACTCCTAAATTCTTTAAATAAACAATATTTAATGAGATTAGTTTTTTTATGATCAACAAACCTGCTCCTAAATTCTTCAATTTTGCACATAATGGGACTTACACACTTATAATTTGGGATAGATTATTACACCTTAACAAACTCCAGAGTATCACTAATAACAACATTAGTAAAATGGATTTGATAAATAACTTCGATTTGTAGTTGTTAAGTATTTTTTATATAAACTAGAAATATCTATACTATTATAAAAAGGAGAAGTCATGTACAAGATGGTAATTTTGCCACGCGTACCAATTTTTAAACATCATGTACAAGGATGTGTAAGCCCATTTTAGAGGGGTTCACCCAAAGTTTTAAGACACTATAGGGTTAATTTAGGGATTTCAGCCATCCTATTTAATGCATCGGTTTCTATCTATTCGAAATCCCTGCTCATCATTCATCACCAATTAAAGAGAAAGCCAACCGCCTTCATCTTCCATCTTCTTCTTCACTAATAAAACCAGTTAGGGTTTATCACCATAGCAGCAGGCTTCACTTCCATTGCTTCGCTTAAATTTGGAACCAGATGATTGCTATTGCTATAAATAAATAAATAATTATCAAGAAAATCGCCAGCCAAAGTGGAATACTTTCTTCCTCAAGTCTTCGATCCACCAATCAACAACCAATCAAGGTCTTTCTCATCTATCTATCTTAGGGCTTTTATAATTCCATCTTTTATGTGTATAATTTCTGTTTCAATTTCGTTGAATTCTCACCTTTTCCCCCTGTTGATGAAAGTGATAGTAATGATACTGATGAAAGTGATTCTCTGATGATATTGAAGATTCTGATCATAGGTTATATACATCATTGTGTTGTAGGTTTTGCTTGTTTGTGAATTTACCTTGGGCCTGGCCCCTGGGTTCGTTAAACTTGCCAATTATGCTTTATGTATTGTTCTTTGATGAAAGTTAAGAGTAAAGTGGTTAACCTAAAACCCTATAACTTATCTACAGGTTAATCTGTAGTTAACAATCTGGTGGTAGCCTATCCATATCTTGTTGATTCTCTCAAAGGTTTTCTTTGAAGGTTTGTTTAAAGATTTAGTTTAATGTTTCTTTTTACTGTTGAGAATTGGATACCTTTTTTTCTTTTTTGCTATATTTCTTCATATTTCTTTTTCATGGGTCTCTTTATTTGCAGAATTGCATTGCAGTCATGGGCTTTCTTGTTTATGGAGGAAGGTATGATTTATACTTTTTATATTTCTTTTGTGAGGCTATTTTCTCTACCTGCAAGGAATATGCTTATGTATTGATTCACATGTTTTAACTATTTAAATTGAATGCCAAAGGATGAGCCAACCCCACTTGATATAAAAAAGGACCCTAAAAGCATGTGACATGATGAATATGGTATAAAAGATTCATGGGAAGATGAAGATGAACCCTCTCCGGTACAATTTATATGCTATTAACATAATGATTTGAAAATCTTGCTTCGAACTGCCTATTCTTCTAAATTCGAGTATGCTTAAATTGAAAAATATTTTTTTTTGTGATGTTACAATATTTTTCCTTTACCATGTACCAGCCACAAGTGGTAGCACCACCAGTTGTGAAGGCCGCAAAGAAGTCAACAGTCAAACCGGCTCCAAGAAAAAGGGATAGCTGTTGTTGAAATGGAATCAAGAGACTTGATGGAATTTAAAATGGCATCCATTTGGGTTAACCTGTCATCATTTTTGGCCTTCACATTCATCACAACATCTACATTTATAGCCTCTTTAGCTGACTTTTTCACAACATCAAGAAGTGATGCTTATTTTTCTTGCTTCAGAAAAAAGAAAAAATGGAACTGTTTATCTAAGAAAACCATGACTGTTTTCTGGTAATTCATAACCAAGAAGCCAGATGTTCAACACTGATGATTTTAAATAACGAAGATCATCAGATGGTGGTGGGGTAGCTACTGCAAACACGTTACAAGATCCCCATAACTCCTCCCTGTGTTCCAACCAATGAGAATACAGAGATTGTAGCCGCTTGACTAAGGTACTTGCATCGATTGAGTACCTACCTGAAGCTCCACCAGCTACACATAACCCGGTCTTAACTTGTTTTAGAATTTCTTTTTTCATTTCCAGGTTAAGTATGTTGTAGAACTTGCAAGAGCTTTAGCTTCAATGTCAGCTGTCTATTGAGTTGATTTACTTACAAGACAAGTAGCCTTCCCTAAAGTAGACTCGAGTTATGATGGACCAATAAAAATGTTATGTCCACACAATCTTGCTGATATGACAGATGAAATTGGCGAAAGTAGTGACACTTACATAATCCGCATTCCATTCAGGCCAAAAGAAAAGTATATTGCTAAAGAGCTTCTTTGGCCACGCATCCCTTAATTTGTTGATGGTCACTTAGCCACATAATTCAAATGTCCAAAGTTTTAGGTGAGCAACTTGGTGGTGGGCACCCAGTCTGGCATGTTGTCATTCACGGTCATTATACAGATGTTGGTGAATCAGCGGCCTGGTTATCTGGTGCACCCATGCTTTCGAGACAAGGAAGATTGATGAACAGTGGCAGTTGTATGATGGGTTTGACCCGGTTTTAGAGATGAAACTTCGGTCTGGGGTTAGGCGCAATGTGGGCTATTATGGCGGGTTCATGCCTCACATGAGTGAAAGTTCAAAAAAATGCTCCTATGTTCTGTTTCTGCTCTTCAAGTCTCAAATGGGTCAAATTGGGTGGACATTTGTATGGGTCAAAATGGGTTGGCTCGGGTTGGGTTGACGCATACCCCTTTTATCTAGATCCTTTTTTTTATAGTAGGATTTCCTTTGGTCATGAAATGTTTTTGATTTTTCATTTATTGAGTTTTACTAATTCTTTCTTTCAAAAATAAAATATATTTACATTAGATTTTGGAAAAAAAAAACATAAAATTCTCATTTAATTACAAACTTTGATTATTCTAACTAATATTTCGCTTGAGTCATTTACTTACTAAAACTGTGAATCCATTTGCTATTTTGAAGGTGAATAATGTGCTTTGAATAAGGTACTTGAAGCTGCTTATATAGGTTTAGTCACAAAGAAAGTCACTGTGCCTCTACATCAATCACCATGGTAATAGCATAATTCTAAATTTATTTCTCCAACCTCACCATCACCCTGCATTTTGCTATATGATTTTTTTATGTCCTGGCGAAATTCTTTGATTAATTTACTCTTTATTCCAAGTATGTATATTTTAGCGTTTAACCCAAGTGGCTGATAACAAACTTACTTTTTCACGCACCAAGCGTTTGTGAACAGTGTTTTGAAATTCTCCCAGTCACATATATATTTATTTATAACTGAGAAAACTTGCACTTTCTTTGTTACATATGTTTGATCAAGTATTTCTTTACTTAACTTATTAACAGAAGCTCATTAACTTGAGGTTTTCTTGGTAATTTTATTATAACATTGCTCAAGTATGACGTTTGTCTATATTTATGGACAAGGGAAAACTTTGTTTTTTGTCCTTAATCACCCCAAAGAATGATCATACATCATTCACGAGTAAGTACTAGGACAAATAGAATGAACCAATTAGAGAGATTCTTCAGTAAAATAAAGATTACTTTCTATGCATCGTCAATAGTTCATTAGTTAAGTGCAGCGACTAATGGAATGAACAGATTGGAGAACTTCTTTAGAATCCGTTCACTTACAACATCGGCATTGCAATGGCTCAATGACCTATGGTTCTTTAATATTATAGACTTCTAAATCTTTAATGTGGTGTTTTAGGTTTTCAACATTAGTTATGTTTTCAAAGTCTTTGGTGTTTGATTTTAGACCTTTTAAATCTGGTCTGGTATGATTGATAAACAACTCTCTTGGTGAGAAAGTTGTTATACACATCTATATTCTATGAAAATGAGACCTGCATATTTTTGTAGACAAGTGCTGCTGATTTTGGATATAAAGTTTCAAGCACGTTTTTGTTTTCTTGTGGTTTAGTGCGCTGCAACGTGCGGAGGATTGAAATGAATCATTTTGAACTCATTTTCAAGCAACCACTTTAGGCTTTCCTTTGTCAATTGACTACCTCTCCATAAAGCAACTTTAGAATCACTAGCTCCGATATCTTCTTTAGAGGTAGATAAATAAACAGGATTACAGTTAGCAAACAACGATTGAGGTGGATAATCGTCTCCTCGGGGAAGACCAGAATCAAAACAAACGCTTTTCAACCTTTGAAGTTTCCTTCTAACAATCCTGCTCCAAGAATTATCTGGTGTTGAATTTCAAGAGCAATGTGTAAACTTTCACGATAAAACAGTTCCAACTAGCAAACAACGTATATGTGAATGTTAAAAGCCTTCTATTGTTTTCAATCTATTTTTGCTATGACAGTATTTTTTTTTCATAAGTTGGTTCTTTAATATATTTTTTTTCTATCATTCACATGGTATATGTATTTGATCATGTAGCAGCAACCCTTTCAGTATCCAAAGAAAGAGGCAATATGATATAGAATAAAAGGTCAAAGTTCAACTGAGCCTGGTCTCTGAAGTTGAGAGTCAAAATTGTTGGGCGGAATGGCTATAAAAAACTTGATGTCCAAATTCTCGTATGCCATTCATCTTAAAATATAGTAAGCAGTTACTGCGGAGTGCCCAAATTTTTACCCAAACACCCAATGTTCATGTAGTATTACTTGCCCTTTTGTATTGTACACATAGAGGTCGAAATTTCAATTCTATTTATGATTGGGTTGACTATGGTTGTCTTTTATCTCTTAACTGGTCAAATCTTTTATCTATATATATACAACTTATATATAATTTATGTTCCCACCCCGTCTTGTCGACACCGCCGCAACGCGCGGGTTTCCCACTAGTTATCTAAAATAACTATTTTGCTGCCATTCAGTGTGCAACCAAGATTTTTTATTGTACTTCAAAGAGTAAATTGTCATTTTAGTCCCTGAGTTTTGACCAAAATTGCCACTTTAGTCCAAATAGTTTTTTTCTTGCCATTTTAGTCCCTGAGTTTTGTCATTTGTTGCCATTTTCATCGACCACCACTACCACCTCCCACCATCCACCCCATCATAACCTTCTATCATCGCCACCACCTGCCTGCACCGTCACCACCCACCCACCCACCCCACCACCATCACCACCCACCATTTCCACCACCACCGGGCACTTTTACGCCACCCACGTCATTAACCAACATCACCGTCATCATCGTAAAACCAACAACCACCGCCATCATCTTCACTGTAAACTGGCACAACACCATCCCCATACCATCGCACCTGCAAAAAAAGAAAGAAAAATGTGGTTCGACCAAAATTCACCTAAGTTAAATAATTTTTTTTGAATGGAGTTAGTGGGTTGGATGAAAATGGCAACAAACGACAAAACTCAGGGACTAAAATGGCAGAAAACAAAACTATTTGGACTAAAATGGCAAGAAAACAAAACTATTTGGACTAAAATGGCAAGAAAAAAACTATTTGGACTAAAGTGGCAATTTTGGTCAAAACTCAGGGACTAAAATGGCAATTTACTCTACTTCAAATAAAGAGTTATTCTCGTGTTACAAAATTTAGAGTTCTTTTTGTGTTACTATTAGGAAGTTTTTCACAATTAGTTACAACTTTTAATTCCTGATGGCGTGTTGTTAAATAACAAATTGCACATATACATAAAATCAACTATTATGACTCATAAAAGGTGCAAGTGAAAATAAGTTTTTTTTTTTTTTTACAATCAAACCGACAACTATGAACGAAGATAGGAGATGCTAGTCAAGGTGTTTGGTAAACGGAATTAGTGTCAATAGTTTAATCCTCCTTTTAAATTAGGGTCCTAATATTAACACATGGGAAAACTTATTTACACATGGTGTATACGGGCCGTATACTGTTATACGGCCCGTATAGAATAAAAATAACTGACAAAGTCTGCTGGCACAGACTTTGTCAGTTGTTTTTATTCCATACGGGCCGTATAACAGTATACGGCCCGTATACACCATGTGTAAATAAGTTTGTCTGGTCGTATACAATGTATACGAACGTGTATACGGGCTGTATACTCTTATACGGCCCGTATGGAACGAAAAATTTGATTTTTCAAGTATTTAAGGGATTTAAGGTGTAAATCACACTAGATATTTTACAGTCGTGAGATGCTCAAACCTTTCTAAAAGTAGAAAAAAATAAAACATTAACAAGTAATAAAGATTGAAGAACAAGAAAACATGTCGTATGACTGTAATAAAACGGAAGCTATCAACGCGGAATTACGGGCATGGTGTTATTCTTTATTTAATATTTATAGAATAAAAGGAAGGGTGAGGCATTTTCACAGTATGGTTTGTGTAGAGATCTTTACGTACAAATTTGCATCATCCTTACGGTTATAAATGAAGCGTTGGGATTTAAGGGTTTATGAGTAAAAGATGTTAGTTTCTTGACAGTATGGTTTCTCGACAAATGAAGTATTATCTGTCCTTGCTGCCTCTCCGGTTGGTAAAAGACATAGGATGGTTTCTAATACAGGCTCTTTGTCAGTTGTGGTTGATTTATAGGAGGAGGTTATGAAACGAATATATGTTTATGCGAACATCCTTATTTTGTCACGTTCTGCGAAAAAAAACATCATCTGTTCATCATTGTTCTTGAAGATGAAGAAACGAGGGTTTATTCTCTTTAATCTATTAGAACGATCCTTGACTTGAATTTGTGATGATTCGAAACATTCCGAATAACTAGCATAACCCGACAATTACAAGTTGTTGATCTTTGGGTGGTGATTTACTCCCGAACAAACCATGCCCACCTTGACCAGAATAGATAAGCGTATCACTCGATCCACTGTCAAGATAATATTAGCAGAACCCGACATACTTGACAGTGGTACCAATGTCAAGTCAAGTTGAGCTTCCTGATGCAATTTTCACAGTGGTACCAATGTCCTACTACTACAATCCTTCCAACGCCTGACTCATATCGTCCGTTCAAGTTGAGCTTAAGTTGTGTACCCTTCAATCTTCTTGAGTATTTTTCTAACTTTATGCTTGCATCCACTACAGTGAATATTAAGTTTGAGTGAAAGAGTTTGGAAACCGGACGGAATCTACGAAGAAACTGTTGGAATTTGTGGATTTCGGTTGGTTCAGAAACTTAACAAGAGAAGTAACTAAAAAAATACAATTGATTTCTCTTCCGGTTACTAGGCCTATCATCTCCGTCTACGTTTGGTTTCCTCAACGAACTACCTATTACAACACTGTATGAACCTGTGTTTTGTAAATAGCCTTTGTTCTTCGTTTATTGGATCGTTCTAATAGATTAAAGAGGTTTTTACCATTTTTTACCATATGTATACGGGCCGTATACCGTTTATACGGCCGTATACTCTCGGTTAAAAACAAATTTACCGATCGTATACAATGTATACGATGATTGTATACGGGCCGTATAATATTATACGGCTCGTATACTATGGGTAAAAAATGGTAAAAAATGGTTTATTCTCTTTAATCTATTAGAACGATCCTTGTCTTGAGAACCTGATTCTGATTTAAACAATGGAATTTGTGGATCAACAGAAATAACTGAAAATAACTCGCCATTCTCTTGCACCTGTATACGTTGATCTCGTTGTTGCAAACTCCTTTAATGTGAGATTCTTCAAGTTTGCACATTTTGAGAAAATACCAATGTGTTTGTCAGCTTTGTCAACACACAAAGTGACAGAATGAAGATCCAATGTTGTTAATGTTGGAAAGATGATCGAACAGAGATCTGGAGAGTTGATGCAATTTTCCAAGCATTTTATCGTGTGTTGTAATTTTAATGAAGCAATGAAGATTGAATATGCAAACCGCATCCGTCTTCTGTTATGATTCGAAACATTCCGAATAAACTAGCAGAACCCGACACGTGTTCTGTGATGATTCGAAACATTCCGAATAACTAGCATAACCCGACAATCACAAGTTGTTGATCTTTGGGTGGTGATTTACTCCCGAACAAACCATGCCCACCTTGACCAGAATAAATAAGCGTATCACTCGATCCACTTACATTTGAATAACGCTAAGAATCCACAACGCTTATGGCCAGATTCTTTCCTTCAATCTTGGCAAAATCAATGCCTGCTTGTTTTATTATCAAGAAAGTACTGAACAACCGAGATAACAGCTCCGATATTTATCACCAACTCATCTTTAGTAGTGTTTGTTTGAGAACCTGATTCAGATACACAACGGTATCTTTGCTTCGTCCACAAGAACTATTTGTGTATGCATTCTTTTGGTAGTTAACAACGCTAATTAGAAAAAAATCTGTAAAATTAATCATATCGATTGCTATAACAGGATGGATGTGACACACATAGATAGATAAGCTATCACAGTTGTCAAGACTGTTTGTCGGGTTTCCAATGCTCACACAGGGTGATAAACAACGCTGATACACGTAACATCTAGTTATATTCAGATTTAAACAATGCCCGCCTGAACTGAGATAACGGACATCCATCAAACTCAAAAAGAAAACTTGTGTTTCCCAAAGTCACAAAAGATTGCGGTTTGTATTTCGCATAGCCACCGTTTTCGTAGTAAAAAACGGTTGCAGTTTGTATTTCGCACAGCCATCGTTTCCGTAGTAAAAAACGGTTGGGTTTGCACATTCAATCTTCAATACTTCATTAAAATACCACTAGTAGAAGAACCCGACACGTCTTCATGTAACAGAGAATGTTTTAGAAATTGAAGGAAAATGAAAAGATTTGTTGAAATCGAATTTGACAACTATGACAGCTTATTAAAAGTATCGTGTGTTGTAGTTTGGAAAGATGACCGAACAGAGATCTGAATAACAAACTGTGGAGAACTTGTTTGTGTCAGGTTCTTCTGCTAGTTACTCGGAATCGATAAATAACCAACACGAAGATCTCTGCGATCGATAAGGTTTCCATCAACGGACTGATCGGTAACGTTACTCTACCTGTGCTCCGATTTAAGCGGCATGTTCCGATCAACGTTTATCGACATTGTTAAAGGTGATGAAGAGTTTAGAAACCCTAGAATGATTGTGTTTTTACAGGAATAAAACGTGATACTTGAAAAAACGCCAATATATACGGCCCGTATATAGTTATACGGCCCGTATACATGTGGTAACATCAAAAACCCACAAAAATAAATCAATTGAGCCGTATACGTTTTACAAATCGTATACACATGTATACGACCCGTATAACTGTATACGGGCCGTATATAATAAAACAAAAAAAACATTCCCTGTGCATTTTCCTATTCAAAAACATTCTATACGAGCCGTATAATTGTATACGGCCCGTATACATTAGGGGATGTGAAAATAAGATATATGGTATGTGGGAATAAGGCACCCCTTAAATTATATAGTGAATGAAAAGTTTATTTTGTCTGAATAAGATGATAATGTAATCGAGCAAATTTTTCTGAAATCGTTTTGATTTTCTTTGGATGAAATTGACTTATTGGCATACATTTTACTTTTAACTCAACTTGTTTATTTTATGATTTGCAAACGGTAGAATTCAGGTAATAAGGTAACGGGGAAGGATTCACTAAAAGGTAGATTTTGCTTAAGGGGAGTGGGGGTGGTTACAAATGATAGAATTCCCTCACTCACAAACATTCAATCATGTTCCGCCATGTCAGCAACCATTATTCTATCACTCACAATCATTTTTTAGTGGCGGTGGTCATCACTAGTGATGGAATTCCATCACTCACAATTTTTTTTAATTCTTTTAGTTAGAAATTAACAATAAAACACTAAAATTATAAATTTCATTAAAATTAAAACATACTAGTTCAATTTAACATACTAGAAATATTTTAGGCTACAATTTAAAAAAAATACTAAAAAAACTCTACTCCTCGTCCGACTCATGAAACTCCAAACCTAAAGAACCTACTAGTTCGATTAAATCGTATCTCAACTGAAAGTGAGTTTCTTCATCACGCAAGTCTTGTTTGATATTTTGTGGAACTTGAACTTGTGTAGGAGGATCCGACACCCAATCCGGAGATATTGTACGTTCGTCTTCTTTGATTATCATATTGCGCAATATGATACATGCATATACTATGCTATGTATGGATTTCTTGTTCATCGCACGAACCGGTCGGTGTAGTATACCCCATCTACCCTTTAAAACACCAAAAGCCCTCTCAACATCTTTTCTTGCCGATTCTTGCAATTTTTTTAACAAGATTTCTTTAGCCTCGACAGGAAATGAGGGAGCTTTCACAAAAACAGACCATGATGGGTAGATACCATCCACAAGAAATAAGCCTCATCTGTAATATTGTCCGTTAACATAGAATGGACAGAAGGGTGCTTGAAACAACGGCGACGTGTGCAACACATTGATGTCGTTGTTTGAACCTGGAACACCGAAATATGAATGCCAAATCCATAAATCATTCGACGCCACCGCTGCTAATATGATGGTTGGTCTTTTGATGTCACCCCTAACATATGCCCCTCGCAACTCTCTTGGACAATTTTTCCACTTGATACTTGTACAATCGATGCTACCGAGCATCCCTGGAAAATGCCATCTAGTCTCATGTGCGGCGTAAATACGTGAGATGTCGTGGCTCGTCGGTTTACATAAAAACTCTTTACCATACAACTTAATGACCGCATTGCAAAAAAATTGCAGTCATTCACGGGAAGTTCTGGACGCCATAACTAGGTATTCATCATATTGATCGGGAGGGTTACCTGTCGCTAGTTGGCGAATGGCGGGCGTGCATTTTTGTATCGCCGTGAAACTTGGTTTGCCCCTCGCATCGTAACCTTCTTGAAACCATTCCTCGCTTGCTTCGATGTCTCCAACAATCTTTAAAAATAATTCTTTTGGTAAACGAAACCGATATCTAAACGTTTCGGCATTTAGAGCTGATTTTCCACAAAATAATCGTTCATTAACACTTCGTTGGCTTGTATATGATCACGATCTACCATCTTCTTCTTTGGGCGGGACGAACTAGTATCAAGTTCGTTATACACCGACACAAAATATTTAAGCGTCTCATTGTCGGAAGACGACTCGGTATCGCTATCGCTATCCATCAGAAACGTCGAATCCGTAGGAAACTCCATTTGAGAAAAATATAGATTGTGTGAAATATGTTTGTGTTTTGGTGTGGGTGAAATGGTTAAAAATGGATATATATATATATATATATATATATATATATAAGATTTAAAGGTTTTTTTTATTAAGTTTACCGTTAAAAAACGGTCAAAAATCAAGCCCAACGTTCGAAATTTTGAAACTTCAACGCGTGATATGTTCAACGCGTGCTTAATTCCACGCATGGTGGATTATGGTGGCGGCGGTGTGCAACTGGTTTCCACGTGTGATGGATGGTCCATCACGGACCACCCCGGCTCCCCTAAGAAAGATTGTGATGATGACATGTGGCAATCATAATAAGTAGGAATGAAGGACATTTTGGTTCTTATAAATATGAGTGAAAATGACATGTGGCACCTTTTTTGGTTTTTAAAAATACAAAAAAAAAATCTAGTACAAAAAAATCTATTATAAAAAATATAGCACAAAAAATGTAGCACAAAAAATAGGCCTGTAAACGAACCGAACGAACACGAACATAGGTATGTTCATGTTCGTGTTCGTGTTCGTTCATTTAACTTTAACCGAACACGAACACGAACATATAATCGAACACATTTTTTTGTTTGTGTTCGTTTATTAAGAAATCGGGCATGTTCGTGTTCGTTTATGTTCGTTTGTTTAAAGCCTAAACGAACAGTCCACGAACATAAACGATCACAAACGAACATAAAAAAATTAACTGAACATATTTAAATAAACATAAATTAACATGATTGAAGAAACAAGTCTAATATATTACATTTCATCTGAAAACACATCTAAATAAGGGTTTATAGATATTCTAATTAGTTATATTTATATAAGTAGTTAGAATACCTAATATTTATATAAATATAACTATTAATGTATCTATTAAAATTTAAACGAACGTAAATAAACGAACGTTCACGAACATAAATGAACGAACATAAAAGAATGTTCACGAACATAAATGAACGAACACAAGGTGTGTTCATGTTCGTTCATTTAATTAAACGAACATTTTTTTTGTTCGTGTTCGTTCGTTTATTAAATAAATGAACATAAACGAACTTCCCGCCGAACAAGTTCATGAACGTTCGGTTCATTTACAGGCCTGCAAAAAAATCTAGTACAAAAAAATATAGCACAAAAAAATTTAGTACAAAAAAATATAGCACAAAAAAATCCAGCACAAAAAATTTAGAAAAAAATCAGCACAAAAAATTTAACACAAAAATATAGTACAAAAATCCAGCACAAAAAAATGTTATACAACATATAAATACAACACATTTTAGTGGGTTTTTTTAGTCTTCATATTTATAGCAATATGGTACTCAAATTAAAGATAAAAAAACGCTCGATTTCACGGTGAAATCTTTATGAAAAAAATAATGTATAAAAAAGTTATGAACGTTTAAAAAATAGGGGTGGAATATTCATGTGCCTTGCATGTGGAGAGAGAAAGTCCATAAATAGGATTTTCCCAAGATACCTTTGCACTCCTTTCTCTTACACTTTCATCTTAACCATTAATTTGAAAATAAATGATTAAGATTCATTTTCATCATACTTAGGCAAAATAAACTTTTTATTTGATCTTATACTGCTAGTTTTATGCTTTCATTTGGTTTTGAGTTTAGTTCATTAATTTTATATACTTTGTTGTTATTTGATATATTTTGTTGTGATAATCCAAAATATAATTGATTACTAGTTACCTGATGCGTTTTAGATTAGACCCAATGGGTAACTTTTTTTGAATTAATGGGCTTACCCGAAACCCACGGGTATACCCGATACCCAACATGTTTTACCCGATAGAAACCTGATGGGTTTTGGGACTGGTTTAGGGCAAGGTTATTTTATTTTAGTCGGGTTTGGGGTTCGGATTACCTACACACATCCCAAACCCAACACATTGACATCCCTAACTAGAATATATGTATGCAACTATATGTGTGAACACTTGGGCACCTTTGCAAACTCTCGTAATAGAATAGTTTGCAAAGGTCTTTTCTATGGTATGTAGTCTTGCTTAAGGTTTTAAATGTGAATTGCTCTTTTCATATGCAAGCATACTTCTTTGGGACGGGCAGACAAAAGTCAATATAAGTAAAGGCAAGGAAATCTATCATAAACTATATCTGTTATATTTCTTCCAACCGTATCCAACATCTATGCTTTTAAGGTGCAAGAGTTTTTGGTTTAACAATAAACAATTGGGAAACTCCCATTTTGAGTCTATGGCTTCCCTAATATTCAATTCGATAGTAATATCATTAAAAAGGAGTTTCTTTTATATATGTAACTATCTGTATACAACTAGAATGTAACTGAAGATAGTTCCATCCAACACAACTAAGAGGGTGTTTGTGATTACGTTTTGAAGTGATTATTTGATTATTGCGTTTGTAAAACATAAATAATCTAAAAAAGTATTTGGATGAAAAAGTGATTACCTGCCTCCAAAACGCAGTTTTGGAGAAGCACATACCTACATGCTTTTTCAAAACGCAGTTTTGAAAACGCAAAATCTATTTTGAAAACGCATAATATATTTTGAAAACGCAACACCAAACACCCCCTAAGTTAAAGTGATGGGAAATAATTTCCGTTAGGTTAACAAGAAGATGACTTGTAAATATAGTAATTTTTATCGTTCATATAAAAATAAAACATAAAACTACTTGCATGGAATAATTTATATATAGAGTAAACTGAAGTTTTACACTATGTGGTTCTTTACATCCTATTTTGAAATTTTGTCAATTTTACACCCCGTCGTTTCCAGAGCGAAATCCCCTAACGACTTCAGTAACATTGGTTATATATATAATTTTGTGTGTTGATTTGTTTTTTTGTAAACCTATGAGTATTAATGAAAAGACGTCTAATATCGTAATATCGTAAAAAATGCTTATTTACATTGTTATGCATTACTTCGAACATTATTATTTCTCTTGATTTAGGATATAATAGGAAGTTTGTTTTATTAGGAATGTTACAAAACAATTTGACCAATGACCATCTATCGTGGAATTAAGGGTTTATTAAATGGGTTGAATTGATCGAAAGGCATGTAAATGTCACATCTATGCTCATGAAAGTTATTCCTTTCTTTTTCTCTCAAATCGGTAGGTTAAAGCCAATGACCTCTAGCTCAAGTGATAGGAGGACTTGAGTTCTTCTTTGAATACTAAAGTTCAATTCTCATTTGGTGCAAAAAAAGAGTGAGACATTGGTGGGCAGTGTCAGGAGACCCAGGGAAACTTGGGTTTGATCCTTGAGCCAAACGGGTTTTACCGGTAATTTGCCGTCGTGCCTACAGACGGGTGGGTTACTGGGTTTTCCCCGAAATTGGTGGTGGATGACTCGGGTTACTCTCGGAGTACTCTGTTTGTCCAGTGGGTGCCTCGAGAGTGCTCGAGATTGATTTGTTGGCCGTTCAAAAAAAAAAATATCAGTAGGTTAAACCCTTACCTTACATCTATGCTCATGTAGGAATGGCAATGGGCCGGGCTTGGGCCGGATATTGGTAATCCCAGGCCCGTACCCGGTTGTAATTCTTTGTCCCATACCCGGCCCGTTACCCGTCGGGTATTTGTCGGGTAATTACCCGTCGGGTATCGGGCATACCCGTTAATTTCATAAGAATACCCGTTGGGACAAATGTGTCACTGCTACACAAATAGGCAAAAGCGACCAAAATTTACAACAAACAAAAATGTCGAAAATTTAGCGACCAGATTTGCGACCAAATCAAAATAGGTCGCCAACAGAGCGACCAAAACAAAATCGGTCGCAAAAATAGCGACTAAGCGCAACTTGGTCGCAAATTTAGCGACCAATCCCAAATCGGTCGCAAATCTAGCGACCAAGCCCAAATCGGTCGCAAACTTAGCAACCAAAACAAAAGCGGTTGCAAATTCAACGACCAAAACAAAATCTGTTGCAAATTTAGCAACAGAGTTTTTTTCGGTCGCAAAACAGTCGCAAATGTAGCTACCAACTTTTATTCGGTCGTAAATGTAGCGACCAAAAAAATCGGTCGTATAATGGTCGCAAATGTAGTGACCAATTCAAAACAGTCGCAAATTCAGCGACTAAAATAAAAACTGGTCGCAAATCTAGCGACTAAAATTTTTAGTTGTAAAATGATCGTAAATTTAGCGACCGAAACAAAATTAGTCGCAAATTTAGCGACCATAACTTTTTGGTAGTAAAACATTGCAAATGTAGTGACCAAAATTGTTTCGGTCACAAATATGAATACTGCTTTTTTAAAATAAGATATATAAAAGAATTAACTTGGTTGAAAAAACGGTCGGGAATAGCAACCGAAATTATTTCCGTCACAAACATACTTGCCCTTTTTTGAAAATATTATAAAAAACATTATAAGTTAAAGTTGTCACAAAAACGGTCGCAAATACAGTTACTTTTGGTCATTCAGAGTCAATATCGATTAATAAGGAGTAATTCATGTTATACTAGTCAATTACGTCTAACTTGTTTGTTTTGATCAATTAGGGTCAGATAGGGAAGATTTGGAGAAATTCATCTTAGTTATGATCAATTAGAGACAATTAGGACCGATTAGATACAATTAGGTATTAATTAGTGTTGATGAAGGACAATATTGCTCAATGATGGTCGATAATAGTTAACGAAGGTGAACTAAGTGCAATTAGGGTTAGTTAGTACCGATTAGGGGGAGAGGGAATAGTAGATCACGGAAAATTAGTGTTATTAGTCAGGGATCATTAGCTTCAACTAGTGTTAATAGGGGCCAATTTTAGTTACTCATGATCAATAATTGTTTGTGAAGGCTATTTTGTGTCATTATTCGTCAATTATGACCAATTAATGTCAATCTGGGTTACCATGGGCAATTAGGGTTGATTATGTTTAGTATAGGTCATTAATAGTCAATGAGGATCGATGATAGGTAACTAAGGCTAACTAGTGTCCATTAGGGCCAATAAGGTTTATGCCGGAAAGGTACGAAGTTGGACTAATTTAGAAACATTGGGCAGGTAATTTAGGCTGACAATGATTAATAATCATGAACAAGGATAAACTAGAAATAGTTATGGTCAATGGTAATACATATAATGATGTGATATAACTCATTATATTCTGTTAAACTTATAGGGATTTAATATAACTTATTGTCATTTATCATTCAATATGTTTCATTAGGTCAACCATGCTCAATATTGGTCAACAATGATATTGCTTGGTATCTTGCAACTATGGGCAATTAGGGACAACTGTGGTCAATGAGGGTTAATAATGGTTATGGCCACCGGTTAGGATCAATGAACTCTAATTAGTGTTGCTATTAGTCAAGGATGGTTAATGAGAGTCAATATTATTTAGTTAGGGGAAATCAGGGCCACTTGGTTTCCACTGGGTCCAATTAGGGTCAATATATGTTAGTGGTTACCAACTAAGGTCAATTTTGCTCAATTACAGAGAACAATTTCAGTTAGAATCAATCATGATTAGCGATCAACAATCATGGTTACTTGGGGTCACAATCATGGTATGTATTTACTTAGTTTGTGTTTTAGCATGTCTCGGTGTGTCATACCCTAACCGATGGCGGAAACATCGGAGTGAGACGAAAACTAGATTGCAAGAGTCTTCATAACGCTATTTGTGTCAAGTATTTAATGATTACATTTTACATTGCTTGAACTAGAAATACCCCAAGTTTGAAATAAATAACAAGTATTCAAGTAAATAAATTTCGTTTCATGATAATGGTTTATTACAAGATTGGAGACAAAATACAACAGGTTTGAAAGTAAATTACAATGCCACAAGTATTAAAATTTACATGCGTTGCTAGGCAATCCTACTAGATTCCTTGCATCATCAAATCCTGCAACATGTAATAAAAGCATAGATCAGTACAAAAAGTACTGGCGAGCAAACAAGTTTGAATATAAGTATAAGTATAAAAGTTTATCTCAATCCAACGTGACAATTTATATTCAAGTTGAATCTAGCATACATGAACAACCTAAGCATAACAAATAGTATGGATATACAAGTTGAAACTAACATGCATAAACAACCTAAGCATAACAATTAGCGTGGATATACAAGTTGGAACTAGCATGCATAAACAACCTAAGCATAACAAATAACGTTCTCGATGGATTGAGTGGTCAAATATGTTTGATTGTATAAAGTGGATTTTGTTAATTGATACATGTTGCACCAAAAAATGCGTTAAAGCGTAAAAAGAGTTGAGTATGCTCACATTGATTGCGTTTGCGATTTCTTATAAGTAACGCACGAGTAAGATTTGGAAAAATCCAAAAGAACGAACAAGATCGATTAACCTAGATATTTAGAATAACACATGATGATCTAGTTAATAATTATTCAAAAATATGGTTCCTAATTTTATTGTTTACAATTTAATTAAATATTATAATATAATTTAACTTATTATTAACAATTAATGTTAAAAGAAATTATAATAAAATATATACATATACTTAATTTAGTGAAACCAATAATACATATAATAAAATCACTAAATCTTATATAGTTGGTTTTAATTTTATTTGAATACAACCTCGACATCATCTCATTCATTAATAACCCAACCGAACAGTAACCGTCGTCCTCATCATTTTAATAAAACAGAAACAAGAACCACTGTTATTTAAACAAGAACCTCCTCTAAATTGACTTCCCTCCAACCATTTCAATTTTCATTGGCCTATAGATACTACACAACTCTGTTTCAGGTTTTCCTCTTTCGCCGATAAAACCCTTTCTCTTTCTCTGCGATTTGTCTCTGATTTTGAGAGCGAAGTGTTAAAGGAGCGAGAAAACAATTCAGCTCTCGATATTTTCACGCTGGTCAGGTAAATGTGTATTCAGATTCTAAATGTCGGATGTCAGTATCGACTTTGATGTACGATTAAGTTGTTTTTTTTATAGGACTATTTTTCCCTATTTTATTTCTTGCATGCCTGGATAAAAGCTTATGTCGATTTACTTGTTTCTTTTTTGACTTTATATATTGTTTTAGTAAATATTAGCGAGTATGATTTGTACTATGTTGTGTATTTTTTAATGGTTGTGTTGAAGCAACTTTGATGCTCGAACGAATTGATTCTTTGTAGATGTAACATTACGGTTTTAGTATAACTAAATTGTGTGATTATTAGTCAACGTTAATGTATTTACTATTTTGTATGCTTGTATCAAGCTTAACAAACAACTGGACTGTTTATTATAGAATAATGTTACTTTTGAAATTGACCAACAGATGTTTACTAACCTTTGTATTTATATTGATTTAAAAGTTTGATCTGAATTGTTTGTTTTGTTGGCTGCTTATTGTTTATGAAACAAGACAAGTAAGCATTTTTATTCTAACACCCCGTGTTTCGAAAGTCAAAGTCAAAGTCAAGATTGAAGTCAAATGAAGAAAAGATTGCTAATTGTGATCTATCTCTTCTTGCTCAATTCCTGTTTTAACTTCTTTGACTTGTAGATAGTCCTTTTATTCTTTTACGTTAGTTGTATTATGTGGAGTACTTGTTAATAATCGAGGTTTAATCGATGTTTATCGCATGTTTAATCGACTTATCGCTGTCACATTCGCAACTCGAATTATGTGTACTGGATATTGTTTTACGTGTGTGTGCCATTTATGTGTTACTTGTGCATGTTATGTTTATGTTGAGGTGTTAATCGCAATCGAAATCGCAATCTATCGCATCGCAATCGAATCAAAACGCTAAGCGCAAGTTAATTATATTGATTGTATGTTAGATATAGTAGTTGGGATTAAAAGTAATTTGATGGGTAATATTATCGCATCGCTCGTTCGAATCGCATCGCAACGCTCTACACTTGAATCAAAACCGCAAAACTCATCGTGACGGACTCGTTGATCAAGTGGCCAACCGACCGAGTGGCCATCCGATCGGATTATATCCGATCGGGTTACCATCCCATCGAGTTGCCACCCGATCGGGTTGCCACCCGATCGGGTTGCCACCCGATAGGACTGCCACCCGATCGACCAACCTCCTTCCCACTTTCCTTTTATGGAAACCCTATAAATACCCCTCATATGTCACATCACTTGATATGACAGCTCTCTCTCTGCTCAACTCGCTCCAGCCCATTTTTCTTCCGATTTCTCCCGATTCTTGTAAGTTTTCAACCTAAATCTTGTACTTTCTTGATCTACACGCACTCCTACACCTTTCTATCTTTTGAATCTTAGCTTTTAACCGTCAAACCACTAGATTTGAGGTGTTCTAGGATGATGTCATCATGGGGTTCTTATGAACTTCATGTTTTGGCTTCAATCCACCAAGAACAACTTAGATCTGAACGATTTCCACATGAATAAACAAAGATCTTTCATAGATCTGAACATATTCATGGTGAAAAGGATTGAAAGATGGGTTTTCCAACTTTCTTTCAACTCTTTTACACTCAATGCACTCAAAGCCGATAGATTCGGACCTTGCTCTAACCTCCTACTCATTCATAATGGTGTGTTAGTTCCAGATATGAATTCTATCCAAGAGATTACCGATTTCGGGTTAAACATGAAACACCGTCTCGAACAGTTAACTGGTCGGACTAGGGTGGTACCTATCCGATCGGGTCACTAAGCCTTGACGAGGTTTTTGTTGTTTGACACGTTATTGTACAGTCTCGAGAAAATGCAGCTAACAAAACAACCAAGTGTAAGAACGACCAGGTCATCTGGGACGGATTGTCGTCCGATCTGACAGCCATCCGATCGGACAACCACCCGATCGGCTTGCACCTGGGTCCCACACTTAAGATATTTTCAAACTACTCAAGGATCTGAACGTTGAAACGGACTACCACCCGATCGGATTGCCATCCGATCGAGTGACCGTCCGATCGTGTTACGTTTGGGACTTGGATACTTAAACAATTTCCAAAATGTTCAGTTCATACGGATTGCCACCCGATCGGATAGCCATTCGATCGAGTGACCGTCCGGCTGTGAACTTCTTCTCACATTGAGAAGTCTCGCCAACCGGATTGCTGCCCGATCGAACGACCGTTCGATCGACCGACCTGAAAGGTAGAGATACTTCTCTATTATTAAAATGCTATAACGAAAACTTCAAAGTATAAACCATCATACACAAACACATCCTCACCAAACGAGGTGACAATCCAATCGAATGGCCATCCGATCGAATGACCATCCGAACGGATTGCCACCCGATCGACTGGCTATCCGATCGGATTGCCATCCGATCGGATTACCATCCGATCCTTGGTTCACCTACACTGTTTTACGCGCTGACTTTCGCTTATGCTATCACTAACTGTTCAGGCTAATTCCGCTCTAGCGCTCCCTTCAATCCATTTAGCTTCATCGCTGTGAGTATACTCGAACCCTTTTTGCTTTACGCACTTTTGGGTGTTACATACGTTACTTATTCTAAATCACATCGAGCACACTACGCAAAACTTTAACGCTAACCGTTACCTCATGTTATACGTGACTTAATGAATGCTTGTTTGTTATGTTTACACATGGATTGCTGTCTACCTGCCTTAGCAACGATAGTACTATAGTTTGGACTCAGCACCTGTTTACTCAGGGGTTGTTAAGGACAATTAATTACATGGCTCACATTGGTGAGTGTGCATTACGAACTGCCTTGCGCAGTCAACCCGCAGTCATTGGTATTGATAGGATTATGTCGATAACTTACGTGCTTCATTTCACACTATGTATGTTCTGGTTATGCGTAAACGATTTCGAACTCTATTATATCTATTAAACTTGTATGCTCACCTTTACACTATGTTTATTGACTTTTACTTTAACGTATGTGGCAGGTGCTTAAGATGTTAAATTGTGTGGCTTGCTGTGAAATCGAGGCTAGTAAAGAGTCTAGAAACAAAGACAATTTATTTTATTTGAAAATCTGAGTTGTCGGAACATGATTTATTTGTTTGAAGAATATATCTGTCTGTAATAACTAGATTATTTTATGGGTTATGGTATGGGACATAATATTTAAACCATTTGGTAATTTAGTCGTTATGGAATTTCTTTGGACAGTCTGTTTCGCTCAGTGCCGCGCCCTGATGTTTCTGCCATCGGTTGGGGTGTGACAGATTGGTATCAGAGCCATAACTATAGGGAATTAGGCAAGACTCGACCTAGTCCGGGTTGATGTCTTAGAAACGACCTAGTCTATAGTTAAGTACCAACAGACCGACTTGTGCATACCCGGTAGGGGTTTTGTACGAGCCTACTTGCTATATCTCGCTATACTCGCTTGCACTACACTATCACTGCACTCTAATTTTCGAAAATGAGCGAGCGATTAGGTCGAGACTAGGTGTGAAAACCGCAAACTCTCTACCAAATTGCTTATTCGACCCGCATTTTTATCAACAAACAGGGGAATTTGCGATGAATCAGGAGTGAAATCCATACTTTAACGCAGATTTCCCCCCGTATTTTATCAAAACAGGAACAAACTTGTTAAGTCAGGGGTGAAACTCGAACCTTGACGACTTATTCCGATCTCTATTTTATTTTACAAAACTCTCACCAAAGTCTCGATGAATTCCAAGGACTCGAGTACTTGAATAGCCGAAAGGATGGGTGCCATTCACCGCATGTCGGTGATGGAGCACGGTCTATTAGGCTAACGAGGACTTTTGAGTACATCCTTGTGAATAGTCAAACCACTTTGGAAAGTCGACGTCTATCTAGCCGAAGACAATCCATTCTCGATTTCTATGAGTTTCGATTCTAAGCCCGCAACTGCTGACTCTGATATTTGTCGATTATATGTGGAAATTTATGCGTTTTATACGTTTTGATTTCTGGTGGATTATTCATTTTCGCTGTTTATTTCAATCAACACGCACAACTCACAGTACACGATCGCCTACAAATCGCTGGTCATCATTCGCAATCGCTGCTCGATATTCGCAATCGTTGTGATCAATCGCTACACGCGTTGTGAAGGATAGGGAATACGTGCAACATATAGTTAGGTTTCTGTATTCTGACCGCCTCTTGTGTTTATGTGTTTCCGTGCTCTACGTGCTTATATGCTTCGGTGCTTTATGTGCTTATGTGAATCTGTGATTACGTGTTTTTGTGTATACGTGTTACGTGATCATGTTCCTGAGCTTTAGTAGCACTAGGCGTGTGAGCTAAGATTCAATTATATTGTGTTTGAGTCGTGTGACGATGTCTGTTGCAGACAATGTCGTCATCTGGTTCTCGCGCTACCCAATCTGCTCACCGAAAGCAGGCCGACAAACGCCTCGCCGCTATGATCACTAAGAAAATGGTGAAGGTTGTTCCGCAGATCGTCAGTGAACTGTACGAGAATGTGAGCAAATCGTCTAAAGAATCCAGGACTGAAACCCCTAAGGCTGCGTTTTAGCTTCAAGAAGTTTAAAGCTTGCGGACCGAAAGAATTTACTGGCGAAGATGGTCCTACGGCCCTATTTCAATGGTTTGATTCGATCGAGGTCACCCTGTGCCAGAATGGCTGTCCTGATGATCTCCGCACTCTGAATGCTACCGGCGTCTTCCAGTCCCGCGTTTTAGACTGGTGGACCGCTGAGAGAAACAAACGCGGAAACAACGCTTATGGTTTGACGTGGGATGAGTTGAAGAACGTCATGTTGGAAGAGTTCTGCCCTCCCCACGAGCGCCAAAAGTTGGAGGACGAATTCTGGCACATCAAGCAGAAGGAGGGTGACAACGCTGCTCTAACTGCTCGCTTCAAGCAGCTTAGCATAATATGTCCTGATCAAGTCAAGACTTCTGATATGGCAATTAAGAAGTATATTCGAGCTCTACCCGACTGTGTCACCGATTTTGTGCAAGCTTCAAAGCCAGCGACAATCGAAGAGACTTACCTGCTTGCCGCTAAAAATAAACGACAAGCGAGTCAAGTCTGGCTTCTGGGATAAAGCTACCAAGAGTCTCCATCAAGCTACCACCGCACCAACCGCTGAAACCGCCACCGCCTCTTAGTCTTCAAAAGCCTCTCGTCGCAAGAGGAAGAACAACAGCAACTCCAGCAACAAGAACTGTGATGTCACCACTGTTGCCTCACTCCAAGCTATACCAGCTCAGCAGCAAACTCAACACCGCCAGGTTGCAGCACCGGTAACCCAAGAACTGCCGGCAAAGCGTGCTTATACTGGTCCTCATCCTGCCTGCCCGACATGCACCTATCATCATCCAGTGGGAATTTCTTGCGGATTTTGTGTACATTGCAACATGTATGGCCATTTCACCACCAACTGCCGTACAGGTCCTCGATAAGCGCCAACACCAGCTACTGCTCATCAAGCTCTGCTCCCTGCCCCTCAAGGCCAACAAGCAGCTCAGGCACCCGCGGTCAATGCTAGAGTCTGCTTTGCATGTGGTGATCCCAACCACTTCGCAAACATGTACCCCAATCGGGTTGTGAAGCAAGAGCCGCAACAACAGCAGCCTTAACAACAGCAGCAGCAGCCTCAGTAGCAACAACAACAAGCCGCTCGTGCTCGAACTTTCAACATTAATGTGCGCCAGGCTCAGGCTGACAACAACGTGGTCAATGGTACGTTCCTTGTGAATGGTATTTATGCTTCATATTTGTTTGATACTGGAGCCGATAACTGTTTTGTATCGTTTGAGTTCGAAAAGCTTCTTAATCGTAAGCGCGCCCATCTCCCCTCGACATTCGATGTTGAAGTTGCCACCGGAAGAACTGTCGCTGTCAACTATATTCTTCGTAATTGTACTCTCGAACTCAATAATCACATCTTTCCTATCGACCTTATTCCGATGCAGCTCGGTAGTTTTGATGTCATAGTAGGTATGGACTTTCTTCGTGAAAACCATGCTGAAATTGTGTGCTTTGAAAAGATGATTCGATTCTCGCTCGCTAATGGTGATCAATTGTGTGTTTATGGTGAAGTCGCATCGAAGAAACTCCAACTAATGTCGTGTGTTCAGGCTAGCAAGTATCTCCGCAAGGAATACCAAGCTTTCTTGGCACACATTGTAGTAGCGGAGAAAAAGGAAATTAAAGAGGTGAAAGACGTCCCCGTTGTTTGTGAATTCCCTAACGTTTTTCCTGAAGATCTCCCAGGCTTACCGCCAAGTCGTGATATCGACTTTCGCATCGAACTCATTCCTGGAGCAAATCATGTTGCCAGAGCTCCTTATCGACTCGCTCCGTCTGAAATGTGCGAACTCACGAGTCAGCTCCAGGAATTGCTTGATAAAGGCTTCATTCGCCCTAGCACCTCTCCTTGGGGCGCACCAGTCCTTTTCGTCAAAAAGAAGGATGGGTCGTTCCGGATGTGCATCGACTATCGGGAACTGAATAAGCTGATAATCAAGAATCGTGACCCTCTGCCTCGCATCGATGATCTGTTTGACCAGTTACAGGGTGCTACACGTTTCTCCAAGATTGATCTACGCTTAGGCTACCACCAATTGCGCATTCAAGAAGAAGACATTCCCAAAACCGCCCTTCGCACTCGATACGGCCACTACGAGTTCGTTGTTATGCCTTTTGGTTTAACCAACGCACCCGCGGTTTTTATGGATCTGATGAATCGCGTGTGTAAACCTTTTCTCGACCGCTTCGTCATCGTGTTCATCGATGATATCCTGATTTATTCCAAGTCGAAAACCAAATACGCGCAGCATCTACGTTTGGTTCTCGAGCTACTCCAGGGGAATCGACTCTATGCCAAGTTCTCCAAGTATGAATTCTGGCTGCAGGAGGTTCAATTCCTCGGTCACATTGTCAATAGTCAAGGTATTAACGTCGACCCCACGAAGATCGAAGTTGTCAAGAGTTGGGTTACACCCAAGAACCCGTCGGAAGTTCATTCTTTTCTCGGACTAGCGGGATATTATCGTCGATTTATCAAAGGGTTCTCTAAAATCGATGTGCCGTTAACCTCTCTCACGCAAAAAGACAAGCCTTTTGTTTGGGGAACCAGACAAGAGACTGCCTTTCAAACCCTCAAGTACATGCTTTGCAATGCTCCTGTTCTCACTTAACCCGACGGAAACAATGACTTCATTGTCTATTGTGATGCCTCGAACCTTGGTCTCAGTTATGTTCTCATGCAACGAGACAAGGTTATTGCTTACGCATCTCGTCAGCTCAAAATCCATGAGAAGAACTACACAACCCACGATCTCGAGCTAGGCGCGGTTGTTTTTGCGTTAAAGATTTGGTGACACTACCTTTATGGTACCAAGTGTACGATCTTCACCGATCATAGGAGCCTACAAAATATCTTTGACCAGAAAGAGCTAAATATGCGTCAACGCCGGTAGGTAGAACTCCTCAACGATTATGACTGTGAGATTCGTTATCATCCTGGCAAAGCAAATGTCGTTGCCGACGCCCTCAGTAGACGAAGTTATTTGCACAGCGCCCGTAATATTCAAGCCCAGTATGATCTCAAAACCCTCATTCGCGACGCCCAACATGTCTGTTTTAATGAACGCACTCTGAAGAAGGAAAGAATACTCAACGATGGAGCCCAGCTAGTGAACAAGTCGAAAGGGATATTCCACTATCTGGACCGAGTCTGGATCCCTAAACGGACCAACTTACGACAGATTTTGATGGACGAAGCCCACAAATCTCAATATTCTATTCATCCCGGTGCCGACAAGATGTACCAGGACCTGCGCTACAAGTACTGGTGGCCGGGCATGAAGAGAGATATCGCCCTCTATGTTTCGAAATGCCTGACTTGCTCGAAGGTCAAGGCTGAGCACCAGAGACCCTCTGGCTTACTCGTTCAACCCGAAATCCCTGTGTGGAAGTGGGAGAGCATAGCTATGGACTTCATAACGAAACTCCTGCGTACGCCATCAGGTCACGACAGCATCTTGGTTGTTGTTGACCGTTTGACCAAATCTGCTCACTTTTTGCCAATACGGGAAGACTACAAGGTAGAAAAATTAGCCCGAATCTACACTAAGGAGATCATTTGTCGACATGGGATGCCTCGCGACATCATTTCTGACCGCGATGCTCGGTTTACCTCGCGTTGTTGGGAAACCTTTCAAGCTACTCTCGGTACTGCGCTTAATCTAAGTACCGCATTCCATCCCCAAACCGATGGTCAGACTGAAAGAACGATTCGTACCCTTGAAGACATGCTTTGTTCGTGTGTCATAGATTTCGGTGGTAATTGGGACGCATACTTTGTGACAACTCGTATTTCGAACCTATCTTTGTACCTTGATGCAACGTAAACATTATGTGACTATGTGAATTAGATGATTTAATGGAATGTTATTTTATTGAATGTTATGTGTTATATGTTGTGTTGTATGTATGTACGTATATGAACGACCCAAACGCACAACACTCACCCGAACGCACAAGCCATTCGGGCCACCGCTTGTATTCGGATCATGGGCAGCCTATTGAGGGTTCGGCCCACTCTTCTCTTTGTCGCATAACATTAGGGGTAGGGTATACTCCTCACTTGTTTTGCTAAACATTCTAAACACACAAACCCTAGCTTCCTCTCATCCTCTCTCTCAAACTCGACGGCAAACACTCTCTCTCACCATCGAAGATCATAGTGCTCGGATCATTCTTTCATTCGGATCATTCTCGTTATCCTCTCTTAACCGGTTAGTGTTTGTTATTAGTTGATGTTATGTTATGTCTTTACACATGTCCTAGTTGATACATGATTGTTGGTGGTGTAAACTATCAATATTGATGTCTTGGGAATCGGCTCACATGTGTATGATTAAATGGAGATGTGGATTAGTAATCGGAGGTGTGTGAGGATGTTAATCAACTATCATGTCATGTTTTCGGATTTAGTTGCATGATTCGGATTGTTTTAAAAAGTTGTTTATAATTGACTTAGGTTATGGCATGTTAGCATGAGAATGTGTGTTGATGGGACTGGTGGAATGATTGTTGTTTTGTTCGAACAGTGTGTATCTATGAGGATGAGCATGTGATTTTAATTAATTGTATTTTAAGGATCCTTCATGATTACTTGCACATGAGATTGTCAGTATGTCTTGTGATTGCTACATGTATTTTAAATGAAATAGATCTCAGTGCATGTTCGAATTAATATATGATAATCCTGATTCGCATGCATGTAATCGGCTGGACACTCATGAAATCGGAACATATAATAATATTTGATAAGTTGTCGGCCATTGTTGTTTATTTCGATGATGATCATGTGTGGTTGTTGTTCATAATTATGATGTTAGGGTTATGTGAAACAAATGATTAAAAACCTTGTTTGATCGAGGAAGGGATTGGTTAGAATCCATGATTGTGTTAATTGTTAAAGGACAAATTTGGAAACTACTTAATGTTTGTAACAGATAGGCATGAAATCCGGGATTTTAAACTAATCGCATAAGACATCTTGGTCGCACAAGATGTCCATACGCACAAGAGGTCCTCAGTCGCACAAAGACATTTGAGTCGCACAAGACCGTTTGCCAGTTTGTCTTTTGGGCCGTATGTTGGGCTGGGTAATAAAGCTGATCGCACAAGGTGTTGTTTAGTTAAATTGTTTGGGCCGGGCTTTTATCAGGTCGCACAACACGCTGTGGATCGCACAAGGATGTGCTGATCGCACAACGTGTTGGGCCGAGACTTGTGTGGGCTTCATTTGTATGCTAAACTGATATCACCTAAAACGTTCTATGTGTATACTATGTTGCCATGATCGATACGTGTTAGCAATCTGTTAAACTATGTGTAATCATACGTGCTTTACTTGAACCTAAACCTGACATGTGTGATAACCATGTTAGGACGTGGTTGACCACTAGCTGCTAGACTTGACCTTTCTGTGTAATCTGCCGAGCAAACCAAGGTGAGTTCACACTAGCCAAGGCATGGGATTCCCAGGGGTTGGGAATGGGATGAAAACATACTCGTACAACTATTATTATTAAACAAATTATTACTGTCCTTGGTTGAAGGGCACGTACGTAAAACCTACGTACAGATATACTTACTACTGTCCTCGGATTAAAGGACACGTACGTAAAGCCTACGTACACGATCTTAAGACCATCACCTCTATCAAAGGAAGTCCCTCAATTATCGACTTAATCGCCGAGGCCTAGGGCGAGCGGGTCATTAGTTAATAGCGCTATTAGGTTTAACAAACCTCACACCGTGCCAGTCGGACGGGCGTGTACTAATGGACTATGGGCAAAGGGTCAATGCTGATAGACATTGACTTAGGGCACATATTATATTTTTGTAGCAGTCGATACGCGTGGTCTTGTAACACATGGGAAGCCCCCACTAATCATCGCACGCATGCCTGGACTGGCAGCAAGGATTAACGCGATACATGGTTTACAAAACGAATACATACGATTTATGAAATGAATACGTTAACCAAACAACCAACTGTGAACTCGCTCAACTTTGTTGTTGATTCGTTGCTACATGCCTTGCAGGTCTTTAGGTACCCATGGAGCTTGCACAGGGAGGAACGGTCGTTGTGGGACATGGCGATGTTTGCCATGCTTTAGACTTTACCTTATTGCACATTTAATACTTGTTATGGGTTTTTACAAATTATGCTTCCGCTAAACACTTAACTATGCTTTGGTTTTGAACACCTTTCATATTGGTTTGTTGAATTGTGTTTACTTATTTACTTGTTCAATATGATTGGTGGCTTGATCCTGGTCAGTCACGCCTCCAAGCGGTGATACTCCGCGTGTGGATTTTGGGGGTGTGACAGATTGGTATCAGAGCCATTGGTTATAGAGAACTTGGTTTTAATAAAGGAAAACATTTTTGTTAAAACCAGACTATAACCTGTACAGTGCTCTACGATCCACAACGACGCTTCACTCCACGTGCAAGACTCGACATTCTAGGTGATATGGTTTATGTTATATTACCTACATGATAGATTACAAGAACTTTGCTCATGATATGCTTAGTTAGTATAGCTACTGTTGCTTGGACACGTATGTGCTTACTCTCTCCCGTCATCGCATTTTCGCGAACCCTTCTCACTCATGTTTCCCTTGATATGAAGATCATGTCTGGACGCATTAACATGACACAAGCCCAGTTGACCGCTCTGATTAACGAACAAGTTGCTGCGGCACTTGCAGCCGCACAAGCAGGAGGTATATCCTGCAGTTTAAAACTCATTCTAGGATCTTTAGATCCTACTCTCGTGAACCTATCTGTGTGTTAAACTTTGTCCTTTCTTATACCCACAACAGGTCAGCATGATCAGCCACCTGTGTGCACCTTCAAAACTTTTATGGACTGCTGACCCACTACTTTTAGCGGCACTAAAGGAGCAGTAGGTCTCCTCCACTGGTTTGAGAAACTAGAATCTATGTTTGAAATGTGTGAATGCCCTGAGGCACGCAGGGTGAAGTATGCTACCGGCACTCTTGAGGGATTAGCCCTCACATGGTGGAACGCTCAGGTCCAAATGCTGGGGTTGGTTGCTGCTAACGCCACCCCATGGAACAATTTCAAAGAGATGATCAAGGAAGAATACTGCAGTCGTGATGACATCCATAAGCTGGAAGTTGAGTTCTTCAATCTCAAGATGACGGGGTCAGAAATTGAGGCGTTTACAAAGAGATCGAATGAGCTGGCATTGCTGTGTCCTACTATGGTGGATCCTCCAATTAAGCGTATCGAACTATATCTTAAGGGTCTAGTGCCAGAAATCCAAAGTCATGTGACTTCAGCAAACCTCGCCACCTATCAGCAGGTTGTTCAGTTGGCTCACCGCCTCACTGATCAGGCGGTGGAGCAAAACAGGCTACCAAAACGTATTAGTGCTACAGCTACCTCTGAAACTCCTAGTGACAACAAACGTAAATGGGATGGAGCTTCAAGCAGAGGTTCGACTTCTGTTCAGTCCCAGTCGCAGCAGAGAAGAACTGAAGATTTTAAGAGCCCTGGTCAGCAATCCTCTGGTAGCTAAGGGCAGAGTGGCTATCGAGGGAACCTTCCAAAGTGCAACAGATGCAACAAACATCATAACGGTCAGTGCAACAAGGTTCGTTGTCAGAGGTGTCTTAAGTTGGGTCACGAAGCTAAGGATTGTAGGAGTTTACGACCTGCAAATCAGAACCAGCGACAACAGCCACCAGCTCCACGAGACCAGCAGCAGCCACAACGAGACAACAAGGGATGCTTTCAGTGTGGAGCTGAAGGCCATTTTAAGAGAGATTGTCCCCAACTGAGCCGGAACCAGAACAACAACAACAATAACAACAACAACCAGGGAAATGGGAACAACGGGGGTAATAATGGCAATGGTTGTGAAAAGGTAGTGAACTCACCTTAGTTTGCTCGGTAAATGATAACGTGCCTTTACGTGTTAAGTAAGTGTTAGGTCCGTTACACGCGACCTAATGTACGTTTAAATGTAAGCGTCTATGCGAGTAGAGTGTTTGCAATACCCTAAGTGTCCAAACAACCCATTGTTTAAGTGATCAGGTTGATCATGTTTAACACACAGTGGCTTCCCTAGTTGGTGACAATAATTGGTAATGTGAAATGTGATTTTGGGGAACACGGACAACGTATATTATTTATTACCAATCATAACCATCACAGATAAGTTCAGATTCAATAACAACTACTAAGTTTGGATCCCTGAACATCTATTAATCATCCGAACACATAATCAACAAGCCCTGACTATCATAATCACCATATAAGCTCGGATTCAACATAACAATAAACCCGGACTAGCATACATCAATAAACAAGGATTCAATCATCACCCCTAAACTCGGACACTTACATCTCCAATTAAATTCAAAATCCACTGATGCATAACATAAATTCAGATCCCATTTCATTAAATTCAGACTATAAGCATTCATATACATCTAAGTTCGAACTATATAAATCATACACATCTAAGTTCGGACTATATAAATCATACACATCAAAGTTCGGACTATATAAATCATTACATCTAAGTTCGGACCATATAAATCATACACATCTAAGTTCGGACATAGCAACAACTAACAAACCCGGACATCATCCTTTGATTAAATAAGTTCGGACACCATAAATGCGAACACCATAAAATCATAAGTGCGGACTTATCTATTTATTATAAGTGCGGACATATTAACCATTCACAAGTGTGGACCTATTAAGTTTAACAAGTGCGGATCATAAGTTTAACATAAGTGCGGACCCTTCAACTTAACATAAGTGCGGACCTCTTTTCATTAACACAATGCGGACATGATGCAAGTTAACAAATGCGGACATTAACAGGTGTAACAAATGTGGACAGTTAAAAAGTTTAACAAATGCGGACATTTAACAAGTTTAACAAATGTGGACGAGTACAATCATGTTAAATGCGGACATGATCATATGCACAAATTTGGACTTTGTGACTTCACAAAGTCTGACAATCAGAAATTCCATTCTTCAAGGTTTCCACGAAACAAAAACCCCAGTCGCACAGAAATCAACAGTGTCAGGAATCAAATCAATCAATCTAACAGTTCTATCATGTCCATAATAACACTAACATCAAACAATCACTACACATTCATTCAGTCTATAGCAATTACATATTCATCTGGCATGGTCAATTACACACAATTAATTGTTTGAATCATCTAGGGTTTATATGAATCAAAAGAACAAGTTATCAATAAAGTATACCACAAGCACATACCTTAGATGGATATAGGGACTGTTCTAGGAGAATTGGAAAGATCAAGATTGAGGATGGAGAGTTGTGTTGCAAAGCCAAAATGATTGGAGAGTGATTTGAGAGAAATGGATTGCCGTACAGTGATTATATGGGAGGTTTTAGGGTTTGAAGTAGCCTATTAAAGTTTTCAAATATACTAAACACCCCCTAATTAATAACTTTCATACAAGAAGCACATAATACCATGTAATTTAAAATTAAAGTATGTAGCTCACGTATTTGACATGCAGCACATAAGGCATGGAAATATGTGAGAACCCATCCGCATTGAAAAGATTTGGTTTAAGTACTTTTCTTAATTATGTATTTTTTAAATTTTAATTTAGGTGTTTTCTAAGTTATGTATTTTTTTTATTTAAAAGAAAGTTTAGTTATTTTTGTAACACTCCAACCAATGACACGGAAATATTGGGGCAATATGAATGATTGTCCAATAGTACATAATCAAACTATTAAAGTTGTAATATTCATTTGTTCATTTCAAATATACACACAGCCAATTCAAAAGACAACTTGTTCAAGAAACAAAACAATAATTCTAAATTAAATTTAAACCAAGTCCAAGCTCCTATGTGTGACAAGTCTTGGAATACCATCAAATATTATTACATGTAACATGTGGGAAAATCAAGTGTCAACTTCGAGAAGTTGGCGAGTAAATATAGGTTTATAATACATATAATAGAATAAATCTATGAATCATATGTCAATGGTAAAATTCAAGCAAGTATGAATAAAGAAGTGTAATGATCAAACCTCTGTTGACTAATGTTCTTAACTCGCAAGTTAACCTTATAATGAATTCGGTTTCGATACCTAAATGCCCCCAGCAAGGTCAATAATTTAGGCAGGTGTCAACCAATAGCGCTATTATCATTAACTTAGGCTTGTAGAGTTAATGATCAATCCTAGAATATACAATGTGTGTATGTATGAAGTATGAATATAAAATTAGACTTATAATCTCATAGTTAAACAAATAACATAGAATCAAATACATAGAGATAGAATGTGTTGGAAATCAGGCCCTTGATCGAATAAACAAACACCGGATGAACGAACTTGTTCGACTCTTTTATAAATTTATCAATGAGAGCACACTAATTACAATGACCCTAACCATCTATTTATACTAAACTTATTCTAGTCCTAACCCGACTCAAACTCTATTAATACAATAAATAAACAAACTAGATAAACTTATCTAATTCGAACTAACAATTATCCCTATAAAGACTCAATAAATAATTCAACACAATTATCTATAACCCGTCTTTATCCTTATCTCTTTAATTCAAGATTAACGTCTTCATTCTCCCCCTTAATCTTGAATTGTTCACACCGCTCATTTATGACACCAGAATCACGTTTCCTCTCGAACCATCTCGACTTCTATCCGACACCCGACCTTCACTCATAAACCATTAAACGTGACCCGATAATGCACCGATCCATGGCCCGTAAATAACCCGCAACATCAAGATTTCCCAACATTCACCCCCGTAATCTTGATGTGGGTTCTTTCTTCTTGCTACTTGCTTGCTCGATTCTTGCTTGCATTCGTTCTTGCTTTCCATGCTAAAACCGGAATCGGTTTTCTTGCTTGATTCAAAACACTCTTGCATTCTTTATTCGAATCCGTTCTTGCCGACTTGCCATTCGAACACAACGTCCGATCTTGCTACGAACCACACGGGTTCGGTCTCTTGCTATCTTTCGACTTTCTTTCTTTCTTCGGGCTGTCGATTTCATTCTTTCTTTCAAATCAACGCCTATTCTTTCTTCTTTCTTACCGATGCTTGCACTTTCTTTCTTACCGCACCGGTATCTTTCTTACTTTCTTGCGAGACCTTCTTTCTTTCTTGCTAAGCGACGCCGGCCTCTTTCGTACTTTCTTCTTTCTTGTGGCGCCTCTTCTTTCTTTCTTCCTCTCTTTCTTAAGGATTCAACGATTTGAACCCGACTTTCTTTTTCGCTGATCTTGCTAGTTAACTTGCTTTAAACATGCTTCTTGCTTGCTATCGATTGCCAAAAATAATCTTGCTACTCGTTCCAAACCGTGCTACTTTCTTGCTAGCGTGTTTGCCTTATTCTTGCATTATCTTGCTATGACCTGATTTGGTTTTCATGCTACACTACTTGTTAACTTTCTTTGGCAGCCTATACCAATGCCATCGATACTCTTTCGTTACCATTCAGCACCGAAAGCAGCCCGCAACACCCTTCCTGGCTTACTTATTTTGTCTTGATTTCTTCTCTTTCTTCGACAATATGTATGGCGTTTAGAGGTGCTAGGCTACCTGATTCCCTTTTTTTCATTCCCAATGAAACAACCTTTTTTTTAACCCAATATTTAATCTATGACTCCAAAGTTTAAATATGGATCTGAAAGTTTATCCACATACCCATTAATTTCAAATTTAACTCAAAAAGTCAAACCTTGCACAAGTGCACAGCCACCGTTTCCAATTCTAAATATTTAAATCATACTTATCTCAAACAAAACCGAATGAACCTCGTATCTTCTTACTTTAATTCTTGCTATATTCCTTCAACTTACGTCATCTTGCTTCAATATCTTTTGTGCCGAGACTTGCTACTTCTCCTTTCTTTTTCTTTCTGCGAATTCTTTGTCTTCAACCCTAACCGGTTCCGCCACCGTTGCAGCCCCGCGAGGGGCGGCTTCCCCCTACTCGGAAAACGACTCTCAAAACCGCCAACTAGCTCTGATACCAATTGTTGGAAATCAGGCCCTTGATCGAATAAACAAACACCGGATGAACGAACTTGTTCGACTCTTTTATAAATTTATCAATGAGAGCACACTAATTACAATGACCCTAACCATCTATTTATACTAAACTTATTCTAGTCCTAACCCGACTCAAACTCTATTAATACAATAAATAAACAAACTAGATAAACTTATCTAATTCGAACTAACAATTATCCCTATAAAGACTCAATAAATAATTCAACACAATTATCTATAACCCGTCTTTATCCTTATCTCTTTAATTCAAGATTAACGTCTTCAGAATGAATCTCATAGTTTATGTAAAAAGTTTTAGAATTTTAATAAGGTATACATGTTACATTCGAAAGTGTTAAAGTGAAAAAGGGACTACGAATACTCATAGTTTGTGTAGATCTTGAATGAAGCACAATCATATAAGTTGATGATATAATAGGATAAATCCCAACGAATTATCATAAATGAAATTACGATATACGTTTAAAACAAAAGTAGATAATAGATCAAGAATGTTTGGAAAGTTCTACGATCGAATAAGGATTAGGCAGGGGCGCAGCTTAAGTAGAGCGGGATGGGGGCGACCCTCCGAACTTTTCGCTCAGTAGTGGAAAGTATGTAGTTTTCGTATATAAATTTTTGGGTATATACGTTTTCGACCCCCCGGTTCTATAGAAATTTTTGGGAATATACATTTTCAAAACCCTGTCGGAAATCTCAAGTTTCGCTACTGGATTTAGGATTCTATATTAGATTTGAGATTAGTTTGAACAAATAAGTTAATGCTTAG
Organism: Helianthus tuberosus; assembly: GCA_030545235.1. NCBI lineage: Eukaryota > Viridiplantae > Streptophyta > Magnoliopsida > Asterales > Asteraceae > Helianthus > Helianthus tuberosus. The sequence continues at coordinate 80,036,723 of CM060364.1, read as the reverse complement.
AATCATAATCTTAATATAATTGAATAACAAAAGATTAAATGACTCAACAAGTATTAATTAAATAAAATGATATAAGTAGTAATACATAAATTACAAATACTGTTTATTAGTTATAAAATTAAACACAAATGATTGACGAATTTTTATAAGAAAGGAAAGTTATATTAAAATGTCAAAATAACAAATTACAAACGACTGATAAATTAAATTATGATTGATAATAATATAATAAATTGGATTAAATACGATCTCTAAATAACTCTTAGAGTTAATTACATAGTTAGTCCATGTAGTTTGCACAAAATAACATACCTAGGTACTAATAGTTTAAAATCACATTCTAGGGTGTTAACTTTTCATTTTGTAACGTTTGGAGGTATTAACGTTATTTGTAGGTTTAAAAACACATTCTATTAGTACCTAAGTATGTTATTTTGTATAAATCACAGGGACTAACTATGTTAATACCCTAGAAGTTAATACCTTCAAACGTCACAAAATGAAAAGTTAATATCCTAGCAGGTGATTTTAAACTATTGGTATCTAAGTATGTTATTTTATACAAAGCACATGGACTAACTATGTAATTAACTCTAAATCTTAACTTTTGAGTAAAGTAATTAAATAGATTTACTAATATACTTATTTAAGAACTTTATACAATTACTCCATTAAAAATTATCATCTAAATAGTTTTTAAGTATATAAAAAAATGGTTAATAAGTTCCCTAAATTAATAATCATCTAATATTTATAAAAAATATTTTTAAATAAAAAACATGTTATGAAATAAATTTATTTAAAAATATTCTTATTTGTACTTTCAGCAGGTTCTTGCTGGTCGCTATACTAACGTACAACTATTATTGTAAAAATAAAAATATAAATATAAATTAATAAATTAAATTATATTCAAACACGCATTTCAACCCCTTGTAATAAAAGGTTATTTATTAAAAACCCATAGAAACGCGTATAAAAAATAGTGACGAAACATGTACGCGGTTGTTTTCCCAAAATAAACATAACTCTTATCTCTCCAGTGATACAACCAACTTAGACAGTAGTCAATTAAATGAGTCGGTCCCATATCCGTCACCCCTTTAATTTTACACGATTATAAATTCAAAGAAGCCCCCCCTAAAGCAAAAACATGAATTATTAAATAAATCAAAGAAAAAAAAAGAATAAGTCCAGAACAGATTGTTTGTTGCCCACATTAAGTAAAGGCTAAAAAGCAATCTGTTTGTTCCTACATATATAGATACACAGATCTGTATCTCTATTATTTATTTCCTCTGTTCAGTTCTTTGCATAGAAATGGGGGAACAGAGGCTCAAAGCGTCGTCGTTTTTGGTGTCGGTGCTTCTTCTTGTTCTTCTTCAGTTGGTCAATGGTGAAGACCCTTATAGGTTCTTTACTTGGAATGTATCTTATGGTGATATTTACCCACTTGGTGTTAAACAACAGGTTAGAAATCTTGTTTTTTTTTTTAAGTTCGACTCGTTTCGAGCTTTTTTTAAGTGTGGTTAAGGGGTTTGTGTTTGTGGGTGCAGGGGATTTTGATAAATGGACAGTTTCCAGGCCCACTGATTGAGTCTGTGACAAATGATAATTTGGTTATTAATGTTTTCAATAGCTTGGATGAGCCATTTCTTCTTTCTTGGTAAGTTTTTTCACTTGATTTTTCACTGTCTGTGTGTATTTTGTTTCGTAGAACGGTGTGTTTTTATGACTTTCTGCTTGCTTTAGTGACTTGTACTCATGTTACTGGTGTTTGAGTTGGGGTTTACTTGTTGTCGGTGGTCACTGTGCTTTAGTGACTTGTACCTGTATTAATGATTCTTTAGTTTTTGGCATTTGGCGAATAGCTCTGAGTAATTTTTCATATTCGAGTTCGACTCATTGATTATTTAGGGTGTAGGGAGTGGTTAAACACTTTGGAGTGGCAAACCAAAAAACCGACCAATCAGAGCGTGCCATGTCAATCAGTCAAAAGTGTTTAAACTTTGGTGAAAAGTGTTGGCAATGGTTTAGACACTTGGTGAAGTGGTAAACTATTAAAAAAAAGGAAAAAGGTGTGATTGGTTGAGATGGGAATGGACCCCACCCCACCACACACACAAACTCACTTAACCGCATCGGCATTCAACCACCGAATTGGTAAACTTGAGAGTGGTAAACTATGTTGGCGGTGGTGTTTACCAATCGGTAAACTCACTTTGCCGAGGTTTGCCGCGTCCACTCCGCACACCCTTATTAAGTTTATTAATTAATTTGTGTACTTTTTTATATTTGAGTTGTATATTATTTAGTTAATTATATCATTTATAAATTAATTTCTATACTTTTTTTGTATTTTAGTTATAATTTTTTATTTACTTATTATATTATATCATTTACATACTATAAATTTCTAACATATTTATGCATCCAGTGTGTTGTTCATTATGCTTAGGGGTGTTTAAAAAAAGTTGATTTTACATTTTTAATCCAAAACTACTTAATTTCACTTTTAATCCAAAAGTTTTCATCTTTTACAATTTAATCTCACAATTTTTATTTTTAACTTTGGTCCTCTATACTTATCATATTTCGCAAATTTTTGTTTTATGTTTCCTTCTAAATTTTGCGAGTTAACACGGTGCAACGTGCGTGTGTGGTTCAACGTTATTATGTTTCGTAACACTTCGTTCTAAATTTGCGAGTTAACACGACGCAACGTACGTGTATGCTTCAATGTTTTTACGTCGTTTTATCCCGTTTAACATAACAGATTCGTCGCAACGAGCGGGTTACTAAGTCGACTTAGTTATTATATATGTTTTACGTTACGATCTAATTTCTTCACATTAATACGTGCTGGTTGTTGGCGGTGGTGTGACACTGGTACTATTTGAAACAGTTTTACATCCCCACCGCAACGCGGTGGGGCTTAATACTAGTTTATCAATTAATTTGTATACTTTTTTTTATTTTTTAGTTATAATTTTTATTTATAACAGTATAACATAGTATATATTATTTAGTTAATTATATCATATATACACACATAAAATATACACTTACTACGTTATATAATATTCATATAAATAATTGGCTCGTTAGGCTCTCGATAAGCGAAGCTTGAGTTCGGGCTTATTCATTAAACAAGCTTATTTTTAGGCGCAAGCTCGATTCGAGCTTTTAGCGAGCCGATCTCGAGTAGGTCACGAGCAGTTTAGTTACATGCTTTTGTTACATGTACTCAGCATTACTGTTTCTTGAGTTTGGTTCTTATAGATTCTAACATTTGAACATGTTAACCTGAGTAGGAATGGGATTATGCAAAGGAGAAACTCATGGCAAGATGGTGTTTTCGGTACAAACTGCCCGATCCCACCCGGCCGCAACTTCACTTACAATCTTCAAGTGAAAGATCAGATTGGTAGCTTCTTTTACTTCCCTTCTCTTGCATTCCACAAGGCTGCAGGAGGCTACGGTGGCATCAAAATCGCTAGTCGATCCGTTATTCCCGTCCCCTTCCCACCGCCTGCTGGAGATTACACCGTACTAGCCGGAGACTGGTTCAAGCAAAACCACACTGTAAGTGATAGTTTAAAGTATATGAAGCTTTTTAGTTGAGTGTAGTCCAACTGTTTGATGTAATGCCTAGCTGAAAGTGAGCCGGTTTGTGTTTCTTGAATTCGACAGGATCTAAAAGCGATATTGGACAACGGGCATGATCTTCCTTTTCCAGATGGTCTTTTGATTAACGGACGAGGATCAAACGCATTTACGTTTAATGTCGAACAAGGTTTGTAAAGTTGAAATGTTGAACGGCTCATTGTGCTTATACGGTTATATATAAACGAGATTGTTTCGTTTGAATGGTTTTGGCAGGTAAGACGTATAGGTTTCGGGTATCGAACGTGGGCTTGACGACTTCCATCAACTTCAGAATCCAAGGTCATAAGTTGGTTTTGGTTGAGGTTGAAGGAACACATTCACTGCAAAATACATATGATTCGATTGACGTCCATTTGGGACAGTCTTATTCGGTTTTGGTCACTGCTGACCAGCCTCCTAAAGATTACTACATTGTGGTCTCGACGCGGTTCACCTCTCCAGTGCTTACAACCACATCAGCTCTGCATTACAGTAACTCAGCTGGTGGTCTAGACGGCACACCTCCAGGTGGACCCACGACTCAAATTGACTGGTCAATCAACCAAGCCCGGTCACTCAGGTATGTTGCATGATAAGTGTTCGATAAAATGCCTCATTGAATGCAAAAGTTGCATACATGACTAATATGTGTGCTGGAACAGACGAAATTCAACTGCTAGCGGGCCAAGGCCAAATCCTCAGGGTTCTTACCACTATGGAATGATCAACACCACTAGGACCATCAGGCTCGTGAATTCTGCGCCTGTTATTGATGGAAAGCAGAGATACGCTGTCAATAGTGTGTCGTTTATTACACCAGACACGCCGCTTAAGCTTGCAGATTACTTCAAGATTTCTGGTGTCTACAGCCTTGGTGGCATTCAGGATTACCCGACCGGTGGTGCTAACCTGAAAACCGCTGTTATGCCGGCGGATTTTAGGGGGTTTGTGGAGGTTGTGTTTGAGAACCCTGAAGACACTGTGCAGTCATGGCACGTCGATGGCCACCACTTCTTTGTTGTCGGGTAAGCGTTTTTGTTTTTAATGTTGAGTATTGACTAAATGCGCCTAGTGAACCCAAATAATTTGTTTGGCATTGTGACATCAACAGGATGGATGGAGGGCAGTGGTCAGCTGCTAGCCGAATTGGCTACAATTTACGGGACACAATTTCACGAGTCACTGTACAGGTATGTAGGTTAAAAGATGGCAAATGCATTGCAAGAACAACACACATAACATTGGGATGTTCAATGGGTCGTGTTTGCAGGTCAAAGTTCAAACGCAAAACGGACCAGAAAAGCGTGTCAGACACGTGAACCCAAACACAAACGGGTGTAACACGTGTTTAACCCGGGAATACTATTACTTTTATACAAATTAATGATCTAAAATTAGGAAATCACAACCAAAAATATAAATAATACACATGTATATAAATAATTACGTTTAAACTGTAAAACATGATGCTTAAAAAATATATATATAAAATAAACGGGTTAAACATGTCAACGTCTGACACGTCATACTGAACCAAGCATGACCCTTTGAAAAGTCTGTCGAAAGAGTTTAGTATAAAGTGATAGATACACTGCTTGATTTTGTGGTTGTGACCATGTGCGAATATTGATTGTAACGTTTATTTTTCACTTAGATACACTGCTTGATTTTGTGGTTGTGACCATGTGCGAATATTGATTGTAACGTTTATTTTTCACTTTGGTTTAGGTGTACCCTAAATCATGGACCGCAATATACATGCCATTAGACAATGTGGGAATGTGGAACGTGCGATCAGAAAATTGGGCTCGACAATATTTAGGTCAACAGTTCTATCTTCGCGTTTATTCGCCTGCTAATTCTTGGCGAGACGAGGCTCCTATTCCAAACAATGTTATTCTTTGTGGACAGGCAGTAGGACATCATCAGCCTTGAAACTTATTTACACCATAAGCATTTGTTATTATTAAGGTTATGATAATCAATACATGTTATTCAGTTGAGTTTGTATTCCGGGATAGTCCTTTTGCAGAAAGTTATGATAATTAATTAATACTTATTAATTTAGCAACTTTGATTATGTTTTTTTAAAATTCATTATACAACATTTATGTTATATTCCTAAAGTGAATTTATTTTTTTAATGTGTTATCATTTTACACTTGCAATAAATATCAGATTCCCTTAGACCGGGTTAATATATCCTTGTAAATATTATTGAATATGATTTAGGGGCTGTTTGTTGACCTGACCATGGGGTATACCTTAACATCTAGGGTGTTAACGATGACATGTTATGTTAAATGGCATTGCAAACCATTCCCTTGTGTTAAGGTGTGTTAAAAGGATTATATGTTAACATGATGTTAAGAGATTGTCTTAATTTGTTTTTCTTTTTTACGCCCAAACCATTAAAAGCTTTTACACTCAAACCATTAAAAGAATAAAGTTAAGGCGATTAAACCATTTCCTTGATGTGAGGTAAAGTGAAATGGAAAAAAGCAAGTGATGTGGCACCTAGATGGTGTTAAAAAGAGTTAAAGTATACCTGAAGGCCTTAATGGCTCTATTAAGAGGCAAGCCTCTGAATCAGTCAAATGTATAAGTGTTAACCATTCAGATATGAATGGTTTAGCTGTTTTGAGATCTGGTTTTAATAAAATTAATGGTTGGCCCTATAAGTTTAAAAGTACATTGATGGTTCATAATTTGTAACTTTTTGCACGGATGGTCCCAAACTAAATAATGTTTTAAAAAGTCGTTAAAAGTTGTTATGTGTGGCACACATAAGGATATAGTCGGTTTTCTTTCTTTTCTCTTCCTTCCTTTATGTTTATTATCAAACGTTAGACCCCTACCGCTTTAATTGTCCATCTTTCATTGTTCAAGCGTCATTAAACAATGACGAGCTGTTGGTGTGGTAAACATGTTGGCATTCGAACTTCATGGACTTCTTTGAACCTTTGAAACTTGTTCAAGTTGGTTACAAGTGAGCAAAATTAACGTGTTGAATTTTGACGGTTAGGATTTACTATGTTTGAATTTTTGATTGCGTGATTAGTCTATTATGTTAAATGAATTAGTTCCGGTTTGTATAGGATTTAACCCGTCAACTCAGGAACCAACATGAAAGGGTCTTTGGCCTAGTGGTATCAAGGTGTTAGATAAAACTTTACCTTTCCATGTGGTGAGAGTTCAAATCCCATTGATGATAAAAATTAGCCGTTCGAAAAAAAAAAAAAAAAAACTCACGAACCAACTCCTTACAACTTACCTCCTATGAACATGCTTTCCTTGTCTGTTTTTTGGATATTTTAATTGGTAGCCAGGGTGGGACTTGTTGGAACTTGAGATTTTAGCCCCATGCTTCTGCCATTGATTGGATCCGCACTTTCTAGCCGAGGATAACCCCAAGCTTTTAATGAAATCATGTGAAATTGAATAAAACATAATTAAAATACTAAATATTTGTACTAGAGAAAAATGTTTTTGAATATTTTCTCTGTTATAAATAAAAAATATGGATTTTTTTTTTTTTTTTTTTGAAAAGGTTAGATTTTTCCGTAACGCCGACCCTCCCAAAGACGAAGGGCGGCAACCAAACAAAGACACCAACTTACCTTACATCAAAGTTACAGCCCATCTCCTACGAGATACCTCTATCATTGGAACTATTCCTATACCATAAGAAACCTAAGGACTTTATATCTTGGATGATTCTTTCTATCTTAATTTCAATATTCGAGAACCTTTTGTTATTTCTCGGCTTCAACAAACACCAACACGTAACCATAAATACCTTGGAACATCTCTTTTGCATTTCTTCCAAGACTCATCTTCTCGTGCATTTCCACCAAATCTTTAACGGAGCAAGCATTTATAGGATTGGTGATTAATGGATTTTTAAAAATTGAAATAATAATTATATAAAAAATGAATAATTGAACGATATTTTACATATGTAGGGAAAATAACAACTAAGTAAATTTACAAACTTCAAAATAAGTTTATGGATGAATATATTAAGGGAAATAGAAAAGAACAAAAGAAACCGCTAAAAATATTTACAAACTTCAAAATAAGTTTATGGATGAAAATAAAAAGGGAAATAGAAAAGAACAAAAGAAACCGCTAAAAATAATACAAGAAATTAATACCACCCGTAGTGGGGCGTGATTTTTAAAAAAAATTAAAAAATAACGCCCCCACTACCATTACATAGGGCGTTATTTTCTATTTTTTTGGAAAAAAGGTGCTCCGACGTTTTAATTAAAACGCTCAAAACTTGTTTGCTTTACCTGATATGTTTGACTAAGGGGGCATTTACTTGCTTTTTTTTTTTGACAAGTGTATGTATCTGACATTATTTTGACAAGTGTAAAAGTATCTTTTTTTTTAATCCTTTTTAATGATTGGAAGGGGCGTTATTGGAATAATGCCCCACTACACCACTTTTTGCTATAATGTCCCATGCTGACTGGGATGACATGTGTCGGATAATGCCCCATGGTGGGGGCATTATAAGTTGTTACCACTACACATGGTCTAAGAGATGGGTCTTCTATGTACCTCTCTTTTTTTTTTTTTTTCTAAACGGTGAACGAAGATTTTCAAGAGGATTACTGGCAAAATTTACTACTTTGGGATGCACTCGCCTTCGAATTGGAGAAAACCCTCACCTAGGGCCGAAGCCTGTGAACACTTGCCCAAAGACACAACAGTGCGGTGAGATAAAAGCTGCTCAGTTCAGGGATCGAATTAGCGATCTCCGTCTAGTCTCTCATCATCACCAGGTGTCGCGAAAACTACTGGGGAGGGTAGAAATTGAACCTGGGTCACTTAGATCACTAGATCTTTCACTTACAACTTCACCACCAGCTCATTAGCTCATTGGCCTTTTATGTACCTTTTAACCCTACCAACTCTACATTGTAATTTTTACCCTCAACTACCCTCATACAACTAAAACTTTTATGTTTTTTATTAAAAAAACAAATTAAACACAAAAAATAAATGAAATTTATTTTTTATTAGAAAAACACATAAGCTAAATAAAAAAAAACATCAAAAGAGGAAAAAGTACAAATAAAATACATCAGTATAAAATTAAACTGTTCAACATCCGACTCGAAGATGTATGGTAGATCTTTAGTTGCAGAACATTCCACAAGATTAAATCGAAGTCTGAATGCATATTTTCATCCATTATTGTCGGGCTCGACCGAAGGATCCTTTATATGGACAACTAATATCGCATTTTTATTGTCCTTTAGGATCAAGTTATGCAATAAAATGTACAAATACATCAGGCCCCAAATCTTGTCTACAGTCATAGTATACCCTATTTTCCCTTTAGAACACCGAAAACGTACTCCACATCTTTTCTTGCTGACTCTTACAACATCTTGAACTTATTTTCATTCGCATCGGTCGGATATAGAAACGCTTTCACAAACATTGACCAAATAGGGTAGGTCCCATCGGTTAGATAGTATCCACGTTTGTATAAGTGTCCATTTACGTAAAATGGCGCTTAGGGGTGGTTCCATTCCGTTAGTTGAGAAATACTAGAGATTGGTGAACACTAATTTCGTTGTTTGACACAGACAAACCACAATATGCATGCCAAAACCATAATTCCTGTGAGGCAACCGTTTCGAACATGATCATCGGGTATTGGTGATCACCTATCATATATTGACCTCGCAACTCAGTGGGGCACATTCTCCAAATCAGATGTGTACATTCGATGACCTGTCATCGCACGAATATGATTTTTATCTTCGTAAACGTCGCGGCTTTTCAGTCTACGTAAGAACTCATCACCGTATAAGTCAATCACGACATTACGAAAAAATTGTATACACTCACGCGAAGTCCTTGCATACATACATAATTATTCATAGTTTTCGTCAAGAGTATTACTGATCGTGAGTTGTTTAACGGTAGATGTAATTATTTGTAATGCCGTAAAACACTTGCTCATCCTCCCGTCAAGGCCCTTTTGAAACCATTCATAGTTTGCCTCTATATCACTAACAATTTAAAAAACAATTGTTTCAACATACCAAACATTTGACGAAAAATATATTCATTGTATTTTGGTTTGTCCACAAAATAATCTTCCATAAAAATTTGGTGACCCTTTTCGCGATCACGTGGCACGTATTTTTTTTAGTCTTGTTGTTTCTTCGTCTTTGACTTGGTCGACGAGATCCTCGAAAATTTGTATGATGCTATTGTTTGAGAAAATATCATTATCAGAATCGTTAACTGGAATGAACAACCCGACCTCTGATAAATTATCTATGTTGTAGTAAATTATGGGGTATAAAATTGAGTAGAAACGTTTATATGTTAGGAAAAAGGGTGGAGAATATGGTTTGTCTTTTGTGTCAATTAAAATGGTAAAAGGGTTTGGGTATTTTTAGAGTGTACCTATCCACACACTCATCTTATTATCTACACACTTAAAAAGGTGATTTTTGTCTTTACATGCACACCCTGCAGTGTCGAACTGTGGCCAAAACGAGGCGTTTTGGTCCGATTAACCAGACAAAGACTGACGGGTGTCTGACGGGTCTGTTGACCGGACCAAAACACCGAGCTTTGGCCGCGATTTGGTCCAGTCAACCAGACAAAATCTGGTTGACTGGACCAAATCGCGGCCAAAGCTCAGTGTTTTGGTCCGGTCAACAGACCCGTCAGACACCCGTCAGTCTTTGTCTGGTTAATCGGACCAAAACGCCCTGTTTTGGTCACAGTTCGACACTGCAGGGTGTGCATGTAAAGACAAAAATCACCCTTTAGGTTTGTAGATAGTCAAAATTGGTGTGTGGATAGTTTGGCCCTATTTTTACATAATTATTAAAAAAAAATTGGAAAAGGCTCCCCAACGGTCTTACTACTGCAGGGTGTGCATGTAAAGACAAAAATCACCCTTTAGGTTTGTAGATAGTCAAAATTGGTGTGTGGATAGTTTGACCCTATTTTTACATAATTATTAAAAAAAATTTGGAAAAGGCTCCCCAACGGTCTTACTACCATTCAAACGGTCAAAAAGAGGGGTCTCAACATGTGGTGAATAGTAGGGCTGAGCAGTATACGGTCCAGAACCGTTAGAACCGGAGAACCGAACCGGAACCGCTAGATCCAAACCGTATTTTTGGATATAGGGTCCGGTTCCGGTTCTTAAATTTGGGTAAAAACGGTTCCCGGTTCGGTTCCGGTTAAAACCACGGTCCCGGTTAAAGAACCGCTAGAACCAGTTGGGATTATAAATATTTAAAACCCTATTTTATTAATGGGCTTTTCAACATCATACGACTATCCTAATTCTTATTCCCTCTTCTTATATTCATTTCACGATCTCATCTTTCATCTTCTAATTCTTCTCCATCTCTCAACCCTAACCCTAATTGCTATCATACAAGTTCATCTCCATCAACACCCTGCAAATACAAGTACGCTATTCTACATGACCTTTTTTTATGATTGCATATATTTTCTTTCTAGATGTTTGCTTTCTGATACATATAGTTTTCTATATGTGAAAATAAAAATTGAACAAAAATAATCAAATCAATGTTGATCGAATTGTAAATGTGTATATAAATAGTGTATCGCTTGTTTTAGTTGTCAACACGATGGTTGTAATAGTTTTATTTAGAGATTGTTTATGGCTTAAAATTTTTATTGTTGCTTTGCTACTTTTATTTTGGTTGGTTTGAACTTTGAATGTTGCAACTCTTAGTTAATGTTTTAAATGGTTTGATTCGTTTCTATTGAATTGTTAATTTTAGGATTTAATTGTCAACCGGTTTCCGCGAGAACCGTTTACACGAGAACCGTTTAACCGGTTCGGAACCGAACCGGAACCGTTATAATACGGTTTGGTTCCGGTTCTTAAATTTAGCAATTAACGGTTCCGGTTCGGTTCGGTCCGGTTCTGAACCGTTGCACAGCCCTAGTGAATACTACCCGTTTTGGGTACCTGCTTGACCTACTCGAGGGGGTGGTAGCGGTGTTACCGATTCGGGTAATATACCCATTACTCGTTACGTGCAGGCGGCCCCTTCCTAAAACGAAAATAAGTATAAAAGAAAAGAATTAAAGAAAAGCAAACAAATAAATGAGTCTTTTAAGTGTCATCAAAACCTGCATCACCTCCCTCCCTTACGTAGGACAGTGACTCAACACCTCACCACAGATCTATACCGGAAGCAATACTTGTGTGACAACTTTGCAGTCGTGTGTTAACTCAAAAGATACCTTTAACCAACAAAATTCTTAAATACACCAAATGTACTCCTATAGTGTCTATGTCTTTACTTATATTAGGCAGATATGACATTAGTAATTTGTTATACATTTGTAAGCTTTATATCAATGACGGTGATGGACGATGCAAATATATCATTGGCCTTTAGAATCCCAAGATTAGTTGTTGTTTGTGGTTGGTGCATAAGATCAATCACGCGAGCAGTGTTGTGCAACATCATCAACATATAAGAAGGTGCGAGTGTGACTACTATTGTGTGTCCTGCGCTCAGTTTAGTGCTCGTTTCAAGAGGATGAGCCTTTATAGCCTTTTTTATAATTTGAAAACTGTGTTATCTTCGTATTATGATGACCATGAGCTAAAAACTACAAGCAATTAATAAATACACTCATCATAGCTTTATAAATGGTTGTGCTCGCCTAGCCTTTATCAACGTATTATCAAGTTCATCATATAGAGACGAGAGAGGTTGGTGACTTGTGGTCAAACGTTGTGCTCAAGTTGCACTTTATCACTATCATGACAACACTATATCACTATCATGACAACACTCTTTCTTTGGTAAAACATAGAATATATTCAAGACATTAGGTGTTTACTATTGTTTCATTATCTTGTTAAACCAATTGCAACATTATTAAGGGGAGAACAACTTGACTCAACATAACTCGACGTTAACAATGTGTTCCACCTAAAATTCTCAAAACACACTAGCTTGGCCTACCCCTTTTAGCCACCTTTAGACCATGCGCCGTGGGGCATGGATGCCCCACTTCACGCCGGTTCACAAGCACTATACCACTATTGGTTGGTTTTGTTTGATTCACACACTTCACACTACTACCCCATTTTGAGAGTAATTTCACCCATGTTGACCTGGACAAAATGACCACCTTGTACCAGGGCTATTTCTATAGTTACATTCTATAGTTAAAGTCGTTAAGGTCTAGATTAAAGCGAAAAGCACATAATACTGCCACGAAAAAAAAAAAAAAACTTGTGTCTATTATAATCATCTAATGTGAACATGATGCAAGAAATTGTTAGTTGCTTTTGTGCAACACTTGTTTTGGTAAAACGAAATTTACTTTGGATTATTTTATTGTTTTTATATGTGTAGTCGACACAATCGTTCAGTTATGGTGAAAATGAGTTAAAGGGGTCGATTCAACAATAACATATGCTTAAAAAGATGTTTACAGTTAATTGATGACTTGTTTAATTAGTTTGGAGTTAAATTAATTGGTGAGCTAATATCCAAATTCAAGCTGGGCTAAATTAGTTATTAAATAGTTTAGTTGTTGGACCAATAAATAATTTGGACTGCAACTCAAATGGGTTTTATGGCTTGGCTTAATGGGCTGCGCAGTTTGTTTACGAAGGAATAAAAAAGGGTTATGAATTATTGAATTATGACGATGAAGAAAGAAATTGTTGGATGAATTGATCTGTGATTTTTGAAGTCAATAATCTTTTTTGGTTTTAGTAAATTTAATTATTTTGTTTCGTTGTTCGTTTCTAAAGATATAGCCATTGAGTCCGGGCTAAATTAATTAAATTTCAACACTTGGATTGTTTTTTGCTTATGATTTTAAGCAGCCTCTCTATTTCTACGAGGTAGAGGTAAGGCTATCTACACCTACCCTTCTCAGACTCTACCTTAGCTTTGCTATTAGTGAGATTTACTGAGTATGATGATGATGTAAAGCAATTATGTAATTTTTTTTTCAATCTTAAATATTTCAAATTCATTAAAATGTCAAAATAACAAATTACAAACAAATGGCAGGTAAACGGGCAACAAGCTCCACCGCATCCTCTTTTGAATTGCAAAACCGATCCTACTAAAGACTAAGCGACCCATAAGAGTTGAGCAGGGGCGGACCTAGCATGTTACTAGGGGTAGGCCCCGCTACCCTTGGACGCTCTGGAGGTAGAGGTGTACAAATCGGTTTTTTTTGAAAACCGATTTCGATTATTAACCGGACCGGTTAATATGCACAAGGAAAAAAACCGGTTACGATTATTAACCGGTTTTGAAGTGGAAAACTGGTAACCGGTCCTAACCGGTTATAACCGATTTATAAAAAAAAAACGGTTTTTTTGTCTTGATAAATTAACCGGTTTAAAAAACCGATTTAAAAAACCGGTTAAAATAACCGGTCCTGCAAAATTCTCACAGAAAGCTCACATATTGGTTGTTTTTGCTGTTTTTCAGCAGATTTTGCTGTTTTTGATTGTTTTTTCTGCTTTTTTTTTTTTTTGTAAAATACAGTTTTTTTATATAAAAACTTAACAATGAAAGTATAAAAAGTTAAAACATTCATTAAGTCTCGCAACAAACGGTTTTACATAACAATGAAAATACGAACGATAAACGTAACAAAGGAAATACATAAACGTAAAATATTAATCCGCAAGAAGGTCCACTAATATATATTTTTAGTGGGACTACGATAGTAATATATCTTGAGCCTCGTTTAATCTTCTTCGCCCAAACCCGAACTCGAACTATTGCGTAGGAATTCATTTAATTCGGCTTCTTTGTCGGTCATTGGGTTGTCAATTCGACTTGGACCTCGTCCTCGTACACTTCACCTTTGTAATCTAATTCTCCCTCAAGTGAGCGTGATCTCCATGCAATCTCCGAATAAAATTCAAGCTGTGATCTCCATGCAATCTCCGAAGACGGTAAAAGAAATTAAGTCTTTGAATGGCAAGCCGGTTGCTCTCCACCGATTTATCTCCAAAGCAGCCGATCGTACCATTCCTTTTATGAACGTGCTAAAAAAGCGAACCGGCAAGGGTCAGATAGAATGGACGAAAGAGGCTGATTCGGCATTTCAGGAATTAAAAGTTTGTCTCGGGTCCTTACCCACGTTAACCGCACCAATCACCGGAGAGACCGTCACTATGTATCTCTCAGCTTCTCACTTCGCTATAAGTGCAGTACTTGTGGCGCACCGAAATCAAGCACAAATACCGGTTTACTACGTAAGCCGCATTTTGAAAGATTACGAGACCAGATACCCTATGATTGAAAAATTGGCACTGGCATTGGTACATGCATCCAGACATCTCCGAAGGTACTTTCAGGCCTTCAACATAGAAGTGCAAACCAATCTTCAGATCCAGCAGATTCTGAGAAAGCCGGAAGTCTCCGGACGACTCACCAAGTGGGCCATAGAGCTCAGTGCATTCGACATTATCTACCGGGCCAGAGGACCAGTAAAAGGCCAATCAGTTGCCGATTTTCTTACGGAAGTCCCCACTGGTGAAAGTATCAAGGATAAGGCCAGTCTCCCCAAAGTTTGGAATCTGTAAACAGACGGAGCTTCTAGCAAAGAGGGGTCAGGAGCCGGCTTAATTCTGATAGATCCGGAAGGGATAGAATACACGTACGCTCTACGTTTCGAATTTAAGACATCAAACAATGAAGCCGAATATGAGGCTCTTTTAGCCGGACTCCAAACGGTGGCCAAGGCAGGAGCAAGCTCCGTCCTAGCCCACGTTGATTCACTACTTGTTGCCAATCAAGTTAATGGAGAATACGAGGCACGAGAAGAGAACATGATTCGGTACCTGAGTCAAGTCAACAGTTTAATGTCCACGTTTGATTCGTGCAAGGTGGTTCATATCCTCAGGAGCAAGAATAAGAAAGCTAACGCTTTAAGCAAGCTAGCGTCCGTCACGTTCTGTCACTTGTCCAAAGAGGTATTAGTCGAAACACTGCAAGCTCCGGCCATTAATCAGACGGAAGCCGTAATGTCAATCTCCATCCAGGAAAAAACATGGATGACTCCGATCTTAGATTATCTGAAAAACGGCATACTTCCGGAGGATAAAGCCCAGGCACGGAAGATGAAGGTGAAAGCATTACAATACCATGTTCACGATGAAAAACTTTACCGAAAGACCTTCTTAGGTCCGCTCCTAAAGTGTTTAACTCCGGAGGAGACCAGTCATGCCATAAGAGAAATCCACTAGGGGATATGCGACATCCACTCCGGACCAAGGATGGTTGTGGCGAAAGCTATGAACGCTGGGTACTTCTGGCCAGGCATGCATCAGAGTGCCGTCAATGAATTACAAGCATGTGAAGACTGTCAGTGGCACGCCCCCATCATCCACCGAGCTAAAAACAACCTCATCCCTGTAACTTCGGCTTGGCCGTTTCAGAAGTGGGGGATTGACATCGTTGGTCCTTTCCCCGTTTCCATCGGAGGAGTGAGGTTCTTGTTGGTAGCCATCGATTACTTCACAAAATGGATTGAAGCCAAGCCTCTCCGGACTATCACCGGGGACCAAGTACTGAGGTTCGTTTGGGAAAATATAGTGTGCAGATATGGTATGCCGCTCTGTATAGTCAGTGACAATGGGAAGCAGTTTGCGGAAAAACCGTTCAAAACCGTTCAAAACTTGGTGCGAGAAAATGCACATCGAGCAAAGCTTCGCTTCGGTTGCCCATCCTCAAGCCAACGGACAAGTAGAGAGGGCCAACCGAAGCATTGTGGACGGTATAAAGAAGCGCCTAGGAAGGGAAGGAGTCTCCTGGGCAGATGAACTACCACACGTCCTCTGGGCACTTAGAACGATGCCTAAGACAAGTACCAGAGAAACTCCCTTCAGTTTGACATACGGTTCGGAGGCAATCATCCCTGCCGAAGTTGGTATCCCCACTCCTCGCATGCTCCTAAGCCAAAACGATAACGACCAACAACTCCGCCTGAACCTTGACATGGTCGAAGAAATAAGGGAACTTGCGGCCATCCGAGAAGCAAAATATAAGAAAGAGTTGGAAAAACATTACAACTCAAAAGTTAAGGAAGTCCGGTTCAAAGAAGGGGACTACGTTATGCGTAGGAATGATGCGAGCCTGGTCGAGGGGACAGGGAAGATGTCACGACCCCCGGCCCGGTTTGACCCAGTTCAGAGGCCGTGGGACAGAAAATCTCGTGGTATTTATTTAATTAAGTTTGACAGCGGAAGATTTTAGCAGGATCTTTTCAAAACTGAAAATGCCTGATTATTTTATTTCATAATTCGGGATAAAACCCCGGTAATTTACAATAAGGTGATTTCACTGGGAAATCTTTATTTTTACAAAACATGTTTCTTTATTTATATTGAGCCACTTCCTTAAGCTTGTAGTGCTTTGTTGATGCAGATTTGTGTCCGATGCTTGTCGAATAGGATTAGTTTTATTTTACGCTGAATTTGTAATAGTTAGTGAAACGGTCTATCGAACGTGTATAGACCCGCTCGTTTGAAGTGGTCAAACGAGAGGGTTATTCGGTTGACCGTGTGGGTTTTGCTAGACAAATTATGGTTGTATAATGTTTGGTGTCGAAGGATAAGGCATCGAAGGATTGTGTATATCCTTCGATGAGCTCGAAAGATATCCATCAATGAAGATGGACCTCGAAGGATATGTCATCCTTCGAGGTATATGTGTATCTTTCGATAGCTGGATGATCGACAGATGATCTATCGATCAATCAGTTAGATCCTTCGACCATACAACCTGTGTTGGGTATAAATACCAACACTTTGTCATTTGCAAGACTAAGAGAGTTAGAGAAGGTTTGAGACCTCACCCAGGGAGAGATCACCACTTGATCTCTCCCGGAATGTATACTCCTTTGGTATTAGTTCGGCTATCATGTAATCGGGCCGATTTGTAACGTTTTACTACCGGATTAATACAAAGTTGTTTGCTTATCATTGCTAATCTCTTCCGTCTTTGAACATAATCACAAGAATCACGGTTTCGGTCATGAAACCCGGTCCTACAATTGGTATCAGAGCCATGGTGCCCGATTTAGTAAATCTAACCGTTTACTAAGTCACATGTGCTCTAGATCTGTGATTTTTGTGCTTTTTGTTCAAGATGTAAAAATGGTGAAAATCAAGAAAAACTCAGATCTGGACCCGAATATTCAGATCTGTGCTGAAACGAGTGTTGGGTTTTATGTTTTTCACCTATATAATCAAGTTATCATCATCAAAAATCAAAAATACATTGTTTTCGTCAAAAATCTGCAAAATAAACAGCGCTGTGTTCTTGATGTTCTTGGCACCTTCATATTTCGAAAGATGATCCACTCCCGAAAGATGAAACAGTGCTCGAAAGATTGAAACATGGTTCGAAGGATGACAGACTGTTCGAAAGATGTTACTTTCCTCGAAGGATGAAATTCCTTTTCGAAGGATCATCTTTCGAAAAATCAAGAATTTGAAAGATATCTTGATCATTCGAAAGGTCTGATCAATCGAAGGATGAATCCTTCGAGAAACTTAACATCTTTCGAGTCTCATTTCGAAAGATATTTTGCCTTTCATCTGTCGAGGTTAAGAAACATCATCGAAGGATATATCTTTCGACCTGGATGTCTGATCGCGGGATGTTGTGACAAAAAAAAAAAAAGAAAAAAAAAAAAAAAAAAAGGATGATGATACTTGATGGTTGAAAAATGTGGGGTAGTCACGGTTACCGATGCAAATGTCAAAAATGGTGACGCGACTATTATGGGCCAAAAACGAGAACGGTATGTTCACTTCCGCACGTCGATTGTTTATGATTGTTATCGGTTATTCGAAAATGTTCGAAAGCATTTTGTTATTTGTCATATTCTCGCATTTGAAGACGAACGTATGAACCTTGAACGCCAACACCGGTCCTAACGAGTTCACAAAGTCTTTGGAGGGATACAAGTCGGATCCGATGGGGTACTAGGCGATATTGCTTTATCAACTAGAATATGCAACGAAGAAATCCTTTTTGTTTATTGTCATATTCTCGCATTTGGTAACGAATGAATGAACCTAGAATGTCAACACCGGTCCTAACGAGTTCACAAAGTCTTTGGAGGGATACAAGTCGGATCCTACGGGGTACTAGGGGACGTTCTTATTCAACTAGAATATGCAAAGAAGAAAGCCGTTTTCGTGATTTTTCGAAAAACCAAGAACATTCAACAGAGATTGATGACAGTTCCGCTTAGTGGAGGGAACTGGTGAACATTTGACGACAGTTTCTCTGAAGTGGAGAGAATCTGTTAAGGTTTAGAAATCTTACCAAAGAAATAGGGGGAATAAAAATTTCGTATGTTGAATTTCTTCGGTAAATTTCTAAACGCAATCACAGGTGGTAGAGTTTGTGATTTTCTGGTGATACCAACGGTTCGGCGTGGAATGTTTTGCACATACACATATTTGAGGATTTTAATTAATTCTCCAGCCAGCGTGAAGGGTTTTGCACGGAAAAATACAGGTTTCTAAAGTCTACAGTAGTTACAAAAGCGCTGTTCACTGAAGACCTGGGGAATCTTTCTGAAAGCTGATAGTTCAAGACTGAAGACCTGCAGGATTCGGTTTTGGGTTTGATGTTTTCCTTGGGATTTTACAGGGATCTGGGGGTAACTCAATTCGTTGAGTTTGCAAACGATGTACTTGGTCAAGCTGACTTCCTGAGTACTGATGCTGAAGATCCGGAGTGCATTACGTGGTCAACTTCACAAAGGCGAGACAATGAGATCTGGATGTAGTTCAACTAAGCATGCTGGTTGAGCTTGCAAGGGATACACTTGGTCTAGCTGACTTTCCTGAGTGTTGATGCTGAAGATTAAAGTGCATTACTTGGTCGATTCCACAAAGACGGTTTACAGAAGACAGTTCACCAGAAATCTCTATCGATGTAGTATGCTTGTATGAAATAGAGCTCTTATGACAAGATCAAGACTTGATGCAGTTCTTAAAGATTGGAACCCTTATCAAATGCCGGTTGGAGTATTGGAAGATCAGCGGAAGATCGGTCAATTGAGGAAATTGCACAACACCCAACACGGATACGCGTACTTTAAGGGGGAAATATTCTACAAGGAGCGTCAAGATACTACTTACCTGGATCATCGGTCAAGGGGGAATTTGTTAACACAGAGAAGATGAATACTTGACTGAAGATCGATTGCAGTTGCATTTTCAGCATTCGACAGCAACGGACAAGGGGGAATTTGTTGATGCAGATTTGTGTCCGATGCTTGTCGAATAGGATTAGTTTTATTTTACGCTGAATTTGTAATAGTTAGTGAAACGGTCTATCGAACGTGTATAGAACCGCTCGTTTGAAGTGGTCAAACGAGAGGGTTATTCGGTTGACCGTGTGGGTTTTGCTAGACAAATTATGGTTGTATAATGTTTGGTGTCGAAGGATAAGGCATCGAAGGATTGTGTATATCCTTCGATGAGCTCGAAAGATATCCATCAATGAAGATGGACCTCGAAGGATATGTCATCCTTCGAGGTATATGTGTATCTTTCGATAGCTGGATGATCGACAGATGATCTATCGATCAATCAGTTAGATCCTTCGACCATACAACCTGTGTTGGGTATAAATACCAACACTTTGTCATTTGCAAGACTAAGAGAGTTAGAGAAGGTTTGAGACCTCACCCAGGGAGAGATCACCACTTGATCTCTCCCGGAATGTATACTCCTTTGGTATTAGTTCGGCTATCATGTAATCGGGCCGATTTGTAACGTTTTACTACCGGATTAATACAAAGTTGTTTGCTTATCATTGCTAATCTCTTCCGTCTTTGAACATAATCACAAGAATCACGGTTTCGGTCATGAAACCCGGTCCTACATGCTTCGCGGCACTTTTCCTGGATTACAACAGATCACCTAAAACATGTTTGAAAAAGGTTTTGTCAGCAGGGAAATACTGGTGAATCATTCTTTTTATTTAAAATGACACCTTGTTATAATTTACAGTATTAAGAGCGATTACAATGTTTATATATCAACCATCTACCCACGGTATTTATCACTCGACCACCTATTGGCTATCTCGTTGTCCAATGGTGTCTGTGATTATGGTCATATCACCCCTTGGCTAACCCGTTGTCCAATGGTGACGGTTATCAAGTAATGTATACAAAACCCCACATACCGGCTGTAATATGGAGATTACAAAGACTTAATCCCTGTAATTATAACCTTGAAAGTAAACATGATTTTGAAAGTAATTTGATAAAAAGAGAATGACTCACATTGCAGATTTAACACGGGCAGAGTCTAGCCTAATGATTAGCCTTGTTAACCTAGTTTAAATAGCAATGCACACAAAACTAGGTTAGTAACTAATACAGCATTTACGATAACTCACGAGATTAAACCCTCACAACGAATGACAAAGTGCGATACTTAAACATCCATCGAATTCACGATGAATGACAAAGCATAACCCTAATGTGGGCAGCACTTAAACATCCATTGGATAGTTTTAATCGATCGGACATTGAATCGTAGCAGCGATCGAGTTATTACCCTGTTGTCGCGGCAGCGTTTCGTGATTTGTGTGTGTTTTAGGACTGTTTCTACAATATCTCAGTGTACGTTTTGAGTTTTAACGTCGAACGAACGCAGAATTGCAATTGCTAACCCCTTCTATTTACCTGAAAAACAGCCCCCTCGCGTGGCGCGAGGGGTGCCACCTTAGCATAGGGTAGCCCCGTGTCTGCATAGCTCAGGTGAGTTGGCCGTTCATGCAAATTCGCATCACACGTAAAACGGTGTTGATAATACTAACGGGAATTTACCCCCCTGAGTTTTAGGGGCCCTGATCCTGATTCCAATTGTTCTGAAAATTTTAGGGTTTGTGCAGGATCACTTGAGGGTCTCAATTAGGGTTTCCTATTGGACAAAATAAAATAATAATTAGGACTTTTGATGAGAGTTGTTACATCCTCCCCACCTTAATAAAAATCTCGTCCTCGAGATTCATCGGAATAGTTGAGGATATTTCCTCTTCATTTCTTATTCCAGCTCCCAGGTATATTCAGATCCTCTCTTTGAATCCCACTTGATTTTGACCAGCACTAGCCGCTTGTGCTTGAGAAACTTGATCTTTCTATCTTCTATTTGTAATGGCTTCTCAACAAACTTTAACTTTTCATTTACCTCTATATCTTGAAGAGGTACTACCAGGGACTCGTCAGATAGACATTTCTTGAGATTGGATACATGAAATATGTCATGTACTCCAGCTAGTTCTTCTGGTAGTTGTAAGCGATAAGCAACTGGTCCTATGCGTTGGATTACTGAAAATGGTCCTACATATCGTGGACTTAGTTTTCCTTTCTTATCGAATCGAACTACTCCTTTCCAAGGAGAGACTTTTAAGAGTACCTTGTCTCCAACCTGGAATTCTAATGGTTTGCGCCGATTGTCTGCATAACTCTTTTGGCGATCTCGAGCAGTCTTTAATCTTTCCTTGATTTGAGTAATCTTGTCAGTGGTTTCTTGTACTATTTCAGGACCTGGTAATTGACTTTCTCCTATATCTGCCCAGCATACGGGAGTTCTGCACTTTCGTCCGTACAATGCTTCGAATGGGGCAGCTTCGATGCTTGCATGATAACTATTGTTATAGGAGAATTCATTTAAAGGTAGGTGGTCGTCCCAATTTCCACCAAAATCTATCACACATGCTCGGAGCATGTCTTCCAGGGTTTGTATCGTCCTTTCACTTTGTCCGTCTGTTTGTGGATGATATGCAGTACTTAAATTTAGTCGGGTTCCCATTGCTTCCTGGAAACTAGTCCAGAAATGGGAAGTGAAACGATTATCCCTATCCGATACAATGGAGAGTGGAACTCCATGTAAGGATACTACTTCGTCTACATACAATTTTGCCAACCTTTCCATGCTAAATGTTTCTTTCATGGGTAGAAAATAAGCTGATTTGGTTAATCGATCCACAATTACCCAAATCGCATCATTACCTTTTCTGGTTTTGGGTAACTTAGTAACAAAGTCCATTGCTATAAGTTCCCATTTCCATACAGGTATTTCTAATTGTAGTAGTAGACCTGAAGGTTTCTGGTGTTCTGCCTTAACTTGTGAACAAGTAAGACACTTAGAAACTTATCTAGCTATATCCTTTTTCATTCCTATCCACCATAAATTATTTCTTAAGTCTTGGTACATTTTATTATTACCAGGATGCATGGTATACCTAGATTTATGAGCTTCTTCTAAAATTTTATCTCTTAATTCTCCTTGCTTAGGTACCCAAATCCTTTTCTCATGGAATCTCCAAATTCCATCATTTCCTTGCTCTAATTCTTTTATTCTTCCTTTCATTCCTTCAGCATCATCCTGGATTGCTGCTTCTTAAACCTTCCTTAGTTGTTCCAGTAAATCCAATTGCAGATTTAATCTAGGAGCACGGACTCGTCGTTGTTTCTCATGATACTTACGACTTAAGGCATCTGCTACTACATTTGCCTTTCCTTCGTGATACTGAATATCACAGTCGTAGTCACTCAGGATCTCCATCCATCTCATTTGTCTCATGTTTAATTCTTTTTGCCCAAATATATATCTTAAATTTTTATGATCCGTATAGACAGTAAACTTACTTCCATACAGATAATGTCTCCAAATTTTAAGGGCAAAAATTATGGCTCCTAATTCTAAGTCATGAGTTGTATAGTTTTCCTCGTGCTTTTTCAATTGTCTTGAAGCATACGCAATTACCTTCTTGCTTTGTATTAGCACAAATCCTAATCCTAGCTTAGAAGCATCACAATATACTTCAAAATCTTCAGTTCCTTCTGGTAAGGCTAGAATTTAGGCATTTGTCAACTTTTGCTTTAAAATTCTAAACGCCTCTTCTTGCCTAGGTCCCCATTCAAACTTAACTGATTTACAGGTTAGCTTAGTTAATGGCACTGCTATTTTAGAAAAATCCTTAATAAAGCGCCTATAGTATCCAGCTAATCCTATAAAACTTCTAATTTCCATTGCTGACTGCGGGACCTTCCATTTGGTGATTGCATCTATCTTAGCAGGATCTACGTGAATACCTTCGTGATTCACCATGTGTCCTAGAAATTGCACTTCTTGTAGCCAAAATTCACACTTCGAGAATTTGGCGTAAAGCTTTTCTTTTCTTAACAAAGTTAAGAGTGCATGCAATTGCTGACAATGCTCTTCCTGATTCTTGGAATAAATAAGTATATCGTCAATGAAGACAATTACAAATTTATCCAAGTACGGTTTACAGATTCTATTCATCATGTCCATGAATGCTGCGGGAGCATTTGTTAACCCGAAGGGCATGACTGTAAACTCGTAATGACCATACCTAGTTCTGAAAGCAGATTTAGGTATGTCTTCTTCCTGTACCTTCAATTGATGATATCCAAAGCGTAAATCTATCTTAGAAAAGTATCTAGCTCCTTGAAGTTGATCGAACAGATCATCAATCCTAGGTAATGGGTATCGATTTTTAATTGTAACTTTATTTAATTCCCTATAATCAATACACATTCTCATCGACCCATCTTTCTTCTTTACAAACAACACTGGTGTTCCCCAAGGGGATGGATTAGGTTGTATAAAACCTTTACTTAGTAATTCATCTAATTGCTTTTTCAGTTCTAACTTTTCTGTAGGTGCTAACCGATAAGGTGCCTTGGCTATTGGTATAGTTCCAGGAATTAGATGAATTCTAAATTCTACTTCCCTGTCGGGTGGTAATCCCGGGAGTTCTTCCGGAAATACATCTGGGTATTCTGAGACTACAGGAATCTCCTTAAGTTCTTTACCCTTAGTGTTAATGATTACCGAAATCATATACACTATTCCTTGTTTTCGTTCATAACTAGCAACTTTCATTACTGAAATGAACTTCATGGATTTACGTGGCTTATTTCCTGTAATTATGATTACTTCTCCGGTGAGTGCATGAATTTTTATGGAGTTCTTATCACAAAGGATTCGAGCATGGTTGGCTATCAACCAATCCATTCCTAACACAACATCGAATTCGGCTAATTTCATAGGTAATAGGTTTGCAGAAAATTTATGACCTGAAAGTTCTATTTCTACATTTTGCAAAACCTTATCTATTTTAACTGAATTCCCATCTGCCGTTTCGATTGTAAAAATCTGCCTAAAGTTGGTTAAGTTAAGTTAAGAGCTTGGCAGAATGTAGTATTTATAAAACTTTGGTTTGCACCAGAGTCAAATAATACTTTTGCGTAAACGTTGTGAACTAGGAACGTACCAGCTATCACGTTGTGAACTGGAATGCGCGAACATTCTTCTTAGTAGCTCCGTTAGCTGGCTTGGCTTTATTTTCTGCTGGTTTAACCAATTTAGGGCATTCTGGTTTAAAATGTCCTGCTTCTCCACAGTTATAGCAGATCCTGGTTTTCTTTCTGCAGTCTTCTTCACGATGTCCTACAACTTTGCAAAAGTTGCAGGTTACATTACATCTTCCATAATGTTTCTTTCTGCAATTCCTGCAGAACGGCGGAGTTGAGGATTGACCCGTTCCTCTTTTCTTGAAGTTGTTACTATTACCCACACGAAATCCTTGGGTAATTTTCTGAGCCAGTTCCTTTTTCCTGTTTTCATCTCTCGTGCGTACCAACTCATCAGTTAGGGTGTTAGCTAATTCTACCGCATCGTCAATAGTGCGAGGTCTCGCAGCTTTAACGATATTACGGATTTCGCTAATCAATCCCCAAATATAGCGAGAAATGAGCACCGGCTCTGGCGAAACCAGGGTTGGTACTACTCTAGCATACTCGAAGAATGTCGAAGTATACCCTCAACAGTCTACATTCACCATCCGGTGGTTCAGAAATTTATTCGCCATTTTTTCCTTTTCATATTCGGGACATAATTTTCTTTCTATCAGACTTTTAAATTCTTCCCGATTCATGGCATAGGCCACATTTCTTCCTTTTGCTTGAAGTACTGTATTCCACCATTCTAGCGCCCCTTCTTTGAAAAGATTCGACGCGTACATGACTTTGTCGTTTTCGGCACATTTACTTATTATGATCACTGCCTCGGTTTTCTCTAACCAACGCAGTGCCGCTGTCACTCCTTCATTGCCTGCAAATTCAGCTGGTTTACAAGCAAGAAATTCTTTGTAAGTGCAACCAGGCGTTACAGCTTTCATTTTCTTAGGGAGCGGGGCCTGCCGTAGATCATTATTGTTATTAGTATGATTACCGCCTCCGTTTATGCTATTACTGAAGTTATCTTCAGAAATACGTTTGCTAGGAATGATTTGTTGAGGTTCAACAGGTTTCTGGGCAGCAACAAGGATTGCTGGAATAGCATTAGCTATCCCTTGAGCAACGATATTTTCTATATCTTGCTTAGTCATAAAGTGATCCTCCTGGTGTTGCTCAGATTGGTTAACCTCGTTAACTGGTTCATTATTAGCGTTTTCCATCTGATAATTAATATATATAATTTATTAGTACAGAATAAATAACAATTATGCACAAAACAATCATACACATTTCACAACACAAATATATATCCAAAATTATCGATTTCTCGATTCCCTTTTTATATATCCTATTATGCATCCGTACACACCGTTATCTTACAAAGTTTTATTTGTAGTTTATTTTACAGACTTATTTTTATTATTACTATGATACAATCACAACTTTGTCACCACCCTCTCCCTAAATATTTTAGATGTGACGTTCCCTCTCATCGTACTTCCAGGAGATCTGTTCTCCTACCTCCCAAATCCTATTTCCTGCACCTATCAGCTCCTCGCCAAAATGGCGGAGTTCAGCTAAATTTTCATTACTCATTGGTGGATTTGGTATAGGTTCTGGATCGAACTGAGGGAAAAAGGTATAAGGGTTATTGAGGAGATTTTGAAACTGCCAATCGTTAGTCCACCACTCGTCCATTTCTCCTAAAGGTTGAGTATGGATTAAAGGTTCTGGGATGGCTGGTTCCAAATTTATTGGAAGTTGAGTTTCGGCAGGATAAGGGTAGAGGTTGTTATTTATGGGCCTGAGAATATCACAGCTTGCCAGTACGCGATCCAATTCCTCCTGTAATGGCAATTCGTCGACTTCCTTAGAACTTTCCCCAATTTCCATTTCTACTTGCCTAGAATCTTCCCCGATTGCAATTCCTTTTCCTTTATCTATGAGATTCTCTATTTTGGGAACTCTCCTAGTTGCTGGTTTCCTCCTGCGTACACGCCTCCAGCCTACGAATCTTCTTCTTTTCTTGGGCTTTGGTTTCTCTAGAGGTGGAGCGTTAAATTCCACAGGTTCTTCTACATCGGGTATGTAACCAGTAAAGTCTTTGGAAACTTCTATTTTCACCGGATAGAGATTGAGATTCTGAAGGGCTTCAGATAACTCATTAATGTTGTTTAGCATATATGCAAAAATACTAAGTTAAAATTTTATAACAAAATTTCACAGATAACTTTAAGTATTATTGCATACCGTGTGACTAATTTAATACAAAGGACAACTGATAATTAAAACATACTAGGTTTTATTGTAAACTTATTTATTTACTGGGTAAAGTTTCTGGCTTGTAGATAATAAGGGTGCTAATACTGGGTGTAACACCCGTCTAATTACTACTCGAATTTAACAATAATTCATAAGATTTATATAAAAGATGACCCATTTAAAACATAAGTTCCAAAAGTAAAGTTTTAAGGTAACAAACATTAGTCAAATACCGACTAATTCAAACATTCATAAGTTGTTTTGCAAACTAGTTACATCGTAAACATTGTCTAAACAAAGTTAAGTTTAACGCGGAAGCTTCAAAAGTTCGTGTTCGGTTCTTCAAAAGATGCTTGATCATCGTCCACCTACTAGTAATACCTAAAACTGGAGATTTTAACAAATCTTAGCATTAGAATTCTTAAAAATATTTCTTAATCGAAACTACGCTTAAAACGGATTCGATTAGCTAGGATAACAAAAAGAATTGGACAAAAATGTTTAGGATCTACCGTAACTTACGGTACCACCGTAAGTTACGGTGGTTGCTGGAAAACCCAGATCTGCCGTAAGGCAGTAAAGGACTGCCGTAAGCCTTTTTATGTCTACCGTAAGTTACGGTACCACCGTAACTTACGGTATTCCCTGTAAGTTCATGATTTGGTTGTTTTGTTTATTTCGGCTAAAACAAATTCTCGGATATCTCGTTTGATCAAACCAACATGTTAATTTCTCGCATTCTATTATGTCCTTTATCAACTATAACAAAGGCCAATTAGCTATATTACGAAACATTTGCCATGCATAAATTGATTATTCGACCCGTCCTAACTTTACTCATTTCACTATCATATAACTAGGAAGCTTATGGCACTTTATACCCAACATCCGGGGCTTGTTATCACCCGCATTTCTTTACCAATCTCATGGCTTAATGCTCTTGTGATTGTTATCGCCTTTTCAACTCTCTAAAACACTAGTACAATAATTTACACAACAAATCAACCCGTTTGGCTTATCTTGTGGAATCCTCCAATATGATGACTACCAAACGGTTTCTTGTCACGCTAAGCCTAATAATTCAAGTAACGATCATGGTCGCTAAAATCAACACCATAACTACCTTACAACAAACTTCGCATAATTTAACAACAATTCGTTTAATGTAACGGGTCAAGTTACATACCTTCAAACTACGCCCTTCAAACGCAAGTCGCCACCGGCTTGTCCACTCGACGCTCCGGTGTCCTTTCCTATAGAGTTCAATCATAACATGTTTAGAACTCTTTTCGATTCATAGTTCGCATATTTCTGCCGAAACATCACAATCATACTGTATAACTTAAATTTTCAGATTTAAGCCTTCTTTGAGGCATTTTTACAAACACCTTAAGGGCAGAATTTTAAATAATTCATTAACAAGCTCATAACTTGTCATATAACCCTAAATTTCCATCAATCAAGCTTTCATATATAAGGTTTAACATTCAGATTTCAGAAATCTCTTCCTAAGGACCACATTACCCTAGGAAATTGCTCAAAACCCTAGTGTTCATCAACTTCACACAAAACCCATGAATGACCTTCAATGTATTCATGAAATTTCCAGAATTTAGGCATGTTTTCACATGTTTTTGTCTAGGTTTTGCTCCTAGACACTACATCATTCCTATTCAATCCAAATAACATACATGCAACATCAAATTTCAGATTTTCCAAATTCATGAGAATTTCAAGTTGAGAGTTTTCTCAAAATTTTACATACCTTGTAATCCTCTTGTGATGAGGATCAGTAATCTATGTTCGGATTTTGATTTGGGACAGAATTTAGCCTTCAATTGATTGATTTTGTGGAGTTAGGGTTTGGTGTGGAGTCCTGGTCGCTCCCCTGCGTTCTTGATCGACCAGACACACTAATTTGTGTGTTTGGTTTTTATTTATTTTGTTTTAATAAATTCTAGTTTCAAGTTCTACAACTTAGGTCCCTCCACTTTTGTTTATCTAAAAGTTTTGGTTATTTTAACCCTATTTCAAGTTATTTCTAAACTTGTAGTTAAATAGGTTAAAATTCCTAGTTAGTAAATTCTTGTTTATTTATACTTTATAATCCTAATATAAAGTTTTATATTTTCGGGGTGTTACACTGGGCCAAGGTATTTTAAAGATTTGCATTTACTGCTACAGTGGCTAACATATAGAGATCAGCCCGTTTTTCATCTAACTTGTCTTCCCATGGTGGGTTACTGCCAAATTTCTGAATTTCCTGATTAACTCTCATTTCTTTTGATTGAGATTTCTTTATTTTCTCCTGACTTTTCCTAATAATCAAACTTCTTTTATTAGGAGAAAGTGGTTCCTCATAATGGGCTTTACGAACAAATATTCCCTCATTATTATCTACTGAGTATCTTGAGGAATTTGATTGGGATGAACTTCCCTTTTCTTTTGGTGAACTATCTAATTTAAGATAGATGTTCGAAAGCTTTTGCTTACCCATACTGTAATTAACAAGTAGTCAGTTAATAAAACACATAATCACAAAATGATAATCAGGAAAATTAAGTATTTCTCAAATACTTAATTAGCTTTACTCAGTGGCTCTGATACCACCTTTTTCTGTCACGACCCCCGGCCCGGTTTGACCCAGTTCAGCGGCCGTGGGACAGAAAATCCCGTGGTATTTATTTAATTAAGTTTGACAGCGGAAGATTTTAGCAGGATCTTTTCAAAACTGAAAATGCCTGATTATTTTATTTCATAATTCGGGATAAAACCCCGGTAATTTACAATAAGGTGATTTCACTGGGAAATCTTTATTTTTACAAAACATGTTTCTTTATTTATATTGAGCCACTTCCTTAAGCTTGTAGTGCTTCGTGGCACTTTTCCTGGATCACAACAGATCACCTGAAACATGTTTGAAAAAGGTTTTGTCAGCAGGGAAATACTGGTGAATCATTCTTTTTATTTAAAATGACACCTTGTTATAATTTACAGTATTAAGAACGATTACAATGTTTATATATCAACCATCTACCCACGGTATTTATCACTCGACCACCTATTGGCTATCTCGTTGTCCAATGGTGTCTGTGATTATGGTCATATCACCCATTGGCTAACCCGATGTCCAATGGTGACAGTTATCAAGTAATGTATACAAAACCCCACATACCGGCTGTAATATGGAGATTACAAAGACTTAATCCCTGTAATTATAACCTTGAAAGTAAACATGATTTTGAAAGTAATTTGATAAAAAGAGAATGACTCACATTGCAGATTTAACACGGGCAGAGTCTAGCCTAATGATTAGCCTTGTTAACCTAGTTTAAATAGTAATGCACACAAAACTAGGTTAGTAACTAATACAGCATTTACGATAACTCACGAGATTAAACCCTCACAACGAATGACAAAGTGCGATACTTAAACATCCATCGAATTCACGACGAATGACAAAGCATAACCCTAATGTGGGCAGCACTTAAACATCCATTGGATAGTTTTAATCGATCGGACATTGAATCGTAGCAGCGATCGAGTTATTACCCTATTGTCGCGGCAGCGTTTCGTGATTTGTGTTTGTTTTAGGACTGTTTCTACAATATCTCAGTGTACGTTTTGAGTTTTAACGTCGAACGAACGCAGAATTGCAATTGCCAACCCCTTCTATTTATACCTGAAAAACAGCCCCCTCGTGTGGCGCGAGGGGTGCCACCCTAGCATAGGGTAGCCCCGTGTCTGCATAGCTCAGGTGAGTTGGCCGTTCATGCAAATTCGCATCACACGTAAAACTGTGTTGATAATACTAACGGGAATTTACCCCCCCTGAGTTTTAGGGGCCCTGATCCTGATTCCAATTGTTCTGAAAATTTTAGGGTTTGTGCAGGATCACTTGAGGGTCTCAATTAGGGTTTCCTATTGGACAAAATAAAATAATAATTAGGACTTTTGATGAGAGTTGTTACAGAAGATGTCCCCGAAGTGGGAGGGGCCTTACCAAGTCAAAACAGCTGGAAGAAATGGTGCATACACACTCATGAAAATGGACGGAACTCCCGTTCCCCGCACTTGGAATGGGATGCACCTCAAACGATGTTTTCTCTGAGGAATTGTATAGTATTTCAAAATAAATTTGTAATACGGAAGCTATGGCTTCCGTTGTTTTTTTTTATTTTCCTTGTAATGCGGATGGTTTTTCCCGCGCAAAACATTTTATATTTCCAAGAACAGCGGAGGGTTTTACCCGCAGATTACTAAATGTTTTTACTAAGTATGAATTAAACGGAGGATAAACTCCGGACTGATCAGATAGAATGCTCAAACTTTCTATCATTAACAAAGTTGCAACACACAAGATATCATCGGCCGAATCAGGGCTGCTAACCCTAAAAGGCAAGAACGAACTGGCATTGTTCGTATTCTTTCCTTCAACTGAAAAATTATCCTAAAGGTAAAATAAACCGGATCCGTATAATAAAAAGAACGTTCTAAAAAAGAAAGATGTAGGTATAAAAAAGCATGGACGCATGTAAAATAAACCATCTGCATCAAAAAATAACCGGATCGACATAACCGGGAATCATGCAAAACCATTTACATATTAAGGGATAATTGTCATATACACAAGAACGGTAAAAACATCACGTACATCCATTCCGAATCAAAACAAGGCGCATATCCCAAGTGGCCGGATATGTCCACCTAAAAAACAGTTAGACAAACTAAAACCTACCAATGTGCATACCCCAAGATGCCGGGCATGTCCACCTCATTCCTTTGAAGATTCTCCGCTCGCGAAAAAAGAGAGCATCTTTGATTTTGGATAGTGGTTCATTCACCAGCTTTGGAAGATCCTCTATCACCGGAAACGTGAGAGAGTCAAAGCAAGCAACCGCCGTATTTAACTCTTCACCAGCATTACGGTTCAGCAACGGGACTTCGGCATACGGAGTCTTTTTCTTCAGAGTATGGATGTATCCTTGTTGAAGACCAGAGTTGATGCCCACGTCGCTCATTGCATTATTTACAGCCGCAACAGCCATAGTCATCTCCGGACCTTTATGTATATTCTTGGCAAGGAGTCTCGCTCCCTCCGAAAGAAGCCAGGTCTTTGTTAATTGGAGATCATCCACCGTAGCTTTCAAGGCAGCATTTTCTTTCTTGATCTCCTCAACCTCGGCTTCATGACTCCCTTTCATTTCTTCGATCTGAGCCTACAGATCGGCCTCCCCTGTTTTAAGAACATCCCGCTCTGACCAAAGTGTTAGAAGAAAATGACAAAGCAGGGGGAGCAATTAAAACAAAAAGGTACATACCTGCCATCATGTTTGCATAAGCCAGATGAGCATTTGTGAAAGATTCTTCCATCTTTACCAAGACCGCCTTATGCTCCTCGTCCTTCTTCTTCGAGGATTCAGCAAAACTCTTCAACTCCGCAGATATTCTGTCACGATCTTCCGCCGTCGAAGCAGCAGCTGCCTGAGATGATTGGTTTTGAGTAGTCAGGGATTTAATATTTTCCTGCTGGGTTTGAAGGTCCTGAGTAAGTTGTGCAATCTTCTTCTCAAAATACAGAGTCCTCTGAATCTTACGTTTCAAAGAAAGGATCTCCTTCTCCAAGTTTTCCTTCACCGACTCCGCTTCGACCCACCTTCGATAAAGCTCCGTCACAAAAATCTTTGAATGAGCTTGATTGGACAAGACCATGGCGCCCAGCTCCTGACTCTTCATTCTCCGGCTCCTGGCATGATCCAGCGGAGTACTAATGTTAAAAAGAAGATTCCTTGCAACAAGCTCATCCATTACTGAATCTTTGTTCCGGATATCCCGTACCTGAAAAAGTCACCACCTTCGGGTCTCCGCGAGTCTTTCCATCCCATTTATCCGAAACCTCCGGATTTTCCACCTCCATACTTTCTACTTCGTTCACAGGAAGGAAGCCTCCTAAAAAAGCGGGAGTAGGCGTAGAACGAGCCAGTGCAGCTTCCTCCCTCGAAAACTAACCACCGGTAAGATGCTCATCCAACTCAACCATCACATCGCTGCCAGAATGAGAAGAACTTCTTTTGTTTTTCTTCGGTTTCGGCATAGGAAGAGAATCCGACGAACGAATCTGTAAAGTTTCCTTCTTCCTCTTGCTAACGAGAGCTTTCTGGTCATCTTCCGGAATAACGCCTTTACTCTTCAAAGAAACGGAAGAAGGGCGATATTTTAAGGCTTCATCTAAACTACGTATCTCCGGATCATCGTCCACATCATCCAAAATAGACTTCTTCCCAGCTTGATATCCGGAAGAACCAGTCGCATCCTTCGTAGGTGTCAGAACAGAAGAAGTAGCTGCAGCAGTAGATGGTTCAGCTGCGTCCTGAACAACCAAAGGACGAATCTCTTGGGCTGCATAAGCCACTTGCTTCATGAGAGGAACCTCACCTTCTCCTTGATCATCGAAGTCAAAATCCAAAACGTCAAAACTAGGAACCTTCAGAGCATCCCTAAGAGACATTTCAACTCCTGCATTTCCAAAATAAAAAACAAGTTAATATGATAGGGAAAGAAAAATGCCGAAGGGGGGGTAAAGGGCAGGAACTTACGATCATGCTTTTTGCGAATAACCGGCCAATCCCTATCCCCTTGGCTCCAACGAAAACAAACTCGACCCAATAAAAGAAAATGCTCATGAAGGGGACGGATTGGGGACTTGTGCTTAATCAGGGCACGGGCCAGTTCTTGGTCGAAGACAAAGTCTTCCCCCAGATCAAAGGACATCGACTGGTCCTTAAAACACCACCTCATCTCCTTCGGAAGACAATGATCGTCCAACCAGAAGAAATTATACTTCCAATTTTTCAAGCTGGATCATTCGTCTGAGGAGGGGGAGGGATACCCTTCCGATGCATAAAGGTATACCAGTCCCCGGCGGTGATAAATTCGTAGAAATACCGGAAGACGTTCAAGTCCGGTCTCCGATCTTGGGCCCGACAGGAAATCTCGAAATGACTTATACGACTTAGCCCGAACGGATTGACTTGACAGATGTGAACTCGAAAAAATTGAAGAACCCTTATCAAAAAATTTGAAAGTGGAACCCGGTAGTTTGCAAAATTACAAACACGGGTATAAAAAGGAAATTTCCCTTGGCGGAAGGGATATATGGTTTCGTCCTTTGAAGGAAGAACCGGATTCAAATCTAAAGGAATCCGGTACTCTCGAACAAACTTATCCAACTGCCGTTGGGTAAGAATGCTCACACTCTCCGATAGGTTATCTTTACCCGGAGCCATAATACAAGAATAGAAAAAGGACGCACCTTGAAGAAGAAGAGAATAAACAGACTAGAGGGTAACAGTGGAGAAGAAGATCAAAGAGATGAAAAAAGGTAAAAATGAAGTGGTGAAAACTGGTTTTATAGGGAGTTTAAGTCGGTTAGGGATGGTCAAATCGAACCGTCACTTCGACAGACGTTCGCGTTTTCCAATACAGGGTTTCGCAACTGTCACGCGTGGGTGACTGACGGTCAAATTACTAAAGTCACCCACGCCACGTTGGCACCATTCAGATCATGCCACGTCGTTAAACCAGAACCACTCCTACGACGCAACATCATTCGGACGAAACAACTTGTCCAAACACTTTGCTAAGTCCCTTACGGAACTTAACAAACTGGGGGACTTGAAGATGCATATCCAAGGCCGGACATGATCCCCTAGGACGAAACGGACTCCACCTGAACAGACATCTCAGATACATTCGTTCCCCATAACTCCGAGGATGAATCACCATTCAAGTGCGTCTGGACGAATGACGTCATCTCAGTTGACCATTATAAATACCCCGTCAAGTACAAGGCCAAGTACGATTTTCTGAACCTTCTTCCTTACTTTCTCTCTCTACTTTCTCTCTCTACCAATACTTATCCTCACACCGGAGGGTGGTCGCAGAGGGGCCCTCCCACCTCTGCGGCGAGCCTAACGGTTTTCTGTTTTGCAGGACGATTCTCCAGCTCTTCCACAAGATCCAAACCCTCGATTACAGGCTTCGGCCTAAACTCGATTCTTTGGTTCTTCAGGTTATGATTCGTAAACTTACTTAAAGCAGCCTCTCTATTCCTACGAGGTAAAGGTAAGGCTATCTACACCTACCCTTCTCAGACTCTACCTTAGCTTTGCTATTAGTGAGATTTACTGAGTATGATGATGATATAAAGCAATTATGTAAAAAAAATTTCAATCTTAAATATTTCAAATTCATTAAAATGTCAAAATAACAAATTACAAACAAATGGCAGGTAAACGGTCAACAAGCTCCACTGCAACCTCTTTTGAATTGCAAAACCGATCCTACTAAAGATGAAGCGACCCATAAGAGTTGAGCAGGGGCGGACCTAGCATGTTACTAGGGGTAGGCCCCGCTACCCTTGGACGCTCTGGAGGTAGAGGTGTACAAATCGGTTTTTTTTTAAATCAGTTTCAATTATTAACCGGACCGGTTAATATGCACAAGGAAATAAAACCGGTTAGTCAAAAACCGGTTACGATTATTAACCGGTTTTGAAGTGGAAAACTGGTAACCGGTCCTAACCGGTTGTAACCGGTTATAACCGATTTATAAAAAAAAAACCGGTTTTTTTTGTCTTGATAAATTAACCGGTTTAAAAAACCTATTTAAAAAATTGGTTAAAATAACCGGTCCTGCAGAATTCTCACAGAAAGCTCACAGATTGGTTGGTTTTGCTGTTTTTCAGCAGATTTTGTTGTTTTTGATTGTTTTTTCTGCTTTTTTTTTGTAAAATACAGTTTTTTTGTATAAAAACTTAACAATGAAAGTATAAAAAGTTAAAACATTCATTAAGTCTCGCAACAAACGGTTTTACATAACAATGAAAATACGAACGATAAACGTAACAAAGGAAATACATAAACGTAAAATATTAATCCGCAAGAAGGTCCACTAATATATATTTTTAGTGGGACTACGATAGTAATATATCTTCAGCCTCGTTTAATCTTCTTCGCCCGAACCCGAACTCGAACTATTGCGTAGGAATTCATTTAATTCGGCTTCTTTGTCGGTCATTGGGGTTGTCAATTCGGCTTGGACCTCGTCCTCGTACACTTCGCCTTCGTAATCTAATTCTCCCTCAAGTGAGCGTGTGTCTTGACATCCCTCCGCCGCATCCAAGTAATCTTTCAAGCAAATCGACATCTCAACTGCCTTTGGTGTTAGTCGAGTCCTTCTTATCGAAATCACCCTACCACT
This sequence comes from Helianthus tuberosus, assembly GCA_030545235.1. Lineage (NCBI taxonomy): Eukaryota > Viridiplantae > Streptophyta > Magnoliopsida > Asterales > Asteraceae > Helianthus > Helianthus tuberosus. The sequence goes on along the minus strand of CM060364.1, from coordinate 80,000,225 downwards.
AATAGAAAAAGCACTTTCCGAAGCTACCGTGGAAGCTTGGACCGTTAGTAAATCTTGGGCCATTGTGGCTAAGATCGGAAATTGATCTTCCTTACTTTTCCACCAAGCCAACAAATCAAAATTTTTTAATTCATGTGAAGTCATCATTTGTAGAAAGTTCGACCCACCATACTGACCGAGTTCACTACTACTAGTGTTACCACGATGCATTTGACTTGACTCATCATACAATTGGTTATAAACATACAAATCTTGATCTTCCATACTTGAAGAACCTTCACCGAAAGCGTCGTTTCTCATTGACTCGTGAATGTGTGACGAGGTTGTACCATATTTTGTTACATAACGATCAAAAAATTTTGAAAGTTGATCTTTGAAACGACATTTTGCGGCTTCACCAAAGTTTGGTTCTTGAGGGGTGTTTAAAAAAACTCGTTTGCAATTTTTTTCAATCAAAGACCCGGTTCCAAAAATATTAAAAGAAGGGTTTAGAGCGGCGGCACAAGTGAGAACCGCCGGTAGTTCTTTAAAATATTTTTTTAGTTTTTCCTTCATCGTATCCGCCATGTCACAATATGGTCTACCTCTAACCGATAACTCGTTTAATTTCAAACACATTTTAAACAAATTGTGAAGTACCAATGAACTTGTTGGATAGTAAACCCCCGATAAAGTCTTTGTTGATGTTTTAAAAACTTGAAGCAATTGTGTAACCGTTCCAATAATAGCCCAACCCAATGGATGGTAAGGCGGACACTTTCTACGACTAGCCAAAATATTATGAAATTCTATTAAACTTTCCTTTTGCAAAATAGCTTTTTCAAACATGGTGCAAGTCGAGTTCCACCTATGAGCAACGTCCCAATTGGGTCCTAAGCATATTCGACCCGCTTCCTTACAAGTTTTAATATATTTTGCATGTCTTTGCGTGTTACTAAATATACTTCGTAACATTCTTTTGAAAGCTTCTTTTTGTGGTTCAATAACCTTTAAACCGTCTTGAACGGCCAAATTTATGATGTGTGTAACACATCGTGTCGCAACCCCTGATCCCAAATCCCCGGGAACGGGCGGCCGCGAGCCAGTTTCGGTGGTATCACGTATTGTCTAATTTGGCAGCGGAATTTTTCATCAGGATCGTAGTTAGGAAATATTGATCAGAGTAAAATACCACATTTTCATAACATTAAACAAATGGGATAAACCCAAGTTCATAGTACACACGTTTTCATAGGAATAAATCCTATTTTATTAATAAAAACATCTATTTTATTTTAGGTAACTTTATTGCCACTTTTCCAAGCATTCAGTGCTGTCCAGCTGGCTTCTATTTGGCTTTCACAGTTTGTTACCTGAAATGCGTTTTAAAAACATTTGTCAGTGGGAAATACTGGTGAGTGAATCCCAGTTTAATCAAGTTTAAATAAAATCCCATTGTACAGTATTGAGGGCGATCCCGCAATTATATTTGTTTCCAAGACATCACAATTAACATCCATGGTACTGTCGAACCCGACTTGTGGAAATGTTACTCCTTGACCAGGTGGTAACAAATTTTGTATACAAAACCCCAACATACTCATCATAATTGTATTCTTACAAATACTCAATCAATGTTTAATATATAATTAATTAAATGAGGTTTTGTAAAAACAGTTAACAAAAAGCGGATCAACTCACATTGTTGTCTTAGATTTTCCGTAAGGGTTACCTGATGATAATCTATAATTTACACAAATGTACACGAGTTAGTATAATAACACATTTTAACATTAGTAATACCCTCCCCGAGACGGCATTCCAACGACTACGTCGGGCTGAACCACGACAGTCGTTACGGAACCCTAGATCAATCGGGCAGCGTATCTAATACGTATCCAGGGGTTATAATACTTACAACGGAGCAGAACTTCGCTAATTAGTGGGGTATAATACCCGAGTATTATGCCTATTATAAAAAAATCACGTTTTGAAAGAAAGATTTGAGCGATTCTGAATGAAACCCGATGGCCTTCTTATATAGGTGCTGAATTTGGTCCTCTCGCGGCCCGCGTAACACAAGCACAGGGCTTACGCTGCCCGTGTTGACTCCAGGCCAACGTGTAGCTTGTCCGGATCACTATCTAGCCTCGCCACGATGATGACACGTGTCATCACCGGGCTGCACCACACTTTTAAGTTCACGCTGCCCGTGTGAAGGTTGGGGTGGGGCTTACGCGGCCCGCCTCAACTTCAATTTTCAATTTTTAATTATTTTAAATACTATATAATGCATTTAAAGCCCGTTTTCGCGTATGGGATGTATTTTGGGACATATTGGGATATTTTAAAATATATTAGGGTGTCGGAAAATAATCGAGGGCGTCGGTTTTATTGAGGATTGTTATACATCGACTATGGAAAAAATACCCTCACAAATCGGATTTTATTTTAATTTTAAATGCATTACCGAAGTCGTATTGTTTGAGGCGTTATCAAAAGATATTGAAAAAACCTTTTTTCCAATTTGTATGTTGTAATACATTTGTCGATTACTTTATTTATAGCTTCACCGGTGTGAGGGTAATCGAATAATTTAAACAAAATCATGTGTTTCATCATTTGCCACATCGCCAGTTCAATCCAATAGGCAGTGACACAAATATACGAATCGGGTGAACCGTACGGTGCGGACCAAAAGTCGCTACTCAAGTTAACATCGGTTTCTAATTTTTCAAAATAAGAAATTAATTATAGTTTAGCATTTTTCCACAATCTTAAACAATCCCTCCTAAGAGTAGCATGGCTTACATGGGTGTATCGTGGTTGGAGAGTTCTTTGAACCATCTTTGTATAGCGTTGGTTGTCGAAATGGTTGAACGACAAACTTTCTTGGATTACAAACTTCTCCATTTCCTCCCTAGCCATATTGAGATTGTATTTGAACAAATTAGCGTCATCACTTGCCATGGAAGCTTGACCACTAATGTAACACCTCGCAAGAATCATGCCCAATATAGTATCGACACGTGTCATGGACTTTAAACGTGTAACAGATTGATTATGAGGGACTAAAGTTGACAAACGAAGAAAGTATATGTATATAAGGATTCAAAGTGTCAACATTTGATAATTCTGCCTTTTAACAACCCTACACGATGTTTATACTCTTAAACGAATGAATCATGAAGCGTATGAAACCGTTTGTGGAAGAAAGTGAAAGTTTACAAGACGCGAGGGTTAAAAGTGTCAACATGTTTAAGTTATACCTCTGAGTGACCTTTTAGCTAACCTGGAGCCTTGTAATGATTAATTATACTCCCAAGAATAAGTGATAAAAATTTCACAAGGTTTCGATATCGTATGAGGAAGATACGTTAACTTTCGTAATTAAGGGGTTAAAAGCGTCAACGAGGCAAAAATTGTGTTTTCGATTATCATTTAACTAAACCGGACCTAACGATGTTTGGTTATATCTCATGGATCATAGAAATATAAGTTATATGGGTTAAATGTGCTTAAAATGGAAGAAATTACGTTTTAGAAGGTCTAGGGGGTGAAATGTCATTATTTGAAACTTGTTTGGCTGGTTACCCACCTGGTGGCGCTGCGCCACCACTGAAGTCTTCTGTCGTCGCGCGACGCGACGGCCTGAGCTGGACAGATTCATGCACATATGCGAGTTTCAGCAGGTTGCACCGCCTTAGAAGCCTTGTATTCGATTCAAAGGGCTTGTTTGATGGTTTTTCATGCATAGGGACACTTGTAAATGATCAGGGAACATCTATAGACTATTGTGGAATGATCTTATTGCATCTAAAGTCCTATATAAGAGCTTCATGTTGCAACCATTGTCCTTGCTCATTTCAATTGCACTTCAAATAGATCTCTGGAGCATTCCTGATGATCGGTGCATTTTAGATACACTCTATTGAATATTAATTATGATGAAAATGCATTGATATTAGTATAAAATAGGATCCACTAATTCGTCTTCGTATCAGGTGGGTTATAAAGAAAATGAGCTCAAAATGATGGAATTTATATGCATTAAAAGAGTAAACGATTAAACAATAATTAATATTAATTGAACTCAAATTGCTCATTATTGTTTTGATCCATATTTTCTTTCTTGATATTGCACTTTGTTATTTGAAGTGGCATGTTACAACCATCGTTCCCTTCAATCTTACTATACTAATAAATGAAAATCTTTTTGGGACGCATGTCACTTTCTCATACCTCTTGCTATTATTTTTTTTATTTTCTATTAAATAATAATTTTTAAACTTATCTCCTCGATCTGCTAAAAAATAATATTACAATAAAAAATATTAAAGATATCAATAGTGAGAAGATAATTATCATCAACAATATTATCTAAAAATATATTATCATCAACAATATTATGTTATATTATTTTGGTTTTAAAAATATATCTAAAAACAATTTGTAGCATTAATTTAAATTTAAATTAATTAGAAAAACACAATCACACATATTTAATTTATATCCATCTAGGTTAATCTATAGAATAGTTTTTAGCATATAATTCTAACATATTATATTGTATCTAGGTTAATTAATAACACAATAGGCCAAAGGTCCTTTGATGATTATAATATATTCTATTGTATTTTTTCTCTTATAATCAGGGTAAGGGGTATAAATTCTAAAGTAGTCTAAAACTAGCTAATACTGCACCGTCGCATCAAATCTACCTATAAATGTTTGTTTTTATTAAGATCATATTAAATAATAATAATAATAATTCTAAACAAAAAATTAGATAAGAATAAATCTTTGTTTTTCTATAAATAATTTGTAATAAAAATTTAGATAAGGATAGACGTTTGTTTTTATTATGAGTAGATATATATACTTTGGAGTTCATTGATTGAAATTATGGTAAATTAGGAATCAAAGGTTCCCGTTTGATATATAAACTTACATTTATACAAAATAAAAAAAACAAAGTAAAATGTTATAATAAGTAAATAGTACTTCAATGTTCATTTTTAAAAGACAAATCTTGACGACTGTTTGTGTTATTATATGACATTATATTTTATTCAACACGTGCAATATACGAGTTTTTTTAAAGATATATCTTTTTTATATTTATTATATAAAATTACATTCATGCAATCCGTGTAATACACGGGGTTCTAATCTAGTGTTGGAATAAAAGAAATCAAGTGCATGAAAAGAAAGAACTAATGGATTTGGGTCTTGAATATTGTCACGTGGCCTAAGAGTGAATTAAATTGGTTGATGGGCAAATTAGTTGTGGTGGGCTTTTGATTTAGTTGTGTTGGGCTGCCAAGTATAACAGCCGACCTATTACAAATGACAAGGGGATATGAAGGAGTTTGGGACGCAACATTAGGGGGATCAGCCAGCCGTCACGGGAGGAACATCAGGGACGAATTTCATCATCATTAGTCATATCTCAAGCCAATCCATGAAGTCTAACCTAATCGGGATGACAACCGAAGCGGCAAAGATCACCATGCGCGGCTAAACTTCTGGTGACTTCTGCTCCGATGAACATTTACACGGTTTGATATAATTTTCTGTTTTTCTGATTCTTGTAAACTGGTACAGCTTGACCACTTGTGTTGGATTATTGGTAAACGTTTCTTGTGTTTGAATTACTTGTCGTTTATTAAGCGTATTGGCAACTTCCTTGCGTTGTTAGCGTGTTAGTAAATTGGTGGGTAGTTGATACAAACAAACGGGTTATTAGGTTGCATAGTGAATCTTAAAAACTATCCCTATTAACTAATCAAATTCATTAATTCCAAGGCCATGTCTATGTGGTGTTTTGAATCAGAAAACGGATTTTTTATATTAAAACGGGTATTCGGGATTCCGGGTGGAAGTTATCGTTTCTCACATTGGTTGCAACTGTTCTTAATTAGTTCTTTAGTTTAGCATTTTTCAAAATAAGAAATTAATTATAGTTTAGCATTTTTCCACAATCTTAAACAATCCCTCCTAAGAGTAGCATGGCTTACATGGGTGTATCGTGGTTGGAGAGTTCTTTGAACCATCTTTGTATAGCGTTGGTTGTCGAAATGGTTGAACGACAAACTTTCTTGGATTACAAACTTCTCCATTTCCTCCCTAGCCATATTGAGATTGTATTTGAACAAATTAGCGTCATCACTTGCCATGGAAGCTTGACCACTAATGTAACACCTCGCAAGAATCATGCCCAATATAGTATCGACACGTGTCATGGACTTTAAACGTGTAACAGATTGATTATGAGGGACTAAAGTTGACAAACGAAGAAAGTATATGTATATAAGGATTCAAAGTGTCAACATTTGATAATTCTGCCTTTTAACAACCCTATACGATGTTTATACTCTTAAACGAATGAATCATGAAGCGTATGAAACCGTTTGTGGAAGAAAGTGAAAGTTTACAAGACGCGAGGGTTAAAAGTGTCAACATGTTTAAGTTATACCTCTGAGTGACCTTTTAGCTAACCTGGAGCCTTGTAATGATTAATTATACTCCCAAGAATAAGTGATAAAAATTTCACAAGGTTTCGATATCGTATGAGGAAGATACGTTAACTTTCGTAATTAAGGGGTTAAAAGCGTCAACGAGGCAAAAATTGTGTTTTCGATTATCATTTAACTAAACCGGACCTAACGATGTTTGGTTATATCTCATGGATCATAGAAATATAAGTTATATGGGTTAAATGTGCTTAAAATGGAAGAAATTACGTTTTAGAAGGTCTAGGGGGTGAAATGTCATTATTTGAAACTTGTTTGGCTGGTTACCCACCTGGTGGCGCTGCGCCACCACTGAAGTCTTCTGTCGTCGCGTGACGCGATGGCCTGAGCTGGACAGATTCATGCACATATGCGAGTTTCAGTAGGTTGCACCGCCTTAGAAGCCTTGTATTCGATTCAAGGGGCTTGTTTGATGGTTTTTCATGCATATGGACACTTGTAAATGATCAGGGAACATCTATAGACTATTGTGGAATGATCTTGTTGCATCTAAAGTCCTATATAAGAGCTCCATGTTGCAAGCATTGTCCTTGCTCATTTCAATTGCACTTCAAATAGATCTCTGGAGCATTCCTGATCTTCAAGCAAGTTTCCTTAAGTTCAAAAATCGTGCTTGGACCTTTGTAAGCTTTCTTGACCTTTCTTAATTCAGTTTTATTAGTTTAATGGCCTAAAGTCAAACCTGTCGTAATTAAGGTTTGACTTAGTGATTAATCACTAATGGTCCAGTCAATTCTCGAATTGAAAGTAGCTTTGAGTTGGTAATTATATGGGTAATAAACCCTTAAAAAGGCACCTTCTGATTCCCACTCTAACTAGGTCAATTGTCGGGTCAAAGTTAATTATAAAAAGTCAACAGAAAGCAAATTTTCGCATCAACACATAATTAACAATGTAGAAGCTATGGAACATGTTTTATCACTTATATAACTTAATAATTAATGTAAGAACATGTCTAAGCATGTTCAACCCGACAATTTTCAGTTTAAGCTCGGTTCGAAACCGAAAGTCGCAAAAGTAGACTTTTGCTTTGACTTTCAGTTCTGACCCAATGTAGCATATTTTAGAAATGCCTTAGAGCTCTATTAGGACCAGGTTATAGGTTAGTGTAACCCTCTGAGGTTATACAACTTGGTTCATTAGTTATTCGATTCATGTACATGTTTCCGTTATATGCCTAAGTGTTGACTATAATGCCCTTTTGACCTTAAAACAAGATTTTTGAAAATGTGAGAGGACAAAACCTTTGTTACTGATTTATAAACTTGTCCTAAAAAATTTGACATCAGTTTGAGGTCTAGATTAGGAGTTATGCTCAATATCGTAATTAAGAAGCTTTTTATTAATTAAACGGCGTAATTAGCATAAAGCCTATCTAAACCCAATTTTTGACACCAAACTTTTTACCCACTGATGTAATATAATATTTTGGGATTTTTGAAGATTTTTAATTATTTTTAAGCTGAGCATAACATAGGGTTCTTGCTATAATTCGGTAAATGTCGGTTATACCCTTTTCTTGAATAAAATGAGTTTTACATAATATTTTGACACCAAACTTTTTGCTACTGATTTTATATAATAAAAAAAAATTTGAAGTTTATAAACTGATCAAAAACTTATATTTCCTATTTAAACCCGAAAATCGCTTAAAACCGACTTTTACGCGTTTTAAGCGCATAGTATGAGTTAAAACTATTTTTGACACATGAAACTTAATACCTACTGATGTTTTAAGTAAATTTTTATAATTAAACAATAAACAAAAGTTTTGAACTCAGGATTCTAATTTTGACCTTTAAAGCTTATGTGAAATTACCAAAATGCCCCTACGGTGCATAGTTTGGTTATAAAAGATAAATTTCACATATATGCAATACCCTACTGTTATGACTTATAAAAATAAATATTTTTACTGATTATATCAGACCTGAAACTCATATTAGTATTTAAACTCTTTTATAACCTTTAAAATGACCAAAATACCCCTACGGGGCATAATTTGAGTTTAAATCCATTTTGGGCATAATGGAAGGTATCTTACTGATATCACAACATATTTAAGGCATATTAAATTAGGAAACCTGTTCATGACTCATTTGGTTACCCGTAACGCATTATTCGCGTTCAGTGCGGTTTATGTAACTAGTTTGCATAAATTAGCCGAAACGGGTCAAACCTTATCATTTTATCTCAAAATCCAGAATGTGTTTAGTTTACCCATATTATATAAGTACACAAACTTGTCAGGTCTAAACCACACTCTAATCCAGTTATCGCTTAATCGTGCGTTTTGAACCGTATATCTTCCTTTAAAAACTAACCGGTCTAAGTTTAGACTTAATTAAGACCCGTTAGGAATCTAATAGGTTATTAAAACCTTCGTTCCAGATTAGGAGACCAGTAAAAGATACTTGCACTCGCTAATTGTGATATATACTTGCTCAGGTAAATACTTTTAACTTATTTTCCCTTATACGGGCTTGGGGTACGGTATATAAAATACCGCTTGGTCGGGCATTGAATTTTTAATCATATGAAGGTTAATTTATTGAGATGACCCATTTAATCTGTTTTGTTTGCTTAAAGCCTTTGGGGGGTTAATGACCATGTCCTGGATATCCTTGGCATCATTCATTAAAATGGCCACGACCTAAGCACGGGGTGTAGGCATACACCTGCCAGTGCATATATATATAAAAAGGTATAACCGACGGATTGAGAATAACTCGCCGCGGGATTATATCATGTGGTGTGTCTATTAATCTTTAACCCGGTATTCAGCCCGGGCTACTGAACGTATAACGAACATGTAATTCTTTTACAAGTTTATATATAAATAATTATCCCAAGTTATAAAAGATTATTTTGTGCCTTGTGCATTCAAATCAATTTTCTTAAACATTTTCAAAATGAGTCGGTTAATTGTATTTACCAGTGTAAACTGACGTATTATCCGAAAAGGCTAAGTGCAGGTACTAAACGGAATAGGCTGGCTACTCCTAGCATCAATAAAGAGTCTTGCAAGCTTAGATGTTATAAATCTGCTGAACAACATTTCTTTTAATTTTGATCCGCCTGTGGATCCTTTACAACCGTTTTGTAATAAATGATATTATTTTCATTCGGTTTGTAATGATTTTATCTTTCGACTTCCTCTGTGTATATAAACTGTGATAAATTGTCTATGATGATATCAACTACGTCACGATACTCACCACCGGTAATACGTGGAAATATCGGGGTGTGACAACTAACGGGTTGTTGTTTCAACGCCTTGCAAAACGGTTTTTCGATGTGTTGTTTCAAGGTGGAGTTGGCGGTTTTGGCGTAAAAGTTTTGACAATGATGACAACGCGCTTTTTTTTACGTGGAAATATCGGGGTGTGACAGGTTGGTATCAGAGCCAACATTGAGTGAATTAAACACTAGCCTTTTGTGTTTAATCTCAATGACACAGTTGCACATTCCTCAACTTCCGAGTCTATACTTGAACTAGGAATAATCTCATCCTTAATAGGTATATATATTATTTTTGATAATTGTGCATTTCAGGAACATGTCACCGAGTAAAGCTGCCATTGGTGGAAGTTCTTCAAACCCAAAGTTTAAGAGTGGTAAGCTCCGTACCACAGCTCGAATAATCGTACGCCCAGTATGGAGGAAGGATCTTTTGGACCCATTCCCAAAATCAAACCAATTGAAACCATTAACCATGTTCCAACCTCCTTACCTGAGACTTTTGAAACTTCAATTGAGAAGCCGACGTCAGAGGAGCCCATACTAGCAATCCCTGAGGCTCCCACTCCGAAAATGATACCTATGGACCCAAATGACCCATATTTCTTACCTCCAAGACTTGGAATCCCAAACTTGGATTATACCTGTCCTGACCCTATCCGTAATCCATATTATTTGCTAACCATATAATCCTTGGATTCCACTTCTGTTAAGGTCCCTAGCGTGGAGGATTTCGACTGCCCGCCAAAACCTTCAGTAACCATACCACATACAGTAAACCAAGGAGGAGACTTTCAGGACTAAGATAAAGAAGAAACTCTCTTGTTGTATTTCTTTTCCCTAATAGTCCTTATAAGGACATAATTATCTTTTAGTCCCTTCGTGGACAATGTTATTTCCTTCAAGTCCCGTTAAGGGCAATTATGTACTCCTTTTAAAATTTATTGGAGTGATTTGTTTAAATTTCATTTTTATCATTATATACAAACATAATATATGAAATAAATCAAAATATCATTCCTTTTTGTAATTGATCTGCCAATATATATTAAAAAGAATCTTAAAGGGTATAACCTAGCTTGCATGTCATTAAGGACCTAGCTATGATGGTAAAACCTATTTAAAAGAGATTCAAATCCTTGTTAACATCTGAAAACATGTTAACATTCCTGGCCAACGTGATTCGTAAAATCACACGTGTCATCCTTACATTGGATTACTCCAATTCTTTCTTTATTATTTAAACATCCATTTGTGATGTAATACCTACGGGCCATAATTATTGTCATATAAGACAAAAGACAGTCGTAGCCTATAACTCCCTGTCAAGAAAGGTAATGAACTATGATTCAAGCCTTAGTACCTCGATCCTATAAGATCATGGCCTATAATTTGAAAATGTCTGTGTGACTTGGCCTTTTGTACCATTATTATATTTAATTATAACTAAGGGTTATTAATGAAAAATCCTGAATGAAATACTTAATAAATTAACCAATATGGTTCTTTAATACCATGGTTAATAAGTTAATAAGATGACCAATCTATTATAAACCTCTAAGAAATCATTGTCATCATTTTATGTAGTAATCAAGCTATATGGCAGAGTCTGAAGAAGTCAACAGTCATCCAAGGGAGAATCATGATACTGCCAGGATCAACGTAACTGGTGCGGAACTTCAAGCATTGATTGATAATGCTGTTACCAAGGCCATAGATAGGCAGTTTAATGAGTCAAGTGGTACTCGAAGCAAGAACTCATCTGTACCCCATTCTAAACCTAAGACTCACTCTGAGGCTCATAGCAAGCCACCTCCTAAACATGATGGATCAAGGAGGGATGACGATCATCACTCCTCAAATCAGCATAGTGTTCCGTCGAAGAAGATTGAGCTCAAACAAGAACCACGTGGAAAATCCTGTACATATAAGTATTTCGTCTCCTGCAAGCCTAGAGACTTCACAGGGGAAAAAGGAGCCGTCGATTGTATGACTTGGCTCGATGAAATGGACACTGTAGTTGATATCAGTGGTTGCGCTGATAGGGACGTTGTGAAGTTTGTATCTCAGTCATTCAAAGGAGAAGCGCTAGCTTGGTGGAGATCTCTGATCCAAGCTACTGGAAAAGTCCATTTGTATGGCATGTCTTGGGAGCAGTTCGTTACTCTCATCAAAGAAAATTACTGCCCTCAACATGAGGTTGAGAAGATAGAGACCGAATTCCTGACATTGGTGATGAAGAATTTAGATTGTCAGGCGTACCTTACGATTTTTAGTACCATGTCTCGATTGGTTCCATATTTGGTGACACTGGAACCAAAACGGATAACCCGTTTCATTGGGGGTTTAGCCCCGGAGATCAAAGCCAGTGTGAAGGCATCTCGACCTACTACCTTTAGGTATGTAGCTGATTTATCCTTGTCTCTCACCCTTGATGCGGTCAGGCAGAGATCGCTGAGAAATTCTGATATAGTGAAGAGGAAACGTGAGAATGAAAGCTCACACCGATCAGACAAGAAACACAAAGGGAACTCTGATCACAAGAAGAGTTCCGGGTTTAGAAAAGATGATCAGTAGTCGGGTGAAAAGCCCAAGTGTAAGGTGTGTAAGAAACGTCACTTGGGAAGGTGCAGATACGAGTCGAAGTCCCAATCACAGCCCAGGGCTTGTGGGATTTGTAAGTCAAGTGAGCACAAGACGATAGAGTGCAAGAAGATAAAGGATGCAACGTGCTACAACTGTAATGAAAAGGGGCACATCAAGTCCAACTGCCCAAAGTATGCCAAGAAACCCGAGGAAGGGAAAAAGACCAATGCTAGGGTCTTTCAGATGAATGCACAGGAAGCGGTGCAGGATGATAACGTGATAACAGGTACCTTCCTCATTAATGATGTTTATGCAAGGGTATTATTTGATTCGGGTGCGGATAAGTCGTTTGTAGATGATAAGTTTTGTAAGTTGTTGAATTTACCTGTTAAAACCCTAAGCGTGAAATATGAAGTAGAGTTGGCCGATGGTACATTAGAAACTGCCTCAAATGTGCTAGATGGATATTTTATATCCATTAAGAACCACTCCTTTCCGTTATCCTTACTTCCTTTAAAATTAGCTGGTTTCGACATAGTAGTAGGCATGGATTGGTTATCTCATAACCAAGCCCAGATTGTTTGTGACAAGAAACAAGTGGTGATCAAGACTCCGTATGGTGAGCCACTTACCATACAGGGAGACACTCAGTATGGATTGCCTAAGCAAGTGTCTATGCTTAAGGCGTCAAGATGTTTAAAGAAGGGTTGTGTCATTTACATGGCACAGGTGACTATTGATGAACCGAAAGCCAAGGTTGAAGACATCCCTGTCATATCTGAATATCCAGAAGTATTTCCTGAAGAACTACCTGGTTTACCCCCAGATAGGCAAGTGGAGTTTAGAATCGACATTATTCCTGGAGCAGCGCCTGATGCAAGAGCACCTTACCGGTTAGCCCCAACTGAGATGAAAGAGTTGAGAACTCAGTTGGATGATTTGTTGGCAAAAGGATTTATTAGGCCTAGCTCATCACCTTGGGGTGCACCGATTCTGTTTGTGAAGAAGAAAGATGGATCGATGCGACTATGCATCGATTATCGTGAGCTAAACAAGGTTACAATCAAGAACAAATATCCATTGCCCAGGATCGACGATCTGTTCGATCAACTGAAAGGAGCAAGTTACTTCTCCAAGATTGACTTAAGGCCAGGCTATCATCAGCTGAAGATTAGAGATGAAGATGTGCACAAGACTGCATTTAGAACTCGCTATGGTCACTACGAGTTCTTGGTGGTGCCTTTCGGGCTCACTAATGCACCAGCGGCGTTCATGGACCTCATGAATCGTGTTTGCAAACCCTACTTGGACAATTTTGTCATTGTCTTCATTGATGACATTCTTATTTACTCAAAGAATCAAGCTGACCATGAGAAGCATCTTCGTTGTATTCTTAAACTTCTTCAACAAGAAAAACTTTACGCCAAATTTTCAAAGTGTGAATTTTGGCTTTGTGAAGTCCAATTCCTTGGACATATGGTTAGTGAGTGTGGTATCCAGGTGGATCCCGCTAAGATTGAAGCTATCGTGAATTGGCAAGAGCTGAAGACGCCCACAGAGATTCGCAGCTTCTTAGGTCTGGCAGGATACTACAGGCGTTTTATTGAGAATTTCTCAAGGATTGCAGCACCCCTAACTTCGTTGACTAGAAAGAATATTAAGTTTGATTGGGGTCCTAAGCAACAAGAATCCTTCGATATTCTTAAACAGAAGTTAAGCAATGCTCCTGTGTTGACATTGCCTGAAGGGATTGAAGAATTTGTGGTTTACTGCGACGCATCGCACACTGGCATGGGATGTGTGCTAATGCAGAAAGGTAAAGTTATTTCATACGCGTCCTGACAATTAAAAAGGCACGAGAAGAATTACACCACCCACGATTTGGAGTTGGGTGTCGTTGTGTTTGCACTGAAACTTTGGAGGCATTATTTATATGGTACTAAGTGTGTGATCTATTCTGATCACAAGAGCCTTCAACATCTGTTTAATCAGAAGGATTTAAACATGAGACAGCGTCGGTGGATGGAGACTTTGAATGACTATGATTGTGAAATTCGATACCATCCAGGCAAGGCAAATGTGGTCGCCGATGCCTTAAGTAGGAAAGAAAGGGTGAAGCCCATAAGAATCAATGCCAAAAGCATTGAATTAAAGAACAATTTAAATGAAAGATTGTTAGCCGCTCAGAAGGAAGCCGTATTAGAAGCTAACTACCCGAATGAGAAGTTGTGAGTAACTGCTGAACAGTTATCATATGGCAAGGATGGAATCCTAAGATTGAATGGACGAATATGGGTTCCAATCTATGGAGGACTTCGGGATGTTATCCTTCAAGAAGCCAACAGTTCCAAGTATTCTCTTCATCCTGGAAGTGACAAGATGTACCAGGATTTGAAGGCAAATTATTGGTGGATAGGCTTGAAGAAGTCTATAGCTACTTATGTAGCCAAATGTCTGGCATGTGCTCAAGTTAAGGCAGAACACCAGAAGCCATCAGGTTTGCTACAACAACCTGAACTTCCCACCTGGAAGTGGGAAATGGTGACTATGGATTTTATCACCAAGTTACCAAAGACAAAGCGAGGAAATGATACTATTTGGGTTATAGTGGATAGACTGACTAAGTCAGCCCACTTCCTACCTATTAAGGAAACACATAGCTCATATAAATTAGCTCAGCTGTACGTGGACGAGATTGTATCTCTCCACGGAGTGCCAGTGTCTATCATCTCTGATAGGGATACAAGGTATACATCGCATTTCTGGAAAAGCTTTCAGCATTCCCTAGGCACTCGATTAAATTTCAGCACTGCATATCATCCTCAGACGGATGGTCAAAGTGAACGTACTATACAGACACTCGAGGATATGCTACGAGCTTGTGTTATTGACTTAGGAGGAAGTTGGGATAATCATCTTCCATTGATAGAGTTTTCGTATAATAATAGTTATCATTCCAGTATTCAAGCTGCACCTTTTGAAGCTTTGTATGGAAGAAAGTGCAGAACGCCCGTTTGTTGGGCAGAAGTTGGAGATGTCCAACTAACAGGACCTGATATAGTCCTGGAGACGACATATAAGATTGTACAGATACGAGATCGTCTCAAGGCTGCCAGGGATAGACAGAAAAACTACGCGGATAAAAGGGGTAAACCTCTAAAGTTCGAGGTTGGTGACAAAGTGTTATTGAAGGTATCACCCTGGAAAGGGGTAATGCGATTTGGCAAGAAAGGCAAGTTAAGCCCAAGATATATAGGACCATTCGAGATCATCGAATGTGTCGGAACAGTGGCTTATAAGTTAAAATTGCATGAAGAGCTCAGTGGTATTCATAATGTATTTCACATATGCAATCTGAAGAAATGTCTAGCTGATGAATCACTAGTCATACCACATACGGATGTGTACATAGATGAGACCTGAAGTTTGTTGAGAAACCTTTGTCGATTGAGGGTCGACAGGTTAAGAAGCTTCGAAGAAAGCAGGTACCAATTGTAAAGGTTAAATGGGATGCCCGTAGAGGTCCCGAGTATACGTGGGAGGTAGAGTCCACAATGAAAGAGAAGTACCCTCATTTATTTCAGTAAATCTCGAGGTCGAGATTTCTTTTAAGGGGGTGAGGATGTAACACCTCGCAAAAATCATGTCCAATATAGTATCGACACGTGTCATGGACTTTAAACGTGTAACGGATTGATTATGAGGGACTAAAGTTGACAAACAAAGAAAGTATATGTATACAAGGATTCAAAGTGTCAACATTTGATAATTATGCCTTTTAACAACCCTACACGATGTTTATACCCTTAAACGAGTGAATCATGAAGCGTATGAAACCGTTTGTGGAAGAAAGTGAAAGTTTACAAGACTCGAGGGTTAAAAGTGTCAACATGTTTAAGTTATACCTCTGAGTGACCTTTTAGCTAACCTGGAGCCTTGTAATGATTAATTATACTCCCAAGAATAAGTGATAAAAATTTCACAAGGTTTCGATATCGTATGAGGAAGATACGCTAACTTTCGTAATTAAGGGGTTAAAAGCGTCAACGAGGCAAAAATTGTGTTTTCGATTATCATTTAACTAAACCGGACCTAACGATGTTTGGTTATATCTCATGGATCATAGAAATATAAGTTATATGGGTTAAATGTGCTTAAAATGGAAGAAATTACGTTTTAGAAGGTCTAGGGGGTGAAATGTCATTATTTGAAACTTGTTTGGCTGGTTACCCACCTGGTGGCGCTGCGCCACCACTGAAGTCTTCTGTCGTCGCGCGACGCGACGGCCTGAGCTGGACAGATTCATGCACATATGCGAGTTTCAGCAGGTTGCACCGCCTTAGAAGCCTTGTATTCGATTCAAAGGGCTTGTTTGATGGTTTTTCATGCATAGGGACACTTGTAAATGATCAGGGAACATCTATAGACTATTGTGGAATGATCTTATTGCATCTAAAGTCCTATATAAGAGCTTCATGTTGCAACCATTGTCCTTGCTCATTTCAATTGCACTTCAAATAGATCTCTGTAGCATTCCTGATGATCGGTGCATTTTAGATACACTCTATTGAATATTAATTATGATGAAAATGCATTGATATTAGTATAAAATAGGATCCACTAATTCGTCTTCGTATCAGGTGGGTTATAAAGAAAATGAGCTCAAAATGATGGAATTTATATGCATTAAAAGAGTAAACGATTAAACAATAATTAATATTAATTGAACTCAAATTGCTCATTATTGTTTTGATCCATATTTTCTTTCTTGATATTGCAGTTTGTTATTTGAAGTGGCATGTTACAACCATCGTTCCCTTCAATCTTACTATACTAATAAATGAAAATCTTTTTAGGACGCATGTCACTTTCTCATACCTCTTGCTATTATTTTTTTATTTTCTATTAAATAATAATTTTTAAACTTATCTCCTCGATCTGCTAAAAAATAATATTACAATAAAAAATATTAAAGATATCAATAGTGAGAAGATAATTATCATCAACAATATTATCTAAAAATATATTATCATCAACAATATTATGTTATATTATTTTGGTTTTAAAAATATATCTAAAAACAATTTGTAGCATTAATTTAAATTTAAATTAATTAGAAAAACACAATCACACATATTTAATTTATATCCATCTAGGTTAATCTATAGAATAGTTTTTAGAATATAATTCTAACATATTATATTGTATCTAGGTTAATTAATAACACAATAGGCCAAAGGTCCTTTGATGATTATAATATATTCTATTGTATTTTTTCTCTTATAATCAGGGTAAGGGGTATAAATTCTAAAGTAGTCTAAAACTAGCTAATACTGCACCGTCGCATCAAATCTACCTATAAATGTTTGTTTTTATTAAGATCATATTAAATAATAATAATAATAATTCTAAACAAAAAATTAGATAAGAATAAATCTTTGTTTTTCTATAAATAATTTGTAATAAAAATTTAGATAAGGATAGACGTTTGTTTTTATTATGAGTAGATATATATACTTTGGAGTTCATTGATTGAAATTATGGTAAATTAGGAATCAAAGGTTCCCGTTTGATATATAAACTTACATTTATACAAAATAAAAAAAACAAAGTAAAATGTTATAATAAGTAAATAGTACTTCAATTTTCATTTTTAAAAGACAAATCTTGACGACTGTTTGTGTTATTATATGACATTATATTTTATTCAACACGTGCAATATACGAGTTTTTTTAAAGATATATCTTTTTTATATTTATTATATAAAATTACATTCATGCAATCCGTGTAATACACGGGGTTCTAATCTAGTGTTGGAATAAAAGAAATCAAGTGCATGAAAAGAAAGAACTAATGGATTGGGTCTTGAATATTGTCACGTGGCCTAAGAGTGAATTAAATTGGTTGATGGGCAAATTAGTTGTGGTGGGCTTTTGATTTAGTTGTGTTGGGCTGCCAAGTATAACAGCCGACCTATTACAAATGACAAGGGGATATGAAGGAGTTTGGGACGCAACATTAGGGGGATCAGCCAGCCGTCACGGGAGGAACATCAGGGACGAATTTCATCATCATTAGTCATATCTCAAGCCAATCCATGAAGTCTAACCTAATCGGGATGACAACCGAAGCGGCAAATATCACCATGCGCGGCTAAACTTCTGGTGACTTCTGCTCCGATGAACATTTACACGGTTTGATATAATTTTCTGTTTTTCTGATTCTTGTAAACTGGTACAGCTTGACCACTTGTGTTGGATTATTGGTAAACGTTTCTTGTGTTTGAATTACTTGTCGTTTATTAAGCGTATTGGCAACTTCCTTGCGTTGTTAGCGTGTTAGTAAATTGGTGGGTAGTTGATACAAACAAACGGGTTATTAGGTTGCATAGTGAATCTTAAAAACTATCCCTATTAACTAATCAAATTCATTAATTCCGAGGCCATGTCTATGTGGTGTTTTGAATCAGAAAACGGATTTTTTATATTAAAACGGGTATTCGGGATTCCGGGTGGAAGTTATCGTTTCTCACATTGATTGCAACTGTTCTTAATTAGTTCTTTAGTTTTTACAATCAAATTCATCAAACCCCCAAGTTAGATAGTTTAGTTCTTAGATACAACCGCTACGCTAACCACAAATTCCCCGTGGATACGATACCCTACTTACACTATCTACGTAGTTTATTTAGGTTTTTGATTGACCCTTACGACAGTCATCAAAATGGCGCCGTTGCCGAGGAATTCGTGCGCTTAGTGTTAGTTTAGTAGTAGTTGTTTCTTTTATTGTTTTTGAAAAATCATAAAAACCCAAAAATATTTCTTTTTGTTTATTTTTGTCTTGTTCGGTATTACGCTTTGTTTTCTTGTTTACTTGTGTGCAGGTGATCTTTTTGCATGCATACTAGGTTTTCAGGAAGATCTTCCCCGCTTTTGTTTGATCCCGAAATCGAAAAGACCGGACGCCAAAATCTGCTTCTTCGTTCAGCTTTGAAAGGAAAAGCAATTCAAACAACCATGAATCCATCAGAAAACCAATCCACCCCACAACAGCAAACACCACAACAAACATCGACTACTGAATTGCCACCAATGCCACCACCTCCATTTACATCGGAACCACAACAACAAACCCAACCCCAACAAATCCCACCCATTACCACCCAACCAACTTCTGCTCCAACTGGAGAA
Source organism: Helianthus tuberosus (assembly GCA_030545235.1). Taxonomy (NCBI): domain Eukaryota; kingdom Viridiplantae; phylum Streptophyta; class Magnoliopsida; order Asterales; family Asteraceae; genus Helianthus; species Helianthus tuberosus. Next base: position 79,980,693 of record CM060364.1, on the reverse strand, counting down.
TTTCATGTCATTGGTGAACCACTGTATTCTCGAGAAAGCCGACTACCATCACAGCCCAACCCGTTGCGGGCCGTGAATCAACCGAATTTAGTACCACACCCGAACCGGTCGGGTGCTATGTTTGAGCAAGTGGACAATAGGGCGAGAACAGAGACATGTGATGATGGTTACGAAGATGAGGAGTGGGGAATAAACGATGGGTATATGGGATATCCAGGTGGCTACCAAAATCAGGCATTTAATCGCAATCAACCAATGTATCAGCAACAGAGATAGCCACGGGGAGTAGATGCTTATCAGACCCCGCCACAGGTTCATAGGGCACCAGCTGCACCTCGTCAAAGACAAAGAGATCCTCGATTTCCGGATCCGACTATTCGAGGGGTTGAGAGTCACTTCAGACCACACATTGCTGAGCATGCATCACCGATAGTGATGCCAGTAGCACCGGGAAATGTGGAACGTTCGTTTGAAGCAAAACCACATATTCTGAACATGCTACCTACCTTTCACGGGAAAGGTATTGAGGAGCCATATGCACACATAGCAGATTTTGAGGCAGTTTGTGGTATGATTGCTGGACATGGGTTCACGTTAGATCAGGTTAAGTTAGTGTTATTTCAGTTTTCACTAAAAGATGTTGCGAGGGATTGGTTTACATCTTTGCCATATGTTAGTATTCATACATGGCAAGAGCTGCAGCAACAATTTTTGGATGAGTACTATACCCCGCAAAGAACTAAATCGGGGAGAGCAGCAATTAGAGAGTTCCAACAATTACCGGGTGAGCTTCTTTACGAGTCCTGGAAACGGTTCAATCAATTGATCCGTAATTGTCCTCACCACGGCATTCAAAGATGGGAGTTAATTACCGCCTTCCACGATGGGATTTCAAATGAGGATAGACGAGATATTAAGGCTATCACCGGGGGTACCTTTTTGAGAAATCATGTGGATGTAGATTGGGAGTATTTGGATACTGTTGCAGCGGATTCAAAGTGGCAAGCACAGTCGGATAGGAATAAAAAGTATCCGATTGTGGCACCATCAAGTGCGGGAGCCTCTAATGCAAGGGTTGCTCAGCTAGAGAGAGAAAAGGAGGCGTTGGAACGCCACTTAGCGAAGTTTAAGGGTCTTGGCGAACGAGATGCGTTGCATGCGGCGCAAACCGTTCCGGTTTGTGATTCATGTGGAGGTTTGGGGCATACGTTGGATGCATGCATGGGTAAGTTTGTAGCGGCTGAGGAGGACGTGAACATGGTGTATGGAGAGCAAAGGAATTATGATATGAACTTAAACACATATCATCCAGGTTTGCGTAATCATCCAAACTTTCGGTACAGTAATACTAATCAATTGAATCCTCATTTTCATGTACCAAATCAAGGAAGCCAGCCGTATCAGAACCGTCAATCGAACTTTAATCAGAATTATAATCAAGGAAATTATAACAAGGGAAATCAAAGAAGCTATCAGCAACAACAAGAGCAGGGCAAGTCAAATACTTCAAACGAGGAGATTTCCAATAGTGAGATTATGGAGGTGTTGAAGCAAATAAAAAAGGATCAAGAATTGCAAGCAAAGGCATATCAAGCTTTAGAAAAGCAAGTTGCTCAGTTGGCGGTTGATGTGAAGGAGGTGAGAAAAGATTCGGGCCGTTTTCCTAGTGATACTACCAAGAATCCGCAACATCATGCGAGGGTTAATTCGGTAAGTACCATTCCTAATTCTGTCATTGTTAATACAGATCTTACTTCTTCTTCCCAAGTAGTTGCAGGTATTAGTGATGGAAGTGAAGAAAGTGAATTAGGAGCGCCGCACGTACCTATTAAGGTAGGGAAGCTGAAAATCCACAAGGCGTTGTTGGATTACGGGGCGAACACGAATATTCTTCCTGGTAGTCTGTTTGATCAGTACGAGTTCGGTCCATTGTATGATTTTGATAGGAATGTGATTTTGGCTGATGATACTTGGAAACAACCGCGTGGGGTTGTTAAGGATGTGAAGATCCAGCTTGGTGAGTTCTATTATTTGGTAGACTTTTTAGTGTTGGATTATGCACCCACAAGGACGAACGAACAACAAAAGGTAATTCTTGGACGTCCGTTCTTGCACACTGCCAATGCTCAAATCAACTGCAGAGAAGGATTGATTACAATGAATTATGAAAATCGTAAGTTGATTTTTAATGTTTATTCCAAATCTATTACTTACGAAATTATTGATAATTTATATGAAGCAGTTGCTACTGATGAGATTGGTAGTAAGTGTGACAGGTCCAAACAAGAGATAAACGAAGAATCAGCGAAAAAGGTGAAAGTGAAGAAAAGAGGAAAAATAGGTAAACCGCCTGATGGTGGAAATGCTCGGGGCGAGGAGGCCGGGTTCGATCATAACTATTATGAAGCTGCGAATTTTTCAGTGTCACACCCCGGATTTCCACGTGTCACCGGTGGGCCCGGTGGGGAGTATCGTGACGTGGTTGGCAACATAATAGTCAAACAACACAATATATAAATGCACAGCGGAAGCAATTTAAAAGATATAATTCAACCGAATTTAATATTTTAATATCAAATGTCACAATATTCAGGAGTTTATCCACAGATGGATCGGAAACAAAATGGAAACAATAGTTCAACAGACTTTTAGACATCTTAAGCTTGCGAGACTTCTATTGATGCTAAGGAGAAATATCCAGCCAATTTCGTATAGTACCTGCATTTAGCCTTTTTGGAAAATACGTCAGTTTACACTGGTAAATACAATCAACTGACTCATTTTGGAAAATGATTGAAAATTGGTTTAGATGCACGTGGCATAAATGTTTTATAATTTGATTAAAATGCACAGAGGCAAAATTAACCTTTTTAACTTGGGAGAATTATTTAATATTATAATCTTGTGAACGAATTACATGTTCCTTGTGCGTTCAGTAGCCCGGATCTTGTCCGGGTTAAAGATCAATAGACACACCACATTATTCTTTTGTGCACTGACAGGTGTACGCCTACACCCCGCGTTTAAGTCGTGGCCATTACTTCGAATGATGCCATGGATATCCGGGACACGGTCATTAACCCCCAAAGGCTTTAAGTAACAAGACTGTTTAAACGAGCCGGTCAAATTATTCAATTACCCACTCAACAGTGGAGGATTTGATGCTCGATCAAGCGGTATGCTATATACCGTAACCCAAGCCCGTATAGGGAAAATAAGTTAAAAGTATTTACCTGAGCAATGTATAAATCACAATAAGCAAATTGCAAGTAGCTTTTACTGGTCCTCCTAATCTGGAACGAAGGTTTATAATAACCTATTAGGATCCTAACGGGTCTTTAGTTAAGCTTAAGCTTAGACCAGCTAGTTTCAAAGATACGGTTCGTACGCACGATTAAGCGAAGACCGGATAGAATGTGATTTAGACCCGACAAGTTTGAAGACTTGTTTAATATGGGTTTATTATTCACATTCTGGACTTTGAGATAAAACCGTTAAGGTTTGACCCGTTTCGGCTAATTTATGTAAACTTGTTACATAAACCGAACCGTACGCGTAATAAGCGTGACGGGTATTCATGAGAGCTATATACAGGTTTCCTAAGTTAATTATGACTCAAATATGTTGTGACATCAGTAAGATGTCTTTCATTATGCCCAAAACGTGTTTAAACACAAACTAGGCCCCGTAGGGGTAGTTTGGTCATTTAAAAGTTTATAAAAGAGTTTTAAGTAACAACCTGAGTTACAGGTCTGATGTAATCAGCAAAAATACATAATTTGCTAAGTTATATCAGTAGGTTAAAGTATATAAGTGAAATTTATCAATTATAACCAAACTATGCCCTGTAGGGGTATTTTGGTAATTTCACATAAGCCGAAAAGCTCAAAACCGAAGTCTGAGTTAATCAACCTTTGCTTACTGTTAAAATATTATAATTTGTTCTAATATCAGTAGGTATCAACCCGTGTATGTTTAATATAGTTAAGCACATACTATGCGTTAAAAACGCTTAAAAAGGCGATTAAAGGTCGTTTCCGTGTTTGATACTTAAATCTGATACTTAAAAAGGCGATTAAACGCTTAAAAAGGCGATTAATGATCCGGGGTGTATAATCACAGAGGGTTATACTAGCATGTAACCTGGTCCAAATGAAGCTCTAAGGTATTTCTAAAACATACCATAACGGGTCAGAACTGAAAGTCAAAGTATAAGTCAACTATGCGACTTTCGGTTCCGAATCAGGTCTAAACAGGAAATTCTCGGGTTGAACATGTTTAGACATGTTCTTACACTTATTACCGAGTTATAACAATGATCCAACAGGTTGTATGTGTTCTACATTGCTAATCATGCATAAATTAGACTTTAAACATTCTGTTGACTTTTTAAGTACAAGTTTGACCCGACATTTGACCTAGTTAGAGTGGGAATCAGGGGGAACCCTCTTGAGGGTTTATTACCCACATAATTACCAACTTTTAACTACTTTCACTTCGACTAATCACTGAGCTAACAATGACTAATCGTTAAGTCAACCGTTAATTACGACGGTTTGACTTTTATGCTAAAACTAAGCTAAAAATTAATTAAGAAAGGTCAAGCAAACTTACAAGAGTCCTAAGCTTGATTAGTGATCACTTGAGAGTGCCTTGGAGCTCCAAAAATGATCAGATTGCAAGAGGGAGGTGTGAAGAACAATGCTTGCACATCATGGCCTTTTATAGTGGGTTAATCACCACAAAACTTTGACACATGAGTCTACAACCCACCACAATTGATCAACACATGTTCCTAGTGCTTAGGGGGTGTTTAGGGGGGGGGGGGGTTAAGCATGAAGAGGCAAAATCGAAAAAAATGAGGTTACAAGGGCTGTGGCAGACAAAGAATCGAACAAGATCAAAATCTGTCCAGACTAGGCAGTGGCGTAGCACCACTGCATGAGCAGTTAGTGCTCGCGCTACGCGAGCCCCTAGTGTCATCCAACAAAACTTTTATTAATTACAGTTTTGGTCCCTGGCCCTTCTAAAGGTCGTTTTCATGTCTTGTTTTGCACATTGAGCCCTTGAAATTATCATATAAGGGCTTTAAGACATTTACCCACTTTGTTAAGTCCCCGGTTAACTTAATTGTTACCCGAAAAGGCCTAACTTTCAACGTTGACGCTTTAACCCCTCGTACACGAATTTGATCATAACTTTCTTAGACGTTGACGAAACTTTATGAAATTTTTATCGTGCATTCTAGTGAGCATAATTAATCGTTACAAAGCTTCGGGTTTGTCAAAAGGTCACTCAGAGGTATAAATTAAACATGTTGACACATTTAACCCCTGTAGTTTGTAATCTCTCACTTTTAGCTTCGTATGATCCATGATTTATTCGTTTGAAGGTATGAGCATCATGTAGGGTTAATATACAATATATTTATTCACTGTTGACATTTAGAACTCGTATATTCACATACTTTCCATGACTGTCAACTTAAATCCTTTTATAACATTCTTTCACACGTTTATACATATGACACGTGTCTACACATTATAGGACGTGAATTTTCGAGGTGTTACATCCTCACCCCCTTAAAATAAATCTCGACCCAAGATTTACTGAAATAAATAAGGGTACTTTTCTTTCATCGTGGATTCAACCTCCCACGTATATTCGGGACCTCTACGGGCATCCCATTTGACCTTTACAATAGGTACATGCTTCCTTCGAAGCTTCTTTACCTGTCGATCTTCAATCGAAAAAGGTTTTTCCACAAACTTTAAGCTCTCATCTATATGCACATCTGTATGCGGTATTACCAGTGATTCATCAGCGAAGCACTTCTTCAGATTGCAGATGTGGAACACATTGTGAATTCCACTGAGCTCTTCAGGTAAGTTTAACTTATAGGCAACTGACCCGACACGTTCGATAACCTCGAAAGGTCCTATGTATCTCGGGCTTAGCTTGCCTTTCTTACCAAATCGCATCACCCCCTTCCAGGGTGATACTTTAAGCAATACTTTGTCACCTACTTCAAAGTGAAAAGCTTTACGCTTTGGATCTGCGTAACTCTTCTGCCTATCTCGGGCAGCTTTGAGACGGTCACGAATCTGGACAATCTTGTCCATCGTTTCGAACACTATTTCTGGTCCTGATAATTGGACATCTCCAACTTCCGCCCAACAAACGGGCGATCTACACTTTCTACCGTATAATGCCTTAAAAGGCGCAGCCTTAATGCTGGTATGGTAGCTATTGTTGTAAGAGAACTCGATTAATGGTAGGTGGTTATCCCAACTATCACCTAAATCGATCACACATGCACGTAGCATGTCTTCTAACGTTTGAACAGTACGCTCACTCTGACCGTCTGTCTGAGGATGGTAAGCCGTACTAAAATTCAAACGCGTGCCCAAAGATTGTTGGAAGCTTTTCCAAAAATGTGACATGTATCTAGTATCTCGGTCAGAGATAATAGACACAGGTATGCCATGTAAGGCTACAATCTTATCAACGTATAACTGGGCTAACATGTCGGAGCTGTAAGTCTCCTTGATGGGTAAGAAATGTGCTGACTTAGTCAGTCTGTCAACTATAACCCATATTGTATCATTTCCTTTCCTTATCTTGGGTAACTTGGTAATAAAGTCCATAGTTACCATTTCCCACTTCCAAGTAGGAAGTTCAGGCTGTTGTAGCAAACCTGACGGTTTCTGATGCTCGGCTTTGACTTGCGCACATTGTCAAGCATTTAGCTACATGAGTGGCTACAGACTTCTTCAAGCCTATCCACCAATAATTTGCCCTTAGATCCTGGTAATTGAACTTACCAGTCTATTTCCCCTACAATAGGTGTTTATCATTCTATCTTTACAGGGTCTCCAAGGGAGCAGCCTTGATGCTTACATATCAACCATCATAGACAAGCTTATCTTAAGGTGAGATGGTTATTCCAGCCACTACTTAACAAATTTTAAGGATTAGTTGATCCTTGTAGTTAGTCGAACAAATCGACGATTCAGAGCATCTGATGGCAATTTCTTAATTGTTGCCTAATTAGGGTTGCGGTAAATAATGCATAAGCAAAATGAACCGTCTTTCTTATTTAACAATATCAAAATTTTGGAGTATCGAGTTAGGCTATATGAACCCTCCATTTAAAAGCTTAGTAAACCAGGGTTTCGATTCTTCCAATGATGGTACTAGCCGTTTTGGGGATTTCATAATAATTCAGCCTTAAATGGATATAAATCTTAATTCTACCTGCCTCTCAGGGGTAAACAGGGAAATCTTAGGAGAAGATAGTCAAGATACGAGGAGGTTACAGGGATTTCCATATCTCAGACTCTAGTTCACCCATCACTGCTTGTGTCAAATAGGTGACACCTTTATGTTACTAGTCCACGAATTCCTTAATCGGGAATATTTACTTGGAAAATTCCATTCTGGATATCTTCTTTGAATACTACTAGTCGACTTTAGTACAATATGATCATTGGGATTTCTTAGGGGTTCCATGTATTAAACCTCCATACTGATCAGGCATGGAAGTAATCTATGGGACACACTAGGATACGCCAATCCTCATATGACACTTTTATTGAACATAGTTTGGCATTCGCAGGCGATAAAAAAAATGAGAAAAATAATTAAAATAACATATGTTGTCGTACTCTATGCGAAGAAAGAGTACTCTTAGATTTTTCGAAAGGATTCCTTGCTGATACTAGAAGAATCGGCTACTATGGTTTCCTTGGTAAGTTATACCTTGTGGATAATATAAAAGTTTGCTAAGCTTATGGTTTATGAAGATTTATTATTGCCTGTATTAAATCAGGACACTTAGCAGAAAATTATCATTGGTAAATGATAATGAATGTACTTGATGACATCGTGAACTGCCTCTTGGCGTTCATTAGGTGAGTTCAGGCATTTCTTCTTTTAGCCCTTCCAGGCTTAGCTGCACCTTCTTTGGCAGCTTTATGGAATCTAGTTCTGATGCGGCCTTACTCACCACAGCTGTGATAGACTGCATTATTTACGTCCCTACACTCTTGGGAACTGATGACCTGTTCCTTAGCAGACGTCACACTGCTTTGGTCCTGGTTCTATTCGACACTGTCCCTAGTGTCTTTTATAGCAATTTTTACATACAAGCTTCTTACTGAACTTTCGTTGCTTTTTATTAAGCCTGTACTTGCTCTCTTTCTTAGATTTCTGGGAGTTATCCTCCTCCTTTGGTTCATCCTTCATATCCGAAGTGTGAACAAAGCTCTTCTCACGAGCAGTTGAACGTGGTTTTGGATGAAATTTAGAGTGAGAAGCATTCGGCTCTTTGGGTTGTTTCATGACCTTTTCCCCTTGGCCTTTCAAACTGCTGCGTTAACCACCGCTTAGAAATTTACTCCATTAATATTGAGGTTTACGTTTGAGACATTATTTGCTTTTGTCGCTTTAATAGCATCGCGACTATTGCCTATCTCATCCGAGTTTTCCATACTCAAAACTTGGTACTAAATACCAAATTAAACCATTATTAGTCACCATCCTGATGACCTAACATAGATTAGCCACGACATCCACGAACCGTATAGGCCATCATGTCCCGAACATTCTTAATGAATGTTATTTGAATGTATATCTATTACATTTAGCTTAGGTCACAAAAGGACTATCAATGGCATTCAAGGTTTGGAGCGAGTCCAATACCTACTTGACAGGGGACTATAATGTCACAGCTGTCTTTGTCACAAGGACGATTACACATAGCTCAAAGGCTAGCCTTACATGACTTTGGTTATATATATATATACATATATGGCATAGAAGCCTGTCTCGAGGGACGTAGAAAGATATGGCATGAAGCCTAGTCATGAAGGACATAAGTAATCATATGGCGTGAAGGCCTTGTCGTAATGACATTTAGATACGGCACAAATGGCCTTGTCTCTAGGATGTTCTAGGATATGGCACTAAGGCCTGTCACCAGCGATGTTAACATTTAGTATGTTAACATGTCACTAACGACGAATTATAGCACGGAGGCTTGTTATGGGTGACTTGAAATATAACTTGTGGATTTGTCACAAGGACATCAATTCATAGGCTGCAATCTTATTAGATCAGGAGTCTTAAGGCTTGAACATAGTTCTTCACCTTTGGACAGGGAGTCATAGACTACAACTGTCATCGTCTTGACAGGCGATTCTTTTGACAGAAAAATAAGCCAATCAACATCACTAATGGATGTTTATATATAACCATCGTATCTAATGATATTAGTCATGATCACATCGATCATATTGACTATTAGGTTTGGGTATAATCACACCATTTTGAACAGGGGATCATAAAGATCACTACTATCTTTGTCTTACCGACACTAGAATAAAGTATAGCCCGTAGGTATTTCATCACGAGGGATGTTAATATTATGATCATCATACTGATGATACTAGTCAGGATTGCAATGATAGTATATACTATGGGATTTGAGTATAGCTCACCCCCTTGGGCAAAGAATCACAAAAGATTACAATTGCCTTGTCTCAATTTGGATAATATAATATAGCCCTTAGGCAAAACATCATTAAGGATGTTAAAATTTTTAATCATTGTATTGATGATTTTTGTCATGATGGCATTGATCATATAGACTATTAGGCTTGAGCATAGCTCACTACCTTGGACAGGGAATCGTAAAGATCACCATGTTTTTGTCACACATGGACGATATAATATGGCCCATAGGCGAAACATCACAAATGGATGTTTATAATAGGTTCATCCTATTAGATGATATAAGTCATGATTGCATTAGTCATATTGACTATTTGGCTTGAGCATAGCTCACCACCTCAGACAAGTAATCATAAAGATAACAACGTCAATGTATCAAATGGACAATATATTATAGCCCGTAGGCAAAACATCACTAAAGGATGTTAAATAATATGATCATCGTATTAGATGATATTAGTCATGATCGCATTGATCATATAGACTATTATGTTTGGACATAGTCCAACATTTTAGACAGGAGGTCAAAAGACCACCACTGTCGTTGTCTTATTGGACAATAAGTTTAGCCCGTAGGCATTTCATCACTCATGGATGTTTATAATATGATCATCTTATAAGATGATATAAGCCATGATTTCTAGATCCTAAGGCAAATTAGGAATTAAAAAAATTCCAATATAGGGATGACTGTTGTGATTTTATCGAATCACATTTGTCAGGAGTGCTAACACGTTCTTAGGTGTTAACAAGGATCTGAATCCCTTGAGTAGGTTTCACCATCTTGGCCGCGTAGGCTAGGCTTCACCTTTAAGATTCTTTTTAAAATGCATACTGGCAGGGAAGGAAAGATATTTATTTTATTCAGGATTTTTATCATAAATCCTAATTTATAAGTTAATAATAGCACAAATGGCCTAGTCGCGTAGACAAGTTTAATTTATAAGTCATGATTTCAGAGAATCGCGGCATTAAGGTTTGAATCAAACTTCATCACCTTTTCCTGACAGGGAGCTATAGGCTACCACTGTCTTTAGTCTCAGAGGACATCAACTATAGCCCGTAGGCACTTCCCTTCTAAGGGATGTTTATTAAGGAATTGCCCCTTAGGGAAATTCATTAACCATGGTAAGCAGAGACCATATTTGGTTAATTTATTAATCATATTTATTTAGGATTTCTATTTTAATTTATCCTAATTATAAAACATTAACAGTTTTATTAGTGGCACCCATTGGCCTGGTCACATGGACATTTATAAATTATAAGCTTATGATTTCAGAGAATCAAAGCAACAATAACAGTTTTATTTAATAGCACAAAAGGCCTAGTCACAAGGACAATTTTAATTTATAAGCCATGATTTCAGAGAATCAAGGCCCTTAAGTATATTAGCACAACAGGCTTAGTCACAAGGACATATATAAATTATAAGCTATGATTTCAGAGAATCACAGCATGAAGGTATTCTGGCATAATAGGCCTAGTTACAAGGACATTTATAAATTATAAGCTAGGATTTCAGAGAATCAAAGCCTTGAGGTTTGAACCTAGTTCATTACCTTTTTCTGACAGGGAGTCATAGCTACCACTGTCTTTTGGCTCATATGGAAATGAGCAGGGCCCGTAGGCACTATATTACCACGTATGGTTAAAATATGATCATCTTAATTGATGATGTAAACCCAGGATTCAGAGATCATTAAACTGGGTTAGGAATCGTTTGAAGAATCCTTAATAACGTGTGTGATTTCCAACGAATCACATCTGCCGGGAGTGTTAACATGTTCTCAGATGTTAACTGGGATACGAATCTTTTAAACAGGTCTTACCATCTTGGCCAGGTCTTTATAATGACACTCAGGCTAGGTTTCACTCTTAAGATTCTTTTAATATTTATCACAGAACAATTTCTAAATTGAAATGTTAATAAGGATCTGAATCTAAATTGAGGAACTGCCATCTTGGCCGGTCTTAATATGACCCGAAGCTAGGTCTTGTCCTTTTTTAGATTTTTGCCATTTTATTATAATGGTAGATCTTGCAAAAGGAAATGTTATTTTCCATTTATTTAATACTCTTGTTTAGAATGAAAGTTTAAACTTAATCATTCCACTATATAAAAATAAAAGTATAAAGTTGCCCTAAGCGGGACTTGAAAGGAATAATGTTGTCCTCGTAAGGACTGAAAGATAATTGTGTCCTTATAAGGACTTTATTAAGGAAACGATCTTCAGCAAGAGGAGTTTCTTCTTTATTTTATTTCTGAGTGTCCTCTCCTTGGATGCTCGTTTCATTCTAGCCGCGGTACGAAGCTCAGCATTTCAAGGCTCCAGATGTGGAGAAGTTTTATTACAGCTTCTTCGCTTGGCGACGTATATAATTAAAAATTTGGAAGCAAAATTTCCAGATTAGAATTGAGATTATTCCTATGTTAAGTCTAGACTCAGAAGGTCAAGGAATGTCACTACGTAAAAAATGGGCTACGGCCACACTTTTTTCAAAACCACCCTGCCACATATTTTAAAAAATGTGTGGCTAAAGGTCATTGATAACATTATAAAATACCTTTAGCCACACATTTTATTATTAGTGTAACCATTGTATATTAGTTCAAAACCTTTAGCCACACTTTTAAAAAATAATGTGACTTTCACTAGCCACAACTTGAAAAATGTGGCCAAATGTGATCTACAGCAACATATTTTTGTTTTATGTGACCAAAAACACATATATTTGAAACCTTTGGTCACACTTTAAGAAAAAACTGTGACATTTATTAGTCACACTAGCAACGTGTGGCTAAATGCGATCTATGACCACATTATTTATTTTCATGTGACTAATAAAACATGTATTTGAAATATTTAGCCACACTTTAAGAAAAAAAAAGTGACGTTTAATAGTCACACTAGAAAAGTGTGACCAAATGTGATCTATTGCTACATATTTTGTTTCATGTGACCAAAAACATATGTATTCAAAACCTTTAGTCACACGTTAAGAAAAAAATAACCACATAAGAAAAGTGTGGCCAGATGTGGTCAATGGCCACAATATAAGTTTGATAATGTGGCTAGAAGCTAATACATATGGCCACATATATTATACTGTGTGACCAAAGGTTAGAAAATAGTCACCCATAAAATTATAAAATTTCATGTGACATTACATAAACATTCGTCACACCAATGTCACTTTGTTTATTTTGTGTGACGAAATTATATCAAATGCCATAGAAAAAATGTGTGGTCAATGGTTAAATTTACTACATATTTAAAAGTTTCCTCCAAAATATTTTATCATAAAGTTTAAACTTCCCTCCAAGATATTTCAAATCTTAAAATTTCCCTCCCAAAAAATATTTAATTTTAAAACTTCCCCCTCAAAAAAATTATTCACATAAAAAAATTACATTATTTAATATAAAATTATCACTACATATTTAAAAGTTCAAACTATTATTAAATCTTATATTTTCTAAACCATATTTTTTTTATTACACATTATCTTCTAAAAATACGTAAATGTATGTATATTAGTTAATAGTTATGTTTATATACATTTTTTAATTTTATAGACAACATTTTTAAAATTTGCAAAGTATATAAAGTTATAGATTTTATTTTAATATTTTAATAATTTTCTTCAAAACTTATATTTGTCATTTAATAGATTATATTGGGTTTTAATGGATCAAAACGGACAATACTAGATCATACATGTCTTAATATACCATATTGGGCCTTAATGGATTACAATGAACAATAGTAGATCAACATGTCTTTAGCGATCATATTGGGCCTTAATGGATCATAATGGACAATAATTGGTCATACTGTCTTAACGGTCTATATTGTGCCTTAAAGAATCACAACGAACAATAGTTGATCATATATGTCTTAATAGACCGTATTGGGCCTTAATGGATCACAATGGACAATAGTAGATCAAACATGTCTTAATGGACAATATTGAGCCTTAATGGATCATAATAGATAATAGTAGATCAAACATGTCTTAATTGACTATATTGAGCTTTAATGGATCACAATGGATAAAAGTTGATCATGCATGTCTTAGAGGACCATGTTGGGTCTTACTAGATCACAATGGATAATAGTAGATCATACATGTTTTAATGGATCATATTGGACCTTAATGGATCACAATTAATGATAGTAAATCATACATGTTTTAATGGATCATATTGGGCCTTAATGGATCACAATTAATAATATTAGATCATACATGTCTTAATGAATCATATTGGACCTTAATAGTCTTTATAGTTTTTAGTGGAACATTGTGGACCATATATGTACTAATAGACCGCATTGGTCATTAACGAATATCATAGCTCTTAATGGATCATTATTGTCTCGGTTGATGGTAATTGGATAATAATTATAAATGAACTAAAATCTCGGCTCAAGTTCGCTTCAACAGCTTAGACCAGTCAAAGATCAACTAGAGTTCGACCCGCTATTGTTTAGTAGTAGGTATACTATATATATAAAAAATGATATAACATTTGTCTGGGCTTGTTTAGGCTCGCGAACGTAAGAAAGTTTTTTTTTATCTAAAACTCGATATCGGGCTCGTTAACTAAACGGGTAATATTTCAGGCTAGAGCTCGGGCTCATTCGAGTTTTTTAGCAATCTGATCACGAGTAATTATTGAGTCGCCCCACGCTGTTTACACTCTAAAGTTAATAGAAGCCAAAAAATTATAATTCCCCCTAACTACTTCATCACTTTCAACCAAGGATGAGCATTTGGAACCGGGTATATTCGGTACTGTTACCTATTTTCTCTGTTTTTCGGTAAAACACCGTAAATACCAGTATTTACACGTAAAACACAGGTAAATATGAGTACCGTACTGGTATATTGGGTATCAACATGAATTTTCCACCCGGATTTCCACGTGTCACCGGTGGGCCCGGTGGGGAGTATCGTGACGTGGTTGGCAACATAATAGTCAAACAACACAATATATAAATGCACAGCGGAAGCAATTTAAAAGATATAATTCAACCGAATTTAATATTTTAATATCAAATGTCACAATATTCGGGAGTTTATCCACAGATGGATCGGAAACAAAATGGAAACAATAGTTCAACAGACTTTTAGACATCTTAAGCTTGCGAGACTTCTATTGATGCTAAGGAGAAATATCCAGCCAATTTCGTATAGTACCTGCATTTAGCCTTTTTGGAAAATACGTCAGTTTACACTGGTAAATACAATCAACTGACTCATTTTGGAAAATGATTGAAAATTGGTTTGGATGCACGTGGCATAAATGTTTTATAATTTGATTAAAATGCACAGAGGCAAAATTAACCTTTTTAACTTGGGAGAATTATTTAATATTATAATCTTGTGAACGAATTACATGTTCCTTGTGCGTTCAGTAGCCCGTATCTTGTCCGGGTTAAAGATCAATAGACACACCACATTATTCTTTTGTGCGCTGACAGGTGTACGCCTACACCCCGCGCTTAAGTCGTGGCCATTACTTCGAATGATGCCATGGATATCCGGGACACGGTCATTAACCCCCCAAAGGCTTTAAGTAACAAGACTGTTTAAACGAGCCGATCAAATTATTCAATTACCCACTCAACGGTGGAGGATTTGATGCTCGATCAAGCGGTATGCTATATACCGTAACCCAAGCCCGTATAGGGAAAATAAGTTAAAAGTATTTACCTGAGCAATGTATAAATCACAATAAGCAAATTGCAAGTAGCTTTTACTGGTCCTCCTAATCTGGAACGAAGGTTTATAATAACCTATTAGGATCCTAACGGGTCTTTAGTTAAGCTTAAGCTTAGACCGACTAGTTTCAAAGATACGGTTCGTACGCACGATTAAGCGAAGACCGGATAGAATGTGATTTAGACCCGACAAGTTTGAATACTTGTTTAATATGGGTTTATTATTCACATTCTGGACTTTGAGATAAAACCGTTAAGGTTTGACCCGTTTCGGCTAATTTATGTAAACTTGTTACATAAACCGAACCGTACGCGTAATAAGCGTGACGGGTATTCATGAGAGCTATATACAGGTTTCCTAAGTTAATTATGACTCAAATATGTTGTGACATCAGTAAGATGTCTTTCATTATGCCCGAAACGTGTTTAAACACAAACTAGGCCCCGTAGGGGTAGTTTGGTCATTTAAAAGTTTATAAAAGAGTTTTAAGTAACAACCTGAGTTACAGGTCTGATGTAATCAGCAAAAATACATAATTTGCTAAGTTATATCAGTAGGTTAAAGTATATAAGTGAAATTTATCAATTATAACCAAACTATGCCCCGTAGGGGTATTTTGGTAATTTCACATAAGCCGAAAAGCTCAAAACCGAAGTCTGAGTTAATCAACCTTTGCTTACTGTTAAAATATTATAATTTGCCTCTAATATCAGTAGGTATCAACCCTTGTATGTTTAATATAGTTAAGCACATACTATGCGTTAAAAACGCTTAAAAAGGCGATTAAAGGCCGTTTCCGGGTTCGATACTTAAATCTGATATTTTTATATTTCCAGAGGCTTAAAATAATTTATTTATCATATGTGATCAGTAGCAAAAGGTTTGGAGTCGTTTAGATATGTAAAACTAATTTTATAGCCCGTAAGGGCAAAACCGACAATTACCGGGTTAAGCCTACGACTATGAGTTATGCTCAGCCTAAAATTAATTAAAAATCTTTAAAATTCCCAAAATAATATATTACATCAGTGGGTAAAGATTTTGATATCAAAAAGTAGGCTTAACTAGGCTATACGCTAATTACGCCATTTTATTAACACAAGCTTTCAATTTGCGCTAATGAGCATAACTCTCAATCTACACTTCAAACTGATGTCAAACTTTGCATACAAGTTTACATATCAGTAATTAAAGTTTCTACTCTTTTACATTTCCAAAAATCACGTTTTAAGGTAATAAGGGCATAATGGTCAACATATGAGCAATTAACGGAATCATGCGTATTAATTGGATAACTAATGATCCGGGGTGTATAATCACAGAGGGTTATACTAGCATGTAACCTGATCCAAATGAAGCTCTAAGGTATTTCTAAAACATACCATAACGGGTCAGAACTGAAAGTCAAAGTATAAGTCAACTATGCGACTTTCGGTTCCGAACCGGGTCTAAACAGGAAATTGTCGGGTTGAACATGTTTAGACATGTTCTTACACTTATTACCAAGTTATAACAATGATCCAACAGGTTGTATGTGTTCTACATTGCTAATCATGCATAAATTAGACTTTAAACATTCTGTTGACTTTTTAAGTACAAGTTTGACCCGACATTTGACCTAGTTAGAGTGGGAATCAGGGGAACCCTCTTGAGGGTTTATTACCCACATAATTACCAACTTATAACTACTTTCACTTCGACTAATCACTGAGCTAACAATGACTAATCGTTAAGTCAACCGTTAATTACGACGGTTTGACTTTTAGGCTAAAACTAAGCTAAAAATTAATTAAGAAAGGTTAAGCAAACTTACAAGAGTCCTAAGCTTGATTAGTGATCACTTGAGAGTGCCTTGGAGCTCCAAAAATGATCAGATTGCAAGAGGGAGGTGTGAAGAACAATGGTTGCACATCATGGCCTTTTATAGTGGGTTAATCACCACAAAACTTTGACACATGAGTCTACAACCCACCACAATTGATCAACACATGTTCCTAGTGCTTAGGGGGTGTTTAGGGGTCAAGCATGAAGAGGCAAAATCGAAAAAAATGAGGTTACAAGGGCTGTGGCAGACAAAGAATCGAACAAGATCAAAATCTTTCCAGACTAGGCAGTGGCGTAGCGCCACTGCATGAGCAGTTAGTGCTCGCGCTACGCGAGCCCCTAGTGTCATCCAACAAAACTTTTATTAATTACAGTTTTGGTCCCTGGCCCTTCTAAAGGTCGTTTTCATGTCTTGTTTTGCACATTGAGCCCTTGAAATTATCATATAAGGGCTTTAAGACATTTACCCACTTTGTTAAGTCCCCGATTAACTTAATTGTTACCCGAAAAGGCCTAACTTTCAACGTTGACGCTTTAACCCCTCGTACACGAATTTGATCATAACTTTCTCATACGTTGACGAAACTTTATGAAATTTTTATCGTACATTCTAGTGAGCATAATTAATCGTTACAAAGCTTCGGGTTTGTCAAAAGGTCACTCAGAGGTATAAATTAAACATGTTGACACATTTAACCCCTGTAGTTTGTAATCTCTCACTTTTAGCTTCGTATGATCCATGATTTATTCGTTTGAAGGTATGAGCATCATGTAGGGTTAATATACAATATATTTATTCACTGTTGACATTTAGAACTCGTATATTCACATACTTTCCATGACTGTCAACTTAAATCCTTTTATAACATTCTTTCACACGTTTATACATATGACACGTGTCTACACATTATAGGATGTGAATTTTTGAGGTGTTACATTCAGACTATGCGAAGCGAATTGATTTAGAGAAGTCTGGAGGTAAGTATATCTTTGAACCACCTTGAAGTTGCAGGTATGATCTGGCTGAAGATCTAAAACTTAGCGCTCTTAGGAGGCAGCCTAAGGTTTGTCGTTTATTTTATTTTCCGTATTAGTTTAGTTTAGTTTGTGTCAAAACCATGCAATCGTTCAAGTGTGGGGAAGTTCCGGGAGGTCTGGTTAAGCATTAGTGCAGTTGAGGGCAACGCACAATTTTTGGGGGGTAGGGCAAAGTGATTGTAAGATCGCATAAAAATTTTGGCCCGAAAAAATGATTTTTGAAGCGTTTTCGCACAATTTTCGGTTGTTTTCGGTATGTTTTCAGAGTATTTCAGGGAGATGAAATGATTCGGGGAAGGAAAATAATGAAAAAAAAGAGCCCAAGTACGTTTCTATTGCCAAATTATCATGAAAAAATTGTTTAAGATAGTTAGGAGGTCAATACAAGGAAAAAACAAAAAATTTTCTAAGGCATTAGTGCTTAAGATTAAGGGCCTGTTTGGTTGCCTCTGAATGGCTTCATTCAGAGGTAAACCTCTGAATCGGACAGAGATATCCTTGTTTGGTTCACAAAAACGTTACCTCTGAACTGAACCATTCAGCTCTGAATGGTTCAGCTACTTGTCATCTCTGAATGAAAATTGGACTTGTATGCCCTTTGCTCCTTCTTCTTCACGGGTTCTCCACAGCCACCACCTCCACCTCCGAAACCACCTCCACCACCTCCGACACCATCTCCATCATCATCATCATCATCAACTCCGACACCACCTCCGACACCATCTCCATCATCATCATCATCATCGTCACCGACGCCACCACCTCCACCATCTCCGACACCACCTCCGACACCATCTCCACCATCTCCGCCACCTGCACCTCCACCATCTCCGAAACCCCCAAATCAAACCCTAATCGATCCCATCATCGAACATCATCGTCATCATCTTCATCGATCATCATCATCTCATCAACATCTTCATCGATCATCATCATCATCATCACCGACGCATCACAACCGCCGCCGCTGGTTTTCGCCCCCAAATCAAACCCTAATCCGGCCGGTGGCTCTAGTGGTTTTGCTGGTTTTCGCCGGAGAAGGAGAAGGAGGGACCAAGTGTGTGGTTGAAGTGTGGATCGAGAGAGAGGGTGTTGAAGGTTTTGAGAGATGGAATTGTGAGATGATAAGGTTTTGAGAGAACTTTACTTTTTTTTTTTTTTTTTGTCTGTGTTTGATTTGTGTGAGGATGGAATTGTGAGATGATAAGGTTTTGAGAGAATTTCATAATATCTCGAGTTTTTTTTTAGGGGTAAAAATGTAATTTTACACCGTCATTCAGATGTGCAACCAAACAACACTTTACTGGTTCAGCACTTACTGGTTCAGAGCCTCTTACCCATTCAGACCTCTTATTCATTCAGCACTTATTGATTCAGATGTTGCCAAACAGCCCCTAAGTGTTTTTGCTGGAAAACACGTCCGTAGGCGTGTCGCGGACAGTTCTTTCGTCGATTCCGCGTGTCGCCTAGGATAATGGTCAAAAAGTCAATTTAAAAAAAATAAAAACAAAAAAATAAAAACCTCTTCCTTCATCCCTCTTTTTCTCTAGAGCCCCAGCAGCCGGAGTTCATACGTCTCCCCACACCACCACCGACGACCACCATACCCATCTTCTATAATCACCATCACCCTTCTTCCTCACCTTTCCACCACCACCATCGTCATCACCGTAGCTGTAGCTACCGCCGGCGACCACCTCCTTCAGCACCTCTGATTACCTCCGTCCGACCAACACCCATAGCCGATTAAACAGCGATTATTTATAATCTTCTTCTAATTTCGAGTTTAATTCGTGATCTAGGTATGAAAGTTTGGACTTTTATTTATTTATTGAAGATGATTTTGTTTGTGTCTGAATTTTGGAATATTATCAGTGGAATGCATTAGTGGGTTAAAAATTGAATGTGGGAGAGATGTGTTTGAGTAGAAAGATGCAGTAGACATGTTGAGCAGGCTGAATTTAGGTACAAGTCTTGACACATTTTGGGTTGAATTGGTTTTGTGAAAAAGGAGTAATGAATGTAGTGGTAAAAGGTTTTGTTTTGAGCTGTTAGGTGTTAAGAAAAAAAGTTTGATTTTTGGTTGAGAGATGTTTTTTAAACAAGTGTTCAGGCTGCCATGGGTTGAAATTGGGGTAAAAAGTGAATCGGAGTGTGTTTGTGTGTTTGAATAGGTGTTGCTTGAACTCAATGAGCTTTTGGGTACAGGACGATACACGAAATAAGGTGTTGGGTGTTTAGTTGAATATGAAAACGGCAAGTTTGATATTGCATAAGAAAAAAAAAGCTTGAGTTTGAACATAGGTCGCGATAGATTGTGTGGTTTGGCGAAGCGCATTTAGGTTGCAAGTTATTGTGTGGTTGAGGAAGCAAGTTAGGATAGGAAGTGAGTCTCGGATTAGTGAATATTTGTGATATTGTTGAGGATTGTAGGAAAGGGCATATGAGTGAATAAATGGTACGGGTGTACTCATTGAAAAGTTAAAGGGTATCAAAAGAAGTTGATAGAATTCGCATTATAGTTGGTGATTGTTTAAGATACGCGAATGGATAGGACGATGATTAGTGTCGAGGTAAGTAAGTTGAGCGAAAAGTGAGGCCGATTGTGAGATTTGTTTTGAACATTTATCTTCGTTTACTAACCGTTTAACCGGTTTTGGGAGCTTGTGAGATTTATTTTGCAGGTGTCGATTGCTTTCGTCCATACTCAATCTCCATTTGGACGAAAGTGATTCGAATAATCATACAAAGAAAAGCATCCTGTGTTGAAGCAGCCGCGAATGAAATGCTATACGGTTGCAGTAGAACAAGGCTCAAAGGATTCAACCACGTCAAATCAGGGGAGTCTGTTCCATTATCTATGTGTTTTATTTATGTTTTTAGTTGTGTCGTAGATAGTTTCTCGCTCCATTGAGGACAATGAAGGAAATAAGTGTGGGGATGGGGAAACTAGTGTCTAGTTTAGGTTGTCGTGTCATAGTTAGTTCAGTCGTAGTTTTAAGTTTAAAAAAAATTGAAAAATATAAAAAAATCCATAAAAATTGAAAAAAATAGAAAATGTCCCGTAAAGGTTTTTGCACAAAATGGAAAATGATAGGTGTAATTAAATCAGTGGCTTTTCGATTATTATATATATATATGAGATAATTAATAATCAGTCACGCATCTAACTTAGGATATGTGGGTAGGCCCAGCTGGTTGAAAGGTTCCTTAGGCTTGATATAAAATAACTTAAAATAGGGGTCTTGTGGGTTCCCGCCTTAGGAGCTATGGAAAAACTGAAACTGTAGAGAGTATAAGGGGTACGTCATAAGTAAAAAACTTATAAGTTTTTCCGATTAAATTGGCACACCTGTTTCTTTTTGTGAAAACAAATCAGAAACAGTGTGGCGCCCAAAAAAATATTCCATCCATTCATCTGAGCACATGTAAAAAGAAAAAAAAACAAAGCCTATGGTATTGCCGCGGGGATAGCGACTCATGCGGTACATACCCTCTGGGTGGAGTTATATTAAAAAAAACGTGAAGTTTATGGCATTAACCATGGGGATGGTGACTCGTATGGCGTATGTCCGCTGAACTGATCGTATACAAAAGCATGTAAGCTCACAATATCATCCATTCATCCATCATAAAGTTTAATCGGAATAATATAAGAGTTTTTTATATAAGGCGGTAGATTATAAATCTTTTAATCTCATAAGCTTGAAACGGGAATAGGTGGAGTCGTAGTCTTTTGAGTGTGGGATCCATAGACAACTATAAATTACTTGAACTTAATAGATCGAAAATAAGGGGTTCGAAACCGGCGGTTGGGTTTAAGTGGATCGTATATTCACAATCTTGGTTAACGTGTGGTTAGATTTGTTCTAATAAAATAATGAATATATTGAAAGCCATTTGTTTTAATTGTGATTCCATTGCGAATAATTTTTTCGGGGACGAAAAAAGATAAGTGTGGGGATTTGATCGGTGCATTTTAGATACACTCTATTGAATATTAATTATGATGAAAATGCATTGATATTAGTATAAAATAGGATCCACTAATTCGTCTTCGTATCAGGTGGGTTATAAAGAAAATGAGCTCAAAATGATGGAATTTATATGCATTAAAAGAGTAAACGATTAAACAATAATTAATATTAATTGAACTCAAATTGCTCATTATTGTTTTGATCCACATTTTCTTTCTTGATATTGCAGTTTGTTATTTGAAGTGGCATGTTACAACCATCGTTCCCTTCAATGTTGGAATAAAAGAAATCAAGTGCATGAAAAGAAAGAACTAATGGATTTGGGTCTTGAATATTGTCACGTGGCCTAATAGTGAATTAAATTGGTTGATGGGCAAATTAGTTGTGGTGGGCTTTTGATTTAGTTGTGTTGGGCTGCCAAGTATAACAGCCGACCTATTACAAATGACAAGGGGATATGAAGGAGTTTGGGACGCAACATTAGGGGGATCAGCCAGCCGTCATGGGAGGAACATCAGGGACGAATTTCATCATCATTAGTCATATCTCAAGCCATGGTTGTAAAACTCGCTAGGCGCTCCCTAGTCGGTCGACCAGGGAGTTGAGAGTACTCGGCCTAGGCGGAGAGTACACGGGGAGTACTCGGAGATGCCAAATTATAAAGAAATTAGTTTTCGGAAATTAAATATATGTCAAATAACATAAATTTACTAATTTTTATAACAAAATACGTGAAATTGATATTCATTCTTTAATATGATAAGCATAGAAATTATATTTCTTTTATTTTAAGTCAAACTCGGCCCGAGTTGACCTACTAGATCCGATTTTGGCCAATGTTGACCGCATTTGATCGATTCCGAGTAATTAGTCGGTGTTGAAGAAAGTCGCCTCGGCAACCTACCTTGTAGCGACTACTCGGGGAGTACTCGGCCTTGGAGACCTTGTTTTACAACCATGTCTCAAGCCAATCCATGAAGTCTAACCTAATCGGGATGACAACCGAAGCGGCAAAGATCACCATGCGCGGCTAAACTTCTGGTGACTTCTGCTCCGATGAACGTTTACACGGTTTGATATAATTTTCTGTTTTTCTGATTCTTGTAAACTGGTACAGCTTGACCACTTGTGTTGGATTATTGGTAAACGTTTCTTGTGTTTGAATTACTTGTCGTTTATTAAGCGTATTGGCAACTTCCTTGCGTTGTTAGCGGGTTAGTAAATTGGTGGGTAGTTGATACAAACAAACGGGTTATTAGGTTGCATAGTGAATCTTAAAAACTATCCCTATTAACTAATCAAATTCATTAATTCTGAGGCCATGTCTATGTGGTGTTTTGAATCAGAAAACGGATTTTTTATATTAAAACGGGTATTCGGGATTCCGGGTGGAAGTTATCTTTTCTCACATTGATGCAACTGTTCTTAATTAGTTCTTTAGTTTTTACAATCAAATTCATCAAACCCCCAAGTTAGATAGTTTAGTTCTTAGATACAACCGCTACGCTAACCACAAATTCCCCGTGGATACGATACCCTACTTACACTATCTACGTAGTTTATTTAGGTTTTTGATTGACCCTTACGACAGTCATCACCTAATCTTCAAGCAAGTTTCCTTAAGTTCAAAAATCGTGCTTAGGACCTTTGTAAGCTTCATTGACCTTTCTTAATTCAGTTTTATTAGTTTAATGGCCTAAAGTCAAACCCGTCGTAATTAAGGTTTGACTTAGTGATTAATCACTAATGGTCCAGTCAATTCTCGAATTGAAAGTAGCTTTGAGTTGGTAATTATATGGGTAATAAACCCTTAAAAAGGCACCCTCTGATTCCCACTCTAACTAGGTCAATTGTCGGGTCAAAGTTAATTTTAAAAAGTCAACAGAAAGCAAATTTAGCATAAACACATAATTAACAATGTAGAAGCTATGGAACCTGTTTTATCACTTTTATAACTTAATAATTAATGTAAGAACATGTCTAAGCATGTTCAACCAGACAATTTTCAGTTTAAGCTCGATTCGGAACCGAAAGTCGCAAAAGTAGACTTTTGCTTTGACTTTCAGTTCTGACCCAATGTAGCATATTTTAGAAATGCCTTAGAGCTCTATTAGGACCAGGTTATAGGTTAGTGTAACCCTCTGAGGTTATACAACTTGGTTCATTAGTTATTCAATTCATGTACATGTTTCCGTTATATGCCTAAATGTTGACCATAATGCCCTTTTGACCTTAAAACGAGAATTTTGAAAATGTGAGAGGACAAAAACCTTTGTTACTGATTTATAAACTTGTCCTAAAAAATTTGACATCAGTTTGAGGTCTAGATTAGGAGTTATGCTAAATATCGTAATTAAGAAGCTTTTTATTAATTAAACGGCGTAATTAGCATAAAACCTATCTAAACCCAAATTTTGACACCAAACTTTTTAGCCACTGATTTAATATAATATTTTGGGATTTTTGAAGATTTTTAATTATTTTTAAGCTGAGCATAACATAGGGTTCTTGCTATAATTCGGTAAATGTCGGTTATACCCTTTTCTTGAATAAAATGAGTTTTACATAATATTTTGACACCAAACTTTTTGCTACTGATTTTATATAATAAATAAAACATTTTGAACTTTATAAACTGATCAAAAACTTAGATTTCCTATTTAAACCCAAAAATCGCTTAAAACCGACTTTTACGCGTTTTAAGCGCATAGTATGAGTTAAAACTATTTTTGACACATGAAACTTAATACCTACTAATGTTTTAAGTAAATTTTTATAATTAAACAATAAACAAAAGTTTTGAACTCAGAATTCTAATTTTGACCTTTAAAGCTTATGTGAAATTACCAAAATGCCCCTACGGTGCATAGTTTGGTTATAAAAGATAAATTTCACATATATGCAATACCCTACTGTTATAACTTATAAAAATAAATATTTTTACAGATTATATCAGACCTGAAACTCAGATTAGTATTTAAACTCTTTTATAACCTTTAAAATGACCAAAATACCCCTACTGGGCATAATTTGAGTTTAAATCCATTTTGGGCATAATGGAAGGTATCTTACTGATATCACAACATATTTAAGACATATTAACTTAGGAAACCTGTTCATGACTCATTTGGTTACCCGTAACGCAATATTCGCGTTCGGTGCGGTTTATGTAACTAGTTTGCATAAATTAGCCAAAACGGGTCAAACCTTATCATTTTATCTCAAAATCCAAAATGTGTTTAGTTTAACCATATTATACAAGTATACAAACTTGTCGGGTCTAAACCACACTCTAATCCAGTCATCGCTTAATCGTGCGTTTTGAACCGTATATCTTCCTTTAAAAACTAACCGGTCTAAGTTTAGACTTAATTAAGACCCGTTAGGAATCTAATAGGTTATTAAAACCTTCGTTCCAGATTAGGAGACCAGTAAAAGATACTTGCACTCGCTGATTGTGATATATACTTGCTCAGGTAAATATTTTTAACTTATTTTCCCTTATACGGGCTTGGGGTACGGTATATAAAATACCGCTTGGTCGGGCGTTGAATTTTTAATCATATGAAGGTTAATTTATTGAGATAACCGTTTAATCTGTTTTGTTTGCTTAAAGCCTTTGGGGGGTTAATGACTATGTCACAGATATCCTTGGCATCATTCATTGAAATGGCCACGACCTAAGCACGGGGTGTAGGCATACACCTGCCAGTGCATATATATATAAAAAGGTATAACCGACGGATTGAGAATAACTCACCGCGGGATTATATCATGTTGTGTGTCTATTAATCTTTAACCCGGTATTCAGCCCGGGCTACTGAACGTATAACGAACATGTAATTCTTTTACAAGTTTATATATAAATAATTATCCCAAGTTATAAAAGATTATTTTGTGCCTTGTGCATTCAAATCAATTTTCTTAAACATTTTCAAAATGAGTCGGTTAATTGTATTTACCAGTGTAAACTGACGTATTTTCCAAAAAGGCTAAGTGCAGGTACTAAACGGAATAGGCTGGCTACTCCTAGCATCAATAAAGAGTCTTGCAAGCTTAGATGTTATAAATCTGCTGAACAACGTTTCTTTTAATTTTGATCCGCCTGTGGATCCTTTACAACCGTTTTGTAATAAATGATATTATTTTCATTCGGTTTGTAATGATTTTATCTTTCGACTTCCGCTGTGTATATAAATTGTGATAAATTGTCTATGTTGATATCAACTACGTCACGATACTCCCCACCGGGCCCACCGGTAATACGTGGAAATATCGGCGTGTGACAACTAACGGGTTGTTGTTTCAATGCCTTGCAAAACGGTTTTTCGATGTGTTGTTTCAAGGTGGAGTTGGCGGTTTTGACGTAAAAGTTTTGACAATGATGACAACGCGCTTTTTTTTACCGTTGGCCATCTCGCACAAATCGAAATGTTGCTAAACTTCGGGGTTGTGCTTCGTTGGAACAACACGAACCACCGTGTCGGTTGTAGACTCGCCAACATTGACCGAATCATGGGCACTAAAGGTTGCCATATTTTTTTAGAGTTATTGAACAAGAATGGGAGCGTTTTTAGAGTTTTTGGAGGTTAGAGAGTGGTGTGATTGAACCTAAACACCCACCACCCTTTTATACTAAGTTGGAGATGGATTTTGGTCCAAAAAAAACAAAAAACGGCTACATTGAGGCTGCAACGGTAATATTACCGTTTGCTATCGCTGGGCATTAAAAACCAGTAACCGGTTTTTATTATATCGTTATCGGTTAATCGGTTTTTTATTTCTTTCGGTTAATAACCGGTTTTTTTTAATAACCGGTTTTAAAATCGATCTGTCAAGCAAAAATTCAAACCGACTTATAACCGGTCAAACCAGTTACAAAAAAAACTGGTTTTTAAAATATCGGTTTCTGTTGAATAATCAGTTTTTTTGTACATCTCTACTCCAGAGGTAGTGTAAATTTTGGAAGAAAGTGACGTTTTTTCGATTTCGTTGCCCCTATAAAAGATTTTCTAGATCCGCCACTGGAGTTGAGAGATTACTATTCATAACTCACTGGACCCTGTTTAGGAATTCCACGGCCTTTGGGGCTAGGGAAACAAATGTATCAAAAGGAAATGGGATAAACACTTGTTGATTCTCTAAACAAGCCTTCTCGTGTTTAGCGACCTTGCCTGATTCCGCCTTCAACGCTGCCAGGCCAGCAACAAACCCATTATCCCTAAACCCAACAAGAGGGGACACTTATGTAAGGTCCACACAAGCGTGTTTTCTCCTGGCCCACCCAAACACAAGAATATCAGTTGGTCGAAGAGTATACCTCCCATCGAGCGTATCCGTCAGAAAGTTCACCGGAGCCTCCTTTTTTTCGAACTCCCTGCTCACTTTAAAACATCAAAAATATTGTCACTTACCAAATCATGCTTGTATTTAAACCCATGTAACTCCTTACAATAGACCGCATGCTCGCCAAAAGTATCTAAACAAACCTAGCGGCAAACTGGGCAGGGTTCATGTGACACCTCAAAAATTTATATCGAATTATATGGCAACACGTGTCCGATAACTCTCAAATTTTCCAGATTTGTTAGACGAGAGGGACCATTATATCAAAAAAAAAACATGGAAGATGATAAGTTGAGGGATCAAATATGAATGAATGCTAAAATTCTGCCTTTTGGAGGTCCCTTACAGAAAACAAGGCATTAAAAATAACTGTGGGCGCCAGAAGTCCCTTACGGTCCGTTAAGGGATTGCTAGCAGTCCATTTTGAACTAGCAGTTGCAGCCTGCTCTCCATGCCACATTGCTTCGAATTATGCCACCTCTAAGCTCCTTCCTACACCTTTTGAGACACTAATCAACACCAGGGAGCTTCCATCAACACTTGGCATCATTTAGGAGCTCCAAACTTAGTATAAATAGGTGCTCTTGATGCTCATTCCAACTTGCACCTTTCAGATTTGTTTCTCTCATCTCTTGGAGCAGCTTCTGATCTATAGAGGCCTCATCTCTGAATTTATAAACTTCCCTTGAACACTTGTAAGTGTTCTATCTCAGTCTCTTTTCATTATTAGGCTAGTTATTAGCCAAAAGTCAAACAAATTGACTTTTGCTTTGACTTTCGATTCTGATCATTTCGGTCAAGTCAAAGTTCGAATCGAAATTTGCAATGTGATTGCAATAATGAAAGTGTTAATCCCTTGTGATTACACCCTTTGGAAGCCAACGTTAAGTAAGCAAAATGACTAGTCAACTTATGTTAAATAAAAAGTCAAAACGCAGATTTTACAATTTACGCTAAATAAACTTCTAAGTATCAAAACCTTAAATTTTGACATTATAATAGTTCATATAACATATTAGGACATTTTTATTCATGTCCAACTCGTCATTCCTGTTTAGAGCTCATTTCGTTTTCGAAAGTCAAACAGTTTGACTTCTGCTTTGGGCTTTCGATTCTGACCCGTTTGGTCAAGTTTAGAGCCTAATTAAGGGTTGTTATATGACCATATTATTGTAGGGAATAACCCTCTGAGGTTATATCTTATGGTCATGTCATTTAATAGGTTTACTGATAAGTCCATGTAATATATTTTAAAATGCCGAAAATGCCCTTATGGCATGAAAATGGTTTTAAAACCGATGACACCTATAATCTGACTTTGAAAATGATTTTATAACATCATAACATATATTTTGTCATAATGGACTTGTCATAGACCCATTCGACAACCCGATACTGAATATGCGTGTACGACTAGTTTAAATAGAATAAAATATATAAACTAGCCGAATCGGGTCAAAACCTTTCAAGTTCAGTTCTAATCAGAATGTGTGGTTATTAAACCCATATTACATGAGTCCTTGCACTCGGAAGAGTATAAACCACATTCTATCTGGTCAACGCTTAATCTAGCGTACCGAGCGTATCCTTAAGATTAACCGGTCAAAGTCAAATGACTTATAAATGACCCGTTAACATTCTAACGGATAATATTATGTTCATTCCAGACTAGAAGCCTCTAGTAAATTGTGCCAAAGTTTAAGTTTTTTTTTTTTTTTTTGAATTACAACTGTGCTAAACATATTGATATTATAAAGACTAGCATAAGTAAACACTCTTAGCCTATTTTATTTTATAAAGGCTTAGGATATGGCATTAGCCACTTGGTCGGGTATTGCAAAAGGGTGAATGATGTCATAGAAATGCAAATAACCCGTTTTAATCCATTTTGCTTGATAACTTAAACACTTGGGGGTTAATAGGACTGTGTCCTGGATATCTCGACTCATTTAATTGAAAATGCTCACGACTTAAGCGTGGGGTTTAAGCATACACCTAACAGACGTTAATGCTATATATTTATATGATTTTGAAAATGTGGTGTATCGATTAATCATGTACCAGCATTTGATTTCCGGTCCCCGACTGTATTGATAAACATGTAAAACTAGTAACAAGAGATATAGTTTGTCCCAAGTTATTTAAAAATGGTATCAAATATATTTTGAAAAGATTTTCAAAAAGAG
Source organism: Helianthus tuberosus (assembly GCA_030545235.1). Classification (NCBI taxonomy): domain Eukaryota; kingdom Viridiplantae; phylum Streptophyta; class Magnoliopsida; order Asterales; family Asteraceae; genus Helianthus; species Helianthus tuberosus. Next base: position 79,951,079 of record CM060364.1, on the reverse strand, counting down.
TCGGTTAATTGTATTTATCAGTGAAAACTAACGTATTTTCGAAAGACTAAGCGCATGTTGTTTAGCAAAGACGGAATAGGCTGGAACGGCTTGGTCTTAAGATATTGGAATTTGCAACTCCATGAAAAGACCCTTATTTGTCTGAAGTAACATTTTATATTTGATCCGCCTATGGACATTTTTGTACGAACAACTTGTATAATTTTATTTATTAATTTCAATATTTTATTTATTTATTAACTTTATTTCCATCTTCCACTGTGCATTATGATAACTGATATAATTGTCACTTATAAACCGCAAGTCCGGGCCCACCAGGAAATCAGGGTGTGACAGTTCATCAACCGAAAACAAATGGGTCATTAGCCGGTACTTAAGAATTGCCCGGTATTCCAGTGCCGTCATGTGTTGGCCTAGTCCTTCAATTGGGATGACTGTCAAGAAATCCTGATCATGAGGAGCTCGGAGACAATCAAACACGGCTTTCAGACGAGGGGATAGAGTAAACTTCTCTCCCAAACTCTGGACAATTCTACTAAATAGGGAACTCGCCAAAGCATTCTGGGCTTTAGAGAATGTATTAGTTTATTAATAAAATTGACCATTTTTTTAATTTTTGGACAATTCTACTAAGTTCTTCAAGTTTTGAAACCCTAATACGATTTAAATTTTTGATAAAAGTAACAAACTACGGTTTGAGTTGTCAATGGATTTAAATTCTTTATAGAATCACACAATCTAGTTAAACATTGACATGATTGTTTAATTATCGTCAATGCTTTTATCATGATAACCTACATGCTAAGATCCAAACGGCTCGAGCTTAGAGTAACGAGTTGGCTCTAATCAACTTAGTGTGTTGGTTAGACATTAGAGGGAGAGGACGTCAGAATGGCTCATTGCCTAGTGTTTGTCACACCCTGGCTTTGCGGAAGCGTGGTTATTTTGGTGTGACTTCTTAATACCATAGCTTAACCATAACAAAGCTATATGAAATAAAATCATGCAAGATCATCCATTCGATTAAGTTTTAAAACCAGAGTAACACAACATTGTCTTAGAAACTTACAACCTCATAACATAAAACATTGTCTTGAATAACATAAACACCGACATGAAATAAACGCAGTTTAAGATTTGTGACTTGTCCAGGAAAGAGTCACATTTCCTAAACTGGGATGACCTTGGAACCCTTATGCAGCGGGAAAACATAACATACCGCGCCAGATCTTTAATTTCCTGAAATACATGTAAGTTGAAAAATCAACAATAATGTTGAGCAAGTTCATGTGTAAGTGAGTAAGTAAACCTTTGTGAGTATAAAAATAGTCTTGGTATGTAGCAAATAAGGGAATTGAGATCACCAGTGGTTTGCAAGGCCACCGATATATGTGAAGTGTAAGTAGGAAGACTCAAACCTAGCAGATTTAGCGTTGGGTACAAAGTCACTCCAAGGTCCGTTCTGTTGGGCCTCCCAGAGGTCCGTTATGTTGGGCCTAGAGTTGGGCTCGCTACACCCAGATAGATCTACCGCTTACGTCCCTCGGTCCTACAATGAGGATTAATGGCCTCCAGTTTCTGCCTACCCACTCACATGATCTAAGTAGTAAACCTCCTTACGCTAACCATACCATGTATAAAGTACTTGTAATCAAAGTAACATGTATTTCACCCCCGCAGTTTAGAAAACTGAAAACAGTTAGAGAAAAAGGGGACATGAACTCACAGTGGTGCGTTTCTACCAAGTATGCCTCCAAATCGATCAGCTGTATGACGACCTACACGTGCTAACTCTATTAGACGGACGGCCGTGCCTTAGCTATATGGTTTAAGTTTTTGGGAAATAGTTAGACAACTATTTCGTGTTTACGTTCTGTATATACTTGGTAGTTATTCTCCTTCCCAAGGATGAGGGATTTAATACATGTGTTTTCGTAACATTCAGATTTCACTATTAAGTCTCACTTAATATATTTTATTTCCAACTTCAAAACATAAATTTTCTTCCCAAAACTATTATCTTTTAATACATGTGATTTTCCCAAAATAATACTTAGTAATATTATTTTTACCCTAAAATAATATTTATGTAGTTCACAAAGTAATCATAAACACTTATACAAGTGATGTTGTGAAAAATATATACTAAATATATTTATGTATCACGTTTTATTTTGTGAAATCCCACCTCCGATGTTTTGTAAATATAGTCGTGGCGAAACTTATATTTTGAAAACAAGTCAAAATGTATTTCTAACACTTATAGTGAAAATATTTCTAAGTGTTAGGTTTTGGAAAAATTTCGCCAGAGTTTCCTCTGTAACTGGAGGTGGCCACGCTTTCAAGCGTATCATTTTCTTTTATAAATCAAACCAACAATCTTCTTATTCAATCAAAACCATGTTCAAATCACAACTAGTCAAAAATATGTATATAAATCGCATAAACTTCATGAACTTGTGATTTATTCAAACTATGAAGTAAATCCCATTACTTTTAGTGGATCTTTATATAAAACAATCCGATTTTGTAAAAACCTCGTTTTTATGGAAGTTCCGTCTTTACAACTTCTCGTCAACTTTTACAAAAATAGTTATTTTGTCGAAACTTTGTGTTACACAAGTGTTTACACACTTGTGTGTTCTAAAAACCATTCTTGTTAGTGTAAGATCCATTTTTAGAAAGCATGATTTCTTTAACGCTTGGTCCTTTGAAAATACCACTTGCAGATACGTAGATCTGCTAGTTTTAAACACTATTCCACAAGTAAAACATTTTTACACAAGTTCATGATTCGTGTGTGGTAGAGTTTCACCCTTTAACCCTTGTTCTATTCAAAACAACCTTATGTCATGATTCGTGATCATGACCAAACCGGGTTAAGTGATGATCCGAGCTACCACAACATAGATCGGGTCTAAATAATCACAAATTTCAATTACTACAACATTTACACAACATATGAGCTATTATCCAACACTTATAGCATTTTTAGTAGACTTTAAGGTATCATCTTGTAAGATTTCGAGTTTTAATCATCATATATCGTATTAACCACTTTAAAATAGTTTAAGAAGGTGATTTTAGCAACATACCACTAGCTCAAGGCTAGGGAAGAATCTATGCGAAAAACGCGTGGATAAAAGCAAGATAAAGAGGTCCTTCAAACTCCGAGTGCACCAAGCCTCCTAATACGTGATCCTTGAAGCTTGTATGATGTTGGAATGGAATGAACTAAACTCGAAAATGGATGTAGGGGAGGGGGTGTTCGGCCGAGACTTAGAGAGCAAGAGAGGAGAGTTTTTGTGTGGTGTTATGTGTTGATTATTCTTATGTGCAATACCAAGTTCTTATAGACAAAATTAAAGTTATGATCCAATGGTTTCTATGTCATTTAGATATTAAACATAATTGATTAAAATAATCAAAATTAAAGTTATGTCCATTTCCAAGTATTAGTTAGCTACTAGTTAAGATAAGTAGGCTAGTTAAGTAGTTAACTTGGTTGGTTGCGTGTAGTGTTTTATAGCGGGTGTTAGGGTATTCGGGGACCCTAACTGGCTCAGAAAAAGGTAAATAATGAAAATGACAATATTTTCAGGTTCCGGGTAAAGTCCGGTTGTTCGGTTGGATAGTAATCCGTTAAAGTGCTTAACAAAGCTTTGAGTGTCGTTAATACCCTTTTTAGTGACACAACTTATTCCTGACACTTTGGAAAGTGTCTAGTAATATTTTTCTCAAGTTTTGGCACTTTATTAGTTAGCTAAAAGCTGAATTATTATGTAAAGTGCTGAGTTTTGTACTTAGAGTACGTTTTAGGCACATCCAGTCATTGTGACTTATTCCTAGAGACGCAGTTCTACAACCCTTATATCCCTACACTCACCACTAGTGTAGCAAAATATTCCAGGCTCTTACAGGCCTTAGAGGCAGTGTCTGCCTGATGCTGGCTTTATCAGCATGTTCAATAGGTTATCCGTTATAGTGCCACTGTGCTTTTTGTGCATCATGTTTGTCACTAAGGTTCAGCATGTAAATAATGTAGTGACGGTAAGTAAAGTATGATGCAAGTGAGTACATGTATCAGATATCAAGTAGCAGTTCATCAGTAATTTCAAACAAGCACAGTAATTAAGCAGTAATTAATTATTAATTAAGTTGTACGGATACCTGGTTTAGTGAGGGTTGTCACATTCTCCCCCCGTTAAATAAATTTCGTCCCGAAATTTTAAGTTCTGCTTGTAGATGCAGGGTTCTTAGGAAAAAGGTGGGGGTATTTCTCTTTCATCCGGTCCTCACGCTCCCAGGTGTACTCAGGACCGTGTCTGGCATTCCAACGAACTTTGACGAGCTTGACACTGCTCCGGCGGGTCTTGTTTACTTTCCAATCCGTAACCTCCACCGGTTCTTCAACAAAATGGAGCGTGTCGTCAACATGGATCTCGTCGATGGGAATGGCAATGTCATCTTGAGTTGGACTTTTCTTCAGGTTGGATACATGAAATGTATCGTGGACTGAATGGAGTTCAGCAGGTAGGTCCAACTTGTATGCTACTAGTCCTATTCTTTCCAGAATTCTGAAAGGACCAATGTAGCTCGGATTTAACTTCCCACGCTTTCCGAAGCGTGCCACACCCTTCCAGGGTGAAACTTTCAATAACACCATTTCTCCAACTTGGAATTCCACATGTTTCCGGTTTGGATCCGCATAGGCCTTCTGTTTGTGGCGAGCTGCTTCGATGCGTTTTAAAATCTGCGCAATCTTGTCTGTCGTCTCTTGGACGATTTCGGGACCAGCAAGCTGCCTATCACCTGCGTCAGCCCAACATAGTGGTGATCGGCACTTCCGTCCGTAAAGGGCTTCAAATGGCGCGACACCAATACTGGTGTGGTAGCTGTTGTTGTACGAAAATTCGACCAAAGGCAAATGCTTGTCCCAGCTACCGCCCAAATCCATAACACACGCTCTCAGCATGTCTTCCAAAGTCTGTATCGTTCGCTCGCTCTGACCGTCAGTTTGCGGATGAAACGCAGTGCTCAGATTCAATTGTGAGCCAAAGACTTCTTGGAAGGATTGCCATATCCTTGACACAAACCTTCCGTCTCTATCAGAGATGATTGAGAGAGGTACTCCATGGCGCGTAACGATCTCTCTCATGTAAATTTCGGCCAACTTGCTCGTATTATCCTTCTCTCTGATAGGTAGGAAGTGTGCTGACTTCGTTAATCGATCCACTATTACCCAAATAGTGTCATGGCCTCTCGGCGTTCTTGGCAGCTTTGTAATAAAATCCATGGAGATTTGTTCCCATTTCCACTTGGGAATCTCAGGTTGTTGCAGAAGTCCTGAAGGCTTCTGGTATTCGGCTTTAACCTTAGCGCACGTTAAACATTTTCTCACATAAACAGCAACATCGCCTTTCATCCTAGGCCACCAATAATAATCCTTGAGATCCTGGTACATCTTATCCGCTCCTGGATGGATAGAGTACCGCGACTTGTGAGCTTCATCGAAAATAACTTCCCTTAAACCACCAAACAAAGGAACCCACATCCTTTTCTCAAAACATAACGTTCCTTCCTTGTTTGGTACCAGTAGCTTCTCCATCCCACGGAGATATTCTTCTTCAAGGTTTCCTTCCTTGAGAGCTTCTTTCTGCGCGGCACGAATGCGCAAGGAAAGATCGGTTCGGATAGTCATTTCTAAAGCCCTTCCGACTTAGGGCATCGGCGACCACATTCGCCTTCCCTGGATGATACTTTATCTCGCAGTCGTAATCGTTCAGCAACTCAACCCATCGTCTTTGTCTCATATTCAGCTCCTTCTGGTTGAATATGTGTTGTAGGCTCTTGTGATCTGTAAAAATTGTACACTTCGTACCATAAAGGTAGTGTCTCCAGATCTTTAATGCAAATACCACTGCGCCAAGTTCCAAATCATGTGTGGTATAGTTCTTTTCGTGCACTTTCAGTTGACGCGATGCGTAAGCAATAACCTTTTGGCGTTGCATCAACACACAACCCAATCCTTGACGCGAAGCGTCGCAGTATACCACAAAATCATCTGTACCTTCCGGTAGTGCTAAGATTGGCGCATTGCAGAGCTTATCCTTCAATATCTGGAACGCTTCTTCCTGTTTGATTCCCCAATCAAACTTCTTATCTTTCTGCGTGAGGAACGTCAATGGTTGAGCGATCTTCGAAAAATCCTCAATGAACCTTCGATAGTAGCCAGCCAAACCCAAGAATTGCCGAATCTCGGTTGGCGTCTTTGGCGTTTCCCAATTCTTAATCGCTTCGATCTTGGTTGGATCCACATGGATTCCATCTCCATTCACCACATGTCCAAGAAATTGGACTTCACGTAGCCAAAACTCGCACTTAGAGAATTTGGCATACAGTTGTTCTTTCTTCAGCAATTCCAAAATAGCTCTTAAATGCTGTTCGTGCTCAGCCTTTGTCCTTGAATAAATCAGGATGTCGTTGATAAACACAATCACGAACTTGTCCAAGTACGGCTTGCAAACTCTATTCATTAAATCCATAAAGACTGCAGGTGCGTTTGTCAAACCAAACGGCATAACAAGGAACTCGTAGTGTCCATAACGAGTTCTGAAGGCTGTCTTCGGGATACTCTCCTCTTGTATCCTTAGCTGATGGTATCCAGATCGAAGATCGATCTTTGAATAAAAGCTTGAGCCTTGCAGTTGATCGAATAGATCATCGATTCTTGGCAGAGGATACCTATTCTTGATCGTCAGCTTGTTCAGCTCCCGGTAGTCGATACACATACGAAAACTACCGTCCTTTTTCTTAACAAACAGGACCGGAGCTCCCCAAGGCGAGAAGCTTGGTCGGATAAATCCCTTGTCTAACAACTCTTGAAGTTGTGTCGATAGTTCCTACATCTCAGACGGAGCAAGTCTATAAGGTGCCTTAGCCACAGGCGCGGCGCCTGGAACTAAGTCAATGCGGAACTCTACTTGCCTCTGAGGTGGCAGTCCAGGTAAGTCTTCTGGGAAGACTTCTGGATATTCCCTCGTGACAGGGATGTCTTCTATTCTTGGCTCAGCAGCCTTCTTATCCACAATGTGTGCCAGGAAGGCAACACATCCTTTCTGCAAACACTTTCGCGCTTTCAGGCAGCTGATAATTCTTAACGGCGTATCACGCTTCTCCCCGTGAACCACAATTGTTTCGCCATCTTCGGTGGGGATACGAACGACCTTTTCGTGACAAACTATCTCAGCCTTGTTGCCTGATAACCAATCCATTTCTACCACCATGTCGAAGCTTCCCAACTGGACTGGTAGTAAATCCAAAGCAAACTCACGCTCTCCTAATTCGATCACACAACCTCTGATGACTTCGTTAGCTTCTACTAACTTCCCATTAGCCAATTCGATTAAGTAGGGAATATCTAACTTATTAGCGGCTAACCCAAGCATATTCTTAAATTCTAACGACACGAAGCTATAATCGGCACCAGTATCAAATAAAACGGATGCATAGCGTTGATTTACAGGGAACGTACCAGTAACGACATTGGGGTCCTGGCGCGCTTCCCTTGCTTCGATTTGGAACACCCTTCCACGGGCTTGGTTTAACTCTGGGCAATTCCTTTTAAAATGCCCAATATCACCGCAGTTAAAGCATCCAAGTCTTTGCCCGTTTCCACCAGCTTGATCATTCCTCTGATTACGATTCACGGCGCCCGCTTGGTTAGCATTGTTGCCTCGATTCTCGTTACCTCCATAGTTTCCTTGTGGGCGATTTCCATTCCCACCCCGATTGTTATTTCTGTTTCCGAATCCTCCCTGGCCTCCTTGACCCGCAGTGGCCCAACAAGTGTCCTTCATGTGGCCACGTTTCCCACATGCTTCGCATACTTTTGGCCCGCAATGACCAGAATGGTGGCGTTGGCAGTCGTTGCACTTGGGTTGGGTGCCCATGTATCCCTTTCCTTTCTTTCCACTACCAGCTGTAACCTGAGCTGGCGTGCCTGATCCTCCTTTCTTAACTGCCACACTGGCGCCCTGCTTGAAGTTTGAGAACTTCCATTTGTTACCTCCTGATGACTCGACGTGAGTCTCTTTCTTCTTAAGCTCAGCATCATCAAACTTGTTCAGGCGAATGGCCTCCTCTGTGAGAGCCACGCTCAAATTGATCGCCTCAGTAATGGTCGCAGGCTTGGATGAGGTTACCATGCTTATGATTTGAGGAGCTAATCCCCAAATGAAACGTTCAATCCGCTTGAACTCGGAGTGACCATGTAGGGTACCACATGCGATAAGTCATGGAACCTTTGAACGTACTCTGCGATCTTTGGACCGTCCATTTTCAAATGCCAGAACTCGGTTTCCAATCTTTGGATTTCCGCGCGAGAGCAGTACTTTTTGCGCATAAGTTCCTTCAGTTCGGTCCAGGTTAGCGCGTAGGCAGCAGCTTCACCAAGTGTCTGTACTTGCAAATTCCACCAAGAGAGGGCTCCATCCAAGAATAGCCCTGAGATATAGGTGATTTGCTGATCTAGCGCGCATTTGCTCATGCGAAGAACAGATTCAGTCTTTTCGGCCCAACGAACAAAGGCGACATCACCTCCTGTGCCATCAAAGTTGACCGGTTTGCAGTCTAGAAACTGCTTGTAGGTGCATCCTGCACATACGTTATAACATACGATTGGCATTAGCATTATTGCTAAAGATATCCAATTAGGTCATGGTATGTCTAAATGACTTAGTATTACCATGAGGTGGATTATTGTTGTTGCCAGTGTTGCCAGAGTTGCTTCCACTAGTCCCTCCTTGAGAGGCGGCGTATTGTGCAATGGCAGCAGCGATAATTTGCTGGAGTTCTGCCTCATTGGTAGGCATGTGTGTCTCGCGTCTCGGCGGCATCTTCTAAAAGATGTGTTTACGTCGGTCAGGCCATAGTTATAATACATACGCTTTATGATAGCAATAGTACATAACATCTCATGTTATAATCACATCAATCATAAAACATCAATCACACAACATCCCATGTCATAGAATATAAATAATCAAATCAAGCATCAAGTATGATGAGAATACTGCGATTGCCATATATCGAGACCACATAGTAAGCGTACAAGTACATCACAGTGTCATACAACATCAGTCGACTATGGGCTACATCACCCTATTCCAAAAATCATATCGAATCAGTGTCAATACATCAAATACATGTCAACAAAAGTCAGAATCATAATGTAGTCTCCAAAAATGCTGTGCAGTCAAAAGCATTCGCCGTCTTCTCACCAATGTCTACCTATACGGTACTGAAGAGCTCTACACGGGTGGCGGTGGAGGAGGGGGAAAGTGAGTGTAAAACAAGCGGCGCAAATGGAGCCAGTCCTCCTCCATGGCTCTCTGGGTGCGTAAGAATGAAGCAACCTGCTGCTCCAGGGCAAAAAGGCGTGCAACATAGTCTGGTGGTAAAGGTCGAGAGGGCTGCAACGGAGAGTGGGTCTGACCCTGGCACTGACACGGCGGCGTCTGAGCTCTCTCAAGCTCCTGAATGCGCTGTGTGTGTGCCTCGTGCTGGGCGACAAAAGACATCAAAACGTCCTCAATAGTATACCCCATGTGGAAAGAATGGTAGGGGTCAGTAGGTGGCATAGCAGAGTGTGGTGCCCAAAGGAACGGCTCACTGGTGGGATCAAAAGATGCCACATGAAATGGAGAAACAGTGGGAAAAGTAGAAGATGGTGGTATAGCAGGGATAGATACTGGTACATGCCCAAAAGGGTGTGCCGAAGAACCTTCTCCAGGTCGTGCTGGAGGTGTAAACCGAGGAAATGAAAAGGAAGTATCAATGTGACGGGTATCAGGGATCTGAGGGGGAAAAGGTGGGACCTCGTCATCAGCCGGAATCCACCCACACTGGGCGTGCTCGTCTCGGGGGTCGATCCGTGCCTCAAAAAGCGCACGATCAAACTGGGCTGGCATAGGATCATGGTGAGGTGCAACAAGAGGGTCAACTGGTGCATCAACAATATGTGGGGGATCAACATGATCAGCAGCAATGACATGATCACCCTCCAACAACGGAGCATCTACAGGGTGATCATCAATAGGTGGGTCAGCAATGACAGGCTCCATAATAGGTGCGTCAGCATGAACTGGGTCATGCTCAAGTACTGGGTCAGGAGCAGGGTCTAGTGGCTGCTCGGGCTCATCAAAGGCCATCTCAAAATCAAACTCAGGGCCGATGGGATCAACTGGGTCGACTGGATCCTCCATAGGCTGATCCATGGGTATAAACTCTATATCCTCATCTGGGTCGAATCCTGGGGGAAAGACAGGATCGGAATCCTCCACATCCTCGTGGTCGAAAGTAAAACTAGGAATAGGGGCAACAGAGGATGCCTGGTCTGGATCTGATCCGTGAGAAAAGTGTTGCGCACTCTGCGTATGTGAAGGTGCGGAGGCCACAGACTCGAAAGAGTCTGGGACCGGAGAGTGAGCAGGTGACTCCTCGGCGGGAGCATCTGCGATCATCAAGAGATCACCAGCAGCAAGAAGGGCCTCGCCCTGAACCTCATCCTCCAAAGGCTCGTCATCAAAAAGATCGACGTCGTCGTCACCGTCGGCGTCGAGAAGCAAATCATAGGCAGGATAAACAGCTAAGGGTATGGGAGCAGAGATCTCCACTAACGGTAGGTCCCCGGCCAAAGGGCCATCAGCGAGCTTATCAGCATCATCAGGTAAGGCAAAGGGCTGGAAATCATCCTCGTCCGTGCTCGTAACGTCGGATGTGTGAACCTCACGCTCAGAAGACTCTAGGTCGTCCGATACTATAGGTCTAGGTCCTGTGGTGTCTGAATCACCAGTGCCAGAGGTGTCCATAATGTTTGTAACATAAACACAACATGCACAAACAGTCAATCATACAATCAAATAATCACATAAGTCACCAAGTAAGCATTCAAATCATTCTCCTAGTCCCACTAGCCTCCCAGCCTCCTAGACTGATACTCCTAGTCTCACTAGCCAATTTCTCCCAGTCTCTAAGACTGCTCTATCATCTACCTCGACCTCTTAGATCGAGCCTCGGTCTCCAATACCGAGCCTCAGCCTCCAAGACTGAGCCTACTCTTCCTAGTCCAACTAGCCAACTACCTCGATCTCTCAGACCGAGCCTCGGCCTCCAAGACCGAGCCTCAGCCTTTCCGGACTGAGCCTAAAAATAATGAATAAAATGTGCTCAACATTTGTTTGTAAAAAGTTTTGGATCTGGACTTAAGTGGTATGCAGAAAAATGTTTTCGTGAGAGCCCTAGTGATCATAGTCTAGACTCGAAAAGGAATCCTAGTTCGCTATAATCAGAGCTCTGATACCAAGCTGTCACACCCTGGCTTTGCGGAAGCGTGGTTATTTTGGTGTGACTTCTTAATACCATAGCTTAACCATAACAAAGCTATATGAAATAAAATCATGCAAGATCATCCATTCGATTAAGTTTTAAAACCAGAGTAACACAACATTGTCTTAGAGACTTACAACCTCATAACATAAAACATTGTCTTGAATAACATAAACACCGACATGAAATAAACGCAGTTTAAGATTTGTGACTTGTCCAGGAAAGAGTCACATTTCCTAAACTGGGATGACCTTGGAACCCTTATGCAGCGGGAAAACATAACATACCGCGCCAGATCTTTAATTTCCTGAAATACATGTAAGTTGAAAAATCAACAATAATGTTGAGCGAGTTCATGTGTAAGTGAGTAAGTAAACCTTTGTGAGTATAAAAATAGTCTTGGTATGTAGCAAATAAGGGAATTGAGATCACCAGTGGTTTGCAAGGCCACCGATATATGTGAAGTGTAAGTAGGATGACTCAAACCTAGCAGATTTAGCGTTGGGTACAAAGTCACTCCAAGGTCCGTTCTATTGGGCCTCCCAGAGGTCCATTCTGTTGGGCCTAGAGTTGGGCTCGCTACACCCAGATAGATCTACCGCTTACGTCCCTCGGTCTCACAATGAGGATTAATGGCCTCCAGTTTCTGCCTACCCACTCACATGATCTAAGTAGTAAACCTCCTTACGCTAACCATACCATGTATAAAGTACTTGTAATCAAAGTAACATGTATTTCACCCCCGCAGTTTAGAAAACTGAAAACAGTTAGATAAAAGGGGGACATGAACTCACAGTGGTGCGTCTCTACCAAGTATGCCTCCAAATCGATCAGCTGTATGACGACCTACACGTGCTAACTCTATTAGACGGACGGCCGTGCCTTAGCTATATGGTTTAAGTTTTTGGGAAATAGTTAGACAACTATTTCGTGTTTACGTTCTGTATATACTTGGTAGTTATTCTCCTTCCCAAGGATGAGGGATTTAATACATGTGTTTTCGTAACATTCAGATTTCACTATTAAGTCTCACTTAATATATTTTATTTCCAACTTCAAAACATAAATTTTCTTCCCAAAAATATTATCTTTTAATACATGTGATTTTCCCAAAATAATACTTAGTAATATTATTTTTACCCTAAAATAATATTTATGTAGTTCACAAAGTAATCATAAACACTTATACAAGTGATGTTGTGAAAAATATATACTAAATATATTTATGTATCACGTTTTATTTTGTGAAATCCCACCTCCGATGTTTTGTAAATATAGTCGTGGCGAAACTTATATTTTGAAAACAAGTCAAAATGTATTTCTAACACTTATAGTGAAAATATTTCTAAGTGTTAGGTTTTGGAAAAATTTCGCCAGAGTTTCCTCTGTAACTGGAGGTGGCCACGCTTTCAAGCGTATCATTTTCTTTTATAAATCAAACCAACAATCTTCTTATTCAATCAAAACCATGTTCAAATCACAACTAGTCAAAAATATGTATATAAATCGCATAAACTTCATGAACTTGTGATTTATTCAAACTATGAAGTAAATCCCATTACTTTTAGTGGATCTTTATATAAAACAATTCGATTTTGTAAAAACCTCGTTTTTATGGGAGTTCCGTCTTTACAACTTCTCGTCAACTTTTACAAAAATAGTTATTTTGTCGAAACTTTGTGTTACACAAGTGTTTACACACTTGTGTGTTCTAAAAACCATTCTTGTTAGTGTAAGATCCATTTTTAGAAAGCATGATTTCTTTAACGCTTGGTCCTTTGAAAATACCACTTGCAGATACGTAGATCTGCTAGTTTTAAACACTATTCCACAAGTAAAACATTTTTACACAAGTTCATGATTCGTGTGTGGTAGAGTTTCACCCTTTAACCCTTGTTCTATTCAAAACAACCTTATGTCATGATTCGTGATCATGACCAAACCGGGTTAAGTGATGATCCGAGCTACCACAACATAGATCGGGTCTAAATAATCACAAATTTCAATTACTACAACATTTACACAACATATGAGCTATTATCCAACACTTATAGCATTTTTAGTAGACTTTAAGGTATCATCTTGTAAGATTTCGAGTTTTAATCATCATATATCGTATTAACCACTTTAAAATAGTTTAAGAAGGTGATTTTAGCAACATACCACTAGCTCAAGGCTAGGGAAGAATCTATGCGAAAAACGCGTGGATAAAAGCAAGATAAAGAGGTCCTTCAAACTCCGAGTGCACCAAGCCTCCTAATACGTGATCCTTGAAGCTTGTATGATGTTGGAATGGAATGAACTAAACTCGAAAATGGATGTAGGGGAGGGGGGTGTTCGGCCGAGACTTAGAGAGCAAGAGAGGAGAGTTTTTGTGTGGTGTTATGTGTTGATTATTCTTATGTGCAATACCAAGTTCTTATAGACAAAATTAAAGTTATGATCCAATGGTTTCTATGTCATTTAGATATTAAACATAATTGATTAAAATAATCAAAATTAAAGTTATGTCCATTTCCAAGTATTAGTTAGCTACTAGTTAAGATAAGTAGGCTAGTTAAGTAGTTAACTTGGTTGGTTGCGTGTAGTGTTTTATAGCGGGTGTTAGGGTATTCGGGGACCCTAACTGGCTCAGAAAAAGGTAAATAATGAAAATGACAATATTTTCAGGTTCCGGGTAAAGTCCGGTTGTTCGGTTGGATAGTAATCCGTTAAAGTGCTTAACAAAGCTTTGAGTGTCGTTAATACCCTTTTTAGTGACACAACTTATTCCTGACACTTTGGAAAGTGTCTAGTAATATTTTTCTCAAGTTTTGGCACTTTATTAGTTAGCTAAAAGCTGAATTATTATGTAAAGTGCTGAGTTTTGTACTTAGAGTACGTTTTAGGCACATCCAGTCATTGTGACTTATTCCTAGAGACGCAGTTCTACAACCCTTATATCCCTACACTCACCACTAGTGTAGCAAAATATTTCAGGCTCTTACAGGCCTTAGAGGCAGTGTCTGCCTGATGCTGGCTTTATCAGCATGTTCAATAGGTTATCCGTTATAGTGCCACTGTGCTTTTTGTGCATCATGTTTGTCACTAAGGTTCAGCATGTAAATAATGTAGTGACGGTAAGTAAAGTATGATGCAAGTGAGTACATGTATCAGATATCAAGTAGCAGTTCATCAGTAATTTCAAACAAGCACAGTAATTAAGCAGTAATTAATTATTAATTAAGTTGTACGGATACCTGGTTTAGTGAGGGTTGTCACAGTGTTGATACAAACCATTTAATAAAATGATCATTACATTGTAATTGTTAATGATTGTGAGCCAAATCAATTAAAAAGTTGCCTTGTCTTTTAAATAAATTTGAACATACAAATTCCCTTTACAATTTAATTGGTGTTATTATTATTATATTATATTATATTATATTACATTACATTACATTACATTACATTACATTACATTACATTACATTACATTACATTATATTATAATTATAATTATAAATAAATCTATTAAAACTCTAAGTCTGGGAATAGTGTTTTCTGCCACATGGCAGTACACTATTGGTTGTTTTCCTATTCACCCAATACTGATATTGCATATATACATTGTTTTCCTTACTTCGTATAATGATACATGTTTGGTACAAATGTGTCATATTGTAATGTTGTTGTTCCCTTTCCTATAGGATGTTATCAAGTTAATTTCTTAAAAAAAGGTAGTCACATAATTCGGTACTTTCCTTTCCTTTACGTAGGAGGTCATTTTGTATATATTTTGATAGACTGGGTTATCTTTATTTTTAGAGAATGTCCTTTTATTTTTTGGTTTTTATGTTTGTTGAAGAATTTAGTAATTATTTATTTATGTTAGGTTTATCTATTTTTTTGATAGTTAGTGGTTTTAATAGGTTACCAAGTCTGCAAGGTTCGGCCATGATGGGGATGTTTATACCTATTATGGGTCACTGCTGGCTTTGTTAAGTGGCGGTGTGTGGGTTGACCTGATCTGAGGCCTGAAGGCAGTTATTTGGCTCTCCATTCTTCGGGAGCGTCGGCAACAGAGTTTGTTTGCTGGCTACTTATAGGATTTTAAAGTATCTTTCTTGGGTTGAGGGAAATTGATGGATTCTGTGAGGAGTTGGCAACACAGGTTTCAGCCAAGAGAACTATCGAGGTCGAATACGAGGAGGGATTCGATGGATGCCACTGAAAATGGCTCGATTTCGGAAGAGGCATCGAATATGAGAAAGCAAAAGGTTGGTTCTTCTAGGAAGTATATTGAGCACCATTACAAAGAGAAAATAAAGAGTTTGCAAGTTTGGAGAGAAATGTAGTCTTTACGAAATTATGTAGCTTTAGATATTTGTGTGCCTGTTTGTAGTTGCATTACATTGTAAATATATTGGGAAAGAACTCTTAAGAAACGCATTGAGCGAATTTTATTGTTAAATCATTGACAAAAAGGTGAAGTGCGGCGCAACGCGCGCATAGAGAAAACCCCTAGTTAACTAGAATTTAATTGGCGTTATTAATTATATAATTAAAATCAAATTTTAATTGGCGTTTTTTCGAACAAAATTTACGTCAAAACATAAACCAACTGAAAACACACATAAAACCAAATACGAAAACATATTATATTTGACCTAACTACTGAGAAAAAATTATGTCAAAACATAAATCAACTTCGATTATACTGAAATGTACTTAAAAATAAGTACGTAAGAAATTAGTGTTTTTTAAGTTAAAAAATGGTACTGCACGTTGAGGCGGCATCGAAACGTAATACAACTCGAATATATACCGCCTAGTGAAAACATATTATATATCCGACTCATTTCTGAACACAATTTATGTCAAAACATAGACAAACTATATACATACATAAAAATAAGCACGAAAATGTATTCTATTTGACCAATGTACATTAAAATAAGCATGTAAAACTAGGAAGGGTTAAAATGATATTTAAAAAGTTCTAAGAAAAGCTGAGAGAGTGTAACTGCCAATGCTAACAAAAAAAAACCTAAACTACCGTAGCATGATGTGACACTAGCTAGATACAGGATTTTATCAACCACAATTATTATATTAACCAGTGTTATGAAATCAATTGGAAATTGGAATAAGTGCCTACAAACCTTAAGAAATTTACAATCCAAAAGCCATATATGTACTTTATCCTTTTGGTAAATAGTATTTTAGTAATCATGATTCAAACAATAACATAAAAGATGAACTCACGTCGGTCTTGCGAAAGACCACATTCATGTCCAACTTGTGATATCTCTTATCCTCTTTGCATGGTTGATTTGATCAATGGTTTTTCTTGCTAGATGATGTTTAATTGTAACAATGGTAAATTGTTTTGCTGATAAGTTCACATTTTCAATATGAATCTAGTTTCTTGCATTGTTATGTAATCATAGACACTTAATTTGACCTCCAAATTAGGTTCTATATATATGTTTTGGGTCTTCATTCCAAAATTCCTAGGATACAACAATTCTAGCAACTTACAAATTGAGTTGTTATAATTATTGCTACCAAAATCCACATAGTCTAGTTGAGGATGATAGTACCTACATGGACGGTTCCTCTGTTAGTTGCTTGATCCTACAAAAGAGAACAATGTTTGTTTTGTCAGGGAGAACCTTGGGGCTTTTGCTGCGACTAATTTCCGGCAAGATAATAAGTATCTCTCTTTGAATGATGAAATGAAAGCCTTAAATGTTGAAGAGGGGTCGTAGCTAGATGAAACGAATTCGTCTCTCCACTATGCAGAGTCGCTTAAATACCTCTACTAGGGTCTGTCTAAGCGGCATTTAATGTTCTTCGTTATGCCCCTTTGTCATCAAGGGCTTAAACTGTTGTTTGGTTATAAATACAAGCAGGATGCATGCGCGATGCGGCGGGAACGACAAATCGCATTGTGATACTCCTTTTTGGTAGTTTTTAATCATATAATATTTATTGTAGCATCAATGTGATAGATATACATAAAAAACGAAGTAATCAGGTAATCCATTTCATTGTGTTGTTCATGATTCGGTCGATTCGGTTATTATCCTCAGCCGAAGCCGAAACCAAAGTCATCGGTTAGTCTATTTTATTAACCAATCGGTGTTCGGTTAATCACTTAAGTTTATTCGGTTAGATTGACTGTTTTTTGTTTGGTTCATTTAATTTCAATTAATAGCAAAAAAACAAACTTTTGCTTAAAAATATATGAAGTTGAGGTATAAAGACATTAAATGAAAGTATAATTATATGAAATGGATATATAAAATATGAGATATATGAACCGAATGTATAAAAGCTAGAAATATATGAAAATATTTATGATTCGGTTCGTTTCAGCTCATTTTGGTTAAACGAGAGTACAAAAGAATTGATAATTGGTTTTTGGTTAATTCGGTTTTCAGTTAATTCAGTTTTTGGTTGATTTCGGTTCGGTTTCGTCTGTTTTTGGTTTGGTTTAGGTTAACGATTTAGTTTACTCACCGATAACCGGTTTTGGTTAATAACCGAGAGGTGCGCACGCGATGCGGCGGGAAACACATACATTGCCACGGTGAGCATTGTTCTGTTGGTTAGATTATTATCTACAACCGAAATCGAGGTCATCGATTAGTTTATTTTATTAAACAATCCGTTTTCAGTTAATCGTTTTGGTTTATTCAATTAGATTGACAGTTTTTGGTTTGATTAATTTAATTTCGGTTAACAGCCGAAACCAAACTTGGGCTAAAACTTTTGATTAGAAATACATGAAATTTAGGTATAAATACATGACAAGGATGTATAGGTACATGAAATGGAGGTACAAATACATAAAATGGGTGTATAATATGATATCATGAATTGAAGGTATAAAAGCTAGAAATATATGAAAATATAATTGTTGGGTTCCGTTAAATTTGGTTAAATGAAGGTACAAATAAATCAATAACCGTTTTTGGTTAATTCAGGTTTCGGTTAATCAATTTTTAGTTAATTCAGTTTTATTGATTTGAGTTCGGTTTCTGTTAATGATTACTCACCCTTAGACACTGTTAATCACATAACGTATCAATTTTTTTATTAACAAAACTATAGCAATACTATACTTAAATTAAAGAGAATAAAATCCTCCTTTATATGATGTAATTTTAAAATAAATATTAACGTACCAAAAAGTTATAAACGTCTAACATGGGGGGGGGGGGGGGTTAGTTTTTTATAAGGGAAAAAGTGTAACTAATATCTAATTATCTATAATTTTGTTAAAGATGAGGGATTAAAGAGAAATCTAAATGAGAGGATTAAATTGACGGTATTTAATCACCTGACAATATTTTAGCTATTAAACATTCTGGGATAATAACTAAGTACGTTGGGCTTTAATCACTTACATACTAAGGCATCATCTACCTGTTCTCTTTTAATTCACACGTCAATAATGACCAAGACAGCTACTGAAATGTCGACAAAATGAGTAGGTCGTCACAATACCTTTGGATTTATTTTAAACATTATAATTTATAAGATATGACAAGAATACGTAAAAGAATTATAAGTTTGCTGTGGAGGGGGGAAAGTGTAACTAATTACCCATACTTATATTAAAACTCAGGGACTAGAGTGTAATAAGATGAGATGCTAAAATATAATTATTGCTAAAACATCTAGAGCTACTTTTCTAAGCAAGTTTTTCTATATATAACATATACAACTAATTTTCAACACTAAACACTTAAACAATTATCACCAAACTTCATAATTTTCAAATTCAAAATCAAGCCCTAGTTGTAATTGTTGATTCCTTCTAACTAACCATTTAAACACATTAAACTTTAACTAGAACAACACAATCAACCAACTAAAGTTTCAAAAAATAGCAAAATCAACAAAAATTTCAAACTTTTTTAGCAATTGTATTTCTCCTAAAAATCCAAATAAAACAAGAAAACAAAAAATAATCAAACCATACCCAAAAATAGTGATGAGATGTTGTTTTCGTGAGTTTAGTGGCCGAAATTGCGGTGGGTTGGGTTATTGTATTTTAGTTCAAATTATATTATTAGATTGGGTTGGGCTTGAGTTATGGTGTGTTTATTGGGTTAAAGGTTAAGAGAAAGTTAATTGGGTTAAGTGAAAGTTAATTAGTTAAGTGGAAAGTTAATTAGGTTGTATTTAAAAAAGAACATCAGTGTTTACGTAAATTTTTTTACAAATTCATAAGATTTTTTTCCTAAGGGGGCGGTCGAAAATTTCCAAGGGGTGCGGATGAAAATTTTCAAGGGGTGCGGTCGGGATTTTACCAGGAATTTAGCACTAAATTTTATTTTTTCAAGGGGTGCGCCCGCCCACCTTAAGATATAGGTGGGTACGCCCCTGGCGATGGCGTCGGTGATGGATAGTGGTGGTGGGTGGTTGTGAAGGTGGTGGGTTGTGGTGTTGTTGATGAATGGTGTAAGGGGATGGAATGAAAAAAAAATAGGGGTGGATGGAATGCTTTTGAGGGAATGGAATGCCTTATGGAATGAGTGATTCCATTACATTGACTAATCAAACACCATTTTCTTCGTTCTCTAATAATGATTCATTACATTCCGCCTCTCATACCAAACACTACTTAAAAGTTTGTATTAAATCAAACTAGTTGATTTTCCGCCCGCATGTTGCGGCGGGGACCTAATGTCTGCAAAACGCATATCGGCAACAGCAAGTAGATACCGAAAATCAAAACATAAATAACGATGACGTGGTAACGATAGTCACTCCGTCCCAAAAAAACGATTTTAAATAAACTAATATATAATAATAGGACCCCACACGTCCTACACGTTGGAAATTCAGTTGTTTTCAGTTTAGTTATTATGGTGCTAACACGTTAAAATATGGATGAGCTCGGTACCGGTAACGGCTCCGAGAGTACTGATCCGGAAAATCATTGAAATTAGGTACCTGCACCGAAAATGCTCGGTACGATACGATATGGTATTTTAAGGTATAAATTAGTAAATACAGGTATGGTGCTAGACCGGTGTCGAACCGAAAGTAACGATTCTGAAAACACCAAATTGGTACCGAAAATGATTGGTATAGTAAATTTGGTACCGATACGATACCGGTTTGATTATAGGATTTGATACGATTTGCTCATCAATAATCTAAATATCCAAGTTAATTTTACATGCTACAATTCATTCATTATAGGAAAAGATAAAAAAGAAAACAAAATAAGTTGCTGTGTATATAAAACCTTAATCAAACGAAATACAGTTTACTTACAGTGTGTATGAAAAGTAATCTACACGGTGCAATTACTTGCGTTGCTACAGGATTTGATGAGCTCGGTACCAACCGGTACCGGAAATACCGTTACCGAAAATCCCTAAAAGTGAGTACCGATACCGATTATACCTGGTACGGTACGGTTCGGTACCGGTTGGTACTGGTACGGTACCGGTATTTAAGGGTAAAAACCGGTGAATACCGGTGCCGAACCGATACCGAAAATGTCAAAAGTCGATACCGATTCAGTATCGAAAATATATCCGGTTTGGTAAATTTGATACCAGTACCGGTACCCGATACCATTTGCTCATCCCCTTGATGATGTTACTATTCATTGGATTGTGTATGACAAATAATCTAAATCGGTGCAATTACTTGCGTTGCTACGTTGCTAGGATTTGATGAGCTCGGTACCAACCGGTACCGAAAATCCCCAAAAGTAGGTACTGGTACCGAATATACCTGGTACGGTACGGTTCGGTATCGGTCGGTAACGGTATGGTACCGGTATTTGAGGGTAAAAATCGCTAAATACCGGTGTCGAACCGATACCAAAAATGTCAAAAGTCGATACCGATTCAGTACCGAAAATGTCAAAAGTCGATACCGATTCATTACCGAAAATATACCCGATTCAATAAATTTGATACCTTATTGCCCCGATTTACTGTTTGATTTAATAAATTTGATTTACTGTTCATTTCATTTTTAATATAAAAAATAAATAAATAAATAAAGATAATTGTTGGTCAAATCAAGATTAAGAAGAATATTTGAGGTAGTGAGTTCCTTCTCAAATTTAATATATTATCATTACCTTTTGGCTTGCTTGATTATTTTTAATAATTTTCTGTGTATACTTTTTAAGTTTTTTAGCAAGTTTAAAGTAGACATCTCACTTTTTTTTGTGTTATAAATTTACTATCTTTGTATTTTCTTTTCTTTCTTTCTTTCTTGTACTTTCTCATACTTTAAAAAAATTTCTTTTCTTTCTTTAAAAAACTTCAATTTATTATTGCATAAGTGTACACATTCATAACAAACTTCTAAAATCTCACAGTCAACATAAAAGCAGATTAACCGAACCATAAACATAAAAACCAACAAAGCCGAACCGAAAAATCAAAGCACCACTTTAACCGATGGTTCTGTCCTAGATTCTTTTGTTAACCGACTTTCCATGTCAGTTTTAGTTACACATATCCACAAAACCGATTTGACTGAGCCAAATCAAAGTGAAATCCAAATACATCAAATTGTTAGTCAAACTAAGATTTTGGAGAAAAAAAAATATGCAATAGATTTTAAAATTTTAAAAATCAAATATATAAACAGAATAAAAATTTTCCCGCAACGGTTCACAACGACCACCATTCTTTCAAACTTGAACACGCGTATTCCACCCCTCATTTTGATTCTTCTTTTACAAACCCTAATCTTCTTCGACGAAGCTTCGTTTTTACAAACCCTAATCTTCTTCAACGAAGCTTCGTTCTCGCTTTAATTCTTCTAATAAAAGGTAATTAGGTTTCAATCAACCACAATGTCTTCTTACTTGTTAGTTTTCAATTAATCAGTGTTTTAACTTGCTTCAGTTATGATCGATCAATATATTGATATAATTGTTGAATGATTTGAAGAATCGTAAGTTTATTTTCGATGAATTCTGTACTTTGAAAGTGTTACGGATTAGTTTTAAGTTTTTAACATATTGTTTACTGTAAATCTTCTTTACTGATGATTACTGTAAGGCAGTTAGGGTTATCTATGTGTTTTCAGTGTTATGTTATGGATGTGTGTTTATTTGATCAGATTGTATGAAATCAGTGTTGTAACTTGCTTCGGTTGTGATCGATCAATACTGAAGTTATAGTTGAATGATTTGAAGAATCGAAGGTTTATTTTCGGTTATTTTTGTAGTTTTATATTGTTACGAGTTTCTGTTAGGGTTTGTCTGTGTGTTTTCTTGTTGTGTGTGATGTTGAACGGTGAAATAATGCTTTTAGTGTTCTGTTATGGATGTGTAATTCTTTTTAGTGTTAAATGTGATTTGATCAGATTGTATGACATCGGTGTTTTGACTTGCTTCGGTTGTGATGGATCAATACTGATATTATAGTTGAATGATTTGAAGAATTGTAGGTTTATTTTCGATTATTCCTGTACTTTGATAGTGTTACGAGTTTGTTCTTACATATCGTTTAGTGTAAATTTGCTTTAATGATGATGACTGTAAAGCGGTTAAGGTTATCTGTGTGTGATTTTAAATTGGTGAAACAATGCTTTTAGTGTTATGTTATGCATGTTTGTTTGTTTTTTGTATTGTATGTAATATGATCAGATTGTATGAAATCGGTGTTTTGACTTGCTTCGGTTATGATCGATCAATACTAATATTATAGTTGAATGGTTTGAAGAATCCTAAGTTTATTTTCGATTATTTTTGTACTTTGATAGTGTTACGAGTTTATTTTAACATATCGTTTGCTGTAAATCTGCTTTAATGATGATCACTGTTAGGCAGTTAGGGTTATGTGTGTGTTTTGTTGTGTGTGATGTTGAATTGGTGAAATAATGCTTTAAGTGTTATGTTATGGATGTGTGTTTGTTTTTAGTGTTATGTGTGATTTGATCGGATTGTATGAGATCAGTGTTTTGACTTGCTTCGGTTGTGATCGATTAATACTGATATTATTGTTGAATGATTTAAAGAATCGTAGGTTTATTTTTTCTTGTTTTGGTACTTTTGTAGTGTTACGAGTTTCTTCTAATCACTGTTAGGGTTTATGTGTGTGTTTTCGTTGATGGTTTGAGTAGACTTGTTTTATTGAACTTCTATGTTGAGAGGATGAAGAATTATAAATTGTATTATAAAATCTCGTGTGTGATTTTGAATTGGTGAAATGATATTTTCAGTGTTCTGTTACGGATGTGTATTTGTTTTTAGTATTATACTATTATATGTAATTTGATGATTTGTTCTGATTGTATGAAATTAGGTAAGAGCAATATGGAGATCTCAGACGATGAAAATGACGCTAGCTTGCCGTTAGATTTTGATATGAATGAATCTATTCATGAAGGTACCTCTTGATTTTAATATATATTGATCTTGGTCAAATTGTGCACGAATAGATATATATTCTTTCATTTGTAGAATCTTTGATAAGTTATTGACATATTTAACGATTGGAGGGATGATTCTGTTGAACGCATTAATGTAGGTCTTGACAATGCTAAGGTTGACGAGCCAGAGAGAACGGAAATCGATGAAGAAACTTTTAGAGGGAGGGACATGTTACAGTTATTTGAAAACAAGGTCGAACTTGTTCGTGACTATCTTGATAAAGAAGATGCTTTGAAAAACAAACAAGAAGATACAAAACCGACATTAATGTGGAAAGTATGGGAAGACGAGAATGAGAAATGGCTTGACCATCATAGGCCAGAGAATATTAATTCGGAACATTCGGATGAGACAGCTGATCCATCACCAGATTTTGTTATGACGCTTTTACGGTACCAAAAAGAATGGTTAGCATGGGGATTAAAGCAAGAAGAATCTGCTTCACGAGGTGGAATTCTTGCCGATGAAATGGGAATGGGGAAGACCGTGCAAGCTATCGCTCTTGTACTCGCTAAACGAGCACTTTGTCGTGAACTTGATGAACCTCGTGTCAAGACAACCCTTGTGATATGCCCATTGATCGCTGTCATGCAATGGGTTGATGAGATTGATCGATGCACTACAAAAGGAAGCAACAAAGTACTGGCGTATCATGGGCCCCACAGGGGGAAAACGCTTTTTGAATTCTCTGCGTATGATTTTGTCATAACTACCTATTCTATTGTGGAGAGTGAATATCGGAAAAATTTCATGCCACCAAAGGAAAGTTGTGAGAAGTGCGGGAAAAAGTTTTACGCAAACTCACTAAAAGTTCACGTTGCACGTTTTTGTAACGGTATTAAAACTGTGAAGCAATCAAAACAGTGCAAAACTGCTAAAGTGGATGATAAGAACAATAAAAAGGGTTTGAGTACTTTTTTGCACTCTGTAAAATGGACTCGCGTAATTTTGGATGAGGTATGTCTTCTTTAACGGTCTATTGCTTTACAGATCATCTTATTGTTCTGTTTTTTTTTCGTATATAATCTGTTCAAATATTTATGCAGGCTCATTACATAAAAGATAAACATGGTAGTACTGCACGCGCTGTTTTTGCTTTAGAATCTTCCTATAGATGGGCTATGAGTGGGACCCCTTTACAGAATCATGTTGGAGAACTCTACTCGCTCGTAAGTTTTCTTCATGTTAACTTACTGTTACTGTTACAGTTTGCTATTCTTCATTTCTGAATTATATTATCCGTTTCTTTGTTTTAGGTTCACTTCTTACAAATAACTCCTTATTCTTATCACTTCTGTCGCGACTGTGATTGTAAAGTTCTTGAACATACGTAAGGTTCTTTTAATTTTCTTCCATATCTATATGTTGAAGATATCAATTCTTTTATTTGTTGGATTGTAGTAAAGATTTTTCATGTCCACACTGTCCTCATTCATCAAATAGACACTTCAGTTGGTGGAACAAAGTGAGTTATACTTTATTACTTTGCATGTTCTTGTGCTTTGTGATTACCAATTGTTTGGGGTTTAAAGTGTTTTTTAACTTTTATTCCGATCAGTATATCGCTCTTCCCATTGCACGTAATGATGGTAGTGGAAGAGTTAGAGGTACGCATTTGCTAAAAGATAAGGTTTTGAAATGCATAATGTTAAGGCGTACTAAGAAGGGCCGAGCAGCTGATCTTACACTCCCCCCTAGAATAGTAAGTTTTGATGTTATATTACTTGATTTAAAATAAAACCATGTTTTGATACCCTTTAATTGTTGTATTTTGGATGTCATATTCATAGATTTCCGTGAGGCGTGACTATCTTGATAGTACAGAGAAGGACTATTATACGTCACTCAAGAAGGATAGTCAGGGGCAAGTTAATAGGTAACTCCCTTTATTTAATATGTATTGAATACAGTCCATATTGAGAATATATTAGAGTTTCTTTTCATCAAAGTTGTTTCTGAAATGATTTACTGTTTGCAGATATGTTGAAGAGGGGACATTGATGAGCAACTATGGACATATCTTTAGCCTCCTAACACGCCTGCGACAGGTGATCAGTTACTCGTTTATTTAGATTAATGATAATGTAAAGAACACCATGTCCCACATCTTACCTTTTTGCTTCTAATTTAGGAACCGCATATTTTTATGGGAGTAAAATGCCATTTTCGTCCTTGACGTTTGGCCACTTTTGCGACTTTCGTCCAAAGGTTTGTTTTTCTGCATTTGGATTCAAAAGGTTTGAAATCTTGCCATTTTTATCCAACGCGTTAACTCTATCCATTCTTCTCCGTTAAATGAGGGGCATTTCCGTCTTTTTAGACATTTTTTTATTAAAAAACACTGTAAGAAATGAAGATCCACCTCTGTTGACTTTCTCCCCACCCAAATCCTTTGATCATCACAATAAATGTCTAAAAAGACGAAAATACCCCAAACATAACGTAAAAAATGAATGGAGTTAACGAGTTGGATGAAGATGGCAAGATTTCAAACCTTTTGGATCCAGATGCGGAAAAAAAAAACCTTTGGATGAAAGTCGCAAAAGTAGCCAAACCTCAGAGGGACAAAAATGGCATTTTATTCTTTTTTTGGCTTATATACCAACTTTGAGAGCTTATATGCACTACTATTGTGAATTAGTAATATGACCGAATTTAACTATCATTAACACTGCAGGCTGCTGATCATCCTTATCTTGTGATGTACTCCAAATATGCTGTTGGAAGGACAAGCAACAGCAAATATAGTGATGAACGATTTTGCGATTTATGTCATGACTCAGCAGAAGACCCTGTGGTACTATATTCACACTAGTAGTTCTTCTTGATTTCACTTTAAAAGTATAATAAATAAATAAATATTGGTCAAAACTTTCCAGGTCACATCATGTGAGCATCTCTTCTGTTAGTCATGCCTGACTGAATTTTCCGCTAGCTTTGGTCAACCTGCATGCCCTTCGTGTTCAAAACCACTCACGATTGACTTTAGTGAAAGTCATAATGATCAAGAAATTCAGAAGGCTAAATCAAGTTTGAAAGGATTTAAACCATCTAGTATTCTAAACCGAATCCGTCTTGAGAATTTCCAGACAAGCACAAAAATCGACGCTTTGGTATGCTGTTCTTATTTTATCATATTTGTTCGAGTAAAATGCCATTTTCGTCCCTGAGGTTTGGCCAGTTTTGCAACTTTTGTCCAAAGGTTTGTTCGAGTAAAAGGACCGAATTGCCCTTTAAGTTAACAAAGAAGACGGAAATACCCCTGACTTAACGGAGAAAAATGGATGGAGTTAACGAGCTGGATGAAAATGGCAAGATTTCAAACCTTTTGGATCCAGATGCGGAAAACAAACCTTTGAACGAAAGTCGCAAAACTGGCCAAACTCAGGGACGAAAATGGCATTTTACTTATTGGTTCTCTTTTCTTTATTTTTGTTAATCGATAGAGGTGTCCTTTTTGACCTATTTATTTATGCATGGAACTGGTAAAATAAATTTCATTATTAAAAAAAAACATGTTAAATGAGCTGAAACTCGCGTACTCGGTTAAACTCCTAAATCATTTTATTCAAAATATTAGGTTATTAGTGTAAGATTCAATGATTCTATTTTATTCAAAGCACACTAATTATTATTAAAAATCGAGAACAAAAAGTGGTTTGGGTCAAGTCAACCAAATCCGACACGTACAAGGTTACTATTTTAGACCCGTTTTTCAACCTGACTGACCAGCCCGTTAACTTTCAGAAGGAAGAAATCAGATGTATGTTTGAAAGAGACGGTTCTGCTAAAGGAATTGTATTCAGCCAGTTCACAACATTTCTTGATCTAATACACTATTCTTTGCAGAAGGTAAAAAACTACAACTTATTATGTGACAATGCTTTTAATTATATGGATTTAAAATACATGATTACCTTTTCAATCGCTATTATAGTATCTTAAAACAGAAAATACTGCATATTTGTAGGCATGTAAACGAACCAAAACGTTCATGAACTGTTCGGAACTTGTTCGGCGAGAAGTCCGTTTATTTAAATAAACAAACGAACATGAACATACGTTTTGTTCGTTCATTTATGTTCTTTATTTACATTTGTTTATGTGCGTTCGTTTATGTTTGTTCGTTTCGATTTAAATACATAAGTAGTCATGTTTATATAAATATAAATATAAATATCAAATATCAAATATAAAGGAACATTCTAACTACATATATAAATATAACTAATTGGACTTTCTAGTATAAAAATGGGTTTCTAATGGAATTTATCGTAATTGATCACTAAATTATATATTAAAAAATTACTTTATGTTTAGTCAATTATGTTCATTTATATTTGTTAAATTATCTTTATTTTTTTTGTTTACTATTTGTTAAATTATGTTCATTTAAGTTTGTATTTGTTCGTTTACGTTCATGAATTGTTCATTTAGGTTTTAAACGAACTAACAAAAACGAACACGAACATGCCCATTTTCTTAACAAACGAACATGAACCAAAAAATGTTTTCGGTTATATGTTTTTTTCGTGTTTGGTTAAAGTTAAATGAACAAACACGAACATGCCTTTGTTCGCATGGGTGGATCTTAATAGGGTTGTGGCAGGGCCACGGCCCGGGCAAGTTTTTCGGCCGTAGTGCTAATTTTCCGCATTTCGATCGAAATTTTTTATATATACTATGTTTGGCCCGGGCTTGCCCGGGCTTTTTTTAGTGCCCATGTCTTTCGGCCCTGGCACGTTCAACGGGCAAGATCCGCCACTGTTTGTTCGTGTTGGTTTGGTTCATTTACAGGCCTACATATTTGACACTTAAAAGTCAAAGGTTGACTTTTTTTTTGTATGTTGTGATTTGCAGAGTGGTGTGAAATGTGTTCAGTTAGATGGATCCATGACTATGGATGCAAGAGAAGTTGCGATTACGAGATTTATCAATGACGGAGACTGCAGAATCTTCTTGATGAGCTTGAAAGCAGGTGGCGTTGCTCTAAATCTCACAGTTGCCTCACATGTAAGACTTAAAGTCATCATCTTCCATGTTCTTTTAACCGTCAACCATTTGACTCAAGTTTCTTAAACCCTTAGGTATTCTTGATGGACCCGTGGTGGAACCCCGCTGTGGAGCAGCAAGCCCAAGATCGAGTCTATCGTATCGGTCAATACAAACCAATCAGGTTGGTTTAATGGTTTCATAGTTCATTTATTTTCGTATAGATGACAAAACGGGTCGGGTCAGGTAAAAGGTCAAAGTGTGAGATTGTATTGCATAATGCAGGGTTGTGAAGTTTGTAATGGAAGACACAATTGAGAAGGATATTCTAGAAATGCAGGAGAAGAGGAAATTGGGGTTTGAGGGGTAAACTTGTCATTATTTTTCTTCACTTTACTTGCATTATTGTATATACTTGCAGTTTATATGGTTTTGGTTTGCAGGACAGTTGGTGGCCGTAATGAAGCTCTGGAAAAGCTAAGCCATAATGACTTGATGCAACTTTTTTTGCATGTATAGGGAGGTATAAATAGTTTGTCTTCTTAACATGTATATTGTTCATGTTAAAGTGTATTTTCGGTATTTGATATAACAACGTATTACCTGAAATCACATATTGCTCTTCGAACTTTTGTGCGGTTATAGGTAAACAGGCATATTGCTCTTTAGATTCTTTCTTAGCATGCGGCCCGGTTTCTGTTGGTTTTAAACTTTTAATTCTTAGACGCGACATTCTTTGTGAAACTCCATGACACAGTTGTTAGTTTTCATCATCTGGTTCTAGTGATCATCTTGATGCAATATTTTTGTATGTCTTACTAAGATTCTAAGCTACTTTTAAAATGGTTATTGTCTATAGAACAGAGATATCAAGTTGTGTTGACTGGTCTAAAACTTTTATAAACATCAAGTGCATCATATATAAGTACAAAGGCTACATTACTCTAATAATAGTATACTAGGTGTAGTACCTGTGTAACCACACGGGTAGGTTTAGTAATGATCGAAATCAAATACTAAAAAACAGATTATAGTATATCATTTAAATTTTGGTCTTTATTTCTATATCTTTATAAAGTAATGTTGAAGACAGTATGTGTGACCACACGGGTAGTTTTAATAACCATCGAAATAGATTATAATACATCATTTAAATTGTTTGTATTTAGTTCATGTTTGATATAGAAATTAGCTAACTAACTCAAAATTTCTTGTCTAAACTGAAAGCATGACCTAATTTTATATTGTCTAATAATTAAAGCCTGACCTAATTCAAATAACCAAATGTTATTAAACAGTTCAATAAAGCCCCTTATATTTGATCCAATTAAGCTTACTAATGGATTAGATTTTGTAGGCCCGTTAAAACCCTTCTATCAAATATGGGTTAGATTTATTAAAGACATGTATGAAATGTCCTTAATACCCTTATCCCTTAATATCCCTTAATATTCCTTAATACCCTTATCCCTTAATACCCGTAACATAGGCAGATTTACATCAGATTATAATATATCATTTAAATTTTGGTGTTTAGTTCTATTTATACTATATTAGACCATGTTTTATAGATAAGTATTATTTTAGTTTAATCTTTTCTAATTAATTTATATATAATCCTCCTACTAAATATTATTTAGTTTAATTTCTTATGGATAATTATTTTTTAGTTTAATCTCCTTGTCATCATCACACTTCTCCAAAAATGCAACTTGACTGTTATAAGTTGTATGAAATGACAAACATCATCACCGATCATTATCATCATCACACTTCTCCAAAAATCTCCAAATATCTCTCTCAACTCTCAACAGTCAACACAGATCTTCATCATCTTCATCCAGCTTCATCATCATCATCCATCTTCATCTTGAAAACAGAGGTTTGAATCATCATCTTATCTATATATATTTTTGATATTTGTGATGTTTTTGTAAAAAAACAGATGGTTGATTTGGGTATTTTGTTTCAGTTTTTTATAATGATAATCTGAATGCCGCATGATGATGATGATGATAATCAGTTTTTTGTGAATGTTTTTTTGAAAAAACAGAGGGTTGATTTGGGTATTTAGGTTTCAGTTTTTGATAATGATAATCTGAATGCCGCATGATGAAGATGATAATCAGTTATTTGTGAATCAATTTTTGATAATCAGTTTTTTATAATCAGTTCTTTGATAATCAGTTTTTGATAATCAGTTCTTTGATAATCTGAATGCCATATGATGATGATAATCACTTATTTGTGAATGGGTTGATTTGGGTATTTTGCTTTCAGTTTTTCAGGTTTGTTTGTTCTGTTTTGGTCCTGTTTTGTTCTGTTTTGTTTTGTTCTGTTTGTTTGTTTTATTTTTGTTCTGCTTTGTTATGTTTGTTTGTTTTGTTTGTTTTGCTTTGAAAAAACAGAGGGTTGATTTGTTTTGCTTTGTTCAGTTTTGTTTGTGATGTTTTTTTGTGAAAATTTTGTACAGAATGGCCGTGGATGTAAAGATACGCAAAACACCAACTACGAAGGCGAGAACACTTGACAACCTCCTAAAAGATAGTACGGTGCACATAAGGAAGTGATTGATCAAAAGGATCAATTGCATATGAATGAATACAACCCCAGTGGCAGATATGTAATTAGCGAGCTCTGGAATTTCAAGGAAAATCTAAGAGCTACACTGGCGTTATATTCATTCATATGAATGAATATAACCCAAGTGGCAGATATGTAATTAGCTACACTGGGGTTATAGTCATTCATATCTGCTACATTCCGAAGTGCACCGTCAGTAAAGATTCACAATTGCTTGTGGTGGTATGACGTTTTGTCCCTGTATTGTATGTTACAGTCTTTTGTTATCTAGTCTGTAAGTTCCGTCAAGTCTACGAAGTTAGTATGACGTTTTGTCTCTGTATTGTATGTATTAAAACTTTACATTTAATATACAATTTAGGCTTTAATAATTTGTTATAATTTGTTATAAAAAATATTAACAATGCCAATACAACTTTCATCAACAACTCTCCTTAAATATCAGGTTATGTGAATGATATGAGAGAACCAACTGGATCAACTTTTTCTGTAATAGCAACTCTTCTGGAAGATGTCCTCCTTTCATCAGTTACAATAGATAAATCAACATTCAATGAATGATTAATAGTTATAAGAAAACTCTATAGAGAATACAGTTTGTAATATTTGTTAATGGGCTGCTCTCAATGTTATGATTTGACGATTTAAGTTGTGTGACCATTGAAGATACAAACAATGATAGATTGGTGAATTATACTTAGTGTTGTTAAAAAACTGTTTTGAAAACACTTTTGGCTTAAAACATTGGTTTCAAACACTGTCCTTAAATCAACAATAGTTTCAAACAGTGTTAACCCAAAAATGGTTTCAAAACATATCATTAACAACACTATATTAACCGAACAGTGACAAACTAAACTACTGCTTCTTCCTTCCATTGTTGCATGTCAAGCACTGATGTTTGACATTCAGTGGTTTCCTCAAAGTTGATCAGTCCTTGAGTGGGCACTACTTTAATCAACAGCAGTATTTATATAGCATCAGTAGATTGAACCAGCAGTGTTTAATCCTTAACAGTCTTCAGGGCTTCATCAGCAGTTTGAAGGACAGCAACTGTTGTATAGAGACAGTGGATAGATGTGACACCTGTGTCACTTCAACCATCCAACAAATGCCAAACCAATGAAATATTGTATTTCATACTTTGGACTTGTATAAATATGTGTATCTTTTGCACATATCAGCTCTTGTTCGATTTCAAGCTCTAAATCGCTTTCTGGAAGGTTATACGCGCACTGATGCGTAAATATAACCAGTTTAAATGCAACGAACACTCCGGAATAGTGAAATAGGCTTAACATACCTTAAATAACCTTTAAATAACTTAGAAATAAGTTTCGAAGGCTTTGGTGTGACAAAAACAAGTTAATTCGACTACAGGGACTAAACTTGACAAACTGCGAAAGTATGCCAATTTGAACTGTAATAGACATTCCGGAATATGACCATAAGTTAAACATACCATAAATATCCTTTACATAGCTTAGAAATAGGCTTTGAGGGGTTCAGTATGCTAAAATAAACTTTTGGGTCATTCAGGGACTAAAAGCGTCAAAAAGTGCACAAGTTTGCACTTTCGCGCATAACTCACGTTCTGACTACATCTGGACATCCAAAAATTTATGTAAGCACTAAAATATTTTATTTTAGTGTTTGACATAAGAAAAATCCATTCGTCGCGTCATTTGGATCGTTTTTCGCGCTTATGCGCATTCCGTCGTAATTAACCGAACATCGCGATCGTACGGCTAAACGAACCGACATCCGTGATGTTTCCAAGAATATTTCATGTTCCCTATGCCTTAACATCATTGTGAAGCTTGAAATTTGGTTTGACGGGTGTTAGAAGTGTCGTTACGCAACGAAACAAGGTGCAGGGGCCTGTTCTGCCACTTTTGAAAACTTCAGACCTGCAAGGCCCTTGCGCACCGTAACAAATATTTTGTTACGGTGCGCAAGCAGTGTCCAGATGCAGTAAATCAATTTTGGCTGCTGTTATCTGCCTCTAAACATTCCCCAAAGGTCAAGTGCCACTTGTTAAACTCTTGTGGTGGCCAAAATCAGTTACCATAACATCTTGACAAGTGTACGGGCTAGATCATTCCCTCTTTTCCAAGAAACGATCCTAACGGTGAACCGAAAACTATAAATACCCATCACATTCTCATTCATTTCTCACTAGAATCTGATCAATTGTGCTCTAAGTTGAAACCTTTGTTTCATACCTGAGCTATTTTGATCTAGATTAGCATTCGGGGACCCTTCGTAAGTGTTCCTTCGTTCTTTTATTGCTTTTCGAGTCCGAAAGTCAAACTTTGTTTGACTTTCTGCATTGACCAGTTTATGGTCGATGCGAAGTTCGTTTGAACTTCATAACGTGAGCGTGATCACGATGGTTATAGTCCCTAGTGACTATACCTACTGATTACCACGTTATCTAGGCTCAGTGACGAGCCGTAGTTTCGGTCAGAATACGTATTCTTGCGTATTTTGTAACCAAACTACTTATGGGTATCAAAACCGTTTGTTTTGATACCAAACCTGTTTTCTAAACTTAGTTAAGCATGTTTTAGCATGCTTAGCTCGTCACTTTTAGTTTTGTGCTTGTCTAGGGTCGTAAAGGTAAGCGATCTAATCAATCGCTTATACTTTCGAACCCGACCCGTTTGGTCGATCATTAGGATCCGACCAAGCACATTAGGTGGCCATAGTATATATGGAATAACCTTCCGAGGTTATACCTTATGGTCACATCGTTTAAGTAGTTGTATGATAGGTAGTTTATGTGCCTTAGGTAAATTTCCAAAATACCCTTTTCATGTATAATTGGTAATTAAGCTTATGTAACCTAAACTTTTGTACATAACTGATTATACAACATGATTAAACACGTTTAGGCATATAATACTTGTCATAGGACTAGTTAGACGTCTCGAACGCGCTTTGCGCGCACGACGCGTTAAAGTAACGTATGTTACCTTAATGGGTCGCGATGGGTCGAAAGCACTTAGGTTAGTCTCAATGTAGTATGTAGGCCTTGTTAAACCATATCATATGAGTTCCAATACTCATTTGATTTACCAAGCCTCATCCTATCCGATCTCCCGATTTAAGTCCGGTTTATTTATATAGTTTTAGATTGCCGACTGATTCCGTGCTCCCTCTAGCTTTGTTTGGTTGTTGTTCAAGACCTCTAAGCATTCTCAGGCGAGTACATTATTCCCCTATTTTACTGTTTTCAACTGTTTTGGGGTGACTCATATGTGCTAAATGTATTAACAATGATTTCAAGAACGATTACAATGATTTCAAAAACAATTACAATGTGGTTTCAAGAACGATAACAATGGTTTCAAGAACGATTACAATGGTTTCAAAAACAATTACAATGGTTTCAAGAACGATTTCAATAAAGTGAACAAACTTGTTGGTTGTAGTTACATAACCAATGACATTCATTAGCAATGATCAAGCCGACCAGTATTAGGTTATGGTACCATAGGATCTGACAAATCCCGTTATTCTCTATACCCATGGTTATGTGTGGGTATTTTGGGTGACGACTGAATCTGTAATTATTAATTTACCCTTTGGTAAGGGTTTGTTAAGAACGAGAACGAGTTGGAACGATGAACGAGTCAAGAAGGTTTGAATGTTATTAGAAAAATCGACCATAAAGTAGTTTCACAATTAAAACAAGAACGATTTGAACGATTAAAACAACAAGAACGATTTGAACGATTTCACAAAATGTTTTAACGATTGGGTAAACATTTGAACATGATTTACATCTGATTATGCATTTCCACGAAACATAGTATTGATTTAAACCAAGTTTTACTTCAATACTTTGTTTTGTGCGTTTCACCTATGGTTTAGTTGAAGCATTTCACTAGCCATACGTATCATTTTGGTTACACATTACATGGTTTACATTTGACACAAACACTTTTGAAATTGGTTATACATAACTTGATTTACATCTTGACATGAACATTTTGACATATTATTCCAATACATTTGGCAGTTGGTTTACACATAGACATCTTACATTGTTGGTTTGGTTTGAGTAAGTGATTTAAGTAACGAGGCGTGTGTAATATGATATAAGCATGGTGGATACGCCGCTGGTACTTCCTATATATAAGTGCTTATATGGTATTACATATCGTAGCATTGTTTAAATCATTTCAATTTAAACATATAACATTTTATACAAATAACATACTTTTCACAATACATTGGTGTACAAGCAACTTAACTTATACAAACTCATTTTACATGGTTATTCACTTAACCATACATTATTCTTTTATACATATATATTATTTTTCAAATGATTTACAAAGACAAAGAAAATTACAAGGTTCATGACTAAACATTTTCTTAAACAGAAGTCATGAATCTTATTTTCACAAAACCTATGTACTCGCCAGCATTTCTTTGCTGACCTCGTTTTCACATATGTTTCAGGTATTGTTGAAAGATATCGATTGATAGGATGCATGCTCACATAGGACTGGACAAGGCCTTAGTGACTCAATAACAATGATAGACTATGTTTAAATTGTGTATTTAGATTTCCAGACGATGTAATTATTCAATGTTTAATAAAACGAAACACTTTTTGGTATCCATGGTTATGAAACATTAATTCTGTTACAACACTCCCCGACGCTTCCGCCACGTTTTGTATGTTACACGTGGTCGGGGTGTGACAGTAGAGGACATCAAATGTTATAAACACTTTCAAGGGGAAAGCCTGGTGTAAACTACTGCTTATGATGAATGATTAATAGTAATAAGAAAACTCTATACACCATACAGTTACTGAATTTAGGCACAAGTTATCAAATCCACCTGAGAAGGTTTCCAGGACAGCGCCAAAAAATATCATTAACAACACTATTTTAGCCGAACAGTGGTTTCAAACACTGCTAACCTTAACCACTGATTCTATACAATATAAGTGACAAACTAAACTACTGCTTCTTCCTTCCATTGTTGCATGTCAAGCACTGATGTTTGACATTCAGTGGTTTCCTCAAAGTTGATCAGTCCTTGAGTGGGCACTACTTTAATCAACAGCAGTACTTAGATAGTATCAGTAGATTGAACCAGCAGTGTTTAATCCTTAACAGTCTTCAGGGCTTCATCAGCAGTTTGAAGGACAGCAACTGTTGTATAGAGACAGTGGATAGAGGACATCAGATGTTATAAACACTTTCAAGGGGAAAGCCTGGTGTAAACTACTGCTTATGATGAATGATTAATAGTAATAAGAAAACTCTATACACCATACAGTTACTGAATTTAGGCACAAGTTATCAAATCCACCTGAGAAGGTTTCCACGACAGCGCCAAAAAATATCATTAACAACACTATGTTAACCGAACAGTGGTTTCAAACACTGCTAACCTTAACCACTGATTCTATACAATATAAGTGACAAACTAAACTACTGCTTCTTCCTTCCATTGTTGCATGTCAAGCACTGATGTTTGACACCCAGTGGTTTCTTCAAAGTTGATCAGTCCTTAAGTGGGCAGTACTTTAATCAACAGCAGTACTTAGATAGCATCAGTAGATTGAACCACCAGTGTTTAATCCTTAACAGTCTTCAGGACTTCATCAGCAGTTTGAAGGACATCAACTGTTGTATAGAGACAGTGGATAGAGGACATCAGATGTTATAAACACTTTCAAGGGGAAAGCCTGGTGTAAACTACTGCTTATGATAAATCCACTGTTGTGAACTAGTTTTGGCTTTAATTATCTGTTCCTCTGGTAGGGTTCAATCCCAATACTCTTTAGATTATTTTTCAGTACTGTAAAACTTATCAAAGTTTGAATTTTTTTCATTCATTCAATAATAAACCATAGTATTACAAAATTATGATTTTGAAAAATAATAAAAATAAAAAATTAAACATTACAATTAACACTTCCTAGAATGTCTCGTTCTCTCGCCTTCTTCCATCCAATTTCATTTTTTGTTTTAATTTGCAGATCAGCTAGCATATCACAGGTCTTCTGATCCTGTTTCAGCAAATTTGTGATAAACTCTTCCGCTTTTCTTTAAATTATGTTGGAGTAGAAGAGGCAACTTCATCCTGCAGTGCAATGCTACTCCAGGTTTGCTTATAATATTTATCACTAACCATACCAACTTTTTTGTTGAGTTCTTCAGCGTTTCTCTGTTCTTGGAGTGACCATGTTGAAAATTCGATTTTAAGATCAGTAGTATCTGACCAGTGGTAGAAGGTTTTCCTTGCCATTTAGGAAGAATGTGGGTGTTTTTGGACGGTTTGCTTTAGGATGAACGTTTTTTTTTTAAATTGAAGTGTTGATGTTTTCAAGTAAACTAATAATGATCCTTTATAGTGTTTAAAATATTTGATAGGATAACTGAAGAGACGTCTCCTAATTATGATAACCTTTTTTTGAAGGTTTCAATTTTGTTCTTTGGTTTTCTAGATATTTAATTTTACTTGTTTTCCCATGAAAACTCATTTTTCAAAGGTTTTGCATTAAAATGTTTGATAGGGTGACTGAACAGGCATCTCCCATATACACGTTTTTTACTGTTAAATCATTAAATGTACATGGTTTTTAAGTATAAATTTTTATTTAATGATTGCATTTAAATCTGACATTTGGCCTGTTTACATATATTCTATATAATAGCATTGCTAATAAAAAGTTTTTTCATCAAAACAGATTCATTCAGTGAAACAGAAGAGCAACTATTATTATTTTGCCTTAATTCTTATAAATATACTAAAATGGAGTCATATACTTCTGCAAAATCTGACGATTTCAAGCAACGTTTTATTAAACAAATCGAAGACCAAGTTTTGGCTGATAGGTATACTCTTCAAGAGTTGAAGAGGTGTTTTAACGGTCTGGAAGTTGGTCTGCTGACAAGAGACCAGGTTTCGAGGGACTTGAGGGCGATGCCGACTACTTCCGTTCGTGACCTGTGTGTTGCGAGTAATATAGAATGTGGAGAAAGAGACCTGGAGTTCATGAGAAAGATCAATGAGATACATCGAGAGGTTCAGTGCTCCATGGAGTTGAAGTTAAAGTTTCTTGATTCTTGTTATTAGAGTTAGACGTGTCTGATTAGTTTTCTTTTTTGTATGTAATTGCTACTTTCTTAATACTTCATATTTTAATCGTATTAATTTGTCAGCAGTTTTTACATTCCACTGCTTCATTCCAAGCAGGGCTTTGCTCTTTAGCAGCACTTGAGTTAGGACAGTACATTAAGTAGCATCACCTTGTCTTCAGCAGTTGTTGTACACAAGCAGTACTTAATGGACAGTAGTTGTAGTATACAAACAATGGATGAGGGCTATCAGATGTTATAACCACTTTCAAGGGGATAGTCTAATGCAAACAGCTGCTTATGATGAATCCACTGATGTGAACCAGTTTTGGCTCTTATTATCTGTTCCTCTTATAGGGTTCAATCCCAACAAAAGAGGCGTGTACAAAAGAGGCGCATCAAATTCAGATTATAATATATCATTTAAATTGTGGTCTTTAGTTCTATATCTTTATAAAATAATGTTAAATACAGTATGTATTAGTATTATAATAACCATAATGATAAAAGTTTTTGTTTATGTAAACTATCATGTGAACAAATATTTGATGAATTGACATTCGCACAAACTTTCATTAAAAGCAGTCTTATTTGGCCCAAACAAAACTTGTTCTTAGTTAAGTGTAACAAACGGATTTTCTTTAGTGGATAAGAACAAAATACATCTAACATTCTATAAAAAACATCATTAACAACACTATCTCGATGGTTAATAAAAATATTATGATATTAAAAAATAAGATGGTGGTACCTCTTCTTCTAATTTGAAAACTTTAATATTGAAATGCTGATGAAATTTTTCTTTTGCATAATTAATATAAAAATGCTATATTAGCCATAACATAAGAGCAAATACACCCCAAATAGAACAAAAGCAACAAACAAACTACACAGAAGCCTATACAAAATCCAAGTTTTACAAAATTGTTCCAGCTATCTAAGGTGAGATCCGCAATTTTTCTCCTTTTAACCATCCACCGGTATGATTTCATTCTGCCTTTATACTTTCCAGGAGATGTGTTGATGTATCCATATACTTTAGTTCAAAAACCCTCTCGTCTCGGTTCTTCCAATAAAGCTCTAAAAACATTTCATAAATTCAGCCAATTTCACTACATACAAATAGAAAAAAACGTAAATGGAAAGAACTACATTGATATGAAACCACCAAATCACAAAACCACTTTATTACCCTTCGCTTCCACACTTTCAACACACATCCAAACAGTGGTTTCAACCACTGTTTTAACCCAACAATGGTTTCAAACCTCCGTTTTAACCGAACAGTAGTTTCAAGCAGTGGTTTGAACAAATATTATTTCAATTTTTAAACTCAACTAAAACAAATTAATAACGTTAAAAATTACGATCATTAATATACATGATTTTTCTTTGCGTTGTGGCATTCATCAAATATTAACACATTGATAATATCCAACGTTAAGAATCTATGCCTCAATGCATTCCTTAAAATGTCAGGGGTCATGACCAATAGCTGTAAGAATGATGTATAACATATACGTGTGTTCAGTTTAAATTGAAAAATAAAAACTACATGATACAACAAAGGTAAAGAGTAACATAATAAAAGTTTATTACTCAAGATTGCATTTGTCTGCCTCAGGGGTACTTTACGTATTTGATCATTAGTCAAAATTCTGATGAGATTGTATGCAGTCAACAAAAAAGTCAAATGTTGACTTTTCATACCTGATTCTGATATCGTTGTTTCTTCCAATCAGCAGCATTCCAAAAATCAACACCTTTTTCATCCCAATACTCCTCCACTTTCAAATCAAGGTGCTTTCTCACATACTCCGCTTGCTAATAAGACAGACAAAGCTTCCATTAGTATGCTTTAACCACATGTTGAAAACATGTTCAAGAAACAACTAAGTCAACCGACATACCTGTTTGACCAATACAACAGTGGGTACCAACTACCAAGAACACAGCAATACACGGGGATGGTTTTTTCAGCAGATAAGCGTAGTGACATAAAAGCATAATCACGATCAACGTCTTGCCTGATCCCGTTTCCAAGAACACTATAGTGTTCTCCTTAATTGCCTGAGCTAATGCTTCTATCTGATAACTGCTATATTAGCCATAACATAAGAACAAATACACCCCAAATAGAACAAAAACAACAAACAAACTACACAGAAGCCTATACAAAATCCAAGTTTTACAAAATTGTTCCAGCTATCTAAGGTGAGATCCGCAATTTTTCTCCTTTTAACCATCCACCGGTATGATTTCATTCTGCCTTTATACTTTCCAGGAGATGTGTTGATGTATCCATATACTTTAGTTCAAAAACCCTCTCGTCTCGGTTCTTCCAATAAAGCTCTAAAAACATTTCATAAATTCAGCCAATTTCACTACATACAAATAGAAAAAAACGTAAATGGAAAGAACTACATTGATATGAAACCACCAAATCACAAAACCACTTTATTACCCTTCGCTTCCACACTTTCAACACATCCAAACACTTTCAACACACATCCAAACAGTGGTTCCAACCACTGTTTTAACCCAACAATTGTTTCAAACCTCCGTTTTAACCGAACAGTAGTTTCAAGCAGTGGTTTGAACAAAACAGTGGTTTGAACCACCGTTTTAACCCCAACAGTGGTTTCAACCACCGTTTTAACCCAACAGTGGTTTCAACCACTATTTTCTACACAAAACACTGTTTAACCCAACAGTCGTTTGAAACATCTGTTTTATATTCTAACACCTGTTCACAACAAATAGAGGTTTCAAACATAAAACAGACCTTTGCCAAATACATGTGTCACAACAAACTTAATTTATACTATCTATTACCTAAACCACTTTTCTGAACCACAAGTGATGATTGCATAAGGATCCAACATTCCATTCAGATTAGCACCAATAAGATTCTTCGCTGCTAACAGTTCCATTGAGATTAGCATAAGGATCCAACATTCCATTCGATTCGATTAAACAAAAACTCGTCCGATGAAACAGGTGCCCACTTCATCCATCCATCTCTACACAAAATTCAATCCCTAAACTAAATAATAAAAATGAAGATGTTATCATCCCATGAAATTAATTTGAACCAAGAAAATGTGAGAGCACATACCTTGGTTTACCAAAACTTTTGGTTCACATTAATAAACTTAATTAAAAATCAAAATTCGTTCAATCAGTCGATTATTAGGCACAAATTATTACAAGTTCAAATCATAAACATAAAGCACAATCGGTTTAACAATTGTGAATACAATAAATAATTTTATTTCAACCCGCAAATCTTTGCAAAACTCACCTACATCACCAACTACTGCTACTGCTGCTGAATCAACAACTGCTGCTGCTGAACCTCACAAATTCAATCTTCATATTCCTGAACCTCACAAATTCAATCATTTTGGTTTAACAATGGTGAATACAATAAATAATATAATTTCAATCAGTCGATTATTAACTGAACCTCACAAATTCAATCTTCATATTCATGCATCAACAACTACTGCTGCTGAATTTGCCGTTGATTCGGCTGCAACACAACTGGAGCTAGAAACCCAACTGTCTCTTTCTTCTCTATTCATGGTGAAGTTGCAAAACATTTATATTTTCAGAGGGTCACGCTCAGATTAGGAGGTCGGTGACATTGTCGAGGGTTGTCAGGAAATGCTATAACTTTGCATTTCCTGACAACCTCGACAACGTCACCGACCCCTCCAAGTTTTCCACCAAAACACTCTCACTGGTTGCTTCTTCAACAAAGTTATATACAGCCTCAAAAACTTGGATTTCTTACAGTTACATCGCTTGCAAGCCTCCACCTCTCCAGCAGTTTCTGCTCTACGCCTATAAAATTCAACTAAAACGTTAATAACCATTACGCTTAGCATATTGAAACGTTATACACCGACACTATAATGATCTATATATCTATATATAAAACTGAAACGCATACCTGAAAGTC
This sequence comes from Helianthus tuberosus, assembly GCA_030545235.1. NCBI lineage: Eukaryota > Viridiplantae > Streptophyta > Magnoliopsida > Asterales > Asteraceae > Helianthus > Helianthus tuberosus. The sequence goes on along the minus strand of CM060364.1, from coordinate 79,908,625 downwards.
TTTCTTCTTGCCACCAGACCTTTCTCCGATAACGTTGTCATCAATTCAACTTCACCTTTATAAGCAAGAACATATCTTCCTTTATAATAACTAATAACTAATAACTGTTAAGTTGGTTCTCATACCTGAAACTCTTTCTTCTTCTACCACAGATACATACTGATGACACGGAAATCCCCATTACCTAAATTAACAATCAACTTGTTACTCACAACCATAGTAATTAGTAATTTCAATAAAAAAACTCGTTCATCACCATTTGTAAGATCGGGGTATTCATATTTTTTAACTCTGTATAAGATTATACTGCACAAATATCAGCTCATAAAACTCTGCCAAACATAAATGCTTTTTAACCTAGTGAAATTAGCTCATAATACTCTGCCAAACATAAATGCTTTTTATCCCATAGGTTATTAATGATATATGTTTGTTTATGGGCTCATAATCTACACATCGAGGGTCAGGTAACGATTAACAACAGGTCATACAAATACAATAATATTCAAATCGATGGTAAAGATGATGAATAAACAGTACATGAGGGTCAAGATTCGGTGTAATATTCAACTACTTGTGCCCTGATGACTCTAAAAACCCTAATATGGTTCCAGTAAATAAAAAGTAAGAAATCGAAAGAAAAGGCAAGAAAACCAAGTTTGAATGTTACCAAAGAGATGGAATTGTACCTTTGTGATGAAGATTTCGTAAGGCTGAAGGACGGCAGACAGAATTAGGGCAGAAGATTTCGATATGAAGAAGAAATTGAAATAATTCCAGATTCTTGCCAAAGAAGAAAGATTTATCTTTCAAAAGAGGGGTCTGCTACTGTGAACCGAATGATTTATCTTTCAAAAGACTATGAATTTTAGAGAGAGAGAGTTGAGAGAGAAATTGATTAGAGAGAGTAATTGATTGAAGAAGATGATAGGTTATATATCTGGAGCCATAATTTTGAATTTTGAATTTCAAGCCATAATTTTGATTTTGAATCATCCGTGGTTGATTTTGAATCATCAGTTCGTGACTTTTGGAGTTGGCCAGTGGTTTGGATGATCATCAGTGTTTGCCCTTTTGCCCATTTAGATACTAATTATATATTTTAGATAGATTATTAATTAATAGATATGATTACTTCTTACAGAGCATTAGTTGCTGATTTCTTCTCCCCATGCAATTTCAAACTTCCATCCTAAAGAAATCTCTTATTTACTAATAATAAAATCTGATTATATATTTTAGAAAGATTTATACATATCTAAATATTGAAAAAGGAATTATGACATCAGCGATTACATGTGGCATACCTTAGAAATTGACACATAGACAATTTTACATCAGTTCATAATCTCTTATTATAGATAGTATAGATTTTTAAAATATAATGAATTAAGAGGTAAAACACTACATCACACTAAAGCCAAAATGCTCATGAAATATTGTGACAAACAATATAATATGATTTACAGTAATATGGAACAAAAATAAAAGTAATCAAACCAGAATTTATAGCTAAAGGAATCGAATTGGGAAGTACTAGGTCCATGTAAGGCACAGTTTACTTAAAACAGATTTGGAGTTACTAGTGGTGTTGAAACTAGTATGTAACATACTAACAATGCAAGAACATGGGTGTCGAGCAGATCGAAGATAACAATGCAAGAATGGAGATCTTGGTCAACATTTAGAATAGATATTGGTAGTTAAAATGTAACTGAGGAAACACTGATGGTTTGGTGAGCTGCTCTGAATCTGATTGTTGTCTTAAACTAGGTGATGCCCCGCCCGTGTTGCGGGCGATGGCCAAATAATTCTCAACCAATTAAAAAAACGGTACTATAGTTTTGCTAGAAAGAAAAAGCAAAACAATGAAAACATCGTAATTTTGAGCTCAAGGCAAAACAGTAATTTGTAAGGACTAATGAGCAAGTGTTAGGCAGCTTCTTGACACGATTTTTAGCTGGGGGCAAAGTCATGTTTTTATTTTTAAATGGGGAAAATCAAAATTTTTCCCCGAGTGTAAAATCGTAATTTTTAGCTAGGGGAAAACCATATTTTTATTTTGTACTGGGGGCAAAAACGTAATTTTGAATTGAGGGTGATATCGTATTTTTTAACCAAGGGGAAATTCGTAATTTTGAGCTGGGGGCAAAATCATAATTTTATTTTGAACTGTGGACAAAGACGTAATTTTAAACTAAGGGAAAAACGTAATTTTAAAGTGGGTATAAAATAACAAACTTGTGTAAAATCGTAATTTTGAGCCAGGGAGAAAAAACAAAATTTTATTTTTAATTGTGGCGAAAATGTAAATTTGGCTGATGGTAAAAGCGTAATTTTTTACCGAGGGCAAAATCGTATTTTTTAGCTCGGGGCAAAAGGGTAAATGTATTTTGAAGTTGGGGCAAAAACGTGTATTTTAACTGGGGGCAAAAACGTAATTTTAAAGTGGGTATAAAATAATAAACTGGTTTGAACCAATGATAGGGAAACACTATTCCGGGGCAGAAACGTAATTTTAAAGTTGTTAAAAAATAATAAACTGTTTGGTCCAATGATGGAGTGGCAGCCGCCCAAACAAAATTTTATTTTTAATTGGGGCGAAGACGTAAATTTGGCTGAGGGTAAAAGCGTAATTTTTTACCAAGGGCAAAATCGTATTTTTTAGGTCGGGGAAAAAGGGTAAATGTATTTTGAAGTTGGGGCAAAAACGTGAATTTTAACTGTGGGCAAAAATGTAATTTTAAAGTGAGTATAAAATAATAAACTGGTTTGAACCAATGATAGGGAAACACTATTCTGGGGCAAAAACGTAATTTTAAAGTTGTTAAAAAATAATAAACTGTTTGGTCTAATAATAGAGTGGCAGCCGCCTATTTCGACCAATGGCAGAGAAACACTATTCCTTATCATGTGGTTTGTATATGCTAGTAAATAGTAAATTGTGTTGTTGTATCTGGTTGGGCCCAAGCAACTTGTTTGGCCAATGGGCCTGTTGTTTGAATGAGACGCCTTGTTTTTTTTTTCAAAAACAAGTAAATAAAAACAATACAATACAATAATAAACATATTAAGATCACCCGTAGTGTGGTTTTTTTGGCGTTTTTCCCAAAAAAACGTCCATCAACGCCCAAGAACTTCCCCCGGGTTTTTTTTTTCAAAAAAAAGTTGAGGAGCGTCTTTTTTATAACTCCGGGTCAAGATATGTTGGGCTAATCAGATCGTTCCAAATCAAATATCATTAGTTTTAAATTAAAAAAAAATAAGAAAATAATAATTGGGTAATCACTGGATAGGGCATTATTGGGCATTATACCACTATACGCATTTAAAAAAACGCCCCATAATACCCATATGCTGACTGGATCGCCACATGACACAAAACGCCCAAGGATTGAGGCATTATCTTCCCCTCCCACTATGGTCTAATACGGCATGTTTTGTGAATGACACTGAACAAGAGAACTCACTCTTTATTTGTGTGTAATGAGACCTAACAATTAGATTTCTTATCTCTCTAGTCTCTCTGTGTGTTATACAAAATAAAAAAAAAAGATCTAGAAAGTGTAGCCGTGTAGGAAATGCATTGAGCCTCTAATTAGAAAATAATTAAATAAACAACGAAATATTAATTAATCATGTTGCAAATAATTAACTTACTAAACGTTCAACCACATCATCGTTGCAAAACGTGTGTAATAATATCATTCTTGATTGATTGTTTAAAGTGTAACATATTGAATTGTATCTTGTTAATAATAGTATGGTATGTGTTGTGTATGGCAATAAACAAGAGAACACCCTATTGTTCATGTGTACTGAAACCAAACAATTAGATTTCTTATGACTTATTTATTGTGTAAGAGAGCTCGGGTTCGACTCGTTTATAACTTAATTTTTAAAGTTTGAGTTTGTTTTTTAATTTATTAATTGTTTTTTATATTTTTACAATTATTATAATTAGTACATTTATTTTTATATTATAACTCTTATATATAATATAATATATGTTATTTAGTTGTTTTTATAATAATTTATATATATAGGATAAAGAAAAAATACAAATAAAGTTAACGTACAAAACGTACGAACTGAAAGAAAAGGCAAAAAAAGGCGGTGCTCTTTTTGTAATTACCAGTGACTATCAAAGTTACTCTACAAATGTATCTGTAGAGTAATTTTGATCTTTTGTAGAGTAATTTTGTAAAATGGTCTTGTAGAGTAATTTTGTTCTTGTAGGGTAATTATCAAAATTACCCTATAAGTGTATCAAAATTACTCTGCATCAAAATTACTTTTACAAGTGAATCAAAATTACCCTGCAAGTTTATCAAACAACATACAATTCAAAATTACTCTACAAATGATCCTGTAGAGTAATTTTGATATTGTAGAGTAATTTTGTAAAATGATCCTATAGAGTAAATTTGATCTTTTGTAGAGTAATTTTGTAAAATGATCATGTAGAGTAATTTTGATCTTGTAGAGTAATTTTGTAAAATGATCATATAGAGTAAATTTGATCTTTTGCAGAGTAATTTTGTAAAATGATCATGTAGAGTAATTTTGATCTTGTAGAGTAATTTTGTTAGCATTTAGTTATGGAGTTTAGCTTTATGGTTTAGTTTTTAGTTTTTAGTTTGGGGGGGGGGGGGGGGGAGGGGTTAGGTTTTTGGGGGTGGGGGGTTAGGTTTTTGGGGGTGGGAGGTGTTTAGGTTTTTTTTAGGGGAGGGGGGGGGGGGAGGTTAGTGTAATTTTGATAATTACCCTACAAGACCAAAATTACTCTACATGAACTTTTTACAAAATTACTCTACAAAAGATCAAAATTACTCTACAGTATCATTTGTAGAGTAATTTTGATAATTACCCTACAAGAACAAAATTACTCTACAGGGCCATTTTATAAAATTAATCTACAAAAGATCAAAATGGTACATTTGTAGAGTAACTTTGATAGTTACTGATAATTACAAAAATGTCACCGCCTACTTTTGTCTTTTTCATGCAATTCGTACGTTTAGTACGTTATGTTTATTTGTACAGTAATTTTCCCCTATATATATAATAATTATTGTGATATAAATATACCTAAAATAACCATTTAGGTTTGTTAGCTGCCTCAAGCTCAATATGTGAAGGTTAAACTCGAGCTCGTTTATTAAATATGTCCCAATAAAAGTTTAGCATTTTTAAACTCAAAATATTCTAATTTTTAGTAAGTCAGGTTTTAAGTAGGAGTGATTAAAGTCTACTGCCCGGACTGACCCGAATAATACCCGACCCGATACCGAAATACATACGGAATCCATAACCTAGGTGGACATATAAGCTCGGTTCGGGTTTCAATTTGACTCGATTTCGGTGCTTCGGTTTTCCATGTAAGACCGAGACAGGAATGTTGTTCAAGTTTGACCTTGATTTTATCGACGATAGTGTTGAAATGCTAGGCTTGCAAATCGATGTACGTGGTTGCCGAGAAGGAGGACAATGGAGAAGAATGGTAATGTATCATCCAAAACTCTTGAACTCAAGGGTCAAAAAACTATGATATCAAGAAAAGTTTCTGTATTGCATCTGTATTGATTGAATCATCGAGATACGTAGGACCAAAATATATAGAAAACAAAAGGAACCTAGGAGATAAAAAGAGAAACAAGATAAACTATTTTTTATGAGATATCTCCTAAGAATATTCTAGACCAATAATCTCTTTTACTCCCCCTCAAGCTGGAGCGTGAAGATCTCGAACACCCAGCTTGCCAAGTAAGTCACGAAGTGATTGTGCACCCAATGGTTTAGTTAATAGGTCTGCAATTTGTTGTTTACTCAACACACGCAGCGGTAAAATATCATGAGACTCGACCCTTTCGCGAACGAAGTTACAGTCCATTTCAACGTGTTTAGTCCGTTCATGAAAAACAGGATTGTTGGCAATATGTCGGGCAGCTTCATTGTCGCAGTATAGAGGGGTAGCACCCTCCAAATTTACGATGAGGTATTTAAGAAGCCAACGTATCGAAAGAACCTCACTAACCGTTGTAGCCATTGCTCTATATTCTGCTTCTGCTGATGATCGCGAAACAACGGACTATTTCTTTGTTTTCCAAGACACGGGAGCACCACCCAAGAGTAACAAGTAACCGGTCCTTGAACGACTCGTATAGGGACATCCCAACCAATCGGCATCACAATAACCAACAAGATTTAAACCTCCATCTTTGGGTATGAATATGCCTTGTCCAAGAGTGTTTTTCAAATAACGAAGGATGCGTAGGACGGCTTCCATGTGATCTGTTCTCGGGTTAGAGACAAATTGACTAAGGATATTTACCGAATAGGCAATATCGGGGCGCGTGGCTTGAAGGTATAATAATCGACCGATAAGTCGTCGATAAAGGGAAGCATCAGTTTTATGACTTTCTGGGCAATGATCAAGTTTTAAATTTTGCTCCATAGGAAAAGCACTAGGGCGACATCCAAGCTGCCCACAATCGGACAAAATGTCCATAGAGTATTTATGTTGACTCAGAACCACCCCATCGTCCGTTCGCGCCACTTCATTACCCAAGAAATACTTTAGATTGCCAAGATCTTTAATGCTAAAATTAACATTCAAGTGGTCCTTGGTTCTCTTTATCATTTCCTCGTAATTTCCGGTGATAACCACATCGTCGACGTAAATCAAGATCGCAACGAACTTACCTTATTTGTTGTAGGTGAAAAGCGAGTGATCCGCGTGGGATTGTTTGTATCCGATTTCCAACAAGGAAACCGTGAATTTTTGGTACCACGTACGGGAGGCCTGCTTCAAACCGTATAGAGACTTTCGGAGACAACAAACTTTACTATTTTCTTCTTTAGAAAAGCCTTGCGGAATTCACATATAAACTTCTTCCTTTAAATCACCATGAAGAAACGCATTATTAAAGTCGAGTTGGTGCAACAACCAATTTCTTTTGACCGCAACGGTGATGAGAGTTTGAATTGTCACCAGTTTCGCAACCGGAGCAAAAGTCTCATGATAGTCGATTCCTTCAATTTGAGTGAAGCCTCTCGCAACAAGTCGGGCTTTGTATCTTTCGATCTCTCCATTCGGTTTATACTTGATCTTGTACACCCACTTAGAATCAATGGCATGTTTCCCTTCTGGCAAATCCTCCAGTGTCCACGTTCCGTTTTCTTCGAGTGCTTTAATTTCACGTTGCATGGCAAGTCTCCATTCTTCACTCTGCATGGCTTCTTTGAATTTTTTCGGCTCATTACTAGACGTAATGGCCGCTAAAAAAGCTTTACGAGAAGCTGAAAATTTATCATAAGATACATAGTTCGAGAGAGGGTGTACCGTGGATGAAGAAGGTTGATCGGGCACGGGTCTTGGGTGGTCGACGGAGGGCGGCAATGTGACTTCATAGTCTTGTAGTCTCGATGGTGGATTTTTATTTCTTTTGGCTCTTGGAACCAGTGGAGCTTCAACCTCTGCCTCAATTTCTATTTCCGCTTCGTCTTCGGAAATACCCAGATCAGTTGGAATTTGAGCAGATGGTGAACCATACAAATCATTTTCCACTGTTGGAGTATCATGTAAACCATCATCTTCCCAATCATCATTTTCATCATGAGTAAGCTCGGCTTCTGATTGAACCGAGTCTTTATCATTTCCGGTCTCCATCTTTTCGACCAAGTCATCATCTTCCCAATTTGGCGTTTCGAACGGGTCAACTGCTTTATATTTCGGCTTGATTTGAGCAAACGGGAAGATGGTTTCAACAAATCTAACATCACAGGAGATCGCCATTTTCCCGTATTCAATGTCAAGGATTTTAAAAACTTTCGTTCCCTGAGGATATCCCATGAAAATCCCCGGTCTCCCCCAGAACTCCAATTTATCACCTCCCGTTTCCACACTTCTGTAATAAGCTAAACAACCCAAGGTTTTCATATGTTCGTATTCCGGCTTTTGACCAAAAATAATTTCATACGGGGTTTGGTATTTGATAACTTTGGACGGGAGGCGATTGATTATGTAGGTGGCAGCTTCTATACATTCCCCCCAAAAACGCTTCGGGATGTTTGCATGAAACATAAGGGCCCGAGTGGTTTCGAGGAGGTGTCGATGTTTTCTTTCGATCACCCCGTTTTGTTGGGGCGTGTGTGGACAAGAGGTCTCATGAAGGATACCTTCACGAGCATAAAACTCCTTCATGCGATTAGAAGTGAACTCGTTGTTGGTGCATTCATCTGTCGTCTTCGTCTTATGTCGAGTCTCAGATTAGAATTGTTAGATTAGATCTTGTTATACGAGAGTATAAGAGGTTTTAGAATGTGTTTAAGGTAATTTAGCTTGAACGTGGTGATTTCCCTTGAAAGTGTCACTTGACAGTTTCAAGCTAAATCAACATGTTGATTTCCCTTGAAAGTGGCATGTGTCATTTCAAGCTAAATCAACACAACTATAAATAGCCTTCAAGCTAAATCATTTGTAACGTTTCTGAAATTCCATACCGAGGTGCTGCCGGTGTGAGGACTGATTGTAAACGATAGTATATCAATATAATCAGTGTTAAAGTGATACGCAAGCTGTTTCGCAATCGGTTTCTTAGTTTCCGCCTCTGAAACTGATAAAATCTCTTCTGGACGACTCGTTCGGGTCACAAACCGATCCTACAAGTGGTATCAGAGCTCAGGAGGAAGAGATTTCGCCAAAACAACTCGTTTTTGTCACTTTTTCTGATTTTCTACACCTTCTTTCAAAATCGAACAAATTTTTACGGTTAAAATCGACTCAAATTCTCACATATTGTACGAAAACATGTTTTAACAAACCCTTGAAAGTTTCAGAACTTAATTCGATCATTTACTTGTTCAATCGGACCAAAATCAGATTGAAATGATGATGTCATTATGATTTCGCTTGAGTTTATGGGTTGATTTCGCTTGAGTGTTGACATTTTCATCATGATTTCGCTTGAGATTAGTTGATAATTTCGCTTGAAAGTTCACAATATACAAAATTTCGCTTGAAACATTTTGTGTGATTTCGATTGAAACACGTATCGAGTATTGTGAATCTGTTTGAGATTGTCTGATCATAGTTTGTTGGGAAATGAAATTATATGTTTGCAATTGATTTAGTGGTTCGAGGAGTGCATATGATATAGGTTTTATAATAAAAAGAATTAATAATCGAGGTTATCATATTAATTGTTAGAATATAGTTGTTGACAGATTGTTCATCGGTTTATGTGAGATTTGGAGGTCCAATGGGATAACTTGATAGTTAATGTGTGCATGCAATTTGATAGGAGTGTGTAATCGGTCAAATGAAATCATTTTGAAACATAAAATTGTCGGCAATTGGGTTCAACTTCCGATATAGTCCATGTGAAGTAATCACGTGTTGTTGGATAAGTTTGCATGTGAAAAAGTCAATTGGTTTTGTTCGAGATGAGCATGTGATATACTGATTTTGTTTTTGAGATTGTCGGCTACTCATTTTTGGTACAAAATAAATTCAAAGGTTATTAGTCCAAGGTTTGGTGGATATAAAAAAAACAGTGGCCCAATCACATTGAAAAGGTGTTGTCGACTAATGAAATAAAAATTTGTTTGATTCACTTTAATTCACGACAGTTCAGTGTTAGTTGAAATTTGTTCTACCAAATCAAATTTAAGTGTTTTGAACAAGGTTGAAAAATGGCAATGATATTTGATGAGAAAGAAAATGTTTTTCTTGAAAATTTAAACAATTGGTATATGAGAACTATGGATAGCAGTTATAGAAATGTAAGTGCGGACATTTGGGTTAAAATTTTTGAGCATTTCATGTGTCAAAAGGATGAAACGTTGGAAGAGTTGGAGAGACGTTTTGAAATTTTAAGAGACAATTTGAGAAAAAATGATATTAGAATTTCTAATGAAGAACTGATATCGAAATTGGAACATGCATTACCTGATAAATATGATAAATTCTTAATTGAACTAAAAAGTAAGGATTTTTTCCAAGAACTTTATCCAAAACAATTTTTTAATGAGGTTAATGCAGAGTTTCGTAAGGAATATAAGAAAAAGAAGGAATTGGTGAATGAAATGGAAAAGAATTTACAAAAATTGGAATTGGATGTAATTGCTGAAATAGATAGAAGAATTCGTGTGTGTCTTGCAACAAAGAGTATTTTGAAATATGATATTAAAAGGAAATATTATATTGATGAAAATATGAATCCTTTTGATTTCGTTAAACTCTTTTGTGCAGGAACATACAAGATGGAGACAGAACAAGTTCAAAAGAATGAAGAATCTGTGAAGCTTGGATCTTCAAGTTCAGAATCAGTGTGCTCTAAATGTGACAACTTTAAGGCTGATAATGACAAACTCTTGAAAGATGCAGAAAGTTTGACATTGGAAGTCAAAAAGTTGAAGGATGAGAAGCAAACTGATATTAATCAGATTCTTATGTTGCAGGGAAATTGTGAAAAGCTTAAATCTGAGAATGTTAAACTGTTAAATGATTTGGACAGTTTGACATTAGAAAACAAAATTTTGAAAGAAAAAGAAAAAGATTTTGAAAATGAAAAATTGAAGATTGAAAAAGTTTTTCAAAGTCAAATAAAAATTTTAGAAGATGAGAAAGATTTGTTTGGTAAAATCAATCTTGAAAAACAAATTGCAATCAATTCTCATCTTGACAAGATTATTCGAATTGAAAAGGAAGCAGAGTGTGCTCAAAAGAAAATCAAAGAATGGGAAGAAAAGTTGAAGGTGTTTGTGAATACTTCAACTATTCCTTGTCCTAAACCAGTTAATTCTGTTCCAATAAGTGACAATGTCACAAACTTTGACAAAGTCAAAGTTGAAGATTGCGATGAGAAATCTGATGATGAAAATGAAAAAATGAAGAAAAAGAATTTATTTTTGAAGTTAAAAGGAAAGTTTCAAGAAACTGTTCCGCAATCAACTGAAAAGGGAGAATGTTCTAAGCAAAAACCTTTGAAGAAGAAAGTGGAACAAAATCAAAAAGAGAAAATTTTGAAAAATGTTCAAAAAGATAATAAAAGCTCATCAGATCGATCATCCAATCGCAATGAAAAATTACAAAAACCGAAAAATGAAAACTCTAAAATTGTTGGTAATAAGTGGTGCAGGTCGGACCACAGTGTTCAAAAGTCAAATCCAGCAAACAAGAAGAGCAATGATTATCACCAAGCCAAACAGTGCTATGATCTGAATGTTTGGACTGAAAATGGTGATTGGTACGATAACAGAGTGTGTTACCAATGTGGTTATCAAGGACACATTGCTGTTAACTGCCAGAGTTGGAGTTTTGAGTCAAGGAGATGCTTTAACTGCAACATCATTGGTCACATTGCCAGAGATTGCCCAAGGAGATCAAATGAAAGATTGAGGGTTAATTCTCAGAAGATGGCAAAGAAATCAGTCAATGTCAAGCCCAAAGAACAGAAGGTTCAAGAACCTAAAGTTCAAGAAACGAAAGTGAAACTTTCTCAGGGGCAGAAAGACAGACTGAGGAAGAAGAGAAAGAAGGCTAGAGAGTATCTAGAGAAGATTTTGTCTTCGGGTTCATCTGTTAAGAATAAGAGTTCTGATGAATCAACTCCCTCAACTGCAAAGTCAAGCAAGACGAATTCATCAGATACAAATTTGAGGACGAAAGAAGAAAAGAAGAAGAAGAAGAAGAAGAAGAAGAAATTGGTCGGCGATGAATCTGATGTGTCAAAGTCAGACAAGCCACCATCAGGCGATGAATCTGACAGGTCAAAGTCAGACAAGCCATGTGCAGGCAATGATTCTGGTTCGTCAAAGCCAGAGGAGTCATTGGTTGAGGTAAAAGTTGAGAATTCTGGTCTAACAATGGATGATGCAAATTTTCCATCATTGTTGAACAAGAATTCAAAATCACCCAAGGACCGTCAGGCTTGGGTGAATCTGTTCAAATGAAAAACCTGACTTGCCGGAGATCCCAAGTTGGTAATCGTGGATCATGAATCGGCATCATTCTTTATCATGTTTGTATAATGTGTTTTTGAGAAGTTTTGCAGGACTTGCCGGAACTCCCAGGTTTGTAAGTGTGGAGTAGGAATCGGCACCTTGAGAATTCAACCAAAAGATGGTAAATTGGTTTAAAAGCAGGTTTAAGTTGTATGGTTGTGATTTTTACAAGTGGTTCAGAAGTTGAATTGGATTGATCTTACAAGTAGTAAATCAGGGACATTAAGTTGTATCTGATTTCCTACATATGATTGGTAAAACAATGTGATGATTTGATCCCCAATTTTACAAGTGGTAAAATCAACAAAACTTATTTATCGGAAAAACCATTTTGATTAAAACAAACTTAAGTGTTTTGAGATCACAATGGGAAAATAGTTTGTTGTGAGGGGGAGTTCTGATTGTTTATGCCAAGTGGATGGCGAATTGAAGTGATTCGATATCAGTTGTCATGTTACTTGTACAGTTTGTTTTCAAATTTCCTAAAATGTGTTTGCATTTTAGGGGGAGTAAATTTTTAGAAAATCCAAAAACATTTGAAAATTTGAAAAAGCCAAAAACATGATAAAATTCAAAAATGAGTTTTGTTGTAAAAAAGAGGAAATGATAGTAGATCAGTTGGACTGTTACAGCACGCTAAAGAAATGGAAAGTTATAATGTGATAAACGGTCTCACTAAAGATGTGACGGTAGGCTCAGCTAGACTAGTAGATTTGCGATAACGATACAAACTTAAATGAAAAAGCCTAGTTCTAGTGGGAAACATGGTCGAAAGCATAGTACTTAGTTTTGTCCTTCTTAACTGTGTACCTACTCAGTAATCGCTGATTATCGAAAGACATAAAACTGGTTAAGTTTGTGAACTTTCACAACTTTGCTAAAAAGTCGCTGTGATTGTGCATTTTATTTTGCAAAGATTTAAACTTGTTTGATTTCTTTATTTTGTTTAAGCATCGGACATCCTCTGCGTATACGTGAGTATCGACCTGGATGTTGTTGTCTAAACGTTCTGCTTTATTTTCTTTAGTGTTTCGTTTAAGCTTTGGACCTCCTCTGCGTATACGGGAGTATCGACCTGGTGGTTAAAGCCTAAACAATTTCAACTTGTTTTATTTTTCTTATTTTGTTTAAATATTGGACTTTCTCTGCGTATACGGAAGTATCGACCTGATTGTTAATGTTTAAACATTCTGCTTTGTTTTCGCACAAATCACAGTTGATAAAAGTTTAAAGGCATTACTTGAGTCAGTGTATTGCATGATGAGGGGATATGCTGAGATCGTGGGGTCCATAAGAACTTAGTGCAAAATTAATATACCTTAACGTATCGGTAAGCATTTCGAAAGTTTTTAGATTGAGCTTAAGTGGACAACAATATCGTCAATCAACGTGAATCGTTTAGAACTGAAAATGTTTAAAGCTTAACGGTGCTAGTGATTTGTCTCAAAAACTGATATGATCCTCTTGCACAAACTCACAAAAATATTGTCTGTAAATATTTCTTTACTGTGTTTTATTATTTTGAAAAATCCAAAAAGATTTTTGACAACTGATGCTGGAGAGCTGATATTCAAAATTTCAAGTGCTGAACATGATGAACAGGTTTGGGAGTGTGTGTTTAAAAGAATAAACTGATTTTGAGAAATAAAAATTTGATTAGTTAATCGGGATCATTAATTTGAACTTGGTGTAACTATTACTAGTAAGTTTTTCTAATCGATTTAAGTAAAAACTTATGTGTTTGAGAGAATTTTATGCAGGAAATGAGCTTAAACAGAGATAAAGCCAGGGATTGATCTCAAGGTGATAGCTAATTCCAGACAGCGATCCCATCATGATGAGAGGGGGAGTCTGACGAGGTTAGAGCCAAAGAGAAGATCCTGGTTTATGCTAAGAAAGAAAAAAAGACCGATAAAGACTGAAGATTGAGAATACTCGACATTTAAGACTCGTCAACATCTGAGGGGGAGTCTGTTGGTGCATTCATCTGTCGTCTTCGTCTTATGTCGAGTCTCATATTAGAATTGTTAGATTAGATCTTGTTATACGAGAGTATAAGAGGTTTTAGAATGTGTTTAAGGTAATTTAGCTTGAACGTGGTGATTTCCCTTGAAAGTGTCACTTGACAGTTTCAAGCTAAATCAACATGTTGATTTCCCTTGAAAGTGGCATGTGTCATTTCAAGCTAAATCAACACAACTATAAATAGCCTTCAAGCTAAATCATTTGTAACGTTTCTGAAATTCCATACCGAGGTGCTGCCGGTGTGAGGACTGATTGTAAACGATAGTATATCAATATAATCAGTGTTAAAGTGATACGCAAGCTGTTTCGCAATCAGTTTCTTAGTTTCCGCCTCTAAAACTGATAAAATCTCTTCTGGACGACTCGTTCGGGTCACAAACCGATCCTACACTCGCCCCCGTTGTCATTCCTAACTCGTTTGATTGGTTTCGAAAATTGGGTTTTAACCATGTTTTGAAAATTTATTAAGCAATCACTTGCTTCGCTTTTATGTTTGATAAGGAAAACCCAAACCGCCCTACTAAAATCATCGACAATTGTAAGAAAAAAACTGCCATGAGTGGTTGACGGCTTACGGTATTTGCCCCAAATATCACAATGAACTAAGTCAAAACACTCATTTGTCTTAATGAAGCGTTTAGGAAAAGGGGTTCGCTTGTGTTTAGCTTTAGCACAAGAATCACACACATCGTCTTTAAAATTAAAAGAAACATCCTTAAAAAAATTAATGTTCGATAACTTAGAATTGGAAGCGTGACCTAGCCTCGAATGCAAAACTTTTGCATCAACTTTAGTAGCCAAAGCCTTCCTTTCTTGAGCTGCCACACCCATCCGATAAAGACCTCGAACGCATTCACCCATGCCAATCAACTTCTTCGAGTGTAAGGCCTGCATCACAAAAAAATCTGGGAAGAAACTTACTACACATTGTAATTCTTTTGACAGCCTACTGACAGAGAGTAAGTTGCAATTGAAATTAGGAACACATAAAACTTCATTAATTTTGTTTCCACTGACAAGGGTGCAGTCCCCTTTTGCAACAACTGGTATGTTGTCACCGTTTGGTATCATGACGGGTTTCTCTCGTGTAGTTCGGGTGCTTGTTTCAAGAGACTCAAGTTCGTGAACGATGTGTTCGGTTGAACCTGAATCAACGATCCAATCAATAATTTTTTTTAGCTTACCAGCCATGTTTGCCTTACGAGTCGGTTCACCTTCGGGTTTTTCTTCGTTGTTGCTAAAATGCTTCATGAGTACTTGGTACTGGGCATCGGTTAGGCCGGCCAAACCGAGTTCAGACTCGATGTGGGCAGCCTTTGGTTTAACCTTCTCGACTACCTTCTCGACTTTTCCCTTCTCGGGCCACCACTCCGGATAGCCAACTAGCTTGAAACACCCTTCTCGCTTGTGTCCATCCCTCCCACAGTGGCTGCAACGATCGGTTTCTTCCGCCATGTTCCGTTTGGGTTCCCTTGGAGGCCCTTTACTATTCCATTGGTAGTTTCGTCCTTGGGTTTTAAAGGCGGCCGGTTCCACCTGAGCTCTTTTGGTCATAGTAATTTGTATCTACTGCTCTTCTTCAGAAGCTAGACGGTAGTGTCACACCCCAACCGATGGCGGAAACATCGGGGCATGGCACTGAGCGAAACAGATTGTCCAGAAGTTTCCATAACAATTATCATTACCAATCAATTTAAAATAACATGTCCCATACCATGTCTCAAAAGGTAAACAAATTATTACAGACAAAATCTAGGCAAATAGTTCTATTTCGACAACTCAGATTTAAATAGAGCAATTGTTTATCTGCTTCTAGAGACCCCTGATTCAATTTGTACAGACAACTATTTGTTGGCCTCTAGAGCCTTATTCTAGCCTCGATTTCCTAGCAGATGTGCATCCTAAGCACCTGTCACATACGTTAAAATAAAGTCAATACATATAATGTAATGGTGAGCATACATGTTTGATAATAGCATATAGAGTTCGAATTCGTTTACGCATAACCAACACGTACACATAGTGAAATGAGGCATGTTAGTTATCGACATAGATCCATCGATACCAATGACTGCGGGTTGACTGCCAGAGGCAGTTCACAATACATGATTACCACCGTAATCCATGCAATTAATTGTCCTTAACAACCCCTGCGAACAGGTGCTGAGTCCAAACTATAGTACTATCGTTGCTAAGGCAGGTAGACAGCATTCCATGTGTAAACATAACAAACAAGCATTCATAAACCACGTATAACATGCATTAACGGTTAGCATTCAAATAGTATTGAGTAGTGTGATTGTTGTGAGTTGAATATTCGTAACGTAAGTAACACCCAAAAGTGCGTAAAGCAAAAAAGGGATCGAGTATACTCACAGCGATGATGGATTGAAGGGAGCGCTAGAGAGTAGGGTTAGCCTGATCAGAACGATAACGTAACGATAAGTGACGCGTAAAACGATGCAAGGTGTAAGTGGCTCGGATAGTAGCTCGGTCGGATTAGTAATCCGATCAGACGGTCCGGTCGTGCGGATGACAATCCGTTCGGATGGTCATCCGGTCGGACAGGTTGTCCGGTCGGATGACTATTCGAGTGGATTGTTTCTTCCTTTGATGTGTTTCTGTATGATGGCTTGTCCTTTGAAGTTTTCATTGTAGCATTTTGAAAAAAATGAAGTATCTCTACCTTTCAAGTCAGTCGATCGGACGGCTTAGTCGTGCGGATGACAATCCGTTCGGATGGTTATCCGGTCGGACAGATTGTCCGGTCGGACGGCGACTAGAGTGGCGAAGTTACTTAGTGAGAACAATTCCACAGCAGGTTATCACTCGGTCGGACAGGTTTTCCGGTCGGGTGGCATCCTTAGTGCATTGAACATGTTGAAATTTGTTTAAGTCCAAGTATCTCATGATACGAAGAGTAATCCGGTCGGGTAGGTAGTCCGATCGGATAGCAATGCGTTCAATACTCAAACTTCAGATAAAGTTGGTTAAGCGTGGGACCCAAAGTGTAAGCCGTTCAGATGACCTAGTCGTTCGGATGACTTATCCGTCCGGACAGTAGTCTGGTCGGATAACACTCCATGCTGGTCGTTCCATTCGTCTTTCACTTGGCCATTTTGATGGTTTGTTGCTTTTATCGAGACGCTTTGACAGCGTGCTAACCAACAGAACTCCATCTTGACCCAAGCAACCCGATCGTCCAGGAATCACCCTAGTTCGACCAGTTAACCTGTTCGAGACGGTTGTTCTTGGTTAATCCTGAAATCGGTGGTCTCGTGAGTAGAATCCAGATCTTGAACTAGCACAACACTAAGAATGAGTAGGAGACTAGAACAAGGCCCGATCCTATCGGTTTTGAGTGCATTGAGTGTAAAAGAGTTGAAAGAAAGTTAGAAACCATCTTTCAATCCTTTTTCACTATGTTTATGTTTAGATCTATGCAAGATCTTTGTGTATTTATGTGGAAATCGATTAGATCTAAGTTGTTCTTGGTGGATTAAGGCCAAAACATGAAGTTCTTTAAGAACACATGATGACGTCATCCTAGAACACCTCAAATCTAGTGATTTCATGGTTAAAAGTTAAGATTCAAAAGATAGAAAGGTGTAGGAGTGCGTGTAGATTAAGAAAGTACAAGATTTAGGACGAGATCTTACCGGAATTGGGAGAAATCGAAGAAAAGGTGAGGAGAGCATGCTGTTCGGTTAGAGAGTTTCCAAAAGTAGAAAGTTTGAGAGTGACATGGGTATTTATAGAGTTACCCAAAGACGAAAGTGTGTACCGGTCGGATGGCATCTCGCCCGGATGACCTATCCGGTCGGATGTCATCTCGGTCGGATGACATATGGCACCAGATCAAGTGGCAGCCCGGTCGGATGGCTTATCCGGCCGGATGGCACTTGGTTCGGGTGTTTGGCGCGATGATTTTTGAGGTTTCGATTGCAATTGCGAGCGATGCGATAGATTTTCCTAGTCAAATTACTTTTAATCCCAACCATTCATATCTTGCACTGTCCCTTCTCCACTAATTATCATAGTTCGATTTTGATTGAGTTCGATTGCGTTTCGAGTTCAATTGCATTTCGATTGATTCCCACATATACATAAATTAGACATGCACAAGTAACACATAAGGCACACACACACGTATAACAATAAACAAAATGCGTAGTTCGAGTGGCGATTCGATTCGATGTCGATTTGGTTAGCATAGTTTGATTATCGTTTAGTTAACTTTATCGCATTGTTACTTCCTATAGTTCACAGTCGTAATTCGTTTAAATAGCAAATAACACACGTCGATTATTGTAATTATTGACACTTACTCCACATAATTCAACTAAAATAAACACCTAAAAGAAATTCACTACTAGTCAAGTCGCGCGAAATCGGTCGTTGATTTTGACTTTGACTTCAAAAACATGGGGTGTTACATCCTCCCCTTGTTTAGGGAATTTCGTCCCGAAATTAGGCCGAAGCCGTAACAAACAACTGCGGGTACTTCGCCTTCATGTCGCTTTCGAGTTCCCAAGTGAACTTTGCGCCTCGCTTGCCTTTCCATCGGACTTTCACAATAGGAATGCGAGAGCGTCTGAGCTGCTTGGTTTGGCGATCCATGATTTCGATAGGCTTCTCCACGAAGTGTAGTGTTTCGTTTACCTGAAGGTCATCAAGAGGTACAATTAAGTCATGCTCAGCCAGGCACTTTCGGAGGTTTGACACGTGGAAAGTCGGGTGGACGTTACTAAGTTCCTCCGGTAGTTCGAGTCTGTAGGCGACTTTTCCGATCCTTTCCAGAATCTTAAAAGGTCCAACATATCGAGGCGCTAGTTTCCCTTTCTTTCCGAATCTGACCACACCCTTCCAAGGTGATACCTTTAGGAGTATGTAGTCGCCAACGTCAAATTCAAGGGGCTTGCGTCGTCTATCGGCATAACTTTTCTGTCGATTCCGAGCTTTCGTTAGATTGTCTTGAATTTGGAAAATTTTGTCTGTCGTTTCTTGTAATAGCTCAGGGCCGGTTAATTGCGAGTGACCGATCTCGTGCCACACAATAGGCGTTCGACATCTTCTTCCATATAAAGCCTCGAATGGTGCCATTTGAATGCTGGAATGATAATTGTTGTTATACGAGAATTCGACTATCGCCATGTATTTATCCCAATTACCACCGAAGTCTATGACACACGAGCGGAGCATGTCTTCAAGAGTACGGATCGTTCTTTCATTTGACCGTCGGTTTGAGGGTGGAAAACGGTACTTAGATTAAGCGATTTACCGAGAGCCATTTGAAACGTTTCCCACAGTCGCGAGGTAAACCGAGCATCACGATCAGAGATGATGTCGTGAGGCGTCCCATGATTACAAATGATCTCGTCGGTGTAGATTCGGGCTAATCGTTCTACCTTGTAGTCTTCCCGTATTAGCAAAAAGTGAGCTGATTTGGTCAAACGGTCAACAACAACCCAAATGCTGTCGTGATCTGATGACGTGTGCGGAAGTTTTGTTATGAAGTCCATAGCTATACTCTCCCACTTCCACATAGGGATCGGTGGTTGCTCGAGTAAGCCAGAGGGTCTTTGATGTTCAGCCTTGACTCTTGCGCAAGTTAGGCATTTTCCAACGTAGAGAGCAATATCCCTTTTCATGCCAGGCCACCAGTACTTGTAGCGAAGATCCTGGTACATTTTGTCGGCACCGGGATGAATATAATACCGGGGATTTGTGGGCATCGTCCATCAAAATCTGTCGCAAATCGGTCCATTTGGGGATCCACATTCGGTCCAGAAAGTGGAATATCCCATTCGACTTACTCACAAGCTGGGCTCCATCGTGATAGATTCTTTCCTTCTTCAGAGCGCGTTCATTAAAACATGGATGCTGAGCTTCGCGGATGAGGGTTTCGAGATCGTATTGGGCTTGGATGTTACGAGTGCTAAGCAGATAGCTCCGTATGCTGAGTGCATCGGCAACAACATTTGCTTTGCCTGGGTGATTACGAATCTCACAGTCGTAATCGTTGAGAAGTTCTACCCATCGGCGTTGACGCATATTGAGTTCCTTTTGATTAAAGATATGTTGTAGGCTCCTATGATCGGTGAAGATTGTACACTTTGTACCATACAGGCAGTGTCGGCAAATCTTTAACGCAAAAACAACTGCGCCTAGCTCGAGATCGTGGGTTGTATAGTTCTTCTCGTGGATTTTGAGCTGACGAGATGCGTAAGCTATAACCTTGTCCCGCTGCATAAGGACACAACCAAGAACAAGGTTGGAAGTATCACAGTAGACAATGAAATCGTCGTTTCCGTCGGGCAATGTGAGAACAGGAGCAATGCAAAGCATGTGTTTAAGGGTTTGGAAAGCAGACTCTTGTTCGGTTCCCCAAACAAAAGACTTGTCTTTATGCGTGAGAGCGGTAAGCGCCACATCGATCTTTGAGAATCCTTCGATAAATCGTCGATAATAGCCCGCTAGCCTGAGAAAAGAACGGACTTCAGACGGGTTCTTAGGTGTAATCCAACTTTTAACGGCTTCAATCTTCGCGGGATCGACGTGAATACCTTGACTATTAACAATGTGACCCAAAAACTGAATTTCCTCCAGCCAGAATTCGCACTTGGAGAACTTGGCATAGAGTTGATTCCCCTGGAGTAGCTCGAGAACCAAACGTAGATGTTGCGCGTGTTCGGCTTTCGATTTGAAATAGATCAAGACATCGTCGATGAATACGATGACGAAATGGTCGAGATATTGCATACACACGCGATTCATCAGATCCATGAAAACCGCGGGTGCGTTTGTTAAACCAAAGGGCATAACAACGAATTCGTAATGGTCGTATCGAGTGCGAAACGCGGTTTTGGGTATATCCTCCTCTTGAATGCGTAGTTGGTGATAACCTGAGCGTAAATCGATCTTTGAGAAACACGTAGCACCTTGTAGCTGATCAAACAAATCGTCGATGCGAGGTAGGGGATAGCGGTTCTTGATAGTTAACTTATTCAATTCCCGATAGTCGATGCACATCCTGAAGGACCCATCCTTCTTTTTGACGAAAAGGACTGGCGCGCCCCAAGGAGATGTGCTCGAGCAAATGAAGCCTTTCTCAAGTAATTCCTGGAGTTGGTTTGAGAGTTCACGCATTTCGGACGGTGTGAGTCGGTAAGGGGCTTTGGCAATGGGGTTGGCTCCAGGAATGAGGTCGATACGAAAGTCGATATCACGACTTGGCAGTAGCCCGGGAAGATCCTCAGGAAAAATGTTAGGAAATTCTCGGACCACTGGAACGTCGTTTACACCGGGTCTTCCTTTCTTTTCCTTCTCCGCTACTACAATGTTAGCCAAGAAAGCTCTATATTCCTTGCGGAGATACTTGCTGGCTTGGACACATGATATGAGTTTGAGACCTTTTGAATCAGTTTCGCCATAGACACACAATACATCACCATTCGCGAGCGAAAATCGAATCATCTTGTCGAAGCACACAACTTCAGCATGGCTTTCGCGAAGAAAGTCCATGCCTACTATGACATCAAAACTTTCGAGTTGCATCAGAATAAGGTCGATTGGGAAGATGTGATTGTTGAGCTCAAGAGTATAATCATGGAGAACAGAATTAACGGCGACAGTTCTTTCGGTAGCGACTTCAACATCGAACGTCGAGGAGAGTTGGGAGCGCTTACGACTAAGGAGCTTCTCGAATTCGAACGACACAAAGCAATTATCGGCTCTAGTATCAAATAAACATGAAGCATAAATACCATTCACAAGGAATGTACCATTGACCACATTGTTGTCGGCTTGGGCTTGGCGCACGTTGACGTTGAAAGTTCGTGCGCGTGCTGCTTGTTGCTGTTGCTGCTGGTGTTGCTGCTGCTGCTGAGCCTGCTGCTGGGGCTCTTGCTTCACGACCCTGTTTGGGCACATGTTGGCGAAATGGTTAGAATCGCCACATGCGAAGCAGGCTCTGGCGTTGACCGCGGGTGCCGGAGGAGCTTGTTGACCCTGAGGGGCGGTGAGTAGAGCTTGATGAGCAGGAGCTTATCTAGCACGGCAGTTGGTAATAAAATGGCCGTACATATTGCAATGAGCACAAAAACGGCAAGCGATGGTAGTCGGGTGGTGGTAGGTACAAGTAGGGCAAAGTGGGTGTGGCCCAGTGTATGCACGCTTGGCAAGCTGTGCATTTGCCACAGGCGCCGCTACTTGACGCTGTTGAGTTTGTACAGCTTGTATCGGTGCAGCAGTGATCGCACAGTTCTTGTTGCTAGAGTTGTTCTTCCTCTTGTTGCTCGATGCGGTGGTGGTTTCAACAGTTGGTGCGGCGGTGGTAGCTTGATGCAGGTGCTTTGAAGTTTTATCCCAGACACCAGCTTTGACCCGCTTGTCGTTGATTTTAGCGGCCAGTAGATAAGTCTCTTCGATCGTCTTAGTCTTAGCCGCTTGCACGAAATCTGCAACACAGTCAGGCAGGGCTCAGATATACTTCTTGATTGCCATGTCTGAAGTCTTGACTTGGTCAGGGCAGATGATGCTGAACTGTTTGAAGCGAGCAGTGAGAGCAGTATTTTCACCTTCCTTCTGTTTTATGTGCCAGAATTCATCTTCTAACTTTTGGCGCTCATGAGGAGGGCATAATTCTTCCAGCATGACCTCCTTGAGTTCATCCCACGACAGACCGTAGGCTGCATCGTTTCCCCGCTTGTTTCTCTCAGCCGTCCACCAGTCTAATGCGCGAGACTGGAAGACGTCGGTAGCATTCAGAGTGCGGAGGTCGTCGGGGCAACCGCTCTGTCGCAGTGTGACCTCAATGGAATCAAACCATTCGAACAACGTTGTAGGGCCTTCCTCGCCAGTGAATTCCTTTGGCCCACAAGACTTGAATTGTTTAAAATTGAAGGGAGCTTTGGTAGTAGCTTTAGGAGCTTCGGTTCTCGACTCATCAGATGACTTGCTGACGTTCTCGTAGACTTCGCTCACGGCTTTTGCTACTTGTTTAGCGATGATAGCAGCAAGACGTTTGTCTCTCTTTTCTTGACGAGAAAGTGGTGTGTGACGGGATGATGGTCCAGTTGACATTGTCTGCAACAGACATCGTCATAGGTCTCAGACACGTCATAATCGAATCTCACCTCACACGTCTACTACTTACTAAAGCTTAAGAACACGCGTAATCATGTAAACATATAGACACATAGTCATAGATTCACATAAACACAGTGGCACATAATCACGTAAGCACGTAGAGCACAGAATCACGGAAACATGTAAACCAGATAAGCATTTAAACATAAGAGGCATATAGGAGCATATAGAGACACGTAGAGCATTCTGACTGCCTCAGAATACAGAAACCTATCGATCATAGTTCACGAGCGTTCGAATATAGCGATCACGTTTTAGTATATCGAGTCGCGTAGTATAAGCGTATAACGTAGCATAAAGTCGTCCATAGTTTAGCGATTTGTCAGCGTATTGAGATAGAAATGCAGTGCGAGTCGTGCGTGCCAATTGAAGTGAAAGCAAAAATCGAGTAAATCTCCAAAATTTAAACACATAAACAGGTAATACACCTACAAGCACATAAAATCGACAAATCATCAGAGTCGGCAGTTGCGGGCTCAGAATCGAAACACATAAAAATCGAGAAATAGATTGTCTGCGACTATTAGACATTGACTAACCAAAGTGGTTCGACTATTCACATGGACTTGTCGTGCACGCCAGACCTACAGGGCAGTGCCTTTGCCTCGATTGTTGGGCGTTGGGCACGCATTCTGTGAGTCATATCGTGACTTCAGGTCGTTGGAGTCCGTCGAGACTTTGGTGAGAGTTTTGTAAAATGAGCGGAACAAGTCATCAAGGTTAGGGTTTCACCCCTAGCTTAACAACTTCGTCCCTGTTTTGATAAAATAAAGGAGATTATTCATCAAAATACGGATTTCACTCCTGATTTGGCATAATTCTCCCCATTTGTAGATAAAAATGCGGGTGATTAGCAACTTTAGTCGAGAGTTTGCGGTTTTCACACCTAATCTTGTAACACCCCAAATTCTCATATGACCTAAAAGTATAATGTGTAGTGATGTTTTTATAAAAAAAAATAGGATTATGTCAAAAATTAAAAGTTAGTAAAAGAAAGATGGTTAAGTTAGAAGGTAAAGTACTAAAGTGAATGGGGATTAAATGATGAGGGACTAAATGTGTAAATAATGTTATAAAATGATTAAAAAAAAGAAACCAGACAAGTCTGGTGTGTGCGATCGTGAAAAGCCAGGAGGTGGATCCCTTCCCTCACAAAACCCTAAATCACTAGATTCCATCAATTGAAAGCCAGATTATTGAAGAATCGAATGCATGACCTAAGAATCCTGATTATCTAAGTGTTCTTGTGTAACGCCCCAAAATCTGAATGTTAATGTTTGTTGTATGTTATTATGTGACACGTCAGGAAATAAATAACTAGGCTATTTAACCTAGTTAAGGGTATGGTCAAAAGTCTTAAATGATGAAGGTAGTGTCAGTTATGTTTTAAAAGTAAACCCGAGGGGCTAAAATGGAACAAATGAAAGTTAAGTTATAAAATATCTAACACACACATACGTGTGTTCGAGAAAGAGAGCAGGAGGCTCCCATGGAGCCTCAAACCCTAGTTCCATCATTATGCTCAAATCGGAAGGCAAGATGAAGCTCAAATCCATAACCGAGCATGGATTAATGATCTCCAACACGAGGGGATCATAAGGTATGTCGAAAATCTAAGATTGGTGATCATGTGTAAAGTGGGTTATGTTCTAATCCATGAGTTTAAGTGAAATTGAGCATTGGTATGTGTTATAATCATCATATAGAACATGGGTTATGAATGGTTTGCGTTAATTTGATGTTTAGATGATAAACCCATTAGTTATGGTGAAGAAGATGACTAGACTCATCACCTATGTCCAATTCTTGTTGAAAGATTGATGTACTATGTGGGTATGATAAATTCTTGTTAGATGAATTAGGAGAAAAATGATGATGATATGATTGATGTTTATTTGGGAATGATCCATGATGGTTAGTAGTAGGTTTTGATGGGTTATGTAAGAGTTTAGAAGATTTATGCATGAATGAGTTGTATGTTATGCTTAAAAGGTAGTACATACATCAAGTGAATGATAAAATGTATATAGTGTCGTCCGTATAGTCGATTATGATGTTACGGGTATATGTTGATAAGTCGATAGTTACATATGGTTAATAGTTGACTTTTGAAAGTCAACTAAGTATAAGAAGCATGATTCGACTCGTTGTCGTAAAGGTAGGTTGATGGGAAGTCGTATGGTACATGTAATAGCAATCCGTGTTAAATGTAATGACATGATGAGTTACATGAGTTTAAACGTATACGGACATGATTATATGAGTTATGTTGTTAGAAATGATGAATGAAAGTCAAATGTGAAATATGCGATTACTATGATCGTTAACATGTACAATTGTGTATGCTAATGTGAATATGATTTGGTGACATGAAAGTATAGGAATCATGTCGAGAAGGACTCAAGCATGAAAGGCTAACGGGTCAAAAGGAGGCAAGATAACGGACACGAACTCGGACGCACGAGGTAAGTGATTTCCGTAATCACTTCTTAGTACGCATAAGTAATAAAGTATTGTAATGAATTAAACCTGATGTTCGAGGTCAAATATGTGTTTAAGGTCTTTCGTCGTAAATGATGGGTTAATGTTGACCAAAATGCCCTTGATGGGTATTTTGGGGTAAACGATCTTAAAAGTAGCTTAGAAACAAGTTTTCGATTAGTGTAACGTTTTGGACAAGTATGGTAGTAGGGATGATGGTTTGGTTAGTCATAGACCAAATTAATGCGTGAATACCCTTAACGGGTCGCAATGAGCATATGAATGATAATGTATTAAAAGGATGCAAGATATCCAAGAGTTCAGTAATTTATGATAGACGTCATGGATATCATTATGTGTATAAGAGGATATGGTAAAACGAACAAGTTACGTTGACGAATGCATGAACGGGTCAAGGTTGGGAAAAAGGGTAATAAGCCGAAGAGATAAAAGTCTGAGATTTTGTTAATCCGGATGTCGGTTCTTAACTCCAAAAGATGGATAATTAAATTACGGACGCGTAGGAAAAAGAATCGGGTAAAACGGACCAATAACGAAGAAGTTATGACCGTTTCTGTGAAACGCGGACGTGCTGAAATCTGCAGCACTGCAGCAACAAACATTCTGTTTGTTTGATGGCGTCGCGCTACGCGACGGGGTGGCTGTTTGTCGAAAGTTGCTTGTTAGCTCCGTTTTGTATCGGGAACTCGTTTAAACGCGTTTTAAGTCGCGTATAACTAGTTTAACTCATGTTTTATGAACATTAGGGTAAGCGTATGTGTGAATGTATAAAGGTGGGATGACATGATCGTGCGTGACGATATAGGTATGTTGGTTCCCCTTGGGATCCCATAGCCCAGGTAAGAATCCCACCTTAGGTTCCATTTAGGAACCTTAAAGCGGGATCCCATAGCCCAGGTAAGAATCCCACCTTAGGTTCCATTTATGAACCTTAAAGCGGGATCCCATAGTCCAGGTGAGAATCCCACCTTAGGTTCCATTTAGGAACCTTAAAGCGGGATCCCATAGCCCAGGTAAGAATCCCACCTTAGGTTCCATTTATGAACCTTAAAGTGGGATCCCGTACTCCAGGTAAGAATTATTAATTTAATTCTCATTGGCAATCGCCCCTATGTGGATAAGCAAGCATGTATGTATGTATGAATATACGAAGATGTATATGAATAGGTAAGTATGAGTGGGGTATGCTCAAGCAGGTGGTTATAAAGATATATGTAAGAATGTAGGCATGTACGTATGTATGTTTTATAAACCTAAGTGTATATATGTATGGGTGTATGTAGGAAGTATGTATGCGTACGAAAGTGAGTATGTACGAATGTATGCACGTATGTAGGTTTATGTGAAGGCATGTAATAAGGAGTATGTATGTATGTACGTATGTATGCATGTGTGAATGTTTATAGGTGGGATAATATGATCGTACGTGACAATGTAGGTATGTATATATGTAGATACATATAGAATGATTGGTATGTAATTGTATGTAAGTTTGTATGTAGGTTGACATGTATGTGTGTACGTATGTATGTATGGGGATAGTGTGTATGAAGTTTAGGTATGTATGTAAGTCGGTTGGTACGATCAAGTGTTTACGTTGTTTATTCGTGTACATGGAGTTATAAGTGAAATGCAGGAATGGCAAAGAAGTATCACCACGGATGGTATGACAGGATGGAAAAGCTGGAATGTAAAGAGTAGATGAAGCGAGAAGTAAACGTGAACAAACCTTGTATGTTTATAACGCGTACTAATGTATGAATTTTACGTGGTGAGCGCAGGTAGTACCAGCCATGAGGATATCCAAGGATTGGAGATCGAAGATCGAGTCACAAGACGGATTGTACGGGAATGGCTAAATATGAAATTTTAGTGCCGATAAGTTATGTTCTTATCTTATAAAATGAATGTTTAGAATGTCAAGATGTATGTCATGAAAGAAATTTTCAGACTCAAAATTCCGCTGCGTCGTTTTAAGGTTAAACGTGTTAGGGTGTTACAAGTTGGTATCAGAGCCCTGGTTTGAGGGAATCAAGTACAAGAAGGTAAGTACTTGAACTCAAACTTGTGTGCTCTTGAGATAAGAAATCCGTACAATCTAAGACTCGATCAAGATCCAAAGGTAAGCATAAGTGTTGGAAGAGGATGATCCGTGAATGCAGCCTAGAATGAATACTAAGGTAGGAAAAGAGGCAATAAGACAAGTAGGCAAATGAGCCCAGGTACGTGAATTTAATGTGAGGATGTAAGTAATGGTAAAGTTCATTAAAGGAAGGAAAATTTTAAGATGAAAGACAATGATAGTATAGTAATGAAGTATTGGAAGCGATACACGCGCCGAAACCTAAGTCTACGGACATAAGGTGACAATTACATGAAGGCACGAAACTACTATGTGGATTGTGTACCTGGCCAGTACACGAGAAACGTATGACGTTCGTGAGATCATGATGATTGTTACAGGTATGTCCGGTAGAGTTGGGTAGCAGGCGGGCGTGTGGGTGAAATGGGAAGTAAGACTCTCGGGAAATTGAGAGTACTATGTAAGAATGAAAAAAAAAACATGCCTGATAAGAATGAAGAATATGGAATCCGTAATTAAGTGCGGATCAACAAGATATGAATGAAATGTTTGAATCCGTGAGACGGATTCAAGGAAGGAAATGTATGAATGAAATGATTGAATCCGCGAGACGGATTCAAGGAAGGAAAGGTATGAAGGAAATGTTTGAATCCGTGAGACGGATTCAAGGATGAAAGGCATGTATGAAATGTTTGAATCCGTGAGATGGATTCAAGGATGAAAGGTATGGATGATATGTTTGAATCCGTGAGACGGATTCAAGGATGAAAGGTAAGAATGAATGTTCGAATCCGCGAGACGGATTCAAGGAAGGAAGGTATGAATGTAATGTTTGAATCCGCGAGGCGGGTTCAAGGATAAGAGGCATGAATGTAATGTTTGAATCCGTAAGACGGATTCAATGAATGAAAAAGCATGAATGATGCGTCTAAATCCGTGAGACGGATTCAAAAATATAAGAAGATGAAATTAATCCGCCTAAGAAGATGTCGACAGTTTGACCATGATTGAGTCGAACGGGTCATAGAAATAAGTATAAAGCAAAAGTGAAAGTAAAATAAACGAAGTTTTGGATAAGTTACGTGTTAGATGTGTGAGTAATTGACTCTCAGAAGTTGGAATAATGACGGGCTGTGACCCGAACAATAATTTAAGTAGGGGCGGAAATGGTAAGTTTGGTAAGAAATATTGAGACGATGTAATAAGGTTTTCGCAAGTAAGCATGAATGGAAGGAAGTACGAGCGTGTACTTCAGTTGGCAAAATGATTAATTGAATGAAAGGATGGTATGTAAGAAATAGAATGTGCGGCACGTTATAGCAGAACTATTGATGTAATGAAACCAATCGTATTGGTGAAAGGACGTGCACGAGCGGAAGCTCGTTATGCGAATGAATGAAACCTGGCCTGTACGGCTAGTACTCGAGGAGAAGATGATCGATCTGGGTTGCGGATCGTGGTCTGGGAGATGAAAAAGAGGTTAGTAAAATGTTTAACTCACGATTGAAGAGATATGAACTATTTATATACGCGAATTAAGTAATGCATGAAGTGGAAGCAATAGTAATGTGAAATGAACGGAATGATATAAAGATAAAAATAAAGGTATGCAAGGTATACGTAACTGTAGAAAATGTAGAATGAGGTTAACGTTAGAATAAGCACGTAGGCGTGATTATGTAATAATAGTTTGCTGTGATAACAAAACAAAAGTTAAATGTTATACAGAGTATGTAGAGAATGTAAATTTGTAAGGGTGAGATGGAGATATTAGATCCATTAAGAAAGGATCACATTAAAGGACGGAAGAGTATGTGCATTGACCAGTTATTGACAGGTCAAGTAAATGAAAATGAAAATGATACAGGAAAGAATGATCAGGAAAGTATGGGCTAGTAGTCGTATGGATGGACTAGAAGGAAAAATAATGTGTGTTTGATGAAAGTGAGAAAGGTTTCGGGGACGAAACCTTGTTTAAGGGTGGTAGACTTGTAACGCCCCAAAATCTGAATGTTAATGTTTGTTGTATGTTATTATGTGACACGTCAGGAAATAAATAACTAGGCTATTTAACCTAGTTAAGGGTATGGTCAAAAGTCTTAAATGATGAAGGTAGTGTCAGTTATGTTTTAAAAGTAAACCCGAGGGGCTAAAATGGAACAAATGAAAGTTAAGTTATAAAATATCTAACACACACAAACACACACATACGTGTGTTCGAGAAAGAGAGCAGGAGGCTCCCATGGAGCCTCAAACCCTAGTTCCATCATTATGCTCAAATCAGAAGGCAAGATGAAGCTCAAATCCATAACCGAGCATGGATTAATGATCTCCAACACGAGGGGATCATAAGGTATGTCGAAAATCTAAGATTGGTGATCATGTGTAAAGTGGGTTATGTTCTAATCCACGAGTTTAAGTGAAATTGAGCATTGGTATGTGTTATAATCATCATATAGAACATGGGTTATGAATGGTTTGCGTTAATTTGATGTTTAGATGATAAACCCATTAGTTATGGTAAAGAAGATGACTAGACTCATCACCTATGTCCAATTCTTGTTGAAAGATTGATGTACTATGTGGGTATGATAAATTCTTGTTAGATGAATTAGGAGAAAAATGATGATGATATGATTGATGTTTATTTGGGAATGATCCATGATGGTTAGTAGTAGGTTTTGATGGGTTATGTAAGAGTTTAGAAGATTTATGCATGAATGAGTTGTATGTTATGCTTAAAAGGTAGTACATACATCAAGTGAATGATAAAATGTATATAGTGTCGTCCGTATAGTCGATTATGATGTTACGGGTATA
The DNA here is from genome assembly GCA_030545235.1 of Helianthus tuberosus. Lineage (NCBI taxonomy): Eukaryota > Viridiplantae > Streptophyta > Magnoliopsida > Asterales > Asteraceae > Helianthus > Helianthus tuberosus. The sequence goes on along the minus strand of CM060364.1, from coordinate 79,878,036 downwards.
TGTTGATAAGTCGATAGTTACATATGGTTAATAGTTGACTTTTGAAAGTCAACTAAGTATAAGAAGCATGATTCGACTCGTTGTCGTAAAGGTAGGTTGATGGGAAGTCGTATGGTACATGTAATAGCAATCCGTGTTAAATGTAATGACATGATGAGTTACATGAGTTTAAACGTATACGGACATGATTATATGAGTTATGTTGTTAGAAATGATGAATGAAAGTCAAATGTGAAATATGCGATTACTATGATCGTTAACATGTACAATTGTGTATGCTAATGTGAATATGATTTGGTGACATGAAAGTATAGGAATCATGTCGAGAAGGACTCAAGCATGAAAGGCTAACGGGTCAAAAGGAGGCAAGATAACGGACACGAACTCGGACGCACGAGGTAAGTGATTTCCGTAATCACTTCTTAGTACGCATAAGTAATAAAGTATTGTAATGAATTAAACCTGATGTTCGAGGTCAAATATGTGTTTAAGGTCTTTCGTCGTAAATGATGGGTTAATGTTGACCAAAATGCCCTTGATGGGTATTTTGGGGTAAACGATCTTAAAAGTAGCTTAGAAACAAGTTTTCGATTAGTGTAACGTTTTGGACAAGTATGGTAGTAGGGATGATGGTTTGGTTAGTCATAGACCAAATTAATGCGTGAATACCCTTAACGGGTCGCAATGAGCATATGAATGATAATGTATTAAAAGGATGCAAGATATCCAAGAGTTCAGTAATTTATGATAGACGTCATGGATATCATTATGTGTATAAGAGGATATGGTAAAACGAACAAGTTACGTTGACGAATGCATGAACGGGTCAAGGTTGGGAAAAAGGGTAATAAGCCGAAGAGATAAAAGTCTGAGATTTTGTTAATCCGGATGTCGGTTCTTAACTCCAAAAGATGGATAATTAAATTACGGACGCGTAGGAAAAAGAATCGGGTAAAACGGACCAATAACGAAGAAGTTATGACCGTTTCTGTGAAACGCGGACGTGCTGAAATCTGCAGCACTGCAGCAACAAACATTCTGTTTGTTTGATGGCGTCGCGCTACGCGACGGGGTGGCTGTTTGTCGAAAGTTGCTTGTTAGCTCCGTTTTGTATCGGGAACTCGTTTAAACGCGTTTTAAGTCGCGTATAACTAGTTTAACTCATGTTTTATGAACATTAGGGTAAGCGTATGTGTGAATGTATAAAGGTGGGATGACATGATCGTGCGTGACGATATAGGTATGTTGGTTCCCCTTGGGATCCCATAGCCCAGGTAAGAATCCCACCTTAGGTTCCATTTAGGAACCTTAAAGCGGGATCCCATAGCCCAGGTAAGAATCCCACCTTAGGTTCCATTTATGAACCTTAAAGCGGGATCCCATAGTCCAGGTGAGAATCCCACCTTAGGTTCCATTTAGGAACCTTAAAGCGGGATCCCATAGCCCAGGTAAGAATCCCACCTTAGGTTCCATTTATGAACCTTAAAGTGGGATCCCGTACTCCAGGTAAGAATTATTAATTTAATTCTCATTGGCAATCGCCCCTATGTGGATAAGCAAGCATGTATGTATGTATGAGTATATACGAAGATGTATATGAATAGGTAAGTATGAGTGGGGTATGCTCAAGCAGGTGGTTATAAAGATATATGTAAGAATGTAGGCATGTACGTATGTATGTTTTATAAACCTAAGTGTATATATGTATGGGTGTATGTAGGAAGTATGTATGCGTACGAAAGTGAGTATGTACGAATGTATGCACGTATGTAGGTTTATGTGAAGGCATGTAATAAGGAGTATGTATGTATGTACGTATGTATGCATGTGTGAATGTTTATAGGTGGGATAATATGATCGTACGTGACAATGTAGGTATGTATATATGTAGATACATATAGAATGATTGGTATGTAATTGTATGTAAGTTTGTATGTAGGTTGACATGTATGTGTGTACGTATGTATGTATGGGGATAGTGTGTATGAAGTTTAGGTATGTATGTAAGTCGGTTGGTACGATCAAGTGTTTACGTTGTTTATTCGTGTACATGGAGTTATAAGTGAAATGCAGGAATGGCAAAGAAGTATCACCACGGATGGTATGACAGGATGGAAAAGCTGGAATGTAAAGAGTAGATGAAGCGAGAAGTAAACGTGAACAAACCTTGTATGTTTATAACGCGTACTAATGTATGAATTTTACGTGGTGAGCGCAGGTAGTACCAGCCATGAGGATATCCAAGGATTGGAGATCGAAGATCGAGTCACAAGACGGATTGTACGGGAATGGCTAAATATGAAATTTTAGTGCCGATAAGTTATGTTCTTATCTTATAAAATGAATGTTTAGAATGTCAAGATGTATGTCATGAAAGAAATTTTCAGACTCAAAATTCCGCTGCGTCGTTTTAAGGTTAAACGTGTTAGGGTGTTACATCTTGATCTCAAGTAAGTTAAATTTTGTGATTTGATGATGTTTGATTATGTGGGTTTTGTATGATTCGTAAATGTAATTCAAAATTCAGTATGATTAATGGTTGCATGATAGGTAAATCACATGGTTGATTGCGGCGCGCTCGAATCGAACACACACTATGTCACCCTTATGCGCTTCCGGTTCAAGACATCTTTTGAAATGGGTCTAAATCGTTTTTGTGTAGTAAATGTTAAACTAGTATTTAGGATGATCGTAGTAGTTTGAAGTTTAAACTCTATTTTGGATACTTTGGATCGAATGTTTTGGGTAAATTGTGTATGGTTTTTAATTTAGCATCTTTCAAATAGTGTCGTAGAATGTATCTTGAATGGTTTCGTTAAAAAGAAGGAAAACGTTTACTTTACCAATGGGTCATGTCAAAATTTTCCCAAAAATTTGTATGGGGTTTATGTTATTTGTCAAATGTGAAAAGTGGGCGTTACAAGTTGGTATCAGAGCCGAAGTTTGAGGGATTCAAGTATTTGAGTCAAATGCTTGAACTCAAACTGAAAGCTCGTATGAAGGTGTGTTCGTTCCGAAGCGCTACGCAAGTAAGTAAATTGTAAAATTTATTATGTTGTAGTTAGAAATAGAACGGGATTTATAGGTTATTTGTTCTTAAACCGAGTTATACGGCTAACGAATATGCTAAATGGGTCCGCAATTTAATTATGGACGCGTAGGAAAAAGAATCGGGCAAAACGGACTTGTAGAACATGAGATATGATGTTTTTAAGAGTTAAGTTTGAGAATTCACGGAGCTGGGCATCAACAGCAGCAAGAAAACGAACCTTCTGTCCAAATGTGTTGCTCGCGCCGCACCACGACGAAGCCCCATTCCCGTCGCGTAGCATCCCACCTGCTCCGAAATTTTTTGTTTCGACGATCTTGAATGCGGGACTTGTTCCAATTGATTTTAAAGACCTTATTAACAATATTTAAGGCAAAATTGTTAATCAAATGATGAAGGAAAGGTACATGTGAATGATGGAAAGGAAAGTTTGTTATGAATAAAGGATCTGGTCGATATGATACGATACGATACGATCGTCAATGACGATAACGCATGAAGTATGAATGATTAATGGAACTTGTTATGATAAAATGATGTTAAAACGTGATAATGGGAAGTATGAAATGAAACCTAATGAATATAATGAATGTTTTATGTAGATGACTGATGCGGTAAATGTAAACGATGATGATGAAGCACGCCGAAATGAAATGAGAGCAATGATTATAGAAGAAGTAGAGAAAGTGATTGAAGCTAGTAATTCCCGACTAGCTCAAGAAGTGGAAGGTCAAGTATTGGGAGTAGGCGATACTCTAGTAACGACCAAGGTGGAAGAACTAAAGGAGATGATTAGTGAATTACAAACAAAGAAAAGTACTCTAAGGTGCACGTACAAGGAATTCATGGCATGTAACCCCTTGCCGTATAAAGGGGAAATTGACCCGATAGCTTGTCAAAGATGGATTTCAAGCACCGAGGCAGTGTTTGTAAGAAGTAGATGTGAAGTGGATGATCAAGTGATGTTTGCTACGAGCCTCCTACAACTCCAAGCGAAGGATTGGTGGGACGCACATTCGAGGGAATTGGGGGATGACAAAGTACAAACGTTAACATGGCAAGAGTTCAAGGAGCCGTTTCTGAAATATCATAGCCCACAATCCGCAGTTGATAAGATTCAAGAAGTCTTCTTACGTCTTCGATAAAAGGATGAAACGATTAATGAAATAACGAATAAGTTCCTCGAGAAGGTGAAGTTTTGTGGGGAGATAGCGGGGACTGAAAGGTTGAAAATCATACGTTATCATGCTATCTTAAAAGCTGAATATCGGGAGTTCGTAAATCCCTCCAAGTGTGCAACGTTGAATGAATTAATCGACTGGGCAAGAGATAGGGAGATCGAGTTAAGAAGGCAGGTTGAACGGGGAGAGAAAAGGGTGGCGGAGAAGCCTACCAATACAAACCTATCGAAAAAGGCAAAATATCAAGATCAAAACAGGAAAGGGAAGACAAGTATTGGGATTCCGACTTGCAAGACATGTGGGAAACATCATTCGGGTGAATGTTTGTTGGGAAAGAAAGGATGCTACAAATGTGGGCAAGAGGGACATCCTTATTATAGGTGCCCCGAAAACTCAAAAGCGTGTTACAATTGTAATCAAACGGGGCACATTAAAGCGGAATCTCCGAAACTCCAACCAGGGGCAAAGAAAGATGGAAAGAAGGATGAGTCTTCCAAGGCTCGAGGGAGGATGTTTCAGTTAACCTCGGATGAAGCTAAGGCTAGCCCGGATGTGGTTTCAGGTATATTCTTGGTTAATTCTATGCCTATGAATGTTTTATTTAATTCTGGGGCTAGTAGGTCGTTTATTTCTAATGAATTGTTAGTTCATCCATCGTTTAAGCTTGAAAAGATGTTAGTACCCTTAGAAGTGGAAGTTGCTGATAGTAAAAGCTATTTGTTACATGATATTTGTAGAAACTGTAAGATCTTAATCGAAGATGAGGAATTTAGTATAGATCTTGTTCCGATGTACATGGGGGAATTTAAAGTAGTTGTAGGAATGGATTGGCTAGCCCAAAACCACGCTGAAATTCAATGCGAAAAGAAAGTCATTCATGTAGTAACCTCGGGGAGGAAACGGGTAAGTGTTCAAGGGGAAAGGGTCATCAAATCGAAATTGTGTTCTATAATCAAAGTTGTCAAACATGTGAAGAACGGAGGTAAGACGTATCTATCTTATGTGATTGACACCAATCGAGGTGTTCCAAAGCTTGAAGAAGTGAATGTAGTGAACGAATATCCGGATGTGTTTCCGGAAGATTTACCGGGGCTTCCACCAGAGCGAGAAGTAGAATTTAAGATAGACCTTAGTCCGGGCGCAAAACCGGTAGCTAAAGCTCCTTATTAGTTGGCCCCGACCGAAATGAAAGAATTGATGACGCAACTTCAAGAGTTGCTCGATAAGGGTTTCATTAAACCAAGTGTTTCACCATGGGGAGCGCCCGTATTATTCGTGAAGAAGAAAGATGGTTCGATGCGAATGTGCATCGACTATCGAGAGTTGAACAAGTTGACGGTGAAGAATCGTTACCCGTTGCCCAGAATCGATGACCTGTTCGACCAGTTACAAGGAGCAAGTTGGTTTTCGAAAATCGATATGCGGTCGGGTTATCACCAACTGCGTGTACGAGAAGAATATGTGCCGAAAACTGCGTTTCGAACGCGGTACGGACATTACGAGTTTTTAGTAATGTCCTTTGGGCTAACGAACGCACCGGTTGCATTTATGGATTTAATGAATCAGGTGTGCCGACCTATGCTTGATAAGTATGTAATCGTTTTCATTGACGATATACTAATATACTCCCGAAGTGAAGCAGAGCATGCTTCCCATTTACGTGATGTATTGGAAACGCTTCGCAAGGAAAAGTTATATGCAAAGTTCCCAAAGTGTGCCTTTTGGCTTAGAGAGGTACAATTTTTGGGTCATGTAATTGATGCGGATGGTGTCCATGTGGACCCGTCCAAAGTAGATGCGGTAATGAATTGGGTACCCCCAAAGAATCCAAGCGAAATAAAAAGTTTTCTGGGCTTGGCTGGGTATTACAGAAGATTTATCCAGTATTTCTCCAAAATAGCCTCACCCATGACAAAATTAACAAAGAAGAGCGAAAAGTTTATATGGGGCGAAGAACAAGAGAAGGCGTTTCAGACCTTGAAAGAAAAGCTTACGAATTCTCCGGTGCTGATGCTACCGGATGGAACGGATGATTTGGTAGTATATACTGACGCCTCCCACCAAGGATTAGGTTGCGTATTAATGCAAAAGGGTAAAGTCATTGCTTATGCTTCAAGACAACTTAAGCAGCATGAGAACAATTACCCAACTCATGATCTAGAATTGGCGGCAGTCGTGTTTGCCTTGAAGATATGGAGGCACTACCTATATGGGGTGAAATGTACTATTTACTCAGATCATAAAAGCCTCAAATATTTCTTCGAGCAGAAGGATCTTAATATGAGGCAACGAAGATGGTTGGAACTCATTAAGGATTATGATTGTGACAATCATTACCATCCCGGGAAGGCTAATGTAGTGGCGGACGCTCTAAGTCGGAAGGAGTACCCGCCCCCGATTCGGGTAAAATCTATGAAGATGGTAGTCACACCTAAACTCCTTGGTGAAATTCGAGAAGCTCAAACAAAATCTTTAAATGCTGGCGACCCAAAGAAAGAGAGGACGAAAGGATTTATTCATGAATTGGAAGAGAATGCAAATGGTATGAAAACGAGGTATGACCGAATCTGGATACCTCGGGAATGTGATGTGAAAGAATTACTATTGAATGAGGCTCACAAGTCTCGGTACTCCGTTCATCCGGGAGCTACGAAGATGTATCGAGACTTGAGGATGAATTATTGGTGGCCGGGAATGAAAAGAGATATCGTCAAGTATGTTGCTAAGTGTTTGACATGTTCTCAAGTAAAAGCCGAACACCAAAGGCCGTATGGAAAGTTGCAACCCTTGGAGATCCCGGTGTGGAAGTGGGAACATGTAACTATGGATTTGGTGACTAAGCTTCCCAAGATAAGAAAAGGGCATGATGCAATATGGGTGGTCGTTGATCGACTGACCAAAAGCGCACATTTCTTACCCATTCGGGAAACTTATAATTCAGAAAAGATGGTAGAAGTTTATATGAACGAGATTATATCTCGACATGGGGTTCCGGTGTCTATAGTATCCGACCGAGACACCTGGTTCACATCCCGTTACTGGAGGAAGTTTCATGAAGAATTGGGAACCCAGTTACATATTAGCACCGCCTACCATCCTCAAACCGATGGTCAATCGGAATGAACTATACAAACTTTGGTTGATATGCAAAGGGCGTGTGTTATGGATTTCGGAGGAAGCTGGGATGATCATCTACCTTTGGTAGAATTCTCATATAATAATAGTTATCATAATAGTATAAAAATGGCCCCCTACGAAATGCTCTATGGAAGGAAATGTAGGACTCCGGTTTGTTGGGGGGAAGTGGGTCAACGAGAACTCGCGTCAAGAGAAGTAGTAGCCAAGACGAATGAAAAGATTGATATGGTTAGATCAAGGATAAAAGCAGCGCAAGATAGACAAAAGTCTTATGCGGATAGGCGAAGGCGACCAATTGAATTCCAAGTTGGAGATTATGTCTTATTGAAGGTTTCTCCATGGAAGGGAAGAATTCATTTTCGCAAACGCGGAAAATTGGGTCCTCGATACATTGGACCATTCAAAATACTCGCCCGGGTCGGGGCAGTAGCATACCAGTTAGAATTACCTCCCGCGTTGGATGGAATTCATAACACTTTTCATGTGTCGCAATTGAGGAAGTGCCTAGCGGATGAGACGGCATACGTGCCTTTGGATGATATTGAAGTAGATGAGAAGTTAAATTATGTTGAAAAGCCCGTGGCAATAAAAGATTCTAAGGTGAAGCAACTCCGCAACAAATCCGTTCGGCAAGTGTTGGTCCAATGGCAACATCGAAAAGGATCGGATCTTACATGGGAAGCGGAAGATGAAATGAGAGAACATTACCCAGAGTTATTCGGTGCGTATTCAGGTTTCGGGGACGAAACCTTCTTTAAGGGGGGTAGACTTGTAACACCCCAAATTCTCATATGACCTAAAAGTATAATGTGTAGTGATGTTTTAATAAAAAAAATAGGATTATGTCAAAAATTAAAAGTTAGTAAAAGAAAGATGGTTAAGTTAGAAGGTAAAGTACTAAAGTGAATGGGGATTAAATGATGAGGGACTAAATGTGTAAATAATGTTATAAAATGATAAAAAAAAGAAACCAGACAAGTCTGGTGTGTGCGATCGTGAAAAGCCAGGAGGGGGATCCCTTCCCTCACAAAACCCTAAATCACTAGATCCCATCAATTGAAAGCCAGATTATTGAAGAATCGAATGCATGACCTAAGAATCCTGATTATCTAAGTGTTCTTGATCTCAAGTAAGTTAAATTTTGTGATTTGATGATGTTTGATTATGTGGGTTTTGTATGATTCGTGAATGTAATTCAAAATTCAGTGTGATTAATGGTTGCTATGAAGGTCTAGACATCATTAGATGCTAAATTTCGAATATGAACATGATTAGGGCAAAACCCACTTGCATATCAAGTAATGTTTAGCAATTGTGAAGTTTTGTATGTTAATTTGATTGTTGATTCATGAAATTGTTATGAATAATTGATTTAGAACTATGTGCTCATGATTTGAATAGTAGATTTCAAAATAGAAGAACTATGGAAATTGTGCTTAGGATGCTTGTACATTGTGCTTAACTAGTGATACGCACACAATGTGTTTGACGAAATGCCTAAGTGAGTTTAGTTATGGTTTTTAAATGAATGATTGTTAAGATTGATGCAACTTCTTTATGATAATGACGTATGTGAATAGTAGACGCCATAATGTATTATAAGGATTGTGAAAGTATTGTTTATGAAAGCTAAAGTATGAGATTATGACACATAGGCACGAAGAAGGAAGAAGGCGCAAGTCACTCGAAGGCACAAGCATCTCAAGATCGCGGTAAGTTCATATGAACTTAATCCTCTTTTTATGTTGTTCTACGGATGAATGTTTAGTTATTAATCCTAAATGTAGGGTTGTGTGTTGTTATTGGTTCAAATGATGATATGTTATATGTTAGAATACGGATAAGCGACACAATAGTGTCGGATGTATAATGACCACTCAAGTGGGATGAAATTGTATGGAAAGTAGGACAATGAGATAGTTAAGTAACTACTTGTAGTAAACGGGTCATAATGATATGTTATGCTAGGCATGTATGATAAGAGTTATCCGTTGTAAATGGGTAAATTAGGATAAGCACGAAAATTATTGTTGACGTTTGATTATGGGCTCATTATGAATGGGTCGAATGATAGGGATGTACGAATGTATCGAGATGTTGGAATGAAAGAAAGTTAATGGAAGGGATGTTTAATAAAAATAATGTTGTAAACAAGGCTTGTCAATGACTTGTAAATTGTTAAGGGGCCGATTAAAAGTATGTAAGGTATGTTATGGATTTTGTTTGGTAATATGAACTAACGAATGTTCGTTGTTGTGCATGATAGGTAAATCACATGGTTGATTGTGGCGCGCTCGAATCGAACACACTCTATGTCGCCCTTATGCGCTTCCGGTTCAAGACATCTTTTGAAATGGGTCTAAATCGTTTTTGTGTAGTAAATGTTAAACTAGTATTTAGGATGATCGTAGTAGTTTGAAGTTTAAACTCTATTTTAGATACTTTGGATCGAATGTTTTGGGTAAATTGTGTATGGTTTTTAATTTAGCATCTTTCGAATAGTGTCGTAGAATGTATCTTGAATGGTTTCGTTAAAAAGTAGGAAAACATTTACTTTACGAATAGGTCATGTCAAAATTTTCCCAAAAATTTGTATGGGGTTTATGTTATTTGTCAAATGTGAAAAGTGGGCGTTACAAATCTTGACTTAGTTGCTCTTTCATAGTTGAAAATTCGAGTGCAGTGATAGTGTAGCATAGGCGAGAATAGCGAGAAATGGTAGTAAGCTTATACAAAATCCCTAATGGATATGCACAAGTTGGTCGGTTGGTTCCTAACTATAGACTAGGTCTCTAAGACGTCGACCCGGCCTAGGTCGAGTCTTGCCTAATTCCCTATAGTTATGGCTCTGATACCAATCTGTCACACCCCAACCGATGGCGGAAACATCGGGGCATGGCACTGAGCGAAACAGATTGTCCAGAAGTTTCAATAACAATTATCATTACCAATCAATTTAAAATAACATGTCCCATACCATGTCTCAAAAGGTAAACAAATTATTACAGACAAAATCTAGGCAAATAGTTCTATTCTGACAACTCATATTTAAATAGAGCAATTGTTTATCTGCTTCTAGAGACCCCTGATTCAATTTGTACAGACAACTATTTGTTTGCCTCTAGAGCCTTATTCTAGCCTCGATTTCCTAGCAGATGTGCATCCTAAGCACATGTCACATACGTTAAAATAAAGTCAATACATATAATGTAAAGGTGAGCATACAAGTTTGATAATAGCATATAGAGTTCGAATTCGTTTACGCATAACCAGCACGTACACATAGTGAAATGAGGCATGTTAGTTATCGACAAAGATCCATCGATACCAATGACTGCGGGTTGACTGCCAGAGGCAGTTCGCAATACATGATTACCACCGTAATCCATGCAAGTAATTGTCCTTAACAACCCCTGCGAACAGGTGCTGAGTCCAAACTATAGTACTATCGTTGCTAAGGCAGGTAGACAGCAATCCATGTGTAAACATAACAAACAAGCATTCATAAACCACGTATAACATGCATTAACGGTTAGCGTTCAAATAGTATTGAGTAGTGTGATTGTTGTGAGTTGAATATTCGTAACGTATGTAACACCCAAAAGTGCGTAAAGCAAAAAGGGATCGAGTATACTCACAGCGATGATGGATTGAAGGGAGCGCTAGAGAATAGGGTTAGCCTGATCAGAACGATAACGTAACGATAAGTGACGCGTAAAACGATGCAAGGTGTAAGTGGCTCGGATAGTAGCTCGGTCGGATTGGTAATCCGATCGGACGGTCCGGTCGTGCGGATGACAATCCGTTCGGATGGTCATCCGGTCGGACAGGTTGTCCGGTCGGATGACTATTCGAGTGGATTGTTTCTTCCTTTGATGTGTTTCTGTATGATGGCTTTTCCTTTGAAGTTTTCACTGTAGCATTTTGAAAACATTGAAGTATCTCTACCTTTCAAGTCGGTCGATCGGACGGATTAGTCGTGCGGATGAAAATCCGTTCGGATGGTCATCCGGTCGGACAGATTATCCGGTCGGACGGCGACTCGAGTGGCGAAATTACTTAGTGAGAACAATTCCACAGCAGGTTGTCACTCGGTCGGAGAGGTTGTCCGGTCGGGTGGCATCCTTAGTGCATTGAACATGTTGAAAATTGTTTAAGTCCAAGTATCTCATGATACGAAGAGTAATCCGGTAGGGTAGGTAGTCCGATCGGATAGCAATGCGTTCAATACTCAAACTTCAGATAAAGTTGGTTAAGTGTGGGACCCAAAGTGTAAGCCGTTCAGATGACCTAGTCGTTCGGATGACTTATCCGTTCGGACAGTAGTCCGGTCGGATAGCACTCCATGCTGGTCGTTCCGTTCGTCTTTCACTTGGCCGTTTTGATGGTTTGATGCTTTTATCGAGACGCTTTGACACCGTTCTAACCAACAGAACTCCATCTTGACCCAAACAACCCGATCGTCCAGGAATCACCCTAGTTCGACCAGTTAACCGGTTCGAGACGGTTGTTCTTGGTTAATCATGAAATCGGTGGTCTCGTGAGTAGAATCCAGATCTTGAACTAGCACAACACTAAGAATGAGTTGGAGACTAGAACAAGGCCCGATCCTATTGGTTTTGAGTGCAAAAGAGTTGAAAGAAAGTTAGAAACCATCTTTCAATCCTTTTTCACTATGTTTATGTTTAGATCTATGCAAGATCTTTGTGTATTTATGTGGAAATCGATTAGATCTAAGTTGTTCTTGGTGGATTAAGGCCAAAACATGAAGTTCTTTAAGAACACATGATGACGTCATCCTAGAACACCTCAAATCTAGTGATTTCATGGTTAAAAGTTAAGATTCAAAAGATAGAAAGGTGTAGGAGTGCGTGTAGATTAAGTAAGTACAAGATTTAGGACGAGATCTTACCGGAATTGGGAGAAATCGAAGAAAAGGTGAGGAGGGTGTGCTGTTCGGTCAGAGAGTTGCCAAAAGTAGAAAGTTTAAGAGTGACATGGGTATTTATAGAGTTACCCAAAGAGGAAAGTGTGGGCCGGTCGGATGGCATCTCGCCCGGATGACCTATCCGGTCGGATGTCATCTCGGTCGGATGACATATGGCACCAGATCAAGTGGCAGCCCGGTCTGATGGCTTATCCGGCCGGATGGCACTTGGTTCGGGTGTTTGGCGCCACGATCTTTGAGGTTTCGATTGCAATTGCGAGCGATGCGATAGATTTTCCTAGTCAAATTACTTTTAATCCCAACCATTCATATCTTGCACTGTCCCTTCTCCACTAATTATCATAGTTCGATTTCGATTGAGTTCGATTGCGTTTCGATTGCGTTTCGAGTTCGATTGTGTTTTGATTGATTCCCACATATACATAAATTAAACATGCACAAGTAACACATAAGGCACACACACACACGTATAACAATAAACAAAATGCGTAGTTCGAGTTGCGATTCGATTCGATGTCGATTTGGTTAGCCTAGTTTGATTATCGTTTAGTTAACTTTATCGCATTGTTATTTCCTATAGTTCACAGTCGTAAGTCGATTAAATAGCGAATAACACACGTCGATTATTGTAATTATTGACACTTACTCCACATAATTCAACTAAAATAAACACCTAAAAGAAATTCACTACTAGTCAAGTCGCGCGAAATTGGTCGTTGACTTTGACCTTGACTTTGACTTCAAAAACACGGGGTGTTACAGGTAGGCCTCTCCGTGGGTGGGTGTTGGTTTGATGGATAGGACGTGAGTCCGTATGGTGGAGAGGTCCCCATCGAGTCCCATTAAAAACTCGTATAAACGCTCCTTTTCTTTGAAATCGGACAACCTTTTGCCGATATCGCAAGTGCAGTTTCCACAGGTGCATTGTGGTACCGGTATAACAGATTCTATCTCATCCCAAATACCACGAAGTTTTGTGTAATAGGCGAAAACCGATGAGCCATCTTGATGTGCAGCCGATAAAGTTTGCTTCAGTTCGTAGGCCCAAGGGGCACTCTCTTTTCCGAATCTTTCTTTCAAATCGTTCCAGATTTCAGAGGAGGCGTTTGCGTATTTCACACTTGCCCTGATGTCTTTATTCATCGCCGTCGTGAGCCACCCGATAATCATGGCGTCACAACGCATCCACTGCATATAGTTTGCTGCAGTTTTTCCGGGTTTAGGAATCGACCCGTCCACGAAACCCATCTTGTTCTTTGCAAACAGAAAATTAGCCATCTCTTTGGCCCAGTCACTGTAATTACCGTCGGTTAAAGGCTCGTTTACGTGCATTTGTTTGGGTAAATCGGAGGGATGTATGTAGTATGGTGAGTTGACGTCAATGGCATCATTTTTGCCACTGACGCCGGCTTGCTTAGTTTCTTCTCCGGCCATGTCGAGTTTATGAGCGGTGGTTTAGATCCTGCTCTGATACCAAGAAAAAAAACTATGATATCAAGAAAAGTTTCTGTATTGCATCTGTATTGATTGAATCATCGAGATACATAGGACCAAAATATATAGAAAACAAAAGGAACCTAGGAGATAAAAAAAAGAAACAGGATAAACTATTTTTTATGAGGTATCTCCTAAGAATATTCTAGACCAATAATCTCTTTTATTTTTCTTTATAAAATATGAATAAACAAGGAGGATGAAAGAGACCATCCACAATAAGAACCATCAAAAAAACTTAAAAACATGACTAGTCAGCTGTCATATCATAAAAACACATATTCTTTAATAACACTCAAAACCCACCCAACAACAAAACCTAAACACAATGCCACATCATCATATTTTTTTAACAAAAAAAAAAGTTTTTTTATTACTACCCAACCCTCCCACCCTCTTACACAATCTCCACCACTTCTCATTTTTTCTCATTTGTGTACAAAAATGATTGACAAATATAGGTGGTAGTCCTGACAAGTTAGTCTAGTTGTTAGTTACTTGAGTTCTCTCTTTGAGCTCCCAAGTTCAACTCACACTAGTATCACTTTGAAGGACATTGGTGATTGGTGGTGTGAATGAAATTTAGAACTAGGCCTCTCTTGAGGTTGCCAGTTCGAAATCGAGCCGAACCGGGTTTTACCACAGTGGGCTTTTGGGCAGCGGGTTTTCCCCGGAACTGGTGGCTCGGTGGCTCGGGACCGTTATGGAGAAAGGAATGCATTTGCTCGATTGAGTGCATCCCAAAATGCTTATTTGGTGATTTAGTTGGCCGTTAAAAAAACAAATATAGGTGGTAAAAATGAAAAAAAAAAACATGGATGTCCATTTAGGCTTTAAATATGGGTAAAAATCTCTTATTAGGATGCTTTGATGAAAATAAATTGCATGCATTGTGTAAGAGTGTGGTTTCCACTTATCTTTGTAGTTTCCCAATGCATCTAAATATTTATTTAATAAAAGTTTTAGAATGTAATTGTAAAATCATTTATAACAAGTAAAAATATGACTTGATAATAAAAACAAATAATCTGATTAATGATTACAATTATAATAATATAATAATAACAGTTAGGTATAATACTACAAATACAATAACTAAATTAGCTTGTAATTCTACAAAGTATATATATTTTTTATATTTATGAAAGTATTTTAAAATAAATTTTATATTGATACTTGCAAGTTATTATTTAGAAAAGTAAACTATAAAGTATACACTTTTTAAGTTTTAACTATTTTTTTTAACGACAAATTTGGATTACTGACGAACCACTAAAATATCATCGTGTCATCAGGAGAATCACCCGATCGTATCCATCTCCACTAAGCATAATGTCTATACACCAATTTATTTGTCGTGACTCGATTAGATTTTGGATTTGCGTTCTCTGTTCGTCACTAATGTCTTCGTTATTTGATTGGGTCTCCTCGGGATAATATTTAACTATTGCCCGACCTTCATCCTCTAAAATCATGTTGTGTAGAATGATGCATGCGTACATCACGTTTCTTATTTGATCTTTTTGATACAATCGACAAGGCCTAAACATTCCTACATCATACGTTGGTTCGGTCACTTACCAGCAAATCATTAGCGGTTTCGCGTCCACGAACGATATACTTCCTCCGTTTGGGTTGGGGTTGGGAAGTCCCTTCTTTTGAATCTTCAATGATGTTGATAATAATATTTCCGCCCCGTCGTTCGATGAGGATGACGAATCATAACTATCAGACGAATCGCTTGAACTTGAAGAATTCATTGTATAAATTTTTTGGGTGATGGGAGGTGGTTTTTGAATATTTAGATAGTAAAATTTAGTAAGAATTGGTTGATTTATATAGAATAAAAGTTAAAGATTTTTTTTTTTATAATATAGCTGTTGGCTAACGGCTAGTCCAACGGTCACATGAACTCAGCCAATCCCAGTCATCCACATCAGCTCCCCAACCCGTCCCACGCCAGGCTTCATAGCCACGCTAGAGGGGCAACACCGCTACCCAAGATGGCCCGGTGTGGCTAAAGCGGCGTTAGTTTAGTTCCCATGCCCCAAACCCAAGCTCACACCCTACGGTCTAAGATGTTAGTAAGCTATAACGCCGTGTGCTTTAACTTTTAACTACTTGAATTTCTTTCCCATTTTTTACATAATGCTTGATAAGAATTTGTCGACATTGAAACAACAAATCCACAATAAATGCTTTAGTTGGTTGTGAGTTTCAAGGTGAGATTGAAACTCCAAGGTAAAAAACTGTGGAAAGAAAATTGTTGAAGATGAGTTGCAGCTTTTGAGTTTCTCCTACCATTAACTCAGCCAAAAGATCTGATGTAATAGGCTCGTTTTGTTTTTCTCGCTTTTTCGTCTCGCTTTTTCGTCTTGTCGTGTTGTTTCTCAGCTTCTTTGTGGCTCTTTATATATATATATATATATATAGAGTTAAGTTCCCGTGAAAATAAAATAAACGTACAAAACGTACGAATTGAAAGAAAAGTAAAAAAAGTGGCGGTGTCATTTTTGTAATTATCAGCAACTTCAAAATTACTCTAGTAGAGTAATTTTGAGCTTCTGTAGAGTAATTTTGTAAATGTTCATGTAGAGTAATTTTGGTCGTGTAGGGTAATTATCAAAATTACACCCCCCCCCCCCCCCCAACTAAAAGCTAAAAACTAAACTATAAAGTTAAACCCCATAACTAAATGCTAACAAAATTATTCTACAAGACATTTTCCAAAATTACTCTACAGAAGTCAAAATTACTCTACTAGAGTAATTTGATAATTACCCTACATTTCCCAAAATTACTCTACAAGACACTTTTTGCTTTTTCCCCAGTAATTTTGAAGTTGCTGATAATTACCAAAATGACACCGCCACTTTTTGCTTTTTCTCTCAATGCGTACGTTTCGTATGTTAATATTATTTTTAATTGATCCTTTACATATATATATATAAAGCGTTATGCCGTTCAAAAAAAAAACTCAGCCAAAAGATCACATCCTCTTCTATTTTATTTTTTATTTATATCTATTGCAGTTTTTTTTCTTTTTCGAGTACTAAACAAAACAAGGCTATAAGAGGTTTTGAAGAAACTGAGATTAGTGATTTAATAAAAAAAAATTATTGTTGAAGGTATAACTTTTTTTCTTGATGTCTTGTTTTCTTTTGAGTTTTGCTACTTCATATATTCTTTTCCATTCCAGAAAAACTCTTCACATTCTTGATGTCTTGTAATAACAGAATCATCGCACATTGTTTGTTGATGTCTTCTGTACCGACCCAAACCCGAATTTCAGATGCTATGAGGACCGAAGACTAAACCTTTTAAATCATATAGGTTCGGTATCAGATAATTTTCGATCCGGGTATCGGGTAATTTCGGATTAACCCAATTTATGCTCACCCCTAGTTTCAAGTAACTCCAACTACTTTATGCTCACCATTTAATAAGATATCTAAATTGGTTACTTGAATGAATATGTGGCCAACAATTTAAGTGTAAAGTTTCCACACCATCACACACAATTATTGTACAATGGCCGATGACAACATGTTGGTTCAGTTCTGTTTAATCATGAGGGAAAACAGTAAATCATACCTGTCACAGCAGAAAGTCCAGTGGAGAATCCAGTAATGGAGTTCGACATGCTTGTCATCTTGATCTGGTTCCTCCTTAGGGTGCTGACTGATGATGGGGCTTAGAGAACCGAAAAGGGTATCGGCTAGGAGATGGAGGACGAATTTGATGTTATGCTTATGGGGTGTGTAACTGAGTAACCTTTTAACCTCCACTTAATTCTCCTTATATAAGCACCCAGGAGGAAACCTAATTAGTTACTAAGGGCAATATGGTCCATCAACAATTACCAACTAATTTAAATAATAGGTTATTATATATTTTGATCTTTATTATGTAAATGATTATAATGGCTATAGATTAAATATTAGTACATAATATATTTAATCTTACATTCTCCCACTTAGCCGAGTAATCATTTACTATGAGTATTAGATAAGCCTGATCAGGAGTTAACACTCATTTTAGCCTTAAACAAGTACTATAGCAGAGAAATACAGCCGTTGAATCATTATGCGACTCAGGACCCCCATTAATCATACTATAGCCTTAATTTAAAACCTAATCGTTATGATCAAAATACACGTAAGCCCTTTGTTTGATTTGTAACTTTATTTGTCAATATGCCATTATACCGGTTGAACATATTCTAAGAGACATACAAAATCAAACTGAGGAAATTTCATTAACATAAAACATAAGCTAGTACAATATGCTCAAATAAGGTCTTTACAAAATCCCATATTACGAACATGTTCTTCATAACCCTTAGGAGGGAGACCTTTAGTCATCGGATCCGCAAGCATATCCTTAGTACTAATATACTCGATACAAAGATTATTTTCCTCAACTCGTTCACGTACAAACAGATATTTTGTATCGAGATATAAACCAGCTCCAGTCGAACTGTTACTGTTCGAGAAACTAACGGCAGCTGAATTATCACAGTAAAGCTTCAATGGTCTAGAAATGGAATTAACGATTTTGAGTCCAGTGATCAGATTTCTAAGCAACATTCCATGACATGTTGCGTTATAAACAGCAATGTACTCTGTCATCATTGTGGAAGTTGTGGTCAACTGTTGTTTATGACTCTTCCATGAGATAGGGCCGCCTGCTAACATAAAGATATAGCCCGAAGTGGATTTCTTGTCATCTTTGCACTTTGCAAAATCAGAATCAGAATAGCCCACCACTTCTAAATGATCACTTCTTCTATAAGTCAGTTTGTAGTCTTTCGTCCCTTGCAGATATCGAAGTACCTTCTTAGCTGCTTTCCAGTGATCTAGGCCAGGATTAGTCTGATAACGGCCTAACATTCCAGCAATATAAGCAATATCTGGGCGAGTACAGACTTGAGCATACATCAAGCTCCCGACTACTGACGCGTAAGGTATCTGGCTCATTTGCTCCTTCTCAACCTCTGTTGTCGGACACTGGAATGAACCGAAAACATCTCCCTTAACTACTGGAGCGACGGAGGGTTTGCACTGTTGCATGTTGTAACGCGTAAGGACACGATCTATGTAGGCCCTCTGGGACAATCCTAAGATCCCTTTGTGTCTATCTCGGTGAATTTCGATGCCAATGACGTAAGAAGCCTCTCCGAGATCCTTCATGTCGAAGTTATGCGAAAGTAACCGCTTCGACTCATGCAACATGTCTAAACTATTACTTGCCAATAGAATATCATCTACGTAAAGGACAAGTTTAGTAAAGTTGCTCCCATTCATCTTGAGGTAGGTGCATTGATCCACTTGATTCTTCATAAAACCTTGCTTCTTCATGACTTCATCAAACTTGAGGTACCATTGACGTGATGCTTGTTTTAACCCGTAAATGGATTTCTTCAACTTACAGACTAGATGCTCCTGACCTTCAGGTTTAAAGCCTTCAGGTTGTTTCATGTAAACATCTTCGTCCAAATCTCCGTTAAGGAAAGCGGTTTTAACGTCCATCTGATGCAGCTCTAAATCGAAATGAGCTACTAGAGCCATGACGATCCTTAATGAATCTTTACGAGAGACAGGTGAAAACGTCTCTTGATAATCAATTCCCTCTTTCTGAGTGTAGCCCTTTGCAACCAATCTCGCTTTGTAGCGTTCAACGTTCCCATTCGGATCTAGTTTTGTTTTGAATACCCATTTACATCCTACGGGTTTGGCTCCGTTGGGTAATTCTACCAAATCCCAAACGTCATTTTTCTTCATGGATTCAAGCTCATCAATCATCGCTTTATTCCATTCAGAAGACTGATCACTGCTAACGGCTTCATTGTAAGAGATAGGATCATTGAACTTTCCAGCATCCATTTCAGTCAGGTAGGTAACATAATCATCCCAATTAGTAGGCCTTCTTTCCCTAGATGACCTCCTGAGTGGATTATCGGGTTCAGCGTTGTCTTGGTTTTGAGCGTTTGATGTGCCTTCGTCATGAGGTATAATGGGTTCTGATTGTAGAGGTGAATTTGGAGTTGGTGCAGTAGCTTCATGTACAGTAGTTGCATTGGGTACAAGAGGAGTAATCGGAGTAATGGTAAGCGACAAGTCTCCCCCCCCCGCGTCTTGTACTTCTTGCAATTCTTCGTAAGGGTTGGTACTGCTCCCACTGACCTTGAAATCCTCCAGGAACGCGGCACGCTTGGTTTCAACAATACGGGTGGCATGGGAAGGACAATAGAAACGATAACCCTTAGAGTTCTCAGGATACCCGATAAAGAAACAGGTAACTGTTTTAGGGTCAAGTTTCCTTAGGAAAGGATTGTAAAGTTTTGCTTCAGCAATGCAGCCCCATACTTTCATATATTTAAGACACGGTTTCCTTCCTGTCCAAAGTTCATAAGGAGTTTTAGGGACAGACTTAGAAGGAACTCTATTGAGTATATGAACAGCTGCTTTTAACGCTTCAGTCCAGAGGAATAATGGTAAATTAGTGTTGGCTAACATACTGCGCACCATGTTCATAAGGGTACGGTTTCTTCTTTCAGCGACACCATTCTGCTGAGGTGTACCAGGCATGGTGTATTGGTTCACAATCCCCTGGCCCTTACAAAACTCATAAAATGGACCAGGAGCTTGACCCACATCAGTATGTCTTCCATAATATTCACCGCCTCTATCTGATCTCACAACTTTAATCTGACGATCTAATTGCTTTTCAACTTCAGCCTTATAATCTTTAAAAGTTGTTAGAGATTCAGATTTTTCCTTAATTAGATACAAGTACATGTAACGAGAATAATCATCAATAAAAGTGATAAATGAAGTATGTCCTGTTATGCCAGCGATTTGGTAGGGACCACTAATGTCAGTGTGAATGAGTTCTAATAAATTAGAGCTCCTAGTGGCACCTTTTTTATTCGCTAATGTCATTTTACCCTTAAGACATTTGACACATGTTCCAAAATCAGAGAAATCGAGAGGAGGTAAGACTTCATCCTTTACAAGACGATTTAATCGTTCTTTTGAAATGTGGCCTAAACGCTGATGCCACAACATGGATGAAGTTTCTAAGTCTCGTTTCTCTTCCATCTTTGTGAGTGATTCATTAATGTTATATGACAACAAAGATTTGGAAAAGTTATCTTCTAGTTCTAATCTATAGAGACCACCATCCAGAATACCAGTACCATAAAGAACAGAATCATAAAGGATAGAGAGTTTGCGATGACCATGGGAAACAATAAAACCGTCCATGTCTAACTTTGGTCCTGATACAAGGTTCCGAGTTACCTCAGGAACATATAAGGTATCATAAAGTTTAATACATAAACCAGTTTTCATAACTAATTGTAATGTTCCAATGGCCTTCACTTCTAATTCTCGATCATCCCCAACCTTAAGCGTTCTTTGGTTTCTTTCTAGCTTCCGGATTGAAAGGAATCCCTGAGTAGAATTGGTAACATGAACCATAGAACCAGAATCAAACCACCAAGAATTAGCAGGAACACTTAAATTATAGGACTCAAGTATCATAAAATAATCGTTACCTTTCTTAGCCAGCCACTCCTTAAAGTCAGGGCATTCCTTCTGCATGTGTCCTGTCTTCTTACAGAACTTGCAGCGGATACTGCCTAAGGAGTTCTTAGAGCTGGAGGGTGCACTTGTATTAGGATGAGGGTTAGGCCTTTGGACTTTTGAAGCATCCTTCCTCTGATAATTGTTCTTCCTCTTCTTAGAGTTGGAGGTAGTGAAGTTTGCAACATCAGTATGGCGATCCATCCTCATACGCTCTTCCTCCTGTACGCACATGGCGATCAGCTCACTCATCGTCCATTTGTCCTTCTGAGTGTTGTAATTGATCTTGAATGCTTCATAGGACGAAGGAAGCGAAGTGATGATGAAGTGAACAAGAAAACCATCACTGATTTCCATCTCTAGGCCCTTCAACTTATTGGCCATGTCATGCATCATCATGATGTGTTCGCGAATGCCGCTCCTCCCATCATACTTAGTCGTCACCAGCTTGAGGATAAGAGTGCTAGCGTGTGCTTTTGATGTTCCTTTGAATTGATCCTCCACAGAAGCCAAATAGGTTTTAGCATCGTCAGAATCAGGAATAGCTCCTCTGATAGAGTGATGAATGGACTGCTTCATGAACATGAGAGACATGCGGTTACTTCTAGTCCACTTATCATGAAGTAACTGCTGAGGAGCAGTACTCTGTGGAGTAAGGTCCGCTGGCTTATCCTCTCTTAGAGCATAATCAAAGTCCAGCACTCCAAGTGTAAGCATGAGAGCATCCTTCCATGCAGCAAAGTTATCACCAGTTAAAGGTGGAATCCTGCAATTTGGCGCTGATAGTGGAAATAAGATGAGCAAGTTATAATACTAATGAAGAAATCCTAATGTGATCTAAGGGCACGTTAAACTAAGGCAGGCATAAATAATGACCATTTTACATTATGAAGCTGTGATATTGTCTATTACTAACATTAAAATAATAGACTTAGCTAAAAATTCTACTTAAACGAAAACAAAACAGCTTTGGCCAAAAGTGTAATCATTTAAGCATATGTGCAAAGTGGTTGTAACAAATCAGCTTTGGCCAGAAATTGAAACAATCACTTTAGTTATGCACTTGTTGAGTATGCCATCTATGAATGAATTAAATCAGCTTTGGCCAGAAATTAAGACATTCATGCTTATGATGCACACACAACATAGCTTTCATAATACTTGAACGATAAGTAGATGTATCAAGTCAGCTTTGGCCAGAAATGATATATCAAAAACTCATTCAAGTTAAGCTATTCTGGTTTTGCAAAAACATTATCTGATTCTGATTAAATTAACTAAGTAAATTACAAAACCATTTATTTAATAGCAAACCACCCGTTAGCGCGGATCGAACTCCGCGGTGAGTTCGCTGGGGGGTGCGGGGGGCAGCCATAAGGCCCAAGTAAACTTGTGCGATCCATAAGGCCCAAGTAAACTTGTGCGATCCATTAGGCCCAAGTAAACTTGTGCGATCCATTAGGCCCAAGTAAACTTGTGCGATCCATTAAGCCCAAGTAAACTTGTGCGATCCATTAAGCCCAAGTAAACTTGTGCGATCCATTAAGGCCTTGTGCGATCCGTTAGTTTTGTGCGATCCATTTATGCGATCAGATCATCTTCTCATGTGATCTGATCTTGTACGATTCAGTTGTTTATGATTATAACAACTGAAAATTCGAAATTTATGAATTGTGATATACTTTCCTATTATAATGTTGATCTATTTTTATCATAAAATTTCGAAATAATGATCTGCTTATCCCTTTAACAGATTTCGAAAAAATCCTTATTAGAAAATTAGATCAAAACAGGAAAAGCATATAACAATCCAAATCATACTCCAAAACATAAAGGATATTTCGAATTATAACTAAGAACGTGATGAACCCTAAAAAATAACCTTAAACCCTATATCCGAAATCTGGTAAATTATTGAACATTTAAACAAAATCTTGAACATTATGATTTCGGAAAGTGAGAATAGATGAAACAAAAGATCCGAAACTGATCCGAGATGACATAAATCGAACAGCAAAGACTTCGGATGATGAAAAAACGAATTTTAATTATTGTTTTAAAACCTGTTTTCCAGTTTTAATCCAGATTTACGGATAGAAAACAGAACTGACTAATCAACATATGCTCTGATACCACATGTTGGTTCAGTTCTGTTTAATCATGAGGGAAAACAGTAAATCATACCTGTCACAGCAGAAAGTCCAGTGGAGAATCCAGTAATGGAGTTCGACATGCTTGTCATCTTGATCTGGTTCCTCCTTAGGGTGCTGACTGATGATGGGGCTTAGAGAACCGAAAAGGGTATCGGCTAGGAGATGGAGGACGAATTTGATGTTATGCTTATGGGGTGTGTAACTGAGTAACCTTTTAACCTCCACTTAATTCTCCTTATATAAGCACCCAGGAGGAAACCTAATTAGTTACTAAGGGCAATATGGTCCATCAACAATTACCAACTAATTTAAATAATAGGTTATTATATATTTTGATCTTTATTATGTAAATGATTATAATGGCTATAGATTAAATATTAGTACATAATATATTTAATCTTACACAACAACCTGCCTGCTGCAATCATCCATCGTCTTTCTGATTTCCAACAACCATTGCCCTGGCCTAAACACACCATCTTCAACCCGATAGAATCTTCTAATCCATTGTACCCGGTCCACCGGGGATCTGCGCGGGTCGTAATTGTGATCCCGCCCAGCCCGCTTAAAGCTCAGCACTTGGACCAATATCCTTCTGTTGAATACGTTGTTGGAACATCAGCTGGGGTTGACCATATTGACTTAGCCGAGTGCCGGGCCCGCAACATTCGTGTTACTGGCGCTGGCTCCGCCTTCGCTGAAGACGGAGCCGATTACGCTATAGGCCTTTTGTTGGACGTCCTCAGGCGTGTTTCTGCTGCTCATCGGTTTGTTCAGGCCGGATTGTGGCCCGTTAAAGATCATTTTCCTCTTGGAAACAAGGTATATCAATCTGCCATCCATCTTTGAGCTACCTTAACATTTAATGCTTTTAAATTAAGGCCATGTTTTGCTTAGCTTTTCAAAACAATTTATAATTTTTGGAAAAGTTAATAAGTTAATAGAGTGATTTATTGACTATTCCCCTCACAAAAATAGTTTTACCTAAACAATTTTTAACTTTTTAAAAAGTTAATAAACTAATAAGTCACTATAACATAAGCAATCTCAAACACCCCTAAATAAATAAATAAATAAAAACCTATAAATTTACCGTATACTCACGCCACACCAAATTAAGGGTAATATTGTGTAAAACACGAACATAAATATATTATTTGAAAGTTGGAATTAGGGGTGCAAACGAGCCGAGCCCGAGCTTGATTAACTTATGAGAGTTCAGGCTCGAGCTCGGCTCGATTCAAGCTTTGTTTTCAAAGCTCGAGCTCGGCTCGTTTATTATCTATTAATTAATATATTAAATAAAAATAATATACTTTTTAGGCTCGCCAGCTCGATAAGTGAAGCTCGGGCTCAGGCTCGTTTACTAAATAATCTTATTTTTAGGTTCGAGGTCGGCTTGTAAACTAGTTTAAATAAGCTCAACTCGGCTGGTTTACTCTAAGGCTCGTCGAGCCTAACGAACTTCACATGTGAGGCTCGAGCTCGGGCTCAATAAACAAACGAGCTTTATTTTAGGTTCAAGCTCGGCTCGGGCTCAATAAGGCTCGGCTCGTTTCACGCTTCTTCTTGAGCCGATCTCGAGTAGCTTGCGAGCCGCTCGGCTCGATTGCACCCCTTGTTTGTAGTGAAATAGTCAAATGACAAAAATATGGTTGGTAGATAAATGGATAAGTCATTCGTGGCTTTATAGCCTAGTGGCTTTGGGTGGGATAAGACTTTGAAAACAATAGGTTTTTGGTTCGATTCCCACAAGTTGGGGGGGGGGGGGGGGTTCCATATTTATTGGGTTTCCTCCTGAATTAGTGTATATGCAGTATGCCTAGTGGAGATAGATATGATCGGGTGGTTCCGTTACATTTTTGTTTTTTTGGTGACAAAATAATTCGGTTCATAAAAAACTTTCAAATTCATATCTAAAAATTCACCAATAATGCTAGCTAGTTTCATCATGGATGTTGCTTAAAAAGTTAGTAGATTTGGCATCAAGAAGCTTTCGTTTTGTTTTTTTTTATTTTTGGAAAACAGGATCACTTGGTCGCATATACCACCTAATGGCACTAACTGATGACCAACTTTCATCGTTTAGACTTTAGATAGGAGGAAAACGAGTTGGGATTGTTGGGCTTGGAAATATCGGCACCTTGGTTGCTAAACGGCTCGAACCATTCGGCTGCAGCATTGCCTACACCTCAAGAAACAAGAAACCCCAAGTTCCATATGCATACTACCCCACTGTTCTTGATCTTGCAACCAACAGTGATTCTTTAATCGTTTGTTGCGCGTTGTCCAACAAAACTCGCCACATTATCAACCGTGATGTCTTAACTGCCCTTGGGAAGAAGGGCGTTATCGTCAATATTGGGCGTGGGGCCCTTGTGAACGAAAAGGAACTAGTGAAGTTCCTTGTTGGAGGTGAGCTTGGAGGAGCAGGTCTTGATGTGTTTGAGAATGAACCGGAAGTACCAAAGGAGTTATTCATGCTTGACAATGTTGTTTTATCTCCACACAGAGCTGTTTCAACACCAGAGTCGTTTAATAATGTAATGGAGGTAGTGATTGCGAACATAACGGCTTTTTTCTTGAATAAGCCATTGTTGTCTGAAATAGATCTGAATGATTGGTGTTGATCGACATGGATCATTGTCGCATTTGTAATGTTGTATCAAGTTGGTCTTATTATTGTTGTGTATGTTGAACTATGGATAAGTAAGAACAACGCTTTGATTAAGATGGAAATCAACCAACAAGAAACAAAGTACACAAAGCAATGATAACTTTTATTAACTATAACATCACTCTGATTTAACAATTAGATTGATCAGCCTGATTGTCAAAACATTTGATAAATTATCAGTTATACATCAAATAGTCAAAAAAAAAAAAAAAATACTGGTGTGGCAAAAAAGGAAAAAAATGTATTAGAAAAAAATAATATTTCGCCGACTTGGATTTTTTTTTTTTTTTTTTTTGAAAACAAGAACTAAACATTTAACATTTGCATTTGAAGCAAAGTGAAGAAAGCCTTTTAACTTTTAGTTAAATATAAATCTTATTATTATGACATGTTGGGTTATTTGGGTCCAAAATAAAAAAGGAAATCGTTATTTTTGTATATAAAATAGAGTAAACTGCAATTTTACCCCCTGAGGTTTGGGGTGATTGGCACTCTTACCCCCCCTAACGAAATAATTGCAATTTTACCCCCCAACGTTGATGTTCTGACGCAATTTTACCCCCTGCCGTCAGTTAACAGTTATTTGACTGTTATAGGTAGGGGTATTTTGGTAATCTTACCCCATATTTATCATTATTATTATTTATAAAATCAAATTAATAACCCAGATCCTTCTCTTGCCTATTGAAGAGAACCACAGCTCATTCTTCTTGTTGATTGGGGATAAGCACAGCCTCTTCTTCTTCTTCTTCTTCTTCTTCTTTTTGTTGTTGATTGGGGATGACCAGTTCTTGTCGATTAGAGACAGCCTCTTCCTCTCCCCCTCACTGATCGATCAACAAACAATTACACAATCAGTTATTTGAAGAGACGTACACCTTCTTATCCTTGCTGATTCGAGATACGCACACCCACTTCTGATCGTCTGGAACCATCTCGATGAAACCCCACGCAGCACCAGTCTTCGTTCACCCCTTTCTTCTCCAAACCCAAAATCTGAAACCCTAACCCTAACGTTTGGTGAAGGTTGGTGGTGCACGGGGTAGTGGTGGTTATGGAGGTGTACGGTGATTGAAGGTGGTGACGATGTTACGCAGAAGCAGAGGAGGTGGTTGTGGTGGTGAATGTTGGAGGGTGGTGGCTGGAGGTGTACAAATTCATTATCCTGCTGCTGGTTGTTTTATAACTTTTTTCCCATAAAGTATGCAACTCTTGAAATTTTTTCCCTAAGGTCCTCACCGAGTCACAGTTTTGTTTTGACTATGTTTAAATAAAATTTAGTGTTTACCTTTTGCATTCACTCAGATCCTTTCTGAGACATATCAAAGGGACTAGGTATCACATATTATTGAGTTCTCAATGCATCCACTTAAGGGAGTCAATTTTGCAGCAAAACTTGACTGGTCAAATACATTCTTCTTCTGTTTGTTCCTTGTTCTCTTTGTGGAACTATAAATTAATATTAGTTGTAGGACATTACTTTTCTTTAATATTGGACCAGGCTTGCTATATTATATATCAACAAGTATTTAGAAGAGCGTCATTCATACTGCGCACACCACTCATGTGGACTGAGCATCTGATGAAAAGATGACAGCTCAAGATGAGAAATATAAGGTGCCTTCTTGTATGTTGTATATCTCTTAATAAATTTTGATAGAATCCTTACAAAGAGATGGAGAGATTCATGACAAGGGACTTCATTTGGACAGACAAAAAGGCTCAAACTTCCAAGTTTTTAATACACCTTTTTAGGTTGGTAATAAGATTCAGTTTTCGTCAATTCAACTTCTATAGTTGATTTAGTGTCCCTTATCCCATTTAGCTCTATGAGTCTTACCTTAAAGCTCAGCTTTAACCATTTAGGCCAATTACAGACCAAATAGCATATCAACTGTTGAGAGTGTTGGAGGGTGGTGGCTGGAGGTGGTTGAGGGTGGTGGCTGGAGGCGGCAGTGGTGGTTGTGGTGGTGAATGGCGGTGGCAGTGGTGGCAGGGGGTAATCTTACAGAGTAGAACAAAACACAGGGGGTAATATGAAAGGGCATTATAGTCATTTCACATTAAAGTTAACAGATCTGTTAACAAATTTGAGGCCGGGGGGTAAGGTTGCGACATAACAGCAAACGTTGGGGGGTAAAATTGCAATTATTTCGTTAGGGGGGGTAAGAGTGCCAATCACCTCAAACCCCAGGGGGTAAAATTGCAGTTTACTCTATAAAATATATAGTTTCAAATGAGATGTTAATCTTGTCTTAGCTCAAATGGTTTCCCGCTTGTCTATACCTTATAATAAAACAAAACAAACTTATGCCATTTGTCCTATTCTTACAAACCTTATTGCCACCTGGCACTCTAAAACCATTCCCTCAAACAGATTGAGCGCCAATTATCCCTTAAGCCGTTTCCCTTTTATTTTCTCACATACGCTTCTTTTTGCAATTATTTGTAACCCTAATTATCTTTGTCTTCCCCATTATCTCTTCTCCCTGTTCTGTGCCTTTCATCTTCTTCCATTAATCGTCCGTGTTGTTCCTCATCAACATCTTTCATTACAACGACGTTCAACTAGGATTTCTACCAGCTTTAGGGACGCCAACATCTTCCACTGATTATCTTCGATTCGAGGTAAGTTTGTGTTTCTAATTCGTATTTGATTGCCCTTTAAACTTGTGCGACCAGATTGCTTTTTTCTTTCAAGAATTAGGGTTTCTAGGTGACGGGGCGATGGCAGCGATATGAGGGTTGGGGAGCAGTGACATGGAGGCCGACATGGAGGACGATGGTGGTGTTTATAGTTTAGATAAAGGTTTGTAGAGGCGGTGGTTGTTGGCGGCAATGATGGGTATTTAGGCTAGGGTTAACGACACCAGCCTAACTCTCGTGACTCACTACCATTCGAACCTTTGGTGGTTTACAACAATGAACATTGTGGGGTAAGCAACCAAGCACTCTTCTTTTTTCGCTGATTATGATTCTAATTTTCACTCATAAATGTTAGGATGATTGTAGGGGCCATGTTAGGATTCATAAATGTTATTATTATGTTTTTGGTTAATTTTATATAAATGTTTTTGGAACAGATGATTGTAGGGGCCATGTTAGGATTCATAGTGGCACTTATGATGAAAGCATCTGAGTAGCACTGTATGTGTTGGCCAAGGTCGATGATGCAAGCATTCAATTGCTTTTGGCTTTAGAGGTGGTGGTTTTCTATTCATCCATGTTGAAAATAAATGGCGATTAATTAGTTGTATGGTTTCAGGTAGGGTGAAAACTCCCAACTTGGAATTCTTCCCACTTGCAACTGACGATTACCGAAACAACGTCCGGGAGGAGGAAGCGCTAGAGAAATGGAGGAAGCTGTGTAGGTTGGTTAAGAATAAGAAACGCTTTTGCGTTTCACAATTTTCCTCTCCAAGTCTTTCGAAGCATGTGCTAATCAGCGATCTAATATGGTTCGTTTTCATTCTCTTTCGCATATGTTCTATTATTCATGACTATGTTGTACTTAAATTTCATGTTTTATGTTGAGTTCATTTGAAATCGGTGAACTTTAGTGTGTGGTTAATTAATTGAGTTGATTGGGATTCTTATCCATAAGGTAGCCAGCCACATCATGATGCCTATTGTAATAAATGTTGCATACATGTTTATAATAAGTGAATAGGTTGATTTCATTATATGTTTCATCCCAATCTAATAACATGGTAGTAATGTCTACTTGATTGTGGTGTTTCATCCCAATCTGATAACACACAGTAATGGTGCAGGTGGGTTTCATGGGTTCTTGATTTGGGGCTACAAAATAAACTTAAAATTTTGATCTTTGTCAACCCTTCATATTGGTTTTTAAGGTTATTTTTTTTGTTTTGTACACAAAACAAATTAACTAAATCAAAGCTTTTTAAATCACAAGATGTTTATATCGTGTTACCTAGCCCGACTAGGTATATCTTAAATATAGTTTTAATTTCAAAATTGTGTAGAGCAAGCTATTGGTACTGTTTTGGTTGAACATGTGAGTTATATTTTAATGTTTATACCCTTTGTCGAGCCCCAAGTCAATAACCCATGAAACCCAATCATGGATTGGCAAGAACTGCTCCACGTACATCTAACCTCAACAAAGGGTATGATACATGTACACAAATCATGAGTAAAAACATGGTTCAATGCTGGTGGTGGTGATTTTGCGGTGGTGAAAATGAGTGGAGCCGGTGGTTTGGGTGGGCAGATCTGGTAACAGATGGGTTGTAGGTGGATAGGGGCGTCGGTAGTTGTTGGTGGTGGCGTCGTGCGAGTGTGGTAGTTTAGGAAAGATTGAGGTCGTTAGTGAGCCAACCCGTTTATTAGAGTATCCACCTTCTTCGGACATTTTCATTCTTTGCCCACTGGTAATATTAGGTATGTCTGCATTTGTGACTTATCGAATCCCATTATCCTTTGGCCTTTATGACTAATATATATGATTTTGTTGAGTTTAATCTGGGAATACAAGGACATTAAAAGTTGAAACAAACTGAAAGAATTAGAACAAAAGTATATGGCTATTGAACAAGCCGACTATTACAAGCCTTAAAGATAGAATCTGATGTAAAACAGAATGGTTCGATTATTGTTTGACCTGACTAAGAGGAACACTCGCCATTTATAAACATAACCCTATTGCATCTTATTGGAGTACCAAGTGTTCCATATCAAAAGTTGTATAGTTTTATCAATCGGAAGCAGTTCGAATCTTGAAAGATCGTTGCTTGAAGCTCTCCCTCGGGATATATTGGTATGTTTGAATTCCAATCTTTTACTTCCGGTTAATGATAATCCTAATTTTACACATAGTGATAGTGTTTGTGTGTGTTTTTACATAGTAAGGTATCATGTGGTGTGGAACATGATGAACTTTTTTTCTTTGATTTTTTATCAGCAAAGTACAAAAGTGCCTACTTAGAAGACCCCGACAAAGGAAAAATGATGAAAAATGTTTGAATTCCAATCTTTTACTTCCGGTTAATGATAATCCTAATTTTACACATAGTGATAGTGTTTGTTTGATTTTTTTTATAACAGTTTTGATGTAAAGTTAGTTGGTTGTACATTTACGGGTGAACCAGAAGCGAGTTGAAATGAATAAAGTCATGTCAGCTTTGTCATCTTTGAAACTTTGTGAGTAATATCATTTTAAGAGGAACGATCTTATTTCATTGGATGGTTGTTACACGTGTTACCATAACTAAAGTTAGATGCATGGGGTGTAGAATAGGTTCAATTGAACTCTTTACTAATAAATTTTTTTTCATATATTTTGTTTACGATAGGTACGGTGTTGTTGGATGATATGATATAATTGAAGCTGAAGATATTTCATTAGGTTATGGTTGTTTTTCATTGGTCTAAAACGAATTCGAGGTTATTGGTTACAAAACTCCAGTAAGTAAAAGTCAATCAATCAATCATACCCAGTAAAATCCCACAAATAGCAGAGCTATTGGTAGGGTCTGGGGAGGGTGGGATGTAGGCACACCTTACCCCTATCCCTAGGGATAGAGAGGCTGCTTCCAGTGAGACCCTCGGCTCCAAAACACCCAGGAAAGAAAGAGAAAAAAATATATAGAACATGAGGTGTATGTGTGTGTGTGTGTGTATGGAGCTACCAATATAACATGAGTGGTAAAAGAGTGCATGGTAAACAAGACAAATATAACAACACAAACAGCCTATACAAATAGATACATATCTACGACTATACACTACCCCTAAAAACACAATTGAACCCACTCCTAGCAATCTTTAACCTTAATCCTCCGTCTCCACGAGCTCCTATCATGGACCATGTTCTCAGAGAGGTGCAATTTTTGCAAATCCTGCCTAATCCGCTCATCCCAAGTGATTTTGGGTCTGCCTCTACTCCTCCTCCCCCCACCACGAGAGTTTCAACTACTCTAACTGGCTCTATTGTCTGCTTCCTCTTCACATGCCTAAACCATCTCAATCTTCCCTCATTTATCTTATCTGATATACTAGCTACTTCTAACCTCTCCCTAAAAACATCATTTCTTATCCGGTCTAACCTTGTGTGCCCACACATCCATCTTAGCATTCTCATCTCTGCCACCTCCATCTTGCGTGCTTGTACTTCCTTAATGGCCCAACAGTCGGTTCCGTATAACATAGCAGGTTTAATTGCAACTCTATAAAATTTCCCTTTCAATTTTGTTGGGAACCTTCTATCGCACAATACCCCAGTGGCAGCTCTCCACCCACACCATCCAACTTGGATGCGGTGGGCAACGTCACTATCTATCTCCCCATCCCTCTGAACAACCGATCCTAGATACTTGAACTTATTAACCTGCGGAACCACTTGACCGTCAATGGTGATCTGGATGTCCTCAACGCTGTCTACTCCACTAAAGTCACAATATAGGTACTTAGTCTTAGAACGACTAATCCTTAAACCTCTGCCCTCTAAAGCTGCTCGCCACTGTTCTAACCTCTGCCCTCTAAAGCTGCTCGCCAGTAAGTAAAAGTATTAGAGTAATAAGCTTTCAAGTTATATTTCCAACCAGAAAAACGTATTTTTTTAATTTACTTATCATTTCCGTTTTGTTACATCTATATAAGGCTGGCAAATCGTGTCTTAACAGGTTTAACAGGTTTCTGACGGCGCGCACAACATAAGTTTCAAACATGATTACGACTCGTTTAACTACTTTCTACCTCATGTTTATAAAACAGTTTTATGTTTTATGTACAAAAATAAATAAATGATGGATCTTAACATTGTAATTTTAATTATTTTAAAAATTTAAAAAGTCAAATGGTGTATTTTTCAGTCAAACAGGTCTAATCGTGTCTTAACAGGTACCCAATTCTCAGCCCTACATCTATAGTACGATGCTTCATTTTATTTTAATCTTTAATTTCATATTTCCATAATAAGTTTACGCGTACAGTGTCTTTATGATCAATAACGTATTTTTTTTTCTAAAAGTAACAAACATATCATTTTTCAACACCGCGAAATTCCCATTAACGTTATTTATAAAGAGAACTTCAACGAATTGTGATTTTTTGCTCTATTCATGTATTTCAATTATTTCGTGTACTCTCTAACATTTTCGTTAATATCTCAACGTATATAAAATTATAATTTTTACTTCACAATTTTAAAGGATTTAGTTTTCCTGTTTAGCCACCCGTGTAACACACAGGTACTTAGACTAGTATGTTACTATAGGAGTCCCCAGTTAGAGACCTGTTTTCTTCAAATACTTTTGGTTTCTTCAATTTAACCAAGCTTAGGCCCTAAAGCCCATTACTAAAGGAGTCCCTAGTTCGAGACTTGATGTTTTTTTCATTTTTTTTTTTTTGTTTCATTTAATAAATTGGATTGCATTATTTACTATTAAAATTAATATATGATATTGTTACACAAATTGGTTTATTTATGTTAAAATAATTGTGTAAGTTCAGGGCCGGCTCAGTGCAAGTGCCGGGTGGGCGAAAAAAATTAAAAGAAAAAATAGGGCACGAATTTTTTTTAAATTTCTTTCATATATATATATATATATATATATATATATCTAAAAAAATTGTATGTTTTAAGAAAAAAATCTTAACGAGCCTGGATTTATGAACTCAACATTTTTGAGCCTTTTCAGAATTTTGTATTTATGATTTTGTGGCCCAATTTGCCAACGTTTAGAAATTAATGTTTAGACTTTGATTATTTGAATGTATGAAGACTTGCGAATAGGGCCCAATATTTTTATTTCGCGAGGGGCCAAAAAATTTTCTGTGATTTTCGGAGACGGCCCTGATATAAATGACACGTAAATGGAAATCTTTGTTGTTAAGCCTCATTAACTATATAAAAAAAAAAAGAAAAAAGAAATTAGAAAAAAAAAAATTGATTGCTTGCTTGAAAGTGCTCCCACCCTCTCCCTCTTTAGTGTTCACTAGCAGCATGGTGGAGGCAACGATAGCACCCCTCCATGGTTGATGAGGGCTGGTGTTGGGGGGCCACCCAGCTGAGGTGGCGGGGGGCGTTGTGTCACACCAGCAAACCTTAAAGAGAGAATTTTGAAGGTTTTTTTAAATGGAGTTTTGTAAAAAGAATATGTACAATCTATGAGGCATACGATACAAGAGCACATGGCCTAATATGTGTGTGGACTGAACTAAATTTTGTGAGTTTAAACGGTGTGATTCCTTCGGGCGATGTGGCGAGAGGTCAATACCAGTATGGTTAGTTACGGCATTGACACTTGCTTTATCAACCTAGAAAAATAAAATCATGATATGCTCAAAAATATATTAACACGACCATAAAAACGAATACACTTACTGGATACCAGTACCGATTTTGATATTATTTCAATACGCCACGATAATGATACAGTATCAGTATCGGCAGGGGCGGACCTAGTGTATACCGGGGGGTAGCCTCCGCTACGGCTTGGCTCGGAAAAATTTGACATTTTTAGTGTAAATTTTGGAAAAATTTGATGTTTTTTCGATTTCGTTACGGCTTATTTATAAAACGTTACGGCTTGGCATGAATCCTAGATCCGCCACTGAGTATCGGCACTTGTTGTAACATATGATACCAAAAACGATATAATTTTAATACACTTTCGTTTTCAACAAAATTTATATTGAATAATAGGCTATGTATTCAGTTTTTTTTAAAGTTCGGATGAAATTAAAAAAAATAAAAATTATTGTCCTATATATAAATTCCATAGAAAATTGTCCGAGAATATGAATAACGTGACTAATGATTATCAAGTACCAAAGAGATTTGTAATCATAAGTAAAGGAAGAGACTCTATGGACTTAATTTATGACTTGTGATTAGCAAATGAAAAGTGATCGCATATGGTGATGCGCCCACTTTAGAAGTGAGTGGTTATGGTGAAGCGTAACTTGGAAGAGCATCCATGAGGTGATGAAACATGTACTTAGGTGAAGCGCGTACTTCAGTAGAGTATGTACTTAGGGTGAAGTGCCTACTTCTTGATCTACACCTAAAAATTCGAGGGCTCTAGTTCAGTGTGTATGTGCAAACACTTATGAGAGTTTTTGGTGTAAGATCACCAACCCTCGGGGAGCTCACCTAGGTTTTCGTTTGAAATCAAAAGTCTCAGATAAGGTCCTTACACATATTACTCTTGAACATTTTTAAATCGACCCGTTTTAACTTGAATCTATTTTGATAAGAACCCATTTTAACACAAACCTATTTTGAACAAAACCCATTTTGACCCGAACTTATTTTGAGCAAAACCCATTTTGACCCAAACCAACATGTTTTGAATGGGTATGTTTAAACTTGCATATTCTGACACGTGTTTCTACTACTTGTCATTAAGAGACGTGAGGTAGCTCTGTAATTGTCAAGCCTTTGACAACTACTAAAGCAAGTAAGAGAATCTACAGTGAATACCGCAGATTTTAATTGGATCTAGTTAAAACACAGTCTATACTCTCGTATACCATCTACTATACATTTGTATATATGCGTGACTACTTTCTATGTGCCCCTATACCACCCTCTATTCCTCTGTATACATATCAAATCAAATCACCATCAATGGATAGTTTAAACCTCAAGTTATCGACTCATTTTGACACCCCTAGAACTTGACACGTGTTACACTTTTTGGCTGTCACACTTGTCTGGCACCGTTACACTTTTCGTGTCAAAGGAGATAGCAGTTTTTTGAACTTTACCTGTTACACTTTTTATGGGTTTTGATAGCAGTTTTTTCAAAAAAAAAATGAACTTCACATGTTACAATTTTTGGTTTTTTTTTTTCAGAATGTACAAAAGTTTTTTAGTTTTTAGTGCACGTAACAATATGTTACATTTTTATAGGAAGTTTTTTAAGTAACAATTACATACATGTTACACTTTTGTGTAAAGCATGGAGATAGGTGTTACACCTTTTTGTAAAACTGTTGCAATTTTGAAAAACACTTTTTTGTACCTAATCAATCTCCACCATAGATTAGTTGAATGGATGATGGAGATGAGATTTCCTTAAGTTTCTTTACTCACCAAGGTTTTCTCTGTATCATTGCCATATATATGAAGATTGATAAATAATAAAAAGAAAAATATATATATAGATAGATATAGTGGATGGGATGTAGAAAGTTTTTAAAATAAGAGATCCATTTTAAAAAGTATGATATTTAGTTAAAATTTATCAAAAACATCACCACATCTCATCAACTATCTTTATCTACACCCCCTTATGATTTAACAAAACCCCACTCATTCGCCCCAAATTTAAAAAGCTATTATCCACCCCTATATAATCTCTCTCTCACACACCCACGCACGTGAACACAGACACACGCGTGCGCGCACACACACGTACGTATGTACGTGTATATAAAAAGAGAAATAAACACCAAAAAAGAAGAGAAAAAATAATAAAAAGCTATAAAGATCATCATCATCATCATACTCAGTAAATCCCACCAATAGCAAAGCTAAGGTAGGGTCTGAGGAGGGTAAGATGTAGACAATCTTACCTCTACCCGTAGAAATAGAGAGGCTACTTCCGGTGAGACCCTAGCTCAGTAGTAGTTTTGTATCAAACCTTGGACATAAGACACATAACACTCAACAATCGGGACAAAGGCCGATTAGTACATGTACCCTTTTGTCTTTCGGCTATCAACGCCACCACATGATGCATGATTAAAAGTCCGTCGCTTTTTAACGTTATTTTCACGAAATTAGTAAAATAACGTTAAAATTAGTACAATTTCACTTTTACCCCCAAGGGCCCACACATATATACATCATTATGTGTACACTGCAAGCGGGACGTAATAAAAAGATATAAAGATATATATGATAAATGGGATGTGGGAGGTTTTTTGAAATAGGAGATAAATTATACAAATAAAAATTAGTTAAATTATAGGATAGAAGAAGATAAAAAAGATGTGAATGCTCTAAAGACTTTACATTCATATACCTTGGACATGAGACATTATCCAACACACAATTAAATTATGAATCTTAGAATCATATATAATAGTTTCAAGAACATTAAATCAATCTTCTTTTCTAAGGATCAAAAATTTATAAACTGTCTCACTGACTAGGAAAAGCAAGTCAGGGTACAATCGAAACAAATTATGCGTTTCTTAACCATTCGGTCGAGATAACTTTAAATTTAAACTTTCTACTAGAAAACCATAAAATCACGACAATAATAATCGAATCAAAGACAGACTCCCATCTGATATTATTTACTAGTTGTAGAACCCGTGTAACCACACGGGCAGGTTTAATAATGATCGAAATCAAATACTAAAAAACAGATTATAATATATCATTTAAATTTTGGTCTTTAGTTCTA
Organism: Helianthus tuberosus; assembly: GCA_030545235.1. Classification (NCBI taxonomy): domain Eukaryota; kingdom Viridiplantae; phylum Streptophyta; class Magnoliopsida; order Asterales; family Asteraceae; genus Helianthus; species Helianthus tuberosus. The sequence continues at coordinate 79,840,420 of CM060364.1, read as the reverse complement.
TATCTTTATAAAATAATATTAAAGACAGTATGTGTTAGTATTATAATAACTATAATAACCAATGCACAAACTTTCATTAAAAGCAGTCTTATTTGGCCCATAAACAACATTTTGAAACTCATTAGGCTATCACCCGGGAACATCCCGGGTTAGGAAAATTTAGTTTTCAATAATAAAAGGTACATAAACAACATTTTGAAACTCATTAGTATCTTCTTTCCCTTCCCACAATAATTTACTTCTAGCTACCAGCTGATACATTTCTTTAATGTGCGAAAGTGACATCATATGCTATAGTAGCCAAAAGCATACTTATCGCCTTATCATTCATCATTTTCATGCACAATAGTCTCTTAAAACCGTTTAAGAATTGAACACACTTCATATAAATAAGATATAAACTCATGAATAAAATATAAACTCACACAGTTCAATTATTTCAATTATATGGCATTTTAACAGTCTTACATTTAGTTTAGTGTGTGTATATATATATTTATATTCTATCGTCTAATCGCATTATAACTTAATAAAGTTTCCTTTTTAAGTCGAACTTTCTATCGATAATTGTTTTGTCCCTTTTTATAATATAAGGGTATATCACTAATACATGCATTGTTCCAGTTCAACTCGAACTTTCTATCGATAATTGTTTTGTCAAATATGATTAAGATTGTGATATTATTTTAGGGGAATCCAATTTCTTGAATAAGATTTAGGAGGAATTATCCTTAGAAATGTCAGGTACGTTACATTTAAGCTAACTTCTTTTAAATTTTAGTGGGAATCCAATTTCTTTTTTATTGTAGCCCACACTATATTGCTACAATCTTAAATAAATTAATTTCTTAATCAAATCCATAAGAAACCTAAAAATGATCACCAAACATAAAATTGCCACATACATGTCACCAGTAGTAACTCTGCCAAAACATAACCCAGCAGACCATGTGATACATAAAGCTTAACCAACGAACTTGACAAAGGAATGCCAATCAAAAGAAGTACAAAAATATATATTATACTTAACTCTATATTTAAAATCTAAGAATACATAAGCATAATTTTTTTAAGTAACAACATTCAAACCCTTCAAATGGTTTTCTAACTGAAATTCACATAGAAACTTTTTTATAGAGAGCTTAAGTAGATCTGCTTAAGAAGCGATTGAGGGGGATCTGCCAAAGTAGTAGCAGAGGACATGGAGGAAGTAGAAGAGGAAATCGCAATTGTTGATTTTCCTTCTTTCTTAGCCCAAGGTCCAACCTAAGGTCCATATTGGGGTGAAATGTGGCAGCATTGCTGGAAGTTCTACATTGTAATAATGGCCTGCAAAAAAAGACGAGAAGAACACACTTTATATATGTGGATATTAGATACATCAAAGATTAAATCCTAATATATTACTTGTGATTATGAGCTTTAAAAGGGTATTTAGAATTCCTTATTAAAACTGCTTATTGTTTTTTAAATATGCAGAATAAGCAACTCCAAACACCCTCTAAACAAAAAACATCATTATTTAACACTTACCACATAACCATCAAAGGTCCAACTTGATAAATAGGCATGCTTTAGGTTTCGGTTTGGCGAGTTGTATCAAAGACATGCATAAGTTCAACCTGGCGACACAGTTAATATCATGTAACATGAACAGGACCAGTGCAACCTATTTATCTAAACAAACCATTAATTTTGCTTTTCGTTTTCTTTCCAAAATCATTAATGGCTCCAAAGAAATATCAAGATCCCTCAACCACCTAGTATTTCTTTGAGGTCTAAGCCGGTGTATTTAACTTAACTGATCCACCACATCAGCTTCCTCATTAAAATGCTTACTTTTTCCAGCCCATAACCTCCGAGTGCTTCCTATTTTTTGCTAAAACTTATTGACCTACACTACAAATTAACCTTTTGACCCGAGCCTATTACCCAGCCCAAACGAGTGTATATCATAGGTCAAACAAACAAAAAACCATACATTGTTAGAACAAAGAAAACCCAGAATATAACATTAAAAAAGATTATAGCTTTTAGGAAGTAGAGGAAGTAAACTGATTACCTAAGACAGTTACTATTAGAGTTACCTTTTTGACAACCCTCCTGAATCGCTTAAAATCCTTAAGAATTGACAAAAATTAACCTGAATCGCTTATTGTTAACAAAATACTTAAGAATTGACAAAAAACTCAGAATCAAATAAAAATTAACCTGAATTGCTTCTTGTGCTTCCTTTGATGCCTCTGTAATCATCGGTGTAGCAATCTTCACCGCCTCTCCTCTGGCCTGCTTCAACACTGGCATTGCCACATCCATCACCGACTTCAGAAAATCCGACATCGTTTTAATCACATTCTCTGTGAGCTCAAAGACATCCGAACCTGGTCGATTTTCTCTTCCACCTAAAATTAACCACTAAACAAACAATTAAGTTTTGTTTAGAACAGTAACTCACACGCCCTGTAAACCTGTTCGAATTCCGAAATCCAACAATTTCAAACATCTGTTTTCTCTAAAAAAACATTGTTCTAACCCAACAGTGGTTTGAAACCACTGTTTTAACCCAACAATGGTTTCAAACCACTGTTTTAACCCAACAGTGGTTCCAACCACTGTTTTCTCCACAAAACATTGATTTTATCCCAACAGTGGTTTCAACCATCTGTTGACCAAAGTCAACAGATGTATCAACCACTGTTTAATTTTCTAACATCTGTTCATAACGAACAGAGGTTTTCAAAACATAAAACAGACCTTTGCCAAATACATGTTTCAAACCAAACAGGGGTTTCAAACCACTGTTTTAACCCAAAAGTGGTTCCAACCACTGTTTTCTCCACAAAACATTGATTTTATCCCAACAGTGGTTTCAACCATATGTTGACCAAAGTCAACAGATGTATTGATGCGTGTGAAGTGTGTATATAAGTTTAAGTATATTTTAAGCCCTTTTACACTTTCTTTAGCCAAGTTTTAAATTTATAAAACACGATATTTACTAACACTAAACACACATATGGGCAAGTGCACCCATCGTGAGCGTAGTATAGTGTTGGTAAGATACCGAGGTCGTCCAAGGACACAAGAGCTTTTAGTACCGGTTTATCCTCAACGTCTAATCAAATCAAAAGTTTAGAAAAAGGTTTTTAAACTAAGAAAATAAAAACTAACTAAAATGCTGAAAATAAAAATAAAAGTAAAAACAGATAGACAAGATGAATCACTTGGCTCCGACTCGTGTTTAGTGTAACCTTTGATTATTTTCGCACTTTTGCACTTTGTTAAGAGATTATCTTAGTTATTGTAGTAGACCCCTCTTTTGGAGGTGACATTACCCTCAACCCAGTAGTTTGAGTCAGCAAGGATACAATCCTAAAGGGTCGGATTATTGAAAGATAATTAATTAAGTTATTAATGCATATTGTGGTAGGCCCCTCTTTTGAAGGCGACATTACCCTCGGCTAAGTAGTCTGAGTCAGCAGGGATACAGTCCTAAGTAGCCGGGTTAAAGTTTTAATAGTAGTTTAACTTATGAGGGGGTCAAAGAGTTTGGACCCCCGCCATCCAATACCGTTAAGTATTGAAGGAGGTCCTACTAAATTTGACCCAGGTCCTTTGCAGGATCTATACACTGAACAATGGCAAGACTCTTACCAAACCGTTCCCTTAACCCCCGACCAGGTAGCCAACATACCTCTATATAGACCGTGGAGATATGAATGGTGAAAATTTTTTATTTTATATAGACAGTAAAATAATGCCAAGACACCACAGACAAACGATAAGGAAGAATCACCTTCAACATAAGAAACTAGTTATTATAGTCATTAATACATAACCAATTAAAAAGTGCGAAAAGATTAAAAATAAAAAGTATTACACTAGACACTTTGTCTTCACCAAGTGATGTAAGAGACTAAGGCAAACATGGCCTTGATTGTCAAGAACTCTTGCGATCAATCTTGGATCCCGAGACGACTCACACACTCTATAATGGACAATGGATGATGGTGGTGGATGATGGTGTTATGGTGGTGGTGGGTGAAGTGTGAGAGAGGTGGTGTGCCAAAGGATGGTTTGAGCTTGAGCCAAGCACTCCTATTTATAGGCTGAACAGAAGCTCGGGCACGGCCCCATGTCCAGTGGGCACGGCCCCGTGTCCACATCCTTTTCTGTCTTCATTAATTGCTCTTGTCTTTATTAGTTGACCACGGCCCCGTGTCCGCTGGGCATGACTCCGTGTGCAGAAGCATATCTGTACTATCAAGATTTGCCTGGATCCTGCGAATCTTATAGTTGACCACGGCCCCGTGTCCGCTGAGCACGGCCCCGTGGTGGGCGATGGAAGCTTCTACAACTTTGTCTTTTATGCTAACACTTGGGCACGCCCCCGTGCTCACTGAGCACGGGGCGTGTTCAGCCTTCTGTTCTTTTGTTTTGCTTTGCTTTGCTTGGGAAGATGCTGTCGTGGGGTCGGGCATGCCACGTTTGTTCCTTTTCTTGTATTTATGTTAGATTTAGCTGCCTTTTTGCTTCTTTTGTTAATTTGAGCTCATTTAATCCTGAAAATACAAAAGAAAGACAAAAACACACTTTTTCCAACATTAGTACTAAAAAATGGTTAGTTTTATGCCACAAGTGATGTAATTTATATGTTGCATTTTGCACACATCAGTATCAACCACTGTTTAATTTTCTAACATCTGTTCATAACAAACATAGGTTTTCAAAACATAAAACAGACCTGTGCATAACACAACGCTTAAAAAACAGGTCAAAAATACTTCCAAAAGCATAACTGCACGACTTAAATACAAATAATGTAATCAATTAACACACACAATTATCAATAATGAAATATCACCTATCCGCTTGACTGTACAGCTTCCCATATCCGATGAAAACTTCTGAAACGTGTGTTAACCGTAAAAAACTTATATTTTTTTATATTTAAAACCAACATCTTTATAAAGTTATAACTAAAAAGCATGTGCTTGCTTGATCACGGAAAAGGTAAGACCTTCTTTCAAACTCAATTGGAATCAGTCACGACACATCACTCTACAAAGATTTGAGTACGACGTTTAGAAAATATGGATAAAGATCACTGTAACTAAAATAAAGATAACAGTTGTTTGTGCTTACTATGTAGAAATTACAAATGATAGAGATAGCTTCAAAAACAATAATAAGTAAAATATGGATAAAGGTAAGAGTTGTTTGTGCTTACATTGCCAACAAATATTAACCTGGTATCCACCTCCTCCTTGCTTGCCTGGCTACAGAACATTTAGGTCCATATATATTGAAAGTTTATAAATTAATGAATCTTAATAATAACTAGGTTTTTTTCCCTGTAGCCGCGTTGCGGCTACTTAAATTCAGTTATTGTAAACAACAGGGGAATTCAGGATTCGACCAGCACACTATGGCGGGGGAGATCGGATGTATCTGGGTCCCGGTCAAAGTACAGAGGAGAATTGTCCTAAATAAGGTATCAGATACAGTGTCTAGCTTCATGTTGAAATTGGAAGCCAAATTCAGCTTCAAATTAAAAAATATACATATTTTTTTATCTCATATTCGAGGCACTCAAAAAACAATCAACCATAAATATGGCACATCTATATGGCAACATATGCAATTCAAAATAGAAAAGCAAAGGTTTAAACATCTATAGCTGTTTTTTTAAACAGCAAAATAAACTTTTATTTCCAAATGGCAAGCAAGTAGGTAAACCATAACCATTACATCAGTTACTGGGAATAAGCACACTTACAAAACTTCTGGCACCTGCTCAAATTCCATAGGAAGGACAGATGCTTAATATCCTCTATGACCCTTCTTGGCAATAATGACTTACCCGTGAACACCACTCTATATCTTTCTTTCCACAAAGCGCACATTGAGATACAAAAGATAGCGATAATAACACGTTTCTTTTCTCTATCAAGCAGCCATGATTTCGGGCTCTGCAAAACCTGTCTCCCACCAATGAATGAAACCGACGGAATACCAGCCCACTTCACAACCAAATTCCATATCACTGATGGTACAGAACCTACTAATACGTGATCCACATCTTTCGAAACTAAGCCACAAAAAGGACATACATTGTGGACTATGATGTCCCTTTTATTCAGCCCCGGCCTATTTGGCAGTGACGCAACCTTCCAACACAAAATACGTGCTTTTTTTTTTAACCATAGATACCCATTTAAAGCTTACCGAATTTTCGGGCAAAGTCTTCTCCTTGATAATAGATCTCGCTGATTTAGTGGAGAATGTCAAAAGTGTTGTCAGCATGCCATACCCACCTGTCTCTTACAGTTGAAATAACATGCTGATCCAATATACGCTCTATTTCCATCAGCTTTATACCCTCCATTGGCAAGTTTGACCTACTGATCCAATATACGCTCTATATCCATCAGCTTTATACTCTCCATTGGCAAGTTTGGTGCAGGTTTCCAGCACCACATCTTTTGCACTGAATCATTGATGCCTCCCCGTTAGACGCCAAATAACACGATCACTCACCCAACAACTTTTGTTCCCTTTAATACTGAATTAGGGCATGTTTGGGTAAGCTTTTTGAAATGACTTATTGACTTATTGGCTTCTTGGAAAAGTCAGGATTTTGTGACTTATTGACTTATTGGTTTTTTCCCCTCACATACACCCTTTTTGCCAAACATCATTTTAGAGCTTATGACTTTTCAAAAAGCCAATAAGTCAATAAGTTGTTTCAAAAAGCTTACCCAAACATGCCCTTAACCTGGAAAAACATCCTTTAATACTCCCACAAAAACCGGATATCACGCTCAACCATCTCACACAGTTAAAAATCTAAAATCCATTATTTGAACATGTAGTTTAATTAACTAAACATTTAAATTTACTTAGTGAAAAATTAAGCATCAAACAGAAGACTTGGTCTTCACTGTCTATTAATCAAACACGTGAAATACATAATCAAAGTAAATAAGAAAGGAAAGCAAAATTACTTAAACTTTAATAAATAATGAATGGGGTTCTATGGTAAGCCCCCAAATATGGGTACTCCTTTAGCTTTCCTTCAAATTTTGAGAGATGGAGGTGGCAACAGGGATTCTGATGTGGGAAGGGCGAACGGTGGTGCGTGGTGGTTCCGGTGTGGTTGGAGAAGACGGGTGAGGCCGTGGTGGTCGGAACCAGCGACGGGGAAGTGGTGATGGAGATGGAGGCAGATGTGTGCGACGGAGTGGGTGGCGGGGTGCGACGACGTTTGGGGTTGAGGACGATGATGGAGGGCGGTGGTCGATGTGGTGATGGAGATGAAGATGGAGGTTGGTTCAGGAAGGTGGTGGTCGATGTGGTGATGGAGATGGAGGTTGGTTCAGGAAGGTGTCAATGTGGTGAAGAAGAAGTGAAGAGGAAAGTCTGATTTGGGTATTAGGGTTTACAAGTTCATAACATGACGCCGTTAGTGTTAAATACTGTTTCTCAGTTATGTGTTGAATTAATATATATATATATATATATATATGAATATAGAATAAATTCATGGACTTGTAGTAGGAATTAACTTTGGTGGCTAACTTATTTATTTATTAAAAATCAATTTCAAAATAATATATAATATTACTTTGTCATCTTCTTGTTGAAATTAGTTTATCAAAAAACTTTTAAAAGGGAAAGAACCAACTGATTTACTCCTGAAACAAACTTAATTTAATTAATACTAATTTGACATCATCTCGACAGTAATTTAAGAGGTAAAAATGACAACTAATTTAACAAAACCATTTAGCCACAGCTGTATACCAGACCCTTTTATTCCCTTCTTCATTCTAGAGCGTATAATTTTGTAGGCATGTGAGACTGTAGGGCATAAAGGGCAGGCCGACCATGTGAGACTGTAGGCATTACGGAGATGCGAGATTGAAGAGAATGTTAATTTTGTAAAAGACTGGTCTTGATTGACTTGCATATCTGATAATAACGGGATAACAAAAAAGAATGGAGGATAATTAGAGTGTATAATTAGGAAATGAAATTAAACCACCATCTTTTTTCCATTTACCTTCAAGATGATGGACATTAGCTCGAGAAGCATCATTTTTAGCAAGTCTTTTTAGTGAATATCTTACTTAATCCTGAAAAATAAATATATACCTTATGTTTGCTGAATATTATACTGAATGAATAAGATAGGTATTGATCTTCATCCTAACAGGTAAAGTATGTACCTTTATGAATACCTTATGGTTGTTGTTTGGATCACTGCAAGACAACAGAGTGCTTCATCGTTCCATCTGAATAATACAAGCTCCACCAACACCATTCTCCCTTTGCTTATTAGAGCTCCCTACACCATTCTCCCTTTGCTTAAATTAAATCTAAACAACCACCATAAACTTTGAAAAGTAAAATACATATAAAAACTTACACTTTTTACCTTTAACACAGGTTGATAATATTTTTATTGAAGAACCAGCGTGTTTCCCCAAACTTAACCTGCAAAATTGTCACATTTTTATCAAAATTTTATATAAAGGAGCTGAGATTAAACAAAATACACTAACATCAGTTTATAATGTGGCTTTACACTCCCAAATGGAATGGGTAGAAGAGAAGGTTTTTGGGCTTGTCATAGAGTGTCGGGATTTCCAAGATTCTTTATTTAGTTTTATTTTTATTTATTTACAATCCTATTCGTCATGATTTATTTAAAACTTTTCATAAGAAAAAATACTTATTAGGGCATAACATGCCTTTTTAAAATTCTATTTATATACAAGTTCACATACCTCACGGGGGATCACTCAACACTCGGCCCAAGATGTATTTTAGTGAATCACTCGAGAGCGGCGTGGAACTTACTCCTACCATAGGCTTGCCAAGCGATCAATCCTCCTCCTTTTTAACAATATACATTTGTAAATATCAAGAGGACTTTTGGGTGAAGGGTTAGGCTTGGGTTAAAGGTAGGTGGTTGGGTTAGTGGTTAGAAGAAAAGGGCGAAAAACGTAACAAGCGTCTGTTTCGAAAGACTTTTTATTCTTTTTGCAATTTTTATTTTGATGAAGCTATTATTCAAACAAAGTTATTTTTGATGAACTTGTTTGTTTATTTCTTTTGCTTCATCATCAACGAAAAATAAAAATTATATATATATATATATATATATATATATTGAAAGTCACACGAAAAACTGAGCTTGTTACTAAAACAAAGGGTTAAAAATAAAAAGGATTTGGTGGGTGAAAGGGTGTTTGGTTTGGGTTAAGAAATGAAAATGTTTAGGCTCAAATGGGTTAACTAGGGGGATTTTGGGTAGGTGGTAAAAAAAAGAAAAATAATGGTGTAGAAATAAAAAGGGTTAGTCATAATGCCTCCATCATTTACTTACTCGGGTTTAAGTTGGTAAGGACCGGGAATGTATCATCGTGGCAAGTTCTAGAGTTGTAAGAACCAAGCGGCTATTCACACAAGAAACTAAAAATGAGCATTTAATTTAAAGATATATATTTGTATTCTCAATAAAGGCTCAAAACTCACTTTTGTGGGAATGGGTTTTTATGTGATCAAGTATATATAATTAAATTTTAACTAAGCTTGTCATGTCTTTTCATAATTTTCTTATGTTGGTTCTTTTTATCACGACGCTATCGGCTGTAAATTTGTAAAAATATAACCTTTTTAGAATTTTGAAATTCCCAAATTAAAACTAGACAAGTAAAAAAAATGAAATTTTTTTAAAAAATTTAGGGTGATTAGCGGTTCCAATAGAGTTTTGTGTAAGGCTTGTTATTAGGACTTGCAAGATTCAAGGTTTTAGCATCCCCCCCCCCCCCTCCACACTTAAATTACACATTGTCCTCAATGTGTCCCAAAAATAAGTTTTTAGGTTGATTGAATGTGTAAAAAGGTGTGAAAAAGCAAAAAATTGTGTTACTGGGCGCTGGACACGGCCCCGTGTTGTCCGGGCACGGCCCCGTGTTCAAGTGCCAGTAACAAAAATTAAACAAAAGAAACAGAAGTCTGGACACGGGGGCGTGTGGGGTGAACACGGCCCGTGTCCAGTTTACCTGAACTAGGTCATTTCTGCAGACTGTGCAGCACGGGGCCGTGTTGGGCGGACACGGCCCGTGCTGAACTTACTGTTAATGAAGAAAAATGTCGGATGGCCCTGTTTTCCTGCATGGGGTGCTGGTTCAAGTTTCCCTTGTTATCCTTTGCCATCCTCAGTATATTTTATTCGTTTCAACACCATCCAAACGCCGAAATAACTAAAACCATCATTCATTAAGTCATAGAGAGAATTACATAGTAGTCCTAAAAATTAAGATACTAGATAGTTAGGTCAAAGAAACACAAGAAATCTAAACCAAGAAGTTCTAGCCTACTACTTATTTTATTAGCAAAATTTCCGAAAAGGTAAATCCCTCGGTTAAATGTGGCTAAAAAAACTTCTTTCTCCGGGCATGGGCTCCTCACACGTCGGTGAGCCACTCCTCTATCTCCCTTGGGAGAAGAAAGGCGGGCTCATTAGCATCGGTTTGAGGAGGTGCAACCTCCACCGGGACTTCTTGTAGATCTTCAAGAGGAGGTTCCGCTGGAATGTCGTCTCAACCGGTAGGATTGTGGATTCCAAGTGCTAGGTTCCAATCCTCTTGAGGGAGGATTGGTTCCATGGGAGGTGTTACAAGAATGTTTAACCTCTGGTGCAAAAGGTTAATCTCTTGAAAACTGTTTTCCAGCCCTACCGTAAGATAATTTATACGGTCTATTAGGACCTCCTCTACCGAAGTCATCTCGTCAAGAACTTCACGTAACGCCATTACGTAACGTACGAGAGTTGCTTCAATTGATGGCCTTCTTTCCCTTCGACTGTTTCTGGAGTGCGCAGAAGAGGTTCCACTGTTTTGGCTAGACATTCTATGAAAACAAACCAAAAATGATTCATTTTAATGAAACAGTACCACGGACACGGCCCCGTGTTCACCTTTCTGCAGTTTTTTAGAACAAGGAATCTTGGAGTTTCAAATTATTTTCCCAACTTATGAAGCATTTTTGAACAGAAATAACTTAAAACAATGTTGTGTAACTTATTTTTAACAAGATTCCTTGAACAAAAGTTTAACAAACATCACAATAAAGCTTGGAATCAAGCTTCTATGGAGGTGTTGTTGCAAGAAAGGTGAAGAAGAAGGTAATACATAAAAGAGGAAAGGACAAGATGTTTGTTAGAACCTTCTTTTAGAACATACCTAGGATGGTAAGTTAGAAAATCCTTTCAAATCTCTGTCCCTGGATGGTCCAAAAATGTGCAGGATTCTTGGCTGCATTTATAGAAAACGACAGCATGCTGGACACGGCCCCGTGTCGGCTGGCACGGCCCCGTGTGCAGGCAAGATCCTGACACGTTTTGTCTGTATTCTGACAAAAAGTCAGAAGGGAATCTTTTGGTGGACACGGGGGCGTGTTGACCTGGGCACGGCCCCGTGTCGAAAGGCTGTTTATGAAGTTTGTCTATTTTTAAGGAACTTTTCTGGATCGGGCGGTTCCTTACTGGATGGAACAACCCCAAAGTGCCTAAGATACCTTAATTGCTCTAGATTGAGACGAGAACGCAAGAGGTTGTCGGTGAGGGTGATTCCTATGCTATATGTAGGTGGACAAGTCCAACCCTTTCCCGGGCTCTCGTTAAAGAAGGTGTATGCCGAATCGCTCAGGTCTATGTATGCATCGAACGAAGTCGATGGAGAGTCCTTCACGGCACAATCGGCACAGGGACGACTATCGCTCAAGTCCTCACTAGAGTTAGAAGTATCGTCGGGGACAACGAAGTTGTTTGAATGCGATTCCAACCCTTCTTCTTGGTTATCATTTTGAGATAAATTTTTGAAATCTATCCTAAGTTCTTTTAACCATTTAAGAATTAAATCTTCTAATTGAAATAGTTCATCAAGAAGCATTTCTCATAAAAAGTCCGGTTGGGAGCATTCGAGGGAGAGATAATGATTATTTTTACTTTCGCCCCTCTTAAGGATACAAGGAAACGATGGGTCTATATAGTGGGGCTTATAATTTAGAAAATAACATTCTAATTCCTTATGGGAACCACCACATATTTGACACCACGTACCATAAGAGTGCCGAAAGTAAAAAGTATCAGTATCACTCATGTTTGTGTCCGAAATTACCAACCGTCGGGATCTTACGGTTCTGTTTTCAGTAACTGAATCTTGGGCACGGAGGAATGTTGAGTGGGCACGGCCCCGTGTTCAGCTTACTGTCTGACTTAAAACAGGATTGCCAGTTCCAGTAATTGGGCACGGGGCGTGTTCAGCGGGCACGGCCCGTGCTGAGTTCTGCAGAAGCTGAAAAACTAAGAAAAATCCTAAAAAAAATAGAAAAATAAGAAAAACGATTAGGCCGTTCATTCCTAAGTTTCTTAAAATCCTTGTGTCCCCAACAGCGGCGCCAAAAACTTGATGCGTGTGAAGTGTGTATATAAGTTTAAGTATATTTTAAGCCCTTTTACACTTTCTTTAGCCAAGTTTTAAATTTATAAAACACGATATTTACTAACACTAAACACACATATGGGCAAGTGCACCCATCGTGAGCGTAGTATAGTGTTGGTAAGATACCGAGGTCGTCCAAGGACACAAGAGCTTTTAGTACCGGTTTATCCTCAACGTCTAATCAAATCAAAAGTTTAGAAAAAAGTTTCTAAACTAAGAAAATAAAAACTAACTAAAATGCTGAAAATAAAAATAAAAGTAAAAACAGATAGACAAGATGAATCACTTGGCTCCGACTCGTGTTTAGTGTAACCTTTGATTATTTTCGCACTTTTGCACTTTGTTAAGAGATTATCTTAGTTATTGTAGTAGGCCCTTCTTTTGGAGGTGACGTTACCCTCAACCCAGTAGTTTGAGTCAGCAAGGATACAATCCTAAAGGGTCGGATTATTGAAAGATAATTAATTAAGTTATTAATGCATATTGTGGTAGGCCCCTCTTTTGAAGGCGACGTTACCCTCGGCTAAGTAGTCTGAGTCAACAAGGATACAGTCCTAAGTAGCCGGGTTAAAGTTTTAATAGTAGTTTAACTTATGAGGGGGTCAAAGAGTTTGGACCCCCGCCATCCAATACCGTTAAGTATTGAAGGAGGTCCTACTAAATTTGACTCAGGTCCTTTGCAGGATCTATACACTGAACAATGGCAAGAATCTTACCAAACCGTTCCCTTAACCCCCGACCAGGTAGCCAACATACCTCCATATAGAACGTGGAGATATGAATGGTGAAAATTTTTTATTTTATATAGACAGTAAAATAATGCCAAGACACCACAGACAAACGATAAGGAAGAATCACCTTCAACATAAGAAACTAGTTATTAAAGTCATTAATACATAACCAATTAAAAAGTGCGAAAAGATTAAAAATAAAAAGTATTACACTAGACACTTTGTCTTCACCAAGTGATGTAAGAGACTAAGGCAAACATGGCCTTGATTGTCAAGAACTCTTGCGATCAATCTTGGATCCCGAGACGACTCACACACTCTATAATGGACAATGGATGATGGTGGTGGATGATGGTGTTATGGTGGTGGTGGGTGAAGTGTGAGAGAGGTGGTGTGCCAAGGGATGGTTTGAGCTTGAGCCAAGCACTCCTATTTATAGGCTGAACAGAAGCTCGGGCACGGCCCCATGTCCAGTGGGCACGGCCCCGTGTCCACATCCTTCTCTGTTTTCATTAATTGCTCTTGTCTTTATTAGTTGACCACGGCCTCGTGTCCGCTGGGCACGGCCCCGTGTGCAGAAGCATATATGTACTATCAAGATTTGCTTGGATTCTGCGAATCTTATAGTTGACCACGGCCCCGTGTCCGCTGAGCACGGCCACGTGGTGGGCGATGGAAGCTTCTGCAACTTTGTCTTTTATGCTGACACTTGGGCACGCCCCCGTGCTCACTGAGCACGGGGCGTGTTCAGCCTTCTGTTCTCTTATTTTGCTTGGGAAGATGCTGTCGTGGGGTCGGGCATGCCACGTTTGTTCATTTTCTTGTATTTATGTTAGATTTAGCTGCCTTTTTGCTTCTTTTGTTAATTTGAGCCCATTTAATCCTGAAAATACAAAAGGAAGACAAAAGCACACTTTTTTCCAACATTAGTACTAAAAAAAGTTAGTTTTATGCCACAATTGATGTAATTTATATGTTGCATTTTGCACACATCAGTATCAACCACTGTTTAATTTTCTAACATCTGTCATAACAAACAGAGGTTTTCAAAACATAAAACAGACCTGTGCATAACACAACGCTTAAAAAATAGATCAAAAATACTTCCAAAAGCATAACTGCACGACTTAAATACAAATAATGTAATCAATTAACACACACAATTATCAATAATGAAATATCACCTATCCGCTTGACTGTACAGCTTCCCATATCCGATGAAAACTTCTGAAACGTGTGTTAACCGTAAAAAAACTTATATTTTTTTATATTTAAAAACATCTTTATAAAGTTATAACTAAAAAGCATGTGCTTGCTTGATCACGGAAAAGGTAAGACCTTCTTTGAAACTCAATTGGAATCAGTCACGACACATCACTCTACAAAGATTTGAGTACGACGTTTAGAAAATATGGATACAGATCACTGTAACTAAAATAAAGATAACAGTTGTTTGTGCTTACTATGTAGAAATTACAAATGATAGAGATAGCTTCAAAAATAATAATAATAAGTAAAATATGGATAAAGGTAAGAGTTGTTTGTGCTTACATTGCCAACAAATATTAACCTGGTATCCACCTCCTCCTTGCTTTCCTGGCTACAGAACATTTAGCTCCATATATATTGAAAGTTTATAAATTAATGAATTTTAATAATAATATAGAATAAATTCATGGACTTGTAGTAGGAATTAACTTTGGTGGCTAACTTATTTATTTATTAAAAATCAATTTCAAAATAATATATAATATTGCTTTGTCATCTTCTTGTTGAAATTAGTTTATCAAAAAACTTTCAAAAGGTAAAGAACCAACTGATTTACTCCTGAAACAAACTTAATTTAATTAATACTAATTTGACATCATCTCGACAGTAATTTAAGAGGTAAATATGACAACTAATTTAACAAAACCATTTAGCCACAGCTGTATACCAGACCCTTTTATTCCCTTCTTCATTCTAGAGCGTATAATTTTGTAGGCATGTGAGACTGTAGGGCATAAAGGGCAGGCCGACCATGTGAGACTGTAGGCATTGCGAAGTGCGAGATTGAAGAGAATGTTAATTTGTAAAAGACTGGTCTTGATTGACTTGCATATCTGATAATGACGGGATAACAAAAAAGAATGGAGGATAATTAGAGCGTATAATTAGGAAATGAAATTAAACCACCATCTTTTTTCCATTTACCTTCAAGATGATGGACATTAGCTCGAGAAGCATCATTTTTAGCAAGTCTTTTTAGTGAATATCTTACTTAATCCTGAAAAATAAATATATACCTTATGTTTGCTGAATATTATACTGAATGAATAAGATAGGTATTGATCTTCATCCTAACAGGTAAAGTATGTACCTTTATGAATACCTTATGGTTGTTGTTTGGATCACTGCAAGACAACAGAGTGCTTCATCGTTCCATCTGAATAATACAAGCTCCACCAACACCATTCTCCCTTTGCTTATTAGAGCTCCCTACACCATTCTCCCTTTGCTTAAATTAAATCTAAACAACCACCATAAACTTTGAAAAGTAAAATACATATAAAAACTTACACTTTTTACCTTTAACACAGGTTGATAATATTTTTATTGAAGCACCAGCGTGTTTCCCCAAACTTAACCTGCAAAATTGTCACATTTTTATCAAAATTTTATATAAAGGAGCTGAGATTAAACAAAATACACTAACATCAGTTTATTTAAACTAAAAACTTCACCATACCAACATAATCAGTCACTTTCATTTGGCCTTCAAAACTCACACGAAAAAAATAATACATAAAGGTTACATTAAAACTAAGAATACAATTCAATCGGATAAATAGGACTCACAATAACACCAAATCGATTAGAAACGAACCTGCTTACAATCGATTTGAACAACCACCCGCTCTGTGAAGGAGAGAAATAGCGAAGAGCATAGACGGAGAGATGGAGTGTATCATCAATAAACATTCGATTAAATTAAGTAAAGAAACAAAAACATATCAATCTAAATGAAAGGAGCATAGTAAGTGAGACGCTAAGTTATCAACTATTGTTGGCTACTCGGGCGGTAAAGGAGCAAATATCGGAGATACTGACCTGGACATGTTAAGCATATCGGAGAATCAACAAAAATTGTACAATCGGAATCACCGAAACAAATGAAAGTACTTTTTAGAATCCTAAAAAACTTCTTGATTTTAATAAATCCTAATAATAATTCGGTCATAATACTTCAAAAAGAACAAATATTAGAGTTAAAGGATGTAGAAGATGAAGATATAACCTTTTTAATACTACAAACATCAACGAAACAAATTAAATAACTTCAAAAAAACATATCCAAATCAAACATGCAGACCATTATTTAAACGATAACAAAAAAAAACAAAAAAAATACATTGATTCTTTATATAAAAAGTAGACTATAAACATACCGTTGATGTAAGAGATACCGTGAACTGTTCTTCGAAATCGCCAAATTCCCTATCGATCAAAACACATGATATACAAAATTACAAAGAATTAAGAATCAAATAAACAACAAAATAATGAAATCACACGGGTTACCGTCGATTTAGTTACATACCTTCGTTCTTTTCATCCTAGCCACCGATTCCGATTTCGATCATCCCATTGAAGCGAAGTCACACTATCCGGAGAAAAAAAAACAATTTTCCTGGAATCAAACATACAGAAAATTCATACTGGTTACAAAATTAGGGTTTATATGGATGTTAAAAAAAATGAAGATGAGAAAGATTGTACGTTGAACAATCAAACGAATCCAAATCACAGCAACCGAACAAAAAATTGGGGAAAACCATGGATACATACTAATTATCTTCAAAATCTGCTAAAACTCCACTCCAATCAGTACACACTATACATAAAAAGCACTCTAGTTAACAGTAATCAATATAATCTACCTACAGAAACGTTGTAGATCTAATCAGCACAATCGAGCACTGTGATTGACTCAATTGAACAATCACGAATCCAAATCACAACAATCAAACAAAACACTGAGAAAAACCGTAAATACGTACCAATTGAGTTCAGAATCTGCTAAAATTGTACTGCAAGCAGTACGAACTATACATATAAAACCCTAACGGAACTCGCTGCTTCAGATGCCGGATAAAGACTCTAGGTTTTCAGTTCGATTGAAGGTTATTGAAGAAGATGAAGCCGTTGGAGATAGATTAAGAACAAATAATATGAAATACAAAACCATAATCAGTTATGATAAACATATACCTGTGATGGTAACCCTAGATCTGGTCAGATGTGCATCTTAAAAAACCCTAAAATCGAATTCGAACTTCAAAGCATCTGCGTGTTTTCAAGATCTGCAAACCCATAAACGTTGGTGATTGGGTTCGACTTCCAGAGATGATTCCAGCGATAGATAAGAATGAGAATCGCCAGAGATGGAGGTGGATAAGAATGAGAATCGCCAGAGATGGAGGCAGATTTTTAGAGGTTTTGAATTTCAAAATTTTGGAAGTGATCTGGCCGCTCAAAATTTAGATCTCTTATATAAGGGTATTTTTAATATATTAATTGATATACATATACAAAAATGAATTATAACATCAGTGAGTACATGTGGCATATCTTAGAAATTGACACGTAAGCAGATTTACATCAGCTCAAAATCTCCTATTATAGATAGTATAGATACAAAAACAATTTCATCTCCAAAAAGTTTATTTACATCTACGTTTACCTGATTACTAAACTATACTTTTAGATTAGGAAAAAAAACATATTTATAATCATTATAAAAGTTCAAAATATCTCAACCTCCCTAATTTCTTGCCAATGAGGTAGTGGTGGAGTGGTTGGGGAAAAACTTGGTGTTCCTTGTGACCCAGGTAACTTGACTCCCACTCTCCCTATTATTTTGTGCGGCATCCAGGTGAATGGCGAATATGGGTGGCGCCAGTTTGTCTTGGATGAGAGACGAGATTTTACCGATTATTTTACTGTCGTGCATTCGGGCGGGTGGAGGTCGGGTTTCCAAGCATCTGGGAGAGCCAAGAGGCTGGCGGCGATCGGGTAGTCGACCTTGGTCACAACGCCCGGTGTCACGCTGATTGGCACGTTGTTCCTTGCCATTTAAAAAAGAAAACCTCCCTAATTTCTTGAGTCAAACTATCGTAGTTTTCTGTGTTGTCAATCACTATTTTTAATTGAAACACTAAAAACCTAGTTGCCGATAATGAATGACACTGGTGGCATTCAATGCTTAATAAAGAAGAAAGAAGTCTAGAATTCCATAACCAAAAGTTGAAACCTACTCAATTTTTTTTTAATTTCTCGTATTTAATTATTTATCGTAGAATTCTGAGTTGTTCTTGATGATACCATTTGCCATGCACAAGTGTGAATATGACAATATGGTTTTGTCATCACTTATAATGGAACAAAAGAAATGAAATTATAATACAATATCACCTTTTGTAAATAATATGTATAACAAACACTTCTATGTTGAAAGCATAATTAATATCTTCGGATTTGTCTTCAACTTGTGTTGAGCCGCCGCTAGTCTTGCCAGTTGCCTAAGCTGGGAGTTACACTACGAACATGCATCATAGTCAATATATCTTACGGGTATACGGATTGGGTCAGTAAACCCATGCGGTACCGATCCCAACTCCAATGCCAGCTTTGTTTACCGAGCAACTTTACCGAATTGGCGGTTGTTTTCGGTGAGTGCTCACCGATTCGGTAAGAGGGAGGGAAGGGGAAGAGATGTGGGTATATGGTGGGGTCCATTCTTCTCAACCCATCACACCTTTTTTTCCTAAATAGTTTACCTAAACCCCATTAGGTAAATCACCATGTTTTTGAGCAATAGGTAAACAAAATAGGTAAAATGACGTGATACTGTTTGTTTGATTGGCTGATTTGGGAGTTTACCTATTCTGAATGTCTAACCACTCCCTTCACCCTAATAGTATATCGACTCTATCCACCAAAAGGGGTATGTAGCCGTAGCCTCACTAATTGAATCTTTGACAACCAACAAAGTGGGTTGTCTAGGTACAAACCGTGAATATCAGCGATACATAATCTTATAATGTATACTAGAAGGGTGTCCGCTTCATGCGGCGGGAAACACAGACACTTTGACGGTGTGCCTTGTTCGGTTGACTTGGTTATTATCCTCAACCAAAACCAAAGTCATCGATCATTCTATTTTATTAACGAACTAGTTTTTTTACCCGCCGCGCATTGCGGCGGCACCATATGCGGCGTCGAAACATAGACCAACTCAAAACATACATAAAATAAACACATGTCATGGCGTCGTACGCGTCGATATAAAGTATAGACTACAATCAACCTGCGTAGTATTTAGTATTTTAGGATGTTTCACTTGCACATAATTCACAGCTAACATCCTTGCTTCTGATTCAGAACCGCAATTCCTCCTCAAACTCTCCTGTTGATGCTTCTGATTCAGATCCGCAATTCCTCCTCAAACTCTCATGTTGATGACCTAATAAGTAATAACGCTTCCACTCAAACTCTCCTGTTGATGACATAATAAGTAATAACGCTTCCATCAGATTTCATATTCGACCAATCTGTAGCTTTTTCTTAAAGAAAAAGATAAATGACATACCAAATATATAAGCAAAAATTACTTACTACTCTAGGATTATACAGGATTTTACTTATTGTAAAAGGCATCAAACACTAATCTTGATCTGAAAAACCGGTTAATAAAACTGCTTATGTGTTTGATGCCTTTTACAATAAGTAAAATCTAACTGCTCATTCATGATAGCTTCTTTCAAAGTTCATACACAATTAATCAGATCAGCAGTTACGAATAAGCAATACTAATCACCCCACAAAATAGTTTATCGCAGTTTCAAAAAACAATAATTAATAAACAATAACTAATATGCGTGTGCATTTGATAATCTGATGAAATTGTTAAGGATACTGTTTTTTTTAGCTCGATCCTAGATTCTATCAGCCTTTTAAGTCAAATGCATACCCTTAAACCAAACAACTCAAACATTGTTCATTACTTATTAGTCTAAGTAATTAGCTTCACATAATTAGACATCATTACCAACTAATCCTCAATAGTCAATACATCCGAAATAAGATTGATCCAAGCCTGAAAAGCTGCAATTAACATGATATCGCTTTTGCGGCAAGAACCGACACCTTAGATCCGGACTGCATCCCACATAAATTATGTTAGTAATCCCATCACCTTACTTCCATTTTCGTAGACGATAGTTAGTTAATTACATTTATGTTTTTAGTTTTTTTATTAATAAAATGGTTTGATTCATCAATGAATAAAATTTGTACATACCAGTCACCAAGAGAGACGCTAATGGCCTGTACGTCCCAAATTAGTTTGCCATACAAAGACAAAAGTTATCTATCTCCAGGAGTCGCTAGTATTGCTCTTCCGTAATACTCCTCTGTTTTAACATCGTCTCCTTCTACCTGGAGTTAGGAAGCTCCTTGTAGTAAGTAACAATTACAGATTCACCAAATTTTCTGGCGATTGAAGAATAACGGATCCACCAGTTATGCAATCGGTCCATTTTCTACTCCTCTTCTACCACGTGGATCTAACACCATCGTAACGGAAAGTAAAAAAACATAAGGAGAAAAAGGAAAAATCAAACCCTAACTATGTATGTACCTTAATTGAGAAATTAATCAACTGATGAAGAAGATTAAGGCGCCTCTAATTTCTTATCCATCCTCGCTCTGTAAATCAACCGATGCTGGTGTCTTTTTGTTAGTTCATCTATTAAAACCCTTAACAGATACACTAAACCCAAATGGAAACCCTAGAAACCAAAATCACACTAACACAAATTAATCAAACTACATTCGCAGATGGTTCGACGTTAGAGAAAGAAGAGGAAAGAAAGAGACGCAAAAATACGATGAGTTAGATGTAAAAATGGATCAAAATTTATGTACCTCGTTCAAAAAATGTAGTTGCTGAGGAGGAGAGTCCAGAAATTGCGCCTCCTCCGATGCGATTCCACTCGGGAAAGGTCTGCGAATCCAGGTGAACCATGAAATAGGGACGAATCAATCGGCGGTGGAAAATGGGAGAAACTGCTAGAAAGAAAATGAAGGAAAAAGCACGGCTCTGAGACATGGCAAGGATGCACAAAATCCCAAACGTTTAGGTCGGTGGTGTAGCATCGACATTTCATTTTAAGATATAGATAATTGGTTTTCAGTTAATTGGTTTGGTGTATTCGGTTACATTGACGGTTTTTGGTTTGATTCGTTTAGTTTTGGTTAATAGCCAAAACCAAACTTGGCCAAAACTTTTGCTTAGAAATAGAAGAAATTGAAGTATAAATATATAAAATGGTTGTATAAATACATGAAATGGAAGTATAAATACATAAAATAGAGGTATAGATATGAAATACATGAATTGAATGCATAAACACTAGAAATATATGAAATATGAATGGTTCAATTCTGGTTAATTTTGGTTAAACGATGGCACAAAAAAAATCGATAACTAGTTTTGGTTAAAATATTCGGGTTTCGGTTAATCGGTTTTCAATTCAGTTTTTGTTTGATTTATGTTCGGTTTCAACTGTTTTTGTTTCGGTTTTGGTTAACGATTCAGTTACTGCTCACATTTAGACACTTTTAATTACGTAGCATATCAATTTTTTTTAATTAAAAAAAGTTATGACCGTTTTAAAATCATAGGGGTAGTTAATTTATATAAGGGGATAAAGTGTAACTACTAACTAATTATATATACTTTTATTGAAGATGAGAGATTAAGGTGCTGTTTGTTTTTTCTGCGACAAAAGGTCTGCAGTCTGCGGACCACATCTGCAGGAGAAGAGGTGGATCAAATGTCTGCAGTCTGCAAGGAGAAGAGGGTTTGTTTTTTTTTTCTACAAAACCTCTTCACAGTTCACACACAACACACACACTACTCTGCCTTTCTCTCTCTCTACAAACACACACTCTCTCTAGAATCTGTCACCGCACCACCACCGCCACCACCACCACCGCACCACCACCGCCATCAAACCTGCTAATCCACCCCACCCCCACGCCTTTCTCCTTCAGATCTGTGAATCGAAGGCGGCTAGAGAGAGAAACAACGCGAGAGAGAGAGAAACAACAGCTAGAGAGAGGTCTGTTTTGTTTGCGATCGATGTTGATGATGATGAGGGTTTTCAATTTGGGGGTTTTGTTTGCGATGTTGATGATGATGAGGGTTTTGTTTTCGATTTGGAGGTGGTGGCGGAGCAAGGGTGGGCGGCGGAGCAGGGCTGGAGCGGCGGTTCTTGTGAAGATGGAGGTGGTGATTGTTGAAGGTGGAGGTGATGGGTGTCGGAGGTGGAGGTCTCCGATGATGATGAAGGTGGTGGCTGAGATGATGGTGGTGGAGGTGGAGGTGGTGTCGGAGGTGGTGGCTGAGAGGTGGGTTTGAAGAGGGAGAAGAGGTCTGCAGAGGTTAGAAGACTTGTGGACAAGTCTGCTTGGGGAAGAGCTTCTGCAGACGTTTTTGGTCTGCAGATCTTCAAGAAAACAAACAAGCTGCAGGAACCTTATGTCTGCGCGCCTCTGCGCGACGCAGACATAAGTGCTCAGAAGATCTTCTGGAGAAAAAACAAACAGAACCTAAGTGTAATTAAGATGAGGGGATTAAAGTGTAATTGTTGTTTGAAAGACTAATTTACATTAATTTTAGTTGTACCTTATGCATTAAAGCAAAAAAAGTTATTAACTTTCGGATATCCTAAAATTCTCTTGTGTTATGTATTATATATTAAGTTAACTGCGTGTGATACACGGCTTAGCAAGTGAACATCTTGTAAATAACAAATGAATAACAAACATATTTAACTGTTTTTTAACAGTAAAGGGAAATATAAATACAATCGATACATGAATTTTTCATAAACTTCTAAAAGCTTCTTTGTACATAACATTATAGGTTTTATTCGGAACATTGTCATCCTTGTCTATTATTAACAACTTTAAATTGGCCTTGCTTTTTTACTTTTGACATAGCGACATATAATTGGCCATGAGTGAAGATTGTGTATTTCAAATACAACCCAGCTTTATATAAAGATTGTCCTTGGCTTTTGTTTATTGTCATTGCAAAATATACCGATAATGAAAATTGTCAACATTAAAACTGAATGAAATTTTATTGTTATAAGGTATCAAATTGATGCATGGAACTTATGTCCCAATACCGATATTTCCTATAGAAATTATCTCCGCCTCAATAACGTGTTTACCAAAATACAAAGTGATGTAACATGTAGTCTAGTACCATTACAAAGGCCTTTGTTGATCGATGTTACGAAGTAGCATTACCTGGACACCTACCTTTAATACCAAATTATGGCTAGGCAATCCAGATATTTTGAGACCATTAAGGGCCTGTTTGGTTGACAGGAATCCATAGGATTTCAAGGGAATTGGAATTTGAATTCCATTCCTTTGTGTGTTTGGTTGGACAAATTAGTTGAAGGGAATTGGATTTCAATTCCAACAAAATCCCTTAGGGGCGTTTGGTTCGCGGAATGTGTAGGAATTGGAATTGGAATTTGAATTGGAATTTGATGGATTCCTTTGAAATCCATAGATGTGTTTGGTTGATAAATGTATTAATGGAATTAGAATTTAAAAATACCTAAAAAGACAAAATTACCCCTAGTTATAAACAATTGACAAAAGTTTTAAAAACAACTATCTTAGATAAAAATTCTAAAAAATCCAAAAAATTATAAAAAATTATAAAAATTCAAAAAAAATTCTAAAAATCATAAAAAATCATAAAAAAATATAAAAATTCTAAAAAAATTCTAAAAAAAATCCAAAAACTTCAAAAGTATCAAAAAAATTAAAAAATCTAAAAAAAATCTAAAAAATAATAAAAAGTTCAAAGAATTCTAAAAAATAAAAAAATAATAAAAATTCTAAAAAATAATAAAAATCCAAAAAAATAATAAAAAACCCAAAAAAAATCTAAAAAATAATAAAAAAAATCCAAAATATTCTAAAAAATCGAAAAAATTCAAAATATTCTAAAAAATCAAAAAATTCTAAAAGAAATTCTAAAAAATCAAAAAAAATCTAAAAATTCCAAAAACTTATAAAAAAACAAAAAAAATCTAAAAAATCCAAAAAATAAAAAAATCAAAAAAATAATAAAAAATCCAAAAAATTCTAAAAAATCAAAAAAATAAGCTTATCAATTTTCCATAGTTCAATAAAAGACGGTATTGGAGGCGCCATCCAGCTAACGTAACCAGACATGCTAACTCACACTACCCAGTCTAAACGTCAAATACAATAACAACAAAATTAACTATATTATTATCATTATTATTACTTTTAATATTATAATTATTAGAAATAATGGATTTTAATAATCCTAACTATTAGTCGTTGGATGGCAACGATCCCAATTTAAAAAATTACCAGTGGTGGTCCCACATTTTCATATATTGTAAACCAATGGACCTTTACTAAACTGAAAAGGATAAGGGAACAAAAATAAATTAAGATTCTCTTATTAAAGGTCCATTACTTTACAATATGTGAAAATGTAGGACCACCAATTGGCGAAGCTCCCCCCCCCCCCCCCCCAATTTTTCCGAAACCGGGGGGGGGGGGGGGTGGAAACGTATATACCTAAAAAATTTCTATACGAAATTACTATTCATAACACTACGCATCGAAAAGTTCGAGGGGTCGGGCGCCCCCTCGGAGTAACACTAAGTTGCGCCCCTGGGACCACCACTGGTTATTTCTAAAGTTGAAACTGTTGTCGGCCAACGACTAATAGTTTGGATTATTAAAATCCATTATTCCTAATTATTATTATCATCATCATAATAATTATCATGATAGATATAATGAATAATCTCACAACATTTCCTATTCTAGTATGGATGGATATTATTTTCTTTAGCAACTTCTATTCCTAAAGTTGCATCATTATCACTCTCAATTTCGTAGAGAAGGATGTCATTCTACACAGCTAAATACTACTACTAGGCCAAAGTTCCTTTTGTGATGTTAAGGTGTCTACCTGTTCAACAAAATATTTATTTATCAAGGGTTTAGACAAATCATTTATTAAAAAGCATTGGACTACAACTAAGTAGTGTTTGGTATGCAGGAATGAGAGATGGAATGGAATGTACCATTGTGAAGGAATGAAGAAAAGAGTGTTTGGTTGGTCAAACGAATGAAATCGTCCATTCCAAAATACATTACATTCCCTCAAAATCATTCCATCCACCCCAATGTTTTTTTCCATTTCATTCCCTCTTCACCCTTCATTAACAACACCACAACCCACCACCGTTGCCACCACCACCCACCACCGTCATCCGCCGTTGTCACCCACTTTCGCCGCCACCCGCCGCCACTTCCCACCGCCGCCACCCACCGTCGCCGCTGCCACCTCCGATCACCGCCACCACCCACCTTTGATCATCGCCGCTGCCACCTTCGATCACCGCCATCATCGCCACCAACCTCCGCCACCGCTATCAACCGCCACCACTGCTACCACCTGCGACCACCGTCACCGCCACTACCACCACTGCCACCCACCACCGCGGTCACCCATCACCACCACCACCGCTGTCACCACCTGCCGCCATCTACACCCACCGCCGCCGCCGCTACAACTGCCACCTATCACCACCCACCATCACCGTCCATCGTTGACCACCGCCATCCGATTTTATTCCTTCGTCTTTTCTCGCATGCCAAACAACAAAAAGTAATGCTTCATTCCATTCTCACATGGCAACCAAACAAGACATGTAATGGTGATGATCTATTCCATTACCTCATCCATTTCATTACCTCGTCTATTTCATTCCCCGTCTATTCCATTACATCATACCAAACAAACCCCTAGCGTTTGACTTCTAAGATATCAAATTGATGGTCAGGGGAGGTTTCATAGCTGAGGGCCAATGTCATTAACACATTTTCTTGATTCCCTTAAAATCCTAATATTAATGCACAATCTAAGCATTCAAATCAACATTTAGAATTAAATTCCAGTCTTGCGTATCCAATTTCGATTGGTGTGTGGTCCACCGTGTGTGTGTTTCTTTTATTATATACAATAAAATAAAAATATATATATTTTTTGTATTTTGTATTTATATAATTAAAAGATTTAAGTGTCCGAAAAGTACCATTTAAACACGTAACTTATAATTTATGTAATTAAATTATAATAACAGCTAGAAAACAATATTAATTAAGACGTTTAAAGTGTAATATATATTTAACATACAGTTAACTATTGATTTTATTGGATTCCATCTAGTACATGAAGACAATAACTATTAACAAATCACAAATTGACTTCAAATTAACGAAAATCATAATTGAACGATGATGTTGTCGATCCCACTATTAACCCCAGTTAATAACTATTATCATTGTTCACGAGTCGACCCAAGCCACTTAACGCGAATTTACAAACCACGCTAAATATAAGAGCTCAAACCCGGTTTGGTTTTAAACCGAGTTAGCCCAGTCTGATTCGATTTGACTGGGTTGTCATGTTGAGCCAAGTTCATGTGGCCTTAGTTACTACCCAAAGAGATATGGATGTAGTTTAATTTGTATAAGCCAAGCGATTTAGGACTTATATTTAAAGTCTTGATGCTTGATTCATTTATCTCTGTGTTGTTTTTTTGTGTTCTAGTCGGTATAGTAAACTAAAAATTAGTTGGACTAATAGATGAAAAATTCACTCTTTTTCAAGTAATCGGTTTGTTATTTATTATGGGCTAGTGATTTGCTAGCCGAGTGTGTGGTTTTAAAAAGTTTGCCTTAAAAAAAGATATTCGAACCGCTAGGTTTCTAATAATGTTTCTTACCAACTGTCCTAAGAGAAGGTTGGTGTTATATACACCACTAGATACAATAATTAATCACTGAACTTAGAAAGATTATACGAGCAAGCTAACGAGCCGAACCAAGACTAGTTCAAGCTCGATTTGTTTACAAAACGAGTCGATTTTGGGCGAGCATTTTAAAACGAGCTTTAAGTCAGGAGGTATTTCAACCGGCTAATAACTATGATCGACATCAGACATTATAAAAGTGCCCAAGTGCCTAATTATCACAATCTTTGGAAACTCAGCTAGCTAGGTCAGGTGTGTATGAATTCAGTAAGAGTAACATGCATGAATTCAAAGTATTAAACAATAAATATTAAGTTAAAATCAAATATACATTGAATTAAAAAGTGTACCTAAAGAGATCTGGTTTATGTCTTTTCTCAAAGAGTGGAAAGAAACTATCGATAAAATCAAAATACATTGAATTAAATAAATCATAATCAACATCACATCTACATTGAATTAAATAAATCATAATCAACATCACATCTTAAAGATTTTTTAAAATCATTTAAAAAATAAAGGCTAAATTACACTTTTCGTCCTTTATGTTTGTATCGGATTGTAGTGGATAACCTTTAACTTCAATAATTACAGACACAATCCTTTATATGAAAAACTCGTTACACCTTTCGTCCTTTAGCGCTAACCAGGTTAAAATTATGGTCATTTCACGTTTTTATTTAAATGTTATTAATAAATAAAACTAAAAAATAACATATATACAAACTACAGCTTATTGAATCCACACTCAGCCACAGTCTCTTTCTCTCTGATAAAACAATCACTCAACCACCGCCTAAGCCCACCAGCGCCACCGCCACCGCCTGTAACATCACCACCACCATCATCGGAGTTACACGACCACCACTCTCTCTTTCTCTCTCTCTCTCTCACTCTCTCTCTAAATCATAACACCACCGTCGGAGATTACATCTACCACCACCATCATCAGAGCCCTAGATTTTCTTGATCTACAAACACCGCCAGCACCGCCTGTGACATCACCACCACCATCATCGGAGCTACACCCCCCTCTCTCTAAAACATGCTCAATCGGAGCCCTAGATTTTCTAAAATTTCTCAATCGGAAATCATGGTTACCTCTGTATACAGATCGATCTCCTTCGTCTATCTCCGCCGTTGCCTGGAGGTTTTTTTATCAGAGGTTAATGGCGACTTCTGATGATGCCTGGAGGTTTTTTGATCGGAGGTTAGTGGCGGCCTCTGTTTTTCTCCCTGTATTTTGGGGTTTTACTTAAGGCTGTGATCTTCTTGTGAGCCTACTGATTCTATGTTTTTTACATTCTTGGGTTTAAAATTTAAGCAATTTCAGCAAACCATTTTCTGATTGTGGTGTAATTTAGTCAAGTTGTTCTAGAAATCCTGTTTTTAGCGGTAAAACGAGTCCGATTTTCGGGTTACCACATGGTTATGGCTTCCCTGATGTCCAAATTCCCGAGAATGTGTCAAATGTTATGTATCCGTAAGTTACCCGAGTCTGAATCCAGCTTCAGATTTATCTGTTTCTAGTAATTTTAATCGCGCGCGACGAAATGGAGTGTTAGAAGGTAGTGATGTTGGTTCGATCATTCAAGGTGAAAGTGTAAATCATGTGCGAAATGGAGGTTTTAAAGGGCAAAATAAGAAGGGTAATCATTCACAGATCATTGGTGCTTGTAAATATGGTAGATTTTCAAAGGGATGTAAATCTTTTTCATCACCTGTGAAATGTAAACACTTTAGCTGATGTTAAAGGGTACATATATATGTTTGCTAAAGAGCAAAACGGGTGTCGTTTCATACAATTGGTTTTCGATGAGGAGAATCCAAAACGGTTAGGGGCGATGGGTGTGGCCTGAGTGGTGGCGGCAGGATGTGGTGGCGATAGTGGTGGCAAGATGTGGTGGTTAAGGTTTAGGGTTAAGAAAATTGAGGAAGAGAAGGGTATATGCAATGTTTTTTTTTTGTTTTATTCATTAAACATTTAAATATAAATATGAATTGACCAAAATACCCTTAAGTGAATAAACTTAACTGAAAACTTTGATCCCGTTAGTACTAAAGGACATAAAGTGTAACGAGTTTTGTAAATAAAGGATTGTGACTGTAAATATTGAAGTTAAAGGCTATTTGTTGCAATTTGGTACAAATATAAAAGACGAAAAGTGTAATTTACCCAAAAATAAAACTTACTTTATCACCGATACATCACATCAAATTAGATATAAATCTACGGTTAGAAAATATATGATGTTTTAAAATCATTTAAAAAATAAAACTTACTTTATCACCGATACATCACATCAAATTAGATATAAATCTACGGTTAGAAAATATATGATGTTTTAATTACAATCAACATCTACATCAGTATGAAGTTATCTGTCTAGCATCAACACTACCATAAGCCATGCATTAAGGAGGAAGAAACATCCAAGGGTATTTACCCTAGTCTCAGCCAATCAACACTCGCCAATCAACACTCGATATGTCAAATTTTATACAAATTACCAATTAGGTATATACGTTTTCGACCCCTCAATTTTATAGAAATTTTTAGGTCCGGTGACTTTCGCCCTCTCGGTTGGAAATCTCAAGCTTCACCACTACTCATTCGGGTAAACATACTGGCTAACCGAACCCGCCTTGCCTACCCTTGGGGATGACGACGATGTTCTGACATGAGTAAGTACCCTAGATTCCTCTACCCTCTAGTGCCCGTCCCCACTAGTAAGAGTTTAGTAAAAACACTCTTTACAAGTATTATCATTACTATCGCTACTAATCAACGTTTTCCATATAATCAACAAATCACCATCAACATGATCTTGCTATCAACATCAAGTTCTTGGCTTCAATTTGTCAACCACCAACAGAAAGTTTCAACTTATCACCTATCGGACCAAGCGTAACGGGGCGTTTTTTGCCCTCAATCTCGCCCAGTACCGCCCCAAACGCTGGCCTTGCCGCCCCCATGGGCATGTTTTGTTGATTTTGGTTCCTGCCGTTTTTTAAAGCACGCCCAAGCCCTATTTGATGGGCCAATAATATCTAACCATTTTCTTGTTTAGCCAATCAATTTTTTTTCATGGGTTTTTTTATTTTTTTAATTCTTTACACCCCTTTTAACAAAATACCCATATTCTCACTACACCCATTTTAGAAAAACACCCCATTGCTGACTGGACTGCCACATGGCGCAAAACGCCAAAGTGTGGGGCATTATTCACCCCAACGACTACGCATGGTCTCAGCAGCAATTTGTATGAGCATCAACATACGAAGTTTTATATTATTGGACCATCAAAAACGAAGAGGCGGGAATGGGAATGATTCTATTCACGCTGGTTAGAGACGAGTATGTTATTAGGTGATAACATCCATCAAGATAACAAGTTGTCAAATAAATCCTTTGATAATGGTACAACATCACCAAAACTTTATACACTTTTATAATTACGGTCTTTGATTGCACCTTTGAACCTTTAATCATCTTCAGACAATTTCTTCAACCAAATCGAAACTTGTTTGCTAACTTTTGCATGTCATCTTCAACAACAATTCTGGCATGGTGCAAGTTAAAAACAGATGGTCAAAGGCGAAGTAATACCCGACTCCTTGTTGAAACTGATAAGCAGAATTCAAGCACTTGGTCCCATGGCCATGTCTATATCAATCTAGCTGTAAAATGAACGGATGAAAACAGACAGCCCGTACGTACGTACGTTAGTCCAATAAAGTTGGCCGATCTAATGAGTCAGTCCTTATCAGTATTCTTTTTTTTTTTAACAATATAGGAAACATATATAATATCTTCATTCAGAAAGTACCAAAAAAATCATTTAGACTTTATAGAAAACGACAGAATATTAAAAGAAAAAATATTTTTTTTATAAAGTGTGATGTTACTTTGTATGGCTATGGAGTTATAGCCTACTAACATTTTACAGGTGAGATTAGGCTTAGAAACATTAGGTCCTGCATTCGATTCTAACAAGGGTTTTTTTCTGAATTTATTGGGTTTACTCATGTATAGATGTTACTGCCAAGTGGAGATGGATATGATCGGATGGTTTCATTCGTGGTACGATAATACTCTAATAGTCCGTTACTTATCCAAATTTGTTGTAAAAAAAAAACAATTACCGTCCATTCTTTGGAACTGAACAATAAATGCCCAATTTTTGGATCTTATTTACTCTACTAGTACGCCACGAATTCTTTTTGTTTTTTCTTAGAGGGGAGGGGGTGGTCATCACTTGCAAAAATTTCATCACTCACAACATCCAATCAAGTTTCGTCATGTTATCAACCATTTTTCCATCACTCACAACCTTTTTTTAGTGGCAATGGTCATCACTCACAACACCCAACAATAAACCCTCACACCCCCTCACATCCATTTATCACTGAATAAGCCAAAACGCGTGAAATATATCACGGAATCTCCCCTTCACGCGTTGAAATTATTGGTGGCGGTGGTTTGTTCATTTCCTTCACGCGTTGTAAAGTACCATCACGGAGAAATGTTGCTCCACCCCAGTCCCTTTATATATACATATTATTTTAAGTCAAGGCTAGATTTTCATAAGCGCACAAACCCTACAAACATTTTCATGAATACTTAGATTTTCACGTACGTGATCACCACCTTTATATTATATTTTTAATCCACAAATTCTTTTAATAACTAATCAGTTTTCTATTTGCATATTATTAAAAATGATAATAGATAAACTAAATATAATAAAGATAATGAGTTAAATGCTTGGTTGGTCCATGTGGTTTTCAAAAATTGCAGACTTGGTCCCAGTACTAATTACACGCGTGGTCCCAAAAGTTGTCAAAAATGCACTCGGTTAGTCCCCAGCCCTAACATCAGTTAAAATTTTCAGTTAAGTCCATGTTAAATGACCAAAATACCCTTGCTTATTAACTCTCTTTATAATTTTTGTTTAGTTTTACTTTTGACTTGGTTAAACCCATTATCATCTTCATCACCAGGTCATCTTCATCACTATCATCATCTTCATCACAAACCCACACCCCATCTCTGTCTCTCGTTCTTTTCCGGCGACGGAGATCAGAAGCGAAGATAGAGGAGAGAGACGACAAGAGAGAGGAGATCGGAGAAGATGGTGGAACGGAGGTAGCGCCGTCGCTCACGACGGTGGCGGTGGAGGCACAGGCGGTGGAAAACAAGCACCAGACACGATTTCAGAATTCCAGATTTGTGACAAGAACCCTAAATCATCCCCTCCCTGGTAACCGATGTTCGTGATTTGACCCAGATCTAGGGTTTGGATGCACAAATCGTTGGTGGTTTAACCCAGATTAGGTGCATTTTATGATTTTTTTGATCAGGAGTGTGGATTTCATGAATGAGAATGTGAAATTGAGTGGATCTGGAACCTTTGCAATTCTACTTCCGAAGCATATTAACCACCAACAGCAGCTTCCGATTCATCTATTTCTCCAGAGAACAAAGAAAAAAAAGGGAAATTCACAAGTATTCAAAAACTCCGATAAATCATCAAATCTCTTCAGTTGTGTTCGGTTCCAAGGGGTCTAGTCGGTGATTAAATTAACCAAATCAACTTCAAAAAGTTACCGAAATTCATAACAATTGTTGTTGTATTCAACTCACGCAATTGCCCTAGATCTGCGCAAGGTTTTCAAGAGGATTCTTGCATTGTAACAGAGGAATTCGTAATGTAAGATTCTTAAATCCTATTTATTGTATTAAATTTCAAATTTTACATATGGGTAATTCTATTCTCCCATTAATAAGCCCAAATTATGAATCTTGAGTTTGAAGATGTTGAAATATGAGTGGTCTTCATAGTTGTTGTCAATTGTAAGCTTGGTGGTCGGTTTTTTCTCCAAGGGTGTCTGATTCCATTAAATCTCAAAATGAGGTGGTGGTGGGGGGTTGAAGGTGACGGTGGAGGTGGTGATGGGTTGAAGGTGACGATGGAGGTGGTGGTGGTGGGTTGATGAAGATGATGATGGTGATGAAGATGATGCAGAGGTTATATACTGTTTTTTTAATTCTTAGTTTTAGGTTTTTAATTGTTCAAGGGTATTTTGGTCATTTAACATGGACTTAATTGAGAATTTTAACTGATGTTAGGGCTGGGGACCAACCTAGTGCATTTTTGACAACTTTTGGGACCACGCGTGTAATTAGTAAACCACTGGGACCAAGTCTGCAATTTTTGAAAACCACAGGGACCAACCAAGCATTTAACTCAAAGATAATTAAAGCATAACCAAAATTAAAAATTAAACTTAAAGAACTAAAAGCTCCAAACAAAAGATTGGGCAACCTAGAAAAAAAAGTGATCTCTTTACCTTCTTACGGTTTGAGAATGAATATGAAAACATTATTCTAAAAATAAATTCCTTTTGTTTTTTAGAAAGAATAATAAAACTAGAAAATTTATTTTTAATATTCTCTGTGCAACATTTTCCATTTAGTATCATGTGTCCCCCACCTTTTATACCAAATGCAAACGTGTACTAAGTGCGCTTCTTCAAATTCAACATTGCTCCAATGCTAACTTTTTGATTGTTGATACAATGTCAGCTAAATGCACTAGCAAATATGGTGCATTGGGTTTGGTCTAATGGGAGTGGAGTTTGGATTTGGGACTTGAGATTTTGATTATATTATTTAATAAAATGCAATTTACAAAAGACGTAAATACCCTTCTGTCAATTATGAGTTAAATGCTTGGTTGGTCCCTGTGGTTTTCAAAAATTGCAGACTTGGTCCCAGTGGTTTACTAATTACACGCGTGGTCCCAAAACTTGTCAAAAATGCACTCGGTTGGTCCCCAGCCCTAACATCAGTTAAATTTCTCAGTTAAGTCCATGTTAAATGACCAAAATACCCTTGCTTATTAACTCTCTTTATAATTTTTGTTTAGTTTTACTTCCATCATCATCTTCATCAACAATTATCATGTAATCAGATTCGTCAATCAGCTTATCATCATTCATTCGACATTCATATTATCAGATCAGTTGTACAACAGTATTGCAGTCATGACTTTTATCAAAAACCCTAGAACCAAACAAATCAGCAAGTATCAGATCTAGGTGTAACTGACCGAGAGACCGTGATACGAAGAGGGGCGTCTGCTGTCACTGCTACGGGGCTGTGTCGGAGCTCCGACGGCCGCTGCTGCCATCGCCTATGCTAATCGTCGTTTCCTGCCGCCACCTCGCCGCGACAGTCTACGGTGATGGTTGGCTGTAAGGATTCGTCTGTAAGCTCAAAATCAGATCTTGTTGAAACCCATTTGTGGAAATCAAGAGCCGTGCGTCCAGCATCTGGGGAGAGATTAAGTGCAGTGAGAATGATATTAGGCTTTAGGGTTATGTGAGAGAAGCTTAAATCAAGGCGGTTGGGTAGAGGGGTAGATTGGTCTTTTGGGTCTTTTAAAAGTTCATGTGAGATTGATTGAGCAATGTGTTGGGAATCTTGGATGTGGGTTTCTGAAGAGAAGAATTTGGGGAATGAAAGTGAAGAGATGGTGATGAAGATGATGGTGTCCTACTGATGAAGATGATGATGGGTTTAACTAAGTCAAAAGTAAAACTAAACAAAAATTATAAAGAGAGTTAATAAGAAAGGGTATTTTGGTCATTTAACATGGACTTAACTGAGAAATTTAACTGATGTTAGGGCTGGGGACCAACCGAGTGCATTTTTGACAAGTTTTGGGACCACGCGTGTAATTAGTAAACCACTGGGACCAAGTCTGCAATTTTTGAAAACCACAGGGACCAACCAAGCATTTAACTCGTCAATTATTTTAAAGGGAAGTTATAATATTATAATTACAATCTTGACATTGTTTAAAAATCTCTAGAAGATGTAATCCAATGACCCAAATTAATTCACACAGTTTACTCTTAACCTAGTGTTCACTCAAGAACCCTACCCTCAGTGACGGATCCAGGGATATTTTCCACCGGATTCCTTTTGGTAGATTCTCACTAATTTTTTCCAAATCATATAAGGTTTCCACTAATTTTTTTCATTTTTTTCAAAGAAAGGGGGTTCCCGGAAACCCCCAAAACACCCCTGGATCCGCCCCTGCCTACCCTATATATATATATATATATATATACACACAAAAAAAGTATTCTATAAAATAAATGTCTAAAAATTGCATCACATACATAGTACAATAAACATTACATGTCAGTTGTCACTGATCACTTCAAAATGATCCAAAGAAGTGTATGTATCAAAATACCATACGCTAGCTTTGATATAGCCAAAAGCCTCCCCACAATCCACACGTGCATTACAAACCTAACCTACCTCTCACTGCTTCTATAAATACCACCACTCCACCACACCTACCAACTAGCAAATCACACACACAACCACAAACCACCACTAGTTTCAAATCAAACATGACAACCATCGCACAACAACCACCACCAACACCACCACCATCACCACCACCACAAATAACGTTAACCGTCCCATCAATGTCCATCCACTCCAACGACCATACAGGCACTTTAATAATACTTAAAACCCTAATTATCCCCATAATAACACGTTGCCATGCAGGCTACTTCCGTATCACCCTCTCCCTTTGCTGCCAAACCCTCTTATGGAAAACCCTCAAAGACCCGCCTGAAAACGCGCACGCCTATCGTCGAATCCTCGGCCTCTTCCCGTCCACCGCCTTCCTCCTCTTATGGTCCCTCTCTCTCCTCATCTTAACCACCCTCTCTATCCTATACATCTTAAGATGCGCATTATTTTCCAACATGGTAAAAACCGAATACCTAAACCATATAGGGGTAAATTATCTTTTTGCCCCGTGGATATCATGGCTTTTGCTACTCCAAACGGCCGTTTTTGACACCAAAAACTGTTTATTATCTTCTACTTTGGTGGCTTTTTGTGGTTCCTATATTTGTTCTTGATGTGAAAATATATGGTCAGTGGTTTACTAAGGGTAAGAGGATATTATCCAGAGTGGCTAATCCGGCGAGCCAGCTGTCGGTGGTGGGGAACTTCGTCGGAGCTAGGGCGGCGGCGCAGATGGGGTGGAAAGAGAGTGCTATGGTGTTGTTTACGTTAGGGATGGTGCATTATATGGTGGTTTTTGTGACGCTTTATCAAAGACTGTCAGGAAATACTTGTTTACCGACGGTGCTCCGACCGGTTATGTTTTTGTTTATTGCTGCTCCGAGTATGGCTAGTTTGGCTTGGGATGAGATTTCTGGAACCTTTGACTTTTCGTCAAAGATGCTTTTTTATCTCTCTATGTTTCTGTTCTTGTCCCTGGTAAGATTTCCTTTTTGACCTAATTTTGTTTGTTTGTTTATGAATATTTGGGTTACTAAGTGAGAAGTGATTTGGTTGGTAAGAAGTTTGAGTTTAGTTAGTTAGGTTGAGTTGTGTTGCTCTACTCCGGCCAAACGGTCCATGCTGGCTTCAGAGTTTAGCTTGGGTGTTTTCCCGGGAAACCACACCGCCGACTGCCACTTGACAGACGTTGTGCCACCAGAAGAGCTAAACACTCTCTGACACAACACACGGTAGGACGAAAACTTGTGTGAGCTCAGGATAGAACCTGATACCTCTGCAAGGAGGCTAGACTCTATCTATATAATTGCCTAATCTGCCAAAGTGACATAAGTGGGGATTGAACTTGGTCTACATTAGAGAACCCAAGCTTCCCTACCACCAGGCCACAAGTGGTGGATTGACTCGAGCTAGTTAGTTTGTGTAAATTTTCGAGTTGGTGATAGGTAGTTTGGCTCGTTGGCTCACTTGGAATAGTTTTCGTGTTTTGACTTTGGATGTATGTTAGTAGTGTGGTGCTTTATTATTTGACACTTGTATAAGTTAGAGGTTATTGTTAACTTGTTACTTGAGATTTATGGATGAAAGTTACAAAATCATCGAAACTGACGAGGAACGATTTACTGAGTCATAGGCTTACGTTGAATTAATATGAGTTAGGTTTTTAGCTTGCATTAAAGATTACTATACTAGAAGCTTGGCTCATGTTGCTATAATCTTAAACCTAGCTAGATATTGATTTAATGGCTCTACCTACTCGTTTTAATAGTGCAAAGATACTTTTAAAGGCTAACTAAGACACCAGAAATTTTACTTTTCAATTTACGTTAGATTTTAGAACTCTTAACCATATTAAAGGCTAACAAAGACACGAGAAAATTTACTTTTCAATCTACGCAGTTTGTTGCTCGTCTACCTGCTATTCTTATGTAATTTGCCCTGATGATTGAAATGAAAACAGTATTGATATAAAAAAAAATCTACGTTAGATTTTAGAACTTTTAACCATTTGAAAAGAAACACCTTTTATTACACTAATTGATATAGATAGGTAGATAGATAGATACAAGACCATTTACGAGATTACATCAAATGATAGATAAGACCATTTACTAGATTTTTTTTTTGACCAGCAAGAAGCAAGATATATAAAAAAAACCCAGCGCGCAGCTGGAAAGAGTACAACAGAACAGGATACCGAAAAGAGACAGAAAACAAACGAAGCTACGAAGCTAATGAAAACAATTGTCCGGGCAACCGCACCAAGTAGTCCACCTGATCGAACAATGCTTGGTTCTGTTCTTAATCCAAGAGAATAGTTGAGAGACAATCAAAGACATAATGTCGTCAATCGAGCTCCTAATGCCTCGAAACAAAACTTCATTCCGAGTCAGCCAAATAGACCAAAGAGATGTATACGTAATTGCATAACCAAGATTATAAGAGTCATTATTTCCCCTCCAGTCTGCAGCTTTCGCTAATAACTCCGACACCGTGCCGGCCGTGTAGAAATCTCTCCCGCTCCACCAAGAAATTTGCCTCCAAATCTCTGCAGCAAACTCGCAATTCCCGAAGACATGGTCCCTTAAATCAGTGTGTGCGTTGCATAAAGGACACTGATCCGAGTCCAAAGGGACTCCACGCCTTATAAGGTTGCACGCTAAAGGAATCCTGTTGAGAGCCAATCTCCAAACGAAGCAAGAAACCTTGATTGGAACCCATTTACACCAGAAAAAATTACGAGTATCGGCCACATGAGAGAGCCTTTGGTTTAGCAACTTTCTAACAGAATTAACAACAAACGATCCGGTCGAATCTCCCTCCCAGACCCATAAATCCTCCCCTGAGATATACGGAAAAGAACCGAGCATATCAGACAAGTCAGTGATGTCCGTTTGCTCAACTAGATCCAGCCTCCTCCTAGTCCAGTTCCACATAAACCCCGTGATGCGTCCCTCCTCTAGCCTTACCCGTTGAGCAACCGTGCTTAGCTTTTTCTTATCCAACGCGTACAAATTCGGAAACAAGGATTGCAGGGTCCTCCTACCAAACCAATCATCCTTCCAGAACAGAGTTTGGTGACCATCTCCCACTTTTTTAGAGAAAAAGGCGCCCAGATCGACACCAAGACTACTGAAATCCCTCCCAATTTTTGCAATACTAGACCATACTCCACTGTTAATACAAGACGCCAATCTGGAGGGTGCTGGAACTTGAATATTGTGAATGGCCAGGATCGCGTTCCTCCAAAGAGCATTAAGATCACTAAGCGCTCTCCACCACCATTTAGCCAAAAGGGCTAAATTGTGAAACTTGAGATTGCACACCCCGAGCCCGCCGATTACTTTCGGTTTGGTCACAATATCCCAACTAACCCAGTGAATTTTCTTCTCGTGAGGATTGCCTCCCCATAAAAATCGACGCCTAATCTTATCAAGGCTATTAATAACTTTACTCGGGGCCTTGAACATAGAGAAATAGTACAAAGGGAGGCTACCCAAAACCGAATTAACCAAAGTCAAACGCCCCCCAAATGATAGATTATCCGCTTTCCACGAGCTAAGTTTAGAGAGGAACTTGTTTTCTACCGGCTTCCAATGTTTATAGAGTCTCATGTTTGCCCCTAAGGGGAGGCCCAGGTGCATAAACGGGAGATTACCATGCCTACAGTTAAGAATGGAAGCCATCAAATGGACATCGTACTCACCCACCCCAACGCCAAAAAGCCGACTTTTTTGAAAATTAACTTTTAAGCCTGAGATCAAGTTGAAACATCTAAGGATACGTTTAAGGCCCACAATGTTAGTCAAAGACCATTCGCCCACAAAAACCACATCATCGGCAAACATGACATTGGTTATGTCGGGACCATTATTGGGTAGGGCTACACCTTTAAAGAAACCGTTGACCTTGGCCGCCTTCAAAAGAGCATTCAGACCTTCCATAGCTAATAAGAAAAGAAAGGGGGACAATGGATCGCCTTGACGAACCCCCCTTTTTAGCGAAAACTCCAAAGTAGGTGAACCATTAACTAGCACCGAAGCTTTCCCTGATTGTAAACATGATAAAACCCAGTCGCACCACCGTTTCCCATCCCCATTTGCTCCATGATAGAACATAAGTACTTCCAATTCACCGAGTCGAAAGCTTTGTCAAAGTCTACTTTGAAAATAAGACATTTTTTCTTGACCCGTTTCGCCCAACTAATTGTCTCGTTCAGCAATAAATGACCGTCCATAATAATTCTACCTTCCACATAAGCAGATTGCTCGGTGCCGATAAGATCATGTAAAATAGGCCTAAGCCTCAAAGCCAAAAGCTTAGAGATAATTTTCTGCATACTCCCCACTAAGCTGATGGGACGGAATTCATGGAGCAAGTTAGGGTCCTTGATTTTAGGAAGAAGAGCAATAAAAGAAGCATTCCAGCCATAGCTAACCACTCCAGCTTGTTCGAACTCTCTCACGAAAGCAACGACGTCATCCTTCAGTAAGTGCCAAAAATGTTTAAAGAATTTCATCGTATAACCATCTGGCCCTGGCGCTTTATCATTACCACAATCCCCAATCGCCTTTTCAATTTCCTCAACAGAGAACGGCAAGGTAAGAATATTACTTTTTAGGGCCGAGATTGCCGGAAGAAATTCTAACTCAAAATCTGGTCTGGATGGCAACGGGTCATCAAATTTATCTTTTAAAAAATTAAAGATCTCACCTTTTATAACATCAGGATCGCCGCTCCACTGACCATTGATATGCAACCCGTGAATGCGAGACGACTTTCTAGAAAAGTTGATCATACCATGAAAGAATCGAGTATTTTCGTCCCCATCCGCCTCCCATTTGCATTTAGCCTTTTGCTTTAAATCAGCTCTAAGCATGGCTTCTTTAGAAAAAACTTGCTGTTTGAAAGTCTTCCTGAGCTCAATTTCATCACGAGTCAACACCCTAGTCTCAGCAACTTGCTCTATAAAAGAAATCAAGTAGTGCATTTCCTCCAGGTCAGCTTTCTCAGAAGTCCTTCGGATAGAATTCCATGCGATGATATCCTTTTTAAGTCTTTTTAATTTCCACGCCAAGTTCTTGTCCGCCGGACCTGATCTAGTCGGCTTATTCCACGAGGAATTCACTAGAAGATCAAACCCTTCTTGCTCAACCCAAGAGTTGAAGAACTTGAAAGGGATGCGCCCGAAATCCAAGGCTTTCCCACAAAAAAACGACTGGAGAATGGTCGGACAAATTTCGCGGAAGGGCCGTGACCGATGCCAAAGGCCAAATATGCAGGAAGTTTTGACACACCAAAAACCGATCCAGTTTACTAAGGCTCAGCCCATCTTCACTCATGAACGTGAACTTACGCCCAC
This sequence comes from Helianthus tuberosus, assembly GCA_030545235.1. Lineage (NCBI taxonomy): Eukaryota > Viridiplantae > Streptophyta > Magnoliopsida > Asterales > Asteraceae > Helianthus > Helianthus tuberosus. Next base: position 79,799,531 of record CM060364.1, on the reverse strand, counting down.
CCATACGATATTCATGAAGGCCCGCGTCCCGGACGAAATTATTAAATTTAGAGACTCCATTATTATGTATAACTCCAGAAAACCTTTCTTCCCGACTTCTGACCTCATTAAAGTCACCCAAGAAAACCCATTTCCCCGAGATACTCTCTTTCAACGCCAAAAGATCATTCCAGAGAATTTCCCTTTCCGAGTGCAATCTAGGAGCATACACATTCACCAAAGTAACCAAACCCTCCATACCTGACCAAACCCCTGTAATTGCAATAAAACGATTATCCTTGATGACCCCAGTCTTGCGGAACAAAGCCTGGTCCCAAATACAGAATAACCCCCCTGACCGACCACACGAATCTACAGCTTCAACCTCAAAATTACCTCCCCGCCAAAACCTGTGAAAAGCAATACGAGAGGCCGCCACTTGGGTCTCTTGAAGGCCCAGAAAATGGATATTGTGCTGCCTACACAAGGAATTAACCCACCCGGATTTACCATCTCCCCCCACTCCCCTGCAATTAATAGTCAGAATATTCATGAGGAAACAAGATTCACCTTTTCACCAGCAATAATCGACCGAAGCATGTTATCTGAACAGCCCATCTTGATCCCTAACTTGATCCCTGTCTCTCTAGTTTTATTAAACTCGCCCGACTCCGCGGATCCGGACTCTCCTCCAGTAGCATAACCAGAGTTCGAAGGCTCTATAATAGCTTCAGCTTCCACCAGATCCTTCTTCATATTTTTATTTTTATTTTTCTTGCCTTTACTCCTCTTCTTTTTCTTACCAGAGGTTGCCTCCAGATTTATTTCAGAAAATAAGGAAAAGTCCCCATTTGTGTTATTGGAGACAAAGAGTCCCACTTCATCACTAGAGTCAGCGAGATTAACCTCTCCTTGTCCCACTTTGACATTAGGCAAATGACTAGAAACCTCCTCATCAAAATTAGGCCCAAACAAAAACTCTTGTTGGGCTTTCCCAACCCCTGGTATGGACTGCCCCAAATCTGAGTGATCCTGGCCCACCTCAACAGGAGAATTAAAATAAATGTGATTTGCCATATTTCTAGGAGGAGACACTGCCGCCTCAACTTGCACGCTATCCGCCAAACCCGAGGCCGAATGTTGCTTTTCAACATTGCAGTCAACCGGATGTCTATCTTCCCAAGAATTTTCAATTGCCGTGCCCGAGGAATTGATCACCCTTTCCAATTCCGGCGACTGACTATTTCCTTCGACCTCCTCCCTAACCTCTCCGTTCACCGGTGAAGCACGGACACCCTGATCATCATCTAAATTAAAATCCTCTGACTCAAGCAAATCATCGTCACTCTCTGAATCCTCTACTTCTTCTACAAAATCTGAGAAGAAGAAAGAGGGTTTCCACTCCTCCGATGTTTCCGACATCTTAACTCGGAAAGAAAAGCCTCTCCAGGTGACGTTAACATGACGCACGATGCGACCCTCCAACCTATCAACCAGGATACAAGCTTTACCAGAAGATAAGTCTTTGGACTCTAACGAACATTCAAACGGCAGAAGAACCCTCCCCACTTTACCACAAATGATCGCCAAGGCATTATCATCCCGGAACTGAAGCGGTATGCCAGAAAACTTAATCCAAGCTATCCTGTGAGATTGGAAAAAAGTCTCGTCCCACCTCCTAAGCCAAGCAAACCATTGACTCCAGTTTTCCCTGAACTCATTGAGAAAGACATCACCTTCTTCAACATTCTCGAATTTTAGGAGCACATTAAGACCTCCAACGTATTTGATGTCACATGCAATATTCCCCTCAGCTTCAACCAGCGAGCTGATACTAGACAGTACTTCTAAGTCTTTTACTTCCCCCACCAAGGAGATACTCAGCGAATCAGTATGTTTGATATCCAGGTGATCTGGAATACACACAACTTCGACATCCGCTACTCCTTTGGACTCACCTCGACAACCGTTATCACCCAAAATGATATCAGCATAAGACTTCGACCCAAACGGAACACGTGTATTACCCATCTCAGAGGCGGTGCATATGACTTGAGCCACTTGAGGAGTCCGCGGCGCCCTAGGCTCCGCCTGCTTAGACCATTTACTAGATGACATCAAATGTGGCTTAGTGACTTCTATATATATATGTGGAAAAGAAGCATTGGAGTTGATGTTAACTTTGAAGTTAATACTACTTGGGGGCAAATTTTGAAAAAAAGACGCCCACTACGGGTGGTATAAATAAGTTGTATTTAGATAAATTATTTGTAACTTTATTCAAAATAATTTATTTTGCTTATAGGTGATAAAATAAGATTTTTAAAGTAAACAATCTTAAATCATCAAGACATGCAGTTTATAATACTTATTAAAATTCATATAAATAGTTTTAATAAGATTCTCAAAACATATAATAATTTGCATTTATAGGAAATTCATTATGTGTTTAAAAATTACATTAACCTTTAACTTCCTTTGATTGTTATTAATTAGTATTATTATGAATAATCGGAGGTGGCAGAAGTGTGCTTTTTAAGTAATGTGGCCTTGTTAATATGATCAAAGAATTTAAATAGTTTTAAAAGTTAAAAGACTATTATAAAACTATATTATAAAAGTCAGAGCCAGATTTTTTAATCATTTTATAAGTTAAAAGACTATTATAAAACTATATTATAAAAGTTAAAGCCAGATTTTTTAATCATAAAAGATTTAAGAAGTTTTTTGGATTTTAAGTCGATACAGACGGGTTTGAATTGTTTAATAGTAATTCTTTTTTATTCTACACATTACCAATATTTTTATCCGTTTTCATACAAGCTTAGATTATTTAAAGCTTAGATTTTAATAACCGGTCACATTGTCACATATGCTTGAAATATAATTACTATTGATGTGTAAACAACCAGTGGCGAAGCTTGAGATTTTCGACCGAGGGGTCGAAAACTGGGGGTCGGAAATGTATATACCTAAAAAATATAAAACCGGGGGTCAGAAATGTATATACCTAAAAAATTATATACGAAAACTACAAACCGAACACTGAGCGAAAAGTTCGGAAGGTTCCCCAGCCCCTACAAAGTTTCGCCCCTGTCAACAACACTGGTCATAATATTATATTGATCTTAAATTGAAGGAATCTTAATACAAATAAAACTGTCTGAACCACCTTTCAGCTTTTTTTTTTGAACGGCCAACAAACTCAATCCCGAGCACTCTCGGAGCACCCACTGGACAAACGGAGTACTCCGAGAGTAACCCGAGTCCACCACCAATTCTGGGGAAAACCCGGTAACCCACCCGCTCGTAGGCACGACAGTGAAATTACCGGTAAAACCCGTTTGGCTCAAGGATCCAACCCAGGTTTCCCTGGGTCTCCTATCACTGCCCACCAGTGCCTCACTCTGCACCAAGTGGGAGTCGAACCTGCATCTCTCAAGAGAAATGCAACTCCTCCACCACTTGATCTAGAGATCATTGGCAAACCACCTTTCAGCTAACAGCCATTTTTTTTTTTGGGTTGGTACAGAGATGTATTAATCGTAGGTGGTAATATGTAATTAATTGTAGGTGGTAATATGTGTGCTTGTTACGCAATGAATCATGTGTTAAAAGTTTGCTTGTTAATTAATCTGATAATATTTTTTGATAGCCTATAAATTTAAATAGTATTATGAAAACTATATAATAAAAGTGATCAACGATTTTTGTGAAAACTAGAGTTTTTTTTATGTTTCTTTAGGGTGAGAGGGGCACTCCTCTCTTACGCACGGCCAATTAGCACGCGCCACGTCAACTCTCTCTTAACTCCACTCACACCCTCAATTTGATGGCGGCACTCATCTCTTGATGGACTTGTTTTTTTATTCAAAAAGAAAAAAAAGAAAATAATTTGATTGGTTGAAAAGCTAGTGGCCCACCCTCTCCCTCTCTCCCTTAATGCGGTAACCTCTCACCGATCCCATTCACCGAATTTGGTCCCCGCGTTGATGTCGGCGGTGTTCCCGCTCGGGGACTTGGGTCACCGCATGGGGTCACCGAGAGTGCCCCGTATACCCTTAGGCTATGGGGTGTGGGGGCTCCATCCCTGCCACATAAGCCATGTATAGCGCCCATCACCACACCCTCCAAGGGCGCCATTGATGGGGCTCCATGGTGGTAAAGCCCTATAAAGCCCTTCAGGTGGGGCCCACTAGTTCGACAACCAATCAAATGTTTTTTTTTTAATTTTGTTTAATATGGGCTCCATCCACACCCTCTAAATTAAAGGGGGCTCCATCGCTGACGTGGATCCTATGTGTGATAAAGCCCCATGAGGCTCCATCCACACCCCATAGCCTTAGGATTGTGTTATATTTTACTATTTTAATATATCTCTGTACCATTCATACATAACTTTACCCTCTAAAACGACAAAGAAGGTTTTGAATTTGCTTAATGTATTTCTTTTTGTTTTTAATATTACTAGGTTAGAACCCCGTGTATTACACGAGTTGAATAAATATAATTTTATATACCAAATAATAAAAAAATATATATCTTTAAAAATCTCCTTTATTACACGGGTTGAATAAATGTAATTTTATATACCAAATAATAAAACAATATATATTTAAAAATCTCGTTTATTACATGGGTTGAATAAATGTAATTTTATATATTAAATAATAAAAAAGTTGTGTTTTTAAAAACCTCGTGTATTGTACGGGTTGAGTAAATTTAATTTTATATATTAAATAATGAAAAAAATTACATTTTTAAGAACCTCATGTGTTATACGGGTTGAGAACATGTAATTTTATATACCAAACAATAAAAAGTTATATCTTTATAAACCCTATGTATTATATGAATTGGATAAATTTAATTTTAAATACTACATAATAAAAAAGTTATATTTTTTTAAAACTCCGCGTATTACACGAGTTGCATAAATGTAATTTTGTATAGTAAAAAATAAAAATGTTATATCTTTAAAAAACCTCGTTTATCATACGGGTTGAATGAATCTAATAAAAATTTATATCTTTAAAAAAACTAACGGATATACTCGATATACGATGGATGGGGTGATTGCGGCAATGGTTCTTATAAATGTCACGTAAACATAATGATTACCGTATTTGAGTTGAGAGTTGAACACGAAAATAAAAGTATAGAACCAATAAACATTGAGTAGTATTTTTGTTTACCCCTTATAAACATTTACATTATATTAATTTATATTTAGTGTACATCTTTTGTTAATTTCAGAATAAATAATTTTGAAATCTGATAAATATTTTAAAATATTATATTATCTCCTATATGAATTGTTTAAATTTATATTAAATTTAATTTTATAATGATCTTTTAATTGATATTAATCTATACTATATAATAAAAGAAACCTGATTTTGGACACGTGTCATTCATTGAAGATGTCTAAATTTGTAATTTCCTACCTTTTCATACTTAATATTATTATTTACCAAATTGCCACTTTTTTATTTAGTTTACCCTTATCTCTTATTTTATGATAAAAAATATCGATTATTCTTTCTCTTATTTTCATATTACATTTTTTTTAAAATATAGTTTGTACTTATCTTTTCCGTTCAAATGTGACAGAAGTAAAATTATTGGGTTTCACATTTGTAATTAGTTATTTTTTTATTAAGATGTTATCGTTCTATTTGCTCATGTTCAAAATGACCAGAAAAAAAATTTGACACTTTTTTATTTAGTTTACCCTTTTCTCTTATTTTATAAAAAAATATCGATTATTCTATCTCTTATTTTCATATTACATTTTTTTTAAATTTAGTTTGTACTTATCTTTTCCGTTCAAATGAGACATAAGTAAAATTATTGGGTTTCACATTTGTAATTAGTTATTTTTTTATTAAGATGTTATCGTTCTATTTGCTCAAGTTCAAAATGATCTGAAAAAAAAAACTCAGTTATTTTTGTTTCTAGGAAATCATAATCCTTTTATTTGATTCAATCATTCTAGAAGTTTTAAAACTAAAATATAATCTATCACAATCAAATTCACATTTCAAAACCCTCAAAATTCAACCATTCAATAATCACAATTACTCACACGTATAAGCCCATATATAATCTAACCTACTTTTAATAAAGGATTCCAATTAATTCTATATGAAATTCATAAAGACTTTTTGTTATACACTTAATTTCATATATAATCTAATCTTACTTTTATAATATATATATATATATATGGAGAAGATCATGCGAGAACCATCTCTTATTGCGAGAACCGCGAGAACCAATGTGAACACAACCAAAAATGCCTAAAAATAGCTAAAAATCACACAAATTTTTTTTATTTTAATATTTTTTATATAAAAATTGCTACTTTTCGAAGCCAAAAAAAAATGAAAAAAAAAATATTTTGGCCACTAAAAGTAGCGATTTGAGCATAAAAAATATAAAAAAAAAATTAGATTTTTTTAGTTTTTTTTTTATTTTTTTTTTAGGTTTTTTGGGGGTTTAGTTTTTAGCATTTTAGCTTGGGGGGTTAGGTTTTTGGAGGGGGGTGGGGGGTTTAGGTTTTTTTTTTTGGGGGGGGGGGGGGTGGGGGTTAGGTTTTTTTAGCTATTTTAGGTTGTGTTCACATTGGTTCTCGCGGTTCTCACAATAAGGGTGGTTCTCGCATGAGCCCCTCCATATATATATATACCCCCCCAAGCTAAAATGCTAAAAACTAAACCCCCAAAAAACCTAAAAAAATCTAAATTTTTTTTAATATTTTTTATGCTCAAATCGCTACTTTTAGTGGCCAAATTTTTTTTTTTAATTTTTTTTTGCTTCGAAAAGTAGCGATTTTTATATAAAAATATTTAAAAAAAAATTTGTGTGATTTTTAGCTATTTTTAGGCATTTTTGGTTGTGTTCACATTGGTTCTCGCGGTTCTCGCAATAAGAGGTGGTTCTCGCATGATCTTCTCCCTATATATATATAGGGTAAGAATACCGTAAAAAGGGCCTAAAGTGTGAGAAGTGTGAGAAGTGTATTATAACACTATATATTATACTATATAACACCATATAAACACTGTATAATAATATGTAACACCATATAATACCATATAACACTATGTAACACTATATAATGTTATATAACAAATATAACACTATACATCTATCATAGACATGCTATCAGACAACCTATAGTGTTATATTTGTTATATAATGATATATAGTGTTACATAGTGTTATATGGTATTATATGGTGTTACATATTGTTATACGGTGTTTATATGGTGTTATATAGTATTATATATAGTGTTATAATACACTTCTTACACTTCTCACACTTTGAGCACTTTTTACAGGATCCTCTACCTATATATATATATGTATGTATGTATATGTGTGTGTGTGTGTGGACGTTCGGAGGGCAAAAGTGAAATTGCACTAATTTTAACGTTATTTCACTAAGTTTGTGAAAATAACGTTAAAAGCGGCGGACGGTTGATCATGCATCATCATCATGTGGTGGCGTTGATAGTAGAAAGACAAAAGGGAACATGCACTAATCGGTCTTTGTCCCGATTGCTGAGTGTTATGTGCCTTATGTCCAAAGTTTGATGCAAAACTACTATCGAGTTGGGGCTCTTACTAGCAGCCTCTACATCTTACTCTCCTCAGACCCTACCTTAACTTTGCTATTTATGGGATTTACTGAGTATGATGATGATGATGATGATTTAGTATATATAGTTAGATTTATTCAACCCGTATAATACACGGGGTTTATAAAAGATATTTTTTTTTATTATTTAGTTTATAAAATTAAATTTATCCAACCCGTGTAATATACAGGGTTACAAAATTACATTTATTTAACCCGTGTAATACATAGTGTTTTTAAAGATATAATTATTTGGTATATAAAATTACATTTATTCAGTACAATACATGAGGTTCTTAGAGATATATTTTTTTTTATTTAATATATAAAATTACATTTGCTCAACCCGTGTAATAAACGAGATTTTTAAAGAATAATTGTTTTAATTTATTATATAAAATTACATTTATTCAACCCGTGTAATACACGGGGTTCTAACCTAGTTATCTATGAAAAACAGATGGCTTCAATAAATGACACGTGTCCTCTCATTGGTTTCTTTTATTATATAGTATAAATTATTATTAATATACCACCTAAAATTTGTCCGTTTTCTGTTTTCATTAAAGTTTAGTTTATTAAAAGTTAAGATCTTTATTACCGGTCACATTGTCACATATAAAAAGACTAGGCTATCACCCGGGAACATCCCGGGTTAGGAAAATTTAGTGAATGTAGTGTCTGTCGGTAATCCATCAGTGATGCTTTGTACATTTAGTTTTTTTTTTATTTGTTTGTCAGTAATTCATTGATGTTCACCGAAGGATCCATTGAAAGTTAATTTTCTAATAGTAAGTGAATTTTAGGGCTAGTTATCGAATTCGAATCTTAGGTACTTAAAAACTTAATTTACTTTTAAAAAAAATAAAGGAAGCTAAATAAATAGAATATCTACTATTAAAAACTGCAATGTATTGACTTTTATTGGGAGAAAAAAAAATGAAAATTAACGTGCCATTTGGAATATTAAGTTTAGAGTAAATTGCCATAATCGTCCCTGAGGTTTAGGTCTGTTTGGCAGTTTCATCCAAAATGACTTTTTTTCGTGCCAAATAGCCCTTCACCTTTGGCATTTTTTGTCATTTTCATCCAAACCACTAACTTAGTTTACTTTCTCTGTTAAGTTAAAGGCTATTTGGATGAAACTGACAAATATAAAACCTCAGGGATGATTTTGGCAATTTATTTAAATTCTTTTTAATTTCTTTTATTTAATTAATATTTTCACGCATATATATAAAACAAAATATACATGCAGTTCTTATAAAAAATTAATAGTTTTGTCACATAATTTTTTTAAATTTTCATCCAACCACTAACTCAGTTATTTTTTTCTATTAAGGTAAATGATCTTTTAAATTTTATAAAGTAAGACAAAAATAAATTTCCAATTTTTTATATACATCAGTTTTATAAAAATAAAATCTACTTCAACCTCTAAATTTTATAAAACTAAAATGCTAGTGACCTTATAGAAAAATGTCAAATAAACAAATTTTATCATATGTACCCAATTTGTAATTCATCTTCTACTCTTTTAAATTCGTTCCTAACAAAAAACAGAAGCCACTGCCCCCCCCCCCTCTTATCGAACAATATATTGTTACCAAACCTTAAAATTACCCACCAAATAGTAAGTATAATGCCATGAACCAAAAGTTTATTTACTCAAACCACTCGGAATAAATATTAGTTAGTTACCCTTATAATCTTAATTAGATAAATATTTTATTTCTGCCAACATATTTCTTAGGTGCTCAACACATTTAAAATATGTAACGTTTTACAAATTTTTTCTATCTCTACACTAGATTTTTTTTTTTTTTTTTTTTAAAGTCACTAGTTTGTTAAGACTTTAATCACATTTTAAATTATCAGACTAATATTCCAAAAAAGTCCAGAAAACTTGTTAAGTTACATCAAAACAGAAGGTAGACGGGCAACAAGCTGCGCCGCCAATCCTTTCTGAATTGCAAACCCCAACCTCCCGAACACAAACCCCTGCCCCCTGGGGCAGAACAATTGTTGTGGATAACCCGTTGAACCCTCATCAAGAAGTTGATGGCTTCTGGCGCTAGGGAGCCAAAAGTATCAAAGGCAAAAGAGATAAAGACATGTTGGTTCCCTGCGCAAGCTTTAGCGTGCTTATCCACTTTCTTTGATTCTGCTTTTCTTGCTGCTAGTCCAACTACAAACCCGTTTTCCCTTAAACCAACCAAAGGGGAAACCCCCATGAGGTCTACACAAGCATGTTTCCCCCCAGCCCAGCCAAAGACGAGCAGATCCGCTGGTCGCAGAGTAGATCTCCCTTCCATAGGGTCCGTGAGGAAATTCACAGGGGCCTCTTTCTTAGCAGAAATCCCAGCTCTTCTTAAGATGTCCCCCAAAACATCTCGCACCCAGTCATGCCGATATTTAAACCCAGGGAGCTCTTTACAGTGAACTGCGTGCTCCCCATATTTATCCATACAAGCTTTGCGACATATCGGGCTGGTTTCATCTTCTGGGTACATAGGGATCATTAGCCGGTATTTGAGAATGGTTCTATATTCTACTGCCGACATGCATTGTCCTAACCCCTCAATCGGGATAACGGTCAAAAATTCCTGAGCGTGGGGACCCTTCAGACACTCAAACACCGCCTTCTGGCGGGGTGACAAATCAAAAGCTTCTCCCAGGCTTTGAGCGATTTTGCTAAAAAGTGCATTCGCCAAAGTTTTTTGCGGCTTCGAGGGGGCGGTGTCCTTGTTAGAGAAACCGCCAATATCCAAGTCTGGGAGAGAGATATTTAAACGTTCGAGCGCTTGTTGATAGTCTGGGTCAAGCCCGACGACCCCACCGTTTCGAAGGATATGATCCTGTAGTTCCCAAGACTGAGCTCTAGACGCCACAAAGGCATAAGCCCCAACATCTCGGGCTGAGAAGAGGCCCAAACCACCTAGACGCATTGGCAAAGATGCTAGACGCCACTGGAGGTCACCAAAGAAGGGGCCGCCACCCACTACTATGTCTTCTATAGCCTTTCTAAGGCCATCATCGAACCGAGATACCGCATCCTCCATCAAATGGGGTTGACAAGTCCGCAGCCCAAAAAGCAACTTAGCAACACCCATGCACAACCTTAGCAGGAGGAGTTCACATTGGGGATCCCTCAGGCAGGGTAAGAGTTTCATAAGGTCAACCGCCCCCGAGGCCCGCCGCCCTGCCAACTCTCCAATAAAGCTAGGATCCCGACTAACAGCTCCACCAAGGAGCTTAACCCCCTTCTCTGGTCTACCGATCCCTCTCGGGAAAAGCCTGTCCTGAACTTTATGGCCGTCGCATGTCGGCCAATAAACCTCTGTTTTCTTAATATTGAGATAAAGCCCTAGAGATGGCCCCTCCTCGTTGATGATGTCTAAGGCCTTAGCAACCTCAGAGGCGTTGCCGATAATCGTCCCATCATCCAAATACACTAGATTAAATACTAAAAGTTGTAATTAATTGTTATGTGGTGCACACCATTGATATTTATTTTATATATCATTTTCTCTTTATAAAATTGATCTATATAAAAAAACTGGATATTAATTTCTATATGAAGTTATAAAAGTTAAAACATCCTTCACCTTAATAGAAAAAATAAACTGAGTTAGTGGTTTGGATGAAAATTTATAAAAATTATATGACAAAACTATTAATTTATTTTTTTATAAAAACTGCATGTATATTCTGTTTTATATATATGTGACAAAATTAATTAAATAAAAGAAATTAAAAAGAGTTTGAGTAAATTGTCAAAATCGTCTCTGAGGTTTTATATTTGGTAGTTTCATCCAAATATCCTTCAACTTAACATAAAAAGTAAACTAAGTTAGTGGTTTGGATGAAATGACAAAATATGTCAAAGGTGAAGGACTGTTTGGCACAAAAAAAATCATTTTGGATGAAACTGACAAACAGGTCTAAACCTCAGAGATGATTTTGGCAATTTACTCTTAAGTTTATAATACGTATTTAAGGTGTTGTCTTAAGATATTAAGTTCATAGAAATTAATTATTTGTTTTATTATTAATATTAACTAGTTATGAATAATGGTTAACACAAATTTCTTTCCTTTTTCATAACCTTTTTTTTGTTATTTTGTTTGTAAAACATTTTCGAAAAGGTGGATCAAATACAAAATCGTTTTTTTCCTAAAACATATAGGAAGGATTTGAGGACTTTGATCAAATGAATTTAACGATTATGATTGATGCAATGAAGGATAGAAGTGGTAAAAATAAGGAAACTGTACATTTTGTTGAATTTTTTAAACTCATTACTTGCATCAATGTCTTAAAACTCAATAAACTTTTGTTATCTATTATTGTTTTAAATAAATATAACATAAATCAAGATTTTTATTTTTATAGATATGATTATAATATTTCAATATATCTTTTGCTATAAAAACAACATTGTTTAAAGTTGAACTATGCAACATATAGTGTTGTTATCCACGTTAGACGATGTGATTATCTCATTTTACACGGTATAGATGCAGGGATGAGCACGGTATCTGTTCGGTACCGAACCGGTACCGGTACCAAAAAACGAGGAAAACTGGTACCGGTACTGATACCAAGTACACCAATACCGAGAAAAGAGGAAAATAGGAACCGATACTGGTACCTGATACCAAATGCTCATCCCTATACATCTATACCGTGAAACTAATGATAAATGGCGGCTATTAGCGAACGGTTACGTTTCTGGAGGCTACCTAGATGATTTCTTTCTCAACTTGAATACTATGTAGACTCTTTTATTCATGTAACCAGTTGAAAAGGAATTCATGTCAATGCTTTATGTATTTGAAATTCATGTCATATTTTTTTTTTCACAAATACATGCAAGTTCAAATATATTATGAGACTTTAATATATTAAAAAAAGTTGAGTAGTTTATTTATGCAAAACGTGAAAGTGTGATGAAAAGGTTGTGTCACTTTTGTGAATTTATGTTATTCCATAACTAAGTAATATCTATTGTTAAAAGTAAAATAGATAGGACATATGTAAAAATCAATAATAAAAAATCTATGTCATAAAATATTGAATTTAAATAATATGTTTTATAATTTTGTGAGAGAAATTGGTAATTTGTACGTTTAAACGTACTTAGGGGCTGTTTGGCAACTTTTGAATGGTTAAGTACTGAACCAGTAAGAGATCTGAACTATTAAGAGTCAGTATAATGCTTAACCGTTTAGAGGCAAATGTCTGACCAATTCAGATTAGAGGTCTTAACCATTCAGACTCAATATAAAACTTAACCATTCAGAGGCAAATGTCTGAACCATTCAGACATCTGCTCGCGAAACAAACAGTCTGAATCATGAAGTGTTGAACCAGTAAGAGATCTGAACCATTTAGAGCCTTATTAAGAGGTAAACAAACAGCCCTTAGTCGCATATTTCAACAGGATATTCACTAACCAGAGGTTTAGAAGACGTTGGTTGTGTTCGTTTCACATAATGAAATAGATTCTGAATATAATTAGAATGTAGATTTCATTCTCTATGTTGTTTGTTTCAACAATAGAAGAAGTTCGAATTGAATCTAAATAATTGTCACTTCACCTTTTTCTTTCTGGATACATAAAAGGTTATTATGTCATTTTACATGTTCTATACTACAATTTTATTGAAAATTATACCAACCAAACACATAGAATTTCAAGAAAAGTCTTGAAAATCCAATTTCAATTTCATTACATTCTTTTATCTTAGATTCATGTCAACTAAGCACTATGGTTTCTTTCAATTAAATCAGTTATGTTTTATTCATTATGAATTTATGATTATGATGCAGATTTTGTTTTCAGTTTTCGAAACTAATCCGATGTACGAAGTATTAAATAAACTATATCATAGGGGTAGGAATTTTAACCGAAACCCAAACCCGATTAACGCATAACCTAAATCACCGAACCCGGGTATACACTCGAACGCAACCTTTTTATAGGGTGTTTGGGATTACGTTTTGAAGTGATTATTTGATTATTGTGTTTGCAAAACATAAATAATCTAATAAAGTGTTTGAATGAAAAAGTGATTATCTGCCTCCAAAACGCAGTTTTGGAGAAGCATGTACCTACATGATTTTTCAAAACGCAGTTTTGAAAATGCAAAATCTATTTTGAAAACGCATAATTGATTTTGAAAACAGAACACCAAACACCCCTTTAGTATTTGGATGAAAATATGGTTCATTTCTGGATTACATATATACATGTGGCTTAAACATTGTCAAATCGAAGTTGACGAAGAAAAAAACAATTTTTTTAATAAAAAAATATCATACTTTATAATTTCAAATGTTATTAATTTACATCGAGATAGATGGTAAACGGGCAACAAGCTGCGCTTAGAATCCCAATTGTCCACTAACCCAATAACTCTAAAAGCAGACAAATTGTTAATGTGAATACCTGACTAACACGAGTACCGACTAAACTGAGCTTAGTTGGGTCGCTAATCAGTTACAATTTCGAAACCCCAAAACCTGACAAAGCTGAAACCCGTTTACCATACCCGATAAAATCCTATTATAACATAAAAATAACTTATTAGTCGATTCGCACATACCCATTATTATAGACCTATTGGTGAAATTGAGGTAAACATGTCAACTCTTTTATGAAACTAAGTACCTTTGTTATGTTTAAATATATAGGTAACAAGACCAAACTTGTTCAAGAGTTCAATGAAGAAATTCAATGTGGTATGGTGGGCATATTCATATCCGTTAACAGTTTTGGCATTGGCTGCAACAGAATATGCGCAAGACACGAAGAGTAGCTTTGCTCATTTGCTTATGCTTCTTCTTTCGGCACTTTCGGTTATGGTTTCAATTGTTCTAATGGTCTATACCGCCCTCAACACAAACACCCTCTTGCCTCCAGGCGACGCTTGTGATCCCACCATTGCGACTCTTGATCCCATCAATGTTAGTAGCATAAATTTGGATTCGTCTTTAGAATCATCCTCATAATCATTCAAATGTCATGAGAAAGAAGATGTAGAAGTATGATGATGAACTAGGATTGTATACTTCAGCTAACTACTCATGAATCATAATGCATCTTAAATTAAAAACTACACATAACTATGAAGAACCAAATGGTTTGTAGCCTAGTGGTACCAAAGGTATTGTCTTCTCAAGTGGTGAAGAACCTTTCTATGTAAATATATAATTATTAGTTCTAGTAAAGAAAAAAAGTTTGGAAAATTGTTCAGCAATACATCTTATATAGGAAAACCAATACATCTTATATATGCCTATCTTTCATTTCCTTATGATAATGCGCTTTCTAAACCTTTTACTCTACCTCGCCTTTATGTCGTATTATGACTTGTGATAGTTTTCATGTTGGTTGTACCGGTTGGTTATGAAGGAGCATTTTATTCTCGGAACACAAGGACTTAGTTCAACAAGATTAAATTAGGCCCATTTGATCCGGGACTGATCCCCATTTTGCTTTGGTGAAATTAGAAGCCGAGAAGGGGAGTTGTGTTCCCGATCGGGGTTGATTGCACTGAACCCAAGCTCATACCGTCCTCCCTAAGAGTTAGAAAGGTAACTTTTTAAACTGGAAAAAATAAAGAATCAAAATGATACACAAATCTCTTTAATATGATTATTCTTAATTTTTTATATATCCACATCCATTTGAACTAGTTTAATACCCGTCCGTTGGACGGCTTACGCTAACAACGTAACAAACAAAGATAATGTAAATTGAGGGTGTTCGGGAACGCTTCTCCTTTTCTTCTTTTCCATATCCATTTTTGAAAAGGTTTCAACCATCTAACTTTTTCTTTTTTTTTCTTTTCAAACCACTAAAACTCATTCTTGAATATGATCGCGTTGAATAAACTTAGGACGTTTGTGAATACACTGTCCTTCGACATCCACATTAAGATCATCATCGTTGTCTTCTTCAGAAGATAAGTACGTCAACAATTTATGTAAGAATGTACGAGCCATGTGATCAAACGTGCAATTAACTAAACCTGTCATTATACATATTATAATTCAAAACAGAAAAAAAAAAACCAAGAAACTACCATTCCACAATTTATAAGTCAAAATACAAGTACTAATGGAATTAAAGAACAAACATTAACAGAATTTAAGAACAAATTCAATGATGCATAATTTAATAGTAGGCACAAATCAAATGCATACAGTATGTATCATGATGCATAACTTGACAAAACTCTCCATATCTTGTATTCAAAAGTGTTGGTTCAGGTCCCAAAATACACATCACTATTTGTTTGTAAATAGGCAGAAGAATGAAAATGAATTTATTACTCCTTTATTGCTTGAAACAAATACAGCCAGAATTAAATTGTACCATAGAAAAACCACTGCTATCCTATTTCTAATAAACACATAAACATCAAATGTAAAAACTTAGTCCATATCCCCCCAGAACCAGGTCAAACCGAGACCAAGACTAGGTCTACTGACCTGTTAAAACTCACTGCTAACCTGCTAACCTGTGACGCGCGAACAAACCGATTAACCCAACAAAGAGTTTTGATAACTTTTGCAATTACCAACCATTTGACCCGTCTCTTGTCTGGTATTTCAATGTAATACACTGAAATACCTTGTTAAGCAAAACACTTCACATGTTCATAACATGTAAACAAACAAATATTTGTATCATAACTGAACATACTAAAAAGTTGTGGAACTGCAAATGCTTTAGATATGGTATGCATGATCATTAAGGAGAATAACAATCTAGAGGAATAATTATTTCTAACCTTACACAAGTCGCAGTGGGTCATTCCTGAGATTAAGCAAGATCTTGAGGATTTTCATGTCACCAATATGAACCGCATCAATGAGTTTCTCTTTCATATGTCCTGCAGTAATCAAACACGTGTGTGTAGTCATGTCTATTTTTATTTTTAACATTTTTTTTTATAAATTGTTGATAACATACCTATAAAATGGTGACATTCTTTCAGTTGTGTCAAGAGAAACTAATGAAGATAGTTCCCATGGCTGCCCAGTGGATGATATCACATACCTGAAGTCAACAAACTTGTTAATCACTATCTTTTTTAATTTTTCAATTCCCATACCTATCAAAAATAAAAAATAAATATGGGTAAAATAGATTTAAGATACACCATCACATTCCCGGTTGTAAGGCAAGAAAGAAAACAATGTACCATTCTTTCTAACCAAGATGAATCTACCCAAGTTAGTTGCAGAAATGCCATTAACGTCTTTGCCTGAAAATGACACAAATCTTGATAATTTAACAAGTGGTCTAACAACATTTGCTTTTATCTGAACAGTGATGTTGGGCATATTTTTGTTCTAGATGTCAAATTAAATACCTCCAAATGTTCTAATCGCTCTTTGTCGTCTTATGCAAGTTCTTCATGTGTTTCTGGTCTATTTGATGGGCGAGCACACATATCACAAGCATCAACTTTTTCCTACAATTAATTGATTAAATTTTAGTTAATAAATACAATTGCAAAAAATCAACATCTAATTTAGAGTTATAATTCTTACCTGATCAGGTTCTACTTCTTTTCTATGAACGGTTCTACTTCTTTCCTTGTGCCTAGCTTCCATGCCTACTAATATATCAACACTTAAAAGACAAAAATCTATGTTATTCAATAATGCAAATATCTTAATTATAACAATCAAAAAATTTTCTAACAATAATAACGAATAATTACATGATCACTGATAAGAACCTTGAAATATCTACTCTTGTATATCATTTCATCATAGACCTCCTTTTCCTTTTTACTCTTATGAATCTGTAATAATAAAGACACCACATTAACTCAAAAACAATATAAAGCAATACGCCAGATCATCATTCAAATAATCAAACTCATCTCACATACATGATACTTTCTCTTCACTCACCAGAGATTAAACTAAAATTCACATTTCTCAACAATATATACTAAAACAACCCAAATTCATGTCATAAGAGAACGTATCATTAAAATTAAACAACTCACAGCCTAAAACTTGCATCAAAGGCAAATAGGAAAGATACAGTGCCCCTGAATGATTCCCAAGCTAAACCACCCCAGAATGAGACGTTTGGAAGCGTGACACTTTTCTCCAACTGAAATTCAAAAATTGCTGGTCAAGAGCTTTTAAGACAAAACAGAAAAAAAAAATGAGCAACTAATGTAACTTAAAACTATTGGTCATAATAAATCTCAATTCAATAAGGCATTTCATCAAACATTTGATACACATAAAATTCAAAAGTCATTTATTATCTTGATATACAATCAAATTGAAATGGACGGTCGAGGATTGATAAAGATAGAGAAACTGAGCAAAAGACATACCTCAAGCTTTGAATTCAAAATCGTCATCTTCATCTCAGTTCTTCTATAATCTTTGTTCTCCATCAATTATTTCCATTATAAATACATCCATGTTTCTGCAAATGAAATCATTAAATTATAGCGATACAATATTGAATTTGTTAAACAACCAACTAATTATCTAATCAACTATTCAAGTTGACTGATTAAAGTAATAAACGATAAAATTAGAGAAGAATCTACCTCATGTTGATAAATCTCCGTTTTCACCGCGGTAACCCTCTTCAATATTAAGCTCCATTGAATACGAATTTTGTAAGGCATATTACAGAATTCAGATAATTTGAGTTGAATAGAACTGAACAACCACATAAACGATCATTGTTATGAAAATAATCAAATATATAAAGAAGAAAATATCAATTTTCCAAGCAAGATTGGTCACATTTCGAGGCAACTGGATATAGCAACTACAATTTTACTAATTTCTACCAATAGATAGTGTAATACTAGAACAAAATGGTTAAAATCGTTATCAAACCTTTTATCACCAGATCCGAAACCTTAGCAAGGCCTGCCACGGCCATCGTAGCCACGATTGTCTGTGCAGAACCGCTTAAACTGAGTAAATGGAGATGATTTTTGAGGAGATGAAGAGCGTCCACCATGACGGTCAAGATACGGAGGTAGAGGAGGGCTAGGGCTTGTACCACGACGCTTGTTATCACTCTGAAGGTGGCCCCGAAGAAGAAGGATTAGGTCGTTCGTACTATTCAGAACGACTATTAGTTTGACGATCAATGTCTGTGTCATCATTTATGTTCTCTCTGGAATCACTGTCATGCCATCACAAAGGAGGGAGTGGTGGTGGAGAAGATGCGTTTCGATAGAAATACTGAAATTTTTGTGGAATATAAAGGAGATAGTATACGGTTGCAGTAGCAGAGAAAGACGGAGAAAGTCTCCACGATTAGGAAACCACCGTAAACCACCGCAAATTAGGAGAGAGTGAATGCTATTTTTTAGCTAAAAGCCTGGAAATTAGGAACAATTTTAGCAACTGCCGTAAACTACCCAATTTACAGTTATTTTTGGAAGAGAAAATTGTTCAGTTGATAATCTTCTGCCCTAGTTTTGTGGTGGACGTGGGAATGTGGGCAGAAAAAAAATGCTAGCAAAAAAAACCGCCGAGAACCGCCCTGAACCGCCATCATAGCGGTTATTTTTTGAAGTTTAAACGGCTGAGATTTTATCTCAGCATGATCTGACGGTGGATATCGATTTAGAAAGCGGTTAGACTTAATGGGTTTAATATATATATATATATATATATATATATATATATATATATAATTGCAATATCTTTTACATAATTCTTTTCAAAAATTAGGTTACTTTTGATTTACAAATAAACTGAGAATGAATGTTTGAAAAAGAAAATAAAGAGAAAAAATATAATTATTTAATAAGTTGTTTGCTTAATAAGTTGCTATATGAATTAAACTATACTTATTTATTATATTTATCTATCATAAAAACTAGAAACGATGCAAGAGGAGGAGAGCTGACTTATCAATTTATCTAAACCCACCAAAATAGATGGGTTTTTTTTCTTGAAACCATAATTTATGTTTTTGGTTCTCAATTTTCCGTACATATCATTGTAGAATGCTTCTCTAGCTTAATAATAATAATAATAATAATAATAATAATAATAATAATAATAATAATAATAATAATAATAATAATAATAATAATAATAATAATAATAATAATAATAAAACTTCGTTTATTGTAAATTTGCAAAAAAGGTTTATTTTGATCTTTTAAATATAATGATTCAAATATATTATACTACAAAGTTGATTCAACATACGAGGTGTGTTTTTAAGATTTATGCGTGTTAAGCCTAGTGGTGTTGTGTGGGTGACACAAACATGAAATTTTTTATGTAAATCAAACACTAAAACACTACTGATTTTATTGATTGATTTCAAACATACAAGAATATCTGAATTAGTTGGACGAACAAAGTAATACCAAGCAAAAGAAGACAAAACTGAATAATTGTTAAGTATCTTACTTAATCAATGGGCCAAAGAAACTAGGGAGAAGCCATAGAAGAAATTAGAGAGAAACTTAGAACATATTCTTCATTCATAAATAATACTGAAATACCAATGCCATTATATAGGCTTAAAAAAGAAAACTAACACTAACTACTACTA
Organism: Helianthus tuberosus; assembly: GCA_030545235.1. NCBI lineage: Eukaryota > Viridiplantae > Streptophyta > Magnoliopsida > Asterales > Asteraceae > Helianthus > Helianthus tuberosus. Next base: position 79,779,321 of record CM060364.1, on the reverse strand, counting down.
CCACTAGTCACTAACCCACGAACACTAAACAAATGGAATAGTGAAACTAACTATCTTCATGAAAATAAGGAAAAGGTAAATAATGTAGCAACCACGTTGTGAGGCATGGATGGTAATTGTGATGTGCATATGGACCATATATTGATATGTACCAATCGGATTTGGGATAAATAATCCGTTGAGTGGATCAAACTCAAAAGAAATTAGCAAGAAGTAAGACTTGAGATAATTCTCTAAATTTTCATTCATAAAATCCAAAAGATTAATTCATCCCCTTTTAAAGAGGTACAAAGTAACAACCAACAACTAACCCACTACTACCCTAAAAATTGGAAAACATGGATACATGTAGAACTGGTCATCCCCATGATCTCCATTCTAAGTCCCAATACTATTACTAAAAAATAGAAAACAATTAATTAATAAAAAGATTGACCATGGACCACGTTACCATTCTTCTGATTGACACAGGCACATAACATTCCCTTCCGCTCAAAACAATCCTTGTCCTCAAGGATATAATCGGAAGATACTACCGCGATATGCCATGGTGGCCGCCACTCGATTCTTCCGGTTGCATTTGGTGCGGTCTCAACGGGTCGCCATGGTGGGCGCCATTCGCGTCTTCCGTTTGTCGTGTTGAACGATGCGAATTTCATCTTTTTCGTAGCTAAAATCATAGTCGTCGTTTTTGATGGTGTGGCGGCGGAAGCTTGTTTCGGTGTCATGGTGGAAATGACTGTTGGTGGAAGTGATGGTATGGGAATGAAAGTTGGTGGTGGTAAGGCAGGTGACGGTGTTGCGGCAGATGGTGGTGGTGCGGTAGCCAGAACCGGTGGTCCAGTGGCAGAAATGGGAGGTGGTGGTGTGGCTGTCGGAATGGCAGGGGCTGGGAGTGGTGGTTTTATGGTTGGTTGTGGTGGGGTAGTGGCAGAAGCTTGTTTTGGTGGTAGTGAGGCAAGTGGTGGTGTCGCGGCGGAAGCGGTGTGGCTGTAGGTTGCCCATCTTTGGGACTCCATTTTTAGAAGATTGATCATCTCTAAAAGAGTCGACTCAATCCGACTAAATGTAGCCTTCACTTCAAGAGCGTCCATTGATGGGGATCAAGGCTGCTCTGATACCAATTGATATGTACCAATCGGATTTGGGATAAATAATCCGTTGAGTGGATCAAACTCAAAAGAAATTAGCAAGAAGTAAGACTTGAGATAATTCTCTAAATTTTCATTCATAAAATCCAAAAGATTAATTCATCCCCTTTTAAAGAGGTACAAAGTAACAACCAACAACTAACCCACTACTACCCTAAAAATTGGAAAACATGGATACATGTAGAACTGGTCATCCCCATGATCTCCATTCTAAGTCCCAATACTATTACTAAAAAATAGAAAACAATTAATTAATAAAAAGATTGACCATGGACCACGTTACCATTCTTCTGATTGACACAGGCACATAACAATAATCAAACGAATACAGTCGGTTGTAGACTTAGTCGATGATTTATTATCAAAACTAATACCAAGATTAAGACAAATGAATGTATAAACGATAAAGATCGGTTAATTGATGATTGATGATCGAGAACATGAAAAGAGGAATCATTTTACAAGAAAACCCTTGCGTATAACATCAATTTGAGCAGGTAATCACAACGGAGTCACTATAAGAGGCTTGGAAGCAATGTTTTAAAATCCGGTTTTTTAATCATACCGGATTAGGCACAAAAATGGTTTAACCGGTTGAACCGGGTTGTATCGGGCTGTTCAACCGGGTTGACTAGTTAACTATATAATTCCATAAATTACAAAATCAACTCAAAAAATAATCCAAAATTGGATGTAGATGTAAATCTGGAGAGTGATGTAAGTCTAGAACAAGTCACAAATGATGTATTGATGAACAAGTTTTGAATTTGATTGATGGAGATAAAATATTAAAAGTCGTTAGGTTAAAGTTGAGAGTAAACATGAAGATGGACCGACAAAAAGTAAAATCCTAACCAAAAAACATACCCGAGCCGGTGCCGGTATAACGGTTCAAACCGGTATAGCGGATTTTACCGGCGGTACAAAGTCGATGCCGTTTCTCCTACTTACCGGGGTGTTTCGGACCGGATTTAAATCCAAAAACGGTAATACCGGTATAACCGGCCGGTATTTACCGGTTTTTAAAACATTGCTTGGAAGATTGCTTCATATCCTTGGGATATGGACACCAAAAAATCAACCTTCCCACATTTTCCCCTTAGCTTATATAAGCTGCTACAAGCCCACAAACATTCCTTGGCCCAATAAGAACAATTCAGCCCAATGACATATTTAACATGCAAGAATAACCGAATACCGATATCATTATTAGAAATAGAAATCATACCATACGGCTGGTGTTGAATTGAAGTATTTTTGTATTTAAATAATAGACACAAACAGTGGCGAAGCTTGAAAAAAAAGTTTGGGGGGTCGGAAGGTAACGGACCTAAAAAAAATTTCCATCGCGTAGTTTCGAGGTGTATGTTCGGGTCGGACATCGGTGATTCGGGTCGGGTCGGGTCAAACATTAGTATCAAATAAAAAACGTTCTCAAACATTAAAACGTAAACATTGTTTAACAAACAAATGAACAATTCCACCCATAATTTCAACCTAAATCACATAAATTGAAGTCCTAAATAAATTAAACCTAAAGATAAAACACATACCTTGAAGATTGAAGAAGCACTAAATTGATTCCAGTCGTTGCTTTCTGTTCAGCGAAGATCGAACAACACCAGCTAGCCCACTGCCCAGCGATTTTGGTTTTTTTTTTTTTCTGTTCAGCCGTTCCTTTTCTTCTTCTTCTTCTTCTTCTTCTGTTCAGCGACCTGGTAATCCAATCACCAGATATTGGGTTTTTTTTATAGAAAGGGTATTTGGGTCATTGAGGGGATGTTTGTTTACCTCTTAATGAGACTCTTAATGGTTAAGACCTCTGACTGGTTCAGCACTTAATGGTTCAGATTGTTTGTTTCACGAACAGATGTCTGAATGGTTCACACATTTGTCTTTGAATGGTTAAGATTTATACAGAGTCTGAATGTTAAGACCTCTAATCTGAATTGGTCAGACATTTGCCTCTAAACGGTTAAGCATTATACTGGTACTTAATGGTTCAGACCTCTGACTGGTTCAACACTTAATGGTTCAGACCTCTTACTGGTTCAGCACTTAACCATTCAGATGTTGCCAAACAGCCCCTGATTGGGCTTTTAATTTTGGGCTATAATAAACATAACAATATGATTTGGGCTGAAACTGAATAGATCTGATTTGGGTTATATAACTATTTTTTTTTATAAAACCGGGGGGTCGAAAACGTATATACATATTTTTTTTAACCGGGGGTCGAAAACATATATATAATTTTTTTAAACTGGGGGGGGGGGGGGCGAAAACGCATACACCTAAAAAATTCTATACGAAAAGTACATACGTAACACTACTGCGCGAAAAGTTCGGGGGGTCGCCCCCCCGGGCCCCTATCATCATGCGCCCCTGGACACAAACCCAAATTTTTGTTACACCAGTGAACTTTAACATGTAATGACTACTGATATGAACATCTACTAAATTTGACTTTTTGTATATTTACAAAAAAAAAAAAAAAAAACAAAACAAATCTATCCTTGGGGAGTGGGGTAAGTCAAACATCGAGAACGTTGTCCGTATTCTTCGGATTTTTCACATTGTTTAAGGCCTTAAAATTAATATTGCGAAATCATATCTTTTCGCAATCGGTATTGATTCGGTGGAGTTCAACGATATGGCTGAGTTTATAGGCTGTCAAACGGGTCTCTTCCCCTTCAAATACCTTGGTCTAACAGTGGGAGCAAATATGAACCGGCCCGTAAATTGGAAACCGGTATATGACATCTTTGATGCTAGAGGTGTTGGTTTGGTGGAGTTCAACGATATGGCTGAGGTTATAGGCTGTCAAACGGGTCTCTTCCCCTTCAAATACCTTGGTCTAACAGTGGGAGCAAATATGAATCGGCCCGTAAATTGGAAACCGGATATGACATCTTTGATGCTAGACTTGCCAAATGGAAAGCCAATCTTTTATCCATTGATGGAAGAATTACCCTCATCAAATTGGTCGTGGAGAGTTTACCCAATTACTATTTCTCTCTTTATAAAGCGTCGATTCAAGTGCTTAGGGATTTAGAAAAGAAAATTAGAAACTTTCTTTGGGGAGGAGATGGATCGGTCAAAAAGCTCCATTGGGTCGCTTGGGAAAGAGTAACGCTCCCTAAAAACTGTGGTGGGCTCGGGTTAAGTAAACTGAAAAACATTAACATCTCCTTGTTGGCAAAATGGGGTTGGAGATTCTTGACGGACAAGAACTCTCTTTGGTCGAGAGCTATCGCTGCTATTCACCATTTGAGGACTGGCTGGGAATTTTAACCGGTAAAAAAGTCTCTCAGTGGAGTGTGGTGTAACTTAGTTCAAGTCCTATCCAAAACCAGTGTTGATGGAACACCCTTACGGAATTTTTTCAAAGCTGATGTCGGAAGCAGAGAAGACACCGCATCTTGGCTTGACCCTTGGATAAGCAATGCTTCGTTAAAAGACAGGTACCCGAACTTATTTATGCTTGAAGCGGAGAAAACTTGTAAGGTGTGTGACCGGCTTGCAGACCAATCTAGCACCGGATACTTCAGCTGGATGTGGAAAAGACCAATTGTATCAGAATTGGAAGTCAACGATCTTGTTTCTTTGTGCGACCTTCTGTTGCCTTGTAGCCTGAACCAAAATAGAGACTCTTGGACCTAGATCGGCGCCAAAGACAACGATTTCAGCATGAGTGGAGTTAAGGCTCTTCTTGATAAAAACAGAACTCAAACCGGTAACTACGTCCCTCAGTGGTGCAAGTGGTTACCTATCAAGTGCAATGGGTTTATATGGAGGGCTGATATGTGAAAAATTGCTACGACGGCGGTACTGAAAAAAAGGAATATCAGAGTGGACGACGCTAGTTGTGGCTTGTGTGGGATAATGATGAAACGGTGGAACACCTGTTCACGTCTTGCTACTACGCCACTATGATCTGGTCTTACATTAGTAGTTGGTGTAAAACTCAAAATTTGCTCGTCTTCTCCTTCAGAGATTTACTCAGCATCCATGATCATTTGGGGTTGAAAGGTAGAAAAAAGATGTTTTTATGGGTCTTATTCGTATCGGTTGTTGGAGCATTTGGAGGGCTAGGAATGAGGCCAAGTTCAACGGTAAACCGGCAAAGCTGGATGGTATCATTAGCGAAATCAAGTCGATAGGTTTTCTGTGGTTTTTGGCTAGGTTTAAAGGGTCGTCTATCAATTGGGAAGAATGGTGTAAATTTGTAAAATTGTCATGTTTGGTTCGGTCGTCTCAGTTTGAGTTGGCTTGTGTTTTTTATTGAAGTTAACCTTTAAATATATATATATATATATATATATATATATATATATATATATATATATATATATATATATATAAAATGTGTTTGAATTATAAAAGTTGGCGATTTCTTTTTTATTTTATAAAGTATTTATTAAAATATTCATCCATTTCAAGTTAGAGCAAATTCCTATTTTCATTCCTATTGTTTGCTCGAAATAACTAGTTCAAACCATTAGAGCAGGCGGGGTGGTCCGTTATGGACCAACCATAACGCGTTGAACCATCACGAAACACCGCCGCCGCCCCTCCCATAACGCGTGGAAAACAAAATGCGTTAAACATATAACGCGTTGAACTTTTGAAATGTTTGGCTTCTTTTTGCTTGACGAACCCTCAAACCCTCGATGAACCCTCAATTTCTGTCACGAACCCTTCAAACCCTCGACGAACCCTCAAACCCTCGACGAACCCTTTACTTGACGAACCTTTAAATTGGGTTTTTGTGTTGTTCATCAATTTGGGCTTTTGGGTTCGGTTAATTGAAATTAATTGAAATTTATAATTTTAGTGTGGAAAAATTAGTGAAATTTATAATTTAGTGTTTAATTTCTAATTTTAAAATCAAAATTAAAAAAATTTGGGAGTGATAGAATTCCATCACTAGTGATACCACCCCCTACATTTCTATCACTAGTGATAGAATATTGGGTGATGACATGGCACGAGTTGATTGGATAGTGGGAGTGATAGAATTCTATCACTAGAAACCACCCCCCTCCCCTTAGAGCAAATTACTATTTCATTCAAACCATCAGAGAAAATTACTATTTTCATTCCTATTGTTTGCTTGATATAACTGGTTCAAACCAAAAGTTCAAAGAGTAGAGAGGAGAATTTGTACAAGACAAAAATTGTGTACGAAGCGAAGGAGACTAGCACAACTATCTTTCAAGATTAATTGTGGAAAATAAGGCAATATCATTTTCGTAAATATGAAATTCAAACAATTGAATAAACAAATAGAGAAATGGTATTCTAGTCCATTCTCACTTTAACTCCCCACCTTAATTTTTAAACGGCTATTTTTTCATACGTTAATATTTTTTTTAAAGTACACCGCATTAACGAGCATTTCATTCTCTTTAATTTGAGTAGTCTATTGTTATAGTTTTCTAAAAACAAAATTGCATGATTTTGAATACCCATTACGTGATTACATGATTTTAAATACCCATCACATGACAACATGATTTTGAATACTCATTATGTGATTATGTGATTTCATTATAGTCCGTGAAAACACGCTAAGTGATTTCGTAGTTACGTAACAATAGTTGAATATGTATTATGTCACGGCCCCCGACCCGGTTTGACCCGTTTCAGGAGCCGCGGGACAGAAAATCACGTGGTATTTATTTAATTGATTTTAACAGCGGAAGATTTCATCAGGATCTTTTTAAAACTGAAATTTCCTGATTATTTTATTTCACAACTCGGGATAAACCCCGGTAATTTACAATCATATGATTTCACGGAGAAATCTTTATTTTTCCAAAACATGTTTCTTTATTTTATATTGAGCCACTTCCTTAAGCTTGTAGTGCTTCGCGACACTTTTCCTGGATCACAACAGATCACCTGAAACATGTTTGAAAAAGGTTTTGTCAGCGGGAAATACTGGTGAATCATTCTTTTTACTAAAACGACACGTTTGTTATAATTTACAGTATTAAGAGCGATTACAATGTTTCCAGATATCAACCAACTACCCACGATATTTGTCACTCAACCATCCATCGGTAACCTCATTGTCCAATGGGGTCTGTGACTATGGTCCTATCACTCATTGGCTAACCCGTTGTCCAATAGTGACGGTTATCAAGTAATGTATACAAAACCCCACATACCGGCTGTAATTTGGTGATTACAAAGACTTAATCCCTGTAATTATAACTTCTAAAAATAAACATGCTTTTGAAATTAAATTTGATAAAAAGAGAATGACTCACATTGCAGATTTTATATGAAAAGAGCTTAGCCTACTGATTTTCCTTGTTAACCTAGTTTAAATAACAATGCACACAAACTAGGTTAGTAACTAATACAGCATTTACGATAACTCACGAGATTAAAACCTTCACAACGAATGACAAAGTGCGATACTTAAACATCCATCGAATTCACGACGAATGACAAAGCATAAACCCTAATGTGGGTAGCACTTAAACATCCATTGGATAGTTTAATCGATCGGACATTGAATCGTAGCAGCGATCGAGTTATTACCCTGTTATTGCGGCAGCACTTCGTGAATTGTGTGTGTTTTTGGACTGTTTCTACTATATCTCAGTGTACGTTTTGAGTTTGAACGTCGAACTAACGCACAATTGCATGTACCAGACTCCCCTATTTATACATGAAAAACGGCGCCCTCGCATGGCGCGAGGGACACCCTACTACCATAGGGTAGCTTCGTGTCCAGGTAGCTCAGGTGAGTTGGTCTCGCGTTAAAATTCATTATACACGTAAAACTGTCAAGATAATACCAACTAGGGTTTACCCCCCCCCCCCCCTAAGTTTTAGGGGCCCTGATCCTGATTCTGATTGTTCTGAAAATTTTAGGGTTTATGCAGAATCACTTGGGTGTCTTAATTAGGGTTTCCTATTGGACAAATTAAAATAATAAATGAGACTTTTGATGAGAGTTGTTACATCCTCCCCACCTTAATAAAAATCTCGTCCTCGAGATTTACTGGAACAAGTAGGGGTATTTTCGCTTCATCTCTGATTCCAGCTCCCAAGTGTATTCAGGTCCTCTTTTTGAATCCCACTTGACTTTGACTAGCACTAGCCGTTTGTGCTTGAAAAACTTAATCTTTCGATCCTCGATTTGAAGAGGTTTTTCAACAAATTTCAATTTCTCATTCACTTTTATATCTTGAAGAGGTACTACCAAAGATTCGTCTGATATGCATTTCTTGAGGTTGGATACATGAAATACATCATGTACTCCAGCTAACTCCTCGGGTAGTTGTAAACGATAAGCAACTGGTCCTATACGTTGGATCACTGGGAATGGTCCTACGTATCTTGGACTTAGTTTTCCTTTCTTACCAAATCGAACTACTCCTTTCCACGGTGAAATTTTCAATAGTACTTTGTCTCCAACTTGGAATTCTAGGGGTTTGCGTCGATTGTCAGCATAACTTTTCTGGCGATCTCGAGCCGCCTTCAGTCTTTCCTTGATCTGTGTAATTTTGTCAGTAGTTTCTTGCACTATCTCGGGACCTGATAATTGACTTTCTCCTATTTCTGCCCAATAAACTGGAGTTCTGCACTTTCTTCCATATAGTGCCTCGAATGGGACAGTTTCAATGCTTGCATGATAACTATTGTTATAGGAGAATTCAATTAATGGTAAGTGGTCATCCCAGTTTCCACCAAAATCTATCACACATGCTCGAAGCATGTCTTCCAGAGTTTGAATTGTCCTTTCACTTTGTCCGTCTGTTTGTGGATGATATGCAGTACTTAGATTTAGTCGGGTTCCCATAGCTTCTTGGAAACTTTTCCAGAAGTGGGAAGTGAAACGACTATCCCTATCTGAAATAATGGAGAGTGGAACTCCATGTAAAGATACTACTTCGTCTACGTACAATTTGGCTAACCTTTCCATACTAAAGGTTTCCTTCATAGGTAGAAAGTGAGCTGATTTGGTTAATCGATCCACAATTACCCAAATCGCATCATTACCTTTTCTGGTTTTGGGTAACTTAGTAACAAAATCCATTGTTATGAGTTTCCATTTCCATACAGTCATTTCTAATTGTTGTAGTAGACCTGAGGGTTTCTGATGTTCTGCCTTAACTTGTGAACAAGTAAGACACTTAGAAACATATCAAGCTATGTCCTTTTTCATTCCTATCCACCAAAAGTTATTTCTTAAGTCTTGGTACATTTTATTGTTTCCAGGGTGTATGGTATACCTAGATTTATGAGCTTCTTCTAAAATCTTATTTCTTAATTCTCTCTGCTTAGGTACCCAAATTCTTCTTTGGTGGAATCTCCAAATTCCATCAGCTCCTTGTTCTAATTCTTTTATTCGTCCTTTCATTCCTTCAGCAGCATCCTTGATTGTTGTTTCTTGAAAATGCTTCAGTTGTTCCATTAAATCTAACTGTAGATTTAATCTAAGAGCACGAACCCGTCGTTGTTTCTCATGGTATTTACGACTTAAGGCATCTGCAACTACATTTGCCTTTCCTTCGTGATACTGAATATCACAGTCGTAGTCACTTAGGATTTCCATCCATCTTCTTTGCCTCATATTTAATTCTTTTTGGCCAAATATATATCTTAAACTTTTGAAATCCGTATAGACAGTAAATTTACTTCCGTACAGATAATGTCTCCAAATCTTAAGGGAAAAAATTATGGCTCCTAATTCTAAGTCATGAGTTGTATAGTTTTCCTCGTGCTTTTTCAATTGCCTTGAAGCATACGCAATTACCTTCTTGCGTTGCATAAGCACACATCCTAATCCTAGTTTTGAAGCATCACAATATACTTCAAAATCTTCTGTTCCTTCTGGCAAAGCTAGAATTGGAGCATTTGTTAATTTCTGCTTTAAGATCCTAAAGGCTTCTTCTTGTTTAGGTCCCCATTCAAACTTAACTTCTTTACAGGTTAGCTTAGTTAATGGTACAGCTATTTTGGAAAAATCCTTAATAAACCGCCTATAGTATCCAGCTAAACCTATAAAACTTCTAATTTCCATTGCTGATTGTGGAACCTTCAATTTAGTAATTGCCTCTATCTTAGCAGGATCTACATGAATACCTTCATGATTCACCATGTGTCCTAGGAATTGTACTTCTTGTAGCCAAAATTCACACTTCGAGAATTTGGCATAAAGCTTTTGTTTTCTTAACAAAGTTAAGAGTGCATGCAAATGCTGACAATGCTCATTCTGAATTTTGGAGTAAATAAGTATATCGTCTATAAAAATAATTACAAATTTATCCAAGTACGGTTTACAGATTATATTCATCATGTCCATGAATGCGGCAGGTGCATTCGTTAACCCAAAGGGAATGACTGTAAACTCGTAATGACCATACCTAGTTCTGAAAGCAGTTTTAGGTATGTCTTCTTCTTCTACCTTTAATTGATGATATCCAGAGCGTAATTCGATTTTAGAAAAATATCTGGCTCCTTGAAGTTGATCGAAAAGATCATCAATCCTAGGTAATGGGTATCGATTCTTAATTGTAACCTTATTCAATTCTCTATAATCAATACACATTCTCATCGAACCATCCTTCTTCTTCACAAACAACACTGGTGCTCTCCACGGGGATGAACTAGGTTGTATGAAACCTTTACTTAGTAATTCGTCTAATTGCTTTTTCAGTTCTAACATTTCCGTGGGTGCTAACCGATAAGGTGCCTTGGCTATCGGTGTAGTTCCAGGAATTAAATGAATTCTAAATTCTACCTCCCTATCTGGTGGTAATCCTGGTAACTCTTCTGGGAATACTTCTGGGTATTCTGAGACTACATGAATCTCCTTAAGTTCTTTATTCTTAGTATTAATGATTACTGAAATCATGTATACTATTCCTTGCTTTCGTTCATAACTAGCAACTTTCATTACTGATATGAACTTCATGGGTTTACGTGGTTTATCTCCGGTAATCATGATTACTTCTCCGGTAGGTGCCTGAATTTCTATAGAGTTCTTATCACAAAGGATTCGAGCATGGTTGGCTACTAACCAATCCATTCCTAACACCATATCGAACCCAGCTAGATTCATTGGCAATAGGTTTGCATGAAATTTATGACCTGGAAGTTCTATATTTTCATTTTGCAAAACCTTATCTATTTTAATAAAATTCCCATCTGTTGTTTCGACTGTAAAAATCTGCCTAAGGTTGGTTAAGGGTAAGTTAAGAGCTTGGCAGAATGAAGTATTTATGAAACTTTGGTTTGCACCAGAGTCAAATAATACTTTTGCGTAAATGTTGTGGACTAAGAACGTACCAGCTATGACATCTGGAATTAGCTCAGCTTCCTGAGTAGTTAATTGGAAGGCTCGAACATTCTTCTTGGTAACTCCGTCAGCTGGCTTGACTTTGTTATCTGCTGGTTTTACCAATTTAGGGCATTCTGTTTTAAAATGTCCCGTTTCTCCGCAGTTAAAGCAGACCCTCGTTTTCTTTCTGCAGTCTTCTTCACGATGTCCTACGGCTTTGCAAAAATTGCATGTTACATTACATCTTCCATAATGTTTCTTTCTGCAATTCTTGCAGAACGGCGGAGTTGAAGATTGCCTTGTTCCTCTTCTCTTGAAGTTGCTATTATTACCCACCCGAAATCCTTGGGTAATTTTCTGAGCCAGTTCCTTTTTCCTATTTTCATCTCTTGTGCGTACCAGTTCGTCAGTTAGGGTGTTAGCTAGTTCCACCGCATCGTCAATAGTGCGAGGTCTCGCAGCTTTAACGATATTACAGATTTCGCTAATCAATCCCCAAATATAGCGAGAAATGAGTACCGGTTCTGTCGAAGCCAGTGTTGGTACCACTCTAGCATATTCAAAGAATGTCGAAGTATACCCGCGACAATCTACACCCATCATTCGATGATTTAGGAACTTATTTGCCATTTGATCTTTTTCATATTCGGGACAGAATTTTCTTTCTACAAGACTCTTAAATTCTTCCCAGTTCATGGCATAAGCCATATTTCTTCCTTTGGCTTGAAGTATTGTATTCCACCATTCTAGCGCCACTTCTTTGAAAAGATTTGACGCATACATGACCTTGTCGTCCTTGGCACATTTACTTATTGTAATCACTGCCTCGGTTTTCTCTAACCAACGCAGTGCCGCAGTCGCTCCTTCAGTGCCTGCAAATTCAGCGGGTTTACAAGCAAGAAATTCTTTGTAAGTGCAACCAGATGTTGTAGCTTTCATTTTCTTAGGGAGCGGAGCTTGCCGTGGTTCATTATCATGATTAGTATGATTACCGCCTCCATTTACGCTATTACTGAAGTTATCTTCAGAAATACGTTTGCTGGGAATTATTTGTTGAGGTTCAACAGGTTTTTGTGCAGCAGCAAGTATTGTTGGAATAGCATTGGCTATCCCTTGGGCAACGATATTTTCTATATCTTGCCTAGTCATAAATTGATCCTCCGGGTGTTGCTCAGAATGGTTAACCTCGTTAACTGGTTCATTATTAGCGTTTTCCATCTGATAATTTAATGTATATATTTTATTAGTATCAAATAAATAACAATCATACACAAAATAATCATATAAATTTCACAATACACATAAAGCCAAAATTATCGATTTCTCGTTTCCCATTTATATATTTTTATATATATTATGCATCATTACACACTTTTATTTTACAAAGTTTTATTTGTAGTTATTTTACAGACTATATTCTACTTATTTATTTTACAACCACAGTTTCACATTCTCACACCACACTATCCCTCGTTAGTTGGTATTTCAGTAACGGCGTTCCCTCTCGTCGTACTTCCAGGAGATCTGTTCTCCTACTTCCCTGATCCTATTTCCTGCATCCACCAACTCCTCGCCAAAGTGGCGGAGTTCCTCTAAATTCTCATTGCTCATCGGTGGGTTTGGTATAGGTTCCGGGTCGAATTGAGGGAGAAAAGAATAAGGACCGTTGAGAAGGTTTTGGAACTGCTAATCATTAGTCCACCACTCATCCATTCCTAGAGGTTGGGTGTGGATTATTGGTTCTGGGATTGCTGGTTCCAAGTTTATTGGGAGTTGATTTTCGACAGGATAAGAGTAGAAATTATTATTGACAGGCCTGACTATATCACAGCTTGCCAATGCGCGATCCAATTCATCCTGAAATGGTAACTCCTCAACTTGTCTAGAGCTTTCCCCAATTTCCATCTGATTTTGCCTAGAACCTTTCCCAAACTCCATTTCTGTCTGCCTAGAATCTTCCCCAAACTCATTTTCCATCTGTCTAAAACCTTCCCCGACTTCTATCCCCTTTCCTTTATCTAAGGGATTTTCTATTTTGGGTATCCTCCTAGTTGAAGGTTTCCTCCTGCGCACACGCCTCCATCCTACAAATCTTCTCCTTTTCTTAGGCTTGGGTTTCTCCGGAGGTGGAGCGTTGAATTCCATAGGTTCTTCTATATCTGGTATGTAACCAGTAAAATCTCTAGAAACCTCTATTTTCACCGGATAGAGATTTAAATTTTGAAGGGCTTCAGACAAGTCATTCATGCTATTTAGCATATATGCAAAATACACAAAATTTCTAAGTTAAAATTTTATAACAAAATTTCATAGATAACCTTTAAATATTATTGTCTACCGTATGACTAATACAAAGGACAACTGATAATTAAAACATATTAAAGTTTACTGTAAACTTATTTATGAATTGGATAAGGTTTCTGACTTGTAGGTGATAATGTAACACCCCGAAAAAAAAAACGGGTTTGGTAATTAAACCTCGTTAATGCTAAGAATGGGTAAAATACCGTTAGTGGTAAAATTAACCCGGTGAAAACTAGGATTTAAATAAATAATTTTATGTTAATAAAATTAAAAAGAGAATAAACGCTTTGAGAAAACGAAACGTATATAAAGCCCGAGTTAACGGGACTTAAAAAAAATACTACGGGTTATGACTTCCCCAAACCCATTAAGTAACTAGGGATATCAACCTAGTTGGTTAAGTGTTGTTAAAACAATAAAAGAAACAAGAAGTAGTTAACCCTTTAAATAACTTGGGTGAATTAGAGGGGCTAAACATGGACAAATGAATTTGAGTTTTAATTAAATCAAATATTAAAACATAAAACACACACATACGTGTGTGTTTCCTGCGAATTCAACCAGAGCCAAGAAAGGCTCTCATGCTCCAACCCTAAACTTCAGAAATTCATCAAATTGAAAGGGCAAATCAAGCCCAAATCGGAATCCAAGCACAAATTAGTGATCACCTTAGTAAAGGGATCATAAGGTATGTAAAATTTTACTATTTGGTTCCATCTTAAATTCTGGATGAACACATAAGATTCGAAATTTGTGCTTGCATGATTGTTGTTTTGATGAAATTGGAATGAAATCATGTCTAGGAGGTAACCCTAGCCATTAGCTTGTTGAATGTTGCTCATCATGATGAAGTTCATAATCACCAATATAGGTGTTTAGTGGGTTTTGTAGAAATATGTTAAACACTAGGATTATGATTGTCGCTCTAGTGTATTTTGATCTCTATGAAGTAAGTCTAGGTGTTGTTATGCATGCTAGACATAAGAACTTATGAATGATGTTAAAACTTGGGTAAATAACTAGTTATGAAAATTGATTGTTGATTTTATAGAATATGCCCACAAGGTGTTTGTTAAAATGCCTAAGTGAATGTTTATATGTTGAAAGTACGAATGAAGCGCGTAATTGCCTTATTTGACTAATTACGTGAAATATGGGTTAACACTGGTTCTAATCATAAGGTTGATTTGACTTAATTGTGTAAACCATGTGATCAAAAAGTAGTTAACTTTTGATAAGCTAAGTTAACTAATCATGAAGTCGAATAGTAGCTTCGGCATGGTAAATAAGCGAGGTGGAATAGTCGTGATTTTTATGACTAATTTGACCGCCTTGTAAATGATTGAAAATAGTTTGACGCCTAACGAGCTAGGTGGAGGCTTGGGAAAGGAAGCGGGTCAAGCTAATCAAGAATGGAGGAAAAGCATGATTCGGATGAAAGGTAAGCGACGCTTACATCCTTTATGTAGAATATGCATTATTTTGTAAACTACAATTACGATTAGTGTAATATCCGAACTAAGGGTTCCGACACTATTATCATGAGTCGGAACAAACATAAATGATAAAAAGCATGTGTTATGGTGAAAAGAGGCGAAACGGTAATTTTAGTCATGTAATGACTAATAACTAAGGAGTTTCCGTTAAGATCATTTTAAAGTGCAACTAATAACGAGAAAACGAGTAAAAAATGGAAATTTAGTCAAGTATCGACTAAAGCAAATGGTAGTTAAAAAGGGGCACTCGTAGCGTAGGCCAAACGGGTCAAATGGTGTGATAACACCATTTGACAATAACGACTAATGTGGTTGTCAAGTCTTGTGTTAACAGGAGCGATTAGCGATATGGTTAATTGCGTCCATAGAATATGTGATAATGAAAGCGAGGTATAAATCGGGTCTATTTGTTGATCCGAGCCAGGTACGCATATTTATGTTGTAGTTAAAAGTGATATCTTGGTCGAATAATTGGTGAGAGTCCTTCATTGTAAAAGAAGGACCAAAATCGACCAAAACGCCCTTGTAGGCTAAATTGAACAAACAACCCTAAGAGGTTGTTTGGAAACGAGTCTTATGATTAAACAAAAGCTTAGAACGAGTATGAGTAGTGAAAGATGTAATTCTTGGGCCGAAAGACTCCATATGAGTCCTTGCCGTAAAATGATATTCCAAGGGGTATAATTCGGAACACATAGATATCTACTTTAAATCCAACACACAATTAGTTGTGATGGAAGGATACTAGATAAGAAATATATGTTACAATGCTAGAATAGAAAGAAAGCGATTTTGAGCCTAAAAGTGCTTAAATACTCTTAATGGGTCAAAATAAGCATTTAAGCGTAAACGGGATTTTATTATGTAAGAAACCCATGATTTGAGAGTAATATGATAGGAGATATTGATATAATAAACTTCATGAGTTTAAAGATCAAATAAACAAGTTGGTGTGATAAATTCATGAACGGGTCAATATTTGGTAAAAAGGATAATAAGCCGAAGACTTAAAAGTCTGGAATTTTGTTAATCCGGATGTCGGATTTTAACTCCATTAGATGGAGAATTAAATTACGGACACGTAGGAAAAAGAATCGGGTAAAACGGATTAAAAACGAGAGAGTTATGCCCGTTTCCATGAAATCGGGGAATATGCAGCAACCACCTACACAATCTGATGAAACTTGGCAGTGGCGTAGCGCCACTGGCAGTGGCGCTACGCGAGCGTGTGCCAGATTCGCAAAAACTTGTTATTTAACCGTTTATGCATTGCTAACCCATTGAAATGCGTTTTTAAGCTACGTATGACTAATCCAACTCATGTTTTATGAGTTTCAGGTAAATTTTAGCACCGGAGGACGATCAACCACAAAGAAGAACCGAACACGATCAAGAAATAAGCTTCCGCACGACGTTCGTTGTTATTTTAAATTGACGAACTTAATTACGTTATGTTCTAAACTTTAAATTGTAAAAGGTTTTAGTAAACCCGTATTTCCGACGTATATATAAATTTTAACTACATGATTGTTTTCGTAAAACATATGTTAATCTTTGATTTATAAGAACGGGTGTTACAAGTTGGTATCAGAGCCTTGGTTTAAGAGATTCAAGTATGGTGGGAAAAACTATGCTTGGACTTAAACCTTATGCTCTTAATAAAGATTGGTGTTCGGTTCGAGGCTTGATCGCAAATCCGGTAAGTACAGGTATGTTAATGGTTTAGCATGCTAAAGTGTTGTAAACAACACATAGGGCTACCGTGTGATACACGTTACCCCAATTGAAATGATTGATATAGTTGACGAAAATACGTGCATTGACGCGTATAGTAGAAAAAGCCTTGTATTAGAATACGGGCGATTATTGAAGTAGATGTTTCTAACTTTTGTGATTGTTTTAATTGAAGGAAACTCGCGTTTGAAGACGACGAGAGTCAAACGAATTGTAGATATGATGATGGCATGGTCCGAAGCATGACAAGAGGAGCATGTTCACCGAGGGCTAAATCGCGTAACGACCGCGAACAAGATTAATAGCAAGGAACGCCCGTCGGGGCAAACATTACCAGGTGCACATTTTAAATAATCGCACAAATAGTAATATGCAACAAATAAGTAGAAATTGAAAGTTGCATATGTAGAAAAAAAAAAAAGAAAACTTGGAAAAACCCGAATAGAAAATGTATTCGGGATATTGTTTCCAAGAGAAAACAAATAGAGGCATTACTTACATAGGGCGTGATGTGAAAACTATAAAAGGTCATGTGTGTCATGTGTTAATCGCTTACTCTGGCCAAGTAAGTAGTGGCATATGAAACCATGAACTTCTTATAGCGGACACATTTACATCCGATGTAGTAAGGACGGGGAGAATGGGACTAATTAAAAAGTACCCAAATGAATCAGATAAGCAAAATATTTGATAATAATGTAAACGCACAACCGAGTGACGGAAGCGTATTACATTAGGATAATGAGCCCGAGTGAAGGGACAAAGAAGCATGTAAAATGATTTAGACAAGTATTGGGAGGGAGTGTACTTACACTCGAACCCAGAAAACGCAAGCATGTAAAATGATTTAGACAAGTATTGGGAGGGAGTGTACTTACACTCGAACCCAGAAAATGCAAGCATGTAAAATGATTTAGACAAGTATTGGGAGGGAGTGTACTTACACTCGAACCCAGAAAACGCAAGCATGTAAAATGATTTAGACAAGTATTGGGAGGGAGTGTACTTACACTCGAACCCGGAAAATGCAAATATGTCCCTTAACGGGTCATTTTTGTAAAACGTTAAACTTAAGGACAAAGTCGGAATATAAAAATGAAGCGAGGTCTTAATGCATACCGGGAGGGTTGCAATAATAACGACTTCGGTAAAACACCCGGTTGATGGGTAAGAATTAAACACATGCGTAAACCAAGAGACGTGAACGCGGGTTGAAAAATCAAAGGACTTGGATTACGAGTTATGATTATAAAATCTCGTATATAAAAATTGTGAGTAAATATGTTCAACTATTCGAAGTCGAATGGGTTGAATAAAGAATAAAGTTGATTGTTTATAAGTGATGGATTTCACATTTATAGGTCAAACAGGATGAATACAATATAACGCCGAATGGCACAAATGAGCGCTAGCCAGATAAGGTAGCGTTAAATGCAAGAGAATAATGAGCCCGGTAATGGGATATAACCAAATAAGAATATATGCAAATCAAATAGCAGTAAGCATAAGAAGAACTGACACATAAATGACATGAGAAGTCATAAAATCGGAAAATTGTCCGAAAGAAAACAATTATAGCCATGAAACTACAATTAAGGTTAACGGGACCTAAGTTTGAAACCAAACGATTCTTCGAACAAAAACAGGGTGCCTTGACACCAAACATGTATTTTAAGAATGACATGAGTAAGGAGTGATCTACGGGATCAACATAACCTTTAGGGTTATAAACAAATGAAAGATCTACGGGACTAAAACGACCCACGAGTCATGATTAGAAAGAAGTTATAAGGACTTCGCCCTAAAGAGGTGAAAGTCTAATAAAAAATAGCCCTTAAGGCTAAGTGATAAAAACCTACGGGTTAATTAGATAAAGCGAGGGAATCGGTTGAGAATCCCCGCATAAAACTAAGACTGTAAAAGAATAAATTATGGACTGTCAATATCCTGGTATGGATAATTGACAAAAGTTAAAAAGAAGATCCTAAAACTAAAACTTCGGTTTTAGTAAGAAATAACGTTTTTACAAACATAAATTCTGATAGGAATTTAAATAATAAGCATGAAAGATACAAGTCTTGACACTGATAGGCGCAAGATGATATATTCGAAAAGTGATATTTTCGAAAATGAAAGGTTGATACAAACTAAACACGATGTGACACGATCACGGTTAGGAAATGTAATGTGAAGTAAAATCACATTATAACCAAGCGAGTGGTGAAAAGTAACGGGACTAATAAGTCTAGTTAGTAAGACCGGTTAAGGCCAGTAATTCAAATCAATAAAAATTGGTTTGCTTGTAAGCGGTGGATTCGGTATAACTGAGCCGAATAAATAAATCTGAAAACAAAAGAAATTATTGCTAAAAGTGAAATAATTCACTAAAGACCGTTAAACGGGTCAAGGTAACGGATTCACCAAGAGTTCGATAATATATAAAAGCGATGGAAATCGCTAAGTTAACTAAACTAGTAGAAATAACGGAATTACGTTGTTTCAAATTACATTATGTCGTATGAGGTACGTAGGGGTTCTGTAACCAAAAAGATATTACCATAATTTTTCTGGTAATACTAACAATTGGTTAAAGCATGAATAATGCTTAAGAGATTACTCAGGTCAAACGCATTGAGTTTAGAACTCAATGAACTATGTAAGCAAGGTTTCGAGGACGAAACCTCTTTAAGGGGGGTAGACTTGTAACACCCCGAAAAAAAAAACGGGTTTGGTAATTAAACCCCGTTAATGCTAAGAATGGGTAAAATACCGTTAGTGGTAAAATTAACCCGGTGAAAACTAGGATTTAAATAAATAATTTTATGTTAATAAAATTAAAAAGAGAATAAACGCTTTGAGAAAACGAAGCGTATATAAAGCCCGAGTTAACGGGACTTAAAAAAAAATACTACGGGTTATGACTTCCCCAAACCCATTAAGTAACTAGGGATATCAACCTAGTTGGTTAAGTGTTGTTAACACAATAAAAGAAACAAGAAGTAGTTAACCCTTTAAATAACTTGGGTGAATTAGAGGGGCTAAGCATGGACAAATGAATTTGAGTTTTAATTAAATCAAATATTAAAACATAAAACACACACATACGTGTGTGTTTCCTGCGAATTCAACCAGAGCCAAGAAAAGGCTCTCATGCTCCAACCCTAAACTTCAGAAATTCATCAAATTGAAAGGGCAAATCAAGCCCAAATCGGAATCCAAGCACAAATTAGTGATCACCTTAGTAAAGGGATCATAAGGTATGTAAAATTTTACTATTTGGTTCCATCTTAAATTCTGGATGAACACATAAGATTCGAAATTTGTGCTTGCATGATTGTTGTTTTGATGAAATTGGAATGAAATCATGTCTAGGAGGTAACCCTAGCCATTAGCTTGTTGAATGTTGCTCATCATGATGAAGTTCATAATCACCAATATAGGTGTTTAGTGGGTTTTGTAGAAATATGTTAAACACTAGGATTATGATTGTCGCTCTAGTGTATTTTGATCTCTATGAAGTAAGTCTAGGTGTTGTTATGCATGCTAGACATAAGAACTTGTGAATGATGTTAAAACTTGGGTAAATAACTAGTTATGAAAATTGATTGTTGATTTTATAGAATATGCCCACAAGGTGTTTGTTAAAATGCCTAAGTGAATGTTTATATGTTGAAAGTACGAATGAAGCGCGTAATTGCCTTATTTGACTAATTACGTGAAATATGGGTTAAAACGGGTTCTAATCATAAGGTTGATTTGACTTAATTGTGTAAACCATGTGATCAAAAAGTAGTTAACTTTTGATAAGCTAAGTTAACTAATCATGAAGTCGAATAGTAGCTTCGGCATGGTAAATAAGCGAGGTGGAATAGTCGTGATTTTTATGACTAATTTGACCGCCTTGTAAATGATTGAAAATAGTTTGACGCCTAACGAGCTAGGTGGAGGCTTGGGAAAGGAAGCGTGTCAAGCTAATCAAGAATGGAGGAAAAGCATGATTCGGATGAAAGGTAAGCGACGCTTACATCCTTTATGTAGAATATGCATTATTTTGTAAACTACAATTACGATTAGTGTAATATCCGAACTAAGGGTTCCGACACTATTAACATGAGTCGGAACAAACATAAATGATAAAAAGCATGTGTTATGGTGAAAAGAGGCGAAACGGTAATTTTAGTCATGTAATGACTAATAACTAAGGAGTTTCCGTTAAGATCATTTTAAAGTGCAACTAATAACGAGAAAACGAGTAAAAAATGGAAATTTAGTCAAGTATCGACTAAAGCAAATGGTAGTTAAAAAGGGGCACTCGTAGCGTAGGCCAAACGGGTCAAATGGTGTGATAACACCATTTGACAATAACGACTAATGTGGTTGTCAAGTCTTGTGTTAACAGGGGCGATTAGCGATATGGTTAATTGCGTCCATAGAATATGTGATAATGAAAGCGAGGTATAAATCGGGTCCATTTGTTGATCCGAGCCAGGTACGCATATTTATGTTGTAGTTAAAAGTGATATCTTGGTCGAATAATTGGTGAGAGTCCTTCATTGTAAAAGAAGGACCAAAATCGACCAAAACGCCCTTGTAGGCTAAATTGAACAAACAACCATTAGAGGTTGTTTGGAAACGAGTCTTATGATTAAACAAAAGCTTAGAACGAGTATGAGTAGTGAAAGATGTAATTCTTGGGCCGAAAGACTCCATATGAGTCCTTGCCGTAAAATGATATTCCAAGGGGTATAATTCGGAACACATAGATATCTACTTTAAATCCAACACACAATTAGTTGTGATGGAAGGATACTAGATAAGAAATATAGGTTACAATGCTAGAATAGAAAGAAAGCGATTTTGAGCCTAAAAGTGCTTAAATACTCTTAATGGGTCAAAATAAGCATTTAAGCGTAAACGGGATTTTATTATGTAAGAAACCCGTGATTTGAGAGTAATATGATAGGAGATATTGATATAATGAACTTCATGAGTTTAAAGATCAAATAAACAAGTTGGTGTGATAAATTCATGAACGGGTCAATATTTGGTAAAAAGGATAATAAGCCAACGACTTAAAAGTCTGGAATTTTGTTAATCCGGATGTCGGATTTTAACTCCATTTAATGGAGAATTAAATTACGGACGCGTAGGAAAAAGAATCGGGTAAAACGGATTAAAAACGAGAGAGTTATGCCCGTTTCCGTGAAATCGGGGAATATGCAGCAACCAGCTACACAATCTGATGAAACTTGGCAGTGGCGTAGCGCCACTGGCAGTGGCGCTACGCGAGCGTGTGCTAGATTCGCAAAAACTTGTTATTTAACCGTTTATGCATTGCTAACCCATTGAAATGTGTTTTTAAGCTACGTATGACTAATCCAACTCATGTTTTATGAGTTTCAGGTAAATTTTAGCACCGGAGGACGATCAACCACAAAGATGGACCGAACACGATCAAGAAATAAGCTTTCGCACGACGTTCGTTGTTATTTTAAATTGACGAACTTAATTACGTTATGTTCTAAACTTAAAATTGTAAAAGGTTTTAGTAAACCCGTATTTCCGACGTATATATAAATCTTAACTACATGATTGTTTTCGTAAAACATATGTTAATCTTTGATTTATAAGAACGGGTGTTACAGATAAGGGTGCTAAAACTTGAGTCAGAATATTTAAAGATTTGCATTTACTGCTACAGTGGCTAGCATATATAGATCTGCCCATTTTTCATCTAACTGGTCTTCCCATGGTGGGTTACTGCCTAGTTTCTTGGTTTCCTGGTTAACTTTCTTTTCTCGGGATTTCTTTATTTTCTCCTAACTTTTCCTAATAATCAAACTTCTTTTATTAGGAGAAAGTGGTTCCTCATATTGTACCTTTCGAACAAATATTCCTTCTTCAGGAAATGTAGAGTGATTTGAGGATGATGATCCTTTTTCTTTTGGTGTAGTATCTAATTTATGATAGATATCCGAAAGTCTTTGTTTACCCATACTGTAAATAAATATTCAATTAATAAAACATATAATCACAGAATAGCAATTAGAAAAATTAAGTATTTTTTAAATACTTAATTGGCTTAAATCAGTGGCTCTGATTAATGTAGCTCTGATACCACCTTTTTCTGTCACGACCCCCGACCCGGTTTGACCCGTTTCAGGAGCCGCGGGACAGAAAATCCCGTGGTATTTATTTAATTGATTTTAACAGCGGAAGATTTCATCAGGATCTTTTTAAAACTGAAATTTCCCGATTATTTTATTTCACAACTCGGGATAAACCCCGGTAATTTACAATCATATGATTTCACGGAGAAATCTTTATTTTTCCAAAACATGTTTCTTTATTTTATATTGAGCCACTTCCTTAAGCTTGTAGTGCTTCGCGGCACTTTTCCTGGATCACAACAGATCACCTGGAACATGTTTGAAAAAGGTTTTGTCAGCGGGAAATACTGGTGAATCATTCTTTTTACTAAAACGACACGTTTGTTATAATTTACAGTATTAAGAGCGATTACAATGTTTCCAGATATCAACCAACTACCCACGATATTTGTCACTCAACCATCCATCGGTAACCTCATTGTCCAATGGGGTCTGTGACTATGGTCATATCACTCATTGGCTAACCCGTTGTCCAATAGTGACGGTTATCAAGTAATGTATACAAAACCCCACATACCGGCTGTAATTTGGTGATTACAAAGACTTAATCCCTGTAATTATAACTTTTGAAAATAAACATGCTTTTGAAATTAAATTTGATAAAAAGAGAATGACTCACATTGCAGATTTTATATGAAAAGAGCCTAGCCTACTAATTTTCCTTGTTAACCTAGTTTAAATAACAATGCACACAAACTAGGTTAGTAACTAATACAGCATTTACGATAACTCACGAGATTAAAACCTTCACAACGAATGACAAAGTGCGATACTTAAACATCCATCGAATTCACGACGAATGACAAAGCATAAACCCTAATGTGGGCAGCACTTAAACATCCATTGGATAGTTTAATCGATCGGACATTGAATCGTAGCAGCGATCGAGTTATTACCCTGTTATTGCAGCAGCACTTCGTGAATTGTGTGTGTTTTTGGACTGTTTCTACTATATCACAGTGTACGTTTTGAGTTTGAACGTCGAACTAACGCACAATTGCATGTACCAGACTCCCCTATTTATACATGAAAAACGGCGCCCTCGCGTGGCGCGAGGGGCCTTCGCGTGGTGCGAGGGACACCCTACTACCATAGGGTAGCTTCGTGTCCAGGTAGCTCAGGTGAGTTGGTCTCGCGTTAAAATTCATTATACACGTAAATCTGTCAAGATAATACCAACTAGGGTTTACCCCCCCCCCCCCCTGAGTTTTAGGGGCCCTGATCCTGATTCTGATTGTTCTGAAAATTTTTGGGTTTATGCAGAATCACTTGGGTGTCTTAATTAGGGTTTCCTATTGTACAAATTAAAATAATAAATGAGACTTTTGATGAGAGTTGTTACATATTATTACATGACTACATGATTTTAAATACCCATTTCGTGATTACGTAATTCATTATAGTATTTTATGTGAAACCACACTGAGTGATAACATAGTTATGTAAAAACAAAAACATGCAATACATAATAGTTCATATTACATACCAAATATTTCAGGTCTAATCACGTATTAAGGATAAATTATATACAAAATTTTAGCCAAATCAACCTATAATAACCACATAATGTCGTATATTAGAAATTTTACCACGTAATAAAGCATAAATAATCAAGTTCTTATTATTGAATGTGTAATCAAGTAAAAGATTTATATAGAATGTGTAATCACGTGATGGTTTATATTGAATGTATAATCACGTAATGACAATTCAAAATCACCTAGTCATGTGTTGGGTATTCAAAATCAGTAATCACGTAATGGAGTAATGTGTAATTAAAATCCCGTAATTTTTTTAAGAAAACTATAGTAATAGGCTACTCAAATTAAAAAAGAATGAAAATTCTTATTAATATGGTGTAATTTAAAAAAATATATTAACATATGAAAAAGTTATAGCCCTGCTTGAAAATCAGGGGGGGTTTCACTTAGGAAAGGACCAGATTACTCTTCATGCCAATAACACTTGTCCTCATATCCTTCTCGCATGTGGTTCGCACAAGAAATTTGTCTTGTACATAATCCAAGCACTCAAATAGCAAATTACTTTTTGAGTCCATCTGTTTTAGTGGTTTAAGCCACTTGAGTTCAAAATCAAAAGGTTTAACGCACTGAATCCTGAACCGTTCATTTTATAACTTTTTGAGTCCATGTGTTTTAATAGTTTTAACCACTTGAGTCCAAAATCAAAAGTAAAAGTGTTAAAAAGTTAGACTCAAATTGATATAAAATGAGTGGTTAGTTAGGGACTCAGCCCGTTAAACCTTTTTATTTTGAACTAAAGTGGTTAAAACCACTAAAACACAGGGACTCAAAAAGTAATTTACTCGAAGTATAAATACAAAAAATGGAGGTACAAAAGCTATATGAAAATATGAATGGTTCAGTTCGGTAGGGTTAATTTTGGTTAAATAAGGATACAAAAAAAAAATTGATAACCGATTTTGGTTAATTCAGGTTTGAGTTAATCGGTTTTTAGTTAATTCAGTTTTTGTTTGATTCCGGTACTATTTCGTTTGTTTTTTGTTCGGTTTTGGTTAATGTTTCAGTTATTACTCACCCTTACACTGTTAATCACGTAACATATCAATTTTTTTAATTAAAAAAATATAGCAGTACTATACTAAAATTAAAGAGAATAAAATACTTGTTTTTATGGTGTAAGTTAAAAAAATGTATTAACGTACAAAAAAAAAGTTATGGCCGTTTAAAAATCGTGGGGGTAGTTAGTTTAAAAATTCATCAACATCGTCCTTTAGATTAATTGTTGTACGAGCAAGGACTCAGACGGTTCGGTAGTGGATGTTGATTTGGACCGTTTTGACCTAGGGCTGGTTGGGTCGAACTGTGGTACAAGATGCCACTTGGGAGATTTGCAAAGAAGCTCCCACGTACTAACCATCGTAAAGTGATGCCCATGATACAATCTATAGTCGGTGTGGGCTTGGTTCATAGCGTCCACGTCGCTCGAACCACTTTTTCTTCGATTATTATTGACGAGATTAGTATGTATATTGTTGAAATTGCTAACCTTTGTCCTCATAGCGCTCCACTTTCCCGAAAAAGAGTCGGGCGTTCGATATTCGCCACGACCCATTGCGGCAAAAAATTTCTTACGTATATGACCCCAAAATACCTTTATATCTTGGTCGTTTCCTATAAAAAAATATATTTACAAAAGTATATGTCTAATTTAAAAAATATATTTACAAAAGTATATGTTTATAAAAGTATGTAAAAAAGTATATGGAGATAAAATTTACCAGCAATCTCATCTTCCGATACGTCGAGCCATGCTTTTTCCAACTACAATTCTTCCTTAGGCGACCAAAATTCGATCTTCTTAATAGCACGTTTTTCGGTCTCATCCTTCTTTCGATGACTTCTCCTTTTTGAGGAAGTGGGTTCGGCTTGGGTTTCGGATATGGATTCGGTTTGGGTTGTGTTTTGGGTTTGGGGCATGTTTTGGGGAAAAATGGAGGTTGGGAATAATACCTGTAAAAACCGGGAATCGGTGGAGTGGTCGGATGAGGAGAAGTTGGGGTGCTAGGTGGCATCGGATAATATCCAAACTCACCCATACGCAGGTCTCTTCGATAACGGTCTTCTTGCTCGTTGTTTGGCGCACTTTGCCAAAACGGATTGGTTGGATCCCACGGGTTTTGGTTGTTGGGAAACATTGTGGTAGAAGTGTATAAAAAAGTGTAGAGAATGTGTATAAAGAATGAGGTAGAAGTGTATAAAAAAGTGTAGAGAATGTGGGGTATTTATAGGTTAAATTTATAAAATTGGATTTTTTTTTTAATTTTAAGTTACCGTTCGATGGTAACATTTGTAATAACTCTCCTCGATCCTGCCAATTCCATCTCGTTACGATGTCGGCGACCCTTCAATGGTGCCCCTTGTTAAACGGTGGGGTATGGGTGGTGGTGCCCCTATGGCGCTATCGGAGGTGAGGTGGCAGGGTTGGCACCCTCCACACCCTCCGCCCTAACCAAGTTAACATGTAAATCAGTTAACTTTGAATGGGGACCCAAGTAGGAGGAAGCTTTCAAAATCCTGAAGCAAAGATTAACTAATGCACCGATACTTGGCTTACAAGAAGGAACTGAAAATTTTATAGTAATTGTGATGGATCAAAATCAGGTTTTGGACGTGTGCTGATGCAACGCCAGAAAGTAATTGCGTACGCCTCTAGACAATTGAAAAGGCATGAGGAAAACTACACAACACATAATCTGGAATTAGGAGGGATAATTTTTACCCTCAAAATTTGGAGACATTATCTATATGGTAGTAAGTTCACTATCTTTACAAATCATAAAAGTTTAAGATATATTTTTGGGCAAAAAGAATTAAACATGAGGCAAAGACGTTGGATGGAGATTCTTAGTGACTACGATTGTGATATCCAATATCTCGAAGGAAAAGCTAACGTAGTAGCTGATGTGTTAAGTCGTAAGTATCATGGGAAGCCAAGAAGTGTATGCGCTCTCAGATTGAATCTACAGATAGACTTAATGGAACAATTGAAAGATACTCAAGAAGCAGTAGTCAAGGATGATGCTGAAGGATCAAAAGAAATGATGAAAGAATTAGAAAAATGAACAGATGGAATTTGGAATTCTATAAGAAAATAATTTGGGTACCTATCCAAAGAAATTTAGGAAACCGAATTCTAGAAGAAGCTCATAAATCCAAGTATACAATGCATCCTGGTAGTGACAAGATGTATCAAGATTTGAAGAAGAATTTCTGGTGGATAGGAATGAAAAAGGTCATAGCAAGTTACGTTTCTAAGTGTTTAACTTGTTCACAAGTTAAAGCTGAGCATCAGATCCCCTCAGGATTACTTCAGCAATTAGAGATGCCAATTTGGAAATGGGAATTGATAACAATGAATTTTGTTACCAAACGACGCAAAACACGAAAAGGTAACTACACAATCTGGGTGATTGTGGATCGATTAACTAAATCTACACATTTCTTACCAATAAAAGAAACCTTCAGTATGGAACGTTTAGCTAAACTGTATGTGGATGAAATAGTCTCGTTAGATGGAGTTCCTTTTTTATTGTGTCTGACAGAATAGTCGTTTTACTTCTTATTTTTGGGAAAGTTTCCAAAAAGCCATGGGAACCAGACTAAATTTAAGTAGAGCCTATCATCCTCAAACTGATGGACAAAGTGAAAGAACAATTCAGACTTTGGAAGACATGCTCAGGGTCTGTGTGATAGACCTTGAAGGAAATTGGGATGAACATTTTCCATTAATATAATTATCTTATAACAATAGTTATCATACAAACATTAATGCTGCTCTGTTCGAAGCACTCTACGGACGAAAATGCCGAACACCTGTATGTTGGGCAGAAATAGGAGAAAAACAATTAGGGGTAACTTTACAGAAATGTAACAAAGTTTGGCAAGTGTCTCAATTAAGTCACTACAAGTTTTTTTGTCTCTTTAAAATCATTAAATTTTTATTTATCGTTCTAATACTATGTAATTATTAGGTTACCAGGTTACATTGGTGTTGTGTCAAGTTTTATTTAAATTTTTTAATCTTTAATATGATGTGGAATTTAGTTAATGTCAATTTCTCTTGCTTTAATATATGGCATTTTCTTTATCATCATATTCATTAAAACTCTATTCCTTTGTGTTACTGTGTATCAAGTTTTCTCCCAATTTGTAGCCACCCAATCTTAAACCAATCAAAGACGGCCCAAATTTAGTCCCACAATGTTCGAATCAGACTTCAATTGATCTCCATCCTTTTTAGTTGTGCTCAATTTAGCGACAAATCATATGATTCAGCATCATTGTTGCCATCACTTCTCAGATCTGAGATTCAGAAGTTAAATATCATATGGGTTATAAGTCACCGTCTAATCTCCGTCTATCCCCCGTACTTCATCATCGACGCCATCACATCTCATAATTAGGCTCAACAGGAATGGGTTCATATTTTTTCATCCATAACGGTCGCCGGTATATGGTGAAACTTTAACGGACACATGACGGTGATGGACAACGCCATGATGCTGATGAAGATGAAACGATGATGGACAGAGATGGTTTTTGTGATTGAATATAGTGTTAAAGTTTTGATGCACTGCCGACTATGATGAAGATCGATGGTGGATGCGATGAAGATAGTGAGCCAATTGATGAGGAGATGAAAAAGGGATGTGTGAACATATATCATATAAAAGAAATTAAATAGGTTAGGATGGTAACCTGATGACCTGGTAATTACACACTATTAAGACACTAATTTAAACTATAGTTACCTTACAAAGACAAAAAAAGTTTGGATGATTTAATTGGCACAATGAGCAAACTTGGTTACATTTTTGTGACATTTTCCCAAACAATTATCAGGACCTGAGATTGTACAAGAAACAACTGAAGAAATAATTCAAGTTAAGGAAAGACTGAAAATAGCACGAGATCGTCAAAAGAGTTATGCAGATAATCGACGAAAGCCATTAGAATTTCAAGTTGGAAACAAAGTATTATTAAAAGTTTCTCCATGGAAATGAGTAGTCCGATTTGGTAAGAAAGGAAAGTTAAGCCCAAGATATGTTGGACCATTTAAGATTCTCAAGCGAATTGGCCCAGTAGCTTATCAGCTACAGTTACCCGAAGAAATGCCTAGTGTATATGACGTATTTCATGTATGTAACCTAAAGAAATGTTTAGCTAATGAATCTTTGATAGTACCTCTTCAAGATATAGAGGTAAGTGAAAAATTAAAATTTGTTAAGAAGCCTATACAAATTGAAGATAGGAAGACTAAGAATCTCAAACACAAGAGATTGGTTCTGGTCAAAGTGAAATGGGATTCGAAAAGAGGAACAGAATATACTTGGGAACTAGAATCGGAAATGAAGCGAAAGTATCCTTACTTATTCCAGTAAATCTCGAGGACGAGATTTAAAATAAGGTGGGGAGGATGTAACAACCCTCGAAAAGGTTATAACGAATCATAACCGAGACTCCAAACGCGTACAACGGGAACCAGCACGAGAAACGAAGGAACCCAAGTTTAGGCCTCGTCGCGCTACGCGACGGTGTTAGAGAGGTCCGATCGTGTGACTCAACACCTCATTGTTCGCTAGAAGACACGTGGGCACGTGGCAGCCACGTAGCATGCCCATATGGTGTTTCTTGACACCTAATCCCTAGCTCACCAAGTTGCGCGACACGACAGTGATTGATAAGCATGGTCGCATGACGCGACATGTTTGATCCACAACTATAAATTGGACGTGAAGTGAAGCATTCAGACTCCTTAAAATTTCTTTCTCTCTCTCTCTCCCTCTCTCTCTCTCTCTCGTTCTATTATTGTCCTTATACCAAATACCCGAAGCCCGAAAACTATGCTCCATAATCAGTGTTAACCCGGATCACTGGTACGATACCCCTGTCCGATTGATCTGAAACTCATCAACGGATGTCAAAGTGCTGCCTGGATAAGGCTATACTTTGTTAACTACGTTGGTGTTTTGATCTCGTGATTATTGTTAAAGTTTGAATTGGGTTAATACACTAATATGTGTTGCATTGTGTGATTATTTGGAACACAAGCTTAATACCAGAAGGCTATAATAATCAAAACTCTAAATCTACAAAGTGAGTCATTCTCTTTTACTCAAATGATTTGCAAAACCCTATTTGCTTTCCAAGTTGTATGTATAGGGATTAAGTTTTTGTATTCTGAAATTACTACCGGTATGTGGGGTTTTGTATACACTACTAGTCCAACATTACTATTTGGACAAAGAGTTAGCCAATAGTAGGGACCACATTCACAGGAACTGCCACCGTGACAGACACTGATTTGAGTAATTGAAAGATATAAACAAATGTCAAAACCCTTAATGTTGTAATTATAACATTGTGTCTTTTTATACAAATGAATGAACTCACCAATATTTTTCGCTGATAAAATGCTTTAAACGCGTTTCATGTGACTTACTGTGAAAGTAAAGGAAAATGTTATGAAACCCTGAAGGCTTAAATAAAGTGGCCATGCTATTAGATAAAGAAAAGAAAACGTGTTTTGTCAAAATAGGGTTTATCCCTACAAAAAACTTTGTTAGTAATATGGGGTTTTTTCCCAGTTGTTTAATATTAAAATTTTGGTGTTTTACAACTCAGATATTTTTCTAACTACGGTCCTGATAAAATTTTTCGCTGCGAATTTAATGAATACCGGTACCACTGCTGTATTTGCTCACGGCTTCCGCCCAGGGTGAGGTCAGGGGTTTTGACAGGCAGAGTGCAAAAGAAATCTTGGAGAGGGAGGGATCGTGCACTTTTTCTAATTGTTTCCAGCTAAAACGTACGATTCTCTCCCGCTCTAAGTGTTGGGGAGTATTGGAATATAGTATTTAGGATTTTAGTATCGAGTCTATGAGCCTGATTTATCTCTATATTGTAACCCTATTGAATAGAATTTATTCAACCAGTTTTAAATTCTTTCAAGATATCTAAATATTAATAAAAGACTCCATTTAAATGCCACATGACATTCTATACTTCAATCTCACATTTTTTATTTTTACAAACAATTTATATTTTTTTTAATTCTAACTCCTATAAAATCTCAACAAATCTAAAAAGATAAATACAAATGTAAAACAAAATACTAAAACAAAATTGATGTAAATAAAAATAGATAGAGCTTATATTAACTATATAATTATTTTACTCTTTCAATATCAATATTATCGAGATGGTTTGATTTTTTTCCTTTGATTTTTTTCCTTTTTCAATAAAAAATTATAATCATAATAAGAACTATGTAATAATACAAATACAAAACAATAATTACAACTAAACATGAAAAGGCTTTCTTACTTTTAGTTACTTTATATATATTTTTTCCCAAATTGTTTGATACATTAATATATTAATCATTTTTATAACTAATAATATTAAAATAATAATATTTTTTATAATAATATTTTTATTGTTCATGCTATAAAATAATATTAAATAATAATATTTTTATACATATTATTAAAATAGTAAAAAAAAAAAGAAGAAGAAGAACTAGAGTATAAAAATATCAACAATTTGATTCAACCATACCAACTTAATAACATAGAATATATTATTTGGATAAAAACAACATATAACAACTAATAAAATATAACATAACATGTATAAAAACTTATAATTTTATTGATAGTATAACTTAACATACTAAAATTACTAGCAGATTATATAAATAAAGTATCAACTTATATTTGTAATATTATTTAATACTCACATTGGTGTAATAACCATGTGTGTTCAACTCGAACAATACACGGGTTTTCTAAAAACATAACATTTTTTTGTTATTAAGTACCGAATATTATATTTACTTAAGCTGGGTAGTGTAATACACGAGATACTAACATTGTGTGTGTATATACATATAATTCATTCAATTTAAAAAAAAAACATACAAACAATGGTTGTTGACTGTTAAAACTTATGAGAAAGTTGATGAGGAAGTTAAATAAATACTAGGTTTACTATGGATAATGGATTAACTATGCAGAAAGGTTATCTACTGCAATCAAGATTTAAAACGACATGAAGTTTTGGAGCATTTACATACATAACTATTTACATACATAACTATTTACATACATAATACATAATCATCATTACTTTGAAGCTAATATAAAGCACAACAAATCCACTTAAAGTTGAAATATTATTAAGCTTAGTTTATTTGACCTTTATTATAACTAAGCTTAGTATAAAAATAAAAAATCTCCCTCTCTCTCTCTCTCTATATATATATATATATACACAAATTATCTAATTATTAAAGTTTACGATCCGGTCCGGTTTTATATGGTCGGTTTTCGGTATAAATCATAAACCAAACCGTTCATTACGGTTTACAATTTTTGAAACCGAGTGGCCGAAAGTTAAAGAAAAAACCGATCGCGAAACCAAACTGGTGATTGTTTTGGACGGTTTCACAATTTGAAACCAAACCGTAAACGCCGCTAGTTATTTGACACATAATAAGTGGATGTAGTTTACGAGGGCAGATTTAACTACAACAGAAAAGAAAGTTTTGGTATTTTTTGGTAAGATTTTGGACTATCTTATGCAAACTACAGGTTAACATAGACTCAACCCATTTAGCTAAACGTATTCAGAAGCTCGACTTGAACATGTTAAAACTAAAACCTAAGCTCAAACCCGTAAATTTCATATCAAGTTAGTATCGTTAAAATTCACCCCTGATTTTGGTGGTGTATTTAAGACCCTTGTAAATGAAAAACTAAAAAGTAAAAACATCAAACGACAAGTCACTAACTTCCCCAAATTATATTCACTAAATTGGATCAAATATCACTACCCTCTGTCTACTTCTACAACACTTTTCATCCAATGATTCTATGAACAAATCACCACCATTCATGGCGGAATCAACCGCAATTCAATCATCTGCCACCGCCCCACCACTCCCATTGCTTCTAATTGTCATCCAATTGATCTCCTCCTCCATTTTCCACCTCCAATTTCCCATATCTGAGTTGCCCTCCAACTGTTCGATCCTTTGCCTCAAAGAAAACGATGAACACATTGGCTGGATCGAATCAGTACCCACTGATTGTGATTCTCCAATTGAGTTCCAAACGTATTGATCAAGTATTCCCGTTGGCGATTCTGTCCACAAATCTTGATCAATGTTGCAGTTCAATTGTTCGATAAACGGGTGTTTTAGAAGCTGCGTAGCGCCCCACCTCGCTTTCGGGTCCTGGATCAAACACTTGCTGATGAAATCCTTAGCTTCGTTTGATAAAACACCCGGCATATCCGGTGATTCGCCCGAATACGCAATCTTGTAAAGAACGGATACCGGGTCGGTTACGTTTAACCACGGTGAACAGCCCGTTGCCATCTCGATAACCGTGCACCCGAGTGCCCAAACATCAGCTGGAAACCCTTGTTCTTCGCCTCGTGCTACTTCGGGTGCCATGAACATTGGCGTCCCACGAATAGGCGCGTCCTCATTCGCCCACTTCGTGCAACCAAAATCCGCGATTTTGACACCACTTTCATCAACTAATATATTTGCCCCCTTGATATCACAATGCACTATACTATTTGAATGAATGTACACTAAACCTTGTAAAACTTGCATAGTGTAGCTTGATATTTGCACCTCATTTAATCGCGCACAATCTTGATTGTTTATCGCGTCGACAACTGTACCGCCGGGCATGTATTGCATCATTAAGTTGTACATGAACTTTTTATTTTCTTTAGTAATGTCACACCCTTTATAGGCCACTATAAAAGGACTATTTAAAATGGACAAAAACTGTTGCTCTCTTTGCAAAGTCTCCGACTGCGATACGACGGCTGATTTGACTGCGAAAATGTCTCCGGTGGTGGACGTGGCGGCGGACACGGTGGCAGAGGAACCACGGCCGAGAACATGGCCTCTGGTCCACCTCATGTTTGGTTTTTTTGGATGTGTTTTGAGAGGGTTGTTCACTTGTTATGTGGGTTAAATAAGGTGTTGAAAAGGTTAGTTATTTGGTTGGGTGGGAAGTTCTTAGGTGGCAAAATCTTGGCAGCTTTTTAGGCAGACCAAAAGGGTGTTTGCCACGTGTCACCATTGAGGTTAATTGTATGTATGTAAAGGTCAAATACAGTCCATACTTTGATATAACTTAAGGTAGATATTGAGATATTTTATGTTGATTTTTTATTCGTATCTTGTCGTTTTATAAATTTATAAATCATAAATAAAGAGATACATTTTGTTTCTATTTTTGTATAAGAAACAATACTCTCCATCCAACTGCTATAACATGTTAAGTACAACTAAGATATTATCTTTTTTCTTTTTAGTCTTTGCAATATAAAACACTAGATATTTTTGTTCATTGAAAAACACAATGGTAAATACATAAAAAAATGTAAGTTCAACTCATGTCTTTGTGTTTATTTTGTAAATACATAAATGAGTAAAATGCCCGGATAGTCCTTGTGGTTTGGTGAAATTTCACCTTTAGTCCCCAACTTTTCAGAATTACACTCTTAGTCCCTGTGGTTTGACAAGTTGTTACTCGGATAGTCCCTAAAGCGGATGAAGGATACTCGGATAGTCCCTGTGGTTTGACAAGTTGTTGCTCGGATGGTCCCTGTGGTTTGACAAGTCGTTACTCGGATAGTCCTTGTCATTTCACATCCACTTAACCAGAAAAACTAACCTCCATCCGGTTTGGGGACTATCCGAGTTACAACTTTTCAAACCACAGGGACTAAGAGTGTAATTTTGAAAAGTTAGGGACTAAAGGTGAAATTTCACCAAACCACAGGGACTAGCCGTACATTTTACTCTACATAAAAATAGCTTCATCATGCCCTTGTTTTTTTTTCTTTCTTTCTTCTGTGTTTATTGGTGTAATCATATGAGAATATACGCTATTATCATATGTAAATATACAGTATCACTTGAACGTCAAATACATATATAACAAGTTAAATTTGTTATTATCATCAGTAAATATACAGTATCACTCAAATGTCAGATACATATATAACAAGTTAAATTTGTTAAATGTACTCACTAAATTGATCCGTCGAGTTAAACCGATAATAGCAAGATTAATAATTTCGAAACAATAATAATAACACATAACTATTTGTGTGCTTTTCTAAAATCAAACCTTAGAACAAACTGGATAAGGAAGTCATTAAAGGTGAAAAAGTTAGTAGGTTTGATTTGAAGTTATGATTTGGAGTGTTCTACGTTTCTCCATAGAATCATTCACCACATTTTGGCTTCATTTTCTTGTAGCTTGCAAGTGAAGTATAAGTTTAATAACCTTTGAAGTATCAAATCATTTCGTTACTAATTCCTCTTTCATGGGTGGTTATTACTTCCAAATCAAGATTTTCTTTAATCATTTTAACCAAACACTCCCACCCCAAAAAATATATGGATAGGGAATTGTCGTTTTCGTATCTGGTTTGTTTACGATGTTTCGGTCATATTGGTATTGTCACTCGCTTTCATTTATGGATGTTTCGGTCATATTGGTATTGTCACTCGCTTTTGTTTATGGATTGAAATTAGACGGAGAAAAAATATATCATAGTCGCGATTCTTGTCTATGCGGTTGCAAGAATAACGAAGGTAAGAGTACAAGACATAAAAATATACAACATGAATATTTATAAAGGAAATTCAACTTATGATTTTTGAATGATTATAAAAAAATTAAATAACACCTTAAAAAGTACGAAAGGAAAAGTGACAATAACCAAGTATTTATGCGTGTCTCTTAAGATATTTTTCTTGATCATTAGCGGAATGCATTGTTTGGTGTGTGTTTTGTCACACTCAGTGCACGTGTTCACAACACCAAGTTCCTCCTATCTAAATAACAATTAGAGAAAAAAATAAATTCTAAGACATGTCTTAAAATAAAGACGATAAGAATGTTGTATATATAATTATGGTTATCAATATGTTTTGATTTCATTAACTTAATAACTTTATGTTTATTTTATTAACTACTAAAGTAGTAAAGTCATATAGTATTGCATACACTCTTTTAGTGAAACTAGTGGGAATTTCCGCGCCACACGGCGGGAGTTCGGCTGATATCGGTTCTGTAGGATCGTGAAACGACCTAACGAGTCGATCAGAAGAGTGCTCAGACAGAATCAGAGGCGGAATTCATTGATTCTGTCTTTGTTTAGCTTGTATTCACTATTAACTGTCTCGTTTATTGATCTAGAAGCAATTTACAGCACGTAGACACTTCGACAGAGCTTCGCTGTCGGAAACCAGAAGATTGTTACAAATGATTTCGCTCGAGTGTTATTTATAGAGTTGAGATTTCGCTTGAAAGAGGCACTTGAAATGGTGTTTGCCACTTTCAAGCGGAATCACACATTCAAGCGGAATCAGCTTAAAATAACACTCAAAACACTAAATTTCTCGTTATACGAGCCCTAATCTATCAGTTCTAATCTAAGACTCGAACAAAGATGAAGTCGACAGACAACTGCACCAACAGACTCCCCCTTGAATGTTGACGGAATCTTTAGTGAGAGTCTTCAATATGACGACTCTTCAATCTTGATCGGTCTTCTTCAGGAATTTCTCCTGGAATCATGTACCCGGATCTTTTCTCTAGCTCTAACCTCGTCAGACTCCCCCTTTCATCAAGCTGGGATTTTCAGACTGGAATTAGTTATCGCCTTTGAAATCAAATCCTGGCTTTAATTCAGTTCAGCTCAACACCTACACAATTCTCAACAAAACATAAGTTTTTACTTAAATCAATAAGAAAAACTTACTGGTATTAGTTACATCAAGTTCAAATTAATGACCCTGATTAACTAATCTCAAATTTTTTTTAAAAACAAATATCTTCATTTAAGCACATATTCTCCAACCCAAAGTTCATCCTGTTTAGCACTTGGAACTTTGAAAATCAGCTTTCCAACATCAGTTGTCGAAAATCTTTTTGGATTTTGAAATAAAGACTAAACTTCAAGACAAAACAATATAGAAATGCAGTAAGAAGTATTTACAGAGAATATTTTTGTGAGCTTGTGTAAGAGGATCATATCAGTTTATGTGACCAGTCACTAGCACCGTTAAGCTTTAAACATTTTCAGTTCTAAACGATTCACATAGATTGACGATATTGTTGTCCACTTAAACTCAATCTAAAAACTTTCGAAATGTTTACTGCTACGTTAAGTTATATTAATATTGCACTAAATTCTTATGGACCCCACGATCTCAGCATATCCCCTCATCATGCAATACACTGACTCAAGTAATGCCTTTAAACTTTTATCAACTGTGAATTATGCGAAAACAAAGCAAAATGTTTAAACATTAACAATCAGGTTGATACTTCCGTATACGCAGAGAAAGTCCAATGTTTAAACAAAATAAGAAAAATAAAAATAAGTTGAAGTTGTTTAGGCTTTAACCACCAGGTCGATACTTCCGTATACGCAGAGGAGGTCCAAAGCTTAAACGAAACACCAAAGAAAATAAAGCAGAACGTTTAGGCAATAACATCCAGGTCGATACTCACGTATACGCAGAGGATGTCCAATGCTTAAACAAAATAAAGAAATAAAACAAGTTTAAATCTTTGCAAAAACAAATGCACAATCACAGCGACTTATCAGCAAAGTTGTGAAAGTTCACAAACTTAACCAGTTTTATGTCTTTCGACAATCAGCGATTACTGAGTAGGCACACAATCAAGAAGGACAAAACTAAGTACTATGCTTTCAACCATGTTTCCCACTAGAACTAGGCTTTTTGCTTTATGTTTGTATCGTTATCGCAAATCTACTAGTCTAGCTGAGCCTACCGTCACATCTTTAGTGAGATCGTTTATCACATTTTATCTTTCCATTTCTTTAGCATGTTGTGACAGTCCAACTGATCTACTATCATTTCCTCTTTTCCACAACAAAACTCATTTTTTGCATTTTTCAATGTTTTTGGAATTTTCAAATTTTCTAATTTTTTTAAATATTTTTACTCCCCCTAAAATCAAAATATGTTTCAATTTGGATTTTCTTGGAAAATTTGAAAACAAACTGTACAAGTAAATTGACAAGATGATGAGAATTACTTCAATTCTCCATTCACTTGGCATAAACAATCAGAACTCCCCCTGACACCAAAACATTTTCCCATAGTGATCTCAAAACATGTAACAACTCTCATCAAAAAGTACTAATTATTACTTTAATTGACCAATAGGAAACCCTAATTAAGAAACCCAATTGATTCTGCACAAACCCTAAGATTTTCAGAAAAATCAGAATCAGGATCAGGGCCCCTAAAACTCAGGGGGGTATTTCCTAGTTACATTTATCCACATAAATAGCTGTCCAATTCGAATTTTCAGAAATCGTCGACTCAGCTGAGCTAGTCCCACACGTGGCAACCCTATGCCTAAAAATAGTTCTTACGCGGGCCGCGTAAGGTTAGCTTAAGATCTCACGCGGGCCGCCTGAGGGTCAAAATTCACCTATAAATACAGGAGATTGGGACTTGAATTCTGGCTTCAGAACGACGCTCAAATTCACTTTGTGCGCTGAGATAAGTTCTGTATACTCCAATTAACACACACAGGCACTAAATCGACGCCGCAATCAGGGTATTAGCACGATCGCTGCTACGATTCATTTTCCGATCGATCAATGTACTCAATGGATGTTTAAGTGCTGCCCACATTAGGGTGATGCTTTGTCATTAGTCGTTAATTCGACAGATGTTTAAGCATAGCACTTTGTCACTCGTTGTGATGGTTGATCTCGTGAGTTATCGTAAATGCTGGATTGATTACTAACCCCGAATTGTGTGCTTGTTATTGAATATAGCACTTTATGTTTATTTTAGAGTAAACTGCCATTTTGGTCCCTGTGGTTTGGCCAGTTTTGCCACTTTAGTCCAAATCTCAAACTTATTACATCCAGGGCCCTGTGGTTTGCATTTTGTTGCCATTTTGGTCCAAAATCCAAATTTGGCCAGATTCCCCACTAATAACCCTGTTATTTTGTCTTTACCCTCAGGGGCATTTTGGGGATTTTAAATTTATCATCTTCAGCATTATCATCAGTCTTCTCATTCCACAAAATAAACACAGACTTTGAGTCTGTACCCTCTACCTCTCTCGATCTCTTATATAGATACACACTTACAATTCAAATCAATACAACATCACACATAACTTTACCTAATCAAACACTCCCTCTCCCTCTCGATCCACTGGTCAAGATGACCGGAGCCGGGTATGGCGGTGCTCCGACGTCCCCTTTCTTCTCCGGTGAACCACACCCCCCTTTCTCTTCTGTTTTACCGGACGTACACCCCCCCCCCCCCTTGTTAATATCCGGCAAGCACAAAGGGGCTCCGGCTGAGCTCCAGCCGACGACATTCACAGCCAAACACCCCTGTTTCTTGCTGATTAACGGCCGACCACCACCACGGTCCAGTGGTGGTGCGACGACGAAGACAGAGACAAGAGAGAGAGAGAGAGACGAGACGGAGAGAGATGAGAGAAAGCAGCGGAGTTAGGTGGCGGCGCCGCCGCTACGGCGGCGGTGATGGTGGTCCGACAGGCAACGGGTACGGGTTCAAGACTGGTTCGACCCACGTTAGGGGCCTGGGTCAGTTACAGACGGCTTCGATTCAACCCGGTTCGGTCTCGGGTCAGGTTACGGGCCACGGTCAGTCGCGGTTTAGATGGGTTCGGGCCTGTAAGGTTGTAGACTTCATGTCGGGTTTTGGTCCATTCCATACCAACCAGTGGTGGTGGTTGAGGTTGGGTAGTAGCAGCGGTGGTCGGTGGTGCTTGTGGCGGTGGTGAATTTGGGGAAGGAGATGCCTTTTCTTGAAGATGATGTTCTTGATGATGAAGTTTGATGGTTGTTGTCTGTATTTTGAAGAGGATGTTCTTGATTTGTTGTTGAAGATGATGTTCTTGATTTGTTGTTGAAGATGATGTTCTTGATGATGAACTTTGATTTGTTGTTGTCTGTGTTTTGAAGATGATGTTCTTGATGATGAAGTCGATTAAGAGTGTTTGGGATTTATAATCTGGGTTTGAAGATAAAGAGGTGGTGTTTGGGATTTATAATCAGAGTTTAGGGGGTGTTTGGGATTTATAATCAGTTTAGGGGGTGTTTGGATTAATAATCATTTACAATAAAACCAAAATGACAAAAATACCCCTGGAGATAAGGACAAAACAGGGGGGTTGAAATTGGGAATTCTAGTCAAATTTCACTTTTGGACCAAAATGGCAACAAAATGCAAACCACAGGGCCCTGGATGTAATAAGTTTGAGATTTGGACTAAAGTGGCAAAACTGGCCAAACCACAGGGACCAAAAAGGCAGTTTACTCTTTATTTTATTAACTACTAAAGTAGTAAAGTCATATAGAATTGCATACACTCTTTTAATGAAACTAGTGGGAATTTCCGCGCTACCCGGCGGGAGTTCGGCTGATATCGGTTCGGTTAATTACGATATCAACATTCGCTCTAACAATCTTCCAAAGATATGAACACATGTTTTACATCGATAAAATAATCGGTTTAAATAAACTCGTATCAAACATTGTTATATAAGAAATCATATTCTATTATGAAAAGGGTTAAAAAAAAATTGGGCACAAGTAAGATTCAATCTTTAAGCAGATAATAAATAAACAATTGTATAGAAAAAAATAGAGTAAATTATAAGTTTTGTCTTTTATTTTTACACCAAATTGCAGGCGTTGTCCTTTAGCGCAAAAGTTGACAAGTTTTGTCCTTAATGTTCCAAAATCTTGCACGTTATATCCTTTAGGCAAACCCAGTTAGATTTTTTTGGTTAAATCTGGTCATGTGCTTTGCACATGAAGACATTATTGCCACTACAAGAACAATGACCATTTGGGACTAAATTATGAGGGACTGATCTATCAGTCTCGGATACATAGTATCTGAGACAAATTTATTAGTTACTAATTGTATTAGAGACTGATTTTTTTGTGACTGATGTCCGTGACTAATAATCAGTCCTTAATACTTGGACAACTTATCTAAGACTGAATTTTAGTCACAAATATGTTTGTCTAAAAATAAATTTTGAAGGGAAACTTATTGGTTACTGAAATTCAGTCCTAAATAACTGACCCCGTTAATAAAAATGGTCCCATTTTATTGGTCACTAATATTCAGTCACTAATATATTGACACCGAGGGACTAAACTATGAGGGACTAATCTATCAGTCTCGGATACGTAGTATCTGGGACTAATTTATTAGTTACTAATTGTATTAGAGGTTGATTTTTTTGTGACTGATGTCCGTGACTGAATTTTAGTCACAAATATGTTTGTTTAAAAAAAATTTTGGAGGGAAACATATTGATTACTGAAATTCAGGCCTAAATAACTGCCCCCATTACTGAAATTTAGTCTCTAATGATTTTTTATAGACAGGAGAAATAATCAGCCCGAGCTTTGTTTATTGAGGTTGTGAGGCTTAATGAGTATGATATTTATGTAATGTTTATTTAATACAAATGAATAATTATTTATGAATAATTATTATCATAATATAATACTTCAATACAATAAGTATTTTATATACATATTATGTTATATATAAAAAAATTATAAGCTAAAAATTATATAAAAACTTATAAATATAATTAAACTATTTAATAAATAGTAAATACGCGAAAGCGAAGCTTGAAAACCTACTTACTAGTCAGGATCAGGCCTAGTCGAGTTCGGGCGTGTCTTGCAAATGGGCCAAGTCGAGCCCGTGCTCGGCTTGTTGGTAGTTCTTCAAGCTCGAGTTCGGCTCGTTTAGCATCTATTAATTAATATATTGAATAGAATAATATAAATAATAGGCTCGTTTAGGCTCGCGAGCTCGATAAGTGAAGCTCGAGATCGTCTACTAAATAATAGACTCGTTTAGGCTCCCCCCAAATCGATCCACTGGCACTCCCCCAAATCGATCAATGAGCCCTCCCCCAAACCCCACGGCGCTGCCAGATTGATTCAACCCAGCCACAGTGGCTCACTCGCCGCCACGACCTGCAGCCTTCGGAGTCAACTTACCTCCTCAGTCGATCGCGCGC
Source organism: Helianthus tuberosus (assembly GCA_030545235.1). NCBI lineage: Eukaryota > Viridiplantae > Streptophyta > Magnoliopsida > Asterales > Asteraceae > Helianthus > Helianthus tuberosus. The sequence goes on along the minus strand of CM060364.1, from coordinate 79,736,491 downwards.
CGCACCTCGTCCGCTGCACCAGCTACCTTCCTTTTCTTCTGTTTTATTGTTTTGGTTTTCCTATTTTTGTGGTAATTGAACACATTAGGGTTTCGTTGGTTTTATGGAATAAGTATATGGCAAAAATATGGGGTGACAAGATCGACCTTTTTGAAATTTATTTAACGTTTTAGGTTTCTTATTTTGTAATTTTTAGGTTTATGTAATTTTATAAATATTAATGAAGTTGTATGTTTTTTTTATAAATGTTTGTGTGATTTTTTTAAATTTTTTGTATTTTTTTTAAATTTTTTGTATTTTTAAATTTATGCACTTGGATCCGTGTGTTTGTGGCTGGGTTAATACTGGCCGTTGATATTGAGTGTGATCAATGGCAAAGAGAACCTTAATACCTTCTTTTGATCCGTGTGTTTCCTTTACCCTCCCTCCCATCTCACTTCTCTGTAACTTAATCATAATCACAAATGAAGAACACACATGCCTACACCCTTATCTCCTTCAAATCCTCAGAACAACCTCAGCCACACCCACAAACGGCAGAAAGGAGACCTGGTGATGGTTCCCGCGGAGTGATCCCTCTCCCACCTTCACCACCTCCGATTCCCCTTCACCCTCTCCGATCCACCACCATCTCCACCTTCGCCGCCCTAATCACCATCATCGAACACTGCCCTTAACCACCGTCGCCGCCTCACTCCGGCATCACCATCTTCATCAACGCACCAGACCACCACTCTCAGCCGCTGAAACACCTCCATCCGCCATCTCAGCCGCTAAACCACCACCGTTCACCGCCTCCACTACCATTCTCGGTCTGATACTGTTCAAATTTCGGTTCGATTCATGTATGATTTTCGTAAAATTTTCAAGTTGGGTCAGCCGAGTTGAGTTGTGATAATGTTATATTTTTTGGACCGTTCTACGACCTCGAAAAGTCAGTCAAGGACGTTCATCTTCATATGTAAAGGCGGAATCAATGCATACGAAGTTACAACAGCTATTCTCTTTAATTTCTTCTCTTTTATTGCTTTCTGATTACAATTTGACAGAGTTTCGTTCCACAAGCAATGATCCAAGTCTTACACAAATGAACCACACAACCCCTATATATAAGCATGTAGATTTCGCTTGAACTGGTTTGAAGCGAAATCATGTCCTGTTGATTTCGCTTGAACTGATTTCAAGCGAAATCTTCATGTTAAACATATCCAAACCCTAATTAATACCCTGTTGTGTGTACATTCAACCTATCTAGACACAAGACTTGATTATGACGTAATCAACAGACATTTAGTGCACCAACAGACTCCCCCTTGGATGTTGATGAAGTCTTTGGCTTCAAGTCTTTGTCTTTAACAATCTTCAAACCTTGTAAAAACTTTTCTCAATCTTTATCTTCAACTTTTAAACTTCAAACTTCAATCTTTCCTTTGACCGTTGACCCAGACTCCCCCTTTCACAGACTCCCCCTCTCAATATGCTAGAATCTGAGATATCTGGTTCAAGCTTTGACATTTAGCTTCCGTGGAAATTCCTGAAACCTGCAATCACTCATCCAACTATAAGTAACAACATTTAAAACTTTCAGATAATGTAATCTGACAATTCAAACCTTCTATACCACTTCTCATAAATTTGGCAGTTTCATCGAATCGTATCGGAAACTAGCTCTATAACAATATAAGCATCCAATTCCCCCACAGTTAATCATCCAAGTCCAACTTAATGACCTTGGAGATATCACAAACTGTTTTTGATTTTTTTTTTTAATTCAAGTTTCAAATTAATGAACTTGTTTTATTTTCAGAAACACGATCAGCTTACTTAGATTTTGAAACTCAGCACTCAGACATCGGTTGTCGAAAATAAAGCATAATCAAAAATCTTTTTGTATTTTCTGAAAATATAAAGCAATAACGAAATATGTACAAACATATTCACAGACAATATTTTTGTTTGAGTATGCGTCAGAGGATCATATCAGTTTATGACAAGTCACAAGTACCGTTGAGCTTAATAACACAATAAGAATTAAACAATTCACTTAGATTGTCGATATACTGATCCACTTAAATTTTCATACAAACTTCAACTGATTCAGGATACGAATTAGGTGTATTAAGAACTTAAACCCATTCATGTGTCCCACCTCTTGAATATACTCCCGTATCCAGATCCCAATATTCAGTCTTACAGGTAATTATAACACAAATGATATCTGTAAGGGGTTAATAAATTATGAAGAATCATGAGAGCTCAGGTCAGAACTACCGTTCAGCAGAGAGATCATGACTCAACTTGGGTGTGTCCCCTTTAGAGGATATTTTTTACAACAACATTGCTAAGCAATTTTATTGTCTTATCATATATGCTGAGGGTTTATGCTATGTTTCAAGCATTTGCAGAAAGTATTATTCGAGGACTAGGTCAGAACTACCGTTCAGCAGAAGTCCCGGAATAATACCCCAGACATCATTGAGTATAAAGACCTAGTATATCAGATTATGAGACCTTTCAAACGAGATTTCAGGGGTTACCTATATATCCAAGTAGTGTTCCCCACAAAATAAGCAAGTGTGAAATTTAGGTTTATATCCCGAAAAAGTTTACTAAATGTATAAAAACCTACCGACACATCCACGGTGAGATCGTTTAACACATTTAAACTTTCCAATTCTTTAGCGTACTGTAACTGTCTACTGATGTACTATCATTTCCTCTTTTTACGCAAAACTCAATTTTTTTAATTTTATCATGTTTTTGATTTTTTCAAAATTTTCAAATGTTTTTGTATTTTCTAACAATATTTCTCCCCCTAAAATGCAAAATCATTTAAAGAAAAATTTGACAACCAACACTGATAGCTTTGTCTCGCCATCCATTTTCTGTTTCAAGTGCTCTGATTTGCAGAAAATATAACGTACCCCCATGATTTACAACCCATTGATCTTAACAGTTTGAAAACCGTTTTTCAATCTGATGAAAGTAATCATGTTTGTTCAGCCGTGAGGGTTTCGGCATATTCAATCAACATACATTCAGACAAAATTAAAAACAAACATATTTTTGGTTTTTCAAATTTTAACAAACTTAAAAACATATTTTTGGTTTTTAATTTTTCAAATTTTTAGGGTTTTGAAAATATTGTTTATTTATGTACAGAAAATTGATAAACTCCCTGTTTAACCAAACCAGGGTCCTGCAACCTCTTCCTGTGCCAGGTTGCTCCAACTACCATTCTCACAATCTTCAGCTTCGTTGAGCACCTGCACATTCAAACTTTATCAATTATTTGAACAATTTAGCCCAGGTCTGTTGGACCTTAGGCATTTCAACACAATAATGTTCATTCAATTTTGGAAACTCTTTGTCACTTAAAACTTGTTCAACTTTGACTTCAACTTTCTCATCTTTTTCCAACGTCACTTGTTTCTTTATACTCCACATTTGACCTTCCGGAGTACCTCTTTTGTAAAAATTTGTCTCTTTTTGAACCTTTTGATTTTGAACAACATTTTTAGGTTTCCAAAACTCTTGAGGTTTTGTCATATCAACAGATGTTCTCCAACTCTGTGTTGTTCTCAATCTGGATGTGTGATAATTCCAGGTCTGTCTTGAATCGAACCTGTTCGGGTTTGGTTTCCAATTTTGATTTGAAGCAAACTTGTTTGTATTGTACCTCCAAGTTTGTTTCAAATCAAATCTGGTTAACCTTGGTTTCACAGCCTCAGATTTATGTTTTTCAACATCAACAGGCTTTGGATTTGGACACTTTCTTGCAACATGTCCAATCTGATCACATTTAAAACACACTTTCTTTGAAACATCCTTGGCCTGTTGTTGTTTCTTTTTCATAGCATCAAACTCCTCATTAGACTGTCGTCCAAATTTGAGTTTTTCCTCTTCTTTCAAACTTTTCCCTTGAACAAAATTCATCTTTTGTTGCAAATTTAGTTTTTTACTTTGATTCTAATTCCGTTTCTTTTTATAACCCAAACCAGCCTTCATGTTTTTCTTCTTAAAACCAGGTTTGTTATAAAAAGATTTATGACCTTTACCAGCAAACTTTGGAATATCAGACTTCTCAATCTCAACCATTTTAAAAACTTGATCGACCTTCTCTGAAATCACATTCTGAATCGGGAATACAACATCTAAGAATAATTTGTCCGATCCAATCATGGTATAAACCAATCCTTTTGAATCATCATTCAAATTTTTCTCGGATTTTGTGTTTTTCAGATAACCATCATAAAGATTTCCTTCATCTTCATCCTATGATTCAGACTTACCTTCTGTAGACTCATCTTTCAAAACGCTTTCAACAACCTTACTTACCACCTCTGAATCATTAGCATCATCAGATTTGGTGTAAGTCACATCGATACTTTCAGGTAACTGGTCAGCTATGTTCAAACCCTTTGCCACCTTTTCCTCATCATAAAAAGTATAATTGTTTCTCAATGGTGGTGGTACCTGATGAAATTCTGAACCAATACCCTTTTTGTAATTTTCAGTATCTTTGTCATCTGGTGTGATGTTGAAAATGCGTTCGAGAATGTACGAAGAGTTATGATAACTTTGAAGTTTTGTAACAACCTTTTCTTTTTCAGCCAAGACTTGTTTAAGATTTGTAATTTCATCAACACATTTGTTTAATTCAATTTGCTTTTCTTTAAACTGTCTCTCATACATTTCTTTGGTTGTTAAAGTTTCAGACAATCTTTGATCAAAACTTTTGACTTGGCTCTTCAAAGTATCATAAGCTTCTTGTACTCTCTGACTCGACCACTTTAAAGAATCATACTGTTTTTGTAAATCTTGAAATTTCAATTCTTTTTCAACACAATCGACACATTTTGTAGAACACAGTTGTCTATAAACATCATTATCTTTTTCAAGACCTTGACATTTCTGTGTCAAATTTTCAACTTTTAGTTTCAAAATTTCTTCTTTTTCAATCATATCTTTACATTTTGTTATGAAACCATTTTCAAGTTTAAATATATCATTGTCTTTTGTTTTTATGATGTCATCTTTTTCAGTACAGGCTTTGCACATTTCTATACAATTCCTGCACTTGTTTTCTTTTTCATCAACCAATTCAACATTCGATAGATCAGAAGATTTTCTAACCTCAGTCTCATTCAGCACCGATTCTTCTAACTCAACTTTCTGATCTTGCTCTTTGTTCTCCTCTTTCTGAGCTTCTTCATTTTTCTGCACTTCTTCAGCTCTCTGTTCCTCTCCAGCAAGCTTTGCAACAGTCTTCACTTCTTCAATCATCTTCTTCAGTTCTTCTTCTTTTCTTTTCTTCAGTTCTACCACCTTCGGTAAACTTGCTTCAAAAACTTCTTTTAACTTGTTCATCAAATTCGGCAAATAGCTTTTATCAGAAAGCCTTCTTGTGTTGAAAGTGCCTTCACTTGGAAACACATTGGTTACAGCATCAAAATCCACTTTTGATGGATCAACTACTAGATTACCCTGTGGATCCATGTAACACTCTAGTTCTTCATTCCATCTCTTGGCTCTTTGTGCTTCCTTAAATGGTTCAGACAATTTTCCAATCTCCCATCTCGCACTGTCTCTTTTCCACCAATTATCATGATCATTATTTGCAACAAATGCATATCCAACTGCATCTTCTTCAGGTAGAACCTCTTGACTCCAGTCATACCCTTCATCGTCATATATAACTGCAAGAGCCCTTGATCTTTCTTCTGGTTGCTTTAATCTTGGTGGCTCAGACTTGTTCTGATGGTAAATCGCCTTCCTGTAGTAATCTTCATTGAAAGGGTTCTCCGATTCATTAGCATAAGCGTTTCGACATTCTCGTTTGAAGTGACCCTTCTACTTACACTTGAAACAAGTCACCTTTGATTTATCAAACCCCAACTTAGTAGATGCACCACCAATTGACTTTCTCCCCGTGATTTCCATGAACCGCTGTGCCCGACGAACCGCACTGGCCATGCACCATCTTATATCCATTAGTTCCATCTCCTCGGGGTCAATCTGATCGTAATCTTCTTTTGTCAGATTTGTGTTGCCAATTTTCCCAGCTACCAACCCTTCATACGATTCCAATACCGATGCTAAGAAGATCATCTGCTGCTTGGCCGATTCCTCATCAAAATTCTGAGCATTCTTCAAATCAATTGCGATATTACACTGGAATAAATTCTTTGAAGCAGATTGATCAGAAGTTGTTGAAGAAGATCCACTGTGAAAACCACTGTGAAGACTTTCATTTTTCACTGAACTTGAACTTTCTGCAGAAAATGCTGTTCTTGGAGACCCAACCTGCGGTACTCTGTAGTAAAGCTCTACATTCTGCCGATAAGCTGGATTGTTGACTTTAGATCTCTTTATCTCCAACTCATGACTTTCAAGCTTTTCAATCAACATATCCAATTTCAAATCTTCAGGCTTGATTGTATTTTTCATCATTAGAGCGAAGTATTGCCACTCTTGATCATTTGGCAATGAATCAAACAATTTATCCACCAGCTCCTCTTCAGAAGGTAAGATTTGATGTCTGATCAGCTCCATTTTCAGATGTCCGAATCTCTCAATCATTTTACAAACAGATTCATTTTTCATACAATTGAATAAATCAAACTCTTTACGCAACAATTTCTTTTTGTTTTTAACAATTTCATTACTTCCTACACATTTTCTCTCTAATGCTTCCCACAAACTCTTTGAAGTCTTTTCTTGTTCGAACAATGAAATAATATCTTCTCTTACTGACTGTTTGATCAATGTTATCATTCTATATTTAGCCACAACATTTTTTATATCTTTTTCTGTAAAATCTTTTGGTTCTATTAACTCTCCTCCCTCTTTTACAGGTTTATTGTATCCATCTGTCAGTTTTAACCAGCTTTCAGTAGCAAAGGCTTTTACCCAACCCTCAAATCTATTTTTCCACCAGTGATAATCTTCCACTTTCATTAGCTTTGGTGGCTTCTGTTGGCTCCCGTACATGTTCTCAAACTTCAAATTCTCCGAAATCTCTTTTGAATATTCTTTCATCTCAGATCTTCTATCTGACGATTCGGAAGTGAACGCGTACATATCGCTAAACGGGTTTATGAAAATATCATCCATCGTGAACGTACCTGAAAAAATCAGTCAAACACTTAGAAAATTTTTAGGTTTTGAAAAATCAGCATGTTCAAACGAAATTCCTTGAAATGAAATGACTTCAAGCGAAAACAACCCTATATAACTTGTTCAAGCGAAATCTGTTTCAAAGTGTTTCAAGCGAAATACTTCAATCCAATTTCGCTTCAAATGATTTCAAGCGAAATCTGAAATTATAAGACTAACAGTTTCAAGCGAAACCCAGATGAACAATTTCGATTCAAGCGAAAACCACAAGATCTGTTTCGCTTCAACTGATCTCAAGCGAAAACCAAGTCCAGATCTGATTCAAGCGAAATTAACAGAGAATCAATTTCGCTTCAACAACTTCAAGCGAAATCCAACCTAAATATCTGATTTTGAAGCGAAATCAACTACACAATTCGAACACTTTCAAGCGAAATCTAGTTTTAGGTCATTTTTCACAAGATTTAATCTGAATTTTAATCCGAAACTTTGTAGGCTTTGTTAAAACACTGTTTTACACAATATACTCGAAAATCAGACCATTTCGACCGTTGGAACTTGTTCAGATCTGAAAAATATAAAAAGAAATGAGTAGAAATGAGAGAAATCGGTAGAATCAAGCTGTAGTAGTATGAACTCCTCGTCCTGAGCTCTGATACCACTTGTTGGACCGTTCTACGACCTCGAAAAGTCAGTCAAGGACGTTCATCTTCATATGTAAAGGCGGAATCAATGCATACGAAGTTACAACAACTATTCTCTTTAATTTCTTCTCTTTTATTGCTTTCTGATTACAATTTGACAGAGTTTCGTTCCACAAGCAATGATCCAAGTCTTACACAAATGAACCACACAACCCCTATATATAAGCATGTAGATTTCGCTTGAACTGGTTTGAAGCGAAATCATGTCCTGTTGATTTCGCTTGAACTGATTTCAAGCGAAATCTTCATGTTAAACATATCCAAACCCTAATTAATACCCTGTTGTGTGTACATTCAACCTATCTAGACACAAGACTTGATTATGACGTAATCAACAGACATTTAGTGCACCAACAATATTTTCGTGTCAATTTAATTGTAAATATTGTTAAATGTAGGATTTGGTCTCGGCTCGAAGACGGGTCAACAAGATTTGGTCTCGGCTCGGAGACGGGTCAACAAGTCAGCTGGGATTCGGGCCATATTTCGGGTCTCGACTCAACCTCCTTTCAGCCGGTTCAAGTTTTGGTTCGGTTCAACGGAGTATGTCTTCCGGTTCGGGTTCATATTCAGTTCGGATAGAGACGGACAACGAGTCGGGCCAACCCGATGAGATGTCACCGGAGCCGTACGGAGATCACCACGGGAATCCTCTCATTTCATTCGGTATACTTTCTGTTCGTTTTAAATCCTTTCCGTTTGTTTAATCCCTTGCAATATCATTAATTTTCGATGGTAACAATCATTCACACTAAACTGTTAGTTCAAAAAGAAAGAAAAATATATATGTATGATGTTGGTCACTGTTTTGGTTTAAAGAACAAAGAAGAATGGCCTATTGTTGTTGATGACTTTGTTAATTAAAGGTGAGGGCTACTGGTTCTGTTTGTTTCTTTTTTTTCAAGACCAAGTTAACCAAACAAAACTTTAGACAAAAGTAATGAGAATTGAACTTTTTCACAAAATAAACCCCAGCCCAATGGCTGAGGTTGTTGCTGTTGAACGAAGGGCACATGTATATAAAAAACATGAGCACATGTATATCAAAAACATACCAGAGACAATCATCTTGGTAAGGTAAGAACTGTAAGATATTGTTATTTGGTTGGTGTTGATGTGTTAAACATACTAAACTAACAATAGTTTATGGTTTGTGCAATAGTTTAGTCTTGGTATTTATTTAATCCGGTCACTTGTTTTGTATTGTATTAGGAAGTTTATTAATAGATTCTTGCTTAGAAGAATTTTGAAGTTTGGGATTTTGGGCTTATTAAGTGCTTCTTACGGCTACTATATAATCTCTTTTTTTTGGATATATTTCATTATACATGCAGCAAATTTAGTTCTACATAAAACTTTGTGTTTTTGTATGTTGTAATATACAACATTTACTAATAACTATAGTGCATCATGTACTCAGGTTACTTGGAGCACCAATGAATCTGAACACGCCAATGACAAAACAACGAAGATGGAAAATTGGAAGAACTCGTGGCAACCATGACAAAACCCATGAAGACAATGACTTAGAAGTATTATATTATCTTGGTTGTTTTTGTTAATCTGTGTTCTAGAACTCTCAAGTTATAGATCTTTACATTTTTTATTTGTTGACATGTATGTATTAATATATCTAAGCACATTTCCTCCATAAATTGTGAATTCGTAGAAATTTGTAATTTTTTTTTGGTATGATTTGCTTACATTTGGTTTGAGACATTATTGGTGATTAGTGTTAATACTTTCAATAAATATAACAGAGACTAAAAAAAATGCTATATGAGAATGATTTTTTAGTCTCTAAAATAAGTAAATTATGGACTGAAACGACGTGGTATTAGGAACTAATTCTCAGTCTCTGAAAACTTTTTATTTGGTACTGATTTAACATGGGATCATGAACCTAATGAAATGTATTAACGACCATATTGATATGTTTAGAGGACAGATTTTTAGTCCCTAAAGTTATACATTAGGGACTCAAATATCATAGTATCCAAGACTGATTTGCAGTCACTGAAAAAATGTATTAGGGACTGAAATGACGTGGTACCAGAGTACAAATTAAAGACTAAATTTTTATATATCAGAGAGTGATCGTTAGTTCCCATTGGCATTATATAATATACACTAATTTTTAGTTACGAAAACCACTATTTAGTACTAGGTATCCAGGACTAGCTAGGGACTGGCAAATCAGTCCCTGATAACCATTATGGACTGATTTTGATGCATTAGAGACTGATTTTTGAGTCTCTAATACTCACTTTTTTTGTAGTGTGCCATATGCCTTGCACATGAACGTGTACCTGGGAATGTGATTTGCAATTTTTTTGGTTAAATCTAGTCATGTGCAAGGCACATGATCAGATTTAACCAAAAAATCTAAGGGGCTGTTTGGTAGCCTCTTAATGATTATTCAGATGCTACCTCTTAATGGTTTAAAACCTCTGAATGAATAAGAGGTAACCTCAAGTCTGAATGGTTAAGAGGTAACCTCTGAATGGTAAATCACACATGTCACATTCTTCTACCTTCTCATTGGTAAAATTCTTAATGGTTCCTTTAAGAGGTAGCCTCTTAATGACCATTCAGAGGCTACCAAACAGCCCCTAACTGAGTTTGGCCTAAAGGATATAACGTGCAAGATTTTGGAACGTTAAGGACAGAACTTGTCAACTTTTGCGCTAAAGGGCAGCGCCTGCAATTTGATGTAAACATAAAGGACAAAAGTTGTAATAAAAATAACATTGCTATTTATATTTTTGTTATATATTTAGACTAAGCCATTAGCAGGGCCTATCTTCACATTTTTTGTTTAATTGGATAAGCAATAAAGTTGATTGTGTTATGACTGCATCCATTATTAGTGACTATCCACATTTCTAACTACCATGTCACATTTATGTTTGTATTAATATTATAGTCTATATATGGTGGATCATGTATATTGTATGAGAAACATCAACAAGAATAAGTTTCTTACATTCTCCATTTTCTCTTTGTCTCCATAATCTCTATAATCTTAGTTCATATATTTATATATACTTTATATATTGTTGCTATTAGGTCGTTGTTTTACAACACGTTATCAGCACGAGAGTGCTATATGTTTTTGGCCGCCTTCACTTTGATGTGGATTAATTTCCAGCTGGAATTAATCTTTCACAACTATGAGAAAGGAACTGACGAATCAAAGTTGAAGATGGGTTGCACTTAAGCGATGGAAAGTTGGAAACGTAGAGAGGTAAAAACTACCACCTCTTTTTATTATTCTTAAAAAAAAACAAATGGTTGGGACCATGCGTGGAATATGTTTCTCCTATTAATTCACAATTCAATTCAAGTAAGTGTTAAAATCCCTTTGACATTAGATAAATTAATTCCTTTAAGTATGTTTTGGAAGTACTTAGAAAACAAATAGTAATAATAATAATAATAATAATAATAATAATAATAATAATAATAAGATCTTTGTTTTGCGTATAATCTAGCGGCTTGGGCAATAAAGCCGTCATAATTTTCGGACAAGGTAAAGTAACCGTCTCAAGAATTGCATGCGTTAGTCATATTATAACTCATTCATTAAATATACAATTATATTTTAGTTAATTAATATTAAAAAAATGCTATTATGATATTGTTGTTACAAACAATTTCTTAAGTGTATGGTTCGCAAACTTTATTATTTTAAATATGCATTTTATTGAGTTACTTAATTTTGTAGGTTTTGTTAATTATTATAAATAAAAGTGTGTTTTGGATTCAATGGTAAATTGATGATATAGTGACATGTAAAAGTTACTTTACCTCAATATTAAATGGTGGTTTATATTATAATTATCATTCTACTAAAAAGATTCTTTAAATTGCAAGGTTTTTTTTTGTTGCTTGTCGTCTATTTTACTTTATATAAATATTACATGGTTTTATAGACATCAAATTATGAATAAATATCATATTTTAATGGTATTATGAATCTTGTGACTATATATTTAGTATTAAAGTCATCATTTTAATATGGATAATTGATAAATATGTGTTTTTAGGAAACTGATTTTTATTTCATATACGATTGTGTACATAGTTATATTACATTATGGTTTAATGATTCTTATACGATTCATATACTCGGTGACACTATATGATTAAAACCTTTATATTTGTTTAGAAAACCTATGTAATGTATTATATAGTTATGCAGTTAACACATTATCTTAAGAAAATATATAATGTGTATGTATTACATTAAACATTTTAATAGTGTTTTTGATAAATTCTTCACATTTAACCATGATTAGTAAGGAAAATAAAAAATATATATTTTATTGTATTGTATTTGATGAGAAGGCATCTTATATCAATTATATATTGTACAATTTGACTTTGTACATTATTTTTAATATGCCATTGTTTATGTATTGTCGCAACCCCCGCCCCCTATCTGTCCTGTGAACGGGCGGCCGCGAGAATCAGTATTGGTGGTATCGGTATTTATCATTTTGGCAGCGGAAATTTCATCAGGACCGTAGTTAGGAAATATTTTATCAGAGTAAATACCACGCTTTTATAATATTAAACATATTGAGATAAAACCCAAGTTTTCATTACAAATATTTTCATAGGGAAAATCCCTATTTTATTGAATAAAACATATTCTTTTATTTAGGTAACTTTTATAGCCACTTTTCCAAACCTTCAGTGCTGTCCAGCTAACTTCTAGTTGGCTTTCACATTTTGTTACCTGAAACGCGTTTAAAAACATTTTGTCAGTGGGAAAATACTGGTGAGTGAATCCCAGTTTAATCAAGAAGAATTTTATCAATTTTCACAGTATTGAGAGAGATTACAATGTTTACATCTACACAATTACTCATTCAGTACTGTCAATCCTGACTGGTGGGTCATATTACCCATTGGCTAACTCTTTGTCCAATGGTAACGTGTTCCACATTTTGTATACAAAAACCCAACATACCGGCAGTAATTGAAGAATTACAAAGACTCAATCACTGCTTAATCGTATTGTAAAATATTTAAGGTTTTGTAAAAACAGTTTACAAAAAGGAGATTACTCACATTGCTGTCTAAGATTTCCTTTAAGGGTTTCCAGGTAGTTATCTAGTAATTACACAAATGTACATGTGTAAGTATAATAACCCAATATTTACATTAGCAATACCCTCCCTGAGACGACATTTTAATGACTACGTCGGGCAGAACCACGACAGCTATTACGGAACCATGGATCAATCGGGCAGCGTATCGTAATCGGGGTTATGATACTTACAACGGAGCAAAACTTCGTTATTTAGGGGGGTATTATGCCCGGAGATTATGTTATCTATGCAGAAATTCGAGAGAGAAAGCGAAAATGAACGATCGGAACTGAAGGCCGAAGCCATCTATTTATAGGTGACCTTTCACCTTCCCTCGCGGCCCGCGTAAGAGAAGGGAGAGGCCTACGCGGCCCGCGTAGTAGGGTAAGTAGGCCCTAGCTATGACTGGCATCGAACTAGCTTCAACACGCGTTTGACATGTGGCGGCACCGGGTGCAGCCCTGACTCCAAGCTGTCGCACCCCGCATAAGAGACCTTAAGGGTCTACGCGGCCCACGAGCGACACATAAATCTTGATTTTATTTTATTTTTGCAAAATTAAAGGTATTTTAGGCTCGGTTTTCACATACGGGGTACATATTAAGACATATAAGGGCATTTTAAATATATTAGGGGTGTCGAACATATTTTGGAGGGTTGTTATATCCTCTCCACCTTGTTTTAGAGCTCGTCCTCGAGATCTACTGGAACAAGTGTGGATATTTCCTTTGCATTTCTGATTCAAGCTCCCATGTGTATTCTGGTCCTCTTTTGGAGTCCCATTTCACTTTGACCAGAACTAATCTCTTATGTTTGAGATTCTTAACTTTCCTGTCTTCTATCTGTAGAGGCCTCTCTACAAATTTTAATTGTTCATTTACTTCTATATCTTTAAGAGGTACTACTAGTGATTCCTCAGCTAAATATTTCTTGATATTGCATACATGAAATACATCATGTATTCCTGCCATTTCCTCTGGCAGTTGTAGCTGATAGGCTACAGGTCCTATTCTTCTAATAATCTCAAAAGGTCCAACATACCTGGGGCTTAGCTTTCCCCTTTTGATGAATCTTACCACTCCTTTCCAAGGAGAGACTTTCAATAACACTTTATCTCCTACCTGAAATTTTAATGGTTTTCGTCTGTTATCAGCATAACTCTTTTGTCGATCACGTGCTGCTTTCAGTCGTTCCTTGACTTGAATGGTTTTGTCTGTCGTTTCTTGCACTATCTCAGGTCCAGATAGTTGTTTTTCTCCAATTTCTGCCCAACAAACTGGCGTTCGGCACTTTCGTCCATAAAGTGCTTCGAATGGTGCAGCATTGATACTTGTGTGATAACTGTTATTATAAGAAAATTCTATCAATGGTAAGTGATCGTCCCAATTACCTCTGAAATCAATTACACAAGCTCTAAGCATGTCCTCCATTGTCTAAATTGTCCTTTCGCTTTGTCCGTCCGTTTGAGGATGATAAGCGGTGCTTAGATTTAATTTGGTTCCCATTGCTTTTTAGAAACTTGTCCAAAAATGAGAGGTAAAACGACTATCTCTGTCAGAAACAATTGATAGAGGAATTTCATGTAATGAAACTATTTCATTTACATATAATTTAGCTAACTGTTCCATACTAAAGGTTTCCTTAATTGGTAGAAAATGAGCTGACTTGGTTAGCCTGTCTACAATCACCCAGATTGTATCATTACCTTTTCTTGTTTTGGGTAATTTAGTAATAAAATCCATTGTTATCAATTCCCATTTCCATACAGGCATTTCTAACTGTTGCAGCAAACCTGAGGGTTTCTGATGTTCAGCTTTAACTTGTGAACATGTTAAACATTTTGCAACATATGCTGCTATATCCTTTTTCATTCCTATCCACCAGAAATTCTTTCTTAAGTCCTGATATATCTTATCACTTCCAGGATGCATCGTATACTTAGACTTATGGGCTTCTTCTAATATACGGTGCCGTAGGTTTCCTAATTTAGGCATCCACATTCTTTTCTTATGGAATCTCCAAATCTCATCTGTTCCTTGTTCTAATTCCTTAATTATTCCTTTTAATTTTTCAGAATCATCCTTGATTACTGATTCTTGTGCCTTTCTAATCTGTTCATTTAAATCTACTTGCAGATTTAACTTAAGAGAACGTACTCTTTTTGGTTTTTCATGATACTTTCAACTTAAAGCATCAGCTACTACGTTTGCCTTTCCTGCATGATACTGGATATTACAATCATAATCACTAAGTATCTCCATCCAGCGTCTTTGTCTCTTATTCAATTCCTTTTTCCTGAAAACATACCTCAAACTCTTATGGTCGGTGAAAATGGTAAACTTACTACCGTAAAGGTAATGTCTCCAAATTTTAAGGGCAAAAATTATAGCTCCTAACTCTAGATCATGGGTTGAATAATTCTCTTCATGATTCTTAAGTTGTCTAGAGGCGTAAGCTATAACCTTTTGATGTTGCATCAACACACATCCATAACCTAACTTAGAAGCGTCACAATAGACTACAAAGTCTTCAGTTCCTTCTGGTAATGCTAGTATGGGTGCATGGGTTAATCATTGCCTAAGAATTCTGAAGGCTTCTTCTTGTTTTGGTCCCCATTCAAACTTAACAGATTTACAGGTTAGCTTGGTTAAGGGAATGGCTATTCTAGAAAAATCTTGAATAAATCTTCTATAATAACCGGCCAATCCTAAGAAACTTCTAACCTCAGTTGGTGATTTAGGGGTTTTCCATTTGGTAATCGCCTCAATCTTGGTGGGATCCACATGAATTCCTTCATGATTGACTAAATGTCCAAGAAATTGTACTTGTTCTAACCAAAACTCGCACTTCGAAAACTTAGCATAAAGCTTTTCTTTTCTCAATAAACTTAGAAGTGCATGCAGATGCGCTGCATGTTCCTCTTTGCTCTTAGAGTAAATAAGAATATCATCTATAAAGACAATTATGAATTTATCCAAATATGGCTTACATATTCGGTTCATCATGTCCATAAATGCAACTGGGGCATTGGTTAAACCAAATGGCATGACAGTAAATTCATAATGGACATACCTTGTTCTGAAAGCGGTCTTAGGAATGTCCTCTTCCTGTACCTTTAATTGATGATATCCTGATCTTAAATCGATTTTAGAGAAAAATCGAGCTCCTTGCAATTGATCGAATAGATCATCGATTCTCGGTAATGGATACCGATTCTTAATCGTGACTTTGTTCAATTCATGGTAGTCAATGCACATACGCATTGATCCGTCCTTCTTTTTAACGAATAAGATCGGTGCTCCCCATGGCGATGAGCTTGGTTGTATGAATCCTTTCTCCAACAATTCGTCTAACTGTTTCTTCAATTCCTGCATTTCTGCGGGTGCCAAACGATAAGGTGCTTTGGAAATTGGTGTTGTCCCTGGTATCAAGTGGATTCTGAATTCGACTTCTCTGTCTGGAGGTTGCCCTGGTAGCTCTTCTGGAAATACATTTGAAAACTGGGATACTACTGGAATATCCTTTAATTCTTTTCCTTTAGTGTTAGTGATTATGGAAATCAAATACACTAATGATCCTTTTCTTACATAACTTGCTGTTTTCATAACATAAATGAATTTTGTGGATCTAGAGGATTTATTTCCTTTAATTGTGATCTTTTCACGCCTTGGTGAATTTACTTGGATTAACTTTTGATCACATAATATACTGGCTCTATTGGCTATTAACCAATCCATTCCTAACACAACATCAAATCCTGCCAGATTCATTGGGTAAAGGTTTGCAATAAACTTTTGATTTAGAATTTCTATTCTTGCTCCCTGCAAGATTTTAGAAATTTTAATGGTTTCCCCATTTGCTGTCTCTACTAGACATTCTTGTGGAAGTTTAGTTAATGGTTGTTTGAGAAGTTTGCAAAATGAAGTATTAATAAAACTTTGGTTTGCACCAGAGTCAAATAATACTTTAGCGAAAACATCATTAACTAAAAACGTACCGGCGATCACATCCGGGATCATCTTTGCTTCTTCTGCAGTTAAAACAAATCCTCTAGCTTTTTTAGTATTCTTAGTGTTCGTGGCTGGAGCTAGTTTTGGACAGTTCGGCTTGATATGACCTTGTTTTCCACAATTGAAGCATATCCTGTTGTTAAGCTTCTTCCTGCAGTCTTCCTCCTTATGTCCAGATATTTTGCAGAAGTTACAGTATATGGAGCATCTTCCAGAATGCTTCCTTTTGCAATACTTGCAATAAGGTGCCAAAGTAGAACCTACATTCTTCCCACGGTTAGAATTTTCAGAACGGAATTCTTGGGTAAGCTTTTGGGTTAGGTTCCTCCTTTGATCCTCTTCTCGTGTACGCACTAACTCATCTGTCAAGGTATTTTCTAGTTCTACAGCTTCTTCTATGGTTTGAGGTCTAGCTGCCTTGACTACATTCCTAATCTCCCTAATTAATCCCCAGATATAACGGGAGATTAATACTGGTTCAGGTGATGCAAGGGTTGGTACTAGTCGAGCATATTCAAAGAATAATGTAATATAACCCTTACTATCTACTCCAATCATCCTAAGGTTTAGGAACTTATTTGCTATCTGTTCATTTTCATTGGGAGGGCAGAATTTTCTTTCTACCATGCTTTTAAATTCATCCCATTCCATATTGTAAACCCTATCATTTCCCTTAGACTAGAGTGTTAGTGCATGCATCTGTCGTCTTCTTTTTACATCGAGTCTTGGGTTCTTTGCGGTTCGGAACAAGAATGATGTCATCATTCTTGATGATGACATCATCCAAGTGACTAAATGCTTGCATCATCAACAACATATGCACATGAATATTATAAGAAGACAAAATTAGTTTACATGTTTTGAGATAGAATTGTATTTGAGAATAGAATCTGATTTTGCTCATAAGGACAAATAGCTAATGATTTCGCTTATTTGACCATGACTGATTTCGCTCTTATGGTCATGTGTACATATGAGCGAAATCTGGTTAGTATATATAGGGGTTCTATGAGCGAAAACAGTAGTCAGTCCCTTGTATTCCATACCGAAGTGCTGCCGGTGTGAAGATCGATTGTACATAACGTTTATTCAATACAATCAGTGTTTTAAGGTGAAGATAAAGCTGTTTCTACTTTTGTTTCTTAGTATCCGCCTCTGAAACGAAGTTAAACTCCTCCGAACGACTCGTTCGGGTCAATACACGATCCTACAAGTGGTATCAGAGCTCAGGAGGAGGAGTTCTGCAGATTACGGCTGAATTTCATTGTTTTTTCTATATTCTACACCTTCTTTCATCAGTTCAATGAGATTTAACGGTCAAAACTGTTTCAAATTTTTACAGACTGTGTAAAATTGTACATTAACAAATCCTAGAAAGTTTCACAGCTTAAATCGACTTAAAAATGGATCAAATTAACCTCCGATTAGGTTTCGCTTATTCGGACATCTTGTGATTTCACTTTTATGTCATCCTGATTTCGCTTTTAAGGACACATCTTAATCTCTGATTTCGCTTTTGTGAACATTCAAAACCCTAATTTCGCTCCTGAGTACATCATATTTCGCTTATACGAACATCAGTGGTTCCGCTCATTTGAACATCAGGGTTTCGCTCATTTGAACATTAGTAGTTTCGCTCTTGTGAACATCAGTATATTTCGCTCATAAGGTCATCAAGAACATCTGAGATTCCGCTCACTTGATTCATTATTGTGTATGTCAGTTCACGTGATCGGTTGTTGTCGGCAAATTTAAAAAAAAATCAAAAATCACTTTGCATGAGATAAGATAATAGGTGTCGGCTTAGTGGGATTGGAAATAGAAGTTGCATGTGATCTGACATTCTCAGTTTATTGGAAGAATCGGCTTGCATGTGATTATTTTGGGTGTTCAGTCTTTTGACAGAATCCATGTGAATTCAATTTACCGGCCCAATCATATTTGTTTACCGTTTGAGGTTTTGTTGGTCCAATCAGTTTTTGATTTCTATAATTGTTGACAGCACAACATATTGAATGGCCCAAAGAAATCATCATTAGTGTGTTATCAGCCCAAGTCTCTACGTCAAATGGCCCAATCGTTGTTTGTTTGTGTGAAGGCCCAATGAGAATTGTGTGAAAGTCCAAGTCTCAGACAATTGCATGTGATCTACATTGTGTCATAATCCCATGTGTCTACATATGTGATCGGCCAAAAATGTGTTGATTAAAGTTCACAAGAAGTGTTTCAGTTTGTTTTTGAATTCGAACTCTTTTAGGTTGTGTGGTTTAGTCAGGTCGATTGTTTTTTATCCGGGTTCGCACGGTTTGACTTCAAACTCAGTTCACAAATACAGTCCGCACAAAATATTCACTAGTCCGAGTATCAGTTTGTTTCAGTTGTTTAATAGTGTTTAAACTGATAAGTGGTTGTTTGTTTGTTTTTAAGGTGATAAAGGTGTGTTACGAGGAGAACCAGTTTGTTTGAAAGCTTGTTTGAGAAATTCTTCGATTCCGAATCATGGATAACGATTTCTACAACGCCTTTGCGACTCCGACTACTCCGGCTTCCATTGCTCAGAACATGAATTTGGAAAACGAGACGGGAACCACCCAAAAGCCCCCGAAATTGATGAGTATCGAAGAATACTACGGGTGGAAAGATAGATTCGAGAACTGGGTTCAGGCTAACCATCTGAGATCATGGGAGTGTATTTTGAAGAAATATGTTTTACCACAGACTGATTTGAAAGTTGATAAAAAAATACATGAATTTAGTAATGAAGAACGTGATATGTATAGAGCTGAAAAGATGATGATTAGTCTGCTTCAACAAGCTATCAAAGAAGACATTTTCATTCTGCTACAGCATGACAAAACTGCAAAGTCAATCTGGGATGCACTTAAAGTCAAATTTGAGGGTAGCGAGAAAATGATTAAAAGCAAGAAGGCACTGTTAAAGAAAGAGTTTGACCTGTTCAGCAGTCTACCGGGTGAAGACACAAAGAAGCTGATTGAGAGATATTGTCACCTTGTGCGATCTATGTCAATGCTTAGTATAAAAAAGGAGTCTGAAGAGTGGGTAGACAAATTAGCTGATGCATTACCGCAAAAAGAGTGGGGAACTTATTTGATGATCTTGAAAAACACAGGGGTTTATGATGGGTTATCAATTGGTGAGTTTATCGAAAAGATTGAGGGTCAAGATTTGGAACAGCAGAAGATCGCGAGGATGAATAGTCCAAGTGGTCAACAGGATGTAAAAATGTATTACAAAGGAAGTGTTCCGGTTCCAGAAGCTGATAGAAGTCCGAAAATTCAGACTGCATTTAGTGCTGGGGATTCTACAGAAAAGATTGATCAAAGTTCAAACAAAAGCAGCAGTGGTTTCTCATTATATCCGAGTGTCAATCCAAAGAGTTCATCAGAAAGCTTTCAGCCTCAAAGCACAAAGACAGGAAATGGTTATGTGATTCAGTGCAACATCGCTCTAAATCTTCCAGAAGGTCAAAGTTTTTCAGAAGACACTGCTAAAGACCACATGGCTCTACTTGGTTCCGTATTGTTATCGTATGAAGGTCTAGTTGCAGGACGGATCGGAAATCCTATGCTCACAAAGGAGGATTACGATCAGATAGACGCCGAAGAGATGGAACTGATGGATATCAAATGGTGTCTAGCGAGTGTTCTTAGACGTGCTGAAAAGTTCAAAACGATTACCGGGAGAAATGACTTTCTTGATGCTCATGTATCTACTTTAGGTTTTGACAAATCTAAAGTTACTTGTTTTCGTTGTAGGGAGAAAGGCCATTTCAAGCGGGAGTGCAAGAACAGAGAAGCTAGTGGCGTTCAGAATCCGTTTGGAAAAGATGATTACTACCGGAAAGCCATTTATCAGCAAGTTGGTCAATCATAAGACTCAGAGACGGCTCATGGTAGAAGAATCGAGGATCCAAAAAGAGCATGTGTTGTGGATTTTGACTGGAACAATTATATCTCTCCTGATAGCAAAGCATGCATAGTCGATCAAGATGATGAGAGACTACCTGAAGGTTTCAGTTGGAATATGTTTGCAGATGAGAATGGGAATTTTAAAGCTTTCATCGCGAAGATTGTCAGAGAACCAGATATGTTTGCCACGTGGATGAAGTCTATTGGTGAAACAATGAAAAGCATGGATGAAAAGTCTGTTGTTTCTGATGAAAGTTCAGAAAGTGCTGATGAAAGTCTACAAAGTTCTGATGAGAGTGTACAAAATGTTGTTAGTTCAGAAAAGGAAGTTGTTTTTGATCAAACACCATCTGATTCTGGATTATTAGATACTAGTTCTGAAAAGTCTGCACAGTTTGATCAGTCACCAGTTGATAGTAGCAGTGATGATGAGGAAGAGAAATATATAAATGTTGCAAAATCTCATCTTTCTCCTAAAAGTTTTCATATCTATTTTGCAGATCGTATAGAGAAACTGAAGGAGAAACGAGCTGCTAAAGAACAACAACAAATGAAATCTGAAGATGTTGTTCAGAAAGAGAATGTTGAAGGTGTTGTTGAGAAGATAATTGAAACTGAGAAGGTGAAAGAAGAAGAAAAAGTGATTGAAGTAATAAAGACAATCGAGATTGAGAAGATTGTTGAAGTTGTAAAGCCTTGCGAGAAGTGTTTGGAAGCATGCAAGGGTTGTGCAGCAAAAGACGAGATAATTGCTGAGTATGAAAAGAAGAAAGAGCAGTTACTGTTCAACATTAATTATGTGAAAGAATCTTATGATGTCTTGAACAAAACAGTAACTGGTCTCCAAAAGACAAATTCAGAAAGAGAACAAGCTTTAACAATGATGAATGCTGTGATGATGACAAAGAAAAAAGCTATAAACTTTTACATCGAAGAAAGTGCTAAATGGAAGCAAGAGTTGGAGACAGAAAAGATCGAGAATGAGAGAATTAGACGTTTATTACAAAGTTATTCTAGTTCTGATTATCTCATTGATCGTATTTACCCAACTGTTGCAGGTATGGAAGCTTTTCAAGACGAGAAGCCGAAGAAAAAGAAAGATAGTGGTAAGAAACCGACTGTTAGCTATAACAAGTGTCCGCCTCCAATTTGGGAAGGGTACTCTCCTAGAAAACCAAACGAGGAGCAAATTGAAAAAGCAGTCAATATAAAGCTAAAAACCGACACAACTGACGTTTTACCAGATAACATTGATGTTACGTTTACCTCGTCCGATACTGATCATGAGTCTGAGTTAATCAAAAAGGTGGTCGATCAGGTGTTGGATACTGAGGAGGAGTCTGAGTCAAAGTCTGAGTCTGGAGGGTCAAGTTCGTCAGTCAATAGTCCAAAGTCGTCGGTCAAATGGTCTTACAGTAAAGAATTTTTGTTATCAAAAGCAAATTTGGATGATGAAACATTTGAAGTTGCATACACTTTAAATGATTCGGACAAATTATACTCTGACAAAGAGTTTCCAATAAGAAGTGTTCGTTTTGAGTTAATCAAAAAGGTTTTCAAAATGACAGAAATTAATATTTCTGAAATAAAAAATTTAAATCTTACTGAAAAACCTAAAAAGTACACTTCAAGAGTTCAACAACGTCTAAACAAGAAAAAGGGTTACAATTCTGGTTCTGGTTTTCAAAAGAAAACTAACCAAAATCGTAGCTACAAAAAGAAAGGTTTAGGTTTTATTCCACCTGAAAACTATAAAAATGAAAAATATGTTCGAGATTTTAAATCAAAAATGACATATGTTGCAGGAAATAGTCATGAAGAAGAAGCAAAGAGCTCATTCTAGAGACAGTCAAATCAAGAGTTTCTTGCTGAAAAGAAGAAGAATGGAACTGAAGTGTTTTATCAAAGAGAGACTCGTACCTGTTACAAGTGCAATGAAACTGGTCACATTGCATGGAACTGTCAGAAAAATGCCAAAATAAAACAGGGAGTTTCTCAGAAATTGAAAGAAAAGGTTGTTGATGTTGAACCACCAACCGACAGACTTAAAATTTTTGAAAATTCAACTTATGAGGTTGGTGAGTGTTCTAAAAAGAATTTTTATAAAAAGAAAGAGAATGACAACCAAGTGTGGGTTGTTAAGAAAGTTGATGAGAAAATCGGCGATGAATCTGGTTCCACAAAGCCAGAAGAGCCACAGGTTGAGGTGAAAATTTCAGTGACTGATGATGAGTTTCCATCACTGAAATTTGAAGAAGTTAAACAGAAAGTTGGTAAGGTTGATATCTCGAATCAGTTTTACAATGAGAATACTAAGTTTGATGTCGAGAAAACATTCAATGGAAGTGTTAAGAAATTTTTTGGGAAAATGTTGAATGGGAAAGCTAAGGGGGTTAATGATTTTTATGCAACTAAAAAGGCAACTTACAACCCTACTGCGCAAGAATTGAAAGCCATCAAGTCTGAGAAGACTTGGATGGAAGTTTGTTTCCCTTGAAGTCTTAGGACTATGCCGGAGATCCCAAGTTTGTATCGTGGATCAGGAATCGGTATCTTTATTAAGTAATTGATTGTGTGATTGAATCTTAAAATAGTTAAATTTTTACAGGTTAAGTGTGACTTGCCGGAGCTTCCAGGTTGGTAAGTGCGAAGCAGGAATCGGCATCTTGATTGGTAAAATGGTTTGTGTAGATGGTTTATTCCTACATGTGTTTTAAATGTTGGATATTCTTACAAGTTGTGAGAGGTTGATTCTGACAAAGTGATTACTCAAGGTCATTAGTTTGAACTTGATGTAATCCTGATACAAGAGATTGAATGGACAAAATGACGAACCATACCCCTAATCTACAAGTGGTAAACTTAACAAAACTTATTTTCCGAAAAAATCATTTTGGTTAAAACAAACTTAAGTGTTTTGAAATCATTTTGAGAAAATAGTTTTGTGAAAGGGGGAGTTCTGATTGTTTATGCCAAGTGGATGGCGATTTGAAGCGATTCGATATCGGTTGCCAAGTTTATTGTACAGTTTGTTTTCAAATTTTTCTTTAATGTGTTTGCATTTTAGGGGGAGTAGATATTTCTGAAAATCCAAAAACATTTGAAAATTTGAAAAAGGCAAAAACATGATAAAATGAAAAATGAGTTTTTGTGTCAAAGAAGAGGAAATAATAGTACATCAGTAGACAGTCACAGTATGCTAAAGAAATGTTTTGTTTAAATAGCGTTAAACAGTCTCACTGATGATATGCCGATAGGTTTTTACACATTTAGTAAACTTTTTCGAGATATAAACTTAAATTCAAACTTGCTTATTTTGTGGGGAACACTACTTGAATATATAGGTAACCCCTGAAATCTCGTTTGAAAGGTCACTCTTTCTGAGATACTAGGTCTTTATGCTCAGTGATATCTGGGGTATTATCCCGAGACTTCTGATTTTGCGGAAGCAATGGCCTAGTCCCCGGAGAATACTTTCCGCATGCTTGAAATATAGCGCAACCCTCAGCAAATTGATGAAACAATAAAATTGATAGTCATTGCTGTTGTAATTCAAAAGATCCTCTAAAGGGGACCCACCAAAAGTCGAAGCCGTCATCTCTCTGCGTATCAAAAGATCGACCTGAGCTCTCACGGCCCTCGCAATTTAACCCCTTACAGATATCATCTGTGGTATACTCACCTGTAAGACTGAATATTGGGATCTGGATACGGGAGTATATTCAAGAGGTGGGACACATGAATGAGTTTAAGTTCTTAAAATATCTAACTCATATCCTGAATCAGTTAAACTTTGTGTGAAAATTTAAGTGGATCAGTATATCGGCAATCTAAGTGAATTGTTTAATTCTTAATGTGTAACTAAGCTCAACGGTACTTGTGACTTGTTAGCAACTGATATGATCCTCTTACACAAAACTCACAAAAATATTGTCTGTAAATATTTCTTTATTGCATTTCATTACATTCAAAAATTCAAAAAGATTTTCGGTGTGTTTTAGAATAAAATTTTGAAAAAGTCAAAAAGATTTTCAAGTTAAGGAGAGTCTGTTGATAAAGAGATAGAAAGAGTGAAGCTCAGAGACTGATCAAGACTGAAGATGCAAAGACTCGACATGTGAGACTCGTCAACATCTGAGGGGGAGTCTGTTAGTGCATGCATCTGTCGTCTTCGTCTTACATCGAGTCTTGGGTTTGTTGCGGTTCGGAACAAGAATGATGTCATCATTCTTGATGATGACATCATCCAAGTGACTAAATGTTTGCATCATCAACAACATATGCACGTGAATATTATAAGAAGACAAAATTAGTTTACATGTTTTGAGATAGAATTGTATTTGAGAATAGAATCTGATTTCGCTCATAAGGACAAATAGCTAATGATTTCGCTTATTTGACCATGACTGATTTCGCTCTTATGGTCATGTGTACATATGAGCGAAATCTGGTTAGTATATATAGGGGTTCTATGAGCGAAAACAGTAGTCAGTCCCTTGTATTCCATACCGAAGTGCTACCGGTGTGAAGATCGATTGTACACAACGTTTATTCAATACAATCAGTGTTTTAAGGTGAAGATAAAGCTGTTTCTACCTTTGTTTCTTAGTTTCCGCCTCTGAAACAAAGTTAAACTCCTCTGAACGACTCGTTCGGGTCAATACACGATCCTACATAGAGGATAGTGTTCCACCATTCTAGGGCTGAGTTCTTAAACAGATTGGAAGCAAACATTATCTTATCATCTTCCGCGCATTTGCTTATTCTTAAGACTGCCTCAGTCTTTTCTATCCAGTGTAAAGATGCAACAGCCCCTTCATTGCCCGAGAATTCCATTGGTTTACAAGACCAGAATTCTTTATAAGAACAACCATAAGACACGGTTCTTCTTCTTTTGGGAATGGGCACTTGAAGTACGGGTCCATTGTTTACACTGTTTTCAGGTTCAGAAGGTCGTTTACTATCACGTTTACTTTTATTTTCTGCTTCCTTAACCGTTTTGATAATATATGGCATCGCATCTATTATCCCTTGTGCCACTATATGTTGCATGGCACTATTATCCACTTGGTTTCCATTATTGTTGTTGTTCGGGTTTTCGTTATCCGGGTTATTGTTACTCTGGTTATCATTATTCTGGTTTTCCTGGTTTACTTCGTTGTCCATCTGAATTTTAAACATTTTCCAATTATTAATACCACAAAATAATAATTAGAGTTAATTGCCATTTTAGTCCCTATGGTTTGGGTCAATTTGCCAGTTTAGTCCAAAGGTTTCATTTTTAACATCTGGATCCAAAACGGTTACATCGTTGCCATTTTGGTTCAACTGACTTAACTTCATCCATATCTGTTAAAGCTGCCAAGGGCATTTTTGTCATTTCATTTTTCTTTTTATTAACCCTTTTTTTCTTAATTGACAAAAATGCCCTTGGCAGCTTTAACAGATATGGATGGAGTTAAGTCAGTTGGACCAAAATGGCAACGATGAAACCTTTTTGGATCCAGATGTTAAAAATGAAACCTTTGGACTAAACTGGCAAAATGGCCCAAACCATAGGGACTAAAATGGCAATTTACTCTAATAATTAAGGCAAACAATCATTCAACGCACATATTGGTCAAAAACGTCGAGCATTGCGACTTACTCTTTCTTATATAGTATGCTTCTAATACAAACTAAGACTGGAATTTAAAATTACAATACTACTATGCATCACTAACCACGAAGTGGTCTATACTACAACATATATTATTATTATTACACATTTATATTTTTTTTTCATACACATATATTATATATTATTATATTATTATTACTATCTCCACCATCACCTTCACTGATATGGGTTCATCCAGAACTCCATATTACGCTCGTCGTACTTCCAGACGAGTCGTTCTCCAACCTGTCTCATCCTCTCGCTACTTTCTAAAATCTCTTCTCCAAAAGTTTGGAGCTCTTGCACATTTTCTGCACTCATTGGGGGTGCAGGTGCTGGTACTGGTTCTTGGTACTGGGGCATAGGTTCTTCCTGAGGGTATGGATTCTCTAAGATCTCCCTAATGTATTCATCAGTATCGTAGTAGGGATCTAGAGGGTCCAGACCTGGTTAAGCTGCTAAGTTTGGCATGGGTTCGTCGGTTAGGTGGTAGCGTTGCACATAATCCCTATGATCATCGAACCACGGATTGTAGTCTGGGTCTAAGGAATTGGGTGCTGGTACCCTAGGTATCTCCTCTGGGTTGAAATCATGCACTTGGACTTGGTTTTCTGGGTTGTTTTCTATCTCCATCGGCTGCGTGGGAAACAAGGGTAATGGTTGTGGGGCTACTAGTTGTTCCAGGTTTGGGTCGGCAGCTGTGGTTACTAGGATATGAAAATTGGCTAAGCTCCTATTAAGCATATCCTGTGTATGGGCATATGTCTCTCTTTTAGCGGCTGCTAGGACTCGCTGCTGTTGTAACTTCTTCATTCTTTTCCTACGCTCGTGTGCTCCCCTACTGAACCATCCTCTCTTTTTCTGAGGGATTGGCTCTTCAGACTGAGCCTTAAACACAAATATCCCTTCTTCATTATCAACTGAATACCCTGAGAGGGCAGGCCGTGAAGAGGTGCCTTCACTCCTAGGTGAGCCGGACAGCGTCAGAGGGTCCTTGATCACTCATACTGTAAACTAACAGATAGTCAAATAACGCACAATAATAAAATACAGATATGCACGTATTTCCATAATTAATTACCTAACAATTTGAATAATATCTTGGTGTCAGCAGATCACTTATGTGGCTGAATCAGTGGCTTAGCTCTGATACCACCTCCTGTCGCAACCCCAAGCCCCTATCTGTCCCGGGAACGGGCGGCCGCGAGAATCAGTATTGGTGGTATCGGTACTTATCATTTTGGCAGCGGAAATTTCATCAGGACCGTAGTTAGGAAATATTTTATCAGAGTAAATACCACGCTTTTATAATATTAAACATATTGGGATAAAACCCAAGTTTTCATTATAAATATTTTCATAGGGAAAATCCCTATTTTATTGAATAAAACATCTTCTTTTATTTAGGTAACTTTTATAGCCACTTATCCAAGCCTTCAGTGCTGTCCAGCTGGCTTCTAGTTGGCTTTCACATTTTGTTACCTGAAACGCGTTTAAAAACATTTTGTTATTGGGAAATACTGGTGAGTGAATCCTAGTTTAATCAAGAAGAGTTTTATCAATTTTCACAGTATTGAGAGCGATTACAATGTTTACATCTACACAATTACTCATTCAGTACTGTCAATCCTGACTGGTGGTTCATATTACCCATTAGCTAACTATTTGTCCAATGGTAACGTGTTCTACATTTTGTATACAAAACCCCAACATACCGACAGTAATTGAAGAATTACAAAGACTCAATCACTGTTTAATCGCATTGTAAAACATTTAAAGTTTTGTAAAAACAATTTACAAAAACGAGATTACTCACATTGCTGTCTTAGATTTCCTTTAAGGGTTTCCTGGTAGTTATCTAGTAATTACACAAATGTAGATGTGTTAGTATAATAACCCAATATTTACATTAGCAAAACCCTCACCGAGACGGCATTCCAATGACTACGTCGGGCAGAACCACGACAGCCATTACGGAACCCTGGATCAATCGGGCAGCGTATCTAATATGTAATCGGGGTTATGATACTTACAACGGAGCAGAACTTCGTTATTTAGGGAGTATTATGCCCGGAGATTATGTTATCTGTGCAGAAATTCGAGAGAGAAAACGAAAATGAACGATCGGAACTGAAGGCCGAAGCCATCTATTTATAGGTGAGCTTTCACCTTCCCTAGCGGCCCGTGTAAGAGAAGGGATAGGCCTACGCGACCCGCGTAGTAGGGTAAGTAGGCCCTAGCTATGACTGGTCATCGAACTAGCTTCAACACGTGTTTGACACGTGGCGGCACCGGGTGCAGCCCTGACTCCAAGCTGTCGCGCCCCGCGTAAGAGACCTTAAGGGTCTACGCGGCCCGCGAGCGACACATAAATCTTGATTTTATTTTATTTTTGCAAAATTAAAGGTATTTTAGGCTCGGTTTTCACATACGGGGTACATATTGAGACATATAAGGGTATTTTAAATATATTAGGGGTGTCGAACATATTTTGGAGGGTTGTTATATGTATATAGACTGTCTTCAATGAAGCAGCTAAATTAAAGTTGTGTATATGATCACACATTATAAACATGATTGAATAGTGATCAAGATTCATTTATAATATGATATTCGAAGTTTCAAACTCACTAAAGCTTATTGTAAATTTATTGATGCTTGTAAGATTTTGGACTGATAAATCTTAATGATTCGGTCGTATAATTGATGTTATGTGGTGAAAAGATTAGTTATACATGTGAATAAAACAAGTTCCATTGTCAAACCTCAAATATGCTCTTGAAGAAGCAAGATTGTTAAAAAATATGTAAGGTTTGAAATGACCACCATGAAAGTTTTGTGATTCTAATCCATTCATGAAGTGAATGTGATGATATAATGACCAATGTAAAGGTCGCGATCATGTATATAATACTAAGAAAATTGTAATGATCTCACCATGATCATTGTTTGGTTATAATCCATTCCTTGAACTGAATGTGATGATATAATAATTGGTGTAAAGTTCGTAATCATGGTAATTGAGAAAATTGTTATGATGCTCATGTAATGAGATCAAGCTTGTTAATAATGAGATGACTATACAATGATCGTTATAAAGGTCGTAAGATATAAGATTGATAAATCTTATACGACTCATCTACTTTTCAATTGATGGTAAGCAAAGAGAACATTATTTACAAGGAAAAATCGATTAAATTCTTTTAATTTGTCACACTTGAGACATATGCTCCTAAACTAGCAATATCATTATAAGATTCATGAAAAAATGAAATGATTTTATACTCATGTGACCGAGTAAATAATGAAAAACTATGAAGCTTTTTTTGGTTCTAATCCATTCCCAAAAGTGAATGTGATTATATATTAATCATTGTATATGTAATGATGGACCTAATTGAGAAACTTGTAATGATGAGAATGACTATAAGAATTGTAATGATGGTCATTTTAATAATGATAATGGACCACAAAAGTGGCAAACAAAGGAGTGATTGCATAACGTGATGGTTTGAACTTTGAAGTTGTAATATATTTTCTCGTATCATACGTTTTGTATTACATACGAGCAAGTAATACACATACGATCATAAACCAGAAGTTTATGGATCATAATTATTTAATTAGTTGGCATGACCGGTTAGACCATACTGAGTCAATGATGATGTGAAACATAATGAAGAACTAGAAGATTCTTCAAGTTGATAATTAGCATGTATTGTTTTGCTCTCAAGGGGAATTTTATTTTTGCTAATAAAGGAGGGTGTGTATCCCTAAATATTTTGGAAGTGATTAAAGGATATGCATATCCCAACATGATACCATTTAGTGTTTTAAATCGATGCATCGTCTAAATGGTTATCAAATCCACAACCTGAAGTTTGTGTGATTGTGGCTTAGCTAATGTGATAGCAAGCATATTAATCCATATTAGTATACTAGGTTATATACCCGTGAGCTTAACGGGTTATGGGTTGTGTTAAAAAAATATATTTACAAAAGAAATTTTTTTATATGATTTCTTATAAGTGGATAACCATTCATGTTTGGCAAACATTACCAACAAAAAAAAAAATGTACCATACAGTGCATTTATTTTGGGACAACCCGAAAAAGAAATTGTTACATATATTTTGAGACTTAGGCTATCGGACCGAGCCCAAACCAATTCCTCTCTGCTGTAAGGCTGTCAACGTGGGTAACCCATTTAAAGCAACCCCCCACGCTAAAAAAATCGCTTTCAAAAGAGACCAATTGTTCAGAAGAAACCTAACCCACTACCGAATGCACTAGACACTGTCAACTCGAGCTTGCCATCAAATGAAGTCCTTTTGGGTGTGATTTCTACTGAAGAATTAGAGTCTATAGCAGCATATGCATATTCTTCTTGGCATCTAGACGAACTCATGCATTTATAAACCAGGTTGAAGCCTGTTTCATTTAACTTATAAAGATTTTCAATATGATTATATGAAATGTCACCTTCTGTATTTTTGAGCTACACTCGATCTAATAAAAAAATAGTAATTTTATATTACAAAAAGACTAAAAACACCTAAATAGAATATTATAGGAAAACACATTACATGGCATGATGCAATCTATAAGGGGCACCCCTGTTATAACATCTGAATCAGTGTTGGCATGTATCATGATGCAATCAATATTTTATATAGACATAACGTTGGTGTCACTTTAAGGCTAAAAGGGGGAAAGATTTTTAAAGAAAAAAAAAGAACAGCCAACCTTTGAGCACTGAAATAACTGGCGCAATGATGTTTTGATGTCGTTATAACTAATTGTGTCATGTTACATCAAATACAAGATACAAACAAAGTGTCATATTACATAAATTAGTGATAAAGGGGAAATACAATTTAAATATAGTCGAGTCCCTCCTTTAAAGATGCATATCCTTCAAGTTGGCAAAACTTTTTCCATAGTAAATTGACTCCCTTCTACAAAAAGAACCAACCAAAACCAAAAAGAATGAGGATATTATAAAGAAACTTAGCCTGCTATAACCTTAGATCAACTATAATATTTGAGAATATTATAAAGAATCATAAATGACAATAGCATCAGTAAAATATATCTTAGATATATGGTGATGATAAAAACTTAATCTAAGGAAGCGATAATTCTGGTATTCTTTCTTTATATATATATTAAGGAAACTGTATTTGAAAAATTTTACAATTACATTAATCTCGGTATTATTTTTTTAAATCAGAAACATCTATCTTTAATTACAATCAATTAATGATAACCTTATAATTAACCTTAAATAGCCTTAACATTTTATTAAGTATTATTTTTTTCTTAAAAAAAATTACTTAGTTAGACAGTTAGAAAATAATTTTCAACAGACCACTCTAGTTTGATCTTTGAATTTACAAATGGGTTATTCTATTTACACCACACTCTATTTTCCATTTACACCTTACTCTACTAAATTAATTACAAATTAATTACTTTTGACCTTTGATGACCAATAATATTAATGAATTTAATCATCAAATTCTGCAACATATTTAATTACATGGAATATGAAAATTTGTGCCAATTTTAATTACAACTTGGAATGTGAACTGAATGGTCCACTAATTAATGGATATTAAAAGAATTTTGACTGGCCATTATAAATCATGAAAGGGTGTTGCCATATAAGATACGAAACCATCGACGTCACCATATGCGAAAAAAACGTTGCGAACAACCGATCCTCAAGTCTCTTAGATTCAGGTTTGAATTGCATAATCATATGTGTTATACTAGGTTAATGCCCGCGTAATACGCGGGCTTCAACCAAAACCATATTATTTACTTTGAAATGAAAAGTTCTGTACAAATACATACATTGGAAGAAAAAAATAGAAAACTATTCAAATGCCGGAAAAAACTTCCTTGTAGACTACATTTGTTGTTTTACTCGTTACATTCCCATCTTTGTCTAGTATAAGCAACTTCACACCGGCTTTGCTTTTAACGCTTGATAACGCAACATAAAGCTGACCATGTGAGAAAACTTGATATTTCAAATACAATCCAACCCTTGATAGAGATTGTCCTTGACTTTTATTTATAGTCATTGCAAACCATACATTTAAGGGGAATTGTCGTCGTTGAAACTTGATAGAAAGTCTTTTATCCGACGGTGTCAAACTGATTCGTGGAATAAACGTTCTAGTCCCTATGTTTCCGCCGGATATAATATCAGCCTCTATAACACGTTTATAAAGTTTAGTAATCCGTAGTCTCGTACCGTTGCATAAACCATTTTGTTGATCAATATTACGAAGCAACATTACAGGTACACCAACTTTAAGGACTAATCGATGATTAGGCTGACCAGAAATTTTAAGACCATTCAGAACATCGGGAGAATATAGTCTCACATGTGCTTCGTTCTTTTCTTTATCAGTTTGACAAATACTATCAGAACTCAGATACTCCACTTCATCGCCAGGAAACGAAGCAAGCAATCTTTCATTAATTTCTTGTACAACCTCGTTTGTTGGTGCCAATATAGCTCTTTCAGCAAAAAAATCTTTATCTTTGTACAGTTGAAGAAGTGAAGGATATACAAAGTCGATCAGATCTGACATAGGATCCTCAGAGCACTTGATTAACAAATCTTCAGG
This sequence comes from Helianthus tuberosus, assembly GCA_030545235.1. NCBI lineage: Eukaryota > Viridiplantae > Streptophyta > Magnoliopsida > Asterales > Asteraceae > Helianthus > Helianthus tuberosus. The sequence continues at coordinate 79,703,327 of CM060364.1, read as the reverse complement.
AATATCTATAACCACCTGACAATCGTCACTGTCACCAATCTTTCCCTCGCCCAACTCGAGCAACCAATTCGCAAAAGCTTTAATCTCTTCGATATCAGATGCGTTCGCTCCTACGGTTAACCTCATGTTTTTGGTTAACGTAAGGACCTTGCAAGTACTCCAAATATACGACGAAGTGATTGAAGCATTAACGATTTCTCGCCTACTACCATTTGGTACAACCGGAAGTATCTGTCTAAAGTCACCACCGAACACCATAACTTTACCACCAAAGGTCATCTCACATTTGAAGATATCTTTCATTGTCCGGTCAAGTGCTTCAAACGCATGTTTATGATTCATCGGTGCTTCATCCCAAATTATCAATTTCGTTTTACTTAATAAATCAGCAACGTCATCGTCCGGTTTAATAAAACACATCGAGCTTTCTGTTAAATTCAAAGGTATATGAAACCTTGAATGTGCAGTACGTCCACCAGGTAACAAAAGAGATGCGATTCCACTTGATGCAACATCTAGTACAATATCTCCTTTACATCTAATAGATGCAGATAATGTCTTCCACAGAAACGTCTTACCAGTTCCTCCGTAGCCATAGACGAAGAACACACCACCCGCATTACTATTAACTGCTTCAATTATCTCATCAAACACTAAACGCTGCTCATCGGTTAGGCTACTTAAATTATTATGAATTCAATGGCAGTAGCGATTACATCGTACCGAAGCTCGTCAGCAATTAAACGGTTATCAGCTGAATATATCCGACTCCAACCTGTGGTAATATAAAGTTCATGGTCTAGGACATCCATCCGAACATCCCATTTACGATTTCCAACTGAACGCACCAAAACAGGATCTGAAGGACAGGTACTTAGCATAGAGTGATGAACAAACAACTTGTTCACATACTACACATAGTACAAAAAATATATTAGGATCGATGGTATACATGACATACAAAACAATGTATAAATGCAAGGATAAAATAATTTAAAACTGTATATGTTCAAGTACCATGCAGTCGTCTCGGTCTTTTACATCATTTCCAGGTTTGTAGTAGAAGTAGTTAGAAGGCGCAAGAGAAATATCTTGATAAAAGTGGAACAGCCGGAACGAAGATAAAGCTTCTTCATACTGAAAAACAACCCACGAATTGTCTGGTAATTTCAATGACGTGACGACATCCAACCAGCCGTTGTAAAGAAAGTAGTCGCCTACAAGGTTCATCACTTTGACTTGAAAGATCCTCCCATCGAGGGTCCGAATAACTGCATTCTTCTCTGGATAAGCAAACATCTTAATCCAGTCACCATAATCAGCAGGAAGTTTCTGTAAAAGGAAAAGCCAAAGTCGTTAATTGCAATTATAATATCAGTACTCAGAAAGTGTTAAATTAAAGAACAATTTTTTTTAAATGCTAATAATATCAATACTAACCAGCGATTTTTTGTCATTCTTCCACACACAGGCAGCGAATCCGTACACCATCTCGACTTGAAATGATGTACAGTAAATGACAGCAAAAAATTTAACTTAAGTTAGAATCAATAAGCCAACGTATATAACATTTACAAAATAACAGTTCAAATAAGACTTCCATCTATAGACTGATTAGTACTAATAATAAACAACAAAACTCGGAGTTTCAATTTCAATATTCAATATCAACAGTTAATGTGTTCATCTAAAACAAAAACAAACAGTCCATATAAAATCGCTTTTTCAAATAACATTCACTAACTTACAAAACTAAAAAACAAACTGTACACATAAACAACATAAAATGAAATTTACACTTTCAATATTGAGTATCCACAATCAATGTATTCATCAAGTGATCAAATAAAAAACAACATATGACTTCCATCTAAAGACTGTTTAGTATAAAAAAAACAACAAAAAAATGAGTTTCACTTTCAATATTGACTATAAGCAGTCAATGTGTTCATCTACAACACAACACAAAACAAACACTACATCTAAAATCGCTCATCTGAGTATCAGAATTCAAAAGGCAACCTACAAAACTGAAAACCCTAATACACAAAACATATATACATCAACTTCAAAATCAACGATTAGAAACCCCAATACACAAAACATATATACATACTTCAAAATCGGCGATTAGAAACCCTAACACACAAAACATATATACATCAACTTCAAAATCGGCGATTAGAAACCCTAACAAACAAACGGTAACCGAAAACAAAATCAATCGGCTACCATAATCCAAACAACATAGATTCAAACAAAACAATGAAATAAAAAACAGTAAATCAAACAAAAAGAAAATGTGTGTATCGATCAATAGAATGATAAAAAAACAGTAGATGATGATTATTGTGTATTCAAGAATGATTGTACCACTTCCAAACGATCGATTGAAACGGTGAGGAAAGAAATCGCCGATCAAGGTTGCTAAGATGAAGAATCGCCGATTAGGGTTTGGAGGAAATTTCTCGTGTTATTTTGTGAGAATGGAGAGAGAGAGATGAGACAGCATATGATTGAAGCCAATTGAATCCCAATCCGAGAGCAATGCCACTTGTCCAATTATTTGTGATATGCCACATCATTGCCTATGTGTCTGCTTAGTTGGCATTAACCAAAGGGTGACATGTGTCCCTCAATTGTTTGCTTTATTAGAGATATAGATTATTTTATTTATTTGAAAAATGTTCAACTATGTAAAAACACAAAATAATTATATTATTTTTCAAAATTGTAAGAATTTTCCTTTGAAAAGAAAGATGTTGTCACAGGAAGACAGAAGAGGAGTTTTACTTTAAATCCATATTATTCATATTAAACTTTTGTTTACAAACATTAAACATAGTTTGGAGTTGAGAACCTTATGTAACTTACGTATGGTTCGATACACCAAGCCAACCTAAACTTAACATCGTTTGGTTAGTTCAATTAACAATTAACCTCTTTAATCTTTATATACTGCCAATCTGATTCATGGGAGAATATGTTAAGAACCGGTTGAATTGCATAACCAAAATGAATTGTATAAATCTGATTCACCTTTTTTTTTCGTGTTTGTGCTTTCCTTTTTGTGTAATTTGTAAAAAACACATAGCATAAGCTTTTGTTATTGATTTATTATGTGACAACCCTCACCAAATCAGGTATCCGTATGAATTAATTAATATTTAATTAATGATTAATTACTGTGCGTTTTAGTAACATATGAGCTAAAAACAGCATGCTGAGTTGTATTAGAAGGTGTGACGATCGTAGGTGTGCATTTTAGTAACATATGAGCTAAAAACAGCATGCTGAGTTGTATTTTCAGCCAACTTTAACAGGCTGTAACAGGTCCTTAACTTAACGAAAAACTGATTTTCTTGAGTCTATAACATGTTACTATGAAATACGGTTCTAATGGCACTGGAATCATAATTTTTGGATTTCGTTTACTATTTTTAAGGTGTCATTTTGTAACAGCAGCTAGAGCTGCATTTTTACAGCAGTAAATGGGAGTTATGTTTTCTGTCATAACTCGAATTCCGTGTAGAGTTAAATCATGAAATTTTTACTGTAGATGACCACCGATGTATTTGTAATTCTCCCACTAGAATTTCGTAAATCGGACTCCCAATAAATTTTAAATAAATTATTCCGCGGACTGTGGTCAGAAATAGGTAAATCTGATTTCAGTCCAGAAAATCATTTTCTATAAAATATTGGTGATGATTCGGACCCCGATATTTTTACACAATAATATTTGGATCGTATAAGACGTCCTGTAAAAATTTGGGAATTTTTGGAATAAGATAACTATTTTATTAAAATACTCGAAAACAGCCCAGTTTTGTATATTAAAACTGAAACGATATAAGTAGTGTTTTGCATGTCTGAATGTCGGGTTGGTTAATTGAGAACTGATTGAATGATTTTACAAAATAAAATGATACGCTAGTAAGCGTGGACACCTCTGTTTACAGAGGAAACTCTGGCGAAATTTTTCCAGAAAATATAACACTTGAAAATGTTTTTGGTGACAAGTGTTATAAATATATTTTTAACTTGTTTTCCAAAGTATAAATTTCGCCATGATTTTTATTACAAAATAACCAAGTGTCGGCGGTAGATTTTTGAAAATGAAACTTGTTAAATATATATTGAGAATATATATTCCATAATAAAACGCTTGTGTGCTTACGTGATTATTTTGTGAACAAGAGATATATTATTTTTAGAGTAAAGATAATATTACTTGAAATATCATGAAAATACGACTCCAAAATAATACCAACGCCCTCACAAATAAATATTTAAGTTACATCGGTATTGTTTATACAACGCGAACTCTAAAATGTAACTTGCGTATTTTCGGAAAATACTCTTAAATGTGTATTTTGATAAAGTATTATTTTGGAAAATTGTATGAAGTAAAATATAATATTTTTGGGAAAAATATGTATATTTTGAGATGGAATTTTTAAGACAAATGAATTAAAATATATTTTATTAAGTGAGACTTAATAATATATTTTGGAATTACAAAAATGCACATGTCTTAAAACCCCCATCCTTGGGAAGGAATACAACTATAAATAATTACGAAGTGTAAATACGAAAAAGTTGCCTAACTATTTCCCAAAAACGTTAAACCTTAAGCCAAGGCACGGCCGTCCGTCTAATAGAAGTTAGTACGTGTAGGTCGTCACGCAGCAGGTTGATTGGGAGATACTATTTCGAGACGCACTTCTGTGAGTTCATGTCCCCCCTTTCTCCTAACTGTTTTCAGTTTTTATACTCCGGGGGTGAAATACATGTTACGATTATTACGAACTTTTACTTACACGGTATGGTTAGCTTAAGGAGGGTTACTACTTAGATCATGTGAGTGGGTAGGCGAGAACTGGAGGCCATTAATCCTCATTGTAGGACCGAGGGTCATTAGCGGTAGATCTATCTGGGTGTAGCGAGCCCAACCCCTGAGCCCGCTTAGTGGACCAGGTGGTGACTTTGAGCCCGACGCATAAATCTGCTAGGTTTGAGTCTTCCTACAGCACTTCACACATATCATTGGCTTTGCAACCCAATGGTGATCTCTTTTTCCTTAATTGCTACATACTAGAGACTTTTATACATACTTACAACATTTTCAAATGTTTGTACATACTCACTTACACATGAACTCGCTCAACTTTATGTTGACTTTTCAAACTACATGTATTTCAGGAAACTAACGGATCTGGCACGGTATGCACGTATTTTCAAGTTGTGTTTGAATAAAGAAGTCATCCAGGGTTTAGAAGGTGTAACCTCTTCCTGGACGGGTTACATATCTCTAAACCTAGTATTGTTTAAAGTCTTTTGCTAAGTCTTTATAAACTCAATTAAATCAAGTTAAGGTTTGTAACTTATTTTGTGATTGTTGAAAATGGGATTTTTCAAAAATTTATTAATGGATGAATATCTCATGTTTTTATCATATAGCATTGTTATGATTGTTGCTATGGTATTAAGAAGTCACACCAAATAAACCCACGCTTCCGCAAAGCCATGGTGTGACAGCTTGGTATCAGAGCCTCGATCATAGCGAACTAGGATTCTTTCTCGAGTCTAGACTATGATCAACAGGGCTCTCACGAAAACGTTTTCAAACACTTTTACATCGCATACACAATACGTCCAGATCCAAGGAAACAGACCTTTTTACAAACAAAAAGGCACAAATACACATTCCCAAATTTAAATTTATAGCTCAGTCGGGGAGACTGGGGGAGTCCAGTCGGGGAGACTGGGGAGAAATTAGGTCGGGAGACCAGGAGAAATTAGGTCGGGAGACCAGGAGAAATTAGTTCGGGAGACCAGGAGAAATTAGGTTGGGAGACCAGGAGATTTTAGTCTGAGAGACTGGGAGATTTTAGTCTGAGAGACTGAGAGATTTTAGTCTGAGAGACTAGGGAGTTCAGTTTTTAGAAACTGGGAGGATAGTCTGGGGAAGACTAGTATGATTACTTGCTCACATTAATTGAGACTTACATGCTTATTTGATTTAATGTTGATGTACGTGCATATGTGGTAGTTATTTGCATACACTAATTGTTAATAACTACTATGGGTATTCGTACTATGACTATTATGAACCAGCACACACGTCGCACTAATTAGAAAGCGAGTTATCAGACATTGATAACCCTACGGCCACCGCCACGGATAAGGAGACTGCATCTGCGCCAGAGATATTTACGGCAGACACTGAGAGTGATCCTGATATGCCGACCAAGGACGAGGACGACTTCCAACAGTCCGCGCTACCAGATTCTGGTAATACTTTACCCTTGCTGATGGCTTCTCTGACAAGAATCCTTCTGTCACTCTTGTTTCGGTCCATGACCACTTCGTCACTGGACATCCCGATGATGAGCACACCATGGCTCCGATCCTCGACGATGCGCCTCTTGTGGACATTCCTTCCGAAGGTTGGTTACTCGACGAACAATTGATAACGATATTAACGGGATATTGATGGTCCTCCTGCCGACGCCCATAACAATAGAAAATTAGACGAGAACACTGTTACTAACCTCACTTCTTAAGACCCCTGTTAACAAGCCATCCTCTGATTCTAGCATGCATTCAGACTCCTTTGAGTCTATGATACCTGCAACCTTACAAACAGCCGGATTACAGCTTTCTACTACTGACGCAGACAACAACGACATGACTGCTATCACCTGCTCGAGGCACCACATCGATAGACGACCCAGGGCCTGCTCCCGAGCTAGCTTCTGTACCTTTTGAGTCAGCTTGATGATTGCAACTGCTGGTCCTGCACACTTGCTTAATTATGACCCTGTTACTTTTGGTTTACTAGACATTGCACCCCTTATATCTACCTGCATCAGGCAATCTCCTCATTGGTTGAGATGTTTGTTTTTACACCCGCAACCGCTGACATTGCTCCTTTTCCCTATGAAAACCAACTTCCATTGCGCCAAGGTTCCTACAGCTTTCTTTCAGAGTATAACCGCACCCCGGGAAGGGACTTCAGGTCAGCACCCGCATAACGATTCATCTGCTACAACAACATATTCCCAACTGCATAGGTCGCACCATTGCTTCTTTCACCTCTACGTCGCTGTACGAGCCGATTTGATGGATCCTATAATACACTAAGCAAATTTTAGACCCTTACCTCACGTGATGGAGGCCACATACGAGATAAGTTGCTCCTATAACACCAACTACAGTTTGAGGATATAAGTCGCAGAATGTTGGAGCTTGAACTGACGCCACAATTGGCAACTTCAAATGCAAAGCATTACATAACCAAAAACATGAGTTAACTGTCTACATCACAAGACAGCATATTGTCTGAAAAGTTTATGTAAAACACCACGTCCTCCACCCTGTCTATTGTCAGCATACTTTGATTCGTCACATACATCAAGGTTCCTTTTGCGCTCTCGACCGTTGCTATTACACCGTTCCCAGGATTCTGATACTTATTTCTTTACTATCGGGCGGCAGATTAGTAACTACTTCGATATATATAAATACAAGCTCGAGGAGGAGTTTACGCATGCTAGCGGTCACCTTTCTTTCCTCCTCCACCTCAGTCACCAGTATAGTTGGTTTCTGGATTATGCGGATTGCATTACACTTGGGTAAAGACACTAATGATAAGTCAGGAATGCGGAGACTTTTGAGGACCACTTCTGATTACGAAATTTTGATGCACTAATATACTTATTGGACAAGGGTAGGGTGACCCTGTGTCCCTTTCAATGTGATACATTTTGTTAGACACAGTGATTGTGGCCGAAGGATGATGAAAGCCCAATCATCTTTAAACATGCGACAACACTTTGTGGCCAATATCCAATGAAAGCTCAGTCGCTAGGTCTTCTCTAAGCACGTCATTGATCTATGTGTGTGTGCTAAAATTATAATACTACGTGCTTACTTGCTATGCTCTCATTAAACATAATTATCGAATTACTTGGTTATACTATGATTATACTATTATTTGATTGGTTGGTATGGTAACCTGTTATGTGTATGTACTTATGACCACTAAACAACCAAATGCACGCACGAAGCAAATTAGACCTGACCTAACCGACTTTCTTCTAGGAAGATGTCGACTCAAGGGAACACCGATATCAACCACCCTCTACCTACAACAGAGGCAGAAATGCAAGAGCGCCTCTTACAGGCCATCGCACGGTACGAGGCCCGTCGCTCCAATTGCAGCGGAGGTACCTCGGGAAATAACCCCCCAACGGTAATGTCTAGTCCTTAAAGACACATTACAAAACGTTCGGACATTTCCACGAGTGCCTTGGTAAGGCCTTACGCGAATAATGTTGCTTACATCGCAGGCTGCACCTACAAACAGTTCTTGGACCACAAACCTCGAGAATTCGACGGCACTGGGAGTGCCTTAGCCTTCGTGCGCTGGGTTGAAAAGACAGATTCTGTTTTACGATTGAGCAAATGTGACCCCGAACATCAAGTCAAGTCTATAACTGGACTATTGGTGGATGAGGCTCTGTCATGGTGGAACCATTAAGTTCGGACAATGGGCGAGACCGCTGCGTATGCTATGACGTGGGACGAACTGAAAGATCTGATGCGTGAGAGATATTGCTCGAGGGCAGAAGTCCAGAAGTTGGAAACAGAACTGTGGAACTTGAAAATGGAAGGACCAAATATAGCAGAGTATGTGCAGAGATTTAACGAATTATCACGAGTTGCCTTACTCCTGGGGGCACCAGAGTTTAAGAGAATTTAACAGTTCATAAGGGGATTGGCACCTCAGATTCTAAGCCTGGTAACAACATCAAAACCTTCAACGATCACCGAGGCTATCAACATAAGCATAGCACTCACGAAAGAAGCAGTTAGACGAGGAGAATTTTCCACTGCGGAGGAGAAAAAGGAGACTGCTATAGAGGCATCTGGGGATAACAAGAGAAAGCTCGCAAATTTCAAGATGGTTACTCGGGTAAGTAACAAGAAGAAGGCTAAAAAGGGAAAAGATTACAAGGGTATCCTACCTAAGTGCGACAATTGTTTACGTTATTATGTCGGGCGATGCAAATATGGAAATTGTGGTAACTGTGGCAAGGTGGGACATGTCAAGGAAACTTGTTGGCAAAATACTAAACATAGTAATGGGGGCCAAGACGGTAGTGAGAATCACGAAGGTGACAACGACAATGATAATTGTCGAGGCAGAATGAGTGATAAACAGAAACGTGCTCGAGGATGTTTAAACTGTGGAAGCAAAAAGCATTTCAGAAGATATTGCCCTAAAAACAATCAGGCGCAAGGATGAAAGCTCCCCACCGGAGCTAGGGAGACACGCCAGGGATCCAAGCATGGATATCGGTACGCCCCATATTACGCAATATTATGCATCTGTATTGCCAAATACTGTTGCAAATTTTACGATTCGCACTTCTAGAGTTCGAAAGCAGAATTGGTTTAAGTAGCGAGTAAGTAGATATTCCAGTACCCATTAGAACTAGCTTAGGGGAAGCTAGTGGAAGCCAACGCAGTAACTGGAATCGGCAAGATAGAACCCGGAGAGCGTAAGTTTACGCTAGATCTATTGCCAGTTGAGTTGGGAAGCTTCAACGTGGTAATTGGATGTATTAGTTGGCAAGCGATCGAGCGGAGGTTGATATCCGCACCTCGATGACGAATGAAGGAACGATTGTGACTCACGAAGCAGGATACGCCACCACCGATCACGAATTACTTAAGGCACGAAAGTTGTTGTGGGAAGGATGTGTTGTTTCCTGGCTCATGTCGGGGACAAGGGAGCTGAAGAACTAAAACTTAACGATACCCCCGTGATCGGAGTATACCCTGAAGTCTTCCTCGAAGACTTGCCAGAGTAATCTCCTCGACGACAAGTCGAATTTTTGCATCGATCTGATTCCAGGCCTCGCGCCTGTAGCCAATGCACCATGAGCGACTTACACCTTCGAAAATGCAAGGATTGACAGTGCAACCTCAGTGGTTGATAGAGAAGGAAGATAACAGACCAAAACTTTTGTTTTGGATAACCTCAGTTCTGCTCGCCAAAAGAAAGGACGAATAACTTTCAAATGACCGGGAGTCGAACGAGCTAGCCAACCAGAGTCGGTGGCTTTTGCTGAGGACTAACGAACTCCTTACATAACTGACTGTGAGGACCCAACTACTATTACACGACTGGTCGACAATCGAGCATCGTTAGCAGTGAATTCAAGAAGAAAGTTTACCGGTGAAAATTGTGGGACAATGATTAGTTCTTAGACGTACATAAAAACGGTGCTTCCTACACAATGTACAAATCGGATCCACACGGGACACGAAATCTGGAGGATTTAGAAAACATATATTTAGGACCTTGGGAACCCAGGTCCAAACTCGTAAAGGTTTTTATTTAGGAACCATATCTATCAACTCAATCAACCATCATTAACATGGCGCATATGCCAGTTCCGTTGACCCAACAAAGAGTACTCGGATTTCTTTTACTTCTGACGAGTAGATGGTTGCCTCTCTACTCCCCTTAATGATAGTTGGATCACACATGTTTTCTTCGCTGAGAGCGAACACACATTTGTTTCGATACTTGGTCATTTCTTCATTTTAGCAAGCACTCATTGTTTCAGTACTCGGAAACTTTCATGACACACATGCATCATTTGCTACGCATGTGGTTTTGTTTCGAACAAACACTTCATTGAAATTTAAATATTACCTTGCTAAACCTAATTACTAATTCGTGATTCAAATGACCTACATTCATGGTTTATTTTGCGACCATGCCGAGAATTCCTTGTTGATACATACGTTTATTATCAGGTTACGTTGAAACCAAGTTCAATTGCTTGAACTTCTCCAGTTCACAGGTTTAACTGAAACGCTATATGATGTATCGGGAGCATCATATTCAACTATTTTTGCAGAGATTCTTTCATTTCGAGTCGTAGTAGATTTGGTTGGTCTACGACTCCACTAAAACGTTTGATTTGTTTCGATACCTTGCGGTAATATTTTCACAAAATTGAAGCTTGCGCTAATTTGGTTACTCACTTCGTATACGGATTCAATTCCCTATTTAGTTGTTAACAATCCATTTGGGATCTTCACGATCAAAGCGGTCTTAACACAATTGTGTGTTAAGGCAATGGTACATATATTCATTTCATAAGCACAATGTACCTCCTAACGATTCTTTCGTTGTCAATCAAATGCCTTGTGATACTTATTACTTTTCATCTTCGATTGGAAACAGTGGTTCTTTGATGTTCCGTATTTAATTGGAAACTCTGTAACATGGTATAAATCAAATCTTCAGATTGCCTCAGTACACCTTCATTTGATTTCAAACGCGGTGAACTTGTTCAGTCACCACTATTATTGGGTAATGCCATTACGACACCTTGCGGTGTCATCATAAACTTGTAGCTTGTGCTAATCATGGTAACCGTTTTACAGGAGACCACACATACTTTTGTTTGATTTAACATTTAAACATTTCTGATGCAACTACGAATCAAGACAATGATACACCAGATTCGCTTGTATTCCATTCGGTGTATCTTCACCATTCAAAAATGTCAACACACTAAACCTTACCAGACATTTATTCAGGAGTTGACAGATCATTTTACTATTACGTTGAGTTGCTGCTTTTGAGTTCATATAGCGGGTGCTATGGTTTGTGAAAACTCATTTGCATATTGCAACCGATCGTTTAAAAATCTTATTAGTCAAAACTCCACTTTTGTGGAACCCCTGCTAGCTGGATTACACTAGACTATACGTCAAATGCGTCTTGTACCTTTGACATCCAATGCTAGAAGCACACACCTTTCAACCCTAGGATTCGGGTTGTTATATATTCTTGGACTCACCTAATGTGAGTAATGTTTATTTCGATTTGATGATTACCTACTTCGATATTATTCATATACATACGTGTGCGACTTAACCATAAGGAGTAGGGTAGTACAAATTTCGAGGACGAAATTTCTTTAACGGGGGGAGAATGTGACAACCCTCACCAAATCAGGTATCCCTACGAATTAATTAATATTTAATTAATGATTAATTACTGTGCTTGCTTACAGTTGTGATTAAACTGCTACTTGAATTCTGATACATACACATACATGCATCATACTTATTTGCCGTCACTCCATTATTTACACAGAACTATAGTGACAAACTTGATGCACAAAAGCACAGTAGCACAATGAACGGATAACCCAATAAATATGCTGATATAGCCAGCACCAGACAGACACTGTCTCTGAGGCCATTATGAGCCGGGAATAGATTACTACACTAGTAGTGAGTGTAGGGAGATGAGGTTTGTAGAACTGCGTCACGAGGTGATAGTTATAGTGACCGGATGTGCCTAAAACATGCTTTAAGTACAAAATCCTGCACTTTATTACAAAATTCAGCATTTAATATAACTAGTAAAGTGCAAAAACATGGGAGAATGATACTAGACACTTTCCAAAGTGTTGAGAATTCATTGTGTCGCTAAAAATAATATTAACGGCACTTTAAATGCTTATTTAGCACTTTAACGGATCAATATCCAACCGAACAACCGGACTTTACCCGAAACATAGAAATATTGTCAATGACATTGTTTTTCCTTTTCTGAGCTAGTTAGGGACCCCGAATACCCTAACACCCGTTATATTACATAACACACTTATAACTTGTTTAAAGTGCATAACTAAACAAACTAATCATCAAACTATTTGGTTGAAACCTAACTAAATACCCCCCCCCCCCTGACCGAATCGGTCCCCCAAGGGGACACACCATTACATTTGTTGATTATTTTAATAACTTTGCCTAATATCTAGTAAACACTTAACACAATGGATATTAGTAATATATGGGCTATAAGTAAACTCATGGGGTTATGCACTTCATTTCACAAAACATCACAACACAAGTTCTCTTCTCTCCTCTCCCTCTCTTGTCCGTCCGCCACCACCACACCACCCTACCACCACCATCGAGCCTCCTACAAGTAAACCACACACACTCAAAGGTGCAATAGGATCAACAACGAAGCTCGGTGCTTTCGGAAGTGCAAGGACCTCTCTAGTTTTCTTTTATCCGCCTCATTTACAACTTGTTTCTTCCCTAGCCTTGTGCTAGTAGTAAGTGCTCCAAATCATCATATTGTTCTTATTTTTGGTGGTTAATAGCTGAAAGAATGATGAATATTAAGAAACACTAAGAACATAATCAAAGTTTATGAACATAAAGGATAAAGAATGGATAAAAGATGAAGTAATGTAGAATGATGTTGAAATCATGACAAATCTGAATTAAACAAACCATGACGTGTGGTCCGATGTTAATCGTATTAGAAGGTGTGACGATCGTAGGTGTGCGTTTTAGTAACATAAGAGCTAAAAACAGCATGCTGAGTTGTATTTTCAGCCAACTTTAACAGGCTGTAACAGGTCCTTAACTTAACGAAAAACTGATTTTCTTGAGTCTATAACATGTTACTATGAAATACGGTTCTAATGGCACTAGAATCATAATTTTTGGACTTCGTTTACTATTTTTAAGGTGTTGTTTTATAGCAGCAGCTAGAGCTGCATTTTTACAGCAGTAAATGGGAGTTATGTTTTCCGTCATAACTCGAATTCCGTGTAGAGTAAAATCATGAAATTTTTACTGTAAATGACCACCTATGTATTTGTAATTCTCCCACTGGAATTTTGTAAATCGGACTCTCAATGAATTTTAAATAAATTATTCCGCAGACTGTGGTCAGAAATAGGTAAATCTGATTTCATTCCGGAAAATCATTTTCTATAAAATATTGGTGATGATTCGGACCCCAATATTTTTACACAATAATATTTGGATCGTATAAGACGTCCTGTAAAAATTTGGGAATTTTTGAAATAAGATAACTATTTTATTAAAATACTCGAAAACGGCCCAGTTTTGTATATTAAAACTGAAACGATATAAGTAGTGTTTTGCATGTCTGAATGTCGGGTTGGTTAATTGAGAACTGATTGAATGATTTTACAAAAGAAAATGATACGCTAGTAAGCGTGGACGCCTCCGTTTACAGAGGAAACTCTGGCGAAATTTTTCCAGAAAATATAACACTTGGAAATGTTTTTGGTGACAAGTGTTATAAATATATTTTTAACTTGTTTTCCAAAATATAAATTTCGCCATGATTTTTATTACAAAATAACCAAGTGTCGGCGGTAGATTTTCGTAAATGAAACTTGTTAAATATATATTGAGAATATATATTCCATAATAAAACGCTTGTGTGCTTACGTGATTATTTTGTGAACAAGAGATATATTATTTTTAGAGTAAAGATAATATTACTTGAAATATCATGAAAATACGACTCCAAAATAATACCAACGCCCTCACAAATAAATATTTAAGTTACATCGGTATTGTTTATACAACGCGAACTCTAAAATGTGACTTGCGTATTTTCAGAAAATACTCTTAAATATGTATTTTGATAAAGTATTATTTTGGAAAATTGTATGAAGTAAAATATAATATTTTTGGGAAAAATATGTATATTTTGAGATGGAATATTTTAGACAAATGAATTAAAATATATTTTATTAAGTGAGACTTAATAATATATTTTGGAATTACAAAAACGCACATGTATTAAAACCCCCATCCTTGGGAAGGAATACAACTATAAATAATTACGAAGTGTAAATACGAAAAAAGTTGCCTAACTATTTCCCAAAAACGTTAAACCTTAAGCCAAGGCACGGCCGTCCGTCTAATAGAAGTTAGTACGTGTAGGTCGTCACGCAGCAGGTTGATTGGGAGATACTATTTCGAGACGCACTTCTGTGAGTTCATGTCCCCCCTTTCTCTTAACTGTTTTCAGTTTTTATATAACTGGACTATTGGTGGATGAGGCTCTGTCATGGTGGAACCATCAAGTTCGGACAATGGGCGAGACCACTGCGTATGCTATGACGTGGGACGAACTAATATTAATAAATGAGTTAGGTAGTTAATATTAATTAATATTAATAAATGAGATAAAAATGTTATAATTAATGATAGGTAGAGTATGGTAGGATAATGAGCATTTATTGAGAGGTTTTCTAGAGTAGGGTGCACTAGAGTATGGTGTAAGGCTATGAGGTGTGGGGGCTCCATGGGGCTCAATCCCCGCCACGTCACCATCCATCACCACACCCCCCATGTGGGGGCTCCATCATGGTAACCATGTATAGCACCCATGGCTTGGATATGAACCAATCAAATGTTTTTTTTTATTTTGTTTAATAGGGGCTCCATCCACACCATGTAAATTAAAGAGGGGCTCCATAGGTGAGGTGGATCGTAGTTGGACTTGATAAAGCCCCATGGGGCTCCATCCACTCCTCATAGCCTAAATAGCAACACCCTTTACGAATACGTTAAATTTCATTTAATTTTCAATTATTTTATTTTAACAACAATTAATGTTTTTGATAAGTAACATTAAAAATGAAACTAGTTACAAAATTAAAGATTTATTTTATTATCATCTTTAACAACTTACTCATTTTTTTTGGGAAAATATTCAATCATATATAACACATCAATTATTTACCCCATTCAAAGCAAAATGATGGCATCTAGGGATGAGCACGGTCCTAACCCGTACCGGTATCAAAAATCCCAAAAATGGGTACCGGTACGAACGAATATTAGAAGGTATAAACCGGTAGCGGTATAAAAAATCTCAAAAAATTCGGTAACGGACCGGTTCCAAACCGATACCCGATACCATTTGCTCTTCCCTATTAACATCAAATATTAAAATTTTTATTTCGAATATTTTCTTTTTGTTATATGCTTTAGAAACACTTTCTCTTAATGAGCATCAAACATCTTTTGTAAGAACAACTTATTTAAAATCAATCGGCATAAAAGACACAATCAAATCAATGGTTGGCTAAAGCTTAAGCAAACACGGATTACAACCTGTTGTTAACCAGGTGTTGAAACAATTTCAAATGCACAACTCAACACAATGTTTTATGTAAAAAATCGTATTGTGTGTTATTTATATACAAAGTGCAGCATATACATTTTATAAAGTATAAAATCTTCAAACTTGGATAAAAGACACAAAAAGACACGAAAATGAACGATCGGGAACTGAAGGCCGAAGCCATCTATTTATAGGTGAGCTTTCACCTTCCCTAGCGGCCCACGTAAGAGAAGGGAGAGGCCTACGCGGCCCGCGTAGTAGGGTAAGTAGGCCCTAGCTATGACTGGTCATCGAACTAGCTTCAACACGCGTTTGACACATGGTGGCACCGGGTGCAGCCCTGACTCCAAGCTATCGCGCCCCGCGTAAGAGACCTTAAGGGTCTACGGGGCCCGCGAGCGACACATAAATCTTGATTTTATTTTATTTTTGCAAAATTAAAGGTATTTTAGGCTCGGTTTTCACATACGGGGTACATATTGAGACATATAAGGGTATTTTAAATATATTAGGGGTGTCGAACATATTTTGGAGGGTTGTTATATGTATATAGACTGTCTTCAATGAAGCAGCTAAATTAAAGTTGTGTATATGATCACACATTATAAACATGATTGAATAGTGATCAAGATTCATTTATAATATGATATTCGAAGTTTCAAACTCACTAAAGCTTATTGTAAATTTATTGATGCTTGTAAGATTTTGGACTGATAAATCTTAATGATTCGGTCGTATAATTGATGTTATGTGGTGAAAAGATTAGTTATACATGTGAATAAAACAAGTTCCATTGTCAAACCTCAAATATGCTCTTGAAGAAGCAAGATTGTTAAAAAATATGTAAGGTTTGAAATGACCACCATGAAAGTTTTGTGATTCTAATCCATTCATGAAGTGAATGTGATGATATAATGACCAATGTAAAGGTCGCGATCATGTATATAATACTAAGAAAATTGTAATGATCTCACCATGATCATTGTTTGGTTATAATCCATTCCTTAAACTGAATGTGATGATATAATAATTGGTGTAAAGTTCGTAATCATGGTAATTGAGAAAATTGTTATGATGCTCATGTAATGAGATCAAGCTTGTTAATAATGAGATGACTATACAATGATCGTTATAAAGGTCGTAAGATATAAGATTGATAAATCTTATACGACTCGTCTACTTTTCAATTGATGGTAAGCAAAGAGAACATTATTTACAAGGAAAAATTGATTAAATTCTTTTAATTTGTCACACTTGAGACATATGCTCCTAAACTAGCAATATCATTATAAGATTCATGAAAAAATGAAATGATTTTATACTCATGTGACCGAGTAAATAATGAAAAACTACGAAGCTTTTTTTTGGTTCTAATCCATTCCCAAAAGTGAATGTGATTATATATTAATCATTGTATATGTAATGATGGACCTAATTGAGAAACTTGTAATGATGAGAATGACTATAAGAATTGTAATGATGGTCATTTTAATAATGATAATGGACCACAAAAGTGGCAAACTAAGGAGTGATTGCATAACGTGATGGTTTGAACTTTGAAGTTGTAATATATTTTCTCGTATCATACGTTTTGTATTACATACGAGCAAGTAATACACATACGATCATAAACCAGAAGTTTATGGATCATAATTATTTAATTAGTTGGCATGACCGGTTAGACCATACTGAGTCAATGATGATGTGAAACATAATGAAGAACTAGAAGATTCTTCAAGTTGATAATTAGCATGTATTGTTTTGCTCTCAAGGGGAATTTTATTTTTGCTAATAAAGGAGGGTGTGTATCCCTAAATATTTTGGAAGTGATTAAAGGATATGCATATCCCAACATGATACCATTTAGTGTTTTAAATCGATGCATCGTCTAAATGGTTATCAAATCCACAACCTGAAGTTTGTGTGATTGTGGCTTAGCTAATGTGATAGCAAGCATATTAATCCATATTAGTATACTAGGTTATATACCCGTGAGCTTCACGGGTTATGGGTTGTGTTAAAAAAATATATTTACAAAAGAAATTTTTTTATATGATTTCTTATAAGTGGATAACCATTCATGTTTGGCAAACATTACCAACAAAAAAAATGTACCATACAGTGCATTTATTTTGGGACAACCCGAAAAAGAAATTGTTACATATATTTTGAGACTTAGGCTATCGGACCGAGCCCAAACCAATTCCTCTCTGCTGTAAGGCTGTCAACGTGGGTAACCCATTTAAAGTAACCCCCACGCTAAAAAAAATCGCTTTCAAAAGAGACCAATTGTTCAGCAGAAACCTAACCCACTACCGAATGCACTAGACACTATCAACTCGAGCTTGCCATCAAATGAAGTCCTTTTGGGTGTGATTTCTACCGAAGAATTAGAGTCTATAGCAGCATATGCATATTCTTCTTGGCATCTAGACAAACTCATGCATTTATAAACCAGGTTGAAGCCTGTTTCATTTAACTTATAAAGATTTTCAATATGATTATATGAAATGTCACCTTCTGTATTTTTGAGCTACACTCGATCTAAGCATGGGCATTGATTAGCTTCAACTCTTTCTACCTATTGAAAATAAAAAAAAATAGTAATTTTATATTACAAAAAGACTAAAAACACCTAAATAGAATATTATAGGAAAACACATTACATGTCATGATGCAATCTATAAGGGGCATCCCTGTTATAACATCTGAATCAGTGTTGGCATGTATCATGATGCAATCAATATTTTATATAGACATAATGTTGGTGTCACTTTAAGGCTAAAAGGGGGAAAGATTTTTAAAGAAAAAAAAAGAACAGCCAACCTTTGAGCACTGAAATAACTGGCGCAATGATGTTTTGATGTCGTTATAACTAATAGTGTCATGTTACATCAAATACAAGATACAAACAAAGTGTCATATTACATAAATTGGTGATAAAGGGGAAATACAATTTAAATATAGTCGAGTCCCTCCTTTAAAGATGCATATCCTTCAAGTTGGCAAAACTTTTCCCATAGTAAATTGACTCCCTTCTACAAAAAGAACCAACCAAAACCAAAAAGAATGAGGATATTATAAAGAAACTTAGCCTGCTATAACCTTAGATCAACTATAATATTTGAGAATATTATAAAGAATCATAAATGACAACAGCATCAGTTAAATATATGTTAGATATATGGTGATGATAAAAACTTAATCTAAGGAAGCGATAATTCTGGTATTCTTTCTTTTTATATATATTAAGGAAACTGTATTTGAAAAATTTTACAATTACATTAATCTCGGTATTATTTTTTTAAATCAGAAACATCTATCTTTAATTACAATCAATTAATGATAACCTTATAATTAACCTTAAATAGCCTTAACATTTTATTAAGTATTAATTTTTTCTTAAAAAAAATTACTTAGTTAGACAGTTAGAAAATAATTTCCAACAGACCACTCTAGTTTGATCTTTGAATTTACGAATGGGTTATTCTATTTACACCACACTCTATTTTCCATTTACACCTTACTCTACTAAATTAATTACAAATTAATTACTTTTGACCTTTGATGACCAATAATATTAATGAATTTAATCATCAAATTCTGCAACATATTTAATTACATGGAATATGAAAATTTGTGCCAATTTTAATTACAACTTGGAATGTGAACTGAATGGTCCACTAATTAATGGATATTAAAAGAATTTTGACTGACCAAAATGAATTGTATAAATCATGAAAGGGTGTTGCCATATAAGATACGAAACCATCGACGTCACCATATGCGAAAGAACCGTTGCGAACAACCGATCCTCAAGTCTCTTAGATTCAGGTTTGAATTGCATAATCATATGTGTTATACTAGGTTAATGCCCGCGTAATACGCGGGCTTCAACCAAAACCATATTATTTACTTTGAAATGAAAAGTTCTGTACAAATACATACATTGGAAGAAAAAAATAGAAAACTATTCAAATGCCGGAAAAAACTTCCTTGTAGACTACATTTGTTGTTTTACTCGTTACATTCCCATCTTTGTCTAGTATAAGCAACTTCACACCGGCTTTGCTTTTAACGCTTGATAACGCAACATAAAGCTGACCATGTGAGAAAACTTGATATTTCAAATACAATCCAACCCTTGATAGAGATTGTCCTTGACTTTTATTTATAGTCATTGCAAACCATACATTTAAGGGGAATTGTCGTCGTTGAAACTTGATAGAAAGTCTTTTATCCGACGGTGTCAAACTGATTCGTGGAATAAACGTTCTAGTCCCTATGTTTCCGCCGGATATAATATCAGCCTCTATAACACGTTTATAAAGTTTAGTAATCCGTAGTCTCGTACCGTTGCATAAACCATTTTGTTGATCAATATTACGAAGCAACATTACAGGTACACCAACTTTAAGGACTAATCGATGATTAGGCTGACCAGAAATTTTAAGACCATTCAGAACATCGGGAGAATATAGTCTCACATGTGCTTCGTTCTTTTCTTTATCAGTTTGACAAATACTATTAGAACTCAGATACTCCACTTCATCGCCAGGAAACGAAGCAAGCAATCTTTCATTAATTTCTTGTACAACCTCGTTTGTTGGTGCCAATATAGCTCTTTCAGCAAAAAAATCTTTATCTTTGTACAGTTGAAGAAGTGAAGGATATACAAAGTCGATCAGATCTGACATAGGATCCTTAGAGCACTTGATTAACAAATCTTCAGGAATATCTATAACCACCTGACAATCGTCACTGTCACCAATCTTTCCCTCGCCCAACTCGAGCAACCAATTCGCAAAAGCTTTAATCTCTTCGATATCAGATGCGTTCGCTCCTACGGTTAACCTCATGTTTTTGGTTAACGTAAGGACCTTGCAAGTACTCCAAATATACGACGAAGTGATTGAAGCATTAACGATTTCTCGCCTACTACCATTTGGTACAACCGGAAGTATCTGTCTAAAGTCACCACCGAACACCATAACTTTACCACCAAAGGTCATCTCACATTTGAAGATATCTTTCATTGTCCGGTCAAGTGCTTCAAACGCATGTTTATGATTCATCGGTGCTTCATCCCAAATTATTAATTTCGTTTTACTTAATAAATCAGCAACGTCATCGTCCGGTTTAATAAAACACATCGAGCTTTCTGTTAAATTCAAAGGTATATGAAACCTTGAATGTGCAGTACGTCCACCAGGTAACAAAAGAGATGCGATTCCACTTGATGCAACATCTAGTACAATATCTCCTTTACATCTAATAGATGCAGATAATGTCTTCCACAGAAACGTCTTACCAGTTCCTCCGTAGCCATAGACGAAGAACACACCACCCG
Organism: Helianthus tuberosus; assembly: GCA_030545235.1. Taxonomy (NCBI): domain Eukaryota; kingdom Viridiplantae; phylum Streptophyta; class Magnoliopsida; order Asterales; family Asteraceae; genus Helianthus; species Helianthus tuberosus. The sequence goes on along the minus strand of CM060364.1, from coordinate 79,681,962 downwards.
CATTACTATTAACTGCTTCAATTATCTCATCAAACACTAAACGCTGCTCATCGGTTAGGCTACTTAAATTATTATGAATTCAATGGCAGTAGCGATTACATCGTACCGAAGCTCGTCAGCAATTAAACGGTTATCAGCTGAATATATCCGACTCCAACCTGTGGTAATATAAAGTTCATGGTCTAGGACATCCATCCGAACATCCCATTTATGATTTCCAACTGAACGCACCAAAACAGGATCTGAAGGACAGGTACTTAGCATAGAGTGATGAACAAACAACTTGTTCACATACTACACATAGTACAAAAAATATATTAGGATCGATGGTATACATGACATACAAAACAATGTATAAATGCAAGGATAAAATAATTTAAAACTGTATATGTTCAAGTACCATGCAGTCGTCTCGGTCTTTTACATCATTTCCAGGTTTGTAGTAGAAGTAGTTAGAAGGCGCAAGAGAAATATCTTGATAAAAGTGGAACAGCCGGAACGAAGATAAAGCTTCTTCATACTGAAAAACAACCCACGAATTGTCTGGTAATTTCAATGACGTGACGACATCCAACCAGCCGTTGTAAAGAAAGTAGTCGCCTACAAGGTTCATCACTTTGACTTGAAAGATCCTCCCATCGAGGGTCCGAATAACTGCATTCTTCTCTGGATAAGCAAACATCTTAATCCAGTCACCATAATCAGCAGGAAGTTTCTGTAAAAGGAAAAGCCAAAGTCGTTAATGGCAATTATAATATCAGTACTCAGAAAGTGTTAAATTAAAGAACAATTTTTTTTAAATGCTAATAATATCAATACTAACCAGCGATTTTTTGTCATTCTTCCACACACAGGCAGCGAATCCGTACACCATCTCGACTTGAAATGATGTACAGTAAATGACAGCAAAAAATTTAACTTAAGTTAGAATCAATAAGCCAACGTATATAACATTTACAAAATAACAGTTCAAATAAGACTTCCATCTATAGACTGATTAGTACTAATAATAAACAACAAAACTCGGAGTTTCAATTTCAATATTCAATATCAACAGTTAATGTGTTCATCTAAAACAAAAACAAACAGTCCATATAAAATCGCTTTTTCAAATAACATTCACTAACTTACAAAACTAAAAAACAAACTGTACACATAAACAACATAAAATGAAATTTACACTTTCAATATTGAGTATCCACAATCAATGTATTCATCAAGTGATCAAATAAAAAACAACATATGACTTCCATCTAAAGACTGTTTAGTATAAAAAAAACAACAAAAAAATGAGTTTCACTTTCAATATTGACTATAAGCAGTCAATGTGTTCATCTACAACACAACACAACACAAAACAAACACTACATCTAAAATCGCTCATCTGAGTATCAGAATTCAAAAGGCAACCTACAAAACTGAAAACCCTAATACACAAAACATATATACATCAACTTCAAAATCAACGATTAGAAACCCCAATACACAAAACATATATACATACTTCAAAATCGGCGATTAGAAACCCTAACACACAAAACATATATACATCAACTTCAAAATCGGCGATTAGAAACCCTAACAAACAAACGGTAACCGAAAACAAAATCAATCGGCTACGATAATCCAAACAACATAGATTCAAACAAAACAATGAAATAAAAAACAGTAAATCAAACAAAAAGAAAATGTGTGTATCGATCAATAGAATGATAAAAAAAACAGTAGATGATGATTATTGTGTATTCAAGAATGATTGTACCACTTCCAAACGATCGATTGATTCACCTTTTTTTTTCGTGTTTGTGCTTTCCTTTTTGTGTAATTTGTAAAAAACACATAGCATAAGCTTTTGTTATTGATTTATTATGTGACAACCCTCACCAAATCAGGTATCCGTATGAATTAATTAATATTTAATTAATGATTAATTACTGTGCGTTTTAGTAACATATGAGCTAAAAACAGCATGCTGAGTTGTATTAGAAGGTGTGACGATCGTAGGTGTGCATTTTAGTAACATATGAGCTAAAAACAGCATGCTGAGTTGTATTTTCAGCCAACTTTAACAGGCTGTAACAGGTCCTTAACTTAACGAAAAACTGATTTTCTTGAGTCTATAACATGTTACTATGAAATACGATTCTAATGGCACTGGAATCATAATTTTTGGACTTCGTTTACTATTTTTAAGGTGTCGTTTTGTAACAGCAGCTAGAGCTGCATTTTTACAGCAGTAAATAGGAGTAATGTTTTCCGTCATAACTCGAATTCCGTGTAGAGTTAAATCATGAAATTTTTACTGTAGATGACCACCGATGTATTTGTAATTCTCCCATTGGAATTTCGTAAATCGGACTCCCAATAAATTTTAAATAAATTATTCCGCGGACTGTGGTCAGAAATAGGTAAATCTGATTTCAGTCCAGAAAATCATTTTCTATAAAATATTTGTGGTGATTCGGACCCCGATATTTTTACACAATAATATTTGGATCGTATAAGACGTCCTGTAAAAATTTGGGAATTTTTGGAATAAGATAACTATTTTATTAAAATACTCGAAAACAGCCCAGTTTTGTATATTAAAACTGAAACGATATAAGTAGTGTTTTGCATGTCTGAATGTCGGGTTGGTTAATTGAGAACTGATTGAATGATTTTAGAAAAGAAAATGATACGCTAGTAAGCGTGGACACCTCCGTTTACAGAGGAAACTCTGGCGAAATTTTTCCAGAAAATATAACACTTGGAAATGTTTTTGGTGACAAGTGTTATAAATATATTTTTAACTTGTTTTCCAAAATATAAATTTCGCCATGATTTTTATTACAAAATAACCAAGTGTCGGCGGTAGATTTTTGTAAATGAAACTTGTTAAATATATATTGAGAATATATATTCCATAATAAAACGCTTGTGTGCTTACGTGATTATTTTGTGAACAAGAGATATATTATTTTTAGAGTAAAGATAATATTACTTGAAATATCATGAAAATACGACTCCAAAATAATACCAACGCCCTCACAAATAAATATTTAAGTTACATCGGTATTGTTTATACAACGCGAACTCTAAAATGTAACTTGCGTATTTTCGGAAAATACTCTTAAATGTGTATTTTGATAAAGTATTATTTTGGAAAATTGTATGAAGTAAAATATAATATTTTTGGGAAAAATATGTATATTTTGAGATGGAATATTTTAGACAAATGAATTAAAATATATTTTATTAAGTGAGACTTAATAATATATTTTGGAATTACAAAAATGCACATGTCTTAAAACCCCCATCCTTGGGAAGGAATACAACTATAAATAATTACGAAGTGTAAATACGAAAAAGTTGCCTAACTATTTCCCAAAAACGTTAAACCTTAAGCCAAGGCACGGCCGTCCGTCTAATAGAAGTTAGTACGTGTAGGTCGTCACGCAGCAGGTTGATTGGGAGATACTATTTCGAGACGCACTTCTGTGAGTTCATGTCCCCCCTTTCTCCTAACTGTTTTCAGTTTTTACACTCCGGGGGTGAAATACATGTTACGATTATTACGAACTTTTACTTACACGGTATGGTTAGCTTAAGGATGGTTACTACTTAGATCATGTGAGTGGGTAGGCGAGAACTGGAGGCCATTAATCCTCATTGTAGGACCGAGGGTCATTAGCGGTAGATCTATCTGGGTGTAGCGAGCCCAACCCCTGAGCCTGCTTAGTGGACCAGGTGGTGACTTTGAGCCCGACGCATAAATCTGCTAGGTTTGAGTCTTCCTACAGCACTTCACACATATCATTGGCTTTGCAACCCAATGGTGATCTCTTTTTCCTTAATTGATACACACTAGGGACTTTTATACATACTTACAACATTTTCAAATGTTTGTACATACTCACTTACACATGAACTCGCTCAAATTTATGTTGACTTTTCAAACTACATGTATTTCAGGAAACTAACGGATCTGGCACGGTATGCACGTATTTTCAAGTTGCGTTTGAATAAAGAAGTCATCCAGGGTTTAGAAGGTGTAACCTCTTCCTGGACGGGTTACATATCTCTAAACCTAGTATTGTTTAAAGTCTTTTGCTAAGTCTTTATAAACTCAATTAAATCAAGTTAAGGTTTGTAACTTATTTTGTGATTGTTGAAAATGGGATTTTTCTAAACTTTATTAATGGATGAATATCTCATGTTTTTATCATATAGCATTGTTATGATTGTTGCTATGGTATTAAGAAGTCACACCAAATAAACCCACGCTTCCGCAAAGCCATGGTGTGACAGCTTGGTATCAGAGCCTCGATCATAGCGAACTAGGATTCTTTCTCGAGTCTAGACTATGATCAACAGGGCTCTCACGAAAACGTTTACAAACACTTTTACATCGCATACACAATACGTCCAGATCCAAGGAAACAGACCTTTTTACAAACAAAAAGGCACAAATACACATTCCCAAATTTAAATTTATAGCTCGGTCGGGGAGACTGGGGGAGTCCAGTCGGGGAGACTGGGGAGAAATTAGGTCGGGAGACCAGGAGAAATTAGGTTGGGAGACCAGGAGAAATTAGGTCGGGAGACTAGGGAGAAATTAGGTCGGGAGACCAGTAGAAATTAGGTCGGGAGACCAGGAGAATTTAGGTTGGGAGACCAGGAGATTTTAGTCTGAGAGACTAGGGAGTTCAGTTTGAGAAACTGGGAGGATAGTCTGGGGAAGTCTAGGATGATTACTTGCTCACATTAATTGAGACTTACATGCTTATTTGATTTAATGTTGATGTATGTGCATATGTGGTAGTTATTTGCATACACTAATTGTTAATAACACCATGGGTATACGTACTATGACAATTATGAACCAGCACACACGTCGCACTAATTAGAAAGCGAGTTATCAGACATTGATAACCCTACGGCCACCGCCACGGATAAGGAGACTGCATCTGCGCCAGAGATATTTACGGCAGACACTGAGAGTGATCCTGATATGCCGACCAAGGACGAGGACGACTTCCAACAGTCCGCGCTACCAGATTCTGGTAATACTTTACCCTTGCTGATGGCTTCTCTGACAAGAATCCTTCTGTCACTCTTGTTTCGGTCCATGACCACTTCGTCACTAGACATCCCGATGATGAGCACACCATGGCTCCGATCCTCGACGATGCGCCTCTTGTGGACATTCCTTCCGAAGGTTGGTTACTCGACGAACAATTGATAACGATATTAACGGGATATTGATGGTCCTCCTGCCGACGCCCATAACGATAGAAAATTAGACGAGAACACTGTTACTAACCTCACTTCTTAAGACCCCTGTTAACAAGCCATCCTCTGATTCTAGCATGCATTCAGACTCCTTTGAGTCTGTGATACCTGCAACCTTACAAACATCCAGATTACAGCTTTCTACTACTGACGCAGACAACGACGACATGACTGCTATCACCTGCTCGAGGCACCACACCGATACACGACCCAGGGCCTGCTCCCGAGCTAGCTTCTATACCTTTTGAGTCAGCTTGATGATTGCAACTGCTGGTCCTGCACACTTGCTTAATTATGACCCTGTTACTTTTGGTTTACTAGACATTGCACCCCTTATATCTACCTGCATCAGGCAATCTCCTCATTGGTTGAGATGTTTGTTTTTACACCCGCAACCGCTGACATTGCTCCTTTTCCCTATGAAAACCAACTTCCATTGCGCCAAGGTGCCTACAGCTTTCTTTCAGAATATAACCGCACCCCGGGAAGGGACTTCAGGTCAGCACCCGCATAACGATTCATCTGCTACAACATCATATTCCCAACTGCATAGGTCGCACCATTGCTTCTTTCACCTCTACATCGCTGTACGAGCCGATTTGATGGATCCTATAATACACTAAGCAGATTTTAGACCCTTACCTCACGTGATGGAGGCCACATACGAGATAAGTTGCTCCTATAACACCAACTACAGTTTGAGGATATAAGTCGCAGAATGTTGGAGCTTGAACTGACGCCACAATTGGCAACTTCAAATGCAAAGCATTACATAACCGAAAACATGAGTTAACTGTCTACATCACAAGACAGCATATTTTCTGAAAAGTTTATGTAAAACACCACGTCCTCCACCCTGTCTATTGTCAGCATACTTTGATTCGTCACATACATCAAGGTTCCTTTTGCGCTCTCGACTGTTGCTATTACACCGTTCCCAGGATTCTGATACTTATTTCTTTACTATCGGGCGGCAGATTAGTAACTACTTCGATATATATAAATACAAGCTCGAGGAGGAGTTTACGCATGCTAGCGGTCACTTTTCTTTCCTCCTCCACCTCAGTCACCAGTATAGTTGGTTTCTGGATTATGCGGATTGCATTACACTTGGGTAAAGACACTAATGATAAGTCAGGATTGCGGAGACTATTGAGGACCACTTCTGATTACGAAATTTTGATGCACTAATATACTTATTGGACAAAGGTAGGGTGACCCTGTGTCCCTTTCAATGTGATACATTTTGTTAGACACAGTGATTGTGGCCGAAGGATGATGAAAGCCCAATCATCTTTAAACATGCGACAACACTTTGTGGCCAATATCCAATGAAAGCTCAGTCGCTAGGTCTTCTCTAAGCATGTCATTGATCTTTGTGTGTGTGCTAAAATTATAATACTACGTGCTTACTTGCTATGCTCTCATTAAACATAATTACCGAATTACTTGGTTATACTATGATTATACTATTATTTGATTGGTTGGTATGGTAACCTGTTATGTGTATGTACTTATGACCACTAAACAACCAAATGCACGCACGAAGCAAATTAGACCTGACCTAACCGACTTTCTTCTAGGAAGATGTCGACTCAAGGGAACACCGATATCAACCACCCTCTACCTACAACAGAGGCAGAAATGCAAGAGCGCCTCTTACAGGCCATCGCACGGTACGAGGCCCGTCGCTCCAATTGCAGCGGAGGTACCTCGGGAAATAACCCCCCAACGGTAATGTCTAGTCCTTAAAGACACATTACAAAACGTTCGGACATTTCCACGAGTGCCTTGCTAAGGCCTTACGCGAATAATGTTGCTTACACCGCAGGCTGCACCTACAAAAAGTTCTTGGACCACAAACCTCGAGAATTCGACGGCACTGGGAGTGCTTTAGCCTTCGTGCGCTGGGTTGAAAAAACAGATTCTGTTTTACGATTGAGCAAATGTGACCCCGAACATCAAGTCAAGTTTATAACTGGACTATTGGTGGATGAGGCTCTGTCATGGTGGAACCATCAAGTTCGGACAATGGGCGAGACCGCTGCGTATGCTATGACGTGGGACGAACTGAAAGATCTGATGCGTGAGAGATATTGCTCGAGGGCAGAAGTCCAGAAGTTGGAAACAGAACTGTGGAACTTGAAAATGGAAGGACCAAAGATAGCAGAGTATGTGCAGAGATTTAACGAATTATCACGAGTTGCCTTACTCCTGGGGGCACCAGATTTTAAGAGAATTTAACAGTTCATAAGGGGATTGGCACCTCAGATTCTAAGCCTGGTAACAACATCAAAACCTTCAACGATCACCGAGGCTATCAACATAAGCATAGCACTCACGAAAGAAGCAGTTAGACGAGGAGAATTTTCCACTGCGGAGGAGAAAAAGGAGACTGCTATAGAGGCATCTAGGGATAACAAGATAAAGCTCGCAAATTTCAAGATGGTTACTCGGGTAAGTAACAAGAAGAAGGCCAAAAAGGGAAAAGATTACAAGGGTATCCTACCTAAGTGCGACAATTGTTTACGTTATTATGTCGGGCGATGCAAATATGGAAATTGTGGTAACTGTGGCAAGGTGGAACATGTCAAGGAAACTTGTTGGCAAAATACTGAACATAGTAATGGGAGCCAAGACGGTAGTGAGAATCACGAAGGGGACAACGACAATGATAATTGTCGAGGCAGAATGAGTGATAAACAGAAACGTGCTCGAGGATGTTTAAACTGTGGAAGCAAAAAGCATTTCAGAAGATATTGCCCTAAAAACAATCAGGCGCAAGGATGAAAGCTCCCCACCGGAGCTAGGGAGACACGCCAGGGATCCAAGCATGGATATCGGTACGCCCCATATTACGCAATATTATGCATCTGTATTGCCAAATACTGTTGCAAATTTTACGATTCGCACTTCTAGAGTTCGAAATCATAATTGGTTTAAGTAGCGAGTAAGTAGATATTCCAGTACCCATTAGAACTAGCTTAGGGGAAGCTAGTGGAAGCCAACGCAGTAACTTGAATCGGCAAGATAGAACCCGGAGAGCGTAAGTTTACGCTAGATCTATTGCCAGTTGAGTTGGGAAGCTTCAACGTGGTAATTGGATGTATTAGTTGGCAAGCGATCGAGCGGAGGTTGATATCCGCACCTCGATGACGAATGAAGGAACGATTGTGACTCACGAAGCAGGATACGCCACCACCGATCACGAATTACTTAAGGCACGAAAGTTGTTGTGGGAAGGATGTGTTGTTTCCTGGCTCATGTCGGGGACAAGGGAGCTGAAGAACTAAAACTTAACGATACCCCCGTGATCGGAGTATACCCTGAAGTCTTCCTCGAAGACTTGCCAGAGTAATCTCCTCGACGACAAGTCGAATTTTTGCATCGATCTGATTCCAGGCCTCGCGCCTGTAGCCAATGCACCATGAGCGACTTACACCTTCGAAAATTCAAGGATTGACAGTGCAACCTCAGTGGTTGATAGAGAAGGAAGATAACAGACCAAAACTTTTGTTTTGGATAACCTCAGTTCTGCTCGCCAAAAGAAAGGACGAATAACTTTCAAATGACCGGGAGTCGAACGAGCTAGCCAACCAGAGTCGGTGGCTTTTGCTGAGGACTAACGAACTCCTTACATAACTGACTGTGAGGACCCAACTACTATTACACGACTGGTCGACAATCGAGCATCGTTAGCAGTGAATTCAAGAAGAAAGTTTACCGGTGAAAATTGTGGGACAATGATTAGTTCTTAGACGTACATAAAAACGGTGCTTCCTACACAATGTACAAATCGGATCCACACGGGACACGAAATCTGGAGGATTTAGAAAACATATATTTAGGACCTTGGGAACCCAGGTCCAAACTCGTAAAGGTTTTTATTTAGGAACCATATCTATCAACTCAATCAACCATCATTAACATGGCGCATATGCCAGTTCCGTTGACCCAACAAAGAGTACTCGGATTTCTTTTACTTCTGACGAGTAGATGGTTGCCTCTCTACTCCCCTTAATGATAGTTGGATCACACAAGTTTTCTTCGCTGAGAGCGAACACACATTTGTTTCGATACTTGGTCATTTCTTCATTTTAGCAAGCACTCATTGTTTCAGTACTCGGAAACTTTCATGACACACATGCATCATTTGCTACGCATGTGGTTTTGTTTCGAACAAACACTTCATTGAAATTTAAATATTACCTTGCTAAACCTAATTACTGATTCGTGATTCGAATGACCTACATTCATGGTTTATTTTGCGACCATGCCGAGAATTCCTTGTTGATACATACGTTTATTGTCAGGTTACGTTGAAACCAAGTTCAATTGCTTGAACTTCTCCAGTTCACATGTTTAACTTGAAACGCTATATGATGTATCGGGAGCATCATATTCAACTATTTTTGCAGAGATTCTTTCATTTCGAGTCGTAGTAGATTTGGTTGGTCTACGACTCCACTAAAACGTTTGATTTGTTTCGATACCTTGTGGTAATATTTTCACAAAATTGAAGCTTGCGCTAATTTGGTTACTCACTTCGTATACGGATTCATTTCCCTATTTAGTTGTTAACAATCCATTTGGGATCTTCACGATCAAAGCGGTCTTAACACAATTGTGTGTTAAGGCAATGGTACATATATTCATTTCATAAGCACAATGTACCTCCTAACGATTCTTTCGTTGTCAATCAAATGCCTTGTGATACTTATTACTTTTCATCTTCGATTGGAAACAGTGGTTCTTTGATGTTCCGTATTTAATTGGAAACTCTGTAACATGGTATAAATCAAATCTTCAGATTGCCTCAGTACACCTTCATTTGATTTCAAACGCGGTGAACTTGTTCAGTCACCACTATTATTGGGTAATGCCATTACGACACCTTGCGGTGTCATCATAAACTTGTAGCTTGTGCTAATCATGGTAACCGTTTTACAGGAGACCACACATACTTTTGTTTGATTTAACATTTAAACATTTCTGATGCAACTACGAATCAAGACAATGATACACCAGATTCGCTTGTATTCCATTCGGTGTATCTTCACCATTCAAAAATGTCAACACACTAAACCTTACCAGACATTTATTCAGGAGTTGACATATCATTTTACTATTACGTTGAGTTGCTGCTTTTGAGTTCATATAGCGGGTGCTATGGTTTGTGAAAACTCGTTTGCATATTGCAACCGATCGTTTAAAAATCTTATTAGTCAAAACTCCACTTTTGTGGAACCCCTGCTAGCTGGATTACACTAGACTATACGTCAAATGCGTCTTGTACCTTTGACATCCAATGCTAGAAGCACACACCTTTCAACCCTAGGATTCGGGTTGTTATATATTCTTGGACTCACCTAATGTGAGTAATGTTTATTTCGATTTGATGATTACCTACTTCGATATTATTCATATACATACGTGTGCGACTTAACCATAAGGAGTAGGGTAGTACAAATTTCGAGGACGAAATTTCTTTAACGGGGGGAGAATGTGACAACCCTCACCAAATCAGGTATCCCTACGAATTAATTAATATTTAATTAATGATTAATTACTGTGCTTGCTTACAGTTGTGATTAAACTGCTACTTGAATTCTGATACATACACATACATGCATCATACTTATTTGCCGTCACTCCATTATTTACACAGAACTATAGTGACAAACTTGATGCATAAAAGCACAGTAGCACAATGAACGGATAACCCAGTAAATATACTGATATAGCCAGCACCAGACAGACACTGTCTCTGAGGCCATTATGAGCCGGGAATAGATTACTACACTAGTAGTGAGTGTAGGGAGATGAGGTTTGTAGAACTGCGTCACGAGGTGATAGTTATAGTGACCGGATGTGCCTAAAACATGCTTTAAGTACAAAATCCTGCACTTTATTACAAAATTCAGCATTTAATATAACTAGTAAAGTGCAAAAACATGAGAGAATGATACTAGACACTTTCCAAAGTGTCGGGAATTCATTGTGTCGCTAAAAATAATATTAACGACACTTTAAATGCTTATTTAGCACTTTAACGGATCAATATCCAACCGAACAACCGGACTTTACCCGAAACATAGAAATATTGTCAATGACATTGTTTTTCCTTTTCTGAGCTAGTTAGGGACCCCGAATACCCTAACACCCGTTATATTACATAACACACTTATAACTTGTTTAAAGTGCATAACTAAACAAACTAATCATCAAACTATTTGGTTGAAACCTAACTAAATACCCCCCCCTGACCGAATCGGTCCCCCAAGGGGACACACCATTACATTTGTTGATTATTTTAATAACTTTGCCTAATATCTAGTAAACACTTAACACAATGGATATTAGTAATATATGGACTATAAGTAAACTCATGGGGTTATGCACTTCATTTCACAAAACATCACAACACAAGTTCTCTTCTCTCCTCTCCCTCTCTTGTCCGTCCGCCACCACCACACCACCCTACCACCACCATCGAGCCTCCTACAAGTAAACCACACACACTCAAAGGTGCAATAGGATCAACAACGAAGCTCGGTGCTTTCGGAAGTGCAAGGACCTCTCTAGTTTTCTTTTATCCACCTCATTTACAACTTGTTTCTTCCCTAGCCTTGTGCTAGTAGTAAGTGCTCCAAATCATCATCTTGTTCTTATTTTTGGTGGTTAATAGCTGAAAGAATGATGAATATTAAGAAACACTAAGAACATAATCAAAGTTTATGAACATAAAGGATAAAGAATGGATAAAAGATGAAGTAATGTAGAATGATGTTGAAATCATGACAAATCTGAATTAAACAAACCATGACCTGCTGTAAATGACGTGTGGTCCGATGTTAATCGTATTAGAAGGTGTGACGATCGTAGGTGTGCGTTTTAGTAACATATGAGCTAAAAACAGCATGCTGAGTTGTATTTTCAGCCAACTTTAACAGGCTGTAACAGGTCCTTAACTTAACGAAAAACTGATTTTCTTGAGTCTATAACATGTTACTATGAAATACGGTTCTAATGGCACTGAAATCATAATTTTTGGACTTCGTTTACTATTTTTAAGGATTCGTTTTGTAGCAGCAGCTAGAGCTGCATTTTTACAGCAGTAAATGGGAGTTATGTTTTCCGTCATAACTCGAATTCCGTGTAGAGTTAAATCATGAAATTTTTACTATAAATGACCACCTATGTATTTGTAATTCTCCCTTTGGAATTTTGTAAATCGGACTCTCAATGAATTTTAAATAAATTATTCCGCGGACTGTGGTCAGAAATAGGTAAATCTGATTTCAGTCCGGAAAATCATTTTCTATAAAATATTGGTGATGATTCGGACCCCGATATTTTTACAAAATAATATTTGGATCGTATAAGACGTCCTGTAAAAATTTGGGAATTTTTGGAATAAGATAACTATTTTATTAAAATACTCGAAAACGGCCCAGTTTTGTATATTAAAATTGAAACGATATAAATAGTGTTTTGCATGTCTGAATCTCGGGTTGGTTAATTGAGAACTGATTGAATGATTTTACAAAAGAAAATGATACGCTAGTAAGCGTGGACGCCTCCGTTTACAGAGGAAACTCTGGCGAAATTTTTCCAGAAAATATAACACTTGGAAATGTTTTTGGTGACAAGTGTTATAAATATATTTTTAACTTGTTTTCCAAAATATAAATTTCGCCATGATTTTTATTACAAAATAACCAAATGTCGACGGTAGATTTTCGTAAATGAAACTTGTTAAATATATATTGAGAATATATATTCTATAATAAAACGCTTGTGTGCTTACGTGATTATTTTGTGAACAAGAGATATATTATTTTTAGAGTAAAGATAATATTACTTGAAATATCATGAAAATACGACTCCAAAATAATACCAACGCCCTCACAAATAAATATTTAAGTTACATCGGTATTGTTTATACAACGCGAACTCTAAAATGTGACTTGCGTATTTTCGGAAAATACTCTTAAATGTGTATTTTGATAAAGTATTATTTTGGAAAATTGTATGAAGTAAAATATAATATTTTTGGGAAAAATATGTATATTTTGAGATGGAATATTTTAGACAAATGAATTAAAATATATTTTATTAAGTGAGACTTAATAATATATTTTGGAATTACAAAAACGCACATGTATTAAAACCCCCATCCTTGGGAAGGAATACAACTATAAATAATTACGAAGTGTAAATACGAAAAAAGTTGCCTAACTATTTCCCAAAAACGTTAAACCTTAAGCCAAGGCACGGCCGTCCGTCTAATAGAAGTTAGTACGTGTAGGTCGTCACGCAGCAGGTTGATTGGGATATACTATTTCGAGACGCACTTCTGTGAGTTCATGTCCCCCCTTTCTCTTAACTGTTTTCAGTTTTTATACTCCGGGTGTGAAATACATGTTACGATTATTACGAACTTTTACTTACACGGTATGGTTAGCTTAAGGTGGGTTACTACTTAGATCATGTGAGTGGGTAGGCGAGAACTGGAGGCCATTAATCCTCATTGTAGGACCGAGGGTCATTAGCGGTAGATCTATCTGGGTGTAGCGAGCCCAACCCCTGAGCCCGCTTAGTGGACCAGGTGGTGACTTTGAGCCCGACGCATAAATCTGCTAGGTTTGAGTCTTCCTACAGCACTTCACACATATCATTGGCTTTGCAACCCAATGGTGATCTCTTTTTCCTTAATTGCTACATACCAGGGACTTTTATACATACTTACAACATTTTCAAATGTTTGTACATACTCACTTACACATGAACTCGCTCAACTTTATGTTGACTTTTCAAACTACATGTATTTCAGGAAACTAACGGATCTGGCACGGTATGCACGTATTTTCAAGCTGCGTTTGAATAAAGAAGTCATCCAGGGTTTAGAAGGTGTAACCTCTTCCTGGACGGGTTACATATCTCTAAACCTGGTATTGTTTAAAGTATTTTGCTAAGTCTTTAAAAACTCAATTAAATCAAGTTAAGGTTTGTAACTTATTTTGTGATTGTTGAAAATGGGATTTTTCTAAACTTTATTAATGGATGAATATCTCATGTTTTTATCATATAGCATTGTTATGATTGTTGCTATGGTATTAAGAAGTCACACCAAATAAACCCACGCTTCCGCAAAGCCAGGGTGTGACAGCTTGTTATCAGAGCCTCGATCATAGCGAACTAAGATTCTTTCTCGAGTCTAGACTATGATCAACAGGGCTCTCACGAAAACGTTTTCAAACACTTTTACATCGTATACACAATACGTCCAGATCCAAGGAAACAGACCTTTTTACAAACAAAAAGGCACAAATACACATTCCCAAATTTAAATTTATAGCTCAGTCGGGGAGACTGAGGGAGTCCAGTCGGGGAGACTGGGGAGAAATTAGGTCGGGAGACCAGGAGAAATTAGGTCGGGAGACCAGGAGAAATTAGGTTGGGAGACCAGGAGATTTTAGTCTGAGAGACTGGGAGATTTTAGTCTGAGAGACTGGGAGATTTTAGGCTGAGAGACTAGGGAGTTCAGTTTGAGAAACTGGGAGGATAGTCTGGGGAAGACTAGGATGATTACTTGCTCACATTAATTGAGACTTACATGCTTATTTGATTTAATGTTGATGTACGTGCATATGTGGTAGTTATTTGCATACACTAATTGTTAATAACTACTATGGGTATACGTACTATGACTATTATGAACCAGCACACACGTCGCACTAATTAGAAAGCGAGTTATCAGACATTGATAACCCTACGGCCACCGCCACGGATAAGGAGACTGCATCTGCGCCAGAGATATTTACGGCAGACACTGAGAGTGATCCTGATATGCCGACCAAGGACGAGGACGACTTCCAACAGTCCGCGCTACCAGATTCTGGTAATACTTTACCCTTGCTGATGGCTTCTCTGACAAGAATCCTTCTGTCACTCTTGTTTCGGTCCATGACCACTTCATCACTGGACATCCCGATGATGAGCACACCATGGCTCCGATCCTCGACGATGCGCCTCTTGTGGACATTCCTTCCGAAGGTTGGTTACTCGACGAACAATTGATAACGATATTAACGGGATATTGATGGTCCTCTTGCCGACGCCCATAACGATAGAAAATTAGACGAGAACACTGTTACTAACCTCACTTCTTAAGACCCCTGTTAACAAGCCATCCTCTGATTCTAGCATGCATTCAGACTCCTTTGAGTCTGTGATACCTGCAACCTTACAAACAGCCGGATTACAGCTTTCTACTACTGACGCAGACAACGACGACATGACTGCTATCACCAGCTCGAGGCACCACACCGATACACGACCCAGGGCCTGCTCCCGAGCTAGCTTCTGTACCTTTTGAGTCAGCTTGATGATTGCAACTGCTGGTCCTGCACACTTGCTTAATTATGACCCTGTTACTTTTGGTTTACTAGACATTACACCCCTTATATCTACCTGCATCAGGCAATCTCCTCATTGGTTGAGATGTTTGTTTTTACACCCGCAACCGCTGACATTGCTCCTTTTCCCTATGAAAACCAACTTCCATTGCGCCAAGGTGCCTATAGCTTTCTTTCAGAATATAACCACACCCCGGGAAGGGACTTCAGGTCAGCACCCGCATAACGATTCATCTGCTACAACAGCATATTCCTAACTGCACAGGTCGCACCATTGCTTCTTTCACCTCTACATCGCTGTACGAGCCGATTTGATGGATCCTATAATACACTAAGCAGATTTTAGACCCTTACCTCACGTGATGGAGGCCACATACGAGATAAGTTGCTCTTATAACACCAACTACAGTTTGAGGATATGAGTCGCAGAATGTTGGAGCTTGAACTGACGCACAATTGGCAACTTCAAATGCAAAGCATTACATAACCGAAAACAGGAGTTAAGTGTCTACATCACAAGACAGCATATTGTCTGAAAAGTTTATGTAAAACACCACGTCCTCCACCCTGTCTATTGTCAGTATACTTTGATTCGTTACATACATCAAGGTTCCTTTTGCGCTCTCGACCGTTGCTATTACACCGTTCCCAGGATTCTGATACTTATTTCTTTACTATCGGGCGGCAGATTAGTAACTACTTCGATATATATAAATACAAGCTCGAGGAGCAGTTTACGCATGCTAGCGGTCACTTTTCTTTCCTCCTCCACCTCAGTCACCAGTATAGTTGGTTTCTGGATTATGCGGATTGCATTACACTTGCGTAAAGACACTAATGATAAGTCGGGATTGCGGAGACTTTTGAGGACCACTTCTGATTACAAAATTTTGATGAACTAATATACTTATTGGACAAGGGTAGGGTGACCCTGTGTCCCTTTCAATGTGATACATTTTGTTAGACACAGTGATTGTGGCCGAAGGATGATGAAAGCCTAATCATCTTTAAACATGCGACAACACTTTGTGGCCAATATCCAATGAAAGCTCAGTCGCTAGGTCTTCTCTAAGCACGTCATTGATCTATGTGTGTGTGCTAAAATTATAATACTACGTGCTTACTTGATATGCTCTCATTAAACATAATTACCGAATTACTTGGTCATACTATGATTATACTATTATTTGATTGGTTGGTATGGTAACCTGTTATGTGTATGTACTTATGACCACTAAACAACCAAATGCACGCACGAAGCAAATTAGACCTGACCTAACGGACTTTCTTCTAGGAAGATGTCGACTCAAGGGAACACCGATATCAACCACCATCTACCTACAACAGAGGCAGAAATGCAAGAGCGCCTCTTACAGGCCATCGCACGGTACGAGGCCCGTCGCTCCAATTGCAGCGGAGGTACCACGGGAAATAACCCCCCAACGGTAATGTCTAGTCCTTAAAGACACATTACAAAACCTTCGGACATTTCCACGAGTGCCTTGCTAAGGCCTTACACGAATAATGTTGTTTACATCGCAGGCTGCACCTACAAACAGTTCTTGGACCACAAACCTTGAGAATTCAACGGCACTGGGAGTGCCTTAGCCTTCGTGCGCTGGGTTGAAAAGACAGATTATGTTTTACGATTGAGCAAATGTGACCCCGAACATCAAGTCAAGTATATAACTGGACTATTGGTGGATGAGGCTCTGTCATGGTGGAACCATCAAGTTTGGACAATGGGCGAGACCACTGCGTATGCTATGACGTGGGACGAACTAATATTAATAAATGAGGTAGGTAGTTAATATTAATTAATATTAATAAATGAGATAAAAATGTTATAATTAATGATAGGTAGAGTATGGTAGGATAATGAGCATTTATTGAGAGGTTTTCTAGAGTAGGGTGCACTAGAGTATGGTGTAAGGCTATGAGGTGTGGGGGCTCCATGGGCTCCATCCCCGCCACGTCACCATCCATCACCACACCCTCCATGTGGGGGCTCCATCATGGTAACCATGTATAGCGCCCATGGCTTGGATATGAACCAATCAAATGTTTTTTTTATTTTTTTTAATAGGGGCTCCATCCACACCATGTAAATTAAAGAGGGGCTCCATAGGTGAGGTGGATCGTAGGTGGACTTGATAAAGCCCCATGGGGCTCCATCCACTCCTCATAGCCTAAATAGCAACACCCTTTACGAATACGTTAAATTTCATTTAATTTTTAATTATTTTATTTTAACAACAATTAATGGTTTTGATAAGTAACATTAAAAATGAAACTAGTTACAAAATTAAAGATTTATTTTATTATCATCTTTAACAACTTACTCATTTTTTTTGGGAAAATATTCAATCATATATAACACATCAATTATTTACCCCATTCAAAGCAAAATGATGGCATCTAGGGATGAGCACGGTCCTAACCCGTACCGGTATCAAAAATCCCAAAAATGGGTACCGGTACGAACGAATATTAGAAGGTAAAAACCGGTAGCGGTATAAAAAATCTCAAAAAATTCGGTAACGGACCGGTTCCAAACCGATACCCGATACCATTTGCTCTTCCCTATTAACATCAAATATTAAAATTTTTATTTCGAATATTTTCTTTTTGTCATATGCTTTGGAAACGCTTTCTCTTAATGAGCATCAAACATCTTTTGTAAGAACAACTTATTTAAAATCAATCGGCATAAAAATCAATGGTTGGCTAAAGCTTAAGCAAACGCGGATTACAACCTGTTGTTAACCAGGTGTTGAAACAATTTCAAATGCTCAACTCAACACAATGTTTTATGTAAAAAATCATATTGTGTGTGATTTATATACAAAGTGCAGCATATACATTTTATAAAGTACAAAATCTTCAAACTTGGATAAAAGACACAAAAAGACACAATCAAATCAATGGTTGTCACGGTCAATTCGTGCACAAAAACACCATATTCATAATATCAAAACCTTAATTAATATAATGACGGATAATGTATTAAATAAGCATAATACCTTCAGCAACGAACATGATGTAAGGAAAACAACCATCAAACCTTTAAACTGGAATCTTCATCCCAGGACTCTACATATTCTTGATTCAAATGACACAACAACCGGTGCTTTCTACCTGAACTTGAATAATCAGAGATTCTCTGTGACAATTCGTTGGAAACTATGTTGTCACTAGATGTTGACAAATGTAAACCAGAAAAGTTTATAATCCATTCAATGTTAATCTTTTCTTCCCCTTTCAATTCATGAACAACCTCCTGACTTTGTATGGTGCCGCGCTTTTTCAAATGCGTGTGCCAGTGGTTCTTGATCTACTTGTCACTTCTTCCTGGTAACTGTGCAGCGATCGCTGACCATCTGCAAAGGGATGTGAAATTTTTCAACAATCATTAGCCCTAATAATGATTTGTGGAATCAAAGCAATTATTTAAAAACTGACTTATATTCAAATATGATTTAACCAATCTAATTATGATTTAAACACCTACATGTTTACCATTTTCTGGTGTAATTTGATGATGATATCTTCTTCCTTGCTAAAATTCCCTCGTTTTACATTCGGTCTAAGATAATTCATCCATCGCAATCTGCAACTCTTCCCGCACCTTGCCAAACCTAATTACACAAACAATAACATTAGATCCCACAACATAGATTCAACATCTTCCTCGATCGAAGAACAATGTTAAGTTCTCTAAGTTTCAATTAATTAAAAGAAAACTTCATACGAATTTAGAATAATTCATGCGTAAATTCTCCAAAAGTTTGGACGAATCAAAACATATAATTATTCAATAACTTATACAAATCAAATCAGAACACTCTGAAAATCAAAGAGCTCGCCACACAGATCAGTTAAATCTTCATACTAAATCTGACTTAATTCACCGCAAATGGAGAATTCTACTTCTACTTTCTACTTCGCATTCGATGAAACAAAGTATTCAACTCTCCTTTAATTGAGGTGAATCAAACAACAATACATCCAGAGATAAATACAAATCACACAAGTACAAATCACTGTCAATTAGAAGAAAACTTCATTTCTGAATAATTCAAGTGGAAACTCTCCTAAAGTTTTGATGAATCAAAACAAATAATTATTCATTACTCACATAAATCTAATCAGCACTTCAAACTCTCCTTTAACTTCTAAAAATGTAAACAATTGAACGAAAAGGTGTCTTTGAGTCCACTGACAAAAACGTGAAGGGAAAAGATGATGAAGTAGAACAATAAAGGAGAAGAAATTCATACCTGGTTAAATTAAAATTTACTACAATAACACAAATGCATATAAAAACGCTTAAATTTTCATAAACAAATGATGATATTTGTGGAAGCTTAACTTACTTGCAGGACTTGTTTGACATCCGTTGACCATTAAATTCCAACAGGCCGATAAGTGCAGCCAATAAGATGTTGCAGTTTGACCATTAACCTCCAACATCAACAACTATGAAAAGGTCGATTCACTGCCACACCTCAAATAGTTAACCTATCAAATTCATGAAAAACAATGATTAACCTGCTTATACATTGCCCTATTTATAATTTTCTTAAAAATAAAAAACTATTTCCGGTTCCAGATCATTTAATTTAAAAATTATGAAAATATGTATACCTTACAAGAAGAGAATCAATACGTTTGTCCTGCTTTTGTTCTTTCAATTTAGCATGATACAGCGCCTTCTTCTTTGCTTGAACATCCATTAATCTGCAACAACAATTCAAACATCAGTCGGATGTATAATCTCACAAATCCAGTCTAGTTTAAATAAGAAAAACACAAATTATACGAATTAGTTATAGATTAGGGTTAGGTTTTTTAAACTGATTTAGGATCATTTGATACCTGACCTTCAACAATCAGTAAGACATAAACAGTTTCATGTTCATAAACATGAAGACCCAAATAAATTTTCAATAAACTGATTATAAATTACCTCGTGTGACAACAGATTATTGAAGGTGAGGTCTAGTCTCTACAACTTCTTGAATTCAGCCAAACACGAAACCTAGAACAAATATTCAGGAAACCCAAAGAATAAAAGTAAACAAAAAAAATGCAACAAAAGGTAAATTAACAAATATAGTGGTGCTGATTGAAGCTGTTTACATCAAATAGAGCTCTGTGTGTGAAGGTAAAAGAAAACGGATGCGTGCGAAGTGTTATATATATTAGGTGTATATTTTAAGCCCTTTTTAACACTTATTTTAGCCAAGTTTTAAATTTATAAAACACGATATTTCACTAACACTAAACACACATATAGGCAAGTGCACCCATCGTTGAGTGTAGTATAGCGTTGGTAAGATACCGAGGTCGTCCAAGGACACAAGAGCTTTTAGTACCGGTTTATCCTCAACGTCTAACCAAAATAAAAGTTTAGAAAAATGTTTTAAACTAAGAAAATTAAAAGCTAACTAAAAATGCTGAAAAAAAAAATAAAAGAAAAAACAGATAGACAAGATGAATCACTTGGTTCCGACTCGTATCTAGTATAACCTTTGATTATTTCCGCACTTTTGCACATAATTAAGAGATTATCTTAGTTATTGTAGTAGGCCCCTCTTTTGAAGGTGACGTTACCCTCACCCCAGTAGTTTGAGTCAGCAGGGATACAATCCTAAAAGGGTGGATTATTGGAAGATAATGAATTAAGTTATTAATGCAGTATTGTGGTAGGCCCCGCTTTTGGCGGTGACGTTACCCTCGGCTAAGTAGTCTGAGTCAGCAGGGATACAGTCCTAAATAGCCGGGTTATAGTATTAATAGTAGTTAACTTATGAGGGAATCAAAGAGTTTGGACCCCCGCCATCCAATACCGTGAAGTATTGAAGGAGGTCCTACTAAATTTGATCCAGGTCCATTGCAGGACCTCTAAACGCTGAACAATGGCAAGACCTTTACCAAACCGTTCCCTTAACCCCCTACCAGGTAGCCAACATACCTCCATATAGACCGTGGAGATATGAATGGTGAAAATCCTTTATTTTATATAGACTGTAAAATAATGCCAAGACACCACGGACAAACGATAAGGAAAGATCACCTTCAACATAAGTAACTAGTTATTAAAGTCATTAATACAAAACCAAATAAAAAGTGCAAAAGATTAGAAATAAAAAGTATTATACTAGAAACTTTGTCTTCACCAAGTGATGTAAGAGACTTAGGCAAACATGACCTTGATTGTCAAGAACTCTTACGATCAATCTTGGATCCCGAGACGACTCACACACTCTACGATGGACAATGGATGATGGTGGTGGATGATGGTGTTGTGATGGTGGTGGGTGGTGTGCCAAGGGATGAGATGAAATGAATCCAAGCACTCCTATTTATAGGCTGAACAGAGAGCTGGACACGGCCCCGTGTCCGCTGGACAGGGCCCCGTGTCTGTCTGACAATCTCTCTCCTCATTAATTGTAATTCGCAATTACAATAAATGCGTCTGCTGTACTTTCGACACGCCCCCGTGTCCGCTGAGCACGGCCCCGTGATGGGCAATAGAAGCTTCAATAGGTTTGTCTTTTCTGCTGCTTCTTGGGCACGCCCCCGTGCTGGCTGAGCACGGGGCGTGTTCAGCCTTCTGCTTTCTCCATTTTGCTTTGGAAGATGCCGTTGAGGGGTCGAGCAGTCCACTAATATTCCTTTTCTTGTATTTATGTTGGATTTAGCTGTCTTTTTGCTTCTTTTGCGTTTTTGAGCTCATTTAATCCTGAAAATACAAAAGGAAGACAAAAACACTCTTTTTCCAATATTAGTACTTAAAAAGGGTTAGTTTTATGCCTCATTTGATGTAATTTATATGTTGCATTTTACACACATCAAATACCCCCACACTTGAACTTTTGCTTGTCCTCAAGCAAAACTCTTTAATATGTGGCTTACACTTCCAAATGGAATAGGTAGAAGAGAAGGTTTTGGGCTTGTCGTAGAGTGTCGGGATTTCCAAGACCTTTTTGGGTTTTATTTTTATTTATTTACACTCCTATTCGTAATGATTTATTTAGAACTTTTCATAAAAGAAATTACTTATTTGGGCATAACATGCCTTTTTAAAATTCTATTTATATACAAGTTCACATACCTCACGGGGAAATCACTCACACTCGGCCGAAGGTGTATTTTTAGTGAATCACTCGAGAGCGGCATGGAACTTATTCCTACCATAGGCTTGCCAAGAAATCAATCCTCCTCCTTTTTAACTTTTATACCTTTGTAGATATCAAGAGGACTTTGTGGGTTAAGGGTTAGGCTAGGGTTAAAGGTAGGTGGTTGGGTTAGTGGTTAGTAGAAAAAGGGCTAAAAGCGTAACAAGTGTCGGTTTTCGTATTTTTGCAACTTTTTATTTTGATGAAGCTTTTATTCAAACTAAGTTATTTTTTTTATTAACTTGTTTGTTTATTTTCTTTTTGCTTCATCAATTTTTTTTTTTTTTACGAACAACCGAACTTGTTACTGAAATAAAGGGTTAAAAATGAAAAAGGGTTTTGGTGGGTAAAAGGGTTTTTGTTTGGGTGATGAAATGAAAAGGTTTAGGCTCAAAGGGGCTAACTAGGGGGATTTTTGGGTAGGTGGTAAAAGAAAAAGAAAAATAATGGTGTAGAAATAAAAAGGGTTAGTCCTAATGCCTCCATCATTTACTTACTCAGGTTTAAGTTGATAAGGACCGGGAATGTATTGTCATGGCAAGTTCTAGAGTCGTAAGAACCAAGCGGCTATTCACACAAGAAACGGAAAATGAGCATTTAGTCAATTGATATGTAATTGTGTGCTCAATAAAGGCTCAAAACTCACTTTTGTGGGAATGGGTTTTTATGTGATCAAGTATATATAATCAAATTTTAAATAAGTTTGTCATGCCTTTTCATAATTTTCTTATGTTGGTTCTTTTTATCACTACGCTATCGGTTGTAAATTTGTAAAAATATAACCTTTCTGAGAACTTGAATTTTCCGAGTTAAACCTAGACAAGTAAAAAAAAATGAAAATTTTGAAAAAATTTGGGGTGATTAGCGGTTCCAATAGAGTTTTGTGTAAGGCTTGTATTTAGGACTTGCAAAGTTCAAGGTTTTAGCATCCCCCCCCCCCCCCACACTTAAATTACACATTGTCCTCAATGTGTCCCAAAAATAAATTTTTAGGTTGATTAGATGTGTAAAATAGTGTTTAAAAAGCAGAAATTTGTGTTACTGGGCACTGGACACGGCCCCGTGTTGTCCGAGCACGGCCCCGTGTTCAAGTGCCAGTAACAGAATTAAAACAAGAGAAACAGAAGCCTGGACACGGGGGCGTGTTGGGTGAACACGGCCCGTGTCCAGTTACCTGAACTGGGCGTTTTCTACAGGGTGCTCAGCACGGGGCCGTGTTGGTTGGGCACGGCCCGTGTTGAACCTTCTGAAATGGAGAAAATTGTCGGGTTGCCTTGTTCTTGTGCATGGGTTCATTTTTCTCGTTCCCATTTTCATCCTTTACCACCATGAGTGTGTTTTGTTTATTACAAACCATCCAAACCTTAAAACCATCATTTCATTTCATCATAGAGAGAACTTACATAAACCTAAATTAAACTAGATAAAACAAAGAAATAACAAACCATGGAGTCCTAGCCTTTACTTTATTTTAAATTAGCAAAATTTCCAAGAAGTAATTAATCTTGGTTAAACAAGGCCTATTTGAACTCCTTCTTCCGCGTGCGGTTCTCCTCAAATGTCGGCGAGCCATTCTTCCACCTCCCTTGGAAGGAGAAAAGAAGGCTCATTGGCATTAGTTTGAGGAGTTTCAACTTCCACCGGGATCTCTTGTTGGTGTTCCACGGGAGGTTCCGCTGGAAAGTCTTCCCACCCGGTAGGGTTGTTGATTCCGAGTGCCAGGTTCCAATCCTGTTGAGGAAGGAGTGGTTCCATTGGAGGTGCTACAAGAATATTTAACCTCTAGTGCAAGAGGTTAATTTCTTGGAAGCTGCTTTCAAGTCCCATCGTAAGATCGTTAATACGGTCGATTAGGACCTCCTCTACTGACGTCATTTCATCGAGAGCCTCCCTTAATGCTACCACTTAGTGCACAAGTGTAGCTTCAATGGAGGGTCTTCTTCCTCTTCGGCTGTTTGACGAATGCACAGAAGATGTTTCGCTGTTTTCACTCGACATCCTACGAAAAATAAACTAAAAATAGTTTATTTAATGAAACAGTGACCGGACACGGCCCCGTGCTCATTGAGCACGGCCCCGTGTTCATCTTTCTGCAGAGTTTTGGAACAAGGAAACTTGGAATTTTAAGTTATTTTCTGAACTTGTGGGGCCTTTTTAGCTACTAATAACTTAAAACAATGTTTCATAACATGTTTTTACCATGATTCTTTGAACAAAACTCATTTATCCCTACCATAGAGTTGGAGGAATTCCAAACTTTCAATGGTAGCTCTTGGAGAAAGATGGAGAAGAAGGAAATGGCTAAAAGAGGAAAGGACAAGATGGGTTGTTGGAACCTTCTTTTAGACTTACCTAGGATAGTTTGAGAGAAGATTCCTGCAAATCTCTGCCCCAAGTTGGTCCAAATGTCCAGAATTCTTGGCTGCATTTATAGAAAATGACAGCATCCTGGACACGGCCCCGTGTTCAGTGGACACGGCCCCGTGTGCAGGTGGAGTTCTGACACAGTTTGTCCGTATTCTGACGTACTGATCAGAATGGAATCTTTCGATGGACACGGGGGCGTGTTAGCTGGGCACGGCCCCGTGTCTAGGGACTGTTTTATGAAGTTTGTCTAGTTTTTTAAGGAACTTGTTAGTATCAGGTGGCTCCTGACTGGTTGGAACAACCCCAAAGTGCCTAAGATACCTTAATTGTCCTAGACTAAGGCGAGAACGCAAGAGGTTGTCGGTGAGGGTAATTCCTATTTTTATTCTAGGTGGACAAGTCCAACCCTTTCCCGGGCTCTTGTTAAAGAAGGTGTATGCCGAATCGCTCAGGTCTATGTATGCACCGAACGAAGTCGATGGAGAGTCCTTCACGGCACAATCGACACAGGGACGACTATCGTCCAAGTCTTTGCTAGGTACGAAGATATTTTCGGGAGCAACGAGGTTGTCGGAATGCGGTTCCAACAATTCTTCATGGTTATCGTCTTGGGGTGGATCAATAAAATCCTTCCCAAGCTCTTCTAACCAATTCTGAACAAGCTTTTCTAGTTGAAATAACTTGTCAAGGAGCATTTCTCCTAGAATATCTGGCTGGGCGCATTCGAGAGAGAAATAGTGCTTATTTTTACTTTCGCCCCTCTTAAGGTTGTGAGAAGTCGGTGGGTCCATGTAGTGGGGCTTATAATTTAGAAAGTAGCATTTTACTTCTTCATGGTTGCCACCACATAATTGACACCACGTACCATAAGAGTACCGAAAGTAAAAACAATTACTATCACTCATGTTTATGTCAGAAATTACCAACCGCCGGGATCTAACGGTTCTGTTTTCAGTAACTGACTCTTGGGCACGGGGGCGTGTTGGGTGAGCACGGCCCCGTGTTCAGCTTACTGTCTGACGTAAAACAGGATTGCCAGTTCCAATGATTGAGCACGGGGGCGTGTTCAGCGGGCACGGCCCGTGCTGAGCTCTGCAGAAGCTGAAAAACTAAGAAAAATCCTAAAAAAATAAAAAGAAAAAGGAAAGCTGATTAGGCCGTTGATTCCTAACTTTCTTAAAATCCTTGTGTCCCCGGCAACGGCGCCAAAAACTTGATGCGTGCGAAGTGTTATATATATTAGGTGTATATTTTAAGCCCTTTTTAACACTTATTTTAGCCAAGTTTTAAATTTATAAAACACGATATTTCACTAACACTAAACACACATATGGGCAAGTGCACCCATCGTTGAGTGTAGTATAGCGTTGGTAAGATACCGAGGTCCTCCAAGGACACAAGAGCTTTTAGTACCGGTTTATCCTCAACGTCTAACCAAAATAAAAGTTTAGAAAAATGTTTTAAACTAAGAAAATTAAAAGCTAACTAAAAATGCTGAAAATAAAAAATAAAAGAAAAAACAGATAGACAAGATGAATCACTTGGTTCCGACTCGTATCTAGTATAACCTTTGATTATTTCCGCACTTTTGCACATAATTAAGAGATTATCTTAGTTATTGTAGTAGGCCCCTCTTTTGAAGGTGACGTTACCCTCACCCCAGTAGTTTGAGTCAGCAGGGATACAATCCTAAAAGGGTGGATTATTGGAAGATAATGAATTAAGTTATTAATGCAGTATTGTGGTAGGCCCCGCTTTTGGCGGTGACGTTACCCTCGGCTAAGTAGTCTGAGTCAGCAGGGATACAGTCCTAAATAGCCGGGTTATAGTATTAATAGTAGTTAACTTATGAGGGAATCAAAGAGTTTGGACCCCCGCCATCCAATACCGTGAAGTATTGAAGGAGGTCCTACTAAATTTGATCCAGGTCCATTGCAGGACCTCTAAACGCTGAACAATGGCAAGACCTTTACCAAACCGTTCCCTTAACCCCCTACCAGGTAGCCAACATACCTCCATATAGACCGTGGAGATATGAATGGTGAAAATCCTTTATTTTATATAGACAGTAAAATAATGCCAAGACACCACGGACAAACGATAAGGAAAGATCACCTTCAACATAAGTAACTAGTTATTAAAGTCATTAATACAAAACCAAATAAAAAGTGCAAAAGATTAGAAATAAAAAGTATTATACTAGACACTTTGTCTTCACCAAGTGATGTAAGAGACTTAGGCAAACATGGCCTTGATTGTCAAGAACTCTTACGATCAATCTTGGATCCCGAGACGACTCACACACTCTACGATGGACAATGGATGATGCTGGTGGATGATGGTGTTGTGATGGTGGTGGGTGGTGGATGAAGTGTGAGAGAGGTGGTGTGCCAAGGGATGAGATGAAATGAATCCAAGCACTCCTATTTATAGGCTGAACAGAGAGTTGGACACGGCCCCGTGTCCGCTGGACACGGCCCCGTGTCTGTCTGACAATCTCTCTCCTCATTAATTGTAATTCGCAATTACAATAAATGCGCCTGTTGTACTTTCGACACGCCCCCGTATCCGCTGAGCACGGCCCCGTGATGGGCAATAGAAGCTTCTATATGTTTGTCTTTTCTGCTGCTTCTTGGGCACGCCCCCGTGCTGGCTGAGCACGGGGCGTGTTCAGCCTTCTGCTTTCTCCATTTTGCTTTGGAAGGTGCCGTTGAGGGGTCGGGCAGTCCACTAATATTCCTTTTCTTGTATTTATGTTGGATTTAGCTGTCTTTTTGTTTCTTTTGCATTTTTGAGCTCATTTAATCCTGAAAATACAAAAGGAAGACAAAAACACTCTTTTTCCAATATTAGTACTTAAAAAGGGTTAGTTTTATGCCTCATTTGATGTAATTTATATGTTGCATTTTACACACATCAAAAACCATATTCATCGATTAAAACCCTAACCCTGTCAGAACCAAAATAACATAGAAAATGCAATGCAAGCAAAAGCTGCAAAATTAGAAAATGATACCTGAACAACATGAACCGTAAAAAGCAAAGATGGCGAATATGTGAAAGCTCCACCACAAAACAACATGAATTTTGAAAGGGAAGATCCATATCGGAATCTGAACAGCATGAACCGTGAACAACATGAACCGTGAGGGAAGATCCAGATGGCGAATAAGGCGAATACCTGAACAACATGAACCGTGAAGGAAGATCCAGATTGAAATCTTTGAGAGAGAGAAAGAAAGAAAGAGAGGAAGAGGGATTTGAAATTTGAAATGAGATTTTGAGATCTGGGATTTGAATTTTGAAAGGGAAGTAGACCGTGCTTAAGAATCCAAACTCGAAATGGAATTGATCTGTAGGATACAGAGAAGGAGAGAAGAAGAAGAAGGCGAGGAAAGGGAAAGAAGACTGTTGTCTCACTGCTTAGGGTTTTGGACGGTTCCATTGAGTTGCAGGAAGAGAGAGGAGGGAGAAAGCCAATTTGTATGCGCCCATTAATGGTCTTTGACCTTTAGCAATTTAAAAAAAAATAACCAAAAAAATGAGGAATGAACACGTGGCCTAGAAGAAGCCTGGGATGGACATGTAGGAGAGAAGGAGAAAGGATGGCTTGTGGTGTTGACACCTTAGCCAAAATCCTTTTGATTTATTATAATAGAGAGATTTATTTGATAATAGTAAATTTGATTCCCAAGTTATTAACGATCATTGGAATAAGTATTATTGTTGAGATGATCACCAAAGGTCTACTATTGGTTACAAACCCAATGATCATGAGAGGAGCAAAAGTTCATTTAGGTACATGTAATTTTATATATAGTACCATCAATACACATCAAGCCAATAAGTTATAGTTCTCCCCATACAGTTGGTTTTTGGTCAGGAACCAAAGATGTCTCATCAAAGATTTTGGTTGTGCGACATATATTGAAACTCATCCACCACACCGCACAAAGATGGGACATCTAAAAAGTTTGAGAATATGTTGGGTATAAATAATCTTCTATGATTAAATAGTTAAAGTCATTAGTGAGAAATTCGTTTATGGCTCATTGGTTTTCACTTTAATGAATTAATGTTCCTAACATTAGGGGGAGATAACAAGCAGTTGAAAAGTGAAAGGTGAAATGAATTATCATGTCATCTTGATCCTCAGACTATAAACTATGAACTAGAAGTTTAAAGTATAATTCATTTACTAATATTAAAGAACAAATTACCAGACAAGTTCACTGACCTAAATAGAGTGACTAAGTAAGTCACATAATCAACTACTTATGCTCCACTTATATTTGTGTCCCAATAGGACAACCACATATTTTGTAATGAGTCTATTGCACGCCTGAAGCGTGGTAGACTAGTCGATTCCAATAATAAAATTCCTTGAAAATTGGATCAAGTAATTAAGATGGTCAAGTCGAGGTTATAGTAATATGATCTCCTGCAGAGACATTAGACATGATGGTTCAAGAAGAACCTCAGGTACCCGAAAATAAAGAGATCTCGCTAAGTTGTATCATGTCTAAGATATGTATGGAATCGAATAAAAAAATCGACGTCACTATACTTTTGTATATAATGTAGCGCTTAAAATGATTAAATGATGAGGATCAATATTTAAGATCTCCTATGAATGAATATTAAGAAATGATTGGCCAAAATGGAAAGACGCAAATAAGGCAAAGCTGAATTCTCTAATGACATGGAAAGTATCTGGACCAATAGTACATACAACTGAAGTTGTAAAATATGTTGGACATAAACGGGTCTTTTTTGCCAATTATGTGATGTAACAACTCTCATCAAAAAGTCCTAATTATTATTTTAATTGCCCAATAGGAAACCCTAATTGAGACCCCCAAGTAATCCTGCATAAACCCTAAAATTTTTAGAATAATCGGAATCAGGATCAGGGCCCCTAAAACTCAAGGGGGGTAAAACCCTAGTTGATAATATCAACACAGTTTGCTGTACGAGGCGAATTTTATCATTCCGTCAACTCAGCTAAGCTAGTTAGGGACGTGGCTACCCTATGCTAGAACTGGTCCCCTCGCGCCACGCGAGGGGGACGTTTTTCCAGTATAAATAGTAGGCTGTGGGACTTGCAATTCTGCGTTGGTTCGACGTAGAAATTCATTACGTACACTGAGATATTGTAGAAACAGTCCTAAAACACACACGATCACGAAACGCTGCCGCAATAACAGGGTAATAACTCAATCGCTGCTACGATCCAATGTCCGATCGATTAAAACTATCCAATGGATGTTTAAGTGCGGCCCACATTAGGGTTATGCTTTGTCATTCGTCGTGAATTCGATGGATGTTTAAGTATCACGCTTTGTCATTCGTTGTGAAGGTTTAATCTCGTGAGTTATCGTAAATGCTGTATTAGTTACTAACCTAGTTCGTGTGCATTGTTATTTGAATTAGGTTAACAGGCTTATCAGTAGGCTAAACTCTGCTCAATTAAACTTTCAATGTGAGTCATTCTCTTTTATCAAAAGTATTTTACAATACTCCATTATTTTCAATGTTAAATTATAGGGATTAAGTCGTGGTTATCTTAATCACTGGCTAGTGGGGTATTGTGCACATTACTAATTTCTCACGGGTTAGGCTAATAAATCCTCACCGTGATAAACGCCACTACTTGGGGTGGGACCCAATAGTGGTATGACCATCGTCACACGGGTGACAAGGCGCCAGATAAAAATAAGATAAAAGCCATTGTAATCGCTCTTATGTTGTAATGTATAACTACGTGTCATTTTGTCAAAATGAATGATTCACCAGTATTTCCCCGCTGACGAAAATATTTTTAAAACATGTTTCAGGCGACCTGTTGTAAATCAAGGAAAACGTGCTACAGAGCACTAACAAGCTTGAAGAGGTGGCTCAGTTAAAATGAATAAACATGTTTTAATAAATCAGGGAATTTCCTAGTAAAATTCCTCTATTGTAAATTACGGGGTTTATCCCGAATTATGAAATAAAATAATCGGGCATTTCAAGTTTTAAAAGATCCTGTTTAAAATACTTCCGCTGTCGCATAAATCAAATACCACGGGTTCCTGTCCCGCGGCTCCTGACCGGGTCAAACCGGGGCTGGGGCCGTGACAGGAAAAGGTGGTATCAGAGCCACTGATTTAAGCCAATTAAGTATTTAAGAAAATACTTAATTTTACTGATTGCTATTTTACGATTACGTGTTTTATTATTTGAACATTTGTTTACAGCATGGGTAAACAAAGACTTTCGGATATCTATCGTAAAATAGATAGTGCACCAAAAGATAAGGGATAAGGAAACCCAGAAACTAAAGAAATCCAAAGAAGGGAGGATTAATCAGGAAACCCAGAAAATAAGCAGTAACCCACCATGGGAGGATGAATTAAACGAAAAATGGGCAGATCTCGATATGTTAGCAACTGTAGCAGTAAATGCAAAATTTTAAATACCCTGACCTAGTATTAGCACCCATATCATCTATAAGCCAGAAACTTTAAAGAAAATGTTACTCAGTAAATAAATAAATTTACAATGAACCCTAGTATGTTTTAATTTTCAGTTATCCTTTGTTTTAAATTAGTCTTACGGTATGCAATAATACTTAAATGTTTTCTGTAAAATTTTTAACTTAGCCTTTTGTGTTCATTTTTGCATATATGCTAAACAGCATGAATGAGTTATCTGAAGCCCTTCAAAATCTCAACCTTTATCCAGTGAAAGTGGAAGTTTCCAATGACTTTACTTGTTGCATAGCCGATGTGGTCACCTATGGAATTTTGTGCTCCACCTCCGGAGAAACCAAAGTCTAAGAAAAGGAGAAGATTTGTAGGATGGAGACGTGTGCGCAGGAGGAAACCAGCAACTAGAAAGGTTCCCAAAATAGAGAATCCCATAGACAAAGGAAAAGGAATTGAGATCGGGGAAGGATCTAAGCAAGTAGAAATGGAAATTGGGGAGAGTTCTAAACAAGTCGAGGAGTTGCCATTACAGGAGGAATTAGATCGCTTACTGCCAAGCTGTGATATTATTAGACCTATCAACACCAACCTCTACCCTTATCCTGCTGAAACCAAATTTCCAATAAACTTAAAACCAGCTATTCCAGACCTTCTGATTCACACCCAACCTTTAGGAATGGACGAGTGGTGGACTAATGACTGGCAGTTTCAAAACCTCCTCAATAACCCTTATACCTTTTTCCCTCAGTTCGACCCAGAACCTATACCAAACCCACCAATGAGTAATGAAAACTTAGCGGAACTCCGCCACTTTGGCGAAGAGCTGATAGGTGCAGGAAATAGGATCCGGGAGGTGGGAGAACAGATCTCCTGGAAGTACGAAGAGAGGGAACGTCGTTACTGAAGTGCCAACTGATGAGGGATAGTGGGGTTGTGAAACTGTGATTGTATAATAGTAATAATAATAATAAAATAAATCTGTAACATAACCTACAAATAAAATTTTGTAAGATAACGGTGTGTACTGATGCATATTATAATATATAAAAATGGGAATCGAGAAATCGATAATTTTGACTATATATGTGTTGTGAAATTGTGTGATTGTTTGTATATTACTATTATTTATTTTATGCTAATAATTTATATATATATCAATTACCAGATGGAAAATGCTAATAATGAACCAGTTAACGAGGTTAACCAATCTGAGCAACACCTGGAAGATCAATTTATGACTAGGCAAGATATCGAAAATATCGTTGCTCAAGGAATAGCCAATGCTATTCCAGCAATCCTTGCTGCTGCCCAGAAACCTGTTGAACCTCAACAAATTATTCCTAGTAAACGTACTCAAGAAGATAACTTCAGTAATAGTGTAAACGGAGGCGGCAATCATACTAACAACGATAATGATCCACGGTAAGCCCCACTTCCTAAGAAAATG
Source organism: Helianthus tuberosus (assembly GCA_030545235.1). Taxonomy (NCBI): domain Eukaryota; kingdom Viridiplantae; phylum Streptophyta; class Magnoliopsida; order Asterales; family Asteraceae; genus Helianthus; species Helianthus tuberosus. The sequence continues at coordinate 79,648,799 of CM060364.1, read as the reverse complement.
AAAGCTGCAACGCCTGGTTGCACTTACAAAGAATTTCTTGCTTGCAAACCAGCTGAGTTCGCAGGCAATGAAGGGGCAACTGCAGCACTGCGTTGGTTAGAGAAAACCGAAGCAGTACTTATGATAAGTAAATGTGCTGAGGAAGACAAAGTCATGTATGCGTCGCATCTTTTCAAAGAAGGGGCGCTAGAATGGTGGAATACGGTACTTCAAGCCAAAGGAAGAAATATGGCCTATGCCATGAGTTGGGAAGAATTTAAGCAGCTAATGGAAAGAAAATTATGTCCCGAATATGAAAAGGAACAAATGGCAAATAAGTTCCTGAACCATCGAATGATTGGTGTAGATTGTCGAGGGTATACTTTGACATTCTTTGAGTATGCGAGAGTGGTACCAACCCTGGTTTCGCCAGAACCGGTGCTTATTTCCCGCTATATTTGGGGATTGATTGGCGAAATCTGTAATATCGTTAAAGCTGCGAGACCTCGCACTATTGACGATGCGGTAGAATTAGCTAACACCCTAACTGACGAACTGGTACGCACAAGTGAAGAAAACCGGAAAAAGGAAGTAGCCCAAAAGATTACCCAAGGATTCCGTATGGGTAACCGTAGCAATTTCAGGAGAAAGGGAGCTGGGCAATCTTCCACTGTTCCATTTTGCAATTCCTGCAAAAGAAAGCATTCTGGAAGATGCAAAGGGTATTGCAATTTCTGCAAAATCCCAGGACACCAAGAGGAAGACTGCAGGAAGAAGAAGTCAACCGTTTGCTACACCTGTGGAGAAGCTGGACATTTCAGGCCAGACTGTCCAAAATTAGTTAAACCAGCTGACAACAAAGCTAAACCTGCAGAAGGAACTACCAAGAAGAACATAAGAGCTTTACAACTGACTACGCAGGAAGCTGAACTAATTCCTGACGTGATAGCTGGTACGTTCCTAGTCCACAACGTTTATGCAAAGGTATTATTTGACTCTGGTGCAAACCAAAGTTTTATAAATACTTCATTCTGTCAAGCTCTTGAATTACCCTTAACAAATCTTAGGCAGATCTTCACAGTCGAAACGGCAGATGGAAATTTTGTTAACATAGATAAGGTTTTGCGGGAAGAAAAGATAGAACTCTTAGGTCATAAATTTTCTGCAAATCTGTTACCTATGAATTTAGCTGGATTCGATGTGGTGTTAGGAATGGATTGGTTAATAGCCAACCATGCTCGAATCCTGTGTGATAAGAACTCCATAGAAATTCACGCACCCACTGGAGAAGTGATTGTGATTACAGGAGATAAGCCAAGTAAACCCATGAAGTTCATTTCAGTAATGAAAGTTGCGAGTTATGAACGAAAGCAAGGAATAGTGTATATGATTTCAGTAATCACTAGCACTAAGGATAAAGAACTTAAGGAAATTCCTGTAGTTTCAGAATACCCAGATGTATTCCCAGAAGAACTCCCGGGATTACCACCCGACCGGGAAGTAGAATTTAGAATTCATCTAATTCCTGGAGTTACACCGATAGCTAAGGCACCTTATCGGTTAGCACCCACCGAAATGTTAGAATTAAAGAAACAACTAGATGAATTGCTAAGTATAGGATTCATACAACCTAGTTCATCCCCATGGGGAGCGCCAGTGTTGTTTGTAAAGAAAAAGGATGGTTCGATGCGAATGTGTATCGATTATAGGGAATTAAATAAGGTTACAATTAAGAATCGATACCCATTACCTAGGATCGATGACCTCTTTGATCAACTTCAAGGTGCTAGATATTTCTCTAAGATGGACTTACGCTCCGGATACCATCAATTGAAGGTACATGAAGAAGACATACCCAAAACTGCTTTCAGAACTAGGTATGGTCATTATGAGTTTACAGTCATGCCCTTCGGACTAACGAATGCACCTGCAGCATTCATGGACATGATGAATCGAATCTGTAAACCATATTTGGATAAATTTGTAATTGTCTTTATCGACGATATACTTATTTATTCCAAAAGTCAGGAGGAACATTGTGAGCACCTGCATGTACTCTTAACCTTGTTAAGAAGGGAGAAGCTTTATGCCAAATTCTCAAAATGTGAATTTTGGCTACAAGAAGTGCAATTCTTAGGACACATGGTGAATCACGAAGGTATTCATGTAGATCCTGCTAAAATAGAAGCAATTACCAATAGGGCTGTTCACGAGCCGAGCCGAACCGAGCGGACCTTTGCTCGTGCTTGGCTCGTTTGCAAACCGAACCGAGCGGAGCGGCTCATTTCAAACCGAGCATCAAATCAAGCGAGCATTTTTCGAGCAGTAAAAATTTCGAGCGAGCGTCGAGCGAAGTTCGAGCGATTTGGACAACCGTGTCGCCCAATTTAAATTTGCTAAGAGAGATAGTGACAATGTTGGGTCTCAAGTTTTTATGTCTTTAAAAACATTCACATTTCATGGCATAATATTTTTCTTATAATTAACAATGTTGTGGCTGACGAGGCGATGATCATATTGCACGAACAATTACGTTGAGAGCAGGAGACGATCGACTTAGGGTAACGACATGAAACATTGAGGCGATGAACAGACTGTCGTTTATCGGCTTAGGGTTTAACTTTTAGTTTTGATTTTAATTTTTTATTGGCGTGGTTAGGCTAGTACATATAGATATAGTTGTAAATTTGTATATAGTTGGCCAAAATCTAATAGATTGGTACATATAAAACTATAAATTTAATTTATATTTAAGTATATATGTATGTGTAAGTGTGTCTCTATATATAGGTGTATGTGTGTATATATATGTATAATTTATATTTGTGTATATGCATGTTTATAGATGTATGTGCATATGTATATGTATATATATACTATTTAAAATAATAATTCGAGCCGAACCGAGCCGAGCGGACCTTTGCTCATGCTTGGCTCGTTTCCAAACCGAACCGAGCAGAGCGGCTCGTTTACAACCGAGCGTCAAATCGAACGAGCATTTTCCGAGCAATTTCCGAACGAGCGTCGAGCGAGCGACGAGCGGCGAGCGATTTGAACGGCCCTAATTACCAAATGGAAGGTTCCACAATCAGCTATGGAAATTAGAAGCTTTTTAGGATTAGCTGGATACTATAGGCGCTTTATTAAGGATTTTTCCAAGATAGATGTACCTTTAACTAAGCTAACCTGCAAAGCAGTTAAGTTTGAATGGGGACCTAAACAAGAAGAAGCTTTTAGGATTTTAAAGCAAAAGCTAACAAACGCCCCAATCCTAGCTTTACCAGAAGGAACCGAAGATTTTGAAGTTTACTGTGATGCTTCAAAACTAGGATTAGGATGTGTGCTAATGCAACGCAAAAAGGTAATTGCGTATGCCTCAAGGCAATTGAAAAAGCACGAAGAAAACTATACGACTCATGACTTAGAATTAGGAGCAATAATTTTTGCCCTTAAAATTTGGAGACATTATCTATATGGAAGTAAGTTTACTGTCTATACGGATCATAAAAGTTTAAAGTACATATTTGGGCAGAAAGAATTAAACATGAGGCAAAGAAGATGGATGGAAATCCTAAGTGATTACGACTGTGATATTCAATATCACGAAGGAAAGGCAAATGTAGTTGCAGATGCCTTAAGTCGTAAGTATCATGAGAAACAACGACGAGTTTGTGCTCTTAGATTAAATCTACAGTTAGATTTAATGGAACAACTAAAGAATGTCCAGGAAACAGCAATCCAGGACGATACTGAAGGAATGAAAGGACGAATAAAAGAATTAGAGCAAGGAAATGATGGAATTTGGAGATTCCATAAGAAAAGGATTTGGGTACCTAAGCAGGGAGAATTAAGAGATAAGATTTTAGATGAAGCCCATAAATCTAGGTATACCATGCATCCTGGTAACAATAAAATGTACCAAGATTTAAGAAATAATTTCTGGTGGATAGGTATGAAAAAGGATATAGCTAGATATGTTTCTAAGTGTCTTACTTGTTCACAAGTTAAGGCAGAACACCAGAAACCTTCGGGTCTACTTCAACAATTAGAAATGCCTGTATGGAAATGGGAGCTCATAACAATGGACTTTGTTACTAAGCTACCCAAAACCAGAAAAGGTAATGATGCGATTTGGGTGATTGTGGATCGATTAACCAAATCAGCTCATTTTCTACCCATGAAAGAAACCTTTAGCATGGAAAGGTTAGCCAAGTTATATGTAGACGAAGTAGTATCCTTACATGGAGTTCCACTCTCCATTGTATCAGATAGGGATAGTCGTTTCACTTCCCATTTCTGGAAAAGTTTCCAAGAAGCAATGGGAACCCGATTAAATTTAAGTACTGCATATCATCCACAAACAGACGGGCAAAGTGAAAGGACGATACAAACCCTGGAAGACATGCTCCGAGCATGTGTGATAGATTTTGGTGGAAACTGGGATGATCACCTACCTTTGATTGAATTCTCCTATAACAATAGTTATCATGTAAGCATCGAAGCTGCCCCATTCGAAGCACTGTATGGACGAAAGTGCAGAACTCCAGTTTGCTGGGCAGAAATAGGAGAAAGTCAATTATCAGGTCCTGAAATTGTACAAGAAACCACCGATAAGATCACTCAAATTAAGGAACGACTGAAGACTGCTCGAGATCGTCAAAAGAGCTATGCCAATAATCGACGCAAACCGCTAGAGTTCCAGGTTGGAGACAAGGTACTCTTGAAAGTTTCTCCTTGGAAAGGAGTAGTGCGGTTCGGTAAGAAAGGAAAGCTAAGTCCACGATACGTAGGACCATTTTCAGTGATCCAACGTATAGGACCAGTTGCCTATCGTTTACTACTACCAGAAGAACTAACTGGAGTACATGATGTATTTCATGTATCCAACCTCAAGAAGTGTCTATCTGACGAATCCCTGATATTACCTCTTCAAGATGTAGAGGTAAATGAAAAGCGAAAATTTATAGAGAAACCGCTTCAAATAGAAAACCGAAAGATCAAGTTTCTCAAACACAAACGACTAGTGCTAGTCAAAGTCAAGTGGGATTCAAGGAGAGGACCAGAATACACTTGGGAGCTGGAATCGGAAATGAAGCGGAAATATCCTCACTTATTCCAATAAATCTCGAGGACGAGATTTTTATTAAGGTAGGGAGGATGTAACAACTCTCATCAAAAAGTCCTAATTATTATTTTAATTGCCCAATAGGAAACCCTAATTGAGATCCCCAAGTGATCCTGCATAAACCCTAAAATTTTCAGAATAATCGGAATCAGGATCAGGGCCCCTAAAACTCAAGGGGGGTAAAACCCTAGTTGATAATATCAACACAGTTTGTTGTACGAGGCGAATTTTATCATTCCGTCAACTCAGCTAAGCTAGTTAGGGACGTGGCTACCCTATGCTAGAACTGGTCCCCTCGCGCCACGCGACAGGCCCTCGCGCCACGCGATGGGGACGTTTTTCCAGTATAAATAGTAGGCTGTGGGACTTGCAATTCTGCGTTGGTTCGACGTAGAAATTCATTACGTACACTGAGATATTGTAGGAACAGTCCTAAAACACACACGATCACGAAACGCTGCCGCAATAACAGGGTAATAACTCAATCGCTGCTACGATCCAATGTCCGATCGATTAAAACTATCCAATGGATGTTTAAGTGCGGCCCACATTAGGGTTATGCTTTGTCATTCGTCGTGAATTCGATGGATGTTTAAGTATCGCGCTTTGTCATTCGTTGTGAAGGTTTAATCTCGTGAGTTATCGTAAATGCTGTATTAGTTACTAACCTAGTTCGTGTGCTTTGTTATTTGAATTAGGTTAACAGGCTTATCAGTAGGCTAAACTCTGCTCAATTAAACTTTCAATGTGAGTCATTCTCTTTTATCAAAAGTATTTTACAATACTCCATTATTTTCAAATGTTATAATTACAGGGATTAAGTCGTGGTTATCTTAATCACTAGCTAGTGGGGTATTGTGCACATTACTAATTTCTCATGGGTTAGGCTAATAAATCCTCACCGTGATAAACGCCACTACTTGGGGTGGGACCCAATAGTGGTATGACCATCGTCACATGGGTGACAAGGCGCCAGATAAAAATAAGATAAAAGCCATTGTAATCGCTCTTATACTGTAATGTATAACTACGTGTCATTTTGTCAAAATGAATGATTCACCAGTATTTCCCCGCTGACAAAAATATTTTTAAAACATGTTTCAGGCGACCTGCTGTAAATCAAGGAAAACGTGCTACAGAGCACTAACAAGCTTGAAGAGGTGGCTCAGTTAAAATGAATAAACATGTTTTAATAAATCAGGGAATTTCCTAGTAAAATTCCTCTATTGTAAATTACGGGGTTTATCCCGAATTATGAAATAAAATAATCGGGCATTTCAAGTTTTAAAAGATCTTGTTTAAAATACTTCCGCTGTCGCATAAATCAAATACCATGGGTTCCTGTCCCGCGGCTCCTGACCGGGTCAAACCGAGGCTGGGGCCGTGACATGTGAAAATCAAATTGAGTGATATAAAGAGAAATTAGTGGCACAATAATTTTTGCAAAGACCTATGATTGATTATTACGAGATGTTTTCTCCAGTGGTGGATGCATTGACTTTCCAATATCTTATTAGTCTGGTAATATATAAAAGAGAATTGACATGCGTCTCATGAAATTTATGTATCACTTGATACTAAGTCATATAAAATAAGTTCTCGAGAATATTATGATTATTATATAAATTCAGATCTGAATACATATACATGTTGTATATGTTATTGAATTGAATATAATTGGAACTCCCCATGAGTATCCTAAAGCATTTGAGTACTTAAGAGGTTAATTGAAACACCTTATGGATGTAATTATTGTGCACCAATACTCCAATAAACATACATAGAAAATGCGTACCTGGTTGTTATGGCATCTCAATGTACACAGTGTACAAACATGGTACAATATGGATTTTGGAGATAAAAGCAAGTGTTCATGGCATTTTTGCATATGATATAGATATCAATGTGTTAAATGGGCAAATTTATGTAGCAAAACTTCTAAAGAGTGAAAGCACATGCATATTTGGATAAGATGGAAAGAATTCCCTCATGGATTGATAATGCTAGAAGCATTAATGATGTCAAAACCTCAAGAACGTACTATATCAAGTTCATAGAATATGTATGGACTAAAATAGTTAGATCGAGTGTTATACAACCCGAGATATTTGCATAAAGAGGGATATAAGTTTGATTAAATTAGCCATGTTTTATCGACGTTCTACTTTTAAAAGTTCACTATAATCATCAAGCGTATTAAAGAATAGTATATCATCATGTGGATAGTCAAGGGGGAGTGTTATGAATGCATCCATTATTAGTGACTATCCATATTTCTAACTCCCACGTCACATTTATGTTTGTATTAATATTATAGCCTATATATGGTGGATCATGTATATTGAATGAGAAACATCAACAAGAATAAGTTTCTTACATTCTCCATTTTCTCTTTGTCTCCATAATCTCTATAATCTTAGTTCATACGTTTATATATACTTTATATATTGTTGCTATTAGGTCGTTGTTTTACAACAGATTGATTTTCTTATTGACATGTATACTCTTGCTTCACCCAACCTCATCCACAATAGACCATGTCTTCATGTAATTAGAATGAAAAATAAGTGTGTTATAGCTACTATAGCTAAGAACTTGTTCAATTATACATATAATAATTCAATACAATACATAATATTATGATATTTCGTTGTTATTATTATTATTATTATTATTATTATTATTTTCAGATATGGTACTACTACATCATTATATTATATTATATATACTACATTTTCGTTTTTACGAACAGTAAAATTTGATTACTTATTTATAAATTTTCAATTTCATCCATCTATTATATATAATAAATGAAAGTTATTTGAGCCATGTGTCAATAGATGAGGGCTACCTTTTTTCCCTTTTCCCGCCCAACAGTACCAATCCCCTCTTTTATATATACTACATTTTCGTTTTTACGAACAGTAAAATTTGATTACTTATTTATAAATTTTCAATTTCATCCATCTATTATATATAATAAATGAAAGTTATTTGAGCCATGTGTCAATAGATGAGGGCTACCTTTTTTCCCTTTTCCCGCCCAACAGTACCAATCCCCTCTTTTATCTATCTCATCTCTCATTTACTCATTTAGGGCTTCCCCACTTTCTCTCTCACTCTGCTCAATTCCTATCGATGTCCATATCAACGCTCCAAATCAAGGTTAGATTATCAATAACTTCCATTCTATAAGTGCCAATCTTTGTTTTCATTGTTCACTCATTCGATCTTCATGCGTCTTTACCTATGGTTGTGATTTGGCTAGGGTTCCGCTGGGAAGTTGATGACGGAGATGGTCGGAGGTTGTCGGCTCTGCGTCCTGTAGTTCTCTTGGTTAATTTTTTGTCAGGTTTGCTGTTCAATTTTGATGTTCACTTATCTAATTTTGATTTTATTTTAGACTTGTATATGATTTTGAGGTCGATTTAATGGTTATGTTGTAATGGATTTGAGGTTTAGGGTTAGTTATGAATATATTTTTTCATTTTTCCATTTTGAGTTTTAGGTTAGGGTTTGTTTTATTTTTGGGCTTCTATATGATTTTGAGGTTGATTGATTGGTGATTTGCTATTGTTGTTTGCTGTTGTTTGTTAATTAGGTTGCTGACATCACCGACCGATTCCAACGACATCGAAAGGTTGTAGGACTATGACGACCAACTCAAAGATTCGAACGACAAATATCAGTTGTTTGGTTTCATTTTTTCTATGTTTTACTTATTTTCATGTTATGAAATTTGTGAAATAAGGTAAAAATGGCTATTCTAATTATTTGTTAGATGTACAGATTCTACATAATGTTTTTTGGTTTGTTTCTTTGTTCTTTGATTATTTGTTAGATGTACAGATTCTACAGAATGTAGTTAAGAGCCGCACATAAATCTGACCAGTTATGGTTTCGGTAAGTATCTGTAAATTGTCTTTGATTTGTTATTGTTTATTCAGATTCTTGCATTGGTGTACCATGTGATTACGAGTAGATTGATTTTGATATGTTTGTATTTTTGTTTTTCACAATCTGTTTTGTTGGTTTATTCACCCATGTTTCATTCATAGATCTCTATAATCCATATTTATGGTTTCAAATCTGTTTCCTAAGTTATTTACAGTTGTAGGACACCAAATATTTGTTATTTGTATTGAGTTGGTATATTGGGATTAAATACTAAACTGGTGGAATTACAGCAAGTCCAGGCTATGCTTAAAGCTGTCTCGATCTCTTTGGAGGCGGATAGGTGGCTTTGGGAGGTCTGAAAAACAGAATTGATAAATTTAGGGAAAATGGGGTTGAAAGATGATAACCCAACAGTTGAGGATCTCATTCTACAGCTTTGATAAATTCAGGGTTATTTTCAAATAATGCTTCCTAGATGTTTGAAGACCGACAAATGTTCAAAGAAGCAGCAGTATGGACATTTGTCGGTCTTTGTCGGACTTCAAACATCTAGGAACCATTATTTGAGAATACCTCTGAATTTACGGAGCTATAGAATGAGATCCTCCACTGTTGGGTTATCATCTTTCAAACCCATTTTCCCTAAATTTATGGATTCTGTTTTTCAACAGGGGTGTAATGCAATGACGGACACTCGCTTCCTCTCAAAGGGTTATGGAGTGTTTATAACAGCTGATCATGCTAAGGACTGTTATAACTAACCACTGCTCTTTATAAAGACTGATGGACTTAAATACTGATGAGACCTATCCACTGTTGAAGACAAAGCCCTGTTAAAGACAAGCACTTATGTACCTAAGGCATGATATTTTACTTTTGTTTATGTTAACAGTGTTTATATGTAACAGTATTTATCACATCGGTGTTTTATACTCTGTTAGGTTGTTAGATGTCAAATCACTTCAGTGTTTATATGTAACAGTATTTATCACATCAGTGTTTAAAAGTTATCCATTGCTGAAAGACAACCTCTGTTTCTTCATTCTTCATGTTTAGCATTGACTGACCAAATGTGAGTGTTTCAATCACTGTTGGCTATCCACTGATAGTTTAAAAACAACAACTGCTCACATTTTTATTGTTATCATCCACTGATATTGACCATCAGTGGTTCCCTAAAAAACAGCCATTGCTCACATTTTTATTGTTGATGTGGTTAATTAATGATAGAATGAAATTATCAAATGAAAACTAGAATTACAATGAAATTACCATTTTATCTAATTGTTACTTTCCAATGAGATAAAAGTTCCTCCAACATTGTTTTGGTGATAAAAAATAAAGTTAAAATAAAAAAATATAAAAAACTGTTGATGACAATTTCTTGCATATCAAATCAGTAATTAATGCTAGTTTCTTTATCTTTGGACATTGAAATATGAAAAATGGGAATTTCAAATTGACGGTTATTTTCTCTTAATTAAAGTTAAAATAAAAATTAGAAAAGTCATAATGACAATTGCTTTCAAATCAAATCAGTAATTATTGATAATATCAATAACTTTTGAAATTCAAAATATGGAATTAGAAATTTAAAATTGACGTTCTCTTTTTTTTCCTACAAACGCAACATAGATTCATAAGATTAAAATTTATTCATTTATTCATGACATTAAAAGTCCAATAATTACATAACATACTGAACAACTAAACTTTTAAATCTGACAATAACCGTAAGAATTAAGAAACTTTAGCTTCAACTCCATTGATTGCTGAACCTGTCGATGTATGTCCTTCAGCATCGCCATGAACTCCATGTCTCTATCACCGCACTCTATATTACTGACAACACAAAGCTCACGAACGGAAGTTGAAGGCATCCACATAAGATCTCTGGAAACCTGCTGTCTCGTGAACAGGCCAATTTGCAATCCATCAAAACATCTCTTCAGCTCTTGAAGAGTAGCCTTATCTTGATACACCTGTTCCTCGATTTTCCTGACAAAACGCTGCTTTAAATCATCTGATTTTACAGAAGTGAATGACGCCATTTCAATAAACTGTATTACTCGACTTTGCTGAAAGTATGATATCTTCGTAGGAAACGTGATGAAAAACAGGTGAAGTGGCTATGAGTGTATATACTTAATCAATCAAAACGTGTAGATTTAATATAAACATATTAATGTATATTTCAAAAAGCAGTCTTTAAATGCAAAAACCTTTTCAAACCCCAACTTTTATGGGAAAATCGTAAAATTAAATACCAAGAAACCCAAGGGACAAATTTTCAAAGCTCAAAGAACAAAAGCAGATTATCATAATTACAGTTAACCTCTTCATTTACCATGTAGACCGACACTTGTTTCCGCTCTAAAGGTTATGGAGTGGTTATAACATCTGATCATGCTAAGAACTGTTATAACTAACCACTGCTTCTTATAAAGACTGATGAGGCCTATCTACTGTTGAAGTCAAAGCCCTGTTAAAGACAAGCACTGATCTACCTAATCACTGATGAGGCCTATCAAACATCTGTTTATGGGCAAACATATGTTTAAGGTCAAACATTTGTTTAAGGCCAAACATCTGTTTATGGCCAAACATCTGTTTATGGCTAAACATCTGTTTAAGTCCAAACAACTTATATATAAGGCGAAACATTTGTTTAAGCTCCAATATCTGTTTAAGTCTTCTCATATTTTAACACTTTTGAAAATAGCTAAAAATGATAGTTTTCATTAATCCTTAAAAGTCTGTTACAACCACTGTGTTGGTCCAAACATCTGATTGTTAAAAGTTATCCACTGCTGAAAGACAACCTCTGTTTCTACATTGTTCATGTTGACCACTGACTGACCAGAATCAGTGTTTCAATCATTGCTGGTTATCCACTGATAGTTAAAAATCACCCACTATTTTCATTTTCACCACTGTAAACCACTGATATTGATGATCAGTGGTTTCCTAAACAACTGTCCTCCATTATTCATCAGAGATTGTCACGTGGTCAGTACTTAGCCGTCAGATATTTGTAACCGCTGCCACGTCAGCATTCACTTTTTACCCTTATAAAACCCTGATCAAAACCCCAAACAGGGTTTTCACTGTCGAATTGAATTCAAAACTCCTTTCAAAAGCAGTTACCATCAAATTCCCTCAATTCACTCATCTTCTTCATTCGTTCTAAACCACCTTCGATTCACCATGGCTCTCCCATTCAAAATTTCTCATAACTACCTGTGTATACTTGAGAAACCAAGTCAAAACACAACCTTTCACTCCGTAATTGATGCACTCTAGTCTTCAAAGTACAAAACTTTGTTGACATGTAATGCACCCATCTACCTGGATACCCAACGAGAGTTCTGGAAAAATGCAAATCTTGAAGCTAAGGACAAAAAGCCCTTCGCTATTACTTCATCAATAAGGGGAATTCTGGTTACCATCACACCTCAAACCATTTCAGAGGTTTTTGAAATCAACGATCTCACAGGTAAAGATTCTTTCCCAAAAGTTGATTATCAAACTGATTTCCTTGAGAGAGGGTATGAGGACGAAATGAAAAAAGATACTTTGCAAAAGGGCAGTTTTCCACCTGCCATGAGATTTTTATTTCATACCCTCCTCATGTGTGTGTCAAATAAAACCAAAGCTTTTAATGAGATCCCATTGAAAATCCAATACCTGGGCTATGCTATAATGGTTGGAGTTGAGTTTAACTATTCCTAGGAGATTTTCAATGATATGGTCAAAAATGTCAATAAAAAATCATTTTTATTATTTCCAAGATTTTTAAGTTTTTATCTACAAAAGAAATTTTCAAAGGATAATGCACATGTGCTTATCCAAGGAAATCCTTTTCAAATAAACAGCCTAACTTCTGAAACATTCACAAGGCTGTCAAAACCTTCAAAAACACAAACAGAGGCACGTGAGCAGAATTTAGCAGCAACAACTGCTCCTCAGGCCCCTGCTGTTGAGCCCACTGCTCTTGGTGATCACAGCAGCACCACCACTGCTGTGAAACCCACACCAAAACCCACCAAAAAGACAACTAAGAAAAAATCCAAAAAGCCCCCAAACCCACCAAAAAGGTAACTCTGGAAGATGAGATCCCAGAGGTAACACATGTGACAACACAAAAGTCACCTGAAACCACTGCTGCTACTTCCTCACAGCAGATGGAAGAAATATCTCAACCTGAGCCTAAAAATCCTCCTGCATCCTCTCAAAAGGATCAGGTTGTATCCATAGGGACACCACATTATGAAGCAATGGATTCACTTCAATTTATCTTCGACAGCCCAGCTCCCGGGGCAAATTCTCTTTCTACCCCTATCCTCACTGAACAACTTCCACCATCAATGATACTTCTGTTGGATGCACTTGATATAGCCCAGACATAAATCAGTTCTTCTCAATCACCTTTCAATGAGAATATACCACAACAAGTGACTGAGTCTGGTTTCTCTATCATTGCTAACCCACCAACAGTTGAGGAGGCTACACTGCAGGAATTACAAGTAATTCCTGTCAGTAGTTCAAGTGGAGCAGCTACTACAGGTGTTGAACCCACTGGTTTACACCTGGACAATAGTTTCATTAGTGAGACTCCCTTGAAGGCAATTTCTTCTTTGGGAACCATAGTGTCTACTGGTGTGTATCCTTTATACACTAGTAACCTTAAAATGGTAACCTCTATTGAAAAAAGAAGTCCCCAGTACCGAGAACAAGGGGCATCAGTGGATGACTTTTGGGAAACTTTTCCTAAGTCAACTGCTGATACATCCACTGCCGGTGGGAAATCAGATGATCCCATTAACTTGGGTGAAGGTTTAAAATACAAGGAATTGATGGAGAGGGTTGATCAACTTGACACATCTGTTGCAAAAATCAAATCTATGCTGCAACAGTTGTTACAACCTCAAAAGGCTACACCCACTGCTACAACATCTGCAACATCTGCTCCATCCCCTGCCGAGCTATGGCATCTGTTTCGATCTCTGCTTCACAAACAAAGACAGTATGCAGATCAACAGCATGAAGTTCAGCTTCAAATGGTTAGAAATGTCATGGAAGCTAGGTACAAAAATACTCAAGCAGATATTAAAGCCATAAAAGCTCATTTGCTTCAAACCACTGGCACTGCTCCTCCTTTAATCATTTTTGTTGAAACCCTTGATGATGCTAAAAAGGGGGAGAAGGGTAAAAAGGGAAAAGATGGTCTATACATTAAACCAGATGCAATGTCTAAACTGGTTGTAGAAATCCCAAGGCCAGATGGTTCCAAAAAGGTTGATGAGACTCAAAATGCATTTGCTGCATTAAAGGCAAACATGAAAGAGTCAATGGAAATAAAAGGGTCTAAAAGGTTTGAGCAGGAGAAGAAAGTTTTGATGGAAAAGGAAGAGCAGGGTACTTCTAAACCTAACGAAGAGCAGGGTATTCCTAAACCAACAAGAAGACAGCCTACCAGAAAAGTAAGCAAACCCAAAACCACACCTTCCAAAACCACCAAACAAACTCCTCAAATCCCCAAAAGTTCCTCTCATCCAACCTCCAAACCAACAGATGTTCAGACACCTGTTGTATCAACAGTTGTTGGTACTTCAGTGCTTTCAACTGATGTTATCCTAACAACTGCCATCACCACTTCATTAACCAATACTCAATCCACTGCCATACCAAAAACAACATCACCACCACAAAAACCACCTGTCAAAAAGCAGAAGACAACAGTTGACACATTAACTATTGTAGTGACAACAGTGGTTGAAACACCAGTTGTTTCAACAACTGTTAGTCAGATACCCACCATTTCATCAACCACCATTCAACCCACTGCTATACCACAAACTACATCACCATTGCAAACATCACCTGACATAAAGCAGAAGACAATAGTTGATACATCAACAGTGGTTGACACGCCAGTTGTTTCAACGACTGTTAGTCAATCACCCATCACTTCAAACATTTCTTCACAAGCCATTGTCCTTTCAATTCCAAAAACTCAAACAAAAACACCTTCTCCCAAAAAGTTGTATACAAGAAAAAGAAAGTTTCAGGTGCATGATGGTGACATAGCAGCACCTGTTCCGATTTCATCTGCACCTTACAATGTCATAAAACCTCAACCATTCATTCCACCAACCTTAGCCAACCCAATCAAAGATCCAATAGCTCTTCAAGGATTTGATCCTGCTGATCTTGTACCAATTGATGCCACCTATCCACTAGAACTGCATGCAGTGAAGAATGAAATTAAACAATTCTACACAGTGGATGATCCTTCAAACAGAAAATTCCCATCTCTTGCAGGTTTTAGAGATCCTAAAAACATGGATGAATATCTAAAAGTCAAAGCAAAGCAAGCTGAATTGAGAGCCAAATATGAATGCAAAGAGCAGGGTGATAATGCCATATCATGTCAATTGCAGTTCTTGCTCACCAAGGTTAAAGAATTAGAAGACTATGCAAGAGACCTGAGTAAAGAGATGTCCAACCTGCCTCCAGTTGCTGATTTACAAGTGGATCTGAGAAAAGATCTCATAGAATTGATCATGAGTGAAAAATTTTACCCTGCCAAAGCTGAACAATTCCAAAACTGACCACTTGTTGCTCTCAAAGCTGAACTTAAAAGAATTGAAAGAATCAAAAATGATCCACGTATGAAAAGATCAGCACCAAATTGGAGCAAATACAAAAAGACAATTGATGATCTTACCTTGGAGTATAAAAGGAAGAAGCAAGAGTTGGTTGCAGCAAAGGTTGGTACAGCCAAAGCCATAGCAAAATGGACAAGGCAATACTCTGATGAGGCTTATGAAAGGCTGAGAAAAAGGAGAGAGACAGATCCTAGCCTTCCAAAGAAGCCTGAATACAAAGACAAGAAAGCTGATGATCCACAGCAGCATGCCCTTTCTTTGAAGAAGTTGTTCACATCCTCTGATACTTTTATCATTGCCCTAAATCAAAGAAAGAAACAAAAACAGATGGATGAAAAGGAAATCAAGGCTCAGGAATATTTTTTTTTATGAAAGAGGCCCTTCAAAGAATGATTGCAGAAAATCAAGACTCAGCAAAATCACAAGTTTCTGATTGAAGACTATTCACCTTTGAAGAAAGCAAGTACTGGCCATTCAAGAACTGATCACCTTTGAAGAAAGCACTGATGCTTAACATCAGTGTCTATGTAATCAATGGTTGTAAGTTGTTAGGAGGTACAAGAACAAATATTTTTACAAAATCCTAAATCACCCGATCATGTAAGTGCATTGAAGTAAAAGTAGAAATGATGTTATTCATGTGGTCCTGTTTCGCTTTTGTTTGACGTCTAATATGGGTTCATGATCTAATCCGGTGAATTGTAGACATTGTTGTTGAATCCAATTAGATGCTTGATGTAATGAGGTCGTATTAATAACAATTAATAATTAATATAACTAAGTTTCCCGAGCCCGGGAAGCAATCCCGGGTAATAACCTAGGTATACTATAACCATTAACTATTATACATATTTTACCCATTTAATATATTTTTCTCAAATAACTTGCTTTCTTTAATTTAGAAAAAAAAATGCGTAGCTATAGTTTTTTTTTCTCTCAGCATGCTAACATCATCGTATAAATTTTATTGAAAACGAAGTTGTATTATTATTTATTTTTTTTTTTTTGATATCATAAACTATAACAAGTGTTGGAAAAATAGGTGAAAATAGCATTTTTCACAAATATAGGAAAATGATTTTTTCCTATTTTGGACTAGAAATAAATATAATAAAATGAGCGGGTTTTATATATTTATTTATGGGTTTGTGTTCTATGTTGGAAGACCTTCGCAACGAACTAAACCACGTCCAAAACGGAGCTAAGATGAATGAGATATCAATGCTCAAAGTTGGGTGTTTGGAACATTCAATGCTGAAACAAAAGGGAAAGTAGCACCTTGTCCCACATCGGATGAGAGATGGAACTTAAAGGGGTATTTAAGTGGGAACTCTCCATCCTTATTGTTTCATGGAAGCACACACTAGTGTCCTCGCGAAGGGTGCGGAGCACCCTAACTCGCACTCGCACTCGCACTCGCACACGCTCGCGCGCGTGGCGTGGGCGATGAGGCGCAATGTGGCGCTTTGATGGCGCACTTTGCACTTCGCATCGCCGCGAGCCACCAAGTGGTAGGTGATGCGGCGCATGACGTGGCAGTCATGCGCATGCGCGCGCGGGTGCACGCATGGTGCATAGGTCCTGCTGTGTCGTGCGCGACGCACTAGAGTGAGCCAATATGGCGCGACTGTGTGGCGCGCTAGTATAGGCTCACGGGTGACGTGGCGCACGCCCGCATGGACTTGAGCCAAGAGGACGCACCGTGCATGGTGACGTGGCACATGCACGCACGGCTGTGAGCCAAGAGGCCGCACCGCGCATGGGCGCGCGGCGCACGGCTGTGAGCCAAGATGCCGCACCGCGCATGGGCGCGCGGCACACGGCTGTGAGCCAAGAGGCCGCACCGCGCATGGGCGCGCGCGCGCGCGCAGAAAGCTTCCAGCATTGAATAACAGAGCAGTTTCAGTCCAGCTTCGTAACTGACGAGTTAACTGGCTTTGACTGAGAATTAAATGACGTATTAAATTGCATTGAAGACGTTTAATACAATTTAAACCTCTCTTTAATTCATTTTGACTGTTTCGACTTAGGAGCTGTATAAATACAGCTCCATACCCAGCAGAAGAGATCACCAGCAACACAACAGCTACACTAACTTTCTCTCCACTTGTATCTGATCTTTTTTGCAACACTCAAGGTAACCTTCGGGTTGTAGGTCTACTCCGGCAGTACTACTGCTCCGGCTGTTGTACCCTGGGAAACAAAACGAGTACTCCTGGGAGACTCGGAATTTGTTTTAAGGGAAGCGTGTTGAACACGTGCCTCAGCCATTCTTCTTCTACCCAATTCTTGTATTTTGGTTTTATTTCAGTTGTATTCGTAATTGTAATTTTGCTTTCTTATTTCTGTTTGTAATTGTATTAATAAAATTTGTTTTATTTTATTTAAATTACGCGAACGGTTCCTACAATCTTAAAACAAATTTTAAAACCGTTCGTGTAACAAAACCATTCTGTTTGTGATTCAAACCAGTTTTGTTTTCACTCAGTTTGTGTTTTAAAAACAATTTTTTTTTTGTTTTCATCTTCAAAGGAGCGACTTTGGTTGAAAACATTTTTTGTTTACTTCAGAATTTGTCCTAAAATTTGTTAAACTTTCTGATTTGGTCTTCAAAGTTGGACTTAGAAGCCAATTAGTAAGTTCTAAAAATTATAAATTTTCTGTTTTTGGTCTTCAAAGTTGGACTTAGAAGCCGAAACAGTAAATTGTGGTAAATTAAAATTTAATAGTTTCCTTCTGGTTTGTGCGTAAATCAGAATTTTTGACTAAAATTTTTAATTTTAATTTTTTCAGAATGTCGACCTCAAACAACAACAATACGAATGTTGTCGTTGGAACCCCTGCCAACACTGTGGGAGCGTCCACAGTGGCAAATCATGCTGAAAGACCTGAGAAGTTCTCGGGTCTACACTTTAAGCGGTGGCAACAGAAGATGTTCTTCTACTTGACCACCATGAACCTTGCGAGGTTCTTGACGGAAACCGCTCCCCAACCTGCGGAAGGGGAGACCGACGCTCAGGCTCTGAGCGCGGTAGATGCGTGGAAGCATTCGGATTTCATATGTCGAGGCTATGTACTAAATGGTCTCTCGGATGCCCTGTATAATGTGTACTATAATATCAAGACTTCCAAAGAGTTATGGGAGTCCTTGGAGAAAAAGTACAAAACGGAGGATGCGGGAACAAAGAAATTTGTTGTCGCCCGTTTCTTGGACTTCAAAATGGTTGATAACAAGCCGGTTATGAACCAAGTCCAAGAGTTGCAAATTATACTAAATGACATCCATGCCGAGGGAATGGTACTTAGCGAGACATTTCAAGTGGCAGCCATGATTGAGAAATTACCTCCTGCTTGGTTGGATTTTAAGAATTATCTTAAACACAAGCGGAAGGAAATGTCGGTGGAGGACCTTGTTCTTCGTCTTCGTATAGAAGAGGAGAATAGGATCGCCCTAAAAAACAGCCTTGTGCAGCCTAGTGCTAGCGCAAATCTGGTCGAGCATGGGCAATCCTCTAAAGGCGCCAAGGGCAAGGGGAAAAAGGACAAAGGGAAAGCAAAGGCTAGCAAACTTGGACCGAAGAAAGGGGTTACGAAAAAGAAACCTCCAACGTTCCAAGGGACTTGTTACAACTGTGACGAGCCGGGGCATCGGGCTAACCAATGCAAGAAACCAAAGCGTGAGCGTGCGCACATGGTGGATGAAGACGGAATGCCTTTGGTGGCAATGATTTCCGACAAAAGTGCAATGATGGATGAGGTCAATACGGTGACCAATACTCCAAAAGGTTGGTGGGTTGATACGGGAGCGACCCGTCATGTTTGTGCAGACAAAACCCTCTTTACCACCTTCAAGGCGCTTGAAGGAGATGAGAAGCTGTATATGGGCAATGCAGCCACCGCTGACATCATGGGTGAAGGAACGGTGATCTTGAAGTGGACCTCAGGAAAGGAGCTCACTCTAAGCAACGTGTTGTATGTCCCGGACTTGCGGAAGAATCTAGTCTCGGGATGGTTGCTTAACAAGTTTGGATTTCGTTTAGTATTTGAAAGCGATCAATTTGTACTTACTAAACGAGGAACGTATGTTGGTAAGGGCTACGCCCAAAACGGCATGTTTAAATTGAATGTAATGGCTGTCAAAAAGATGAATAAAATTGCTACTACTTCTACTTATATGCTTGAGTTTTCTGATTCAAATAAATGGCATGGTAGATTAGGTCACGTTAATTTTAATTCAATACGACGTTTAATCAATTTAAATTGTATACCAACATTCCATATTGATTCACACTATAAATGTGAAACTTGTGTAGAATCCAAACTTATAAGAACATCATCCAAATCGGTTGAACGAATAACCGAACCCCTTGATTTAATTCACACTGATATTTGTGATTTAAAAGCGGTACCCACAAGAGGTGGAAATAAGTACTTTATCACGTTTATTGACGATAGTACTAAATATTGCTATGTGTATTTACTAAAAAGTAAAGATGAAGCAATAACCAAATTTATCTTGTATAAAAATGAAGTTGAGAATCAACTTCAAAAGAAGATAAAAGCTTTGCGAAGCGACCGAGGAGGCGAATATGTTGCACCTTTTGCCGATTTATGCGCAAAAAGTGGCATTGTACATGAGTGTACACCTCCTTATTCTCCACAATCAAATGGCGTGGCGGAACGAAAGAACCGCACATTGAAAGAAATGATGAACGCCATGTTGATAAGTTCTGGGATGAGCCAGGAAATGTGGGGGGAGGCCATTCTCTCGGCCAATTATCTTTTGAACAAGATACCATTGAAAAAGAGAGATGAGACTCCATATGAGTTATGGAAAAATAAAAAGCCTTCATATAAATACTTGAAAGTGTGGGGGTGCCTAGCAAAGGTGATTGTACCACCTCCTAAGGCTCTTAGGATAGGACCCAAAACTGTTGATTGCATATTCATTGGGTATGCGCATCAAAGTAGTGCACATCGCTTTCTTGTACATGAGTCCAAGAACCCTGATGTACACAAAGACACTATCATGGAGGTGAATCCTAACGTTGTTTCGTATTTTGAAAATGTGTTTCCTTTGAGAAGACAAACACATACAACTTCATCAACAGCACTTGATGAAGCGGGTCCAAGTTCATCTATGCGGATAGATGAAACACACGATCAACCTGAGGTTGACGAGGGTGATCGTAGGCGAAGCAAAAGGCCAAGGGTTGAAAAATCCTTCGGTCCTGACTTCGTAAGCTATATGGTTGAGGGCGAGCCCAATACATATCGCGAAGCGGTTTCTTCTTCGGAAGGACCTCAATGGAAAGAAGCAATAAAGAACGAGATTGATTCTATATTGCAAAATCATACTTGGGAGTTAGTAGATCTTCCACCTGGTTGCAAACCACTTGGATATCGTTGGATATTCAAAAGGAAGATGAAAACTGATGGAAGTATTGATAAATACAAGGCTAGGTTGGTGATTAAAGGATTTAGACAAAAGGAAGGTCTAGATTACTTTGATACCTACTCGCCTGTGACGCGCATAACCTCGATTAGATTGGTTCTTGCTATAGCGGCTTTAAGAAATTTGGAAGTTCACCAAATGGATGTTAAAACCGCATTTCTAAATGGCGATTTAGAAGAAGAGATTTACATGGAGCAACCTGAAGGTTTCTCCGCCCCAGGTCAAGAGGGTAAAGTGTGTAAACTCGTCAAGTCTTTGTATGGCTTGAAGCAAGCACCAAAACAATGGCACCAAAAGTTTGATCATGTCATGCTTGACAATGGTTTCAAAATAAATGAGTGCGACAAATGTGTTTATTTCAAAGACACAAATGAAGGTTATGTAATCTTATGTCTTTACGTAGACGATATGCTTATCATTGGGAGTAATGATAAAATTATCAAGGCTACTAAAAACATGTTGAAAGCGAGATTTGATATGAAAGACATGGGTTTAGCGGATGTGATTCTTGGAGTAAAGATCATAAGAACCCAAGATGGTCTTGTCTTAAGTCAATCTCACTATGTGGATAAGATTCTTGAAAAATTCAACTCGGGAGATACGAGTGTAGCTCGAACTCCAGTTGATACCTCTCAACATCTCAAGAAGAATAAAGGAGAGGGAGTTGCTCAGTTAGAGTACTCAAGAATTATTGGCAGTCTAATGTATCTAATGACATGTACTAGACCCGACTTGGCTTACGCGGTGAGTAGGCTAAGTAGATACACCAGCAATCCGTGCGCGGATCATTGGAAAGCTATCACGAGGGTGCTTAAATACATAAGATACACAAGAGATTATGGACTGCATTATACCCGACAACCAGCAGTGATCGAAGGATACACTGATGCAAACTGGATATCGGATAATAAAGATTCCAAATCAACAAGTGGTTACGTGTTTACACTTGGAGGAGCTGCTATTGCTTGGAAGTCTTCTAAGCAAACGGTCATAGCAAGATCCACAATGGAATCTGAATTCATCGCCTTGGATAAGTCAGGCGAGGAGGCGGAATGGCTACGTCAATTCGTGGAAGATATTCCAAGATGGCCAAAGCCTTTGCCAGCCATTTGTATACATTGTGATAGCCAATCAGCCATTGGTAGAGCTCAAAGCTTAATGTATAATGGCAGATCAAGGCATATGCGACGTAGACATAACACGGTACGACAACTACTCTCAACGGGTGTTATCACAATTGATTATGTGAGATCAAAGGATAACATTGCGGACCCGTTTACAAAAGGCTTAAGCAGAGAGATAGTGGAAACGTCGTCAAGAGGAATGGGACTAAAGCCCGTGGTAATTGGGAATATGAGGGAAACCTAACTTAGCTGACTGGAGATCCCAAGAACTAAGTTCAATAGGCAAACTTAATCATATTACCAAAGCGGAGTCACTGTGGGGGAGTACCCTAAACTAAATAAAAAGGGAGTTATATACTTCCTAGTCCATTCCAATCAGTGACATTGAAGTAAGGCTAAGCATATTAAGGTTAACGATTTCGGGAAATCAAATAACCATGATGCTTTTAATGATTTATGGGAATCACATATGTTAGAGAGAAGTAGGGTCGCTTCAAATGGATATGTGGGGTGCGCAAATCCTAGAGCTCTCGCAGAACCAGGCTAGTGTTCCAGGACCATAATAGGACACGACAATGAGGAGTTGGCCAAACCAGGGAGAGTATTGTGTGAAGTGTATTGTCGTTTACACATATGGGGGTATGTTCAAAGACATCGCGTCTACACACCGCTAGTAAGCTAAGTGCGCTTCACAAAAGAAGGTTCAAAGGTTAAAACCTACCTATCTTGCAATACTCAACTGTCGAAGTTTATCGTTGAAAAGTGTAAGGAAAAGATCCATTTCCATACATGTGGGGGATTGTTGGAAATTTGATGAAAATAGCATTTTTCATGTGGGGGATTGTTGGAAAAATAGGTGAAAATAGCATTTTTCACAAATATAGGAAAATGATTTTTTCCTATTTTGGACTAGAAATAAATATAATAAAATGAGCGGGTTTTATATATTTATTTATGGGTTTGTGTTCTATGTTGGAAGACCTTCTCAACGAACTAAACCACGTCCAAAACGGAGCTAAGATGAATGAGATATCAATGCTCAAAGTTGGGTGTTTGGAACATTCAATGCTGAAACAAAAGGGAAAGTAGCACCTTGTCCCACATCGGATGAGAGATGGAACTTAAAGGGGTATTTAAGTGGGAACTCTCCATCCTTATTGTTTCATGGAAGCACACACTAGTGTCCTCGCGAAGGGTGCGGAGCACCCTAACTCGCACTCGCACTCGCACACGCTCGCGCGCGCGCGCGTGGCGTGGGCGATGAGGCGCAATGTGGCGCTTTGATGGCGCACTTTGCACTTCGCATCGCCGCGAGCCGCCTTTGTATTTTTGACCACGTGCGCGTGGTGGAGCACAAGGGTTGCAAGGACCAAGTGGTAGGTGATGCGGCGCATGACGTGGCAGTCATGCGCATGCGCGCGCGGGTGCACGCATGGTGCATAGGTCCTGCTATGTCGTGCGCGGCGCACTAGAGTGAGCCAATACGGCGCGACTGTGTGGCGCGCTAGTATAGGCTCACAGGTGACGTGGCGCACGCCCGCATGGACTTGAGCCAAGAGGACGCACCGTGCATGGTGACGTGGCACATGCACGCACGGCTGTGAGCCAAGAGGCCGCACCGCGCATGGGCGCGCGGCGCACGGCTGTGAGCCAAGATGCCGCACCGCGCATGGGCGCGCGGCGCACGGCTGTGAGCCAAGAGGCCGCACCGCGCATGGGCGCGCGCGCGCGCGCAGAAAGCTTCCAGCATTGAATAACAGAGCAGTTTCAGTCCAGCTTCGTAACTGACGAGTTAACTGGCTTTGACTGAGAATTAAATGACGTATTAAATTGCATTGAAGACGTTTAATACAATTTAAACCTCTCTTTAATTCATTTTGACTGTTTCGACTTAGGAGCTGTATAAATACAGCTCCATACCCAGCAGAAGAGATCACCAGCAACACAACAGCTACACTAACTTTCTCTCCACTTGTATCTGATCTTTTTTGCAACACTCAAGGTAACCTTCGGGTTGTAGGTCTACTCCGGCAGTACTACTGCTCCGGCTGTTGTACCCTGGGAAACAAAACGAGTACTCCTGGGAGACTCGGAATTTGTTTTAAGGGAAGCGTGTTGAACACGTGCCTCAGCCATTCTTCTTCTACCCAATTCTTGTATTTTGGTTTTATTTCAGTTGTATTCGTAATTGTAATTTTGCTTTCTTATTTCTGTTTGTAATTGTATTAATAAAATTTGTTTTATTTTATTTAAATTACGCGAACGGTTCCTACACCAAGTACTGATACTGTAACAAACCGAACCGATACCGATTGAACAGCATCAGTACCAATATTGATATTTGTTTTATGGTTTTTGATTGGTGCCTTAATTAGTTGAATCGATACCCACTAAACAACATCGGTACTGGTATTGGTATTATCGGATAATATCGGTATTCGTTTTTATGGTTTTCGATCGATAGAAAACATTTGTCGATATCCTTATGAGATCCACGCGTAACGAACTAAACCGATTCTGACAAAACATCGATACCGTTATTGGTATTATCAAAACCAGTATCAATACTCGCTTTTATGGTCTTTAATAGATCTAAAAAATATATCTATATCTTTTTAAGCATATCGCAACTTTATGTTGTGGATTTTATCTTTTGGCTACGTGTGGTATGATATGTGTAGTTAAACCGAATCCTCATATTTTTTAACTTTGTAGTATACATTTACCCTAAGCTACTGCGCGAATGAAACTACTAGATGTGTCACAAAAGCTACATTTAGACTAATCCTCATATTTTTTTAACCGTTTGGAACCGAACCGTTTTGACCCGTACATTTTTCACCCAAACCGTTTCGACCCGTACTGTTCGACTTGAACCATTTTGATGTGAACCCTTTAGAACCGAACTGCTTTGATGCAAATTGTTTCGACGCGGACCGTTTCGACGCGAACTGTTTCGACCCGAACGAACCGTTTCGACCCGAACGAACCGTTTCGACTAGAGCGCTTTCAATGTAAACCGTTTGCACCGGAACTGTTTGGACTCGAACCGTTTTAATGCGAATCGTTTCGACTCAAACCCGTTTGATGCAAACTGTTGGAACCGAACCGTTTTGATTCGTTATGTTTCCACCCGAATCGTTTCCAACTCTACTGTTTCGACTCGAACCGTTTTGGCACGAACCGTTAGGAACCGAGCTGCTTTGACGCGAAGCGTTTCGACGTGAAGTGTTTCGACGCGAACCATTTCAACATGAATTGTTTCGACCTGTACCGTTTTGACGCGAACCGTTTGGAACCGAACTGCTTTGACGCGAATCGTTTCGACCTGAACAGTTTCGACGCGAACCGTTTTGACCCGTACCGTTCCCATCCTAACCGGGGGTGATGGGTGCCGAGATGATGGAATCCAATTCATTTGACAACCAAACACATCAAAAATGGAATTGAGATTTCAATTCCAATTAGAATTTTTAAATTCCAAATCCAATTCCTTGAAATTCTAATTCCTATACAAATTCAATTCCAAAATATCTTGTTGAGTAAATCAAAAGGTCGTTTGTATATTTGTCCTCCTCTAATGTGATGTGTGTTTTAAATAAATTACGCACAAGAGAATACATTTATACAAAATGGTTGAACCATTTGTGTAAACTTGATAATGGATTAGTTAAATATGTTTTCATCATAATCATACTCAGTAAATCCCACCAATAGCAAAGCAAAGGTAGGGTCTGAGGAGGGTAAGATGTAGACAACCTTACTTCTACCCCGTAGGAATAGAGATGCTGCTTCCAGTGAAACCCCCGGCTCAATAGTAGTTTTGCATCAAGCCTTGGACATAAGGCACATAACTCTCAGCAATCAGGACAAAGACCAATTAGTGCATGTACCCTTTTGTTTTTCAGCTATCAATGCCACCACATGATGCATGATTAACCGTCCTCGGCTTTTTAACGTTATTTTCATGAAATTAGTAAAATAACGTTACAATTAATGCACTTTCACTTTTGCCCCCGATGGCTCACACATATATATATTATATGCGCATACCGCAAGCGGGGCGTTTAGTTAAATATGTTTTACGTACACTTAATTGCTTTCGGTCGACACATTATTAGATTGATAATATATCTTGAGATTAATGTCATGTTTATTCTTTAGAGTAAACTTCCGGATTGCTCCCTGTGGTTTGGTCGTTTTAATGGATTTGCCCAAATGTTTTAAAAATAGCCATTTTCCTCCTTGATGTTTTAATTTTGTCTCCAGTTTGCTCCACGGCCTTAACTCCATCCATATTGTATATTAACTGGAAGGGTATTTTCGTAATTTCAAATATAAAATAAAGGTACTTTGGTCACTTATACTTAAATGTAAATTATTAATATGTATACACACACATAACAAATATTGAGTCTCTACTATCTCTCTCTACAAGATCTCCCTCTCGCTTCTACACCACCACCCACCAACTGACATCGCCATTGCCCGCCACCCACCACCCGAAATCACTACCACCATTCACCACCACCCGACATCACCACCCCAATCACCATCAACCACCACCTACCTCACAAACCACCAATACCTTGAACCATATTGAAACTCTGACTCAGACCCTTCCCCGTCCGAACCCTAATTTCATGTATAGCGGCAACAGATCTGTACAACCCATTCATCTCTCTCTAATTGCATATATGAACAAAAAACCCTCACCAAAACGAGATTGGTGGTACCTTTTCAATCTGCCCATTCAAATATTTGATTTGTAGGAAGTAAAGATTAATTTTTCTGAGCAGCCACCATCAAACACCTGATTTGCTGGTGGTACTTTTTCAATGAAACCCAACTAAGAAATCAGATCTGAGCAAACCCTAGCCCCTTCTTCATCAGATTAGAGAAAATCCATTAGTGTATAAACTTCTAGCGGCCAGATCTGAAACCTCTGGCGGTCGTAGAGACGATGAGAAAGAGAGTGGTGGTGGTGTCAGATGTAGAGAGATAGAGAGACGTTGAGAAAGAGTGTGTGTGTGTGTGTGAGAGAGAGAGAGAGAGAGAGAGTTGTGGTTGTGGCGGCGGCGGATTATGGTGGCGATGGGGGATTATGGTGGCGGTAACGGTGGTAGTTGGTGGTGTTTGAGGGTGAGAGCTGATGATTAGGGTTGTAAACGAGCCGAGCCAAACCGAACCAGGGTCGGCTCAGGCTCAGCTCGTTTAAAAATCGAATCGAGCCGATCCGGCTCATTTAAAACTGAGCTGACTTCGAGCCGAGCTTTTTTCAAACTTCTTTCGAGCGAGCCTCAAGCCACGAACTTTTTAAACATAATAGTAATTTTAAGCGAACTATAAAATGAACAAGAAAATATTTATTGTTACTTACCTTAATCTACGTCTTTTAAATCAATATTAATAATTAAAACTATAGCTTAACAATCTATTTCTTTCGATAAAAAACTAACCATATTACTAATTAAACAACATTGCTTTGATATATTAGAATATATGTATATAAACACACACTCACACACATAATTTGGGGTTTAATTTAAACGTGTCAAACGAGCGAGCCAATGGGCCTACTAATGAGCGAGACACGAACCGAACCTACTTTGGCTCGGGCTCAGCTCGTTTACAAACCGAGCCAAGCCGAGCCAGCTCGTTTAAAACCGAGCTGACTTCGAGCCTAGCTTTTTTCGAACTTTTTTCGAGCGAACTTCGAGCGAGCCTCGAGCCTCGAGCCACGGGCTTTTTAAACAGCCCTACTGATGATTGATAATGTGGGTGATGTTTGATAATGTGTCTATATATATATTAATAATAGTAATGTTTATATTTTTTATTATCCAGAAGTTAATTCTTTTAGAAATTAGTAATAAGTAACTGAATACTCAAATGTAAAATTACCGAAATACCCCTACTTTCAACTGAATGTTTTAATTGAGTTAGAGCCTTGGAGAAAACCGGAGACAAAAGTAAAACATCAGGGAGGAATATGGCTATTTTTAAACAATTGGGCAAAACCGTTAAAACAACCAAACCACAGTAGCAAAACGGAAGTTAACTTTATTCTTTAATAAGATACCTTATTTTCATAGTTAAGTCAATTTGATCTAGAATATTAATTTCATTGGATTCAAATTATATATCTACACACGTTATTTAACTAGGTAATCTTTACATTACATTTCATTAGTTTCATTGTTAATAATATATATATATATATAGGGGATCGCTAGAATGAGAACCACCACGAGTTATGAGAACCACGAGAACCGCGCCCCGCGGGTGGCCGTCGGCGACAAAAAAATTTTTACACCTAGATCCGTATATTTTAGCGGGGGGGTTTAAATTTTCGGTTCAAACGGCGCGCCCGAGGGGGTAGTTTTTTACGCCCAAAGTTTGGTAAAAAAAAAAAGAAAAATTAAAAAAATTAAAAAAACCCAAACTTTGGGCGTAAAAAACTACCCCCTCGGGCGCGCCGTTTGAACCGAAAATTTAAACCCCCCGCTAAAATATACGGATCTAGGTGTAAAAAAAATTTCGTCGCCGACGGCCACCCGCAGGGCGCGGTTCTCGTGGTTCTCATAACTCGTGGTGGTTCTCATTCTAGCGATCCCCTATATATATATATATATATAGGGTGAGGTTCGGCTAGAAAGTCCAAGTTTCCTAAAAAGTGTAAAAAGTCATAAAACACAATAATTTCAGGCATAAAACACACCTAAAACTCACAAATAATATAATGAAGATTACTAAAACACCATATTCAAACTCTAATAGTCCATAAATACTTCAAACACACCATCGTAGAACTATAAATATAAAACACAAAATGCTAAACAACATAAAACACAATAATATTTGTCATTCCATAATCAGAGCCTTAACATCTAAAACACAACACAAAACCTGCATACATGATGTTTTAGTAATCTTCATCATGTTATTTGTAGGTTTTTTGTGTGTTTTATGGTTGACATTGTGGCGTTTTATGACTTTTTACACTTTTTAGAAAATTTGGACTTTCTAGCCAACTCCTAGCCTATATATATATATATATATATATATATCTTAAATGAAAAAGCTTATTTGTAGTGTGAGAAAGTATTGTTGATTGCACTATAACGTATATTCTGAGAAAGTTGAGCTATACTTACGGTATGTGTATATAATGTATACATGTGTGGTCCCTCGGCGGTAAAAGTGAAATTGAATTAATTTTAACGTTATTTTATTAATTTCATGAAAATAACGTTAAAAGCAGCGGGCGACTGATCATGCATCATATAGTGGCGTTGATAACCGAAAGACAAGAGGGTACATGCACAAATCGGCCTTTGTCCCGATTGCTGAGTGTTATGTGCCTCATGTGCAAGGCTTTATACAAAACTACTATCGAGTCGGAGGCCTTATTGGAAGCAGTCTCTCTATTCATACGGGGTAGAGGTAAGGCTGTTATTAGACTATAGCTTATTTCATGGAGCAATATCCTCCTTCATCAATGTATTCAATGTAATTATGTAGTCAATAGTTTCTTAGTCTAGAGGAGTAATTCTCTCCTTATTATTAGTCCAGTAACTTGTATTTAAAGTGTTGTATCTTTGTAATGAAAATCAAGTTGGCCATTGTGATTTCATATGGTATCAGCCTAAACATTGCAAGATCCTTTCTCCTAGCAATCTTCTTCTTTCTTTTCTTTCTGTCCCTTCCCAGAACTCTCCCATGGCTGCCGATCCAACTTCAACCCCTCTACACTCCCTTGTTCATCTAATTAACATCAAATTAACCTCAACGAATTATCTTACATGGGAGAAACAAGTTACTCCGGTTCTCTCCTATCTCAAACTTCTCGGCCATGTTACCGGAAACACCGCTTCTCCATTCGAAACTATTCTAACCGACAACAAAACCGTGGTCAACCCCGATTTTCTGAAATGGCAAATAGCCGATCAGAAAGTTCTTCTCCTACTTAATTCTACCCTAACCGAAGAAGCCATGGCCGAAACCATTGGACATACCACCGCCAAAGCCGTTTGGAAATCCCTCGTCGATGCCTATAGCCACTCCTCTATTGAACGAATCCACATTCTCAAAGATTCCCTTCGAACCCTTCAAAAAGGAACCTCTTCGGTTTCAGAATTCGGTCGAAAGTTCAAAGCTTTAGCCGACCAACTTTCGGCTATAGGTCATCCCATAAGCGATGAGGACAAACGCCATTGGTTCCTTTGTGGACTCGGCGCCTCGTTTGCAAACTTTTCCACCTCTCAAAGAACCATTCACCCGGCTCCATCATTTCGTGACATCTTGGCTAACGCCGAGAATCAAGAGATGTTTGTTCAACAACTCCATGGTCCTCAATCTCCCCAAGCCGCTTTCTATGTCCAACCGACCAAAACTTCCCACACCCGCACTCTTTCTTCGTCTCGTGGAAGAGGTCGCGGCTCTTCCTCTAGAGGCCGAAACCCCTCTTACACCAAAAGACCTCCACATTGCCAACTTTGTCGCCAAACCGGTCACTATGCGAGTGTTTGCCCTCAACTCGCCTCTTTTGCCCAAAAATCGGTCTCACTTGATGCCGATCTTGCCGAGGCTTTTCATGCTCAATGCAATGTAGCCTCCGACTCTCCAGATTGGACCGCTGACTCAGGTGCAACAACACATATGTTACCCTCAATTCATGGTTTACACAATTCTAAATCCCACAACGGTAGCATTCCTGTTACTTTTGGGAACGGAAAATCATCACCCGTTTCTCATATTGGAAACACTATATTACATGATTCGATAACGTTAAAAAATGTTTTAGTTGTTCCAAATCTTACAAAAAATCTCCTCTCAGTTAGTAGATTAACGAATGATTCTCCGGTTGATGTGTTGTTTTCTAATAATTTTTTTTCAAATCCAGGACCGAAAAACAGCGGAGGTACTAGCTAAAGGCACGTGTGAAAATGGTCTCTATGTTCTTACCCAAAGTCACAAGTCTCTCGTTGCTGCGCTTTCTGCATCGCACCTTCGTGCTTCTTTCAATAAATGGCATAGTCGACTAGGACATGTTTCTTTTGATACAATTTCTACCTTAAACAAACTTGGTCGTGTTTTTGTTACATCTATATTACCTAAACCAGGATTATGTGAGTCTTGTGAATTATCAAAAGCAAAACATCTACCATTTATTGAAAATCCGAAACGTGCACAACATTTTTTGGACCTCATCCATTGTGACCTTTGGGGACCCGCACCCGTGCTCTCCACGGATGGCTATCGATACTATGTCATCTTCATCGATGACTATTCTCGCTTCACTTGGTTCTATCCTTTAAAAGCCAAGTCCGAATTCTTCACCATCCTCACCACTTTTTTAACATTTGTTCAAAATCAATTTTCATCTAATGTTAAAGTTTTTCAAAGTGATGGTGGCACCGAATTCACCAATCATCAAGTGCAAACATGTTTTAAACAACACGGTATACATCATCGCTTATCGTGCCCTCACACACCCGAACAAAATGGGAGGGCCGAGCGAAAACACCGTCACATAACCGAAACCGGTCTAGCTATGATGTTCAATGCCAAAGCCCCACCCAACCTATGGTTTGATGCCTTCACCTCCGCCACCTATATTATAAAACGACTACCCACAAAACTTCTTGACGATAAATCTCCGTTTGAAGTTTTGTTCAACCAACTACCCACTTACTCAAACATGCGTATTTTTGGTTGTCTTGTTTTTCCCTACCTTAGAGACTACACAAAAAATAAACTTCAACCAAGAAGTGCTCCGTGCATATTCATTGGTTATAGTCCTAAGTATAAAGGTTTTCGGTGTCTTGAACCAACATCGGGTCGTATCTACACAACCCGGCATGCAAAATTTGATGAAGACATCTTCCCTTTTCACCAGAATTCGACATCAGCCAACAATACTAACCTACCCATTACCAATTTTGAGGAACACATACCCACTCCTACCAACCCTCAAACACCCTCATTAACAATACCAAAATCCTCTAACCCACCCAAACCAACCACACCTTTCTGTGATGACATACCACCCCCGCACCCTCTCGCTGAACCTCCCAACAGTCCACTTCCCTCGCCCTTATCCAGCCCAACAAACACATCAAGCCCATCTCACTCCCCTCCACCAAGCCCACCATCCGTCCCTCTACCCACGGCCCCATCACCCTCTACTCACTCAAGCCCACCAAACTCCCCACCACCCGGGCCACAAAGCTCCATACCATCCGATCAACTCGACCAAACCACTCCACCTTCCGCATCATCCACAACCACAACCTCCACCAACAATCAACCCATTAACTCTCATCCCATGACTACTCGTGCAAAGGACGGGATCTTCAAACCCAAACACTTTGCTAATCTCTCTCAAACCACCACTCATCCTCTACATCACTCTTTATTCTCTTCCCACATTCCTAAAGGCATCAAAACCGCTCTCAAAAATCCTAAATGGATTCAAGCAATGCATGACGAACTAAAAGCTCTTCATGCCAATCAAACTTGGACTCTTGTTCCTCGACCCGCTAGCACCAACATCATTGGTTCGAAATGGATTTATAGAATCAAATGGATCCATTGATCGCTACAAAGCACGTCTTGTGGCTCAAGGATTCACTCAAATACCGGGTCTAGACTTCCCTCACACCTTTAGTCCGGTCGTTAAGTCTTCCACTATTCGGGTTGTTATTAGCCTCGCCACTATTAACAAATTGTCCTTTCGGCAATTAGATGTCAATAACGCCTTTCTCAATGGCCATCTCACCGAAACCATTTTTCATGGAACAACCGCCGGTTTTTGAAAACTCAAACCGACCCAACTATGTGTGTAAACTCAACCATGCTCTTTATGGTTTAAAACAAGCACCACGTGCTTGGTTTCAGCGCTTAAGCTCCTTTCTTCTCAATCGTGACTTTCGCAACAGTCGAGCCGACACATCTTTGTCCGTTTACAACCACCAAGGTATCTTAATTTATATTCTTGTTTATGTTGACGACATCATTATCACCAGGAACAATGACCATTTCATCAACAACTTCACATCATCTTTAAACAAAGAATTTAAAATTAAGGACCTTGGCCCCCTAAATTTCTTTCTCGGACTCGAAGTTCATCACACAAAAACGGGTCTATTTCTAAACCAATCTAAATATGCTCACGACATTCTCACCCGAGCCGGTTTACTTGACTCAAAACCGGTTGCCACTCCTCTCACATCCAAAGATGTTTTCACCTCTCACGGCAACCCATTTCATGATCCTACTCTTTATCGTTCTCTCGTAGGTGCTCTACAATATCTCACCATCACTCGTCCTGATCTCTCCTATGCCGTTAACCAAGCTAGCCGATTTCTTCAAAATCCCACAACTGATCACTTCCAGCTAGTAAAAAGGATTCTTCGTTATGTTAAAGGCACCTTATCACATGGTTTAACTTTTGATCGTCCTCCTAACACTACTTTACTAGGTTTTTCAGATGCAGATTCGGCTCGATGTATCGACACACGAAGATCCACATACGGCTATTGTATCTACTTAGGAGGGAACTTAGTCTCTTGGAGCGCTAAAAAGCAACCAACGGTGTCCAGATCCTGCTGTGAGTCAGAATACCGTGCCATGGCAAATACGGCCGTAGAAATTATTTGGTTAACTCACCTTCTTCGGGAACTTCATGCTCTTCCACCGGGTCGACCGACACTATTATGTGACAACAAGAGTGCCCTATTTTTAAGTCAAAATCCAATATCCCACAAAAGAGCCAAGCACATCGATATTGAGTATCATTTCGTGCGTGAATTGGTAACCGCTGGAAAGCTTCACACAAAATTCATCGTAACCGACAAGCAAGTCGCCGACATTTTTACCAAGAGTTTGCCAAAACCGTTGTTTGAAAAATTTCACACAATGCTTCGTCTTGGTCCGCCACCAACTTGCATTGACGGGGGGTATTAGACTATAGCATATTTCATGGAGCAATATCCTCCTTCTTCATCAATGTAATTATGTCGTCAATAGTTTCTTAGTCTAGAGGAGTAATTCTCTCCTTATTATTAGTCCAGTAACTTGTATTTAAAGTGTTGTATCTTTGTAATGAAAATCAAGTTGGCCATTGTGATTTCATAGCTGTCTACATCTTACCCTCCTTAGACTCTACCTTAGTTTTGCTATTAGTGGGATTTATTGAGTATGATGATAATGATGTATTCAGAGAAAGTATTGATGATTCTAGAGCTATCAAGTTATTTCAGGATAATTGGATTTAGTTGAAGACTAAATGACAAGTCAGAATAGCCATCGATACGAGTTAGGAGGTATTGATTATACGTATGTTCAAATTACTAAGGTTATGAGGTTCGATACCACTAACCATGAAAGTTCCAAGGGGATACAGCCCCTTGGTGGGGTCCGAAGCGCCTTGGCAGGGGGTCGAGGGTTGTGGGGAAAGTTGGGTAGGGTTGCGCTAAAAGGTACCATAACGATGCTTCATTTGAAACACATGGATAACTAAAAGTTGCATTAAAGTTGATCTCACTGGAAATAAGTAGGGCAGACCCATGGATGGCAACTTGGGTGATCCTCTAGAACCCACTCTTCCATGGGGCCCAATTTTTTTTTTTTAAATGTAAACCCTCAAATAGAAAGTTTGACAATTAAAGAGACGGCGAATTGACGAAGGGCCGTTAATACTTAATAGCCCGAGGGCCCATTTTTTCTAATCGCTCAAGGCATCCAAATCCTCCTGAGGGATTATTAGGGACGACCCTGGAAATAAGTAGCAAGTTGCAAGTTGCTACTACTCGATAAGAACTTGGTTACTAAAAGTCGGTGGCAAGTTCCTACTAATACTATTTGGTAGCAAACTGTACCTACGTAACAACTAAGGTGCCGTAGCAACTGAGTACTTCGGTAGCAACTGAGTACTTCGGTAGCAACATAGAATTTTGGTAGCAGTAGAGTTGTTACCAACGGTGTTGAATTTGCTGATAACCTAACTAGGAGTGTGCAGTTTACGGTTTTAATCCTTCGAATTTCATAAAGAACTTCTCGTTCTTAGAAGAAAACTTTATGTATTTTCTAATCATTGGTTTTGTAGAAACAAAATATTTTAATCTAAAAGGAATCTCTATATACAATTAAGAAAGTATGAGTCAGATGAAACCGTAACCTACAAGAGTGAGATTTTCATATCTTGAAAAGAATGATAAAATAAGCACACGATGGCATAAAGCTTTTACGTTTGTCTAGGCATGATGAGTTGAGTATGATTGGAACTCTTCGGAAGTTTCATTAGGCCATTGCATAACTAAACCCGTTTAGAAAAAGAAAAAAAAAAAAAAAAAAAAAAAAAAAAAAAAAAAAACAAACCTTTAGTGGTTTTAAGTGCAATTCACTATATTAATGTTTCTTGCTAGCCATATATAACCGGATATATCATTTTCTTAAACTTTTTGTCAAGTTGTAGCTCATGTACGACAAAAAGACAATGGAATAATGTTCTTTTTTTTAAGTGAACTTCATTAAAAATGCACAACCCGAGTTACAAATTTAAAAACACCACTCCTCCCAAGTTACAAATCTATGTTTGGGTCTATTTTTGAACCAAAGAAAGCTCACTGCCTTAATATCGCTATAAATATCTTCAACTTTCACCGCAATATTCGAGAAAACCTTCTCATTCCTAGCTTTCCAAAGCCTCCAACAAACAATAATCACAATCTCCTGATACGCTTCCTTTTCCTTGCTCGCCAATCCACAGTGGTTGTAATTCTCCAAAATATCCCGAAACGAAAAAGCATAGAGAAAAGAAGTTTTGCACCACGTACTAATTTTTTGCCAAAGAACCGTAAATGTTAAAACAAATATTTAGAACCTTCACTATGGGGTGTGGAGGGGCTTGGGTTGGGGGCATTGTTTGACATGTGGTGAGAGTGGAATCCACAAGCTAATACTCAAAAACTAGAGGTGTGGTGGGACGTCGCTTAGCTGGGCGTGGCCAGCCATGTAGAATTTTTTTTTTTTTGTTTAAACTAAATAAAAGTTCATTTAATAAAGATAACTCACTAATTAAAATAAAAGATTACACATAATATTTTAAAAAACTACAACGAAAATTAAAAAAAAAACTATATAAAATAAAAAAAACATAAAATTAAAAACTACTTAAAAGTTACTCCATGTTATATATTTTTATTATTTCTTCTTTCATTTCCAACGTCATTGCCAATTGTGGGCCGGTAAGATGATCGACGGTTGGAATTTTTCCTGATCTTGATCCTTTGTTGTTGAAGTTAAATGTATCAATTTTGGTATTAAAATCTTCCAACTGCTCGGTGTACACCTCTTTACCCGAGGCCAAACCCGAGGCTGCACCCGATCTCGATCTTTGAAGCCGCTTTTTTGACGTGTCTCTACCTAGTGGGCGGTAGGGGTGTTCAAAAAACTCGTGGCTCGCAGCTCGCTCGAAACTCGCTCGAAAAAAGCTCGAAGAAAGCTCGGCTCGAAATTGGCTCGGTTTTTAACGAGCCAGCTCGGCTCGGCTCGGTTTGTAAACGAGCCGAGCTCGAGCTTGGTCTGGCTCGGCTCGTGAGCTCGCGAGCTGGCTCGATAAGGTTTACATCCTTCATTTTTTTGTCCCACATCGCTTAGAAAACAAAAACTAAGGGAGTATTTCTCCTATAAAAGAAGGTAAAGACAATGTACAAAGTGAATTAACTATTTATACTTGCATATTTAGCCATATGGTTAAATTAAATGGCAATTATGGCCCTTAGTCTATGAAGAAATTCATTTTAAGGGCTTTTTAAGTAGAAAATTGTGCGGTTTTTTGTTAGTTCGAGCTAGATCGAGCCGAGCCGAGCTAGCTCGAATTCTTATCGAGTCGAGCTCGAGCCTCAAATCTCAGCTCGATTTGAAATTCGAGCTCGAGCCGAGCCAGCTCGAATCGAGTTCGAGCCGAGCTCGAGCTGGGTCTAGCTCGACTCGACTCGGCTCGTTTACAGCCCTAGTGGGCGGGAAGGAGAATTATCAAAATCATCCAAATTAAGATCAAACTCTTGATCATGAGCATCAGACTGAGCTTGGGACGAGGGTCGTAGCCGTGGTTATAAGGATGCATCGTAGGATGTTGTGGGTTGCTTTTATAAAAAATAAAGAGAGATGGTAGAAGAAATAGAGAAGTGGTAAAAATTGTAAAAATGGTGGGTATTTACATATTGGTTTAATATGTAAATAATTTTTTTTAAACTAGTCGTTTGGCAACGGCTACTTTGAACCAGTAAACCACAGCCCGTCATGTCACCCCCCCCCCCCCCGGCACAATCTCCACACCAAGCGGACAACGCCAACCCCAACGCTAAGCCGGGGTGGTATAGTGAGCATTAAACCCCTCTTCACTGCCCCAACCCACTGGCCACACCCCATAGTCTAAATATACCACTTTGTATACTAATCTATCAAAACATGGGTTTATGCAAGGGCATGTTCAATACAGAACTAGAAAACTGTGAATGCCACATAATAATGTTTGTACATAGTGCTCTGCCAATTTAACAAGAAAGACGTAAACTTTAACACAATCGTCTTATGTATTTAAACTAAATCAAAATATAGAAGGGAGGACGGGGTGTAGGCCGTCCATACCCTCCACTGCACCAATCGCAGCCCGCCACCTCCACTACCCGCACACCACAGTGCTAAAACCCCTCCCTCTGGCGGTGGCACCCAGGAACGCCCTCTCTCCTCAACATCTCTCTCTCTCATCTCCTTTTCGGCCACTGTCACCTGCCTGTGCCTACCATACCGGCAAAGCCCACCCGATACACCGGCACCGGTGTTACCAGCACCACCCGAGAACACCCCGACCAGCTAAGAGTTTATGCAGGGTTTTCTAAGTTATCTACTTATTGTTCCTCTATTATATGTATGTCTTGTTGGCTGTTACTACTAGATGTCAGACCCTCCATTGAGATGGATTTAACTCTCTTTTTACATGTGATCCTGTTGTTGTGATATTTTCATTTGTTATTACTTCTAGATAGTTTCACAAAACAAAACATATTTCAGTTATCCATCTCATCAATCATAGAAGGATCTTTGTTTTGGTCGGGCCTCCACCCTCACACGTTCGTAGTCAAGAAGACCTTTTACAACCAGCATTTTTAATTATAAATTATAAACATCTTAAATAATTACCCTTTTAACCAAACAAACTATTATCTTTAAACCTAGTTTTCATCATCATTAATTCGGTACCGGTTCTTGATATTTAAGTAAAGATATTAGATATAGATGTAGAAAGATAATGATTTACATATGTTCTCTCTAGATTTACATTAATTCGATACCGGTTCTTGTTATTTAAGTTATATGTTGAGTTCATGAATAACTAGATGCAAGTCATTTGGTCCCGGAGCTAATCGGTATCATACATACCAAAAGGTAACTGTTCCGATACAGTTTGTCCATAAACTCCGGATTCCCTCCAAGGTGTAAAAATGCCCAAACCACACGTCAATATGGAAAAGGTTAATGCGCAAGTAGAATATCATACACACCATCAAACACGTTTTTTTACCACCACAAGTTCTTACGATCTTACATACGACATTTATGATTCCGTTCAAACTTTTTTTTTTTCCAAGTGGAGTATCTACGCAAAGAAAAACATTACCGATAGCCTTAGGACGGATAGGTCTCGCTCAAGCTGCTTCAGCAAATCCAACACGTGACTTACCAAAATCAAACACCGTGTGATATTGACCCATAAAAACATCTCCAAGGATCCTGCAACAAAACACCAAGAATCAGAAATGGCATTCCAGGAGGAACGATTTTACACGTGTCAGGTTAACCCATAAACAGTTTTGTCACCCCTTTCTACTTCATAAATTACCATGATATTAGATATTAATATACTCAATCTTAACATTCTAAACAAAGCAATTCAAGAGGTAATAAGCATATAAACACAGTACCAAAGAGGTCCACGAGGAGGGGCGACATCCAAAGCAGTGAAACCACTGATGCATTGCGCTACTTCTCCCTCACCGACTTTGAGGATGTACTGATCCATCATAAAGAAAAATACTAGTTAAAATAACCGAGATATTAATTATATCACCTAGAAAAGGATATTTTAATTAAAAAGTGTCGTTATCACCTGTTCTGGGGTGAGATCAAAGGTTTTACCGCCAATAGTAAAGGCGATATTAGGCATGTTGGAAAGACTCTGGCAATCCACTGCAGATTCTCCCATTGGACTGGGTATTCGATCACACAACTGCATTTAGATAAATGAAAAACTCAGACCCAATACTCAATATATGTGTTGTGTGTTTTGGTTTCTTTCTTTGATCACAGATATTACTTCACCTCATTGACATAATTAATTATGCTATCTTCAGTCTGGTTTCGTTTAAGTTGGCTTTGCATCCAAACAACAGCCATCTCA
This sequence comes from Helianthus tuberosus, assembly GCA_030545235.1. Lineage (NCBI taxonomy): Eukaryota > Viridiplantae > Streptophyta > Magnoliopsida > Asterales > Asteraceae > Helianthus > Helianthus tuberosus. The sequence continues at coordinate 79,609,081 of CM060364.1, read as the reverse complement.
CAGAATGTGCAAATCCCGTCATTTAATCCAGCAGAAGACTTCCCATTATTCTTGTCAACCACACTCTCGATTATTGAACTGTTAAAAATAACTGTTAGTAACAAACGGTGATGACAAAAGTTTACGCAACTTGCAATTTGAGACTGACCTAACATCTCGTGAACCGTCAAAAGTGCATAAATTCATTTGAGAACAGATTTTATCAGGTTGCGCCTACAGAATATCACAACATATTCAGGTTGGATGTCAGAAGTTTTATGAAATAAACTATCAAACATGCTTGTACGTATAAATGGCATTATGCTGGTACCTCAGATAAGAGCATTTCAATTATAGTCTTTCCGTACTGATCAACCAATGTCTTGCATTGCTGGCTCATTACTCCCGCAGCACCGATTGCGTGATTGATTTGAGTGATGATGGTCTATTGAGAGTTTTGACACTTTTAGCGTAGTCATAGATAGGCTAGCTAGCATAATTGAAATTAGCAAAAGATAAAACCGAAATAGAAGCATGTAATTTTTGAGTAAAATGCCATTTTCGTCCCTGAGGTTTGGCCAATTTTGCGACTTCCGTCCAAAGGTTTGGTTTTCCACTTTTCGATCCAGAAAGTTTGAAATCTTGCCATTTTCATCCGACTCGTTAACTCCAAATATTTTTCTCCGTTAAGTCAAGGGTATTACCGTCTTTTTTAGAATTTTTTTTATTAAATTAAAAACACTATAAGAAATAAAGATCCACCTCTGTTGATTTTATTTCTTATAGTATTTTTAGTTTAATAAAAACTGTCTAAAAAGCCGGTAATACCCGACTTACCGGAGAAAAATGAATGGAGTAAACAAATCATATGAAAATCGCAAGATTTCAAACCTTTGGACGAAAGTCGCAAAACTGGCCAAACCTCAGGTACGAAAATGACATTTTACTCTAATACTTTTTAAAACTTACCGTTGGACCTGCTAACAAAGAGGTTCCAGAGTCGGCAATTGCTGCACAGCCACCGCTGCAAAATCCTGAAATAAAAACAATGATCTCAGAAACCCTAAAAATATCATAAAACAGTATAAAAATAAAAATACTGCAAAAATTACCAGTAGTTTTATCTCCAATAAGAACGTCACCCATATCGAACTAAGTACAAAAAAACCAATAAAATGTTCAGCAATGAATCAATGATATGAACAAATGAGATACAGAATAATATATTTATGACGGAATTTGAAATAACTTACCTGCCAATAGCCCTTTTGGGTCACCGGGACATACGTGTGCTTACCCTTGAAGTGATTAGGATCAACCCCACCAAACACAAGTTCACCCCCTTCTTCCTCACCAGCGTGGCGATTAAACCAAAAGGAAAACACCGGTTCTTGAACAAGACCTTGATTAACCATGTTGTACCTAAAAAGGTATTGTGAATATCACAATTTAGTGATCATCTGATTGGTCTAACAATCACACATTTATAAGAAAAATGTGTATGACAAACAAGAACCATATGTCGTTAAAAACGTATGAAACATAAACAAGAGTCGTAGTTACCAAACGGGTACAGCTTTCCCGACAGATATTTCCTGATATCCGAGCCCGAGTATACCGTCAAACTTGGCTGCCAAGAAAGTGATTCCGGGCTCTCTGGTTGCCTCTATAAAATCCTGAAAACAACCCACCGCAAGTAAGAAATCGATGAAAACATTGCACTCCAAAACCACATGTCCTCGATCTTTACCTGCTCTTTAACGACCAGATCACCGAGTTTGACAGAGTCTCGGCTAAAAACACCAGAGATTGCTCCAGTTCCATACTGAATGGCAGCAGCTGTACCTGAAATATAAAATAACGAAAATTACTAATCCTGTAAATTACACAAAGCCCAATCACAAGCAACAGTCAAAGTTTCATTGTTCTCCTTGTAACTGAACCAAACGAACAGAGGCATGCTCGTGTTCATTCATTTAACTTTAGCTGAACACGAAAACGAACATATAATCGAACAAATTTTTTGTTCATGTTCATTCATTAAGAAAATAGGCATGTTCGTGTTCGTTTATGTTCGTTCGTTTAAGACCTAAATGAACAGTTCACGAACACAAACGAACATAAACAAACAAACTTAAACGAACATAATTTAACAAACATAAAACAACACAAATGAACATAAATGACCAAACATAAACGAACATTAAGTAGTTTTTTATATATATGGTTGATTAATTATGATAAGTTCTATTGGAAAGCTTGTTTTTGTTATTGGAAAGCCCATTTTTCAATTAGTTATATGTATATAAGTAGTTAGAAAGCCTCTTTTAGGCTTATATTTGTATAAATATAACTCCATATGTATTTATTAATTAAAAAATATAAACGAACATAAATGAACAAGCATAAACGAACGTTCACGAGCATAAATGAACGAACATGTGTGTTCATGTTCATTCGTTTATTAAATAAACGAACTTCCCACCAAATACGTTCACGAACAGTTCATGAATGTTCCGTTCATTTACATGCCTAGGTACATAGAGAAACCATCCAAAGCAACCATACCATTCTTCTTGTAGGTACTTGAACGGCTAGCTTTATACTTCTGGTGAAAAAGGCAAGCTACCTGCATATATATAAAAAAAATGAACACATAATTGAGCGAAACACATCAATGAGTTAGAGATCCCGAATTAAGTAGACAAAACATCCAGCAAGGAGAAACTCACTGAAAGGAAGCACTTTGAAGAAGGCACCCATAAATTAGCACTCCCGGTATCGAAAACCACAGTGAACTTTTGAGGCGGAGTTCCGATACCAATCTCACCGAAATACTGAGCGTCCATGTAATTCTTTAGCACGATAACGTCACCCTCTGAATTCCTCAGAGTGTCGTAGAAGCCAAAGTTTCTTCTATCGATTCCTTCCATGGACAAACCGTGTTCGCTAACCCGGTTGAATTGGTTCGTCTTCCTTTTTTTAAGTCCGACTCGAAGCAATCCACCGTTAGTGGATGAAAATGTGGTCGGTGACAGAATGAACAGCAGAAACAAGGCGAGTAAACTTGTTTTGATTGTGGTACTCATGTTGAACACTGTAAACACAATTAAACAATCTTAGTTCTTATATATATGTCGTGGTTACTTACAGCAGTCAACAGCATAATGCATATAAACTAGAGATTAAATTGATAATGAAATTTGACTACTTTTTTTTTCATAAAAGTTAGTAACCATCATCATCACTAGGATTCATGCACTATAACTGTCAATATTAATATATAATAATACAATTATTAGTAACTCATAAATCCCAAGGAAAAAATAGTTAAGTTTCTATCAATTCTAAATTTACCACCATCTTTTGTTTTTATCCCATATTCACCTAACCCTTTTTTGCTTTCTTTCATTCATTCAATTTGTTTGCTTTTTTCCATTCACATAAAAAATCATTAATTTCATTCCATATTTTTTATCCATTTAATTTCTTATACCATTTAAAATATGGTCTTTTATAAAATTCCGAGTATATGCCAACATCCAATTTTAATCCATGTCTGGATATAAAATTTACTCAAACCGAGTTGTGACAGTAACACACAAAGATGTCGATATTCCCTTGGGCATATCTCTTTCGGCTTCTATACCGAGTGCCAGTATCACATCGTTACTGTAACGAACCGAACCGATACCCATTGAATGCCCAACGATAATAACAATCATAGACGCAACAAGCCAAAACAAAACCTAGAAACGTATTTCAGTCACTCACTTGATTTCCACTACTCAAAACATCCAAATAAGAATCATATTAACCGTAATATAATCAATAATCTTCTAATTCACCACCTAAAACAACATGCATTGAGATTTAGTCACACTACTAATGGAGTGACGTACGGAGAACATAAACCCTAACGGAACAACGTAATTACACCAAATATCCGTCAACGATAACTAATTAACAGTGAATCAGTACACAAATCAAACAAATAAGTAAGCGATTGTAGTTATAGATACAGAAATTAACACATACAGTGATCGGAGATATCGATGGCGGAAGATTGGGAGAGAAAAAAGTGAAAACTAACCGGTGGTATGTGACAGAAGCAACGAAGGTGGCGTAGGAAAAGAGGAATACGTGGTGTGAGAGTGAGACGTGGAATGAGAGAGAAAGCACCGCCTTTTCAGCAATTTAACTGCAACTTTTGTAGTTATGTGCACGCAAGTTTGGCTATTTTTTGTTTATGTGCACGCAAGTTTAGATATTCTTCATTAAGTAAGAAAAGTGGTTGTAAGACCATGTGTAGCGGTAAATTAATATAATGCCCCCACCATGGGGCGTTTTGCGACATGTGTCATCCCAATCAGCATGGGCATTATAGCATAAAGTGGTGTAGTGGGGCATTATTCCAATAACGCCCATGCAATCATTAAACAAAAAAAAAAAAAAAAAAAAACAATCTATTCTCTCATTGGCCAGTCAAACCAAAGTCAAACCATCACAATCCCATTTTGGCGTTTTAATAAACACGCCGGGAGCATTTTTTTTCAAAAATAACGCCGGAAAACGCCGGCCGTAGTGGGGCTCGGGGCGTTTCCGGGCGTTTTTTTTGAATTTTTTTACAAACAACGCCCGAGTACGGGTGGACTAAGGAGAAATAGAAAATGTTTTTTTTTTTAAATAAAACTTTATTAAAACAATCTCTGATCTAACCGGGCAAAAGGTCAAATAAAACAATACCTCCGACCCAAACATGTAAAGGGCCAACACTTACAAGATATACATAGGATATTTACACCACTCCTTCCAACAAATATATTTACATGAAAATATATTTTTAACCCACCCAAAACCTCTCGATTTAATCTCTGCTATAATATCTTGACGACTTCTCCTGATTTGATTGAAGACCAACTCATTCCTCCATTTCCAAATACACTAACACGAGATTATAACCAGACTCCGGATTATCTTTTTCGCTTTCTTCCCAACCTGTATAGAGATATGAGAATCCAATAAATCTTTGAACTCGAAAGCAAAAATCGGTGGTATGTTGCACCACGCACTAACCGTTGCCCACACCCTAATAGCCATCGAATAAGCAGTGAAAAGATGTTCCACCGTTTCCTCATACTCGTCGCAGAATAAGGCACATGACCGAATTAATATCTATGTTCCTTTTTCTCAAATTAACTCTAGTAGCAAGCATATCCAAATTATCTCTCCACACCATTATGTTACATTTCAGAGGCACCCATTTACACCACTCGAAATTTGGGAGATGACTATTCCCCCTGTCCTTGATCATCACCTTTTTCACTTTGTTCACCGAGAAACCTTCCTGTCTATCATCATTCCATATCCACGTATCATTGTCATTGGACAATCTCACCCCATTGATAACGTTTTGACATTCCTGTCATTCCTTAAGCTCAACAATAGACCCAGGTTGTCTAACCCAACTCCCAGAAAAGCCACCCATACCTTGATCCTTATCAATCCTGTCTGCGATCCTGCAAGACTTACACAATTCTAAATAAAACAGATGTGGCCATCTTTTCATGAAAGGAAGATCGCCCATCCATGTGTCAATCCAAAAACGTATATCCAACCCATTCTCCACCTTACCTGATATTAACCGATTTAGACCTTTTCCATTTATTTTCTTTTTAGAAATCAGTTTCACTAAGTTATTCCAACACCCCGCATATTTACCGTTAAGCGGCAGAAAGCTTCTTTATCTGTGTATTTGAGAGTACATCATTCATTCTTTATAATATTTTAATATATTTGGAAGTGACTGTGAGTGGGGGAAAGAAAAGGTAATGATAAAGGTATAAAAAATATTATTTAATTGAAAATAGACATAAAATATAATTGTTTTTAGTGATAATTATAGGGTAAAAATTATGGAAAGATAACTTAAAATTTCATAAAGTGTGTTCGCAATTTACTATTAAATTATTTAACATTTCTAGCTCTTCAAATGTACCAACCAAAGCGTGGCCATGAAAATCATCCTGAAAACCTTGTTGTGAGCTATGAGTTGTATGCAAAGGCGGGCCCATGTAAAGAGGTGGGGGTGTGGGCACCACCTTTAAAAAAATTAATGTATTTAATAGACAAGAATCCCGATCACACCCCTTAGAAATTTAGTTGAACTTCTCATTCACACTCCCAGATCATAAATGATGGATCCACCACTAACTATTTATCTATAAACATACACTAGGGTTATAAATATTTAGTTATTACCGAACCGACTTAAATATCTAGTTTTCGATTCGGTTCTTAAAATAAATTAAATTAGGTGATCGGGTTTTTGTTCTAGAAAACATAGTTTGGTTAAAATTGAGAAACCCAAATTACATATATAAGGCTATATCTATAATATATTAATACATAAGGGATGAGTATTTAAAGATACCTAAAAAATAAGAACACTCCTAAAATGAGGGTAAATTGGTATTTTAAACACTAGTTATATTTTGGTCCCTCATATTATTACACTTAAATTCTTTTATTTTAACAAAATTATGAATAATTAGTTACATTTTTCCCCTTCCACAACAAACTTTTAATTCTTTTACGTATTCTTGTCATATCTTATAAACTATAATGTTTTAAAAAATCCAATGGTACCATGACGAACTACGCATTTTTGTCGACGTTTTGATAGTTGTCTTGGTCAGCATTGTTGTGTAGATTAAAATGTACAAGTAGATGATGCATTAGTGTACAAGTGATTAAAGCAATGTGTCCTGCCACATTTCAAATGCTCAAGACTCTCTACGTTGTTGTCATTATTATCAATTTAATAATATTCTAACCCTTTTCACTTCGATTTTCGTTTGATTAAGAGTGTTCACAAATTTGTTCTGGCAACTAGTTAAAATTTGAAACCTTGCACATACGGGTTTGATGTGAGCTTGGTTCGTATTCTGCATGTTTGTGTTATTACATGGTTGGTGCACACACTTACATGGGTTAGCAGATAGTAAATTGACATCAAACAAGCTCACTTGTTTTATCTAATTGGTTATATTAAAATAATGTTTTATGAGTTTTCTTCATCTAATATTGTTTTATACCTAATGAATGGTATGTGGTCGTAATGAAAAAGAGAAACCTTTAATAGGCTAAAACACACATGTTTGAATAGATGATGCCCCCTAAATAATGTAATAACTTTTTTTTGTCGATTTTAGCAAGTTATTTGCGTTGCGTTTTTTTAGTCGAAGATTCACATGTGTATGCAAAAGATATTGTTATATGTCCATAATATTTTATTTTAAAAGATAAGCAGGTTGAACAGAAGTAAGCACCATAAACTAATATCATTTTATTTATACATATTTAATTCCAACCGTAAGTGTTGCGCGAATTAAAATGTACAACGGTACTTTGTTCAGATTTGTCCAGTTTACATGTTTCCTACAAGCATAACGACGAAAAAAAAACAAAACAAAAAAGCTTGCAGCCAGATCAACAACAAACTTACGGTAGAAGACCGATTCCACCCAACTGCCATGAAGATAATTTCGACTTGGATCTTCTAAGCCGTTGAAAAATGTTGCTGTGTATTTACAAAAACAAGGCAAAATCAACAATTATAAACAACATAATGAAATCCTTCTTTTATATAAAAAATAGCAGCTCGTAGTAATTGATGATAGTTTAGTACATCATGCCAAAGACTTCAGACGAGACGGGGTATACACCTCAAATGTTGTCTATCGAGAGGTGTTACGTAACGAATGAACTGCTTGTGAGTGAGAATGTGATGATTTTTCATGCATTTGGTGGTTTATGCAATTACATTCTAAATATAGTTACATGATGTTATTATTTTACATACTTTGGTATCTTTTACTTGCCTCCTGCATATTTGATTAAAAATTTGTTATGGAAGCAAAATGGAAGATGTGTTAGGTATCTACCTTTCTATCCTATATTATATATCACCATAACATGATAAAAATATGTAACTAAAATACTTAACATTTTTTTCAGTTCCACAATCTGCTCCAGCTACTACTGATGTATCTGTTAAAGAGGAGAACAGAGAAGAAACTCATCCTCCAAAGGATGTAACAATCAAACCAAGAAGATATACAAGAAATTCCGGAGGACGCTGATCTCGATGATGACAAATGGTGGTGAGACAATATAGATGACATCCTTCAGATGTTTAAGCCATATAATTACTAAATTGATCTCATCATAATGTAAAGTACTTGACACTTGAGCTTGTAGTTTTCAACTTTTATGTTTAAAACTTATATTTCTTTATTCGTGTGCTACTCTATATAACTTTTATTTATGTTTAAGACTTATTTTTTCTTATTCATGTGTTACTTTATTGTATCAATGATTTCTTGAAGTACTTGATAATTTAAATTTTAAATTTAATAATTACTAGACGTGTAAACTTAGGTGTTGTTTGTTTTTTCAGAGGTAAAACGTCTGCAGTCTGCGGACCACATCTGCAGACATCTGTAGCAGAAGAGGTGGACCAAACCTCTACAGTCTGCAGGGAGAAGACTGTTTGTTTTTTAACTTCTGCAAGCTCCTAATAAATTTTTGAAACTTAACACCTAAAATCAGCAAAATACCACCAAATTTATGAAATTTAACACCAAAAATCATCAAAATACCACCAATTTCTGAAACTTTACACCCAAAATCAGCAAAATACCACCAAATTTTTGAAATTTAACACATAAAATTAGCAAAATACCCACAAATTAGGAAAACAAACATAAAATCATTTCATATATTTTTAAATGATTCGAGCATGACATTTCCAACACTTAAAAGTTAAAAACATACATTTTCATAAACAACACATTCATAATCATAATCAAATAACATTATACTGAAAGCATAAATTCAAAACTGAAATACACAACAAACTTTTGCTAGCACCGATGAGAAAATATCCATCTGGAGTGACCGGACTGTAGAACAAATCAACCACCGGCCGTGAATGTCCATGACACACAAGAGGCACTGCAACCTTCTTTTTATCAATTTCCCAAGTTTCAGATCTGCGACCGTGATTCAAGTTTCAGGTCTGTGGCGGTGGAGGGGGTGGAGATCGAGCGGCGGAGGTGGAGGAGGAGTGGAGGTGCGACTGGAGGGGATGGAGATCGAGGGTTCTGCGGAGGTGGAAGGGCTGCTGGAGAGGGTGGAGGTTAGCGTGGGGGCGGCTGGAGAGGGTGGAGGTCGGCCTGGGGGCGGCTGGAGGTGGAGGAGGAGTGGAGGTGAGGCTTAGGATCCTGGAGAAGGAAGCTAGGGTTGAGAGTTTTGTATTTTGAAGAGGTATGAAGAGGTAAGGCCACATCTGCGCGAGGAAGTGCTCCTGAAGACCTTTTTTAATGAATTCTCTTGTAAAAAAACAAACACGCTGTAGACCTCTATGTCTGCGCGTGGTCTGCGTGGGGAAGACAAAAGAGGTTATGAATTACTTTTCATAAAAAAACAAACACCACCTTAGACCCTCCGTAGTGGGGCACCACCACACAGCAAAAGAGGGCATAACGCCCCATAGCGCCGCCGCACACCATTACGGCCGGCGCTATGGGGTAATTTTTTCCCCTCCCGTGATGTATATCACGGCGTTACCATTTCTTCCCCACTCACACACATATACATACATACATATATATCCCCACACATATATATCCTCACTACACACTCAAGTTATATAAAGCCTCATAAAGCCCCTCTCTTACCCGTTTCGCATAACGCCCCACAAAAGGGCTTTATGACCACACATGGCCTTATGACATATATCCACCACAATAATGCTACCATAAATATTATACGAATAAGAAACAAGTGCTGTAATGCAAACCGTCGCCCCCGTTTCATCACGCAGACACCCTACTAGTTTTTTTTTTACAACTCGTTAAGCATTTAGCGCATTACAAAACCAAGGAAAGAGTACTAACGGACTCGAAATACAAATTGATAAACATTCATCTTGTTAAAACTTAGGTTTCTTCGGTTCGGTTTTCCGGATACAAACTGAGGAGATCAAACTCGAACTGATGAGTACTCCTATGGACAAAAATTGTTTATACAATGGAGTAAAAAGATAATAAATTATATTGTTATAGCTATACCAATTTATATATGATTTTTTGTTAATTTATTATCTATATATGTCGTTAGGGATTGAAATCGTTGAGATTATCTTCTATAAATAATAGTGTAACTGATATCATCATAATAAAGTAACCAATAACATTATAACAATATAAATATGTGATGGATTAATGATTATTTTGTATATATTTTAACAAAGGAGTTAATTGCACGTATGGTATATTTGATCAAGTGCGTTCTGTTGCTATTGTCATGGATTGGATATCTTTTAGGTTTTCTAATTATGGGGCTATTTGGTAACATCTGAATGGTTAAGTACTGAACCAGTAAGATGTCTGAACCATTAAGAGCCTGTATAATGCTTAACCATTAAGAGGCAAATGTTGTAGGGGTGAGCAAAAGGAAAAACCCAACCCAACCCTACCCGACCATTACCCGACCCGACCCGAGAACCGATCAAACATAAAATACAGAACCGATTCACTAGCCTAAATATAGGGTCGGTTCCAGTCCATAGGTCCAAGTAGGGTTTCACCATGAAAAGAACCGAGAACCGACCCGACCCTATTTTATATGAAAAATTAGAACCGATCTAAATACCTAGGTACTTGGGTTCGGGTCGTGTTGGGTTGGGTATATTTTCAGTTCGGTCTCGGTTATTTTCAGTCCGGACCTAAACTTGCTCACCCCTAATTGTGTGACCAATTCAGATTAGAGGTCTTAACCATTCAGACTCTGTATAAATTTTAATCATTCAGAGGCAAATGTCTGAACCATTCAGACATCTGCTTGTGAAACAAACAGTCTGAACCATTAAGTGCTGAACCATTAAGAGTCTCATTAAAAGTTAAAGAAACAGCCCCTAAACTTTGGTTCAAAAGGTTTTATGAATTCAAATTGTTTTCTGGATTTTCAGACACGTGTTGTTATGATGATCTATTGTGTTTTTGTGCTTATAAAGGCTTGTCTTTTGTCATTTGAGTTTTCATATTTTTAAAATTGGTTCGTGAAAGCTGTGTTTAAGTTTGTTAGGCTAGTGGGTATGGTGATGGTCCATTATTGGAGGATGATCCGCCACGTAGGCACCACGTCATAGTCCTCTCAAGGATGGTCCATCTTCCAAAGCTAGAGGGTATGAGAGGATGGTCCTAGTCATAGTCCTCCACCATAGGCTAGTGGGTATGGTGATGGTCCATCCTTGGAGGATGATCCGCCACGTAGGCGTCACGTCATAGTCCTCCCAAGGATGGTCCATCCTCCAAAACTAGATGGTATGAGAGGATGGTCCTAGTCATAGTCCTCCACCACTTTTATGTTTTTTTTTTTTTAATCTTCTACTTTTTTTAACATTTAACAAATAAAGTAACAAAATATTTTCATTAATATTAAAAAACATTACATAAACTAAAAAAAATAAACTTTAAAAAAATAAATTTAAAAAAAACATAAAGTTAAAAAAACATAAAAATAGATGAGTTTTTATAAAAAGGGAAGATGGGTTATAAAATGTGAGAGAGATATGAGATTGTAGTGGGTGAAAAGTTGTGAAAAAAGGTGTAAAAGAGGTGAGTATTTATAAAAGTGGGAGTGAATGGGGTATTTTTTTAAATATAACCGTTACTTTTTGAAAATATATGAGAATTAATTTTTTTTATAACGGCTACTTTCACACATGGGCCCCACATTTATGCTCCGTAGCAAACGGCAAGAAAGGGACGTGGAGGACGGGACGACAGGGGGGCGGGTTGGTGTAGCGCCCGTCGCCGGACCAGAACGGGTGGGGGGACGGCCCCATACCGTATAGCCTTATCTGCACACTTCGTTTTTCAGGATTGTTTACTTGATTATCTGTCTAGTTGCCAGGATAATAAGATCTTGTAATTTTCAGTCAAAAAATTTGTTTAGACAGACAATTATTTTCCGGTTATTGAACCGTGTGGTTAACAAATTTAACCAGTTGTTTTTTGTTCATGATTGATTTTTGACTGTTGTGACATCATTCTCTATGAGAGATAGATGGTTAGACTATGTGTAGTGGTACACATGAGTAATGCTCTCACTCTATGGCGTTTTGCATCATGTGGCAGTTCAGTCAACAATTAACAATTAACAATTGGGCATTATGGGGTGTTTTTCATAAATGGGTGTAGTGGGATGTGAGACATTATGTTTAAAGGGGTTTAATATAATTAAATAAAAAAACTATAAAAAAATGTTATTGGACAAAAACCATCAAAAAAGGGTGATTGATCAACACACAAGGAGCTTGGGCGTGAAAAAAACAACGCCAAGCCAGATTTTGTTGAAAAAAACACTCAGGGGGGTGGGAATTGGGCGTTGTGGGACGTTTTTTAGGGAAAAAACGCCCAAAACAAACCCCACTACGAATGGTCTTAGGAGTATTTTTTTGCTATAAAATTTTAGTCTGATGTAAACTCATGTGATTCTCTATCACACTTGGTTTTGAATGTTGTGATTACACAATTCTGACTTTTTTTTATTATTAGTTATAATAACCTTAATCATCTATTTATACTAAACTAAACCCAACCATACTATGACTCAGGGGAAGGATCCACTAAAAAGTAGATTTTGCCTAAGTAGACTAAGAAGGATTGTGATGATATCATGTGACATTTCTTATAAGTAGGAAAGAATATTTTGATCCTTATAAATAGGAGTGTGAAAATGACATGAAAAAAATTCAGCACAAAATAATATAGTACAAAAAATCCAGTACAAAAAAATTGAGAAAAAAATTAAGACAAAAAAATTCAGCACAAAAAAATTAACACAAAAATATAGCACAAAAATTCAGCACAAAAAATGTTATACAACATACAAAGACAACACATTTTTGTGGGTTTTTTTAGTCATCATATTTTATATAGCAATATGGTACTCAAATTAAAGATAAAAAACGCTCGATTTTATGGTGAAATTTTTATGAAAAAAAATTATGTCGTATACAAAAGTTATGAACGTTTAAAAAATGAGTGTGGAATATGCATGTGTCTTACATGTGGAGAGAAAAAGTCAATAAATAGGGATTTCCTAAGATACCATTACACTCATATTTTTTCCTACATTTCCATGTTAACCATTGATTTGAAAAATGAATAGTTAAGATTACTTCTCATCCTACTTAAACAAAATGAACTTTTCATTTGATCTTATCCCCTATGACTCAAACACCAGTTAAAATAATTGTTAAACCCAAATTTGATAAGCATATCTCATTAAATTAAATACTAATACTTATCTAGACCAATAACTAAATAAAAATAAATAAACCAAACTTTATCTTCAACTCTTTTGAATTATCTTGAACCCACTTCACCTCAAGAATATTAACTCTTTAGTCTTTCTCTTAATCCTAATCCCTTGATCAAGCCCTGCTAGTCCAGGCAATCTCGACCTTTCTTGGACCCCTAACCTCTACCTCGGCCATATCCAACGTCTTTACGGTTTGAACTTCCACTGCATTTTACTTAATGCTAAAACGAATTAAACCCTCATTTGAACGTTGTTTTACCACTATGTCACATTCTTCCTTGACATGCCCCCGCTAATATCAACCACCAACAAAGACAACAACCACCTGTTGATCCATCCCTCAACCGCCAAACGAATCCCTAAGCCACTCACCAATCCGTTCCTTCCGCGACATCCCCGTTGGTTTTTCCGCAACAAAAAATCGAACTCCTCGCTATGATTTTCCTACTTGGCGAGAAAGGGTCTCTGACAAAAATAAAACACAATAAAACTGGGGTTAAACCTCCCACTTCTTCTTGATCAACTGCTTCCTTTCGATATCGTTTGGACTTTGATTTCAACCTCGAAACACTTCTCGTTTAGCTGTCGAACACTTCCGATACCATGCAGCCCATTTGTACTTCCCCATGACACCGGTTAACCTGAACCATCTCCCCATTGTCGCCGTCGTAGAACACACCCATTAGTAGTCCTCACTTTACTTGTTGCCACCCTAGAAATTAGGGGCGACAATTCTTGACACGACCTGCCAACCCCAACCCGATACCCGACACGAAAAAGACATGTTTGGGTCGACTAACACGACCCGTTTAAAAATACGGGTCGGGTTCGGGTTGACCCATATTAAAAACGGGTCGGGTCGGGTTGACACGCATAGAAATGGGTTGACCCATTAACCCGTTTAACTATTTAGATTTTTTTAATATTTTTGTTTTTGTTTTTTCCGTTTCTATTTTACATTGTTAGTTATAATAATGTTAGTTTTGACACATTATATTATTTATTTGTCACACTGATACTCATCATTAAACATGTTATCGATAACCCGCTTAAAACCCAACAACTCGCTTATAAATCGTCAACTTGTATGACTCATTTAAAATTATGGGTTAAATGGGTCGGGCTCGGGTTGACCCGAATTATGGGTCAGGCTAGAGTTGAAATTTTTGACCTGATTAATAATATGAGTTGGTTTCGGGTTGAACATTTCAACCTACCAACCTGCAACCTGTCAACCCACAAACCCATCAACCCGACATAATTAACACCCCTACTAGAAATTACCAACTTTGCAAAAATAAATAAATAAATAAATCAGTATGAAAATTTTCCACTGTCCAACCATTTCCACTTTTGCCATCTTTTTCTCTTTCACGACTATTGCTTGGATCACCACCTTACCACCTTATCTTCTCTTTTTGATTGCAAAACAATTAAACAACCCTCCTGTTTTTCCCTTGCTTCTTCCAACGCAATAAGCCACTCTTTTTTACGGTAAATTTGGATGATTGACGGACTACTAGAGTATCATCGTGCCACTAGCGAAATCATTTGATCATATCCATCTCCACTAGGCAATAATGCCTATACACCAATTGAGCTGGAAACCCAATAAATTTGGGGAAAACCCCCCTTTGTGAATCGAACCCATGACCTAATGGTCATAAGTCTTATCCCACCAAAAAGATGCCACTAGGCTATAATGCCATGGGCGCAATAAGCCACTCTTGTTTCTTTGATTTTTTTTTACCTTAGCGACACGGGTATCAAAGACACAAGAAAACTCCAACTTCCTTTTCTCTTTCTACGTCTTCAATAACCCCATCGGTGCAACTGCGAGGGGCTGCTCTCCCTTTTCGGAAAACAACTCTCAAAATCGTTGGCACCAAGCTCTCTGATACCAATTGTTGGAAATCAGCCCCTTTATCAAACAAAAAAAAATGAGATTGAACGAACTCGTTCAACTTTTTTATTATTAAACCAAAGTACAATAATTAGAATAACCTTAACCATCTATTTATACTAAACTAAACCCAAACCTACTATGACATAAACACCAATTAAAATAATTATTAAACCCAAACTAGATAAATATATCCCATTAAATAAAATACTAATATTTATTTAGACCCAATAACTAAATAAAAATAAAGAGTTAATTACACAGATGATCCTTGTGGTTTATTGAAAATAACACTCTTGAGTACTAACTTATTGTTTTAATAGCTTCAGGTTCTATGGTTTCGATTTTGTAACACCTTTGAGTATTAAGGCTAATTGTCGTTAATTTTTCTGTTAAATCACTGTAAAATAACTAAAATACCCTTATATAATTCTTTGCTAGTACTCAAAGTTGTCATATTCAATAAACCATAATAACTATCTATGTAATCAATTTTAAAAAAATATATAAAAACTCATTATATTTGAAAAAAATAATATTATAAAATATGTTACATAAAAATATTTAATAATTATATTTCTAAATTTAATATACATACAATTACCGAATGTCTATTACGAGAGAAAACATTGTAGTAGAGACAATGCTTAGTATTTTAATAATTTTTTATATAACTATTTAAAAAAATGATAAATATAATACTCATGCATATTATCTCAAATATAATATACACACATTTTTTTTCTCTTTTGTTATATTTTGACTAAAGTTATTTTATTGTGAGAGAAAACACTGTAGCGTAGTACAGACAATGCTTAGTTTTTTTTATTAATTTTTTATATAACTATTTGAGTAAACTGCAATTTTACACCATGTGGTTAGGGGCGACTGACACTCTTACCTCATATTTCCAAAAAAATGTTGTTTTACCTCCAATTTTGAAAATAGGGGGTAAGGGTTTCATTCGCCACTAACCATAAGGGGTAAAATTGCAGTATACTCTAACTATTTTTAAAAATAACTATGGTAAATATAAAACTCATGCATATTATCTCAAATATAATATACACACATTTTTTTCTCTTTAATTATATTTGTACCAACAAATTTTAATTACGATTCTTTGTTTTATTTAATTAATATTATATTATATTATATCATGTCATGTTATATTATACTATATATTATATTCTTTGTTTATATTACATTATTATATTATATTATATTATATTATGTCATGTTAAATATAGTATATGATATAATACAATATGACGTGATTATAATATAATATAACATAACAAAGCACATAACATAATATTTATAAAATATAATGTTAACTAAACTAAAAAAAATTGTAGTAAAAATTTAAATCAGGATATAATAAAAGATAAAAAAATATGTGTCATATTATATTAAAGATAACATGAATGGGTTTTATATTTATCATAATTCTTTTTAAATTAGTTATATGTAAATTAATTAAAAAAAACCAAACATTGTCTCTAGTGTTTTCACTCATAGTTTGGTAATTGTATTTGTATTAATTTTAGAAATATAATTCTTAAATATTTTATGTAGCATATTTTATAATATTATTTTTTTAAAAATATAATAAGTTTTTATAATTTTTTTTAGAATTAATTACATAGATAGTACTTGTGGTTATCAGGTAACACTTTTGAGTACTAAGAGAAAATTAGATAAGGATATTTAGTCATATTACACAAATTTAACAGAAAAATTAACAGCAGTTAGCCTAAATACTCATGGGTTTTACAAAATCAAAATCATAGAACATGAATCTGTTAAGAAAATAAGTTAGTACTCAAATGTGTTATTTTTAATAAACCACAAGGACTATCTGTGTAATTAACTCAAAAATTTTATATTCAATTCTTTTGATCATTATAAAAAAAGTGTTATTTTCGGTTGTGGATAGAAAGTCCACTGTCAAAAAAAAAGTTGATATGACATTGTACTTCATGCTTTTCTAATGGCACACCCCCTGTCTATCTACACACCTTTTCAATTCAATACGCATCGTATAGGCCTATACGTTGCGTATTGAATTAAAGTAAAAAACATGGCAGACTGACAGGTGCAGGTTATGTCTGGCGGCGGGCCTGATACGCATCGTATAGGCCTATACGATGCGTATCAGGCCGCTATTTTTTTGAATTTATTTTTTGTTGTGTTGTGTCGAATGCGAACCCGAGAAACGAAAGGGATTTCGAGCAGTTGGTCGATGATATGATTGATAAAAGAAGCGCTTTTATCATGTGTCATATTAGAAGTGTTATGGTGAGATTTTTTAAGTTTGCACAGTGGGAGAAAGGACCAGCACCTCTGTCAGTATTGTTCTTTAAATTCGCATAAACATATATTCGTTTCATAACCTCCTCCTATAAATCAACCACAACTCACCCGATACGTCTTCTCTGGATCACACATGATAAAAGCACTTCTTTAGACAATCTGGGATTATATTCCACTTCTTCAATATTTACGTCTGATGTCTAAGTTTGATCACATTTGACTTCATCGGCGACAATCCAATGACTTTCTTGAGTCACATATCCGACAATAGGGCCCACGGATCTTATGCCCACCGAGACCGACCTCTGAATCATCATAGAAGACGTGTCGGGTTCTTCTGCTAGTGGTCAGGCTTCCAATGCTCACACAGGGTGATAAACAACGCTGATATCATCATAGAAGGTTGGGATTCAAGGGTTTATGAGTCAAAGTTAACATTCAGATTCAGATTCAGAAAGCAGATGATTTTGTAGTTGGTTTATTCTCTTTAATCTATTAGAACGATCCTTGTTTTGTCACGTACATGCGTTTAATTCCCAACATCCTTGTAATGTTTAGAATGTTTGAAGGAAATGTTGGTTCAATACCATCGGTTTCTAACTTTATGCTTGCATCCACCACAGTGAATATTAAGAATGCAAAGCCGATTTCAACTTCCATTGATCAAATAATAAAAACCCTAATAATGCATACACAAATAGTTCTAGTGGACGATGCAAAGAGACCGTTGTTAACAAAAGTATGTTGTTCTAAGATCAATTCCAAAGATTATTGATGGTAACAAGAGTATTGAGGTGGGTTCAAACTTCCAATATCAAATTCCAAGATATCAGCGTTCTTTAATCTATTAGAACGATCCATGTTTTGAGAACCTGATACTGTTATTACATCGGAGACGATTCAAGTGAGTCCTATGAAGCAAGTGTCGGTCTATTCAATTGAGAGGAATCATTGCATTACATCTCCGTTGAAAACAAGTGGTTGTAATGATGGAACCCTTGATTTGAAAAAAAACATTTTTGAGAAATTTATATTTCAAAACGCATCGTATAGGCCTATACGATGCGTATTAATCGATGATTTTACTGAAATACCCCTGGTTTTCTGATAAATTCAGGGGTATTTTTGAGAAAATTCAAATTTTAATACGAATCGTATAGGCCTATACGATTCGTATTAAGCTGATATACGATACAACATAGGCCTATACGATCGTATATGGCATTATTTCAAATTTAGTGTTATCGTGTTTCCCTCGGTTCGACGCGTATACGTCTCGTTTTTTGCTGAACTTTCGCATATTTTGTCGTTTTATTACGTATACCTTCAACATAAGTCGTTTCGGTGCCGTTCGGTTGCGTGCGAATATCTTATTCTATGATTACGTACAGTTTTGTTTGAAATCCACTTGAACTCCATAGTGCCGTATTATATGTATACGTGTGTGGAAATATCGTTAGTCGCGTACTTTAACATATTTTTGCGTATTTTGACGTATTCTAACATATTGTTGCGTATTTAATAGTATTTTTGACGTATTTTAGCGTATTTTAGCTTATTTTAACGTATTTTAGGGTATTTTTACGTATTTTAGCGTATTTTAACGTATTGTAACGTATTTTAGCGTATTTTAACGTATTCCTGGTCAAATCACACACTATAAAGTTTAAACTTATCGTGTGTTGCAGTTTGGAAAGATGACCGAATAGAGATCTGAATAACAAACGGTGGAGAACTTGTTTGCGTTATCCATCAACATAAGATAAAAATACTCTAAAATTAACAAGGCGGTCTCTTTGTTGCGTACTGATTACTAAAAAGATTTGTTGAGATCGAAGAAAAGAGTAAAAAAGATGAATTGAGGCGTACACAGGGAGAATGTTCTCGAAATTGAAGGAAAAGGAAAAATGGTTGCTGATGTTTTTCACTATCAGGATTTTGTTGGTTTGTTTGAGAACCTGATTCCAATGTCCTACTACTACTACAATCCTTCCTACATTATTGAAAATTACTATATCACTCCCACCAGATACATCAATTTGTCACTTTCAAAATTCAAATCAAACGTTCATGTATCACAACGAATGACCGATCTAATGCAGAGAACCTGATTCTGATACACAAATTCGATTTCAACAAATCTTTCAAGGTATTAAGTGATGGACAATTGGTTAGAATGTTTGAAGGAAATGTTGGTTCAATACCACCGGTTTCTAACTTTATGCTTGCATCCACCACAGTGAATATTAACTTTGTTGGAATCTACGAAGAAACTGTTCGATTTCACGGTGAGTGGAGAAATTAGCGTCGGAGAAACTGTTTGTATTTGTGGATTTTGGTTGGTTCAGAAACTTAACAAGAGAAGCAACTAAAAAAGCGGTGAACGGTATTTAACGTACACACCGCATTCGAAGATCCTTGCATCTCAAGATGAAAACCGCAACCGTTTTTTACTACGGAAACGGTGGCTATGGGAAATACAAACCTGACACGAACCACAATGGACTCAGACTCATACTACCCTTGTCGTTCCGTATTTTCTCCTTTTCTAATTCTCGAAGAATCTCGTAACGTATGACACATGATAAAAGGGGATGTCTAATGGAACACCTGATTGAGAGAAACTTCTTCGAGCTAACCGCCGATATCTCATCCTTCTGTTGTTCAGTACTTCCGAGACAATTCAAGTTATTTCAGTTATTTCTGTTGATTCAGTACTTCAACGTATTTTAGTTGGTTTCGAATATACCCAAAGAGATCTGAACCAACCGAAATCCACTTCCGAGACGATTCAAGTGAGTCATATGAAGCAAGTGTCGGTCTATTCAATTGAGAGGAAACATTGAATGCCTTGAACGAGTCTAGAACACTCGTAATCCTCAACCGGCTTTGAAACCGGACGGAATCTACGAAGAAACTGTTCGATTTCACGGTGAGTGGAGAAATTAGCGACGGAGAAACTGTTCGAATTTGTGGATTTCGGTTGGTTCAGAAACTTAACAGGAGAAGCAACTAAAAAAGCGGTGAACGGTATTTAACGTACACACCGCATTCGAAGATCCTTGCATTAGACACAATTTGTTGTAATTTGTGGATCAACAGAAATAACTGAAATAGTTATCTTTAATCTATTAGAACGATCCTTGTTTTTGAGAACCTGATTCTGTTGTTCGGTACCAACAGAATGCATACACAAATAGTTCTAGTGGACGAAACAAATGAAATCGGAGCTGTTATCTTGGTTGTTCAGTACTTTCGTGTGCTAAATACAAAGCCGATTTCAACTTCCATTGATCAAATAATAAAAACCCTAAGAATGCATACACAAATAGTTCTAGTGGACGAAGCAAAGAGACTGCCTTGTTAATTTAAGGGGTATTCTCAAATAATGTTTGCTAGATGTTTGAAGACCAACAAATGTCCAAAGTGCTGCTTCTTCGTTCGCGTGAAGGAAAACTACCACGTGACAGGAAGCTACCTTGCAAAAAATAAAAAATTAAATCGACACCCTCAATACGCATCGTGTAGGCCTATACGATGCGTATTACTTTTTTGGTGGGGGACAATGGCAACCTTTGGCAGGCATAGAAGTTTGAACCCACCTCAATACGCATCGTATAGGCCTATACGATGCGTATTGAGGGTGTCGATTTAACCCCGCAAGGTGTGCCAATAATACGACCCACTTACATGTTGGTTGAACCTGTTCTATTTTTCAATGATCAGTTTTATGACTTGGCATGGTTAGAGAATATTATGATTCTATATTAATCAGATGTTGTTAAATGTCTAGTGACATATGGCTATTCTTTTCTGGTAACGGATATAAACCTTATTATTTGTTTAACTTGTCTTTTTAAAGGTGTTTCACTAGTGGTAAAGATTTGTTATCATATCTTTTGTCCTAACTTTTGATGCTTTTTTGCTTTATTTGTTACTTTCTTGCAAGTAGTGCGGAAATTTGTATCGTATTATATTTCATTTTGAGCGGACAAATGCTTTACCATTTGTTTTGCATTGGTGCCCCATCAACACCGTGCCCTTTTCTTTTTCGGCCCATCATGACCCATTCTATTCCTTCTTATGAACCATCCTGACTAGTGGTGCATAAAAAACCCGAATCCGGACCCGGAAAAAAAACCCGGAACTGGGGTTTTTTATACCCGAACCCGAACCTACCCATAGGGTAGGCAGCGGCGGATCGAGAAAATCCGCCAAGCCGTAACGTTTTATAAATAAGCCGTAACGAAATCGAAAAAACCTCAAATTTTTCCATAATTTACACTGATTTTTCCAAATTTTTCCGCGCCAAGCCGTAGCGGGCGTTGCCCCCCGGCATAAGGTAGCTCCGCCACTGAGGGTAGGGACCAGGTATTCATATCTGATCTAAAACCCGAACCCGGAACCGGGTTTTTTTATACCTGGTTTATACCCGGTTTTTCGTAGTACCCGGTTTTATAAATACCCGGAACCTGTTTTTATAAATACTCGGAACCAGATTTTATAAATACCCGGTTATGGGTTTTATAAATACCCGGTTATATGGATTGGATGTATTTTCAAAAAAAAAAAAAGGATTGGAACGGATATACATGATGAAGAGGTAGAAATGGGAATGTCAAGCCCACTAGAAGAAGACTAAACGAAGACGATAAAAAAACGAAGACGAACAAAAAAGAAGAAGATCTTGGCAAAGACGATTCAAGTCCTATCTATGTTTTTTTTTTAATCTATGTTATTTTATCTATGTTTTCAAGAATTAAGACTTCTAGTTCTTATGATTTAACAACATTATGTATGCAACTTAATGTAATCTTGTTTAATTATTGGGTTTCTAAGAATTATGTATGCACTTTGATGTAATCTTGTTTAAAAATGTCATTAAATTTGAATAAGCTAAACCATCCACTAAAACATATAAAGAAGCATTTAATACCCAGTCGGGTTTTTTTAATACCCGGTGTGGGTTTTTTGCCAACCCGATGCATACCCGAACCCGGAAATAGGGTATTATAATACCCGGGTTTTATAAAACCCGACCCGGACCCTACCCGGACCCTACCCAGTTTTAAAAAAAACCCGATTTTGTAAAACCCTATCCTACCCGAACCCGGTTCCATACCCGGAACCGGTTTTTAAAAAAACCCGATTTGTGCACCACTAATCCTGACCCGTTCCAACTTTTTACATGTTTTAATTTTGCTCAGTTAGACCCATCAAGTTTTGATGGGAACAAGGGCCTATAATGTTGAAACGTTGTTTGACAGAAACATATGTGATATAACCCATCAACAAGTGCCTATAATGTGGCTTGGCAGAAATAGTTGGTATAACACATAATGTATAACTAGATTTTGCCCCGCCCGTGTTACGGGGCACTAAGCCGAATATTTCTCTCTCATAATTGTAATTTTTCAGGATAAATGAGCGTGTGCCAGGCAGCCGCCTGACACAAATGAAAAATCACACCGAGTCAAACAATTAAAACAAAACACTACTATAGTTTTGTAAAAAAAAAAAAAAAAAACTAAAATGATGGCATGACTGTAATTTTACATTGGGTCAAAATCATAATTTCACTAGGAAAGCAAAGGAAAACGATGACAAAAATGTAAATTTAGATTAAGGGAAAAATTGTAATTTGGCTGGGTGGGGAAAAACAAAACTAATGGCAAAACTGTAAATTTAAACGGGTCAAAATCGTAATTTTGAATCGAGGGCAAAATGGTAATTTTTAGTTGGGGGCAAAATCATAATTTTATTTTGAACCGGGGGTAAAAACGTAATTTTGAACTGATGGCAAAATCGTAATTTTAAAGTGGGGATAAAATCGTAAATTGGCTGGGCCAATGGTGGAGTGCCAGGCAGCTTCCTGGCACTATTCCCCCATTTTGTGTCTGTAGTTATACACTCGGGGCAAAATCTTAATTTTGTTGGGAAAGCAAACAAAAACAATGACAAAAAATGTAAATTTAAATTGATGGCAAAATCGTAATTTAGCTGGGAGGAACAAAACAAAACTAATGGCAAAACTGTAAATTTAAACGGGCAAAATTGTAATTTTTAATTGGGGCAAAAACATAATTTTATTTTGAACTGGAGGTAAAAACGTAATTTTAAATTGATGGTAAAATCGTAATCTTAAAGCGGGGACAAAATCGTAATTTGATTTGGCCTAAAGCAGATGAACTACTACTATTCACCAAATTTCATAAATGTTTTAGAGTTGATACATGATATTATGATTCATCAATAGGTGCCTATACTCAAATCTTACTACAATAAGTTGTTGGAATAAACCACAAGCCAAACCGTTTGTTACGGTTTGGGCGGTCTCACCAACTCTTCATTAAATCTTATCTTTTTACATTTACCAAACAGAAATATGTGGGCTTTCTAGCTATGACCCATATTAGAAACCAAGACTGCCTAAGACAATATGTAGTGATCTCGTAGTTGGTTAAATCACATGCAACCACATGCATTACACCACCCTCTTCTCATGTGAAATGCAATTTTGGGCTCCCCTTTTTGGTTTAGACCACGAGTGAAAGAGAGAGGGTGATTGGTTGGTTACTTTGTTAACCAGTCATTTTTTTTAAATTTCAAACTTACTAATTTCACATGCCTTGTCACTATATCGTTTTACCCAATTTTCAAGTCTTGATAACATGGAGGTCACATATCAAAAAGGACCAAACTACATAAATGACCAGTGACCACCACACATGATCTAATAAGCTAACCGGCTAATCACTAACATCCTCTAGTTTTACTACATATCATTGATATGCTTTACAAAACATGTTACTCTCTCTTTTGAAATAATAATAAAATTTTAAATGCCAAGGCTTATAAACACTATAGTTTTAACATATTATAGATTGACCACAAGAGTTTTATAATTTGCCAAGTAGCCTCAAGTTGGATAAGTTTCTAATCAAACTAAGAGAGTAAGAGTCACGTGACTTTACACATATATATGATCAAATCTAGAACACCTCGATTTTACAGTAAAAAAACACACTCTGGATAACCACATGATCTTATGAACATATAATATCAAACTAAGATTCTATCATCACAAAACCATATTCAGCTAAAAAGCACATTCTGATTTAAAACGATAATGTTCACATCGATCTCAAATAAGCTAACGAAACTAGACAGTACAATTCAAATGAACTGATAGTTTTGGTAAATGATTGCCTGCCTTTCTCTATTCAATCTTCGACAATATATAAGATATTACAACATAAATTTGGCCTCAATCAAAGCCACAAAATTTTCTAACTGTTGGCTAATAATCTGCACAATATAATACGAATATTGACTTTCTAAATATACTAATACTCCCCCGCAGTCGAAACGGGAGGCTCTCGAATGTTGAGACTGGACCTGAAGTCGTCGAAGAGGACCTTTGGCAGACCTTTTGTGAATATGTCGGCTATTTGATATCGAGACGGGACATGGTGAACCCGAACGTGGCCTTTGGCGATCTTTTCACGAACAAAATGGATGTCCATTTCAATGTGTTTCGTCCTTTGGTGTTGTACGGGGTTACCCGCAAGGTATATAGCACTTACGTTGTCACAAAAAACCAAGGTTGCTTGTTTCGGTGAATGATGGAGTTCAAGCAGCAAGTTACGTAACCAACAAACTTCGGAGACCACGTTCGCAACCCCGAGGTATTCTGCTTCGACACTAGAACGAGAGAGTGTTGGTTGTCGTTTTGAAGACCACAAAAAGAGATTGTCTCCCATATAGACACAATAACCCGAGGTTGAACGCCGCGTATTGGGACAGCCTCCCCAATCGGCGTCAGTGTAAGCGACAAGTGAAGATTGTTGAGCCGGTTGAAGATGTAACCCGTAATGAATTGTGCCGCGTATATATCGAAGAATACGCTTCAGAGCATGCATATGGGAAGTAGTTGGGCAGTGCATGTGAAGACATATTTATTGAACGGCATAGGAGATATCGGGTAGGGTGAAAGTCAAATATTGAAGTGCACCTGCGAGACTTCGGTATTCCGTGACATTGTCCAGTGGAGTGCCGGTGTTAGCGCTCAATTTTTGTTGGGTATCAACAGGTGTGGCTGCTGGGTTACAATCCGCAAGACCCGCTTGTTCTAGTATTTCTTTGGCGTATTTTTCTTGAGAAAGAAACATGGTATTTTGTTGTGGGTGACTGATATGCCAAGGAAATAAGTGAGCGGTCCGAGATCGGTCATTGCGAATTCCTGTGAAAGTTGAGACATAAATCTGTAACGGAGAGCATTAGAGGAAGTGATTAGCAAAATGTCATCCACATAAAGTAATATAAAAGCCATGTGCTGTTGTTCCTTGAAGATGAAGAGTGAGTGATCACATTGGCTGTGCTTGAACCCCATTTTGAAAACGTAGTCTGCGAAGCGTTGGTACCACGCTCTTGGTGCTTGCTTGAGCCCGTATAAAGACTTTTTAAGAAGACAAACATGATTTGGGTAATGCGGATCCCGAAAACCCATCGGTTGATGCATAAAAACGGTTTCGTTGAGGTTCCCATGTAGAAACGCGTTTTTCACATCTAATTGGTGAACCGGCCATGAGTTTGAAAGTGCCAATGATAGAACGGTTCGGATTGTGGCCGGTTTTACAACCGGACTAAAAGTTTCGCCACAATCCACACCGATTTGTTGAGAACGACCGTCACACACTAGACGTGCTTTGTACCGTTCAAGTGTCCCGTTCGCCTTCTTTTTGTGCCTGAAAATCCACAAACTTCGAACAATATTCATACCGGGCTATTTAGGTACTAGTTCCTAAGTCCTATTATTAACAAGGGCCTGAAACTCGTCATTCATTGCATTTTTCCAGTCCGTATTGGATAAGGCTTCGGTTGGGGTTTTGGGAAGAGGAGAAATGGTGGGAGCGATGGTGTTGAGGTTAAAAAGTGTAACACCCCGTGTTTCTGAAGTCAAAGTCAAAGTCAAGATTGAAGTCAAAGGAAGACAAGATTGCTAATTGCGATCTGTCTCTCCTTGCTCAATTCCTGTTTTGACTTCTTTGACTTGTAATTAGTCTATTTTATTTTCTCTTTAGTTGTATTATGTGGAGTATCTATTAATAATCGCATGGTAATCGCTATATAATCGCTGTATCGCTATCGCAATCGCACTCGCAACTCGAATTACGCATTTTGGTTATTGTTATACGTGTGTGTGTGCCTTAAGTGTTACTTGTGCATGTTTATTTATGTTATGTCGTGGTAATCAATCGAAACGCAATCGAACTCAATCGCAATCGAAATGATATGATAATTGGTGGAGAAGAGATAGTGCGAGATATAAGTAGTTGGGATTAAAAGTAATTTGACCAGGAAAATCTATCGCATCGCAACGCTCGCAATCGCAATCAAAACATCAAAACTCGTCGCGCCGAACACTCGAACGAGGTGACTGATCGACCAGGCTACCAGCCGTTCGACCAGCCGACCGTTCGGACTGCCGTCTGATCGGACAGGCTGTCCGCACGGGCTGCCTAGCCGATCGACCAGCCCTTTCCTCTTTGGGTAACCCTATAAATACCCCTTGTCACTTTCAAACTTTCTACTTTTGGCAACTGACGTCCGACCAGCTCGTTTTCCTCGCTTTTCTTCAGATTTCTTGCGATTCCGGTAAGATCTCGTCCTAAATCTTGTACTTCCTTAATCTACACGCACTCCTACACCTTTCTATCTTTTGAATCTTAACTTTTAACAGTGAAATCAGCAAGATTCAAGGTGTTCTAGGATGACGTCATCATGTGTTCTTAAAGAACTTCATGTTTTGGCCTCAATCCACCAAGAACAACTTAGATCTAACCAATTTCCACATAAGCAAACAAAGATCTTTCCTAGATCTAAACATATTCACAATGAAAAGGAGTGAAAGATGGTTTTCAACTTTCTTTCAACTCTTTTACACTCAATGCATTCAAAACGATAGAATCGGAACTTGTGCCGGCTTACTGCTTATTATTGTGGTTGTGTTGATTCAAAATCCGTATTCTATCTATGAGATTATCGATTCCGGGTTAAACGTGGAACGCCGTCTCGAACCGTCCACTGATCGGGTTTGGGTGATTCCTGTCCGATCAGGAGCACCAAGTATTGATGAGGTTTCTGTTGCTTAACATGTTATCAAAATCTCTCGATAAAACGACAAACTATCAAAACAACCAAGTGTAAGACGAATAGGTTAACCAGGACGGAGTGCCGTCCAAACGGATAACCAAACCGTACATACTGGCCACCCGTGCGACTTGCACCTTGGTCCCACACTTAACTATTTTTGCCAACACTTGAAGTCTGAATGTTGAACGAATTGCTGTCCGAGCGGACTACCATCCGATCGGACTGCCAATCGAATCATGAGACATTTAAACTTCAACACTTAAACAATTTTCAACATGTTCAATGCACAGAGGATGCCACCCGAACGAATAACCGTCCGATCGAGTGACACCCTGCTGTGAACTTGTTCTCACTAAAGTGCCCAACCGAACGGGTTGCCGTCCGATCGAACGACCGTCCGATCGACCGACCTGAAATGTAGAGGTACTTCAATGTTTTCAAATACTACAACGAAAACTTCAAAAGTCAAGCCATCATACACAAACACATCCTTCCCAAAGGAAGAAACAATCCACTCGAACAGTCATCCGACCGGACGACCGTCCGAACGGACAACCACTCGCACGACTGGCTGTCCGATCGGACTACCATCCGAACGGACTGCTATCCGAACCACTTGTACCTTGCATCGTTTTGCGCGTCACTTATCGTTATACTATCAATCTGTTCAGGCTAACCCTACTCTCTAGCGCTCCCTTCAATCCATCAATCGCTGTGAGTATACTCGATCCCTTTTTGCTTTACGCACTTTTGGGTGTTACATACGTTACTTATACAAAATCACATCGAACACACTACGCAATACTTTAAAATGCTAACCGTTACCGCATGTATTACGTGACTTAATGAATGCTTGTTTGCTATGTTTACACATGGAATGTTGTCTACCTGCCTTAGCAACGGTAGTACTATTAGTTTGGACTCAGCACCCGTTCACTCGGGGGTTGTTAAGGATAATTACCTACATGGCTCACAGTGGTGAGAATGTATCGCGAACTGCCTTGGGCAGTCAACCCGCAGTCATTGTTATCGATAGGTTCATGTCGATAACTAACATGCCTCATTTCTCTCTGTGTACGTGCTGGTTATGCGTAACACTTTCGAACTCTATATGCTATTATCAAACTTGTATGCTCGCCTTGACACTATGTGTACTGACTTTATTTTAACGTATGTGACAGGTGCTTAGGATGCTTATCTGCTAGGTGATCGAGGCTAGAATAAGGTCTTAGAGGCCAACAAATAGTTGTCTGTACAAATGAAATCTGAGTTGTCGGAACAGAACTATTTGCCTAGATTTTGTCTGTAATAATTGTATTATCTTTTAAGACATGGTATGGGCATGTTACTTTAAATTAATTGGTAATGATAATTAATTGGTAATGATAATTGTTATGGAAACTTCTGGACAATCTGTTTCGCTCAGTGCCATGCCCCGATGTTTCCGCCATCAGTTGGGGTGTGACAGATTGGTATCAGAGCCATAACTCTAGGGAATTAGGCAAGACTCGACCTAGTCCGGGTCGAAGTCTTACAGACCTAGTCTATAGTTAGGAACCAACAGACCGACTCGTACATGTCCAGTAGGGATTATGTATGAGCTTGCCTGCCATTTCTCGCCATTCACGCCTACGCTACACTAACACTGTACTCGAATTTTCCAAAATATGAATGAGCGATTAAGTTGAGAATAGGTGTGAAAACCGCAAACTCTCGACTAAAATGTTATTCAACCCACATTTTCATCTATAAACACGAGAATTTGCGTCGAATCAGGAATGAAATCCATACTTTGACGCATAATTCTTATTTATCTTAACAAAAACAGGAACGGAGTTGTTAAGCTAGGGGTGAAACCCTAACCTTGATGATTTGTTTCGATCTTTATTTTGTTTTACAAAACTCTCACCAAAGTTTCGACGGACTCCAACGGCTGAAGACCACGCAGAGACTAAAAGGATATGTGTCACACGCCCAGATTCGAGGTGGAAGCACAAGTCCCGAAGGTCAGATGTGTGCTCAGACGGTCCTTGAGAATAGTCGAATCACTTTGGGTAGTCGAAGTCTAATAGCCGCAGACGATCTATTTATTGATTTTTATGTGTTTCGATTCTGAGCCCGCAACTGCTGACTCTGATGATTCGTCGATTTTATGTGTTTGTATGTGTGTTTACCTGTTTATGTGTTTAAATTTTGGAGATTTATTCGATTTTGCTTTCACTTCGATCGACACGCACGACTCGCACTGCATTTCTATCTCAAAACGCTGACAAATCGCTAAAATATGGACGACCTTATGCTATGCTATACGCTTATACTATACTACTCGACCAGTTATTCGAGATCGCTATTCTCGAACGCGCACGAACTTTGAATGATAGGTTTCTGTATTCTGACTGCATCTTGTGATTACATGCTTCTGTGCTCTACGTGCTTACGTGATTATGTGTTTATGTGAATCTGTGATTATGTGCCTATGTGTTTACGTGATACGTGTTTTATCGTGTTCCTGAGCTTTAATAAGTACTAGACATGTGAGGTGAGGTTCGATTATGACGTGTCTGAGACCTATGATGATGTCTGTTGCAGACAATGTCAACTGGACCATCATCTGGATCCCGTCACCCACGACTTTCTCGTCAAGAACAGAGGGACAAACGCCTTGCTGCCATCCTCGTGAAACAAGTGGCCAAGGTTGTGCCCCAGATCGTGAGTGAAATTTACGAGAACGTTAGCAAATCGTCTGAGGAATCCAGAACCGAAGCTCCTGAAGCTGCTACTAAGACTGCTTTCAGCTTTAAGCAATTCAAGGCATGCGGTCCAAAGGAATTCACTGGAGAAGATGGCCCGATGGCTATGTTTCAATGGTTCGATTCCATCGAAGTCACTCTGCGCCAGAGTGGATGTCCGGAAAATCTCCGCACTCCAAACGCTACCGGCGTCTTCCAGTCCCGCGCATTAGACTGGTGGACGGCCGAGAGGAACAAACGTGGGAATGATGCAGCTTACGAGCTGACGTGGGAAGAGTTGAAGGCCATCATGATGGATGAGTTCTGTCCTCCCCATGAACGCCAAAAGCTGGAGGACGAATTCTGGAATATTAAGCAGAAGGAGGGTGACAACGCTGCCCTGACTGCTCACTTTAAGCAGCTCAGCATCATCTGCCCCGACGAAGTGAAGACGCCCGACATGGCGATCAAGAAGTACATCCGAGCTTTACCCGATTGCGTTGCGGATTTTGTGCATGCCGCAAAAACAACAACGATCGAAGAGACTTACTTGCTTGCCGCCGAAATCAACGACAAGCGGGTAAAATTTGGTTTCTGGGATAAAGCTTCAGAGACCCTGCACCAAGTCACCGCCGCACCTACTGCCGAAACCGCCACCGCTCAATCGTCCAAGTCCTCACGCCGCAAGAAGAAGAACAAAAACAGCAGCTCCAACAACAAGAACTATGCTGTCACCAGCACTGCTGCTCCACTTTAAGCCGTACCGGCTCAGCAGCAGCCCCATCACCGACCAGCACCAGTTTCTTATGCACCGGCTGCAAAGTGTGCATACACAGGCCCCCACCCTGCTTGCCCGACATGTTCTTATCATCACCCGATGGGTCTCGCTTGTCGTTTCTGCGCTCACTGCAACGTGTACGGCCACTTCACTGTCAACTGTCGTACTGGTCCCCGTCAAGCCCCAGCTCAAACCACTGCTCATCAAGCTCTGCTCCTAGCCCTGCAAGGCCGACAAGCGGCTCCGGCACCCGCGATCAACGCCAGAGTCTGCTTCGCATGTGGTGATCCCAACCACTTTGCGAACATGTGCCCGAACAGGGTTGTGAAACAAGAGCCCCAGCAGCAGCAACATCAGCAGCAACAGCCTCAGCAGCAGCAACAAGCCGCACGTGCCAGAACTTTCAACATCAACGTGCGCCAAGCCCAGGCTGACAACAACGTGGTCAATGGTACGTTCATTGTGAATGGTATTTACGCTTCGTGTTTGTTTGATACTGGAGCCGATAATTGCTTTGTGTCGTTCGAATTTGAGAAACTTCTTAGTCGTAAGCGCTCCTATCTCTCCTCGACATTCGATGTTGAAGTCGCTACCGGAAGAACTGTCGCCGTTAATTCTGTTCTTCGTGATTGTACTCACGAGCTCAACAATCACATCTTCCCAACGACCTAATTCCGATGCAACTCGGAAGTTTTGACGTCATAGTAGGCATGGACTTTCTTCGCGAAAACCATGCTGAAGTTGTGTGTTTTGATAAGATGATTCGATTCTCGCTGGCGAATGGTGACCTATTGTGTGTCTATGGTGAAACTGCTTCGAAAGGTCTCAAACTCATGTCGTCTGTCCAAGCTAGCAAGTATCTCCGCAAGGAATACAGAGCTTTCTTGGCTAACATTGTAGTAGCGGAGAAGGAAAAGAAAGGAAAGACAGAAGTAAAAGACGTTCCTGTGGTTCGCGAATTTCCTAATGTGTTCCCTGACGATCTTCCCGGTCTACCGCCAAGTCGTGACATTGACTTTTGTATCGACCTCATTCCTGGAGCCAACCCTATTGCCAAAGCTCCTTACCGACTCGCACCGTCCGAAATGCGTGAACTCTCGAACCAACTCCAGGAATTACTTGAGAAAGGCTTTATTCGCCCGAGCACCTCTCCTTGAGGCGCGCCAGTCCTTTTCGTCAAAAAGAAGGATGGTTCGTTCAGGATGTGCATCGACTATCGGGAATTGAATAAGTTAACTATCAAGAACCGCTATCCCCTGCCTCGCATTGACGTTTTGTTTGATCAGCTACAAGGTGCTACGTGTTTCTCGAAGATCGATCTACGCTCTGGCTACCACCAACTACGCATCCAAGAGGAGTATATACCCAAAACCGCGTTTCGCACTCGATACGGCCACTACGAATTCGTTGTTATGCCATTTGGTTTAACCAACGCACCCGCGGTTTTCATGGATCTGATGAATCGCGTGTGTAAACCATATCTCGACCATTTCGTCATCGTGTTCATCGACGATGTCGTGATCTATTTCAAATCGAAAGCCGAACACGTGCAGCATCTACGTTTGGTTCTCGAGCTACTCCAGGGGAATCGACTCTATGCCAAATTCTCCAAGTGCGAATTCTGGCTGGAGGAGGTTCAGTTTCTGGGTCACATTGTGAATAGTCAAGGTATTCACGTCGACCCTGCGAAGATTGAAGCCGTTAAGAGTTGGATTACACCTAAGAAGCCGTCCGAAGTCCGTTCTTTTCTCAGACTAGCGGGCTATTATCGACGATTTATCGACGGATTCTCAAAGATCGCTGTGCCGCTTACCGCCCTGACGCATAAAGACAAGCCTTTTGTTTGGGGAACCGAACAAGAGTCTGCTTTCCAAACCCTCAAGCACATGCTTTGCAATGCTCCTGTTCTCACATTACCCGACGGAAACGATGACTTCATTGTCTATTGTGATGCTTCCAACCTTGGTCTTGGTTGTGTCGTTATGCAACGAGACAAGGTTATAGCTTACGCATCTCGTCAGCTCAAAATCCACGAGAAGAACTATACAACCCATGATCTTGAGCTAGGCGCAGTTGTTTTTGCGTTAAAGATTTGGTGACACTACCTGTATGGTACAAAGTGTACGATCTTCACCGATCATAGGAGCCTACAACATATCTTTGATCAGAAAGAACTTAATATGCGTCAACGCCGATGGGTAGAACTTCTCAACGATTACGACTGTGAGATTCGTTATCACCCAGGCAAAGCAAATGTTGTTGCCGACGCTCTCAGCAGACGAAGTTATCTGCTCAGCATTCGTAACGTCCAAGCCCAATACGACCTCGAAACCCTCATCCGCGAAGCTCAGCATGCCTGTTTTAATGAACGCACTCTGAAAAAGGAACGAATCTATCACGATGGAGCTCAACTTGTGAATAAGCCGAATGGGATATTCCATTATTTGGACCGAATTTGGATCCATAAACGGACCGATTTGCGAAAGATTTTGATGGACGAAGCCCACAAATCCCGGTATTCCATTCATCCCGGTGCCGATAAAATGTACCAGGACCTTCGCTACAAGTACTGGTGGCCGGGCTTGAAAAGGGATATCGCTCTCTATGTTGGAAAGTGCCTGACTTGTGCAAAGGTCAAGGCTGAACACCAAAGACCCTCTGGCTTACTCGAACAACCGCCGATCCCTATATGGAAGTGGGAGAGTATAGCTATGGACTTCATAACAAAGCTTCCGCACACGTCATCAGGTCACGACAGCATCTGGGTTGTTGTTGACCATTTAACCAAATCTGTTCACTTTTTGCCTATACGGGAAGACTACAAGGTAGAACGATTAGCCCGAATCTACACCAACGAGATTATTTGTCGACATGGACGCCTCGCGACATCATCTCTGACCGTGATGCTCGGTTTACCTCGCGACTGTGGGAAACGTTTCAAACGGCTCTCGGTACATCGCTTAATCTAAGTACCGCATTCCACCCTCAAACCGACAGTCAGACTGAAAGAACGGTTCGTACTCTTGAAGACATGCTCCGTTCGTGTGTCATAGATTTCGGTGGTAATTGGGATACATACCTGCCGTTAGTCGAATTCTCGTACAACAACAGTTATCATTCCAGCATTCAAATGGCACCATTCGAGGCTTTATACGGAAGAAGATGTCGATCGCCTATTGTGTGGCACGAGATCGGTCACTCGCAATTAACCAGTCCTGAGCTATTGCAAGAAACGACCGACAAAGTCCTCCAAATTCTAGACAACTTGTTGAAAGCTCGAAGTCGACAGAAAAGTTACGCCGATAGACGACGCAAGCCCCTTGAATTTGACGTTGGCGACTACGTACTCCTAAAGGTATCACCTTGGAAGGGTGTGGTCAGATTCGGCAAGAAAGGGAAACAAGCGCCTCGATATGTTGGACCTTTTAAGATTCTGGAAAGGATCAGAAAAGTCGCCTACAGACTCGAACTACCGGAGGAACTTAGTAACGTCCACCCGACTTTCCATGTGTCAAACCTCCGAAAGTGCCTGGCTGAGCATGATTTAATTGTACCCCTCGGTGACCTTCAAGTAAACGAAACACTGCACTTCGTGGAGAAGCCTGTCGAAATCATGGATCGCCAAACCAAGCAGCTCAGACGCTCGCGCATTCCTATTGTGAAAATCCGATGGGAAGGCAAACGAGGCGCAGAGTTCATTTGGGAACTCGAAAGCGACATGAAGGCGAAGTACCCACAGTTGTTTGTTACGGCTTCGGCCTAATTTCGGGACGAAATTCCCTCAACTAGGGGAGGCTGTAACACCCCATGTTTCTGAAGTCAAAGTCAAAGTCAAGATTGAAGTCAAAGGAAGACAAGATTGCTAATTGCGATCTGTCTCTCCTTGCTCAATTACTGTTTTGACTTCTTTGACTTGTAATTAGTCTATTTTATTTTCGCTTTAGTTGTATTATGTGGAGTATCTATTAATAATCGCATGGTAATCGCTATATAATCGATGTATCGCTATCGCAATCGCACTCGCAACTCGAATTACGCATTTTGGTTATTGTTATACGTGTGTGTGCCTTAAGTGTTACTTGTGCATGTTTATTTATGTTATGTCGTGGTAATCAATCGAAATGCAATCGAACTCAATCGCAATCGAAATGATATGATAATTGGTGGAGAAGAGATAGTGCGAGATATGAGTAGTTGGGATTAAAAGTAATTTGACTAGGAAAATCTATCGCATCGCAATGCTCGCAATCACAATCGAAACATCAAAACTCGCCGCGCCGAACACTCGAACGAGGTGACTGATCGACCAGGCTACCAGCCGTTCGACCAGCCGATGGTTCGGACTACCGTCCGATCGGACAGGCTGTCCGTACGGGCTGCCTAGCCGATCGACCGGCCCTTTCCTCTTTGGGTAACCCTATAAATACCCCTTGTCACTTTTAAACTTTCTACTTTTGGCAACTGACGTCCGACCAGCTGGTTTTCCTCGCTTTTCTTCAGATTTCTCGCGATTCCGGTACGATCTCGTCCTAAATCTTGTACTTCCTTAATCTACACGCACTCCTACACCTTTCTATCTTTTGAATCTTAACTTTTAACCGTGAAATCATCAAGATTCAAGGTGTTCTAGGATTACGTCATCATGTGTTCTTAAAGAACTTCATGTTTTGGCCTCAATCCACCAAGAACAACTTAGATCTAACCGATTTCCACATAAACAAACAAAGATCTTTCCTAGATCTAAACATATTCACAATGAAAAGGAGTGAAAGATGGTTTTCAACTTTCTTTCAACTCTTTTACACTCAATGCATTCAAAACCGATAGACTCGGAACTTGTGCAGGCTTACTGCTTATTATTGTGGTTGTGTTGATTCAAAATCCGTATTCTATCCACGAGATTATCGATTCCGGTTAAACGTGGAACGTCGTCTCGAACCGTCCACTGATCAGGTTTGGGTGATTCCTGTCCTATCAGGAGCACCAAGTATTGACGAGGTTTCTGTTGCTTAACACATTATCAAAATATCTCGATAAAACGACAAACTATCAAAACAACCAAGTGTAAGACGAACAGGTTAACCAGGACGGAGTGCCGTCCGAACGGACAGCCAAACCGTACGACTGGCCACCCGTGTGACTTGCACCTTGGTCCCACTCTTAACCATTTTTGACAACACTTGAAGTCTGAATGTTGAACGGATTGCTGTCCGAGCGGACTACCATCCGATCGGACTGCCAATCGAATCATGAGACATTCAAACTTTAACAATTAAACAATTTTCAACATGTTCAATGCACAAAGGATGCCACCCGAATGAACAACCGTCCGATCGAGTGACACCCTGCTGTGAACTTGTTCTCACTAAAGTGCCCAACCGAACGGGTTGCCGTCCGATCGAACGACAGTCCGATCGACCGACCTGAAAGGTAGAGTTACTTCAATGTTTTCAAACACTACAACAAAAACTTCAAAAGTCAAGCCATCATACACAAGCACATCCTTCCCAAAGGAAGAAACAACCCACTCGAACAGTCATCCGACCAGACGACCGTCCGAATGGACAACCACTCGCACGACTGCCTGTCCGATCGAACTACCATTCGAACGGACTGCTGTCCGAACCACTTGTACCTTGCATCGTTTTGCGCGTCACTTATCATTATACTATCAATCTGTTCAGGCTAACCTTACTCTCTAGCGCTCCCTTCAATCCATAAATCGCTGTGAGTATACTCGATTCCTTTTTGCTTTACGCACTTTTGGGTGTTACATACATTACTTATACAAAATCACATCGAACACACTACGCAATACTTTAAAACGCTAACCGTTACCGCATGTATTACATGACTTAATGAATGCTTGTTTGTTATGTTTACACATGGAATGCTGTCTACCTGCCTTAGCAACGGTAGTACTATTAGTTTGGACTCAGCACTCGTTCACTCGGGGGTTGTTAAGGATAATTACCTACATGGCTCACAGTGGTGAGAATGTATCGCGAACTGCCTTAGGCAGTCAACCCGCAGTCATTGGTATCGATAGGTTCATGTCGATAACTAACATGCCTCATTTCTGTCTGTGTACGTGCTGGTTATGCGTAACGCTTTCGAACTCTATATGCTATTATCAAACTTGTATACTCGCCTTTACACTATGTGTATTGACTTTATTTTAATGTATGTGACAGGTGCTTAGGATGCTTATCTGCTAGGAAATCGTGGCTAGCATAAGGTCTTAGAGGCCGACAAATAGTTTTCTATACAAATGAAATCTGAGTTGTCGGAACAGAACTATTTGCCTAGATTTTGTCTGTAATAATTGTATTATCTTTTAAGACATAGTATGGGACCTGTTACTTTAAATTAATTGGTAATGATAATTGTTATGGAAACTTCTGGACAATCTGTTTCGCTCAGTGCCATGCCCCGATGTTTCCGCCATGGGTTGGGGTGTGACAAAAAGTGTCTTTAGTTTAGAGATGCCGGAAATGGACCGAGTACGGATTGTTCGGGTGGTTGTGGATGGTTCGGTAGCCACGGGTTGGGTCGGCACAGGTTGAGGTGCAGCTGGTGGGTCGGTGACAGAGGGTTGCGGGCTGCTGTTGTTGGCAGCGGGATGGGCATGGCCGGCTGTTTGTGAGGGGGAAATGGGAGGTGTAGATTGAGTAGGTGGAGAAGGGGGTGTAACTACTGTGGGGGTGGGAGAAATAGAATTTGAGGTGGGAAGTGGAGATGAGGGAGTTTGTGATGGAATGGAAGTTGGGGAAGACCACAATAGTGGATGTGGTTCAGATGTGAGCTGATTATAGGAGGGTTTGGAAGTGGAAATAATTGTGAAAGGAAAAATATCTTCATTAAAAACCACATCCCTGGAAATAGTTATTTGGTTGGTGGTCCTATTGTAGCATTTATAACCTCTTTGGTTAGAAGGGTAGCCAAGAAAAACGCACGGTTTTGAGCGATCCGCGAGTTTGTGGATGGAGTGTGAAGGAAGTAGAGGGTAGCAAAGACACCCGAAGGTGCGTAAATGGTCATAGGTGGGGTGTCGATTGTATAAGCAAAGGGTGGGTGTAGAATTGTTTAGAACTTTAGTGGGTAAGATGTTAAGTAAATAGGTGGCGTGTTCAAGAGCGTGAGGCCAAAAATGAAGAGGAACTGATGCTTGGGATAAAATGGTGCGCATTATATTATTAATGGACCGTATTTTACGCTCCGCCTTACCATTTGTGACGATGTGTAAGGGCATGAAAATCGGAATGTCATCCCGTTTAATTTGCAAAAGTTATGAAAAGAGGCATTGTTGTACTCACGGCCATTGTCACATTGAAAAGATTTGATGGGGATGTTGAATTGTGTAGAGATTAATTTGTGAAATTCTAAAAATTTGGAAAAGACTTGAGCTTTAGAGGTTAAGGCATATGTCCATAAGAAATTGGTTTTGTCGTCTAGAAAAAGAAGGTAATAACGATGTCCATTAGATGACAAAACCGGTGATGTCTAAAGATCGCTATGTATAATGTCAAAAGGCAAATATGTAAAATTATGCGAATCATAAAAAGGAAATTTAATTTGCTTGCCAAACACACAAGGTTCACAAAGAGATGAAGTTTTGACATTAGTAGAATGCAAATAATGTTTTAAAGTGCGTAAAATATTAAAAGCGGGGTGTCCAAGGCGGCGATGCCAAGTATCTTGAGACACGGCTAAAAATGAAGAAGCGGGAACATGAGATGCTTGAGCATGGTAACTTGAGGGTATGGTGAGTGGATATAGGTCACCGGTGCTATCACATCGGAGGAGAGGCTTCCGAGTGTGGAGTTCCTTCACATCAAAACCAAAGGGGTCAAATTCGATGGAAACATTGTTGTCGGTGGTGAAACGACGGACGGAAATTAAATTTTTAACAAGTTTAGGTGAGAAAAGAATATTATTTAGTTTGAAATTAGGAAACGGGTGTGGTAGGGTATGATTTCCAATAGCATAGACCGGAATTGTTTTGCCATCACCGACGACAATGTTTCGATTATAAACCTTATTAAAACAGGAAGAGAGATTACTAGAGTTGTGAGTTATTATACCTGTGGCACCGGTGTCCATGTACCAATTTTGATCCAGAGGATGCAGCGAGAAGGTGCTAAAAGCTTGGTCTAGTTCCGTGGGAGTGTAATTGGTGTCTGAGGCATTATAAGCTTGCTGTGGGCGTGGGCCTAAGATACCCTGTTGTGGGCTGGTTGCTGTGGGCCGAGATGGAGGGGCTATTGGGTACGGGCAGGGCGGTACGGGCCAGTTGTAAGGAGTTGGGTTGGGCCAGGTTGGTGGTTGGTTTTGGAGCTGTGTGCGTTGAATGGGAGGGTGCGGTATGAGGTGGAGTTTGAGCAGGTTGGGTGTGGGAAGTTTGTAGGGCTGTGTCATTAGAAACCCGGTTAGCCTTAGTCGTTTCCTCTAGAATCAACTGTGACCGGGCTTCATAGAATGTAGGGAATGGTTTGGTATTGGCAATAATGGAACGACTCCCCCCCCCCATATGCCTCATTTAACCCGGTGATTAGTTGAATAACAAGAGTATGTTCGGTAACCGGAGAGCCCACATTAGCAAGTTGATCGGATAAAATTTTGACCTCCTGACAATAGGCTGACATGGATGGAAAAGAGTCAAGTTTGACATTTGCAAACTTCCTTTGTAGGAGCACAGCCAGGGTCTCCTGATTATCGTGAAAAATGCTTTTCAAAGCCGTCCAAGCATAGCAAGCGGTTGAGTCGGGACGGATGATGGTGCTTAGAAGATCATGTGAAATGGTGCCATAGATCCATTGAAGGACTATGGCATCAAGGCGATCCCACACGTCATCGGTTTTGGAGTCCGATGATTTTTCTTTGCCCGTGTCTTTGGCGGCAGCGGTGGATGTTTCGGTTTTGCAAGGTGAAAGATGGTCGAGAACTTGATAGGCTCGACAATGGAGTTTGAAGAGTTCCGACCATGAGGCGTATTCACTTGTTTCCATCTCGAGAGTAATGGGGATAAATGTTTTGATATTGGAAACGGTTATAGCGGGGTGGTTTTTAGGATCCATTAAAATGAAGGGAATGGTAGATCAAGAAAGAAGTTAGCTGTTGTGAGAAGAAGGGAAGGGGTTGGCAGGATCGAATGAGTTAGAGGGATAGGTTTGATACCATGATAGTTTGGTAAATGATTGCCTGCCTTTCTCTATTCAATCTTCGACAATATATAAGATATTACAACATAAATTTGGCCTCAATCAAAGCCACAGAATTTTCTAACTGTTGGCTAATAATCTGCACAATATAATACAAATATTGACTTTCTAAATATACTAATATGAACGAAAAACAACATAAATTTTGAAACATCAAAACGATGAGCTACCAAGATGGGTCAATTACGTCCTAAAACTAGCAAGTAATTCATTGCAAGATGCTTGTTGTTCTTGTCTTGTTGGTAAAAATTATGGTTCAAAAGGGTTTTGTTTATTCACTGTGTATATATTTTGTGATGCAATCTCAATACTCCCCCTCAAGGTGGAGCGTGTAGATTTCGCATGCCCATCTTGACTAGAAGAAACTCGAGTTGTTTAGCCCCCAAAGCCTTTGTGAGAAGATCGGCTATCTGTGTCTTCGTGTCAACGTAAAGCGGCTTGATTTCCTGTGACTCAACTCGTTCCCTGACAAAGTAACAGTCCATTTCCACGTGCTTTGTTCGTTCGTGGAAGACCGGGTTATTAGCAATATGTCGTGCCGCATTGTTATCGCAGAAGAGAGGTGTAGAGCTATGTTGTCTTGTTTCTAGTCCTTCTAACAACCAACGCATCCACAGGATTTCACTAGTGGCGTTGGCCATGGCACGATATTCCGCTTCAGCCGAGGAGCGAGAAACGACTGATTGCTTCTTTGATTTCCACGAGATAGGAGCTCGCCCCAAAAGAAGAACGTATCCTGTCCTAGACCTTCGAGTGAGTGAGCATCCCATCCAGTCCGCATCACAGTATGCTACCAAATCCATTCCTCCTTCTTTCGAAAAGAAAATACCTTGTCCCGGAGTTGCCTTTAGGTAGCGAAGAACCCTTATGGCTGCATCCATGTGTTTCTGTCGAGGGTCCGAGAGGAACTGGCTTAGGACGTTTACCGAGTAGGCAAGGTCTGGTCTCGTGGCTTGGAGATAGAGCAATCGGCCAACTAGTCTTCGATATTTGCTAGCATCGACACGAACGTCCTCTTCTCCTTTATCCAGCTTCACATTCTGTTCCATTGGGAAGGTGCATGGTCTACATCCTAGCATTCCGCTATCTTCAAGGATGTCAAGGGTGTATTTTCGTTGACTTAGCACTATCCCATCTATGGTTCGAGCGGCTTCAATCCCGAGAAAATACTTCAGTGGCCTAAGATCTTTGATGCTAAACTTGTCATTCAGGAACTTCTTAGTTTCTTTGATTTTGTGTTCATCATTTCCTGTCATGATGACGTCGTCTACGTATATGAGGGCGGTGACAAAGATGTTCCTTTCCTTGTATATAAAGAGCGAGTGGTCCGCAGCGGATTGTTTGTAATTGAGTTCCAAAAGGGCCGATGTAAATTTTTGGTACCAATTTCTTGAGGCCTGCTTCAACCCATGTAGTGATTTCCTTAGCCTACACACCTTTGTTCCTCCCCCTTTATCGTAACCTTGTGGTATTCGCATGTACACCTCTTCATGTAAGTCACCGTGCAAGAACGCATTGTTCACATCAAGTTGATGAATACTCCAATCCTTTTTTATGGCGATGACAATGAGGCTTCTCACGGTCACCAACTTTGCTACGGGGGCAAATGTGTCGTGGTAATCGACACCTTCCATTTGTGTGTAACCTTTGGCGACGAGTCTTGCCTTGTACCTTTCGACTTCACCATTCGGTTTAAATTTCATTTTGTACACCCA
The DNA here is from genome assembly GCA_030545235.1 of Helianthus tuberosus. NCBI lineage: Eukaryota > Viridiplantae > Streptophyta > Magnoliopsida > Asterales > Asteraceae > Helianthus > Helianthus tuberosus. Next base: position 79,566,890 of record CM060364.1, on the reverse strand, counting down.
CTTTGAGTCTATAACGCGTTTGCCATCGGGCAGATCTTCGATGGTCCAAGTACCATTTTCTTCAATAGCCTTTATCTCACTTTGCATGGCATCCCTCCAATGTTGGTCCTGTACGACTTGTTTAAAACTTTTTGGCTCATTATTTTCAGTGATGGCCGCTAAGAAGGCTTTATGAGATTTCGAAAATTTTTCATAAGAAATAAAGTTGGCAATGGGACATACCGTTGAGGGTTCTTGATCGGAGGCGGGGGGGCGGATGGTCTATAGATGGCGGAAGCTTCACATCATAGTCTTTAAGTCGTGCGGGTCTAGTTCGAGTTCGTCTTTCCCTTCCTTGTGCTACATTCTCACCATTTTCATTTTGGGTTTCACCAACAGAAGGCTCACTTGTTGTTTCTGTTTGAGAAGTGGTATTACTCGGCCCATCAAAAATTGGCCCAGTACCACCATCACTTGGGCTGAACTGGTTTGTCACTTCTAGTTCTTCTTCTTTATCATGTTGGTCTTCTGGATTGCTTAAACCCAAATTTTCAGTGCTTGCTTCGTTGGGCCTGCTAGGTCCATCTTCTTCATCTATGAACGTGGTAAAAACGTCATCCTCTTCATATTTAATTTGTTCAATTTTTGTGGCAAATGGAAAAGTCTTTTCAGCGAATCGAACATCTCTTGAAGTAATAATTTTCCCACATTTTGCGTCATAAATTTTGTATCCTTTTGTTCCATTAGGATACCCCATGAATACACCCGGTTTCCCTCTTATCTCAAATTTGTCTCCATATGTTTCAATGCTTCGATAGTATGCCAAACAACCTAGGACCCTCATGTGGTCATAGTTCGGTTTCTCGCCATGTAGCAACTCGTATGGACATTTGTCTTCAATGACTTTTGAGGGTAACCTATTTATGATGTATGTTGCGGTCAAGACGCATTCCTCCTAAAATCTTTTCGGGAGACTTGCTTCGAACATGAGGGCACGTGCCGTATCAAGCAAGTGCCTATGTTTTCTTTCTACGATCCCGTTTTGTTGCGGAGTATGTGGACACGTTGTTTCCAACATGATTCCTCGTTCTTCATAGAAATTCATCATTCGGTTAGAAATGAATTCCCCAACGTTGTCACATCTTATTCTTTTTATTTTCTTTTCAAATTGTGTTTTGACCATCTCGTAAAAATGTGTTATGCACGTGCTTGCTTCATGTTTATGTTTATGTTTATGTTTGAGAAGGTAGACCCATACGTTCCTGTAACACCCTTAAATTTTTCATTTGAATTTAATAATAAAATACACCATTAATATTAAATTATCGGTTAAGTAACCTAATATTCATTAACGGAGTTCATAAGTGCGTCAACTATGACTTAAATAAAAACATTTCAAAAGTTGTTTAACGAATGATTACAACCCATAAACAACAGTACTAAAGTTTAAACACATTGCGGAAGCGTCAAAAGGTAGTGTTCGGTTCTTCATCATTCGCTTGATCTCCATCCGTAAGATCTACCTTGTTACCTATTATCAAAACCTTTAAAACATTAGTTTTTGAACATCATTAAGTAGTGCATAAACACAAAATCCACCATCAAATAATATATAAAAAAATAAATTTTCTCAGGTTCCACCGTAAATTACGGTGTCACCGTAATTTACGGTGAGTCCTGGAAACTCTTGGTTTTGCCGTAAAACAGTAGTAACCTACCGTAAACACATATCCTCTACCGTAATTTACGGTACTACCGTAATTTACGGTAGTACCTGAAATTCCATGTTTTGTTTTGTTTGTTCATTACACCAAGACCCCCAACTCTCGGATTTCAGTCTTCTATGATACCGATACATTAAAATCTCGTATTTCTAACAAGTTAAATATCAATCAATATCAAATAACAATCCCTCATAATCCGAAACATTAACCTTGTCTTACTTGATTATCCGATCCGTTTGGCTCGTCTACGGAATTCCTTCCTTTTTGACGACTACCAACGAATTCTAACCAACTTTTGATCAAATACTCAATATAGCGATATTATCGCTTTAATTCATATCAACCTTTATTCTAAAATTCAACTATGCATATTACAATGATCTAAATTTACTTAATGTAACGGGTCAAGTTACATACCTTAGCGCACGCCCTTCAACCGCGAATCACCACCGGCTTGTCCACTCGACGTTCCGGTATCTTGTCCTATAGAGTTCAATTCAAGACATGTTTAGAACTCTCTTTAGACCTCACTTCGCATATTATACCGAAACATCATAATTATGCGTTAAAGCTTTAAATTTCTATTTTTAAGCCTTTTTTGAGGCATTTCTACAAACACTATGAGGGCAGAATTTCTTCATCATTTGCATTTAAGTTCATAATTTGCTAGCTAGTTAACTTAACATCAATAAAGCCCTCATATAGCATTTTAATCATCATACCTTTCTGAAATCACTTTTCTATAATCAATTTACACTAGGATAATCATCTAAACCCTAATGTTCATCATTATCTACCATATAACACACATGCAACATCAAATTTTCAGATTTCCTAAATCATGAGAATTTCAAGTTGAGAGATTTCATTAGGTTTTACATACCTTACAATCCCCTTAAGATGAGGATCATGATTCTAAGCTCAATTTTCGATTTTGACTTGGATTAATCCTTCAATTTGCAAGATTGATGAAGTTCTTAGGGTTTTGGAAGATCTCCTGGTCGCCCTCTCTCTCTGTTCGATCGATGCCCACCCACACATGGGTGGACTTTGTGTTTTGTTATTAATTTAGTACTAAACTTTCAGATTTTGACTAGTTTAGTCCCTCAACTTATCATTTAGCTTTAAGTTAAAGTGTTTTAACTTTAGAGTAAGTTATTTCAAGGCTATCAACTAACTGGGTTATAGTTTCCTAGTTAGTTAACTCTTGTTTAAATTAATCATTACATATTAAACGCAAAGTTTTATATTTTTGAGGTGTTACAGTTCCTACTATAGTCATCGACTATTGTTAGAAAATAGTTGGCCTTTGTAAACGAAGGCGTACGGTACTTACCCCATATATCACAATGAATGAGTTCGAAACAAGCACTTGTTTTGGTCATGCTAGTGGGAAAAGGTAATCTAGTAAATTTAGACTTCATGCAAGAATCACAAACATTGTTACTGTTCTTAAAAGAAAAATTACTAAGAAACTTTATTTGGGATAACTTCTCATCACCAGCATGTCCTAGCCGTTTATGCCATAAATCACTAGTCACAATCATTGCCTTCCTCCTAGCCCCAAGCATCCCCATTTGATATAGACCATCTTCACACCTACCCGCTCCAATCAATTTCCTCGAACGCAGTCCCTGCATAACAAAAAAATTGGGAAAAAAAGTTATGGCTCAACTTAGATCCTTTGTGAGTTTGCTTACTGACAAGAGATTAAAAGTGAATTGTGGAACATGCAACACATCTTGCACTTTTGTCCCATTTTGTAAAGTATGGCTGCCCCTTCCTTCGACCGGTATGCTTTCTCCATTTGGTATGATTACAGGTGGTTCGTCTCTCGATTCGATTCGATTTTCGAGAGCATCGGACCTGTGTGTTATATGTTCCGTACATCCGGAATCGACTATCCATTTATCATTGTGTCTAAACTTACCAGCCATATTTGCGGTGCGTTGAGGCTCACTATGTGTCGGTTTACCTTCAGCAGCGAAATGCTTCTGGAACTGCTCGTACTGCTCTTTTGTTAGGTCCGCAATCAGATCCGGTTCCGTTTCCGCGCAGGCCGCCTTTGGGTTCACTTTTTCTCGTTTATTCTTCACGTTCCACCATTCCGGGTAGCCGACTATCTTGAAACAACCATCACGTGTATGTCCGTCTCTGCCACAGTGATCACAGTGGCCTTTATTTTCTTTCTGGTTGACCCGGTTCGGTGTCCCGCCGCGTTTTGCGGAGGCTTGGAAAGCCATCGTTTCATTCACAGGTTTCTTCCCACCGGCTATGGATCTTTGCTGCTCATCCTCGGCAACGAGATGGTATGCATTTCCCAAAGATGGGATTGGTTTAGTGGCAAGTATTTGGGTTCTTATGATGGAAAACTCACCATCTAGACCCATAAGAAACTCATAGAGCTGCTCCTTTTCCCTGAGTTCTCTAAGAGATTTTCCAATGCCACAAGTACATCCATTGCATTTGCAAATCGGAGTGGGCAAGAAGGACTGCATCTCATCCCATAATCCACGCAGTTTCGTGTAATAGGTTGAAACGGTCATCCCTTCTTGTCTAGTGTTCGAGATAGCCTGCTTCAATTCATACGCGCGCGGTGCGCTTTCTTTACTGAATCGTTCTTTAAGATCCTTCCAGACTTCCGACGCCGAATTGGCGTATTTCACGCTTCCTCGGATTTCTTTCTCCATGGCTGTAGTAAGCCACCCTTTAATCATCGCATCACATCGCATCCATGCCATATAACTGGCGTTGTCCGCGTCTGGCCTTTTGATGGTTCCATCGATGAAGCCGATCTTGTTCTTGGCGAACAAGAAATTCTCCATCTCTTGGACCCAATCAAGGTAGTTGTTGTCGGTTAAGGCGTCGTTGACATGCATCTGCCTCGGATAATCGGAGGGGTGGAGATAGTATGGCGAGTTGTGGTCTGGGCTGTTAGCATCGGTCTTGGTAAGATCTTTGTTTGCACCATCTGCCATATCGGTTAGATGGTGAGAAAGACTTTAGGATTCGGGTTTGGATCGAGCGTGACGATTACTGCTCTGATACCATAAAAATTATGGTTCAAAAGGGTTTTGTTTATTCACTGTGTATATATTTTGTGATGCAATCTCAATAGTTGGATCATTAGTTGCGCTTCCAATTCGCACGGTTTTCTTGCCTTTTCATTAATAAACATCAAGTAGGTGACAAGGTGGTATGCACTATCCATCCCGAGGGCTAGATATATGAGGGGACACGCAATCCAGTTGAGGTTTTTAGGGAAGCAGACCGCCAACACAATCAAGACAAGTACAAGACAAATTGCCAAGTAATCAAAAGTAGACGATCTCTCGACTTCTTGTTGATCATCCAGATAGAAACACGCAACTAAGATCGCAAACAATACACACACGATCAAATACACGATCCAGTTGAGCTTGGGGGGAAGAAGTAGCCCCACCATAAGCGAGAATGGAGCAAGAAAAGCCAAGAAGCTACCAACGAACTTCAGAACGGTGTAATATATATCCCTCATATACCGATGCAAGCCCACGCCTACACACCAGAAAATCCCAGCCACGACTGTAACGGCTTATAGTGCGATAATGCCAAAAATCTTAAAGACACTGTCATTATCATAAACAGACTGGTTTTTGTCTTCATACGTCCATTGAATTCGTATCCCCGCAAATAAACAGATCATCACCATGCGAAGCAAAAGGGCAGTGTAAGCTTGAATCCTGAGTGCCGACAGGTTAACAAGTTATTATCACCAACACTTAAATCTTGAAAACAGAAACTTTCGGTAGCTAAAAGAAGGGGCTTACCGTAGCAGGGCAGTGGTGGATAGCGATGGTGATGCTGTTATGTACCCACTCATTTCAGTCGTTGGAGTAGCTGATTTCATGCCTATGGTAGGTTTAAAAATTAAGAGAAATTATAATAGATAATGAAAAGAAAATTAAGATAAAATATGTGCCTATCAGCCTATGCGCGTTACACGGTGTTGATCTAAGTTCAATGATCTTAAACCACCAAAACTTACATGGGTCATGGTTAAAATTTGGATATTAATCACAATTGGCATTTGGCAACTAACTTGCTGCAATAAGAGTATTGGATGGAAACTGATGACAGCCAACTTACTACTAACTGATTTCGCCTCCCGAGTTAGTTAACAACTCAGGTACAACAAAACAAAGAATGTGATTTGCATACAGATATCATGATAGCATGTAACATATAACATACAGTGTAGCAGCAGAACCAGTGAATCAATAAACACTAAATTTACGGTGTAAGTAAACTTGTTTTCATATAACATACAACCTGAAAAAAAAATACTATCCAGGGTCTTATAAACTCAAACCATACTCATTATTGTTTTTAGCTCATATTCTAGGCAGTCAATAGTGGTAGGATATCAGTTATTGGGCCTTCCAAAACAGTCGTGTCAAATAGCGATCCAGAATAACAGAACCACTATTACCGGCACTATTGACCGCTACTGACCACTATTTGACCAAAATTGACGTTTATTTTAGATGCCTTGGTTGATGTGGACTCGAGGAAGATTTCATGGCTTACGCTTAGATCATGTTTCAGATATTGGCACTTTTGAGTTTTGACTTTTGATATTATTAGGCTGGAGGGTGTGATTGGAGCCCCCTAGGGGCTTTATCAGGCCACGTCAACGCCACCTAGGATCCACCTCAGCCATTGAGCCCCCTTTAATTTGCATGGTGTGGATAAAGCCTCATATTAAACAAAATAAAAAAAAAAGATTTCATTGGTGCAAAACAAGTGGGCTCATCTGAACCCTTCAACCTTGGCGTTAACACAATGGCGAGTACACTATCGTAACGCCCCGCGTTTTCATACTTTCTATATTTAGAAACCATCGTTTGTAAAGCTATTTTTGGAAACTTTGTTTTCTTGTAATCATTCTTCCTTTGTAATTGTTGAGAAACCGAGACTTGGATCATTAACGAAACTCGTATTTTGTTATAAATATGTTGTACACGCTTTATATATGCTCGTATGTTCGAATTGGTGAATCAATCGGTGTTTAATTGTTATTCTTGGAAACTAAGTGCTAAACTTGTTATTAATCTAAACATATGCATAAAACGTGTTTTGAACGAGAACGACACTTGATTTTGATACTCATGCGTTTAATTATACTTGGTTTATACTCCTCACACTTGGATTTATCTTAAACTATGATTTTGTGACAAGAATGGTCCTTAAAAGCCCTAAATTCACCAAATAAACAACTATAGGGGCCAATCTGTCATTTTTGAAACTTTATGTCGAATAACAAACCCCGGGCGGCCCGCCTGGACTTATCCTTATACCTCAAGCGGGCCGCATGGCCCTCAGGTCTACAGAAAACACTTCAGCTCGCGACCAGATTCATTTTTGAGCGGGATAACCTTGTTTAAACCGAGTTTTGGCCTTAATTATCCCCCCAAAACAACCCTAATCACTCCCCTATAAGTACCCAAGGTCCTCCAAGCACTTGAACACTTTCAACACTCTCAAACCACTCCTAAACACTCTCAAGTTCTTGCAAGAAGCTGCATTTTCGGACAGATTCATACACCTTTACAAAAGAGAACATGACTTGCTCATTTCTTAATGAAATCACTTGATTCTTCTTCCTATTTGCTTGGATAATCATGGGGTTTGATTCCTTGGTTTCTCCATGGAGAAATCAGACCTGGAACTGCTCCGAAATTGTCCATAAACTTTCTGTTTTGTTACATGTTCTTCAAAAGCTTGTTTAAACTCATCCAACTTGTGTCTAACACATCTCATACCTATGTCCCAATGCTTACAACCTCTCTTATGGTTGGTTAAGCTTAAAAACAAGGTTGAGACACTATAAATCAGAGGTTAAAACCTCAAATACTTTCTGTTTTGTTAGGGTATTTGACCCACAAATCATGTCAAGCTTAGATCTTGATGAATGAGTGATTATGGAACAACTTGGGTTGTCCTACATACAATCCTCACATGATTTGATGATTTCTCTTTAGTTAGGTTGTTTATGTTATTGTGCAAATCCTAGTTCGTGACCCTCCTTGGTTGTTTTTACATCAAGTGAAGTGGTGAACATTCAAGGGGTTCCTAAATGGAAGCATGTTCTTCCTACCCCATACATGACATCTATGATAACTCGAGGTGCCTAAATGAAGATCCTAATCTTCTACCTCCTACTTGAATTATTGGACTAAATAATATGTAATACTTAACTTAGATATATATATATATACACTCATTCGAACCTTTGATGTTGAACTTGTGTTTATATGTTAAAGTAGTAGAACATCATATAAGACCTAAACCTTGTTGTGATTCTTATGGGTGTTCAACTCATGAAAACATTATCATAACCCTTGTGGTTACCAAGTGTCATACAAGTGTTAAGTGTTGAAGATGATTATTTTCACATGTTATTCTCATATCTTATTTTTATGTTGTTTTAAATACCGAATCTCGACTCTAAGCATACTTGAACTTTAACCCTTACACATTCAATCTTTTAACCTCATCAACTCGTCAATAATTGGATAATTGGAAAGCATATGCAAACTTTGTGAGTATACTCGTATTTCCCCTTTTTCTTTTACCACTTTTGGGGTGTAACATGTTTACTTATCAACAACTTACACATGAACATTTTGCTTAAACACATGAACGTTCCTATTAACATGCTTGTATACGTGATGGCTTGATATTTAAACTTGGGTGAATCTTATGTGTTGAACTTATCATTAACTTCGTACGAGCCAAACCGTGACATATGTAGCGCTATAGGATTAACGACCCGCCACCCGTAACTTGTGGTAATGTCATGAGCCTGTTGCGTTTCCTTGGTTTGATATGTTAGACACATGCCATGTTTTTATGTTTATCTTGAATCACATGCTTGCTATGAGGAATTGTTCGAAACTTATCTTTTGCTATGTATGTACCAAACTTGTATACTCGCCTTTGCTTTTGCATTGAACTTTATTTTAAACATGTTACAGGTTGAGGATGATGATGCTATGAAATGAAGTAGCGTTGATGCCTAGATACACATATAGACGTTTAGGTCGAATACATTGTATAAATGTCATATTTGTTGTCGTATTGTTTTTCTTGTATTTAACATGTTGTATTTCAACTTTCATGTATTGTAACATTTATTTATGAAAGAAATCAATTTATCTTTAATTCTATTGTCACAATTAGCGTTATGATGTCTCGAGCAATCTGCACACTTCGTCCCATCCCGATGTTTCCGCCATTGGTTGGGGTGTGACAGATTGGTATCAGAGCCATAACTATAGGGAATTAGGAAAAGTAGGAATGCTTTAACCTAGTCTATAGTTCTAGAGCTTTATTCGTATGTTTTACTTGATACTACTTGCATGCTATTTTTTTGCTTTTATTTATTCTCTTTTGATTTTGTAAGCATATGTGTCGCTTATGTGTTAACACTTAACATGCTATACTTGTTTTTACTATGTGTTAATACTTGTTTCATCGTTTTATCCTTTATGTGTGTTCTTGGCATACTTTTTATGCGTTAATATTTGTTTCATCATTCCACTTTTATTGTACTATTCTTGACATGTTATACTTGTTTCTTTAATCCTTAATATACACTTTTCTCACGCGTTTTACTCGATTATTCTAAATCCGACAACACTCATATTACAAAAAAAAAAAAAATGAGACGACCTCACCAAAATAGGCGTGAAACCCACAATTTGGTGAACAATTCTCAATCCTTCTACTTTTCTTTTACACGCACGAAATTCACCATCAAGTTAGGAGTGAAATCCTCACCTTGATGGAGAAATTCAAATTTCAAATTCTAGTGGACCCTCGTCAAAGTGTCAAAATTAACTTTTGACCCGACGAGTACCAACCACACTTAGGATACGAAATCGTCGAGTTAGGGGTGAAACCCGCACCTTGTCGACTAGTGCCATTCTTTGATTTTCATTAATCCCGCCAAGTCTCGAAATTTCAATTGAATTGGGGACATGTAGTAACTGGAAGGGTAAATACCGTTAACCGACTTGTCGGCAAGAGTATTTCACCTATTAGGCCAAAGCATGCTCCTCAAATTCGAAAGACTTTTTCGACCACTTTGGTTAGTCAACGTTCCGTTTTGGAACCATCTCAAATTTAATCAAACATACGTTATATTATTTACTTTATTAGATGCAATCTTTCAAATTCGAATTTGCTTTCGATATTTCTTCTCACACACGCATCATACTAAATCTTTTTCATACACTTATACATATGCATGATTTCATATGGCTTAAATTCATATTTCTTGTAACGAAAGGTGGAGACGTATCATCGAGATAGGAGTGATTTCCTTACCTTGACGACCACTTCCCTTTTTCCTTAAAACGACCTCACCAACAAGTTCGGGGTGATTCCCTTACCTAGGTGATCGTTACCAAAACGCTTCTTCAAATATCTTATTATGCAAACTCGATCATGTTTTATATCTAAATTATTGACCATTATTCAAAATACATACGTGTACGATTTCAAAATACATTGTTTTGTCAAGCATACTTTCTATCCTACAACCTATTTTTACCTAACTCACATACACGGATTCTTAACTTAACTTAACTTAAACGTTTTACTACACAAATTTCCAAACCTTACGAAATGCTACCTATCACTTTAATCGGTCAAACAAATCTCTTGCCCATGAACTTCATATTCGACTTAATCACTAAAACGCACTCATGATATATATCACCAAACTAAAGACTTTCATTCTCAACCGGAGGATCAAACCAACCTTTCTTTTACACCTATAAGATCTTATGGATGTTATATGATCGTTTTACCAAAGATTCTTTTTCACATCAACAAATCATTTGTTAGAACTTTTAACAATCTCAAGGTCCTTTTGCTAAAATTCTTTTATAAGAATCCTCGTTTTCATAAGAACCTCCTAAATTCATAACTTCTTGTTTGATGAAATGAAATTACTTTTGATTGAAAACCTTTTTACACCAATTTACAAAACACGTGGGCAAGAAGACTTCTTGGAGACCAACCACCCTTGGATTTCGTAAACCTTTTTAAAACAAAAGTAGCATTTCCATTTATTACAAAATGCATTGGGCTTAACCAATGAGTACCTTATGTCCTTTTTCATATGCAACTACATTCTACCTTTCAAACCAAGCTCAATCTAATTTTGATACGATAAACTCAACGTTCCATTTAAACAACTATACCCACGTATCGTCCTACACGTTTTAGTCATTTTAACGCAACAATTCACTCATAATCATTCGTATTTACATACTTAACCTTTTGGACGATTTTATACACCTAAAACCGTGATGTTCCAACGTACACTATATACGTAAATTTAAATATTCATACCTACACTTTCATTCATACGTTTTATGCCTATACTTATAATCGTATTCATACTTATACTCATACGTTTCATGATTTTACCTACACTCATATATTTCATGTTTTCAGTTATACTCATACGTTGCGTGCTTATACATACACGCATACTACTTCCACGTTTTATGTTTATGCTTATACATACATGCGAATTCATACTTATACTTATGCTCGTACTTTCATTCATACTCATGATTCATACATTCGTACCAATACGCGAGCGTAATCCGAGGGATTCGCTTGCGTGGGTCCTATACATACTTAAGCATGGACTTGCTTACTTACCTTATTCTTATACGCACACATTCTTAATTTCTTCTTTTTTTAAACAGTAGACCTACCCAAATTCATACACAACTAGTACAAGCTATGCGGATCATGCGAAGATCAATATAATCACGGGTGCACACGGGATTATAGTGATAGGCGTGTGAGAACCATAGAGTGTACTACTGTGTATGGTAAGACACGGAACGTAACATGTCACCGAATACGGAACGGACGTAATGTGGTTAAAACATGGTGGATACGCCGTTGGTACTTCCTATATATAAGTGTTTTCACCATATTACCAAATTTCGTAAAACGTGCCATGAGAAATTCAGTGTTTTGCAGACCTTTTGGACCTAATACAACTTCACACAACTCACAAACGCATTATATCCGATTATCCATGACGAGACTTCATCCTTAACACACTACGTTCATCTATCCAACACTTATGCTATTCTCATACTTGTACTCTTTAAGAGTCATTCGTCCATTCTATACTCGTATTATTCTCCTTATCCTTTTAGTTCATACAAACCTCGTTCGCAATTAAGTTTGTTTAAACATTCGAGTCCTAACTTACCTATAAAATAGTCTTCTTATTCTGGATTCTTGTGTAACTATACTTAGTATACCTTTAATACTTTATTTAAAGTACCAAACCTTCTCGTTCCACTCAATAAACAATCTTCTACAAATGTGATTCGTTACCACGTCCCAACAAAATACAAACCGTTTATCAACATCTTCTTTCTTAATGCGTCATTCTTTTTTTATATACGTCACCTATTTTAAATACGTCATCGATTTAAGTTATTCGAACTTGCCTAGACCCACTTCACCTATATACGCACCTACATGTTTTCAACTATGTTAGATACCTCAAATTATTTTAAACAATGGACTCACTCACAAATTTACCATGTCACTCTCCTAAGTTTTGTGCCTTTCAAATTGTTCCAAAATTTTCAAGTCTCAAATTTTTACTAAAACTCTTCAAGTCTACCTCTTGAATAAATTTCGGGACGAAATTTCCTAAAGAAGGGGAGACTGTAACGCCCCGCGTTTTCATACTTTCTATATTTAGAAACCATCGTTTGTAAAGCTATTTTTGGAAACTTTGTTTTCTTGTAATCATTCTTCCTTTGTAATTGTTGAGAAACCGAGACTTGGATCATTAACGAAACTCGTATTTTGTTATAAATATGTTGTACACGCTTTATATATGCTCGTATGTTCGAATTGGTGAATCAATCGGTGTTTAATTGTTATTCTTGGAAACTAAGTGCTAAACTTGTAATTAATCTAAACATATGCATAAAACGTGTTTTGAACGAGAACGACACTTGATTTTGATACTCATGCGTTTAATTATACTTGGTTTATACTCCTCACTCTTGGATTTATCTTAAACTATGATTTTGTGACAAGAATGGTCCTTAAAAGCCCTAAATTCACCAAATAAACAACTATAGGGGCCAATCTGTCATTTTTGAAACTTTATGTCGAATAACAAACCCCGGGCGGCCCGCCTGGACTTATCCTTATACCTCAAGCGGGCCGCATGGCCCTCAGGTCTACAGAAAACACTTCAGCTCGCGACCAGATTCATTTTTGAGCGGGATAACCTTGTTTAAACCGAGTTTTGGCCTTAATTATCCCCCCAAAACAACCCTAATCACTCCCCTATAAGTACCCAAGGTCCTCCAAGCACTTGAACACTTTCAACACTCTCAAACCACTCCTAAACACTCTCAAGTTCTTGCAAGAAGCTGCATTTTCGGACAGATTCATACACCTTTACAAAAGAGAGCATAACTTGCTCATTTCTTAATGAAATCACTTGATTCTTCTTCCTATTTGCTTGGATAATCATGGGGTTTGATTCCTTGGTTTCTCCATGGAGAAATCAGACCTGGAACTGCTCCGAAATTGTCCATAAACTTTCTGTTTTGTTACATGTTCTTCAAAAGCTTGTTTAAACTCATCCAACTTGTGTCTAACACATCTCATACCTATGTCCCAATGCTTACAACCTCTCTTATGGTTGGTTAAGCTTAAAAACAAGGTTGAGACACTATAAATCAGAGGTTAAAACCTCAAATACTTTCTGTTTTGTTAGGGTATTTGACCCACAAATCATGTCAAGCTTAGATCTTGATGAATGAGTGATTATGGAACAACTTGGGTTGTCCTACATACAATCCTCACATGATTTGATGATTTCTCTTTAGTTAGGTTGTTTATGTTATTGTGCAAATCCTAGTTCGTGACCCTCCTTGGTTGTTTTTACATCAAGTGAAGTGGTGAACATTCAAGGGGTTCCTAAATGGAAGCATGTTCTTCCTACCCCATACATGACATCTATGATAACTCGAGGTGCCTAAATGAAGATCCTAATCTTCTACCTCCTACTTGAATTATTGGACTAAATAATATGTAATACATAACTTAGATATATATATACACTCATTCGAACCTTTGATGTTGAACTTGTGTTTATATGTTAAAGTAGTAGAACATCATATAAGACCTAAACCTTGTTGTGATTCTTATGGGTGTTCAACTCATGAAAACATTATCATAACCCTTGTGGTTACCAAGTGTCATACAAGTGTTAAGTGTTGAAGATGATTATTTTCACATGTTATTCTCATATCTTATTTTTATGTTGTTTTAAATACCGAATCTCGACTCTAAGCATACTTGAACTTTAACCCTTACACATTCAATCTTTTAACCTCATCAACTCGTCAATAATTGGATAATTGGAAAGCATATGCAAACTTTGTGAGTATACTCGTATTTCCCCTTTTTCTTTTACCACTTTTGGGGTGTAACATGTTTACTTATCAACAACTTACACATGAACATTTTGCTTAAACACATGAACGTTCCTATTAACATGCTTGTATACGTGATGGCTTGATATTTAAACTTGGGTGAATCTTATGTGTTGAACTTATCATTAACTTCGTACGAGCCAAACCGTGACATATGTAGCGCTATAGGATTAACGACCCGCCACCCGTAACTTGTGGTAATGTCATGAGCCTGTTGCGTTTCCTTGGTTTGATATGTTAGACACATGCCATGTTTTTATGTTTATCTTGAATCACATGCTTGTTATGAGGAATTGTTCGAAACTTATCTTTTGCTATGTATGTACCAAACTTGTATACTCGCCTTTGCTTTTGCATTGAACTTTATTTTAAACATGTTACAGGTTGAGGATGATGATGCTATGAAATGAAGTAGCGTTGATGCCTAGATACACATATAGACGTTTAGGTCGAATACATTGTATAAATGTCATATTTGTTGTCGTATTGTTTTTCTTGTATTTAACATGTTGTATTTCAACTTTCATGTATTGTAACATTTATTTATGAAAGAAATCAATTTATCTTTAATTCTATTGTCACAATTAGCGTTATGATGTCTCGATCAATCTTCACACTTCGTCTCATCCCGATGTTTCCGCCATTGGTTGGGGTGTGACACTATACATGGTGAGCTGGCGGGGATGGCGCCCCCCACACCCTCCAGCCTTACTATTAATATTATATATGTTTTACGTTTTATACATGTCTGTATATATATAAATTCTGCATGATATAAAATTACTGATATCCCACCTGAACTCTCAAATACCACCTTTGAATGCTATTTGATTTTGGACCGCTATAACTGCATAGCTCATATTTATACTTGAACATGAATTACCTGTTAAAATTTTTAGCTCATATACTACAGAAGTAACAATTTACTCGTTACAGATTACAACCACATACGCCCCGCTTGCGGTATGCGCATATAATGTATATATGTGTGGGCGCTCGGTGGGGGGGGGAGGCGGAAAAATGGGGTTGGCTGACGAGCCATTTACCGGATTTCTAGGTTGTTTTATTCTAAAAATTGTCGTTTTTTTATTTATATTCCCGTTTTTTAGTTTAGTTTCAATTATGTATTTTTATTTTCTTTTAGGGTGTGAGTTGGCTACAAAGTCAATTTTTCCTACAAAGTCATAAAACACCACAATTTCACCTATAAAACACACTCAAAATCCACAAATAACAAAGTGGAGATTACTAAAACGCCATATTTGTGGGTTTTGTATTGTGTTTTGGATGATAAGGCTTTGATTATCAAATGAGTAACATTAGTGTGTTTTATATTGATTATCATGTTGTGTTTTGTATTCATAGTTCTACGATGGTGTGTTTGAAGTTTTTATGGACTGATAGGGTTTGGATATTGTGTTTTAGTGATTTTCACTTTGTTATTCGTGGGTTTTGAGTGTGTTTTATGGCTGAAATTGTGGTGTTTTATGACTTTGTACACTTTCTAGGAAAAATAGACTTTGTAGCCGAACCCCACCTTTTTCTTTTAAATGAAGTTAATTTTTTATATTAACATTTGATATTATTTAAATTAAAAAATAAAAACAAATTAGTTTGCGGCTAGGATAGGCACTATCACCACTTACAAGTTAATGAGTACTTGGTTCATTTTTTGATGTAGCGAATGATGGTTGGTCGGGACTTCCCTAGAGTGCCCCTTCCACCCTAATACGTAAATAAAAAAGGAATCCAATTCCATTTTCACGTAAACATGATTTTTAATCAATAATAAATGGAAAACTGATTTGAGTGATCAACGAAAACGTGGTATTCACAAATCTTATATCAAAAGAAATATATTATAATTAATTGTAACTAGTTTTTTACCCGTCGCGTATTGCGGTGACACTGTATGCAAAATGATAACATATAGACTACAATCGACCGAACTCGTTTTCGAACTTAATTTACGTAGAAATGTATGATAACTCAAATTTATACTGTCAAATTAAAACATATAAAATTTACGTCAAAACATAGTCCACTCAAAACGTACGTAAAAGAAAATATTTTATAATTGACCCGACTCATCTTCAAATAAAAACTACGTTAAAGCATATACGAACTCGAATTTACACCGACACATCCATAAAAAACGTAACAAATGAGTATTAGGGTAACCTCAAAACTTTAGAAACGTGAGGGGGTGAGAAAGTGACATTTACAAAGTTAGAGGGTTACCTTTGACATAATAGCAAAGTTTGAGGGTAGAATGGTTTACAAGACAAAAGTATGAGTGTTAAAGAGAAGTTAGAAAGTGTGGAGGCTTTATTGTGAAGTTAGAAAGTAGAGGGTTATTTTTGTCAATTGTTAATTGAATTTTGTCAACTTAGAAAAGTAGTGGGGTTTTTTTTGACAAATAAGAGTCATGGTCACCGACCATGCTCTTTAATATATACTAGATTTTACCCGTGCCGCGCGTTGCGGCGGCAACATCACGTTTGTCACTTCGTTACACGCGTTACAATGATGACATTAACATGTGGTGCCCACGCGTGATGTGAAACGTTTTTTACTTTATCACACACACGTTACGTTAGTAACATTAACGTGGTTAGGTAAAAAGGAGTATAATGTATCGCACGTTGCAGTGTAAAGTCGTAAAAGTAATTTAATCAAAAGAATTGAAGCGTTAGAGAAGATGATGTGCCCACGTGTGACGTAACGCGATTTTGACTTTATTACACACGCTATGTTAGTGACACTAATGTGATTAGACATAGATAAAAGGAGTATAATGTCTCGCATGTTGTAGTGTAAAGCCGTTAAGTGATTTAATCAAAAGAATTAAAGTGTTAGAAAAGATGAGGTCTGAAGTTATCAAGTAGAGATAAATGAGGGGCCAAAGTTGTTAAATATAAAAAGTTACGGGTCAACGTGTCGATAATCTAAGAATCATTTTTTTTGTCAAAAGAACCTTTCAACAAATTTTAGTTTGAATATATATAGCTAGCGACACAACGCATTATGTGATGCGTTAACCATATGTAACTCAGTGTAACCTATATATGCATTTCGGTTACAGTGTATGATGAAGACATTAATGTGTGGTGTCCGTACGTGATATTACGTGTTTTTAACTTTGTTAAACACATTACGGTCGTGACCTTAATGTTATTAGATATAGATAATATAAAAAAGACTATATCTTGATCGTAAATTAAAATTTAAGTTAAATAATAACAAAGATAACATGTTTAATTGATTTGATTATTATCATTTTTTGATACTGATTGAAATGTGTAAATGAAAAAATCAAACTTCGGAGAAGTGAAGGGGGATTATTGTAATATACTTGGAAGTTAAAGGTCTTTTGTCAGAAGTACATAACAAAATGCACTTAGAAAATTAAGCAAAGGGACACCCGTCAGACTTTTGATTTAAAGCTCCATGCAGTCATGCACCAAACAGCAAATAAGATTATTGTTTTGGTCAATGACCATGTACGGCGACTTTTTGCTCAAGTCATATATGCATGGTTTTGTCGTCTTGTGTCACCCACCTTTCATTTTAATAGTTATATAATATAATTAACAAGGAAAAATAGACGCGCTCCGACGGGTTTGTTAAACGGAAAGAAAATAGACGAAAAAAAGTTGAACCTCACATGCACGTTACGGCGTGTTAACTCGCAAAATTTAAAACGAAACGTAAAACGGAAAAACTTGATTTAGATGAAAAGTATGAGGAACCAAAGTTAAAAATAAAAAAAAAGTGTTGGGTTAATTGTCTAAGATGAAAAGATTTGGATTAATAGTAAATAAAATAAAGGGGTTAAAATGCAAAAGATGAAAACATATGGGTTGAAAGTGAAAAATCATATTTTTAAAACTCTTCATGTTTGAATGTTTGAGTTACAACTCCTTAAAGCAATAAAATGTTGCTAATTTATATTATGGAAATTACATTTGTATTTTTTTTCCTGTAAAGTTGTATGCAGGTTCATTAAAAACCTATATTGACAAAAATATTAGTGATAACAAGTTACGATGTCTGATACGGTTACACGGGTAACTAACCTATTAATACACAAAATTAAACAGGATTTGTAATTGCGCTTTTTCGTGTGGAATGATATTGACTTAAAAGAAAAAAAAACATGATTTAATGTGTCGACCTGTTATAGATACAAAATCTGTTAACTTCGTGTAGGTTCGTGTGTGTTATCGTGTTCACATAAAAATTGCTAGTCTTATACATAGCTATCAGGAATCTTAAGTAGGGGTGTTAAATGAGTCATGTTCTTGGGTTGGCGGGTTCAACCCGACCCGAACCTGAAAATTTAAGACGGACCTGGACACGACCCAAACCCGATAACCATGTCATACATATGAACCCGAATATTCATGGTCGATTGGAACACGACCTATTCAACCCGATTGTATTTATTTCGCAAGTTTTTATATTAAAATTAAAATCTTACCACAAAAAACACAAATTTATATAATACAATTACATTTTAATTATAAAATCTTATTTTAATTTCTCTTTTTAAGTTATATTTATGGCATATAATTCACTCCCAATTTAATTTGTAACATAAAACATATTATAAAAAAATATAATATAATATAAATGAGTTAAACGGGTCAATCAGCCAACCCAACCAGATTGACACGAACCGACCCGTTTTAGTTAAACGGGTTCACGAGTTTCACCTGAAACTGACCCGAACCCATTTAGACTAAACCCAAACACGTGCATTTCGTGTTAGTTTGGTGTTGCGTTTTAGAGTCATGTAAAAAATTCATACCCCTAATCTTAAGGCCCAATATGAGCCATTAATAGATTATGTCATGTTATAGCTTATTCAACATAATATATCTCATTATAACACAATAAATGATTTAATATGTACATTTAAATCTTAACCACATAATTTAATTTTTATTAAGAATATTAAAGATGAAACTCGTATATTTGTTTATATACGTGTCAACCAAAACCATCTTAAAGGTGAGTGTAGTATTGAAATCGTATTCAAACTTGCAGGTCAATATGATTTAAATCCCTAATACACCGATATAACTAACACATGGATGTGATACAACTAACACGTGGATGTTGTTGAGAAAAACTTTCAATCCCTCACCCTGTTACGTTCGCATCTCCTCCTTCACCCACCAACCTTATTCGCTATAAATACAAGCTCAAAGCCTTCCTTTCTAAGTCGGTCAAAAATATTCATTTTATTATAGTGTCAAATTAAGTAGAATTTGTCGAGCATTACAACGGTGCATACACTTGCTTTATCGGACTTTGAACAAATTAAAAGCTCGTGTGTTTTTAAGAAAAAAAAGGTACATGAGTGTTTATATAATTAAATATCTGTTTGTGACGATTTTTTTAGAAAAATATTCGGATCAATTTGGTGCAGGTATGTTCATAGATTTGGTTGTTTAGCATAATTAGTCCTTTTGTATTTCAATTTTTAAGGATTTTTTAATTAAGAAGTTAATTGATAATTAAGGGCAGACAGAAGATTTGAAAACATTGGAAATTATAAAGCATATATATATATATATATATATGTATATATATGTTATTTATATATTAGCTACTCATGTTGATGTGTTCTTGAATATCTCTTTTAATTAAGAAGTTAATTGATAATTAAGGGCAGACAGAAGATTTGAAAACTTGGAAATTATAAAGCATATATATATATATATATATATATATATATATATATATATATATATATATATATATATATATTGTAACACCTCGAAAATTTCGGGTTTAATAATAAAATGACACGTGTCATGTAAGACAAAACGCGTTGAAAAACCCGGATTTAATAAAGATGTTTCGGTAGGATTAAAGTGGCGTCATGTTAAATTGTTACCTCTGAACGACCTCAAGTATAAATCCCAAGACCCGATTAAATGTTATACCCATCTTTATTACCCTCAATGCAGAGAACTCTTGATAATAATATAATTGAAAAGCATGATTTGATCCCACAAGTGAATTGAATGGTAAACCGATGTATACGGGTCTTGCTTTTGAATCCAAAACAAAACATATCATTATGGTGGGGTTTGATACTGTGCAAGACCGTTTTGAGAGGTCCATAAGTGCTGGTATAGGACCCAAGATCGAAATAATTGGTTACCTTTACGAATCTTCAACAAACAACAACAATTCTAGTCTCAGAAGGGGCTAGCGCACCGCTACATGTGTAGCGTAACGGTGCGCTACCCCGTTAAGTCAAATGGCCCATTGTTGTGGGCTAGCGCACCGCTACCAGTGTAGCGTAACGGTGCGCTAGGGGTGCCCAGCGACAGAAACCTTCTGCAGCAGGTTATTTCGCGATTGTGACCTGTTTGTTCGGTTTTTATCAGTTATAAACGACCCCATAGGCACCCTCTACATACTAGAGACATGTGTTAAACCATTGTGGAAGGATGTAGACCCTTGTGTCAATAGATTGTGGTGTGTAAACCACTATATAAAGGGCCTTCAAGTGCAACATTCATTCACACACCTCTCCTGCATAATTGGATTGATTCTGGAGCTAAGGAACTCTCCCCTCTGCTCCTAATTCGTGCATTGGACTATTGTAAGTCTTCTAGTTCTTATTTGGTTGTGTTTAGCTTAGTTAATTAGCTAAAAGTCAAACCGTCGTAATTACGGTTTGACTTCGAGATTAGTCAATAATGACTCAGTCTTATCTCGAGTTAAAAATAGTTTTAGAATGGTATTTATGTGGGAAATAAAACCCCAAAAGGGTTTCCCCTGATCACCATCCTAAGCAGGTCAAATGTCGGGTCAAACATTTACTTAAAAAGTCAACATATTGCTTAAAATGTCAATTATGCATAATTAGCTATCTAGAACATTTGTAACCTGTTTGAACATTGTTATAACTTAGAAATAAGTGTAAGAACATGTCTCAACATGTTCAACCCGACTATTTCCTGTTTAGACCCGGTTCGGAACCGAAAGTCACATAGTTTGACTTTTCGGTTGACTTTCAGTTCTGACCCGTTTGGGCATATTTTAGAAATGCCTCAGAGCTTAAATTGGATTAGGATACATGTTAGAACAACCCTCTGTGATCATACACCTTGGTTCACTAGTTATCCAATTAATATGCAAATTTCCGTTAATTGCTCATACGTTGACCGTTATGCCCTTATTACCTTAAATCATGATCTATAAAAATGTAAAAGTGTAGAAACCTTAGTTACTGATATATAAACTTGTATGCAAAGTTTGACATCAGTTTGACTTATAGATTAAGAGTTATGCTCATTGTCGCTAAATTAAAGCTTTATGTTAATAGAATGGCGTAATTAGCGTATAGCCTAGTTAAACATACTTTTTGATATCAAATCTTTTACCCACTGATGTTATATATTATTTTGGGATTTTTAAAGATTTTTAATTAATTTTAGGCTGAGCATAACTAGTAGTCGTAGGCTTAATCCGGTAATTGTCGGTTTTGCCCTTACGGGCCATAAAATGAGTTTTACTTATTTAGACGACTCCAAACCTTTTGCTACTGATCACATATGATTAATAAATTATTTTAAGCCTTCTGGAAATATAAAAATATCAGATTTAAGTATAGAACCCGGAAATGGCCTTTAATCGCCATAATTAGCGTTTTTAACGCATAGTATGTCTTAGAATCATATTGGACATACCCGGGTTGATACCTACTGATATATGAAGCAAATTATGATATTTTAACAGTAAGCAAAGGTTAATAAACTCAGACTTCGTTTTTGAGCTTTTCGGCTTATGTGAAATTACCAAAATACCCCTACGGGGCATAGTTTGGTTAAATATTATAAATTCCACATATATGCCTTAGCCTACTGTTATAACCCATAAAAATGAGTATGTTTGCTGTTTACATCAGACCTGTAACTCAGTTAAACAATTAAACTCTTTTACAAACTTTAAAATGACCAAACTACCCCTACGGGGCATAGTTTGTGTTTAAATTAGTTCGGGGCATAACGAAAGACATCTTACTGATGCCACAACATATTTGAAGCATATTAACTTAGGAAACCTGTATATGGCTCTTGCGGATACCCGTTACGCTTATTTCGCGTTCGGTGAGGTTTATGTAACAAGTTTACATAAATTAGCCGAAACGGGTCAAACCTTATCGGTTTTATCTCAAAATCCAGAATGTGAATAATAAACCCATATTAAACAAGTCTTCAAACTTGTCGGGTCTGAATCACATTCTATCCGGTCTTCGCTTAATAGTGCGTACGAACCGTATCTTTGAAACTAGCCGGTCTAAGCTTAAGCATAATTAAAGACCCGCTAGGATTCTAATAAGTTATATTTAACCTTCGTTCCAGATTAGGAGAAACAGTAAAAGCTACCTGCTATTTGATTATTGTGACTATACTTTGCATCAATGTCACACCCCAAATTTCCACGTGTTACCGGGGGGCCCGGTAGGGGAGTAACGTGACGTGGTTGGCAACATCATAGTCAAACAACACAATATATAAATGCACAGCGGAATCAAAAGGATAAATATATTACAATCCGTAATAGTGTAACATCAAAGTATTACAACGGAAGTAAAGGATCCACAGGCGGATCGCAAATAAAATAACATGGTTCAACAGACTTTAGGCATCTAAGCTTGCGAGACTCTTTATTGATGCTAGGAGTAGCCAGCCAATTCCAATTAGTACCTGCACTTAGCCTTTTTTTGGAAAATACGTCAGTTTACACTGGTAAATACAATCAACTGACTCATTTTGAAAAAGGGTTTAAGAAAATGATTGTTTTGAATGCACATGGCACAAATAATATTTTATAACTTGGGATAATTATTTAAATATATAATACTTGTATGGATTTACATGTTCCTTATGCGTTCAGTAGCCCGGATCGAGCCGGGTTAAAGATTAATCGACACACCACTATATTTATGAGACACCAACGGCGTACGCCTACGCCGGGTGCTGAGGTCGTGGCCATTCGTAGAATGATGCCAGGGATATCCGGGACAACGGTCATTAACCCCCCAAAGGCTTTAAGCAAACAAAACAATGTTAAACGAGGCATCTCAATACTTTCATTATCATATATTCAATCAAAGATTCAACGCCCCGACCAAGCGGTATTTTATATACCGTACCCCAAGCCCGTATAGGGAAAATAAGTTAAAAGTATTTACCTGAGCTTAAATATAAATTCAATCCCAGCCGTATCAAATCAGCAAGTACAGATAGCTTTTACTGAGCTCCTAAATCTGGAACGAAGGTTTTTAATAACCTATCAGAATCCTAACGGGTCTTTAATTAAGCCTTGACTTAGACCGGTTAGTTTTCAAGAGGGAGATACGGTTCGTACGCACGATTAAGCGAAGACCGGATAGAATGTGATTTAGACCCGACAAGTTTGAAGACTTGTTTAATATGGGTATATGATACACATTCTGGATTTTGAGATAAAACCGTTATGGTTTGACCCGTTTTGGCTAATTTATGTAAACTGGTTACATAAACCGAACCGAACGCGCATGAAGTGTAACGGGTATCCGTAAGAGTCCTAAACAGGTTTCCTAAGTTAACACACCTTAAATAAGTTGTGATATCAGTAGGATATCACCCATGATGCCCAAAACGAGTTTAATCTCTTTATAAGCCCCGCAGGGGCATTTTGGTCATTTTAAAGATTATAAAAGGGTTTGTTAAGTTTCTGTGAACCGGGTCTGAATACATCAGTAAAATAGTTTATTTTAATAGGTTATAACATTTGGTTATAAGTCTTATATGTCAAAATAGTTTTAAACCCAAACTATGCATATAATACGCGTATAAAGCCGTTTTAAGCGACGTACGGTTTAAAATACGATTCTGAGTTTCCTGATCAATTAAACAGGTTCAAAACACTCTATTTAATATTTAAAATCAGTAGCAATTGGATTGGCGTCAAAAGGATTTGTAAAACTCATTTTATGGCCGAAAAGGGTATATTCGGTATTAACCGAATTAAGGCGCTAATCCAAGCTTATGATCAGTTTAAAAATAATTAAAAATCTTCAAAAATCCCAAAATATTATATTACATCAGTGGGTAAAAGGTTTGGTGTCAAAAATGGGGTTTAGATAGGTTTTATGCTAATGACGCCGTTTAATTAATAAAAGCGTTCTTAATTACGTCATTAAGCATAACTCCTATTCTAGACCTCCGATTAACGTGAAATTTTCGGGACAAGTCTAAAAATTAGTGACTAAGATTATGGCACTTTCATATTTCCAAAAATCTCGTTTTATGGTCATAAGGGCATTACGGTCCAAATTTAGGCGATTAACGGAAACATCGGACGATTAGGGATTCGAGTGGTATAAACGCAGAGGCTTATACACACATGTAACTAGGTCCTAATGGAACTTTAAGGCATGTCTAAACCTATAAGAATCGGGTCAGAACTGAGGTCAAAGCAAAAGTCAAACTTTTGCGTATCTCGGTTCCGAATCGGTTCTAAACATAAAGTTGTCGAATCAAGCAAGCGTATACAAGTTTTTATACTTATTTTCAGTTGGTAAGAATGATAAAATAGGCTATACGCCATTTACATCGCTAATCATGCATTAAACCAAACATAATAATTCTGTTGACTTTTTCGGAATAGGTTTGACTCGATAAACGACCTAGTCAGGATTCGAATTAGTGAGTGCCCTTTTTGGAGTTTATCAACCATATAAATACCAACTTATAACAACCTTTGATTCGACTAAACTCTAGACCGATTATTTATTATCGAAAAGTCAAACCGTAGTTACGACGGTTTGATTTCTAGGCCATAAACTAAGTATGAATGAACTAGAGAAGATCAAGGGTACTTACACAAGTCTTATGGATGATATGGAATGTTTGTGGCTTGCTTGAATGATCCAGAAATGCTCAGAGGTGAATGCAAGATGAATGATCAACTTTGCAAGGAATGTGGGTCTTCTTATGGTGTTCAAACATGCATGGATGATTGACAACTAAGTCTAGGAGGAAATAATAACATCCACAAGCATCCTACACACTATAAACCACCTTAGGGCAGTCCAAGGTATCAAGAAAATCGATCAAAGTCGGTTAAGAAACATGCAGGACACCTGCCCATGCATTCTGTCCAGATAAGGCAGTCGCGTAGCGCGACTGCCAAACCCTTTAAGCCTCGCGCTACGCGAGGGTGTGGGTGACCTGATCAACAAGTTTCATTAATTGCAATTTCAGTCCCTGATCCTTCTAAACATCGCTTTCACTTGGTTTCTTGCATAAAGGGGCTTTAATATTGACATATAGGGGCTTTAAGACTTATACCATCTTTGTGAAGTCCTCGGGTAACTTTGTGATCACCCGAAAAGCCCTAATTTTCAGTGTTGACGATTCTAACCCTCACACACGGATTTTATCATAACTTTCTCATACGGTAACGAAACTTGGTGAAATTTTTGTGGTACATTCTTGTGAGCATATTTAATTGTTACAAGGCTTAGGGTTTGCTTAAAAGGTCACTCAGAGGTACATCTAACATGTTGACACATTTAACCCCTGTAGTTTGCAATCTCTCACTTTCTTTCACAATTCGCTTCGTATGATCCATGATCCATTCGTTTAAGGTTATAAACATCATGTAGGGTTATTGTAAAGTATATTTATTCATTGTTGACACTTTGAACCCTCAAATTCACATAGTCTCTATGTTTGTCAATTTTAGTCCTTCAAGAACATTCTTTCACACGTTCAACGGTTATGACACGTGTCAAGACATTATAGGACGTAAATTTTCGGGGTGTTACATCCTCACCCCCTTAAAAGAAATCTCGACCCCGAGATTTACTGAAATAGATGAGGGTACTTTTCTTTCATCGTGGGCTCAACCTCCCACGTATACTCGGGACCTCTACGGGCATCCCATTTGAACTTTACAATTGGTACTTGCTTCCTTCGAAGCTTCTTAACCTGTCGATCCTCAATCGATATAGGATGTTTATCACATCGTAATTCCGCATACCAATTTGTGATAGTGCTCCTTGACTTATTGGCGGAACACCTCCTTCAGTCACTAGTGTGCAATGTATTTTGAGCTCCGCCAAACCACTTAAATAGGTTTTAGCTTACAAGCTACTTGATCTTGATACATTTGATTTCCTTCAAATGATTTCCATATATCCAGAGCTTAACTAGCTTGATAATTTAACAATTTTGGTACACCCTTCTTGGTGATATCTTTTGTTAAACCACTTTCCTTAATCAAAAACTTAGGAAGTTTGCTATTTTCATAACTCCTCGATTTCTTGCCATATACTGACAACCTACAATCGATTATGGATTTGTATAATCTTATTTATTGTCCCCTAGGCAACTTTCAGATCTTGATAATTGGATTTACCAATTCTCTATCTAACACTAGGTGTTTAACATTCCATCTATACTAGGTCTCCAAAGGAGTAGCCTCAATACTTACTTATTAATTATTATAGAAAAGCTTATTTTAAGGTGAGATGGTTATTCGAACCACTGCTTAACTAATTTTAAGGAATAGTTAATCCTTGTCGCTAGTCGAACAATTCGACTACCCTGGCAGCTGATGGCAAATTCTTAATCGTTGCCTAATTAGGGTTGCGGTGATAATGCATAAGCAAAATGAACCGTCTTTCATATCTAACTATACCGAACTCACAGGATATTTGAGTTAGGCTATATCTATTTATATCTTAAAACTTATTTGACCAGGGTTTTCAATTCTGCCAAAAATGGTACTAGCTGTCATGGAGATCTCTTAAAAATGCAGCCCTAAATGGGATATAACCCTTAACTCTACCTGCCTCTCTGGGGTAAACAGGGTAATCTTAGAAGAAGATAAACAAGATATAAGGAGGTTACAGAGATTTTCCAAATCTCAGGCTCTAGTTCATCCACCATTGTTTGTGTCAATTAAATGACACATTTATGTTATGAGTCCACGAGTTCTTTAGTTGGGAACATTTACTTGGACAATTTCATTCTGGATATCTCCTTTGAATACTACTAGTCGACATTAGTATAATATGACCATTGGGATATCTCAGGGGTTCCATGTATTAAACCTTCATACTGATCAGGCATGGAAGTAATCTATGGGACACACTAGGATACGCCAATCCTCATATGACACTTTTATCAAACATAGTTTGGCATTCGCAGGCGATAAAAACAATGAGAAAATAATTAAAATAACATATGTTGCCGTACTCTATGCGAAGAAAGAGTGGTCTAATATTTTCGGAAGGATTCCTTGCCGATAGTATAAGAATTGGTTACTATGGTTTCCTTGGTATGTTATACCTTGTCGATGATAAAAATTCGCTAAGTTTATGGTTCACGAAGATTTATTATTGCCTGTATAAAAAAAACAGGACACTTAACGGAAATTATTATTTATAATTGATAAGGAAGTTTATTGTACAAGTGCTTATATCTAATTAGAATGGAAATTTTCACAAACTAGGCACCTAGCTCAGTTGGCTAGGCGCGCGAAAGGGTGCGGCCGGCCTAGACCCAGGTTCGATTCCGGGGACGGCCAGTTCCACCATTTTTTTTATGTTTAATATTAATTACTCGTACGAATACGTGTAATTATGAGAGTGGTCTCATACGGAGTCTTGATAATTAATTGCTTCTTAACACTCACAATATGGGCTTGATTTTTAAGGCAACCAAACCTTTCCTATTATAATATAAAGTCCTCTTATTAACGCAACAAGGACAGCGGAGAAGAGTAATTCCTAATGGATATTAAATATCCATTTAATATTGCTGCAGTAGTCTCTGAGGTATTATCGACCAAAATTTTTACTTCATACTTAACGCTTAGAGTTTTAGCAGGCAGATTTAAAGATTTACAATATCTATTGTCTACAAGAGACCTATCTGAACCTGTATAAAAATACTCTAGCTTATACATCATTTACAAGAAAGGTACCTGTGCTAACGTTGTCATCCTGGACGGCTTCCCTTGCATCCATTCTGAAGACCCTCGCATTGGTCTTCTTGCCTTCCTCAGGCTTTTTAGCGTACTTAGGGCAGTTGGTCTTAATGTGACCCTTATCATGGCAGTTGCAGCATGTTGCATCCTTTATCTTCTTGCACTCTATCGTCTTGTGGTCTTTAGACTTGCATAATCCACATGCAGGTGATCCTGATTGAGACTGGGTCTCAAGCCTGCATTTTCCAAAGTGGCGTTTTTGGCAAGTCGAGCACCTTGGCTTTCCCTCTGTTCGCTGATTACCCTTGTTAGATCCAGACTTAATTGCTTTTCCCTTGGCAGCCGTAGGGCAATTAGTACTGATATGGCCCTTTTTGCCACAGCCATGACAGGTCGCATCTTCCAATTTCTTGCAATCCAAGGCCTTGTGACCCTTGGTTTTGCAAATTCCACATAAATTAGTACGTGGGTCGATTGTGCATTTTCCAACATGTTGCTTCCTGCAGATCTTACATCTGGGTTTTTCACCTGACTGTTGGTTGTTTTTCAATCCCTTGCATTCATGGGTCTTGTGATTCCTCTCTTTACAGATACCACATCCCCTGATCTGTTCATATATACATTTACTGAAGTGTCTCTTCTTCCCGCAAATCTTACATTCGGGTTTAGCCTCCTTTGGCTTGGACTGGTTATAGTTTAAACCGGTCTTACCCTTTTTACAAATTTGCATTGGGGTATTATTGCCCTTTCGCTTGTGATCCTTAAGTACACGATCTACAACGTTATTTATGGCTGTATTTAACACAACCTTTAACTCGGTGCTCGTTATGTTCAGTCTTACATCATCATTCTGATCAACTGGGCGATTGTGAGCTTCAGAGGAGTCAGCCATGGTGAAGCTTTGAGGCTACAACCCAAGAAGTAATAATTTGCTTTAAGTATATGGCGAATTGTCGAATTTAATGACTAATTAGCCATGGTGTAAATAAACCATATAGGCCAATAGATAGTACTTAAGTTAATTGATTATGTTCTGCCTAGGTTTTTTAAGTAAACCATCCTTGGCTTGTAAACAGAATATAATCCTTCATATTTATTAGACAGGGGACATAAATCACGACTGTCAATGTCGTATTGACATTTTATATAGCACAAGAGCTTGTTCCCAAGGACTCTTGATGGCACAGGGGCCTTGTCATTAGGGAAAAGTCTAAAACATAATCGATGATTCCTTTGGATCGGAAAATTCCATAGTTCATTGTCTTGACAAGACTTTATGAAATAATAACTATCTTTTCATATATACACCTTTTCCCATAGGTACACATCCCAAATGGATGTTTTGATGCGTACATCATGCTCGATGTTTACCAGTCATGATTCCTATTGATCACTTACACTAGCTAAGAGATATGGAAAAATCTTAATATAGGGATGACTAGTGTGATTTTATCATATCACTGTTGTCGGGAGTGTCAACACATTTTAAAGTGTTAACAATGATCTGAATCTCTTTTTAACCAGGTTTACCATCTTAGCAAGGTCTACAATAACATTCAAGCTAGGTCAAACCTTTTAAGATTCTCTTTTAATATTTAAACTGACAGGAAGAGAATGATATTTATCTTATTCAGGATGCTCACTTATTAATCCTAAATTATAAGTTAGTAATAGTACAAAAGGCTTAGTCAAGTAGACGAGTTTAATTTATAAGCCATGATTTCAGAGAATCAAAGCATTTAGGTTTGAACATAGTTCATTATCTTTCCTGGACAGAGAGTCAAAGACTACTACTGTCGTTGTCATATTGACGATACAATATGGCCCGTAGGCGGATCAAGTGACATTACAAAACGATGTTTTTAGAAATTAATAATCATCACACTGGTGATAGTAGTCATGATAATATTGATCATATTGACTATGAGGCTTGGGCATAGCCCACTGCCTTAGACAAGAACCCTAAGATTTACTACTGTCATTGTCGTAGTGACAATATTATAAAGTATAGCCAGTAGGCACTTCATCACTAAGGATGTCGATAATATGATCATCATATTGATGATATTAGTCATGATCACATTGATCATATAGACTAATAGGCTTGAGCATAGCTCACCACCATAGACAAGGAATCATAAAGATCACAATGTCAGAGACATATTAGTCATGATCACATTGATCATTTAGGCTAATAGGCTTGAGCAGAGCTCACCACCATAGACAAGGAATCATAAAGATCACAATGTCAGTGTCTCAGATGGACAATACGTTATAGCCCGTAGGCACTTCCCTTCTAAGGGATGGTTATAATATGATCATCTTATAGGATAATATAAGCTATGATTTCTAGATCAATAGACTAGATAAGAATATTGAAAAAATCCAATATATGAAAATAAAAGTACAGAGTTGCCCTAAGCGGGACTTGAAAGGAATAATGTTGTCCTTGTAGGGACTGAAAGGTAATTATGTCCTTATAAGGACTAATAAGGAAACGATCTTCAGTAAAAGGAGTTTCTTCTTCGTTTTATTTCTGAACGCTTTCTCCTTGTATGCTCGTTTCATTCTAGCCGCGATACGAAGCTCAGCATCTCAGGGCTCCGGGTGTGGAGAACTCCTATTACGGCTTCTTCGCTTGGCGACGTATCAAATAAAAATTTGGAAGCAAAAATTTATAGATTAGGATTGAGAACATTCCTAAGTTAAGTCTAGACTCAGAAGGTCAAGGAATGTGCTAATGTGTCATTGAGATTAAACACAAAAAGTAGTGTTTAATTCACTCAATGTTGGCTCTGATACCAACCTGTCACACCCCAAATTTCCACGTGTTACCGGGGGGCCCGGTAGGGGAGTAACGTGATGTGGTTGGCAACATCATAGTCAAACAACACAATATATAAATGCACAGCGGAAGCAAAAGGATAAATATATTACAATCCGTAATAGTGTAACATCAAAGTATTACAACGGAAGTAAAGGATCCACAGGCGGATCGCAAATAAAATAACATGGTTCAACAGACTTTAGGCATCTAAGCTTGCGAGACTCTTTATTGATGCTAGGAGTAGCCAGCCAATTCCAATTAGTACCTGCACTTAGCCTTTTTTTGGAAAATACGTCAGTTTACACTGGTAAATACAATCAACTGACTCATTTTGAAAAGGGTTTAAGAAAATGATTGTTTTGAATGCACATGGCACAAATAATATTTTATAACTTGGGATAATTATTTAAATATATAATACTTGTATGGATTTACATGTTCCTTATGCGTTCAGTAGCCCGGATCGAGCCGGGTTAAAGATTAATCGACACACCACTATATTTATGAGACACCAACGGCGTACGCCTACGCCGGGTGCTGAGGTCGTGGCCATTCGTAGAATGATGCCAGGGATATCCGGGACAACGGTCATTAACCCCCCAAAGGCTTTAAGCAAACAAAACAATGTTAAACGAGGCATCTCAATACTTTCATTATCATATATTCAATCAAAGATTCAACGCCCCGACCAAGCGGTATTTTATATACCGTACCCCAAGCCCGTATAGGGAAAATAAGTTAAAAGTATTTACCTGAGCTTAAATATAAATTCAATCCCAGCCGTATCAAATCAGCAAGTACAGATAGCTTTTACTGAGCTCCTAAATCTGGAACGAAGGTTTTTAATAACATATCAGAATCCTAACGGGTCTTTAATTAAGCCTTGACTTAGACCGGTTAGTTTTCAAGAGGGAGATACGGTTCGTACGCACGATTAAGCGAAGACCGGATAGAATGTGATTTAGACCCGACAAGTTTAAAGACTTGTTTAATATGGGTATATGATACACATTCTGGATTTTGAGATAAAACCGTTAAGGTTTGACCCGTTTTGGCTAATTTATGTAAACTGGTTACATAAACCGAACCGAACGCGCATGAAGTGTAACGGGTATCCGTAAGAGTCCTAAACAGGTTTCCTAAGTTAACACACCTTAAATAAGTTGTGATATCAGTAGGATATCACCCATGATGCCCAAAACGAGTTTAATCTCTTTATAAGCCCCGCAGGGGCATTTTGGTCATTTTAAAGATTATAAAAGGGTTTGTTAAGTTTCTGTGAACCGGGTCTGAATACATCAGTAAAATAGTTTATTTTAATAGGTTATAACATTTGGTTATAAGTCTTATATGTCAAAATAGTTTTAAACCCAAACTATGCATATAATACGCGTATAAAGCCGTTTTAAGCGACGTACGGTTTAAAATACGATTCTGAGTTTCCTGATCAATTAAACAGGTTCAAAACACTCTATTTAATATTTAAAATCAGTAGCAATTGGATTGGCGTCAAAAGGATTTGTAAAACTCATTTTATGGCCGAAAAGGGTATATTCGGTATTAACCGAATTAAGGCGCTAATCCAAGCTTATGATCAGTTTAAAAATAATTAAAAATCTTCAAAAATCCCAAAATATTATATTACATCAGTGGGTAAAAGGTTTGGTGTCAAAAATGGGGTTTAGATAGGTTTTATGCTAATGACGCCGTTTAATTAATAAAAGCGTTCTTAATTACGTCATTAAGCATAACTCCTATTCTAGACCTCCGATTAACGTGAAATTTTCGGGACAAGTCTAAAAATTAGTGACTAAGATTATGGCACTTTCATATTTCCAAAAATCTCGTTTTATGGTCATAAGGGCATTACGGTCCAAATTTAGGCGATTAACGGAAACATCGGACGATTAGGGATTCGAGTGGTATAAACGCAGAGGCTTATACACACATGTAACTAGGTCCTAATGGAACTTTAAGGCATGTCTAAACCTATAAGAATCGGGTCAGAACTGAGGTCAAAGCAAAAGTCAAACTTTTGCGTATCTCGGTTCCGAATCGGTTCTAAACATAAAGTTGTCGAATCAAGCAAGCGTATACAAGTTTTTATACTTATTTTCAGTTGGTAAGAATGATAAAATAGGCTATACGCCATTTACATCGCTAATCATGCATTAAACCAAACATAATAATTCTGTTGACTTTTTCGGAATAGGTTTGACTCGATAAACGACCTAGTCAGGATTCGAATTAGTGAGTGCCCTTTTTGGAGTTTATCAACCATATAAATACCAACTTATAACAACCTTTGATTCGACTAAACTCTAGACCGATTATTTATTATCGAAAAGTCAAACCGTAGTTACGACGGTTTGATTTCTAGGCCATAAACTAAGTATGAATGAACTAGAGAAGATCAAGGGTACTTACACAAGTCTTATGGATGATATGGAATGTTTGTGGCTTGCTTGAATGATCCAGAAATGCTCAGAGGTGAATGCAAGATGAATGATCAACTTTGCAAGGAATGTGGGTCTTCTTATGGTGTTCAAACATGCATGGATGATTGACAACTAAGTCTAGGAGGAAATAATAACATCCACAAGCATCCTACACACTATAAACCACCTTAGGGCAGTCCAAGGTATCAAGAAAATCGATCAAAGTCGGTTAAGAAACATGCAGGACACCTGCCCATGCATTCTGTCCAGATAAGGCAGTCGCGTAGCGCGACTGCCAAACCCTTTAAGCCTCGCGCTACGCGAGGGTGTGGGTGACCTGATCAACAAGTTTCATTAATTGCAATTTCAGTCCCTGATCCTTCTAAACATCGCTTTCACTTGGTTTCTTGCATAAAGGGGCTTTAATATTGACATATAGGGGCTTTAAGACTTATACCATCTTTGTGAAGTCCTCGGGTAACTTTGTGATCACCCGAAAAGCCCTAATTTTCAGTGTTGACGATTCTAACCCTCACACACGGATTTTATCATAACTTTCTCATACGGTAACGAAACTTGGTGAAATTTTTGTGGTACATTCTTGTGAGCATA
Source organism: Helianthus tuberosus (assembly GCA_030545235.1). NCBI lineage: Eukaryota > Viridiplantae > Streptophyta > Magnoliopsida > Asterales > Asteraceae > Helianthus > Helianthus tuberosus. Next base: position 79,532,746 of record CM060364.1, on the reverse strand, counting down.
TTTAATTGTTACAAGGCTTAGGGTTTGCTTAAAAGGTCACTCAGAGGTACATCTAACATGTTGACACATTTAACCCCTGTAGTTTGCAATCTCTCACTTTCTTTCACAATTCGCTTCGTATGATCCATGATCCATTCGTTTAAGGTTATAAACATCATGTAGGGTTATTGTAAAGTATATTTATTCATTGTTGACACTTTGAACCCTCAAATTCACATAGTCTCTATGTTTGTCAATTTTAGTCCTTCAAGAACATTCTTTCACACGTTCAACGGTTATGACACGTGTCAAGACATTATAGGACGTAAATTTTCGGGGTGTTACATCCTCACCCCCTTAAAAGAAATCTCGACCCCGAGATTTACTGAAATAGATGAGGGTACTTTTCTTTCATCGTGGGCTCAACCTCCCACGTATACCCGGGACCTCTACGGGCATCCCATTTGAACTTTACAATTGGTACTTGCTTCCTTCGAAGCTTCTTAACCTGTCGATCCTCAATCGATATAGGATGTTTATCACATCGTAATTCCGCATACCAATTTGTGATAGTGCTCCTTGACTTATTGGCGGAACACCTCCTTCAGTCACTAGTGTGCAATGTATTTTGAGCTCCGCCAAACCACTTAAATAGGTTTTAGCTTACAAGCTACTTGATCTTGATACATTTGATTTCCTTCAAATGATTTCCATATATCCAGAGCTTAACTAGCTTGATAATTTAACAATTTTGGTACACCCTTCTTGGTGATATCTTTTGTTAAACCACTTTCCTTTGCATCAAGGTAAATACTTTTAACTTATTTTCCCTATACGGGCTTGGGTTACGGTACATAGCGTACCGCTTGATCGAGCATCAAATCTCCACGCTTAGTGGGTAGTTGAATAATTTGATCGGCTCGTTTTAAACAGATGTGTTTACTTTACAGCCTTTGGGGGGTTAATGACCATGTCCCGGATATCCTCGGCATTATCTTACGAGATAGCCACGACCTGAGCACGGGGTGTAGGCGTACACCTGTCGGTGTATAACTCATTATTGTGGTGTGTCTATTGATCTTTAACCCGGATACGTTCCGGGCTACTGAACGCATAAGTAACATGTAATTCGTTCACAAGATTATAATATTAAATAATTCTCCCAAGTTAATAAAAATGTTTATGCCATGTGCATCCAAACCAATTTTCAATCATTTTATAAAATGAGTCAGTTGAATGTATTTACCAGTGTAAACTGACGTATTTTCCCAAAAGATTAAATGCAGGTACTAGGCGAAATAGGCTGGGATTCTCCTAAGCATCATTAGAAGTCTCGCAAGCTTAAGATGTCGAAGTCTGTTGAACCATAAACAATGTTTTTAATTCGATCCTACTGTGGATAAACACCGGATAATTGTGACTTTGTTTACAATAAATAAATTCGGTTGTATCTTATTTTAAATTTGCTTCCGCTGTGCATTATTATATTGTGTTGTTTGACTATTACGTTGCCAACCACGTCACGATACTCCCCCACCGGGCCCACCGGTGACACGTGGAAATCGGGGTGTGACAGGTTGGTATCAGAGCCAACACTGAGTGAATTAAACACTAGCCTTTTGTGTTTAATCTCAGTTACACAATTGCACATATCTAAACTTTTGAGTCTAGACTTATAACATAGGACAAATTCCACTTTATTTGGTTTTTCGTTGGTCCTTTAAAATTTTATATTGTTGCTATCTCATGCTTTATTGACAGGAATAACAAAATGCCTCCGAGATTCTTGCGCACGCGAGGACGCGGAAAGGGGCCGGTAGCCGCCCCCAACGACCATGAAGCAGGGCCGTCTAATACACGAGCTCCAACTGCGGCAGAAAGCGAGAATCCAAGACGGAACAGGAGAAACCTGTTCGAACCAGCAAGGAGATCTGTTTCGCATAGTTCTACCCCTCCGGTCCGAAATTCATATGGACCTCAATCGGAAGACGAGCCTAATGACCCTCTGCCCTCATACATACCACTTCAGAGGTCTTTGTCCCATCATTCCTATGGGGACCCCACACCTATCTTTAGAGGCCAGTTTAATCCGGCCGATTACCTACAGGAACCCGTGGGTTTCAACCCACTGGGTCCAGAGGACCACTTCTCAGGAGATCACGCAGACGATATGGACGAGGATACGAACCCCGTCATGCCTGCGAGTGGCACTCCGAACCACCCGATAGAGATATCGGACGGATCTTCGTTTCACGGATCACCCTATGGTGGTCCAGACAGCTTCCAAGCCTTCTTTAATCAGCACCCATGGTATTATACACCATCACACCACTCGTCGTCTCATGGGCAGCATCAGCAGCAGCATTCTCAACAACACCAGGAGCCACAGCCACAGCCGCATCATCAAGATTCATCAGAGGATCATCGGTTTGTGGCAGTTACGCCACCACCTCCACCGCCACCAGTTCAACCGCCACCTCCTCAACCGCCAAGGTGTAGAAGAACCGGTGCCCGCATGTCGGTGAGACCAGGGGGCTTCACTTTCGACTCCCCACGACAGTCTAGTGCTAGTCACTACCCCCCCCCCCCCCCGCACTATGAGGACCCACAAATGGGTGGGCCTTCGCAGCCGGCTTTTCAACAGCCACCGCACATGGGTTTTGATAACCCAATCCCAGCATACACGGGTCCAAGTAATTACAACCCGTTTGAACCACCAGCTTACCACAACTACGGATACGCTGAGGCAGATCCTTATATGGAAGCAGCAAATTATAACGCCCTCAATGCCCAAGGACCCTACGGAGATCCATGGGGGGTAAGCTACCCGAATCAGGGGTACCCAATACCTCCCAGGCCTATCATTAGAACGCAGTCTCAGCCGCCACGATTTTCTCCCCCAGAACGGGAGGAAATTCTACATAGGTTGCAGCAAGTTGAACGGGAAGCTCACGAGGATCGTAGGGAAAGGCAGACATTCTTCCAAGGACTGATGGGTCTGATCAAGGGGAAGAACAAGAAGGATCGTTGAATTCTTCCATCGCTGATGTATAAGCCCCTACGTGGGCATATCTTGTTGTTAAGCCCCTACGTGGGTATGTGTGTTTGTTGTGTGTATTAACCCCTACGTGGGTCTATCTTTCCATAAACCCCTACGAGGGTATGTTGTATGTTTAGTCCCTGCGTGGACTTATGTTTGATAGTCCCTGCGAGGACTTGTGTCTTTCTGTAAGACCCCTACGTGGGCATGTCTTCTGTAAGACCCCTGCGTGGGCATGTTTGTATGTTTTAGCTCCTACGTGGGCAAAATTACCTGTGTGAAAGACCCGTTTAGGGAAATATGTAATATTGTGATAAATTAATGGAGTGTTGTTTTTATAAATTTCATGTTTGCCATTTTGTGCATAAATATATATATAAATGAAATAAATAAATTAAAATCATTCCTTTTGAAATGATCTGCCTATTAAATTATTTAATTAAGAATCTTAAAGTGTGAAACCTAGCCTCGTGTCAAATATAAGACCGGGCCAAAATGGTAAGACCTGTTTAAAAGATTCAAATCCCTGTTAACATCTTAAAACATGTTAACACTCCTGGCAGAAGTGATTCGTTAAAAATCACATGTCATTCTTATATGAATAAGGATTCTTTAGAAGATTCCTAATCCAGTTTAATGATCTCTGAATCCTGGATTTACATCATCAATTAAGATGATCATATTTAACCATACGTGGTAATATAGCGCCTACGGGCCATACTCATTTCTATATGAGCCAAAAGACAGTGGTAGCTATGACTCCCTGTCTAATAAAAGTAATGAACTAGGTTCAAACCTTAAAAGTCTTGATTCTCTGAAATCATAGCTTATAATTTAAATTGTCCATGTGACCAAGCCTTATGTGCTAATATATATTGTTATTGTTTATGTTTAGGATAAATTTTAATTGAAATCCTAAATTAATACGATTAATAAGTTAACCAAATATGGTCTCTGTTTACCATGGTTAACGAGTTACCCTAAGGGGTAATTCCATAATAAACTCCCAAATAAATTATTGTCCTTGTTTTCTGCAACAGTTCAATACAAATGGCTAACTCTAATGAAGTAAATAGCCATCCTGTGGAGCCGAATGAGAACGCCCAGATTACGTTAACGGGTGCTGAACTAAAAGCAATCATAGACGGCGCTATCACTCAAGCTTTGGATAGACAGTATGAAGAATACAGTAGTACCCGAAGTAGGACCCACTCTGTATCACATTCAAAGCCAAGGACACAATCAGAGGCTCATAACAAGCCTCCTCCCAAAAAGGATGGACCAAAGAAAAACGGTGATGATCGCCAGTCCACCAACCACCAAAGTAATCCATCTCAGCAGTTGGTACTGCATCAGGGACACCGTAACAAGGGTTGCACATATAAGTACTTTGTGTCTTGTAAACCCAGGGATTTTACGGGGGAGAAAGGAGCCGTAGACTGCATGACGTGGCTGGATGAAATGGACACGGTCGTGGACATCAGCGGATGCGCTGAAGGTGATGTGGTTAAATTTGTCTCACAGTCCTTCAAAGGTGAGGCGTTAGCTTGGTGGAGATCTCTGATGGAGGCCTCCGGAAAGATCCCGTTGTATAGTATGTCGTGGGATCAATTCATCGCCTTGATCAAGGAAAATTTCTGCCCTCAACATGAGGTGGAAAAGATAGAATATGACTTTCTATCACTGGTAATGAAGAACCTCGATTGTCAAGCTTATCTGACGAGCTTCAATACACTATCCCGGTTGGTACCTTATCTGGTAACCCCGGAGCCTAAAAGGATCGCTCGTTTTATTGGTGGATTAGAGCCCGAGATCAAGGCCAGTGTTAAAGCTTCTCGGCCAGTTACCTTCAGGTCTGTAACTGACTTTTCTTTATCCCTCACACTGGATGCGGTCCGGCAGAGATCGCTGAGGAATAAGGATGCTGAGAAGAGGAAGCGAGAAGATGATGGTTCGCGTAGGTCGAAAAGAAGCACCGTGGGAGCGGTGATCACAAGAAGGGATCGGAATCGAGGAAAGATGGGCATCGTTCTGGAGAGAAGCCCACATGCAAAACTTGCAAGAAACAGCACTTTGGAAACTGCAGACTCGAATCAAACTCGAATAACGAGTCAAGGTCTTTTGCTTGTGGTTTGTGTAAGTCCAAGGAACACAAAACCTTGGATTGCAAGAAGATGAAAGATGCGACGTGCTACCGTTGCAATGAGAAGGGCCACATAAAGACTAACTGCCCCAAGAACAACAAGAAGCCTGAAGAGGCTAAGAAGACTAATGCCAGAGTCTTCAGGATGGATGCGAAGGAGGCTGTGCAGGATGATAACGTCATAACAGGTACTTTCCTTGTAAATGATGTTTTTGCAAGAGTACTTTTTGATTCAGGCGCAGATAAGTCCTTCGTAGATCATAAATTTTGTAAATTGTTAAATTTACCTGTCAAAACCCTAAAAGTAAACTATGAGGTAGAGTTAGCAGATGGTACCATAGAAACCGTCTCTAATGTGTTAGATGGATGTGTTATATCCATTAAGAACCATTCTTTTCCTCTGTCCCTACTTCCGTTTAAATTAGCTGGTTTTGACATAGTTCTGGGTATGGACTGGTTATCTCATAACCAGGCCCAAATCGTCTGTAACCAGAAACAGGTGGTAATAAAGACTCCGTCTGGTGAATCACTTACCATTCGGGGAGATACCCAGTATGGACTGCCTGAGCACGTGACTATGCTCAAGGCTTCAAAGTGTTTGAAGAAGGGGTGTGTCATCTACATGGCACAGGTGATTATTGATGAGCCTAAACCCAAGTTAGAAGACATCCCGGTCATCTCGGAGTACCCAGAAGTGTTTCCTGAAGATCTACCTGGTTTACCACCAGATAGACAAGTGGAGTTCAGGATCGATATCATCCCCGGAGCTGCACCAGTTGCTAGAGCTCCATATAGATTGGCACCCACAGAAATGAAGGAGTTGCGGACGCAGCTAGATGAATTACTGGCTAAAGGTTTCATTCAACCTAGTTCATCTCCTTGGGGAGCGCCAATCCTGTTTGTCAAGAAGAAGGATGGGTCGATGCGTCTGTGCATCGACTATCGCGAGCTTAATAAAGTAACGATCAAGAACAGATATCCATTGCCCAGGATCGACGATTTGTTCGATCAGCTTCAAGGGGCAAGTTACTTCTCAAAGATTGATCTGAGGTCAGGCTACCATCAGTTGAAGGTTAAAGATGAAGACGTTCACAAGACTGCATTTAGGACTCGATACGGTCACTACGAGTTCCTAGTGATGCCTTTTGGGCTCACTAATGCACCAGCCGCGTTCATGGATCTCATGAATCGCGTCTGCAAACCGTACTTAGATAAATTTGTTATCATCTTCATTGATGACATCCTTATTTATTCTAAGAACCAAGCTGACCATGAGAAGCACCTTCGATGTATTCTCAAACTTCTACGTCAGGAGAAGCTCTACGCCAAATTCTCCAAGTGTGAATTTTGGCTTAGGGAAGTCCAATTTCTTGGACATGTGGTCAGTGAGCGTGGTATCCAGGTGGATCCCGCTAAGGTTGAAGCAGTAATGAACTGGCAAGAGCCAAAGACGCCAACAGAAATTCGTAGCTTCCTGGGATTGGCAGGATATTACCGGCGTTTTATTGAAAAATTTTCAAGGATTGCTGCACCCCTAACCTCCTTAACTAAGAAGAAGGTTAAGTTTGTTTGGGGCCCTAAGCAGCAAGAGTCCTTTGATATTCTAAAGCAAAAGCTGAGCAACGCCCCAGTACTGACATTGCCAGAGGGAATTGAAGAATTTGTGGTTTATTGTGATGCTTCGCATACTGGCATGGGGTGTGTGCTTATGCAGAAAGGCAAAGTTATTGCCTACGCTTCAAGGCAACTGAAAGTGCACGAAAAGAATTACACCACCCATGACTTGGAGCTGGGTGCCGTTGTATTTGCACTGAAGCTCTGGAGGCTCTACCTTTATGGTGTCAAATTTGTGATCTACTCTGATCACAAGAGCCTCCAACATCTGTTTAACCAGAAAGAATTAAACATGAGGCAACGTCGCTGGATGGAAACTTTAAATGACTATGATTGTGAAATCAAGTACCATCCCGGCAAGGCGAATGTAGTCGCCGATGCCTTGAGTCGGAAGGAAAGAATTAAACCTATCCGAATCCATGCCAAGCGCATGGAATTAAAGAACAGTTTGATGGAAAGGTTGTTAGCTGCACAGAAGGAAGCTGTGTTGGAAGCTAACTATCCTAACGAAAAGCTAGGAGTAACTGAGGAGCAGTTAACTCTTAGCAAGGACGGACTTCTGAGGTTGAATGGACGAGTATGGGTTCCAATTTATGGAGGACTTCGTGATGTTATCCTCCAGGAAGCCCATAGTTCTAAATATTCCGTTCATCCTGGTGCGGATAAGATGTATCAGGATTTAAAGGCAAATTATTGGTGGGTAGGCTTGAAAAAGTCTGTAGCCGCCCATGTAGCAAAATGCTTGACCTGTGCGCAAGTCAAAGCCGAGCATCAGAAACCGTCAGGTTTGCTACAACAGCCTGAACTTCCTACGTGGAAGTGGGAAATGGTAACTATGGATTTTATTACCAAGTTACCCAAGACGAGGAAAGGAAATGATACGATATGGGTTATAGTTGACCGACTGACTAAGTCAGCTCATTTCTTGCCCATCAAGGAGACTTATAGCTCCGATATGTTAGCCCAGTTATACGTTGATAAGATTGTAGCCTTACACGGCATACCTGTAGCTATTATCTCTGACCGAGATACTAGGTACACGTCACATTTTTGGAAGAGTTTCCAGCAATCTTTGGGCACACGTTTGAACTTTAGTACGACTTACCATCCTCAGACTGACGGTCAGAGTGAGCGTACTATTCAAACGTTGGAGGACATGCTACGTGCATGTGCGATCGAATTGGAAGGTAGCTGGGATAAGAATCTACCATTGATCGAATTCTCCTACAACAATAGCTACCATACCAGCATAAAGGCTGCGCCTTTTGAGGCATTATACGGTAGAAAGTGTAGATCGCCAGTTTGTTGGGCGGAAGTTGGAGAAGTACAGTTATCAGGACCAGAGATCGTATTCGAAACGACGGACAAGATTGTCCAGATTCGTAACAATCTCCAAGCTGCCCAGAATAGGCAGAAGAGTTACGCGGATCCAAGTCGTAAGGATTTTCACTTCGAAGTGGGTGAAAAAGTCCTACTTAAAGTGTCACCCTGGAAAGGAGTGATGCGGTTTGGTAAGAAAGGCAAACTAAGCCCGAGATACATAGGACCTTTCGAGGTTATCGAACGTGTCGGGTCAGTTGCCTATAAGTTGAACTTACCAGAAGAGCTCAGTGGAATTCACAACGTGTTCCACATCTGCAATCTAAAGAAGTGTTCCGCTGACGAAACACATGTCATGCCACATACAGATGTGCATATTGACGAGAGCTTGAAATTCGTGGAAAAACCTGTGTCGATTGAAGATCGACAGGTAAGAAAGCTTCGGAGAAAGCATATACCTTTTGTTAAGGTCAAATGGGATGCCCGTAGAGGTCCCGATTTCACGTGGGAGGTTGAATCCACAATGAAAGAAAAGTACCCTTACTTGTTTCAGTAAATCTCGGGTCGAGATTTATTTTAAGGGGGTGAGGATGTAACACCTCGAAAATTTCGGGTTTAATAATAAAATGACACGTGTCATGTAAGACAAAACGCGTTGAAAAACCCGGATTTAATAAAGATGTTTCGGTAGGATTAAAGTGGCGTCATGTTAAATTGTTACCTCTGAACGACCTCAAGTATAAATCCCAAGACCCGATTAAATGTTATACCCATCTTTATTACCCTCAATGCAGAGAACTCTTGATAATAATATAATTGAAAAGCATGATTTGATCCCACAAGTGAATTGAATGGTAAACCGATGTATACGGGTCTTGCTTTTGAATCCAAAACAAAACATATCATTATGGTGGGGTTTGATACTATGCAAGACCGTTTTGAGAGGTCCATAAGTGCTGGTATAGGACCCAAGATCGAAATAATTGGTTACCTTTACGAATCTTCAACAAACAACAACAATTCTAGTCTCAGAAGGGGCTAGCGCACCGCTACATGTGTAGCGTAACGGTGCGCTACCCCGTTAAGTCAAATGGCCCATTGTTGTGGGCTAGCGCACCGCTACCAGTGTAGCGTAACGGTGCGCTAGGGGTGCCCAGCGACAGAAACCTTCTGCAGCAGGTTATTTCGCGATTGTGACCTGTTTGTTCGGTTTTTATCAGTTATAAACGACCCCTAGGCACCCTCTACATACTAGAGACATGTGTTAAACCATTGTGGAAGGATGTAGACCCTTGTGTCAATAGATTGTGGTGTGTAAACCACTATATAAAGGGCCTTCAAGTGCAACATTCATTCACACACCTCTCCTGCATAATTGGATTGATTCTGGAGCTAAGGAACTCTCCCCTCTGCTCCTAATTCGTGCATTGGACTATTGTAAGTCTTCTAGTTCTTATTTGGTTGTGTTTAGCTTAGTTAATTAGCTAAAAGTCAAACCGTCGTAATTACGGTTTGACTTCGAGATTAGTCAATAACGACTCAGTCTTATCTCGAGTTAAAAATAGTTTTAGAATGGTATTTATGTGGGAAATAAAACCCCAAAAGGGTTTCCCCTGATCACCATCCTAAGCAGGTCAAATGTCGGGTCAAACATTTACTTAAAAAGTCAACATATTGCTTAAAATGTCAATTATGCATAATTAGCTATCTAGAACATTTGTAACCTGTTTGAACATTGTTATAACTTAGAAATAAGTGTAAGAACATGTCTCAACATGTTCAACCCGACTATTTCCTGTTTAGACCCGGTTCGGAACCGAAAGTCACATAGTTTGACTTTTCGGTTGACTTTCAGTTCTGACCCGTTTGGGCATATTTTAGAAATGCCTCAGAGCTTAAATTGGATTAGGATACATGTTAGAACAACCCTCTGTGATCATACACCTTGGTTCACTAGTTATCCAATTAATATGCAAATTTCCGTTAATTGCTCATACGTTGACCGTTATGCCCTTATTACCTTAAATCATGATCTATAAAAATGTAAAAGTGTAGAAACCTTAGTTACTAATATATAAACTTGTATGCAAAGTTTGACATCAGTTTGACTTATAGATTAAGAGTTATGCTCATTGTCGCTAAATTAAAGCTTTATGTTAATAGAATGGCGTAATTAGCGTATAGCCTAGTTAAACATACTTTTTGATATCAAATCTTTTACCCACTGATGTTATATATTATTTTGGGATTTTTAAAGATTTTTAATTAATTTTAGGCTGAGCATAACTAGTAGTCGTAGGCTTAATCCGGTAATTGTCGGTTTTGCCCTTACGGGCCATAAAATGAGTTTTACTTATTTAGACGACTCCAAACCTTTTGCTACTGATCACATATGATTAATAAATTATTTTAAGCCTTCTGGAAATATAAAAATATCAGATTTAAGTATAGAACCCGGAAATGGCCTTTAATCGCCATAATTAGCGTTTTTAACGCATAGTATGTCTTAGAATCATATTGGACATACCCGGGTTGATACCTACTGATATATGAAGCAAATTATGATATTTTAACAGTAAGCAAAGGTTAATAAACTCAGACTTCGTTTTTGAGCTTTTCGGCTTATGTGAAATTACCAAAATACCCCTACGGGGCATAGTTTGGTTAAATATTATAAATTCCACATATATGCCTTAGCCTACTGTTATAACCCATCAAAATGAGTATGTTTGCTGTTTACATCAGACCTGTAACTCAGTTGAACAATTAAACTCTTTTACAAACTTTAAAATGACCAAACTACCCCTACGGGGCATAGTTTGTGTTTAAATTAGTTCGGGGCATAACGAAAGACATCTTACTGATGCCACAACATATTTGAAGCATATTAACTTAGGAAACCTGTATATGGCTCTTGCGGATACCCGTTACGCTTATTTCGCGTTCGGTGAGGTTTATGTAACAAGTTTACATAAATTAGCCGAAACGGGTCAAACCTTATCGGTTTTATCTCAAAATCCAGAATGTGAATAATAAACCCATATTAAACAAGTCTTCAAACTTGTCGGGTCTGAATCACATTCTATCCGGTCTTCGCTTAATAGTGCGTACGAACCGTATCTTTGAAACTAGCCGGTCTAAGCTTAAGCATAATTAAAGACCCGCTAGGATTCTAATAGGTTATATTTAACCTTCGTTCCAGATTAGGAGAAACAGTAAAAGCTACCTGCTATTTGATTATTGTGACTATACTTTGCATCAAGGTAAATACTTTTAACTTATTTTCCCTATACGGGCTTGGGTTACGGTACATAGCGTACCGCTTGATCGAGCATCAAATCTCCACGCTTAGTGGGTAGTTGAATAATTTGATCGGCTCGTTTTAAACAGATGTGTTTACTTTACAGCCTTTGGGGGGTTAATGACCATGTCCCGGATATCCTCGGCATTATCTTACGAGATAGCCACGACCTGAGCACGGGGTGTAGGCGTACACCTGTCGGTGTATAACTCATTATTGTGGTGTGTCTATTGATCTTTAACCCGGATACGTTCCGGGCTACTGAACGCATAAGTAACATGTAATTCGTTCACAAGATTATAATATTAAATAATTCTCCCAAGTTAATAAAAATGTTTATGCCATGTGCATCCAAACCAATTTTCAATCATTTTATAAAATGAGTCAGTTGAATGTATTTACCAGTGTAAACTGACGTATTTTCCCAAAAGATTAAATGCAGGTACTAGGCGAAATAGGCTGGGATTCTCCTAAGCATCATTAGAAGTCTCGCAAGCTTAAGATGCCGAAGTCTGTTGAACCATAAACAATGTTTTTAATTCGATCCTACTGTGGATAAACACCGGATAATTGTGACTTTGTTTACAATAAATAAATTCGGTTGTATCTTATTTTAAATTTGCTTCCGCTGTGCATTATTATATTGTGTTGTTTGACTATTACGTTGCCAACCACGTCACGATACTCCCCCACCGGGCCCACCGGTGACACGTGGAAATCGGGGTGTGACATATATATATATATATATATGTATATATATGTTATTTATATATTAGCTACTCATGATAATTACGGGAAAAAAACTTAAAGTTGTTAAAAGGAACGGATCTGGTCGGTTTTTAACTCAAAATGACCGGTCGGAAGCCACGTATTCCGGCCAACGTTTTCAGCCGTCTAACTAAGGTTTTCATCACTAATCTGCCTGAGAAGTGTAGCGGTAATGATCTAGCGGAATTTATTAGGCCCTATGGTGTTATTTACGATCTCTATATCGCCCGTAAGAGAGACAAGGCAGGGAATCGATTTGGTTTCGTTTCTTTTCTTGATGTGAAAGATAGCAGGGATTTACTACGACAGATTTGTAATACGAGAATCGGTGACTGTTGGTTGAAGGCTAACATAGCCAGATTCACGCTCGAAGAAGGTGAGATCCGTCCGGAAGGTAAGAACCAGAATAGAAACATTGATAAAGATAACAGGAAGGAAGAAAGGCAGGCTCCGTTTCAGGCCTCGACGTTCAACGGGTCACGGTCCTTCTCGGATATGCTTACAGGTAGACAAAGTGTTAAAACGGTGATCATTGACAATCAGGTGAATGAGTACAAGGGTTTGTATGGGAAGGCTGTTGTTGCAAGAATGATTGATATGGTGGCTCTAAACAGTATTTATTTGATTATGAATGAATTATGCCCTGGTGGGAGTAAGATCCAATACCTGGGGGGTTTATCTGTTCTTGTATCGTTCAAAGACAACTCTATGGCGACAAACTTTATTAAAGAAGCAAGAGAGGTGATTGGTAGGTTCTCCTCCTTAGACATGTGGGAGGGGCAAGTGTTCGGTTATGAGAGATTGGCATGGCTGAAACTTGTGGGTATTCCATTGCAACTTCTCTCCACAGAGGTGATTGATGCTGTCAGGAATTCGTTCGGGAAGATAGTTCACAGGGCGGCAAGATCGGACTTGGACGATGACCTATCTTACGATTACATTGGTGTTTTGTTAGGTGATGGGAAACGAGTTAATGAAGAGGTTAAGTTATCTTGGAGGGATAAAAGGTTCACGATATGGGTATCGGAGGAATCCGGGGAATGGGTTCCTAAGTTCTATAAGGTCCCTTCCTCGGAGACTGACAACGCTTCGATGTCGGAAGATGAGGCTGAGAGTGAAGAATCGGATAAAGAGGACGCTGAAGTTGAACCGGAAGGTGTTGATTCCGGTGGGGTTTTTCCGGTGACGAAGGAGATGCCTTCTTTGGTAACTCCACTAGTCAATAATGAGGCAATTAATGCTCCTTTAAATGAGGAGAATTTTTCGGCTGCTGTTAATGGTGATGAGGTTTTTGTTCCTGGTAATTCGTTTAATTTTGAAAAGGAGTTAGAAAATGATAATTTTAATGGGCCAGTGAATAATGGTGTTGAGGCACGTAACTTGGTTCTCAAAAGAAAAAAGAAATCTTTTTTGGGCTCAATGAATAGGCCCAACCCAGCCTATTCTAGTAGCCTAGAGAAGACAAAGGTGGGTAAGAAGCCCAAAGGTGATGAAGACCCCTTCGGTTTGGACCCGCTTTTGGACCTGAACGTTGGAAATGGGGCTGAAACTGACAATTTGGGCTGTAATACTAACACTTTGCTGGACCGCATTTTTGGAGGTAATAACCCAGGTAATTCGGATGGTACGGTCAACACTCCTAACGTTGTGTTACGTGATGAGGTGGACGCTACTATCGTTTTGGGTGAGAAGTTGGGAGCCAATTTGTGTGAAGCACAGGAGTTGGTTATTGGTTCGATCGTCACTGAAGGTGTACAAGGAGGTATAAAATGAATTGTCTCTCCATTAATATTCACGGAGTAGGGGTTTGTGGTAAAGCGGGTTGGATAAAGAAATTAAAACATGATTTTGGTATTTCGTTTATCGGTATGCAAGAAACTTTGGTTGCTAGTGACATTCAATCATCGGTGGTGTCTAGTTTTTGGGGTGGAACGGGGTTTGATTTTGACTTTGTTAACGCTATGGGAAACTCGGGTGGTCTTGTGAGTTTTTGGGACCCTAAAGTGTTTAATAAAGACTCGGTGAATAAAGATAGGAATTTCTTACATGTGGCGGGAACGGTTTTGGCTGGGTCTTTAAGAATCAACTTGCTTAATGTTTATGCCCCACAAACGAATGGTGAAAAGAGAAATCTATGGGATAGGATTACTAATCTTATTCAATCGTCCGAAGGGTGGTGGATAGTTTTCGGGGATTTTAACGCGGTTAGAAGCAGGGATGATCGGAAAAATTCGGCTTTTGATTCGGCCTGTGCAAATAATTTCAACCACTTTATTGATTCTTCGGGTTTAAGAGAATACAATTTAAAAGGATCGAAATTTACTTTTATGTCTAATAGACGCGGGGTGTGCACATGGAGTCGAATTGATAGATTTTTGGTTTGCGATAACGTCTTTAATAAATGGCCAAATGCTTGCGTTCGGGTATTAAATAGAGAATTTTCGGACCACTCTCCCTTGGTTTTCTCTATTATTGATACAAATTTCGGTCCTAAACCGTTTAGAATGTTCGATTCTTGGCTTGATAGACCGGGGTGTATCGAAGTGGTTAACTCGGTTTGGAACGGGTGGATTAGCCAGGGGGCCGCTGACTTAAATCTTTTGAACAAGCTTAAAAAGCTTCGGGCTGCCTTAAAAGAGTGGTTTGTTACTTACAGCGCAAATGAGAAAGATATAGAGTGCCGGTTACGAAAAGAAAAGGAAGAGTACGAGACCCGCATGGAAACTAACGAATTGGAGGAAACGGATCTGTGGATTTGGTCTGAGTGTAAGATGGCGTTAGAAGAGATTGAGCTTCACAAGGCTCGGGATATTAGACAAAAGTCCCGGGTGAAATGGGCATCTTTGGGAGACGAAAATTCTAGTTTTTTCCATTTTGTCGTGAATGGTAGAAAGGCTAGAAACTCTATCCCGGGTATTATGATTGATGGGGTTTGGGTCACAAAACCAACACTTGTCAAGAGAGAGGTGCTAAAGTTTTTTAGAAATCATTTCAAAGAGCAGCATCCCTTTCGGCCGGCTCTAGTGTGTGAAGGATTGAAGAAGATTAACGACCTTGATAGTCAAAACTTGATCTCTATGTTCACGAGACAAGAAATCAAAAACGCGGTGTTCGATTGTGGATCTAACAAGGCGCCTGGTCCGGATGGTTTTAATTTTCGTTTTGTTAAGCGATTTTGGAACTTGTTTGAGGAGGATTTTTATAATATTTTGACGGAATTTCATGCTTCGGGTAACATAAATTCGGGATGTGGGACAGCGTTTATTACTTTAATTCCGAAGGTGAAAGCTCCTATGGGTTTAACAGACTATAGACCTATCACTCTCGTTGGGTTGGTTAGTAAGGTCATTTCCAAAATCCTTGCTAATCGACTCAAAAAGGTGATGGGCCAGGTTATTTCAGAGGCCCAATCGGCGTTCTTAGCCGATCGTTTCATTCTTGACGGTCCTCTTATGCTTAACGAAGTTATGGAATGGTTAAAGAAAAGAAATAAAAAGGCTTTCTTGTTGAAAATTGATTTTGAGAAGGCTTACGACAATGTTAACTGGAATTTTTTGTTGTCTATTATGGCTCAGATGGGTTTTCATCCGACTTGGTGTAAATGGGTTAAAGGCGTTTGTGTTTCTGCTAGAGCCGCGGTGTTGGTTAACGGGTCTCCGACTTTCGATTTCAGGTGTGAAAAAGGTCTCCGACAAGGAGATCCTTTGTCTCCTTTTCTTTTCCTAATCGTGATGGAAGCTCTATCGTGGTTGTTGAAAAAAGCTCATCAGATTGGTATTTTTAAAGGGGTGTGCATCACGAGTAATGAAGCTGAGTTGTCCCATTTGTTTTTTGCTGACGACGCCCTCATTATGGGTGATTGGTCTCGTGATAATATTCAGAGCATCGCTAGAGTTCTTCGTATTTTCTATCTTTGCTCGGGTCTCCGTATAAACCTTCATAAGTCTAATATCTTTGGAGTTGGCGTGGAGGATAGGGAGGTGGACAATATGATGGAACTCTTGGGGTGCAAAAGAGGTGGTTTTCCCTTCAACTATCTCGGCATTCAAGTTGGCGCCAAGATGTCTCGGGTTAGTAACTGGAACCCGGTTATTGAGGTGGTTAGAGATCGGCTTGCCTCTTGGAAAGCTAGAACTCTATCCATTGGAGGTCGCTTGGTTCTTATTAAATCGGTTTTGGAAAATTTACCTGTTTATTATTTTTCTCTCTACAAAGCCCCTAAGGCGGTCATAGATTCTATTGAATCCATTATGAGAAGATTTTTATGGGCGGGAACTTGTGATGAGCAAAAGATTTCATGGGTGGCATGGGAAGTCGTTACTTCTCCGAAACAAAAAGGGGGTTTGGGCGTAGCTAAGTTACAAGAGGTGAACGACGCGTTGTTATTAAAATGGACTTGGAGGTTTAAAATTGATGGCAATAGTTTATGGAAGAAGATCATCATGGGTTGTCATGGGTCGAGTAGGCCTTGGGCTATGCTCCCTTGTAACGTGTCGTTGAACGGGTGTTGGAAATCTATAGTCAAAGTCGGGGAAAAAAGAATTTCTAATGGGTCGTCTCTTAATTCGTTCTTTGTCGGCGTCTTAGGAGACGGGAAATCGATTAGTTTTTGGGGTGATGTATGGTTGAGAGATACCCCGCTTCGAGATCTTTATCCTAATCTTTTTAGACTCGAAAAACATAAATGGGTCTTGGTGTCGCAGCGGTTATTACGAGTCAACAATTCCAAAGTTATGAATTGGGAGTGGAGATCTCAGCCCTCTTCGGCTGAGGAAGTTTCTGAATTGTTTCTTCTTCTCAGCGATATTCATGATATGCCGTGGAGAGATGGTAAGGATTTGTGGAAATGGAAATTCGATAAGGATGGTATATTCTCAGTAGCCTCGGCTAAGAAGCTTCTTTTGCAAAATGATCCGGTCAATTCTAGCTCGTTCATTCATTGGAAGAGTTGGGTTCCCTTGAAGTGTAAAATCATGGTTTGGAGGCTTGCTTTAAATCGTTTTCCCACTGTTGCCGAGCTCATCAAACGGGGCGTTAACATTCATGATCAGGCCTGCAGATTTTGTCAGGAGGAGACGGAATCAGCGCTGCATTTGTACACGGGCTGCATTTTTGCGCAGGAAGTTTGGTTTCGCATCGAGTCTTGGTGCCGCTTGCCTCACAGTTTCGCTTTTGATATTGCGGATATTCTGCAGGTTCCGGACAATAATACAAGCTCAAAAAGCACGAGAGTTATTTTGAGAGGTATCGTTTACACAACCATGTGGGTGATTTGGAACGAGCGAAATAATCGGGTTTTTAATAACAAAAGCCGAAGACCTGCAGAATTAGTAGAGCATGTAAAATCTACTACGTTTTTCTGGTATCGTCATAGGTCTAGATATAAAGATATCGATTGGAAAGAGTGGTGTATTTGTCCCTTGGATTGATTTTGTTGGTTTTTTTCGCTCTTAGGTCCTTGTTTTGAGGACTCTTTGAGTTGAGTTGTTAATGAAGTTCTCTTTTCAAAAAAAAAAAAAAAAAAAAAAAAAAAAGAATATCTCTTTCTTGATTTAGGAAAGAAGAAGTAAAGACATGTGTTGCTGCTATGGAATTCGCATGATGTATTTACAGGTACACATTTAATTTCCACACAATGCTTTCAATTATATGTATACACACACTAAACGCACGATTATATATACCCTAGTAGGGTGTCCATGCGATATAGCAATATTAAAGTATGAAAAAGTTACAATCGTTTAAAAATTGTCGATAATAGTTGGTTGAAAAGCCAATAGTATGCTTAAAAATATATAGCATATGTTTTAAGAAAGGGTGCTACTATTCTCACCCCCCCTAATTACTTTTCTCACCCCCCTCCCCTCACATACGATCAGGTGGGGCCTGCGTGGGACCGACAGTTTTCCTCTCACAAGGGGGGGGTGTAATCAGTAAAGAGGGGGGTGTGTATAGAATTAGCCTTTAAGAAATTGTATTACTTAAAACTATGTATAATAAGCTTTTTGTCCTGATAGAGGCTTGTTGTCCATAATTTGATTGATGTGTTAGTAAGATATGATTTATTTGTGAAAATAGGCACGCATTTATGAAAAAAGAAATTTATCCTTTTTGGTATTTATTAAAATAACTTTAAAAACTAGTACCTATTTTTTGTATATTTCTTTTTGTATGGAAATTTAATTTAATATTTGTAGATCATATTAAAGTATTTGCAATAATATTCACCAATTTGTTTGGTGGTGTCTTATTAATATTTTTTATGTATAAAACTAAATTTAACTTTTTTTTATAAAACCTCACATAAAAATAATAAAATATGGGTGTTAATTATTTTTGATAATTTATGTGATATATTTTAAAGTGTACGACAATATGTGAGGGCCATGTAAAAGGTCCGACCTTGGAGCACCAATAAGATTGTTGTTATGTGCGTTAAAGGTCAAGGGTTCGAGTCATGGAAATAATCTCTTGAGTATGCGAGTGCCTTGCATACCGGGTTTGCTTTTTTTTTTTTAACATAAAAAGTTTTGGGACAAATTTGAATATCATCCGATCACTCTTTTACCAAAACAATGCAATGCACAGTAGTGTTAAATTGATGTAGCAACTAATATAAGACGTTTCAACAAATGAATTAATCCTCTCAACCTATTTTAGAAGTGTTAGTGTATTTGTTAGTTTTAAAAACCTAATATTTGTTATATGTTTGTGTTATTATATTTTACCCATAGTGTATTCTTTCTTTCTTTTCTCCAAAATACAAATGAACCATAAGGGTAAGCCCTATATTAGTGTTCTTTATATATTTATTTTCTTTAACTTTGATAAACAAACATGGGGCTCTTTTTATTAGAAATCAAATTGATAATTTTAGTAATTTATTATACATCTTTTGATTATTGTATGACTTGTACAATAGATGGGATTAGATTATTTTATTTTATTTTATTTACGAGCTTGATTATTGTGTCATACAGATAATTACTCTCCAGATTTCAATATGACCCACATCACCCTTTTGTTGGAATCGGTAGCCTCGGAATTAAAATTGTCTATTTACGGTAAAACCTCATTCGTTTTTATTGGTTTGATATCCTTATCATATATATTTATATTATCTCATTTCCGATTATTCATATTTGAAGTGCTAAAAATATTTCAAGTAAATAAAAATTCATATCATGTTGCACATTTTAACAGGTTGATGTGCTAAGCAATACAACTTGGAAAAAGAAGATGTGTGTTTCCCCTGCCAACATCAACTATACGCTTCAAGACACTGTTACAATAGATTTGTTTTCCTATATCAATGTTTTGTGTTCCTTCAAGACATGACCATGATCCAGAACATTACAATCTTCACAAATAGATCTGTTTTCCTATATCAATGTTTTGTGTTCCTTCAACTTCAAGACATGACCATGATCCAGAACATTACAATCTTCACAAGCATTATGATGTGGGAAATAATGGCCTAAAGTTTATATCTTAAGAAGTAGGACTATAATTGTCAAATAGTAATAAGGTTCCAACCGTTGTTAACAAACTCAATTGTTAATAGTAGAAAAGGTATTGTGATTGGATATTGATTGAAGAATGAACTTCTTAATTTCTTTAACTGTGTTCTTCTATCTTTGTTTCTATCTTCTTACATCGTAACTATGAGTTTTTTACTGAAATAATGTTGTTTTCAAAAACATAATCACAACTAATGCTACCTTCCAAAATATTTCACAAATGATGCAATAGCCATTATAAATGGCGATTTATTTCCTTCTTGTAGCCTTTTCGAATTATGCAGGGAATGTTCTGACTTTGCAGGAGACGTTTCAGTGGAGAAGGTACATCTCCATTCCAAATGCCGAAATCTCTGCACAAAAAGTCAATTCTTTGCACAAAAAGCCATTATTAATGGCGAAAAGTTAATACTTCTGGTACATCTCCATTTGGAATGGAGAAAATCTGCACATCTAGCCATTATTAATGGCGAAAAGTAATTCTGATAAAGGAGCCATTGTAAATGGGGAATTCTGCAGCCCTATATGCAGATAAATTTTTGTTGGGTTTGCATTTCATGCAACATTTAGGCTTTAGTCAGACATTCTGGTATTTAATTAATAATTTTTTATGTGTGAAGGAATAACGTTAAGCTTTTGACAAATGATATCTCCAGGCAAAGTTCTTTTTTTATTATTGTAAGGGTGACACTTAAGATATAAAGGTAGTTCTACAAAGTAATGGAATTCTCTCCATTTGCAGGGTGACTTTGATGTTATTGGAGGCGATTCTGCAATCACAGAGGCCGAGGTTATCAAGGTATATTGAGTTCTTTTAGAGATGAATCTTCACAAACTGCAAAATTAGAAATCAAGGATAAATTTCAAGCGAGAAAGTAGTTAATCTTAGTGTAAATTATTAGAACGGTTTTGTATGCTTCATGTGCTGATTGATTTTGCAGAAACAAAACGTAATGTGGTTTTTATAAAAAAAAAAAAAACTGGGCTTTAAGAAACTTACTAGTTTCATAACCCGTTCATAGTGTGGGTCGTCTGAATAAGTTGAGGAGATAGAAGGTCGTCTGAATAAGTTTTTCTTTTTGAACAACAACAATTGTTTTTACTCTTAAATACCAACTAATCAACGTATACTTGAAGAGTTATGAACTGGTACCACATTCGTGACCAAAAATCACCAATGCCATTAGAGTTGTGTTATCAAGTTAACAAATCCTATTTTTATTCTAATAATTCGTCAATGTCTTGCAGCAAGTTTTTACCTATTACTTAAATTTTATTATTTATATTTACCTAAATAATCACAATAGAATAATATTCACTGTCCACAATCATATAAAGAATCAAAAGTGATTTACTTAAAACATACATCCAAACACCCCATTAAACTATCATGAGTAAAACTTAACCAGTAAAAAAAAACCAAGTCAAAAGAAAAAAACAAAGATATGAGAAGGTAAAGCACACAAATCAAAACAGAGCAAAAACATGAAGTCAAAATTAGAGTTCTCCGTTAATTACATTTCCTTAAATAAAGCTGTAACAGTCACAGATTAACAAATTCTGCAGAATTCGCCATTTACAATGGCTCCTTTATCAGAATTCGCCGTTTACAATGGCATGTTGTAACAACTTTCAGAACTCGCCATTAACAATGGAAAAATATGGATTCGCCATTCAAAATGGCTTTTGTACCTTTATCAATGATTAAAGCTTACACATTCCCTGATTATTCCTGACAAAGCCTACAGCTCATGTAAATTCGCCATTCACAATGGAGAAAACATTAATTGTGAAACATTTTTGAGGATGGCATTACTTGTGAATTTTTTTTTTTTTTCAAAATGGCAGCATTTCTGCAAAAAACTCCGTAACTACACGCCAATGAATCCGAGTTTAAAATAATAATGCTAATGCCAACTTCATATTACCACCCCACCAAGTATTTTAATGCAATCATTAACAAACATGAGTTAGTCATTGTAGAATGATCCATGATAACAGTATACATTGGAACATTAGTTAATTTCTGCAATCGGGTTTGTGGAGCTCGTCTGTGGTTTAGGTCACAAGAACGATTATTTTAGGCTGCCAAGATTGATTTCCTGATCAAACACCATTTTTATAAAAACTGTATATTCAAATACAGAATTTGCAGGATTGATCAAAATATCATTCTTTGTTTTGTTGTGCACAAGCAGTTGAATGACGCGCAAATGCGACATCAGTTTGTAGTAATTAGTTTAATTTGTTTGCAGTGATCTAGTTGCTAGCTGTCATCGATCCAAATTTTAACCATGACCCCTATAAGTTTGCTAGAGATCTCTAAAATGGTTTAGTGCCCTCTTTTGACTTTCAAACTCAAGTTTTATTTTGTCAAAATTATTATGCTGTGAATGTACCTATCCTCTGTTTATTTACAAATTTATTTAAACAACAATAATTCTTAGAAGCAAAAAGAATGGTAAAAAATGAACTGGTAAATAAGATCATTAACTTAAAACTTAATGTCATAGACAAGTTTTTTAAAACTTACCTATTGATCAGTCCTACATATCATTTGTATGCTGCGGCTGCAACATCATGTCCAGCAGCATATGCAGAAGCGACACAACTGGGAGCGAAGGTAAAATTAACATCTTTATTTTGTTCGGTATTTCAAAAGTAAACTGAATGTTATTGGGTTAATTATTTTGTTTATATTAATGCATGTTTAAAGTACGCCTATATCTTGCATTCATCACGTCACTTGTTTTGTATTTTCGCCTATTAGAAAAGTCTGACAACTCTGGCCATCCCGAAGTTCTTATCATTTGTAGGCTTCTGCTCGTGCTAGACTATGGTATACTTTCGGACTATACAAGCCGATCATTTCTTTGTTTTAATTTAAAAATTATTTTAATAGGTGATAGATAGTAAAAATCATTACCCTTTTAGGAAAGCAGCGAGTGAGAGCCCTCTTGTCTACGCGTATACACCTAAGTGGCAGTCACTTTTTAGTGAAACCATAACACTTAGTATAAGAAATTGAACTTTTCAATAATTGACATTTTTGTTAATAGAAAAAAAAAAAAAAAAAAAAAAAAAAAAAGTAGAAACCGGTTGTGAATCGAAGGTAAGCTTTGTTAAGCTAAGGGGTAATAATTCTTTTACCCTTAAAATAACCTTTGTTGTAGCTTGTATGAATCTAAATATAAAATCATCTAAAACTGATTATTTTAAACCATAATGTGTTCATCCAAAACATTAAAGGCTGATTTTCATAACATATATCCAAACACACCATAAGTGCCAAATGGCAAAAATTTCTCACTGAATTTTAAACCTTAGAAACCTAACCATTAAGTCGTTATAGTTGAAACCAGAGGCATTCTTCAAATCAAATTTAGGTTATTCGAATTTAAAATCTTTGAAGTTGGTTCGAAAAACCGATGTGAATTCAAGTTGATTCAATTTGATCTAACAACAAAAACATAGTAAAATTAAATATCCTTTTGACCTTCCATTCTCGAACATATATTATGTTGCTAACCCACTCGAATTCGATTTGGTTCAGTTTTCAAGTTTTTCGACCCCTGGTTGAAACAAACTGAGCCGCTAAAACACCCAACGAGAAACCATCAACATTAGAAATTTCAAACAAGAACCCAAATCACAACTTGACCATGAACAGTAAATTTTATTTTACAAACCATACCTCACAGTCACACCATTTCAACAACAAACCTTGATCATCTCAGGTTCTGTTACATTTTATTATTACACGCGTACCAGTCATGTTTTAATAGCTACATACCTCATTTGTAATCGACTTTCAAGCTGACAAATAACGGTTCATCCAGGACTGGAAACGAGACAATGCCAGCTCAGCAGCAGCTTCATTATCATCGTTCATTCCCATATTCTTTCTCCTCTCGATTCCTTCAGGGGAAGTATTCATAAACGCATGTGCCACTCCAGGGTACACATGCACCTCATACGGCTTCCCTGATGCCTTCAGTTTTTCCTCTAGAGCTTTAGCAGCCTGACAATATAAGCCGAAAACTTAAATTGGGTTTTAGATTAATCATGCACGATGATTTCACATTTTTGGTGACATGTTCATACCTTAACGTCTGAGAATCCAACGAAATTGTCAAGTTCTCCGAAATGAGCTTGTATGGGTACTTTAGTGTTTGCGGGGTCTGCAAGCTCGGGAGGAGGAACTCCGTAAAATGCTACACCGGCATCAATCCCAGGGACTAAAACGGAACTTGCAATAGTAAGAGCACCACCCATGCAATATCCAGTCACACCAACCTATACCACCACATCAACGTCATGTTAACAACCGTTGGGAAGCAGAATCCAGCATGTTCTCAAAAGAATGGTCAACAAGAGAAACAACAATAGGTTAGTCCAAGTCTTTTGGTCATCAATAAGGGAGTAAACAAGCCTAGAGGCTCAAGAGCTACTCGTGATCGGCTCGGTTAAAAGCTCGAACGAGACGAGCTGAGCATTAACGAACCCGAGCCCGAGCTCGAGCCTGAGATACAAAGCTCGTTTAGGCTAGCGAGCCTAAACAAGCCCAAACAAAATGTTAGTTTTTTTTTTATATTATATAATAATAATGATGATGATAACATTGGCGAGCCGAGCTCGAGTCGAGCTTTGGCTTGTTTAAGCGATATTGAAGCGAGCTTGAGCAGAGCTTTTAGCTTGTATTGAGGTTGTTCTCAAAATAGCTCGAGCTTTGGGTTTTACTCGCGAGCCATGCTTGAGCTCAAATAAGTAGGCTTGAACCGAGCGAGCTGGAGCTTGAGCTTCATAAAAACATGACAAGCCGAGCTCGAGCCTGGTCAGGCTCTGGCTCGGCCCGTTCACACCCCTAGTTATCAGTTAACCGAACAACTGAAATTTAGAATTAATAATAGCAACCCATGAAGAAAACTATTTTAGAAAACAATGTTAGACCTTCTGTGAGCCATTGGCTTTGAGCCAGTTAACCGAAGCCTGGATATCCTTCACAGCACCTTGCCAGTCAAGACCATCCATCAAGTGTTGTGCTTCTGCAACATCAAGACCAACCTTTCCTCGGTACAAACTGAAATCAAGAACGGAGAAGATCCATGAATAAGAAACAAGAAATTCTGCACATTTTAAGCTTATGATTAATAGAGCTGACAATTTTTGACAACCAGCTACAACAACATGACTCTACAGTCTACACAAAGTCAAACGGGTTAGGGTCATAAACGGGTCAACATGTTAATGACATGACTAAAAGTCTAAAACATGTCTTAGGGTTGGCAATTTCAGGCACGGACCAGTTAACACGACACAGAGTTAAACAAGTTTGGGTTTGCGCTTAACAGGTTTCTTTTCCTAAACAGGTCGACACGATTAAATTTGTATCAATACAGATAAAACACCTGACAGGTCGACACGATTAAATTTGTGTCTAGAAAGATAAAACATCTGTTAAAGTTTAAACCTGCTTATATTTTTAAATTTTCAATGAAAATTAAAAAAATGTGCCTTGACCCTTGGTGCCTTACGCACTTTACCAATTACCCTTAGGGTGAAAGGGGTGGGTGCGGGGAGTGACGCGGCAAAGTAGTTTGCCTCGCTGGAACACCGCTGCCATCAACCAAGTCACCGCGCGGTGACTGTAATTCGGAGATTGTTCACCGCACAAGGGGAGAAGAGGCAAGAGGAGAGAGAGGGGTGTATAGTGGGCCCCACTCTCGTCCAACCAATCATACATTTTTCCTTTTTAAAAAAAATGGAGAAAAATGTCCGGATAGTCCCTGTGGTTTCACCTTTTTTCACCTATAGTCCCTATCTTTCTAAAACTACTTGAATAGTCCCTGTGGTTTTCCGTTTTGTTCTCGGATAGTCCCTGGGTCTAACTTCAGTTACTTTTCTCTGTTAAGTGGGTGTTGAAATGACCAAAATGCCCTTTCCTTAAAAGGCCAAACCATAGGGACTATCCGAGCATCTTTTTCATTTTTATTTATAAAACCCCACCACCACACTTCATCTTCAACCTCCACCCACCATCACCCTCCTCCACCCTCCACCATCGCCACCGACATCATCTTCTCTCTAGTTATGTTGATGCTGCTGCTACTGTTGTTGTTTCATTTGAAAAGGCTATGACGATGGAAATTATTTCGAGCAAAATCGGAATTTACAGATCTGATCCGTATCTTGGCTAGGCAACTCGGACAATATGTATTTGATACATGCTACTGTGATTGCAGCCATGGCGAATTTCGACAGTAAATTCCGATGATAACATATTTGAGCCTATTCATTTACCTCTTTACAAGTGGAAAAGGCTCGGTTCGGTTTAAAACTAGTTCTGGCTCTTAACCGGTTTCAAGGGAGTAGTTCTCAAACTGATAAGTGGAAAAGGATCGGTTTCTGTTCGGGTCAAAAACCGTTTTTTTTTTGTTGACCTCGACATGTACCTATAACCGCCTTAAATGATGAGATGAGGTGTTATGTTGTGTTATGCTCTCAATTGAATTGAGGCTCAGGTGAGAATGAGGAGGTTTCTTAGAGTAACTTTCCTCTTGCCATTTCGACTGGCAGCGTTTTCTGAGGATGATTGATGATGATTATGTTGCTGTTGTTGTTCCATTTAAAAAAGGCTATGACGATTGAACTCGACTGACCCGGATCTGAACCAATCGATCCGAATCTGAACCGAGCCGCGTGAGTCGAAACAAACCGAAACTCGAACCAAAACTGAACAAGACTCGAACCCAAGCCGAAATTCGAAACGTGACCCAAACTAAATTCTGTCTACCGATCGGAAAATCATCGAAGTATTGGTGTCTACCTGAGAAATTGCGGCTGCCTCCGTCGTCTACCGCTCACCGAAAAGACGGCACACCACCGTCACCGACCATCATCTTCATCGTCCTCATCGTCTCATCATCTTCACCGCCGCCTTAGCGGCGTTTCTGGTCACCGGAGCGACGGCTCCGTCGTCTGCACACTATCGCACCACCATAGAGGGGTGACCAGCACTGCTTTTCCATCCTGATCTCTCTCTCCCTCGCTGTTTCTCTCTCTAGAGTCCTCTCTCTCTCTTCAATCTCTAGTCCGGTGTGGGTGTGAGCAGCTATGGATGTGTTCGAGGAGGAGTGGAGGTGTGCGACGCCGGAGCTCGGCCGGCACCTCCGGCTCTGGTCACCGGGCCTGTAACGAGAGAGAGAGATCACGAGGGTTTTGGCTGAATGTTGAAAGTGAGAGTGAAGGGTGGATGAGTTTTATAAAGAGAAGGTGCTCGGATAGTCCCTATGGTTTGGCCTTTTAAGGAAAGGGCATTTTGGTCATTTCAACACCCACTTAACAGAGAAAAGTAACTGAAGTTAGACCCAGGGACTATCCGAGAACAAAACGGAAAACCACAGGGACTATTCAAGTAGTTTTAGAAAGATAGGGACTATAGGTGAAAAAAGGTGAAACCACAGGGACTATCCGGGCATTTTTCTCAAAAAAATGGTTTGGGTGAACCACCCCTTGTGATTAAGAGTAAGACGGGAGTTGGAGAGGGAAGTTGACATGGCAAGAAATCTTTGGCGGGAAGTTACCCTCAAGAGGTGACCACCCCTTTCACCCTTAGATTTTTATGGATTTTTGTTTCAAATGTGTTAAGGATCATGTATTAATTAAGACTTTTATGAACTTTTGGCAACTTTTGTTTCACTACATATGCAATATATATCGTGTCCCCAAACAGGTCATGTCGTTTAACTTGTTTCTAACCCGGTTCGTGTTCGTGTTTTGAAAAAATGACACGATTAGTTATCATGTCATGTTCGTATCTAGCACCATAGGTAATTGTGTCTTATCGTGTCGTGTTTGACCTATTATGTCAGGCCTACATGTCTAAACAGGTTCAATAAGGGGTGTTTAATGAATCAAATTCTGAATTTATCGAATTGAATCATCCAAATGATAAAAGAATTCAATATAAAGTGGTCCATATTACAAGTGCATAGCAAGTGTGTGTGTGTATATATAAAAGAGCATTACTCAGGAATAAGTGCTTTGTAGCCCGGTTCAAGTTGAGAAATTTTTCGGGCATGATTCTTAATCTCAAAATCAACTCCCCACCACTCCTGAATAACCACAATTCCAGGAGCATCATCTTTACCAACCACATATGCATCAAATGTCTGCAACAACAACAACATAAGCCAAATCAACACATCTACTTTTAAAATTCGTAGTATGTTTCCGTTGCACAATTAGACTAAATTAATCATCATCTCTATCAAATTCAATAGTACGAACCTCTTATACACTTTAATTGAAGTATTTACGTTCTCAATCAGGCACAATTACACCATATTCGTCAAATTCGAAGACAAATGCATAAAATAAGGTGAATAGATGTAAGAAATGAGGAGAACTTACGATGTCGTCTCTTTGGATTTGAATTTTCTTGATGTCGGAAGTAGCCATTGATCGAATTTGAAGACGAGTGAAGGAGGGAGTGAGATGTGTGCGAAGGTTCAGTGATTTGGAGACTAGGGTTTTAAACAAGACTGCCATTATGGGCATGTTTGGATGGGCTTCTCAAAACAACTTATTGGCTTATTGACTTATCAAGAAGCCAATAAATTGTTTTTGTGTTTGGATAGACTAAAAGGACTTTTGGAAATAGCTTTTTGCAAAGAAGGAAAATGAGATTTTGAAAAGCCAAGATTTCATGACTTTTGGATCCAAAAGTGACTTTTCAAAAATGAAATTACTAAATTACCCCTTCTTTACCCCCCTTATATCTAAAAGAATGCCCATTTTAGTCATTTTACACCAATAAGCTAATCCAAACACTTTTTTTAAAAACTCCTTTTCAAAAAGTCATTTTCCCAAAAGTCCTCTTCCCAAAAGTCCTTTTTAACTCTAATAAGCTTAGCCAAACATGCCCTATAATACTCGGAATTGTTCGGGAACTGTCCTTTTCTTATTTTAAAGATTAGGGTGAAATTAAGTGGTTCACGAGCTATTTGAGAAAAAGCTCGAAACGAGATGAGCCGAGCTTGATTAAAGCTCGTTTATTTATCGAGCGCGAGCTCGAGCCTGACATGTAAAGCTCGTCGAGCCTTATCGAGCTTAGTTGTAATCTTAGTTTTTATTAATATTTAATAACATTTATCTATTACTTAATTTTTTTAGTAAACGAGCCGAGGTTATTTTAAATTATTTACGAGTCGAGCCCAAACCTAAAAATAAGATTGTTTAATAAACGAGCTCGAGCCGAGCTTCACTTATCGAGCACGTAAGCTTAAACGAGTCTATTATTTATATTATTTTTATTTAATATATTATATAATAGATAATAAACGAGTCGAGCTCGAGCTTTGAAAGCAAAGCTCGAACTTTGAAAACAAAGCTCGAACCAAGTTGAACTCGAGCTCTCATAAGTTAGCCGAGCTCGAGCTCTCATAAGTTAACCGAGCTCGAGCTTTGAAAACAAAGCTCGAACCAAGTCGAGCTCGAACTCTCATAAGTTAATCGAGCTCGAGCCTAGTTGAGCTCGGACTCGGTTCAACTCGTTTGCACCCCTATTTGCAACTTAAGTACGCCTTGCACGTTTGAGTACCTATAGGGTCACATAACCATATTTGGTTAAATTACTCATAAAACCCAATATTGACTTATTTAGGAATTTATTGTATCTATTAAGAACTAAGGGTGAGCGGAGTGGGGGCGGTAAACCCACTCCTCACCGCTCGGTGACCAATGCCAACCAATTTTACCGATCATGATTACCGAAATGGGGGGCGAAATCGGTGAAGGTTCACCTGAAATATCAATCTTGAAGTATTTTAACAGTTTGAAATAAAATCTATACCTTTTTCTTCTTGTATTCGCTTCTTGAAAGTTTCTATTTCTTCTGCAAGGGACCAATCCAACCCTTAATTTCCCTAACGGTCTCCTGCCTAAGCGGTACTTCAACGGGCTCCAGGACTTCAGGTTTTACAGAATAAAAACTTTAAGATAGAAAGAAATAGAAACTTTCAAGAAGAGAATACAAGAAGAAAAAGATATAGATTTTATTTCAAATTGTTACTTTTCTCTCAACAACTCTCAACCACCCTCACTTTTTTCTTTCGTTGATCATTCGAATGATCAATTTTAGTTTTCTAGTCGCTCGGTGACCAATGCCAACCAATTTTACCGATCATGATTACCGAAATGGGGGGCGAAATCGGTGAAGGTTCACCGACTCGGTGAAGGGAGGGAAAGGGAGAGAGAGAGGGTGTGTGGTGGGGTTCATTTCTTCTAAACCAATCACACATTTTTCTGTTTTTTTTAATAGTTTACCTAAACTCTATTAGGTAAACCACCGCCAACATTTTTTTAGCATTAGGTAAACAATTGACATGGCGCTATGTGATTGGATGATTTGGGAGTTTACCTATTCCAAATGTTTAACCACTCCCTTCACCCTAAGACGCCTCATTACAACCTAAAACATATGTTTAATACCTAATATGACCTAAAAAGGGTCCACCATGGCTCGTATATTTGCTTTCATACGTGTGAAACAAATATGCAAGTCAATATTATTTACATTATGGCTAACATATGGATATGGTTGACAAAGTTTCAACCTAAAACATTTTCGGCTGTACATATAAGTCGTTTATATATTAATTCATATATAGATAGTTCTTGGGCAGCTGATGGTAGAAACCTATTAGAAATAAAATAAAATAAAAACTTATATAAATACATTGCCCCTCACGTAGGTGATGCGTGCGCTTGTGCGGCCTGGGGCCCTATTGCCTCCATGCGCCACATGAAAAAACCTAAAATTGACAATCTTAATCCTTTACTTATAATTTTGAATATGCACGTAGGTTGCGGCGTTTGTTGTTAATAAGATTCTAAATGAAAAGGACAGTGATACTGTGGCATGTTCCCATTTAGGCAGCGCGACATGTTTGGCCAAGGTCGTAGACTAGTATCCCGAAAAACCACCATTGCTGTGATTTTGAAAACCACCAAAGTGACACTGTGGCACATTCTGACGTATGAAAGAAACTAACGTAGGTTGTTTATAACTGTCAAGCAGCAAGTTAACAAATGATTATATCCATCCTATTTATACCTATCGAACCGGTGCGACTAAAGGACATACCCCTTTGACTTTGGGCATAACTACTAAGTCAAAAGACACCTTATCAAGACGGTTACATTCTTAGGTTTATATATACTAATATTCTAACAGGTCACATATATTATAATACACATGTAATACTAATCCTTATATTGCGTGCCAAACATTAGGCTTCCAACAAGATAGACTCCCTAGTGCGGCCGTGGATATTGATCAGTTTGGACCTAACCATATAAATTCTTGTGTCATTTTAAGTTTGTTTCTGTGCAATTCATGTTTGTGTGTTTGTGGTGTCGAGGATCATCAGCAACTGCTGTGATCAGTTTACCACCCACTCTGTCAAGGTTTACGACC
Source organism: Helianthus tuberosus (assembly GCA_030545235.1). NCBI lineage: Eukaryota > Viridiplantae > Streptophyta > Magnoliopsida > Asterales > Asteraceae > Helianthus > Helianthus tuberosus. The sequence continues at coordinate 79,501,582 of CM060364.1, read as the reverse complement.
CGCTGGTTAATGAATGTCACACCAGCTAAAATCAGAGTTGGCATGATCTCACTGGTATCTTCAATGCACAACGAAAGTATTTAATGCTAAGACATAAACGCCCACTAAGTACTCGAATCCCCATGGTTCTCCTATTCCAACCGTGCTATAATTTTGAAAATGTGACCTGAGAAAGAAACATGCGAAAAATCAACATAAAGTTGACGAGTTCATAGTTTGTTTGAAAAAGATTTGAAATAAATCATTTTGATAACCGGTTTAAAATATTGTTGAGAAAACGAAATAAAAATCATTTTCTTCGGCATGTTATATGAAACTTTGTATTTGTGAAACTTTGTATGTGTAAAGTTTTGTGTTTGTAAAACTTGTGTAACCGTCAATGTCCGCGTATGACAATGATAACATGCCCGCATGAGCCTGTGAGTTGTATGTAGGACAATCTAGTCCTTACGTTGTATATAGGACAATCCAGTCCTTAAGTTGTATGTAGGCCTTAAGTTGTATGTAGGACAATTCAGTCCTTAAGTTGTATGCAGGACACACAGCCCCGTTGTTCGTAAGCGGGACAAACCAGTCCCCTTATTTGTATGCAGGACCACCCAGTCCTGTCGTAACTAGGACAATCCTGTCACTAGTCTGTAGCTCATGCATGTTTCGTAAAACGCTTATGTTTTTGTAAAACCGGTATGTTTTGCATAAACCTTTCGTAAACGATTTGAGTTTGTTGAAATTCATTTGCAACTTGGTTTAGAAATATGAATTTTCGTTCATCGAAATATTGTGTACTTTTGCAAAACTTGCATGTCTTTCCACCCCCAAAAACATTTATAAACATGTAAAACCGTAAATGGTGGGGGTTATGAACTCACCTCGATATCCTTGTGGAAAGCTAGCTTAATATGATTCCATGATGTCGTTCCAAGAACGTGAACTTGCTAGCATGCAACTATCGCACTCCTATCAAGGAATAACTTATAAGTTTCTATAAACTGACGTAGCTAACTACGTGTCACCGAGCTTTACCGAATCGTTGACCATACGATCATATGAAAGTGTTGTTATCTTAATTTGAATTAACTGTGTATGGTTGCTTATTCCCTTTTATAATCAGGATAAATACTAAGTCTCGGAAACGACTTAGTTTACGAGTGATTTATAATATATATTTATATATAAATAGAAATACGTATATGTAACAAGTATTTAGATGAAAACAATACGTTGTAAACTCGTATAATGGATTTACGCATTTTTCCGATCAGTCGCCATATACGTTGTCGCCATATACGTTGTTGAATAATAATACGACTCGTCGTAGTGTTTCGTAAGATGTAGACATACATATGTGTATATATATGTGTGTATGTAAGGGTAGATGTATATGTATATAAACGTCGTGTAGCCAAAATAGTAATATCGTGTCTCGTGGATAATTATTAAAAATAATTATATAGTTATACGCTTGTTAGGAATCGACTTCGTTCGTTTGTTACTATAATAACTCGGATAATATTCTGTGTTATAATCTTACGGTAATGCGTCGTACTTCGTTTAGACGTTTGAAATGAATAATTTTATAATAACATTCGAAATCTTGACGTTTGAAATAAATGTAAACAACTATATTTATTTTATAAAAATATTCAGATTCTTGATGTTTGAAATAAATATAAACAACTATATTTATTTTATAAAATTATTTTTTGAATTATCTTGGGCACCAGATGGTAGAAACTTATTAGAAATAAAATAAAATAAAATAAAAACTTATATAAATACATTGCTCCTCATGTACGTATGCGTGCGCTTTGCATCTTCTGCCAAACATTAAGCTCCCAACAAAGATATACTCCTAGTGCAGCTGATGTGTGCAAAATGCAACATATAAATTACATCAAATGAGGCATAAAACTAACCCTTTTTAGTACTAATGTTGGAAAAAATGTGTTTTTGTCTTCCTTTTGAATTTACAGGACCAAATGAGCTTAAACGAGCAAAAGGAACAAATAAACAGCAAAAACCAACATAAATACGAAGAAAAGTAATAAACGTGATATGCCCGACCCCTTGGCAGCATCCCCAAAAAGCAAAAACAAGGAACAGAAGACTAACCAAGGGGCCGTGCCCACTGGACACGGGGGCGTGGTCAGCCACCTGCAAAAAAGACAAAGCTGTGGAAGCTTCTACGCCCACCACGGGGGCATGCCCAGCTCAGCACGGGGCGTGGTCAATGCTAAGATACGCAGAATCTAGCAAAATCTTGGTATTACAGATAAGCTTCTGCCCACGGGGTCGTGCCCAGCGAACACGGGCCGTGTGGAGCCCTATGCTGACAAATGCAATAAATGAAGGAAGAGAAAAGGATGGCCACGGGGGCGGGTCCGCTGGACACGGGGCCGTGGCCGGACTTCTGTTCAGGCTATAAATAGGGGTGCTTGGCTAACTTCAAAGGCATCCCATGACAAACCACTACTCTCACACTTTGCCACCACTCCACCACCATTACACCACCAACACCCACCACCATCAACCATCATCCACCTTTAGAGTGCGTAGTAGTCTCGGGATCCAAGATTGATAGTAAGAGTTCTTGTCAATCAAAGGCCATGTTTGGCTAAGTCTCATACATCACTTGGTGAAGACAAGTCTTTTATGTATTACTTTTGATTTTTAATCTTTCGCCACTTTTTATTTGGTTTTGTATTAATGACTTTAATAACTTGTTTCTTATATTGAAGGTGAATTTTCTTTATCATTTGTCCGTGGGTTCTTGGAATTACTTTACTGTCTATATAAAGTAAAAGATTTACACCATTCATATCTCTACGGTCTATATAGAGGTATGTTGGCTACCTGGTCAGTGGTTAAGGGAATGGTTTAGTAAGGTTCTTGCCTTGTTCAGTGTATAGATCCTGCAAGGACCTGGTCAAGCTTACTAGGACCTCCTTCAATACCCACTGGTATTGGATGACGGGGGTGCGAATGGCTTGACCCCCTCATATGTAAACTACTATTAATACATTAAACCGACTACTTGGGATTGTATACCTGCTGACTCAAACCACTTAGCCGAGGGTAACGTCACCTTCAAAAGAGGGGCCTACCACTTTTCGCATTAATAACTTAATTAATTATCTTTCAATATTCCGACCCTTTGGGATTGTATCCTTGCTGACTAAAACAACTGGGTTGAGGGTAATGACACCTTCAAAAGAGGGGCCTACTACTATAACTAAGATAATATTTTAAAAAGTCCGAAAGTGCAAAAATCATCAAAGGATACTTAAAAGGCGAGTCAGATCCAAGTGATTCATCTTGTCTATTTGTTTTTATTTTATTTTTATTTCTGCATTTTTAGTTTTATTTTTCATGTTTAAAACCTTTTCTCAAAAATTTTAGATTGATTTGACGTTGAGGATAAACCGGTACTAAAAGCTCTTGTGTCCTTGGACGACCTCGGTATCTTACCAACGCTATACTACGCTCACGATGGGTGCACTTGCCCAAGTGTGTGTTTAGTGTTAGCATAATATCGTGTTTTATAAATTTAAAACTTGACTAATGCGTAAAATGGGCTTAAAATATCAATAAAATCATAACACACCTAACGCACACCAAGTTTTTGGTGGCGTTTCCGGGGACACAAGGATTTTAAGAAAGCTTAAAATCAACGGCCTAATCATTTTTCAAAACCTTTTTTAAAACTACGCGCATATTTTTACATTTTTAGGAATTTTTTGTATTACAGTAGTCTGGACATGGGGCCGTGCTCACTGAACACGCCCTCGTGCTGCATAAAATTAACAAAACACCCAGATACAGAGTCTGAACACGGGGTCGTGCTCTCTGAACACGCCCCCGTGCTGAACCAAACCAGTTGCATTTTTCAAAACGCCCAGATAGAGGATCTGACCACGGGGCCGTGGTGAGCCTCTGTTTCCGTTTTTATTTTTGTTTTCTGGTCCCGAGACTATTTTATGGTTTGCTGAGTGATTCTTATGGATAAATACTCGGGAGGTTACAACTACCACTATGAAGAGGATGATTATGAAGAAGAGTATTGTACCATTTGCGGTAATCCTCATTCGGTACAATATTGTGATCTCTTCGAACCATCCACTTCGTACACATACCATGAGGAGCCCAGGTACGAGCCACCCACTTCATACACACACTATGAAGAGCCAAGGTATGAACCTTCTCCCTCATACTCATATCTTGAAGAACCAAGGTATGAGCCTTCATATACTTACTATGAGGAACAATGGTACGAACCACCTACCTCATATGGGTATTATGAAGAACCAAGGTACGAGACTCTTATCCATCATATACTTGCAATGAGGAACAATGGTGTGAACCATCTACCTCATGCGAGTATTATGAGGAGCCAAGGATCGAACTTCCGAACTCAAGCTATGGGGATACTTATTCCGTTCACTTTGACGAACTACCAACTATCCTCCCCGTAGCCAAAAAAATAATAGAACACCTCAAAACTATCGAACGCTACATTAAGGAATCCCGCGCAAGGGAAAAGGAATCCCGCGCAAGGGAAGAGGTAATTTGTACTAAAGAGGTGATAGTAGAAGAGGTAAAAATGGAAGAACAAGTAAGTGAAAAACCGACGCATGAACCAAACAACGAAAAAGGTAAGTCCGACAACGCTAAATTTAAAAAAGAGTCTAATTTTCAAGAAATTAATCTCTTAACACCTTCTTTCGAAAACCATTGTTTGGTACCTACTCATGCTAAGTTTTTAAAAGAGTTAAACACAAACACTAAAATTGACGAAACGGTAAGCATTAAGTTAACAAATGATCAAACTACGCTAATAAAATATGATCCATTTGAAATTAACATTTACACCGGTTCCATTTTTTTTTCAAAATTCCTTTATTACTAATATTACAATTGATAAAGATCTTTGTGTTAATATAATGCCAAACTACATTTTCGAAAAATTAAGTATTGGTGATTTTTTCCACTTCAAATACCCATTTTTCTTTCTAAACGAAAAATAATAAAATCTATGGGAGTAGTTGAAGATGTGTTAGTCCAAACAAATCAAACGGTAGTCCCAACCGACTTTGTCATCCTTGATGACGCTCCACTTGTGTTGGGACAACCTTTTGTGAAAACCCACAAAGCTTTGATTAATCGGAAGCAAAACAACTTACCCATTCAATTAGGGGCCTTCAAAAAATGTGTCGATCTTGAGCAATCAATGAAATATCCAATCGGCAATGACGACCCCCTAATTGAAGCTGAAGATGAACCACCCGATACGGAAGAAGAAATCGACCACTTTGTCGAAGAATAGGTTGCCATTGAACAAACCTTTTTGGTTCTTGACCAAACGGAGCAACCAAATAAGGAGTCTCCTAAAGACCCACCACTGGAGCTCAAAGAACTCCCAAAAGGTTTGGAATATGCTTTTCTCGCCAAGGATGGTAAGCTACTTGTAATTATTTCCTAAAAATTAACTAGTGTAGAAAAAGAAAAATTAATCACACTTTTGAAAAAAAACACAAAAACGCGATCGCATGGAAGCTTGTAGATATTAAAGGAATAAGTCCTTCCATGTGCACGCACACAATTTTAATGAATGATGACTATAAATCAGTAATACAACCACAACGTAGAGTAAACCCAAACGTCCAAGAAGTGGTTAAAAATGAAGTCAACTACTTGACGCCGGACTTATCTACCCGATTTCCGATAGTCCTTGGGTAAGTCCCGTCCAAGTAGTTCCTAAGAAAGGAGGTATGACGGTGGTCACTAACGAAAAAAATGATTTAATACCAACAAGAACCGTCACCGAATGGAGAGTGTGTATAAACTATCATCGATTAAATGAGGCAACAAGGAAAGATCATTTTCCATTACCTTTTATTGATCAAATGTTAGAAAGATTATCTGGTCACAACTTTTATTGTTTTTTAGATGATTTGTCAGGTTACTTTCAAATACCGATAGCTCCCGAAGACCAAGAAAAGATAACATTCACATGTCCCTACGGAACTTTTGCTTATCGACGCATGCCTTTCGGTCTATGTAATGCCCCCGCAACTTTTCAACGTTGCATGGTGGCCATCTTCCATGATATGATTGAAAAGACTATGGAAGTCTTCATGGACGACTTTTCTATCTTTGGAGATTCATACGACCAATGTCTCGATAACCTTGAACGAATGCTATCCCAATGTGAGGAAACTAACCTCGCCCTTTGGGAAAAATACCATTTTATGGTAACCGAGGGAATAGTACCCGGTCATAAAATCTCAAGCGAAGTAATGGAGGTTGATCGGGCTAAAATAGACACCATTTCCCGATTACCACCCCCATCCTCCGTTAGAGCCATCAGAAGTTTCTTAGGGCATGCCGGATTTTATAGACGGTTTATCAAAGACTTTTCTAAAATCTCAAGACCTTTAACAAAATTACTTGAAAACACTACTAGAAAATTGGCCTAATGCAACTTTTTATTAGCAACCTTTTTCAAATGTGTTGCATTTGACTCTAATGCAACTTTGTTGAACATAAAGGTTGCATTAAAATATCTAATGCAACCTTTTTCAAAAAAAGGTTGCAAAATTATATTGAATTTGCAACCTTTTTGTTAAAAGGTTGCAAATTTTATTAAAAATTGTAACCTTTTTCTTGCTTTTGTTAAAAAGGTTGCATTAGGAAATTTTAAATGAAATTCTCATATAAAAGTCATGCTAATAGATAAATTAATATATGTTCTAAAAAAGAAAAAAAGATATATTAAAAAAATGGTATAGGAAATATATGGTTTAAAAAAAAGAAAAAAATTAAAAATATATTATTAAAAGTAAATATAATAATAAACTATTATAAAATATTAAATAAAAGAAAAACAAAAACTATATATTATTATAAAAATAAAGTTACTATTCATCGTTTTTCGTCAATAATAATTATATAAATTATATAATATATAATTATATAATATTTATATAATTTATATAATTGTACATACGAAACTTTTGAAAAATTAAACTCAAAATACCGTTATATATTCAATTCAAATTCAAATGCTATAAATAAGTAACGACTTTTAGCTTTGATTGGTTGTAAATTAGGCTTTGGAAGTTTTTCAAAACAAAACTTGATTTTTTACTCATAATCCAAAAGTTTTTACCTTTTGCAATTTTAACCCCACATAATTTGTTTTTTTTTTTAATTTTAACCCAAAACTTTCCATTATTTGCAATTTAACCTCACAACTTTTTACTTTCAACTTTTGTCCCCTATACTTTTCATCTTTCGGGAATATTCCTTTTACGTTTTGTTCTAAATTTTTCGAGTTAATACGACGCAACATACATGTGTGGTTCAACGTTTTTATGTTTAGTTCAAAAATTTGCGAGTTAACATGGAGCAACGTGCATGTGTGGTTCAATGTTTATACGTTTATTTTTCATGTTTGACAGGTTCGTCGCAACCCGCAGGTGCTAGGTCGAGTCAGTGTTGATGATCGCTGGCGATTGTGTGACATTGGTACTATTTGGCATGGTTTTACTCCCTATCACAACACAGGGGTGGTTAATTCTAGTTGATCATAAAATATATCTTACATTCTAGAAATCCCTACAATTTTGTCAAGGTCGTGTAAGTTGTAACACAAGAAAAGCAATTCGAATTTAGAAGAGAACTAAATGGGCCGGGAAACCCGCCAATCCGAGTTAACCCGCAAATCCGGGTGAACCTAAACCCAAACCTAGCAATGGAACCATATAAGAACCCTAATCGAATTCATCCATCCATCATTTGTTCATCAGCTCCCTCCATATTTCCATCACTCTCTCTCGCACCTTCAATCCTTCGTCAACACGAACTCCTGTGGCGATTTTCCGGCCAGCATTGGAAGCTCTGACCACCGTATAGGATGCACCATTCATCTTTGACAAGTATTGCAACCAAGCGTTTCTAACACTAAAAGAAATGCTAGTCAATGCACCTATCATGATAGCGCCTAATTGGAAATTACCTTTCGAAATCATGTGCGATGCAAGTGACTATGCAGTTGGAGCCGTCTTGGGACAAAGAAAAGATAAGCATTTTCACCCAATTTACTACGCTAGTAAAACACTTAACGATGCACAAGAAAATTACACAACAACTGAAAAAGAATTACTAGCTGTAGTATTTGCTTTTGATAAATTTCGTTCTTATCTTATTCTTTCTAAAACGATAGTTTATACAGACCATGCAACCATTCGTTATCTCTTTAATAAACAGGATGCCAAACCACGTTTAATCAGATGGATTCTACTCTTCCAAGAATTCGACATTAAAATAAAAGACAAAATAGCAGAAAACACCGCTGCAGATCATCTATCCCGCTTGGAAGATCCAGCTTTGGAGGCAACTAGGGACGAGCTCATCAATGAAAAATTCCCAACGGAGTCCTTAGAAATGGTGGAATACTGAGAAGAGCCATGGTACGCCGACTACGCCAACTACCTAGCTAGTGGAATAGTCGTAAAAGGATGGTCGCATCATCAAAGGAAAAAGTTCTTTGACGATGTAAAGCATTATTTTTGGGAAGATCCTTATCTTCTAAAAATGTGTGCCAACCAACTTATCCGACGATGCGTACATGGTAGTGAAGCAAGAAAAATTCTCTGCCATTGTCATGAAGGTCCATACGGAGGACATCATGGTGGCACTAGTACCGCATGAAAGGTATTTGATTCAGGATTCTATTGGCCAACCATTTACAAAGACGCCCAAAGTCTTATCAAGACATGTGATGCATGCCAACGATCAGGTAATATTTCTTCCAATAACGAAATGCCACAAAATGGCATTCTTGTTTGTGAAATATTTGATGTGTGGGGACTAGACTTTATGGGACCTTTCCCACCGTCAAAAGGAAACAAATATATACTTGTGGCTGTGGATTATTTGTCAAAATGGGCTGAAGCTGAAGCTCTTCCAACAAATGATGGAAGAGTTGTGGTAAGATTCCTGAAATGATTATTTTTTTCGTTTTGGAACTCCAAAAGCGTTAATAAGTGATAGGGGTACCCATTTTTGTAACCATCAACTTGAAATTTTTTTTATCAAGATATGGGGTCTATCACCGGATCTCAACCGCATATCACCCTCAAACAAATGGACAAGCCGAAGTGACTAATCGAGGTTTAAAAAAAATACTTGAAAAAACCGTAGGGTTAAATAAAAAGGAATGGGTCAATAAATTAGACGACGCTTTATGGGCTTTTCGAACCTCATATAAAACAACCATAGGTACCACCCCATATAAGCTTGTCTATGGAAAAAGTTGTCATTTGCCAGTAGAAATAGCACACAAAGCCTACTGGGCATTGAAAAACGTATACTTAGACATAGAAACTGCCGGTAAAAATCGATTTTGTCAATTAAATGAATTAGACACATATCGTTCGGACTCATGTGCCTTCCAGAACCAGGGGTCTTCGAGCCTGCTGCGAATTAAGGAATCACGCATACTCTAACTCCGAAATTTACAAGGAAAGAATGAAAAATTTGCATGATAAACATATTAAACCTAATGAATTTCGGGTAGGAGATCAAGTTCTATTGTTTAATTCATAACTTCGATTATTTCCCGGTAAATTAAGTCTAGGTGGTCGGGACCTTTTTCTATCACCCATATTTTTCCATATGGCTCAATTGAAATTAAATCTCAGAATGGAATTCCATTCAAAGTCAATGGACAACGGCTAAAGCTTTATCAAGGATACATTGAGGATGAAGAGGAAGAGATCTCGCTACAAGCGGTCGAGGAATGAAGAAAGGTTTGTGCACCAACATCATATCTTATAGGTAATGGACGTCAAGAAAGCTTCCAAAATCGGTAAGATTTCTAAAACCAAATTTCGGGAAACAGGTCACTCACACGTGCACTTAATTTTTTTTGTTTTTACCCGCCCACAGGGCCGTGGTCGGCTACTGTCGGGCATAAAACCCCGTTTTCTTCTCATTTTCATTTCACCACGACCCGTTTCCCCCGAAAACTCTTTGTTTCATTCGCAAATCTCTGCAGATTTTCATGTCTTTTCTCAATCCAACATCAACAAGGTATGATTCTATCATCTTTTGTAGTTAGCTTAACGATTTGCATGTAGACATAAAAAATTTGGGGAAAAATCTAGGGTTCTTGAACTTGAATCGAACCAAACCTCAAATTTTTGCTTAGATCTGTTAGTATTAGTATAGTTGCATGTTATAGGACGTAAATCAACTGAAGTTGTTTATAGATTTGCCCAATTTTGAACAAAAGCCTCAAACCCTTGTTTTTGAACCGAAAAAGACGAAATCAAAGGGGTAAACGGTTTGATTTCGGAAAAACGGCACTTGGGGTTTCATTTTCGGGGAAAACCGCCCCCAAAAATTTTCATGTTTTCGAAACCGGGTCGAAAAATTCAATTTTTGGGAAACAGAATCCTAACCACGGGGTCGTGGTCAGTGAGCACGGGGGCGTGGCCAACAGAAATCGCTTGAACACGGGGTGTGGCCAGTGGCCATGGGGCCGTGTCCAGCTTTCTGTATTCAGTTTTCTTCGAAATTTTTCATTTCATGCTAATTGTTTTGTGTTTTCTTTTTAGATGGCCAACAAATTCACAAAGTTCAAGACAAATGAGTGGGATTACCAAGCCCGCTATGATGTTCTTGCAACAAGGCCCGAGGAAATTCCAAGACAAGTATGCATCGAAACCTTAGAGGCTGTGGGGCAGCTAGACCGTTTCAACACCCTGGTCACGGGTCCACTAAGGGTGGCCCTCTGCACTAGACTCCATGCGGTTCACGAGTATAGCATGGAGTTCTACAACACTTTCACATTCAAAGCTAAAGCAGAGCCATTCGACGGAGAGGGAGTTCAGTTTTGATGTGCGGGAGAAATGCTTTCAATCTCTATCGCACAATTTGGGGTGCAAATTGGTCTTTTCTCCGAAGAGGAGTTCGGTGAAGAAGAAAACACGGGTAGTCTCTGGGAGATCTCAACCAACATGCGTCAGACGACATGGGCTCAAATCAGGGATGGAGCATACGATCCAAGTGTAACCAAGAGCTCTCAGTTGCGGGACCTTCTCTACCGCTACATTCATAGGGTCCTTAGCAACTCTCTCAGTCAAAGGCGTGATAGCACCGATGTTGTCAACTTGCGTGATCTGACAGTCTTGTATTGCATCCACAACCGTGTCCCTCTTGATGTCCCACACCTACTCCTCCAAAACATGCACCTGAATAGTTGGCTTCCTCCCCGACACCTATCTTCTTTGGGGGATGGATCTACCGCCTTTTCAAGACCTATGTTCAACTCTTGCCAAAATCATTCCGTAAGGGTCCATGGTCGGGAAAGGTAGATCTCGTTCAATGCCGTTCGATGGGGATCATCCACGAGACGGGTGACGGGACAGTCCGCTTCCAAACCACTAAAGGGCATGTTTGGAACCCGGAGGAAGCCCTCGTTCTTCATGCCAACCCAAACCGTCATCCTCCTCAATTTCATGGCCAGTTGGGTCCCTCCTCCTCCTCTCATGTGGGTAGTTTTCCTAACCTTCAAAGTTTGCATGATATTTTGCAGGAAAACCTCTTATGCACCCGCAACACCTACAACATGGCCAGCAACACCTACACCCGGGTCGGAGCAATAGAGAGGAACATCTTCGAAATGCAAGATGACATCACCTACAACCGGGACCACACGGTGTATCAAGGAGGAGACGATGAAGACGAGGACATGGACTGATTCGGAGGCATTGGAGGTAGTGTGACATCGGATGCAGCTTCTCTCAGGTTAACCCTTTTATCCCACGAACAATTGACTGGCCTGCGTATCAAAGTTTGAACAATTTACTTCCCTTAACACTTTTACTTTCTGCATTTTATTTTTCGTTTGCATGTGATGTTGGATAATTAACTTTGGTAGTTTAGGATTAGTTGTTATGTGTTATGTGGTGTGGTATTTAAGCAAAACATGTACCTAGGAAGCTTGGATGCACTAAGTATTAGTGCTACATAAGCCCGGAAACCTGAACCAAAAGCCACAAACCTGTTTTCATTGACTTCAGACTGTCACCACGGGGCCGTGCTCAGCGACCACGCCCCCGTGTCCACTCCCTTATACTTGCTGTTTGTCTGAACCTTGCCCACCACGGGGTCGTGTCCACTAGGCACGCCCCGTGGCCACATTCTGTAAGTTTCTATTACTGGCACTCTGACCACGGGGCCTTGCTCAGCCAGCACGAGGCCGTGGCCAGGTGTCCAGTAACACCAAACCTAGTTTTTCAAATCTTTTTACACATTCAATCAACCTAAAAACTTATTTTTGGGACATATTGAGGACAATGTGTAATTTAAGTGTGGGGGGATGATAAAACCTTGAATTTTGCAAGTCCTAATAACAAGCCTTACACAAAACTCTATTGGGACCGCTAATCACCCCAATTTTTTTTCAAAGATTTTCATTTTTTTACTTGTCTTGGTTCAATTTGGGAACAACAAGTTCTAAAAATGTTATATTTTTACAAATTTACAACCGATAGCGTCATGATAAAAATAACCAACATAAGAAAATTATGAAAAGACATGACAAATCTAATTAAAATTTGATTATATATACTTGATCACATTATAAACCCATTCCCACAACAAGTGAGTTTTGAGCCTTTATTGAGCATACAAGCATATATCTTTAAACTAAATGTTCATTTTTCGTTTCTTGTGTGAATAGCCGCTTGGTTCGTACGACTCTAGAACTTGCCACGACGATACAGTCCCGGTCCTTACCAACTTAAACCGAAGCAAGTAATGATGGAGGCATTAGGACTAACCCATTTTCCTTTCAACACCGTTATTTTTCATTTTCTTTATCACCTACCCAAAATCCCCCTAGTTAACCCATTTGAGCCTAAACCTTTTTATTTCTAAACCCACAAAACAAACACCCTTTACCCACCAAAACCTTTTTCTTTTCAACCCCTTTATTTTAGTAGAAAGCTCGGTTATCTTGTGACATTTCTTTAAACAAAATGAAAGTCTAGCAATAAACAAACAAGTTCCTCAAAGAAACTTTGTTTGAAGATGCTTAGTTTGAATAAAAGTCACAAAAACAAAAAGTTTTACAACGACCGACGCTTTTTACGCTTTTAGCCCTTTTTACTAACCACTAACCAAAACCACCTACCCTTAGCCCAAGCCTAACCCTTTCCCAAGTCCTCTTGATATTTACGAAGGTTCATAGTTAAAAAGAAGGAAGATTGATTGCTTGGCAAGCATATGGTAGAAGTAAGTTCCATGCCGGTCTCGAGTGTTTCACAAAAATACATATTCGGTCGAGTGTTGAGTGATCTCCCGTGAGGTATGTGAACTTGTATATAAATGGAATTTTAAAAAGGCATGTTATGCCCAAATAAGTAATTTCTCTTATGAAACGTTTCTAAATAAATCATAACGAATAGGATTGTAAATAGAATAAAAATAAAACCCAAATAAAGATCTTGGATTCCCGACACTCAAGACAAGCCCAAAACTTCTCTCCTACCCATTCCATTTGGGTGTGTAAGCCACATAATAAAGAGTTTTGCTTGAGGACAAGCAAATATTCAAGTGTGGGGGTATTTGATGTGTGCAAAATGCAACATATAAATTACATCAAATAAGGCATAAAACTAACCCTTTTTAGTACTAATGTTGGAAAAAGTGTGTTTTTGTCTTCCTTTTGCATTTACAGGACCAAATGAGCTTAAACGAGCAAAAAGAACAAATATACAACAAAAACCAACATAAATACAAAGAAAAGGAATAAACGTGATATGGCCGACCACTCGGCAGCATCCCCAAAAGCAAAAACAAGGAACAGAAGACTGACCACGGGGCCGTGCCCACAGGACACGGGGGCGTGGTCAGGCACTTGCAGAAAAGACAAAGCTGTGGAAGCTTCTACGTGCACCACGGGGCCGTGCCCAGGTCAGCACGGGGCGTGGTCAACGCTAAGATACGCATAATCTTGCACAATCTTAGTAGTACAAATACGCTTCTACCCATGGGGCCGTGCCCAGCTAACACGGGCCGTGTGGAGCCCTATGCTGACAAATGCAATTAATGAAGGAAGAGAAAAGGATGGCCACGGGGCCGTGGCCGGGCTTCTGTTCGGCTATAAATAAGGGTACTTGGCTCTCTTCAAAGGCATCCCTTGGCAAACCACTACTCTCCCACTTTGCCACCACTCCACCACCACTATACCACCAACACCCACCACCACCATCATCCATCATCCACCTTTAGAGTGTGTAGTAGCCTCGGGATCCAAGATTGATAGTAAGAGTTCTTGTCAATCAAAGGCCATGTTTGGCTAAGTTTCTTACATCACTTGGTGAAGACAAGTCTTTTATGTATTATTTTTTATTTTTAATCTTTCGGCACTTTTTATTTGGTTTTGTATTAATGACTTTAATAACTAGTTTCTTATGTTGAAGGTGAATTTTCTTTATCATTTGTCCGTGGTGTCTTGGCATTACTTTACTGTCTATATAAAGTAAAAGATTTACACCATTCATATCTCTACGGTCTATATAGAGGTATGTTGGCTACCTGGTCGGGGGTTAAGGGAATGGTTTAGTAAGGTTATTGCCTTGTTCAGTGTATAGATCCTGCAAGGACCTGGGTCAAGCTTACTATGACCTCCTTCAATACCCACTGGTATTGGATGGTGGAGGTGCGAATGGCTTGACCCCCACATATGTAAACTACTATTAATACATTAAACCGGCTACTTGGGATTGTATCACTGCTGACTCAAACCACTTAGCCGAGGGTAACGTCACCTTCAAAAGAGGGGCCTACCACTTTTCGCATTAATAACTTAATTAATTATCTTTCAATATTCCGACCCTTTGGGATTGTATCCTTGCAGACTCAAACCACTGGGTTGAGGGTAATGTTAGGCCCTAAAGTGTGAGACTGACGCATCAAATTAATACAACGAGCTATGGTTATGAACTGGGTCTTACCGGGTTAGTTTATGTTAGGTTGTGGACCTTTATAGGTCACTTGGGCCAAGCTATAGGCCATGTGGGCCAAGCAGGCCCAAGGGGAGCCCATGTGGGAGATGGGCTTGTCTATGTATATAAACAAGTTTTCAACTTGTTTTAGGGTTTGAACTTCTAGGAACTTCATTGTTACAACTTCTAGAGAGCTAGAGAGAGAGGCGATTTGATTGAGCTTGTACCAGACGATTTTGCTAGTTCATAGTAATAGAATCGTGTGCAAGTTTAAAGTGATTCGGTATTGTGTTCTTCGTTTTTCAATTGCTTTTCGATTTATCTTGAATCTCACCAAGTTTGGATTCCGCACAAAATTGGTGATTGTTTGATATCATTGAAAGATCCGTTTCACGGGACTTACAAGTGGTATCAGAGCCATTAGAACCTGTTTCTAGGCTCGGTGTGATATCAAATATTCAAGATTTTGAATTTTCGTTCATCGCGTTCTTCGTGTTCTTGGTTATGTTCGTCGAATTTTGATCAAGATTAGTATATTTTGGTGTTTAAATTTTGAAAAAGTCTGTTTATAGAATAGACATAATCTCTTTATTTTCCCAAAAATATCTTGATTTAAAAATTCCCAAAGATTTCGGTGGAGAGTTGTTGAGTTATTAATACTTTCCATATATTATTATTATATACAACAGCTCATCAATTTTCATCATTATCTGTTTTCGAGTCTCATCTTTCTAGAAGGTTTAGAGTCATCATCTTTTTCATATCAGTTATCCTCTGAGGTCTCGAGTAATCATCTCTGCTGATTTCGAGTCGCAACCGAGGACATAGCCTTCAACTGGTCTCGGCTCCTAAACATATTCACAGTCTCGACTCGCAACCTCCATTCAGCTTCTTCAAGGTCTCGAGTAGCAACCACCGTTTCGGCTCATCCTGTTTGGTTTCGACTCGCAATCATCTACGGTTTCGACTCGCAACCATCTCTGTTGCCGTTCATCACGTTCTGGTTACGACTCGCAACCATCAAAGTTGCGGTTCATCACGTTTTGGTTTCGACTCGCATTCACCACGGTTTCGGTTCATCCTGTTTCAGTTGCGACTCGCAACCAGTAGTCAGTCTCCACTCGCAACCAAAATCATCATCCACGGTCTCGAGTCGCAAGCTATAGAGGTTTCAAGTTGTCATCTGTTTCAAGTCATCACTATTACAACCATCATCACCGGAACCTGCAACTTTAGTTATCTTCTCCGGTTTCACTTCCATCATCTCCTTTTAACTTCCGACGACCCGCCTTCATCACCAACCAGTTGCATCCATAATCACCTTACACAACCTGCTTCTTTACTCACTGTCATTTGTTGTCATCGATCTTCGTATCTGGTCCATCATCTTCAGTCATATCTACCACCACAAACTGCTCGTTCACTACCTGCCATCACCGTAACTCTTCACCATCTACGACCACTCTACATCGATCTTGTTCGACATCATCATCTGTCTCAACGTAGTGTCTAAAACGTTAATCAGTTTGGTGGCGTTCATTTTTGGTTCAGCAGGTTTAACGAAGAAGACGGTGTGGACTTTATGTTAGGTTATTTTTAATATAATAATAATAATTATAATAATCATAACTTCATCATTACATTATCATTAGGTGTCTTTAATAATAATAATAATAATTGTTTAATTAAAATAGTTTATATATTCTAATTTAAAAAAAAAAGGGGTTTATATTATAAAAAAAAAAAAAAAAAAAAAGGTCACATTTTTGGGAATCATATCTTAAAATGTCTTCTAAAAGAGAGATGCTTAAGCAGGAATTCGAAGGATTCAGTTACTCATACGGTGAATCTATAGAAGCACTTACAGGTCGGTTTGCTGAACTGCTCTCTAAAATGGAGAAGGCAGAGATGGTGGTGTCTACTCGCATAAGCAACAGAAAGCTTCTGGAGGCTATAAAAGGGATTCCAAATCAGGCGAACTGTAGTTGGTTTATGAATGTTAATCAGATAATAGTGACAACCGACGGCAACTGTTACAAAATGAAGTCAGATGAGCTGATCTCCCTCATCAAATCCTATGGCAGTGCTGACTCATCACAAAATTCAGCATTTATGTTTAACAAACCCATGGCTCAAGAAGTTACTCGTGATCGTGAAGAGATACTTTCTGTATTTTGCACTCCTGAGTGTAGAAAAAGAAATGAGGAATACCGATTACACAATGCTGAGTTGATTCAAGACTACAACGACATAAAAAATAAAAATTTTACTTTATCAAAGAATGAAAAGCTTTATAAAGATAAAATTGAAGCTCAGCGAAAAGACATCATCAAACTTAAGGATGATGTTAGTGTAAAAACAGCTCAACTCTTCATGGTTCAAGAAAAACTATGCGATGTGACTAAGGAACTGGAGGATATCAGAGATAGATATCAAATAAATGAGCTAAATATTAAAAAATTTGATTCTTCCAGCAAATTAGTCAAAAACATGTGTGATCAACAGCTAGCATACCAGAAAAGGAAAGGGTTGGGATTGGGTTTTAATCAGGTTCCTCCTCCTTACAATGACAATTACACATACTTACCCATGACTGAGGAGGAATTGATGAATGAGGACAAGATGACTTACGGTCCTAAAACTGATAAGTCATCAATCAACAGCAGATCTGTTGATAAAGAAGCGACTCCTTCGATAAATCTTGTTTCCAAGGGTACTTTTGATCCTAATGCTTCGTCTTCTCTTGCAGATGAAGTTAAAGTTGAAGGTGTCGTTGAAAATGAACAAGCGTCAAGTTCTCATGTGTGTGACATTTTTGGCTCATTTTTGCAATCTATGTTGAAGAATGTCAGGCCTGATGGTTTGGGTGAAGACGTTGATGCTTGTGTTAGAGAGACTGAATCGGCAAATGAAACGAATGAGCCGGCTGAACCGTCTGATTCCAAACGCGAATCACCTGAAGCAGCTGATTCTGAGAAATTGGAATCAGTTGATTCTGGTGAATTCAGCTCAAGGATGTCATGTGCAGAACCGACTTGTGCTGAAAATTCGTCAAAGGTTTCAGCTGAAATTTCTGCTACAGTTTCTGGTATTTCATCCAACAAACCAGAACTCTCCGATTCTGTCAAAGCTGACGACATGCAGGAAAAAGTGAAGATTGATGTGACCAAGGCTCCAAGTGCGCAAGCTGAACAGTCTGAACCTTCTGTTCGTGATGAAAAGGTTCAGATTAAGCAACAAGCGCCAAAGCAAGCAGGTAAAGGACGTGGAAATAAGAAGCCTAAACATCAAAGACGATCAGGCTCTCCACAGTCCTCAACGGGCAGCAATAGTCCTCAAAAGGCCCGTGATGTGAAAAATGCTTTTGTTAAGCCAGTCAGTAATGGCAAATGTGAGAAATATGAATTTGACTGTACTAACAAAGCTTTCGGAAAGACTGGTGAGATTTCTAAACATGACGTGCAGTCTACTCAAAACAAGAAAACTCAGAAGAAATCTCCACCACAGAAGGCCCCTGCAAACGACAAGTATAGGCATCCAAATTCATCGTCGTCTGCAGGAAATGTGCAACAAAAACAAGCACAGAAAGGACCGGTTCATCCTTCAGGGCCTGCAAGAGCTACACAAGCTGATCAGAATGCCTTCTACGTGAAGAGACAAACATGCTTCAATTGCGGCATTGCTGGTCACATTGCAAGAAACTGCACACATCGTCCCTATGTACCCTATTATATGCAAAATCAGAGGGTTACACCAAAGGGTAACTACCATTCCAAGCCGATGAAGGTATCATCACCTAAGGCAATGAAGAATGTGAATCCCAAGGTTAAACCTTCTGATGGGGATTGGAACGCTGCTAAAAACAAACGCAAAGCTGTTCAGGAACAAAAATCGGTTTTCAAAACTCACAAATCTGAACCAGTCAAAGTTGCTCAACCGAAGGCAACAAACACGTTTGTTAAACCGAAACAGATTTGGAAACCCAAATCTAAAGCAGCAACGTCTCCAATCCTTGAAACGAAAGGGGACTTGTGTTTGAAAGAAGTGTCTTATTTTGATGCTTCAGGAAATCCCAGGACCACGATGGCCTGGGTACCAATGTCTTACTAATCTCCTTACCTTTCAGGAACAACTAAGGAGGAGCTGTTGACAATCTCTGGAATGTTGATAGCGGTTGTTCCAGAGATAAAAACGGGTAACATTTCACTGTTGCAAAAAGTTCAAATTTTTTTACAGATGATATGTTTCCTTTGGAGGAGATTAAAGAAGTAAGAAATGATCAGCAAAAGGTACCGTTTAAATTCAGTACTTTGATTTGAATTTGATTAGTCTTCAATCTAATGACGGAACGGTTAAACAAAAATATTTTTTTTCTCTTTCTTAGTTTATTACTTTGTATATAAATTGTCCTTTCTCTAGTAAATGGTAAATTTGCGCAAAAATACAAGATTTATGCACAAATTTAGGGGGGGAGAGGAACATATAGATAGATGTAGAGTTTAGGGGGAGAAAACTCAGAAAATACAAAAAGAGTTTGCTGTAAATATGTATTGTTTTAGGGGAGAAAATGAGAAAAATACAAAAACATTAGAAAATGAAAAATCCAAAAAGAAAGATTGCAAGATATGGGAAGTGAAATAAATGTTCGTGTTAAAGGGTTTGACTAACACATGTAAGGTGCCATAGCTGAAAAGACTAGGATCTACTGCGATATGTCGATAGGCTTGACGCTCAACATGATAAAAGATACTAAGTGATATAAACATAACGAACTATGTACCATGTGGGTAACATACCAACGGCGTATGATTTTATGGTCTTAAATCTTGCGTTGATAGATAGCCAACATCTGAGGTTTCGGGTCTTTATATTGTTGAATCATCCGGGGATATCTTGGCTGTCCTTCTGTTTAGAACTAAAATTGTACATGACCCCAGGAAAGAAAGTCACTTGGAATTAGCTCATTTCTATTTGAATGTCTGTATGTTGTCCCGATACACACAATTTTGATCTGATTCTGAAATCTTCTCTGAAAAAGTCGTGTACCTCCTCTGCTGCATCCAGATATATGCTGACCTGGAGGTGCTAGGCAACGTCAGCTTCTGCTGCATCCAGATACATGCTGACCTAGCTGTACGTTGTCGCTCTGTAGATCAATTATACACCCGAAAGAGGCCCTCAAGTGCCCAAAAGAAACCCAAGAAACCTATATCAAACTGAGAAAAACTCATTTGATCTGTATATTATACCATCTCTACAAAAGATCTATTCTGTTCTCTTCTCAACCTATTCCTAGTTAAGATTTCAGAAATCTGGATTGAACTTGTGAAATATGTGGTAGGGAAGATACTTGCATGATAGAGTGTGTTGTTTATATTTCCAGGATTTGATTAGTATTTATTTGGGTGTTCATTGTTAAGAAATCAAAACATGATAAAACAGATTATATGCAGACCTAGACACAGTCAAGATATCTTAAAGGATGACATCAGTATACTCACCTGCTACGATGAATCGTTGTGCTTACCTTGATCGCGGGGGTATGCCTTGGAATGGGACACACGGGTATAATAGTATAATATTACCTAAAGCATTTCACGAAGTTGAAAAATTGAAAGTTGAGCGTTAAAGTTTAGGTGGACAAACATATTGGCAATCGCATAGACCAGTTTGATTAGGCTCGTACTGAAAAGTGTTCCTTAGTCTGCCTGAGAACGAATTTTGATCCCATTGCAATTGTAATTGTATATTATGGTAGTTGTTTATATTTTGAGTTCTTATTTGTTTCTTGCTCTTAAAATTTTAAAAAAATTAAAAAATAGAAAAATTCAAAAATACAAAAATAGTGTCTTGTTTTTCTATAAAACCAAAAATCCAAAAAATAGTGTGTTTATTTGTTTTTCTTAAAATTAAAAAATATAACCGTTCTTGAAGATTTGACTGATCATCAAAAGTTAAAAAAAAAAAATTTAAATTGTGAAATTTCATGTACCTAGTGTTCATGTGGTACTCTCCCTGTTGCATAAGAAATGTTTGCATATGAGTTTGTGAGTATGTGCAGAACTTGATTTCAATCAAGAACAGGGGTTGTTGAAGACTGAGATGCTGTTAGCTGTTGACGAAGCATGGAGCAGCACAACAACAAGATGTACCTGAGTCAGAAGAATCGGATACGCAACGCCGTCTGACAGTGAAAGTACATTTGAAGAAGTACCATGAACCTGATTGAAAGACAAAGATTGAAGAAGAAAAGAGCTGCTGAGAATCCTCCTCTCACATTCTTTTTAACAAAGACTTTCAAGAAGATGCTGATCGAGATCCTGATATGAAGCTAACCATAAGAGCTGAAAAAAAGAGACCCAGTGCTGAGAGTTCAGAAGTCAAGAACTTCCACAACATCTGCAGCATAGAGACAACCATAGACTTCGTTGAGGATGTTGCTGAATTCATGTTATGAAGACAATTTGATGGCATCAGTCTAGGGGGAGATTGTTAGGCCCTAAAGTGTGAGACTGACGCATCAAATTAATACAACGAGCTATGGTTATGAACTGGGTCTTACCGGGTTAGTTTATGTTAGGTTGTGGACCTTTATAGGTCACTTGGGCCAAGCTATAGGCCATGTGGGCCAAGCAGGCCCAAGGGGAGCCCATGTGGGAGATGGGCTTGTCTATGTATATAAACAAGTTTTCAACTTGTTTTAGGGTTTGAACTTCTAGGAACTTCATTGTTACAACTTCTAGAGAGCTAGAGAGAGAGGCGATTTGATTGAGCTTGTACCAGACGATTTTGCTAGTTCATAGTAATAGAATCGTGTGCAAGTTTAAAGTGATTCGGTATTGTGTTCTTCGTTTTTCAATTGCTTTTCGATTTATCTTGAATCTCACCAAGTTTGGATTCCGCACAAAATTGGTGATTGTTTGATATCATTGAAAGATCCGTTTCACGGGACTTACAGGTAATGTCACCTTCAAAAGAGGGGCATACTACTATAACTAAAATAATCTTTTAAAAAGTTCGAAAGTGCAAAAATCATCAAAGGATACTTAAAAGGCGAGTCGGATCCAAGTGATTCATCTTGTCTATCTGTTTTTATTTTATTTTTATTTCTGCATTTTTAGTTTTATTTTTCATGTTTAAAACCTTTTCTCAAAAATTTTAGATTGATTAGACGTTAAGGATAAACCGGTACTAAAAGCTCTTGTGTCCTTGGACGACCTCGGTATCTTACCAACGCTATACTACGCTCACGATGGGTGCACTTGCCCAAGTGTGTGTTTAGTGTTAGTAGAATATCGTGTTTTATAAATTTAAAACTTGAATAATGCGTAAATTGGGGCTTAAAATATCAATAAAATCATAACACACCTAACGCACACCAGCAGCCATGGATGTTGGTCAGTTTGGACGGAACCATGTAAATTCTAGTGTCTTTATTTCATTTTTAAGTTACTTTCTGTGCAATTCATGTTTGTGTGTTTGTAGTGCCGATGATCATCAACAGTTGCTGTGATCAGTTTACAGCCCACTCTGTAAAGGTTAACAACCTGCTGGTCAATGAAAGTCAACAGAAGCTGCTGTACGACCAGAAACTGATTACAATCAACACAAATCAGAGTTAACCAGATTCAGTCAGGTATGACAAGAAAAAGTGACTTAACATGCCATGATACCCGATCCTAACATGAGTTGCTTCCTTTGTTTCAGAACAAATTTCTGTACAAATGTATCTTCAGCTTCTGAATCAACAAGATATTAAAACAAAAGGAAGGAAGAGAACAACAACAACAACAATAATAATAATAATAATAATAACACATAGTGCGGCCTGATTGTTGTTGGATACTAATCAGAACATGTTATTCACTACCTGAGCGATAGCTATCATATATGAATACATTAAAAACAATGAGACCAGATATCTACGCAGTAGATTCCTGACTGCTAGCTTTTTCAATTCAATTTACAATAAATAACTTGTGAAGATGAAGTATTTACATTTTCTAGCAAATGGCTTTGTTCTGACAACCAAATCTATCTCCTCCTCCATGAGACTGCAGTGCTGCTGGCATTTCATATGTATAAGATAACATCTTTACACCAAAATCTACCAACACCAACCACAAATGCATCACTTAGATTAGCAGGCAAGGCATTTTCTTTGCAGGAACCACTGAGTCCAACGGGGTCGGCAGTTAATCATCATGTATCAGATCACCATCTTGAATGGGGTCTAAATTGTTATTCTGACGTGTTTTTTTATTTAAGTGTTCCCTGAAGTTAACCGATTGAATTTCTGCATCATTTCCATATGAAGAATCCTTAATCAAATCTGGGGACATGGCATCAGCAGTTTTAATATCCATTTTCTGTGCCCTAAAATTTAGAGACTGGGTTTCTATGTCATCTGCAGCCCACAAATGCATACCAAGATCAGATGACAACACAGCAGTAGTTTTTTATTTGGGTAAATGCAGTGGCGAAGCTTGAGATTTCCGACCGGGGGCGGAAGTCACCGGACCTAAAAATTTCTATAAACCAAGATCGAGAACGTATGTACCCAAAAATTTCTATACCAAAACTACATACTCTCTCCTACTGAACGAAAAGTTCGGGGGGTCAGCCGCCCCCTCCCGCCCCTTAAAAGCTTCGCCCGTGGGTAAACGAAAAAAAAAGAACAAAAGAGTGTTACATGTATTTAAAGAGAGGCATAACCCCCCCCCCAAAGAATTTATATGCTTATTTTTATTCATGGGGTCTTTGATTTATCTTCGATAGTGGCTAGTCACTTTTGTAGCACAGCGTAGTTTGCACAGGTTTATGGTGCAGAACAGCAAAATGCACAATATACGGTATGCTAACAACAAAACTACGAGTCTTGACTTTATCTTTTTAATTAGTTTTTAATTTTTAATATATTTCTTTTTTCTTTTTGTATGGTTTGTTTTACATATATCATGATTGTTTTTCATACCTTTTATTTGTTTTTATCTGTTTTGTTTAATTCCTTTATTTTTTATAGAGCTAAATTAGTTCTATATTAAAGTTTAGTGTACTTTTACATTTGGTGATTACTAGTATATATACGTCATTAATTAAAAAAATAAGAATTAAACATATAAAGTTATTTTTTTTAATTGTGAGAACCCTTAAAAAACTCACGCACCGAAAGACAGTTAAAGGCATATACAAGCTTACTACTACGCCAACCCCCATTGAAATTAGTTTTTATTGGTAATCGTGAGAACCCCTATAAAACTCACAGACTTTAAAGAAGTTAAAGGCATATTCAGGCTTACCTGTGCACCAACCTCTTAAAGGTTCTAATCATAGAAACTTTTAAATAACAAAAAAAATATAAAGACGGTATTAAATAGGATCCCATAGTCTTGTGGTCTGGATGTCTAGTGGCAAGGTGAATGGCCACACAAATGCGTGTTGATTCAAATCTTTGCAAATTCAGGTTAATTAGGTGGTATTTGGGTGTTAAAGAAAATAGGTGTAATAGGATTGTTAGTAAATGATTGATATTTAAATCCAAAACACATTAATTTATTTGTTACGAAGAATATTAAAGATGAAACTCGTATATGTGTTTTCACACCTATCAACTAAAACCATCTAAAGGGCGTGTAGTAATGGAATGGTATTTAAATAATATGATACACATTACCCGATATGACTAAAACGTGGATGTGGTTTTGACAAACTATCAATCCCACAGTCTGTCACTAGCTGTAGCATCTATCCTTCATCCCTCACCCACCAACCATGCCCCTTAAACGAAAAAAAAAGAACAAAAGAGTGTTACATATATTTAAAGAGAGGCATAACCCCCCCCCCCCCCCCCCCCCCCAAGAATTTATATGCTTATTTTTATTCATTGGGTCTTTGATTTATGTTCGATAGTGGCTAGTCACTTTTGTAGCACATCGTAGTTTGCACAGGTTTATGGTGCAGAACAGCAAAATGAACAATATACGATATGCTAAACAACAAAACTACGAGTCTTGACTTTATCTTTTTAATTAGTTTTTAATATATTTTTTTTCTTTTTGTATGGTTTGTTTTACATATATCATGATTGTTTTTCATACATTTTATTTGTTTTTATCTGTTTTGTTTAATTCCTTTATTTTTTATAGAGCTAAATTAGTTCTATATTAAAGTTTAGTGTACTTTTACATTTGGTGATTACTAGTATATATACGTCATTAATTAAAAAAATAAGAATTAAACATATAAAGTTATTTTTTTTAATTGTGAGAACCCTTAAAAAACTCACGCACCGAAAGACAGTTAAAGGCATATACAAGCTTACTACTACGCCAACCCCCATTGAAATTAGTTTTTATTGGTAATCGTGAGAACCCCTATAAAACTCACAGACTTTAAAGAAGTTAAAGGCATATTCAGGCTTACCTGTGCACCAACCTCTTAAAGGTTCTAATCATAGAAACTTTTAAATAACAAAAAAATATAAAGACGGTATTAAATAGGATCCCACAGTCTTGTGGTCTGGATGTCTAGTGGCAAGGTGAATGGCCACACAAATGCGTGTTGATTCAAATCTTGGCAAATTCAGGTTAATTAGGTGGTATTTGGGTGTTAAAGAAAATAGGTGTAATAGGATTGTTAGTAAATGATCGATATTTAAATCCAAAACACATTAATTTATTTGTTACGAAGAATATTAAAGATAAACTCGTATATGTGTTTTCACACCTATCAACTAAAACCATCTAAAGGGCGTGTAGTAATGTAATGGTATTTAAATAATATGATACACATTACCCGATATGACTAAAACGTGGATGTGGTTTTGACAAACTATCAATCCCACAGTCTGTCACTAGCTGTAGCATCTATCCTTCATCCCTCACCCACCAACCATGCCCCTTATAAATACAAGCTCGAGGCTTCCTTCCTTTCTAGGTTTATCCAAAAGATCCATCTTCTTCTTCGATTGTGAGCAATACTAGAGTGGTGCATACACTTGCTTTATTGGCCTTTGCACATAGAAAAGCTTTTCCATTGCAAAACAAGGTACATAAGTATTTACAAGTACATATTTGTTTGTGTATAGTTTATTAATTTATTTAGAAAAATATTTTGATCGATATGGTGCGGCTTCACTACTTTATATATTACCCGATGAAAATTTTGCTACATTTAAAACCTAGTGTGTTTTTGTATTTAATCGGTGTGCATAACTAATCTATCTCTTTTGTGTTTGTGTTTGATTCAACCTTTTAGGTGATCTTATTAAGATGGATGTGACTTAATAATTAAGTGCATAACGACTATTTAATAACTAAAAGGAAATTATCAAACACGGATATATCCCATGAGTTCTCGATGCTGTATGTTCTTGAATATCTCCTTTGCTCTAGGAAAAAAGTAAGCACATGCTGCTACTGTGGAATTCCAAGTATGTATCCTTTATTACGCTATAGGTGCACATTTAATTTCATCTTAGTGCTTTCTCTAACGTAATTACTAAACGAATAAATATATACACACATTATATTGCTCAAATTGACTGGAAAACAATGAAGGGTTGCACATCTTAACATTGATGAATTTTGATTTGCGCTTATTTAAAAGTAAGTAAAACAAGATTTATATGGGAAAAATAAAAGGTAAACATTTATGTAAAAACTTATCCTTTTGGTATTCATTCATATGACTTTAAGAACTATTACCTAATATTTTATACATTTTGTATTTCAATTTATTATTTTGTATTATAGTAATAAATATTTGAAGTAAAACATGTGTTGTTTCTAACAACATAATATTTCTTATTTGTTTGTGTTTTGTTTTTCTTACCTTGTATTATTTTTTGTGTTCTTTGTGTTTATTTTGGTTAAATTACATAAAGTAACACAATATTCTAAATGAACAAAATTTAATAAATTTAAGTAAATCGTTCAAAATGTTTTGATTATTGTGGTTTGGGTAGTTGTAATGGAACTGATATATTTTAGTTAGGAACCGGATTATTGTGGTTTCGGACAAGATATTGTGGGTTGGGACCATTAAAGCTTCGGACTTGATTTGTGTGTTTTACTATTGTGTTCTTAAATCATTGTCTATGGATCTTCTTTACCCAGACCTGACTCAGAAAAGAACCCTATGTTGGAATTGGTGGTCTCGGAAACAAAATTGTGCATAGATGGTAAATTCTCATTCCTTTTTATTTATTCACTCATTCGTTAGAGCTTCTCGCAATTGTTTTATCTTGGTATTGTTTTTTATTAGTTTGATATCCGTATCATATTTGTTTTTTTTTTTGTTATCTCATTTTAACATAATAAAATACGGCATTTCTTTTTACTCCTCACACCTGAAGTTTTTTAATTAATTGCTAATGGGAATAGAGGCGAGTATATTACACACAATTAGAAAGAGTTTACATTGCAAAGCTAGAGAAGCTTGTAGTTTCAAGAAAACTGCATGCTTGAATACACCAACACAACCCTTGACAATAGAAGCATCAAGGTACAATGACACTTCGCATAAGAATCCAGTTGAAGTTGTTACTATACTTATAATGGATGTAGCAAGTGTTCTTAATTAAACTTCAACCATGAACTAAACCATATGCATAGACTGATAGACCCATAAAACTAACAAGTCTCATGTGCTTGTCTTGATTTCAAGGCAGATTCATTTGAGAACCAAATACATATATAAAACCATAGCTTGAATTAGTTAATCACTTGAATAACTAGTTTTAAACATTAAACAATAGCTTGTATTTTTATCTTTGTGTCATGTTTAAATTCTCTTTCGCTTTCAATAGAACCATAGAATTGTTTTAGGGTGTGCCTATTGGCACACCAAACCCTAGCAAAATTAGGGTTTATCTACGCTGCGTATAGGTCAATACGCTGCGTATAGGTCAATACGCTGCGTATAGGGTTAACCCTATACGCTGCGTATTGACCTATACGCAACGTAGATATACCATTGATCTCAGTGCCTGATAACCAATCATTGCACAGGAAACAAGGTGTCTCTACGCTGCTTATAGGCCAATACGCAGCGTATAGGTTTAACCCTATACGCTGCGTATTGACCTATACGCAGCGTATATAAAACATCTGCAAATTTGGGGTCATTTTGGTAGGTTTGAAGCATCAAATTTTTACCAGGTTTATATACGCTGCTAGGGGTGAGTAAATTAACCACCATAACCGATAACCGAACCATAACCGACATAACCGAACCACTAATAACCGATAACCAATATAATCAATGGTTATGGTTATGAAACTTTGTATAACCGCTCAATCGGTTATGGTTATGGTTATGAAGCTTTGGTTAACCGAATATAACCGAAACCGAACCAAAGTTGTGATGTTAACTTTATATATTAGATTTGTGTTTTACAAAACCATATAGAGGGTTTTTACTAAGATAAAAGTATGATGGTAACAAAATGATCTTGATATAGATGTCATTTATTTTGATAAAGAACTAAGGCGTAACGCTGCGTATAGGTCAATACGCAGCGTATATAACCTTCCAAAATTTTATATGTATAACAGAACATGTTAAACTTCCAGAATTTCACCAGAATTTTATATAACCTTCCAGAATTTTATATGTATAACTGAACATGTTAAACTTCCAGAATTTTATATAACCTTCCAGAATTTTATATGTACACCATAGTATATAACCTTTCAGAATATGTTAAACCGTTTACACCAAAAGTTTGATATATACAAGAAAAGTTTGAGCATACATAACAAAATGACAAAATGATAAAATACTACTGCTGCTGCTGATCCCATTCCGCATCCGTAATGAAGGGTAGTGGAGGTAACCCGTCAAGCTGTCGCTGCTGCTGCAGCGCCGCAGCCACCCACTCCAACAGATAGTTGTTCCTTTCAATGTACTGAAGCAGCCGCTGATGTGATGGGTCAGGACCGGGCCAAACATGGCGTGAGAACTGAGGCACCCCCGGGTGGTCCACGCGGCGGTGGTGGCTGCGGAATGACGACGGCCGGCTCATGCGGCTCCGGCACCTCTGGATCGGCCGGGGGAAATACCGGAGGGAACTGTGCCGGCAGCTGTGTAAGCTGGTATTGTGTGCCGTCCAGCTTCTTAAACCGCTTCCCATCTGGGAAGTCTTTGGTAACGGGCATTCCGGATAAAACGTTCTTCCCCATCCGCTTCGGCTGTGCCGACGGGCCTACACGGGCGCGGTCATTCTCCGGATGATAGCCCAACGAAAGGGCTATCCTAGTCACGTAGGCGCCGCCGAATAACTGTCCGCGCTCCTGTCGATGATGCGCGGATGCGAAGTACTGCGCCAACCCGTAGGCGAGAGCGCACGACCTCTTGTATAAGAGGCAATATAAGAAAAATAAATCATCACTGGTGCACCACTCCCGACTTTTGTTTCGAGCAGTGATCGAAGTGGAAATCATTTTGTGCAAATACCTGCACAAAAGGAAACCAGTCAGTAAATAATAATCAGACGACATCGACTAAGATCGTCGTTAATTTTTTTTTATTATTTAGTATACGTCGTCCGTAAGGCGCGTACGGGCCTAACGAGCGTCGAAACTAAGTTCGTCGTTAAAATATATTTTTTATTATTTAGTCGAAGTCGAACCGTAAGGCGCGTAGGTCCCTAACGAGCGTCGAGACTAAGTTCGTCGTTAAAATATAAAACGACGAACTTAGTTTCGACGTTCGTTAGAGACCTACGCGACTTACGGTTCGACTTCGACTAAATAATAAAAAAAATATAAATTTTAACGACGAACTTAGTTTTGACGCTCGTTAGGACCGTACGCGCCTTACGAGCGTCAAAACTAAGATCG
Organism: Helianthus tuberosus; assembly: GCA_030545235.1. Taxonomy (NCBI): domain Eukaryota; kingdom Viridiplantae; phylum Streptophyta; class Magnoliopsida; order Asterales; family Asteraceae; genus Helianthus; species Helianthus tuberosus. Next base: position 79,471,719 of record CM060364.1, on the reverse strand, counting down.
TCGTTAAATTATATTTCTTTTATTATTTAGTCGAAGTCGAACCGTAAGGCGCGTAGGTCCCTAACGAGCGTCGAAACTAAGATCGTTGTTAAAATATAAAACTTCGAACTTAGTTTCGACGCTCGTTAGGGACCTACGCGCCTTACGGTTCGACTTCGACTAAATAATAAAAAAATATATATATTTTAACGACGAACTTAGTTTCGACGCTCGTTAGGCCCGTACTCGCCTTACGGACGACGTCGACTGTCGACTAAATAATAAAAAAAATATATATTTTAACGACGAACTTAGTTTCGACGCTCGTTAGGCCCGTACTCGCCTTACGGACGACGTCGACTGTCGACGTCGTCCGTAAGGCGAGTACGGGCCTAACGAGCGTCGAAACTAAGTTCGTCGTTAAAATATATATATTTTTTTATTATTTAGTCGAAGTCGAACCGTAAGGCGCGTAGGTCCCTAACGAGCGTCGAAACTAAGTTCGAAGTTTTATATTTTAACAACGATCTTAGTTTTGATGCTCGTTAGGGACCTACGCGCCTTACGGTTCGACTTCGACTAAATAATTAAAAAAAATTCTGTTTAAAAAAATAAATCTGTTTAAAAAAATTCTGTTAAAAAAATTCTGTTTAAAAAAGCAGTTTTCTGTTTAAAAGAAAAACAATTTAAGTTTAAAAAAAATATTTTCTATTTAAAAAAAAAAACAGTTTTCTGTCGACGCTCGTTAGGGACCTACGCGCCTTACGGTTCGACTTCGACTAAATAATAAAAAAAATATTTCGTTGCATTTTAGGTTTTTCAGACTTTACAATCGAACCAGTTCCATGAGAGCCCTCTGACGGTACGTATGAGCTGTGTCGGGGTAAATTGTACCTATGTTTGGGGGAAGCGGTATATACGTTGTTGTCCTTGCCATAGGAGTTGTATCTCGCAGCTTCGTCTAACCTCGCAACTTCATCTAGCCTTTCTTGTACTTTCTTTGATGTAGGCCGACCGCGAGTATTTTGCTGGACGATCGGTGGTTTCTTGGTTGACGATTTCGGGGTGAAGACCGCTTTTATCTTTGAAAGCAAACTCTTTTGCTGAATGGGGGACTGCGCCTCTAAATGTTGCCGCACATTATTGAGCTCTGCTACAACATCGACTTCCTCGTCTACCAGTTTACACGGGAGCAAGTCAAGCTTACGCCAGAATACATCTATGTCGTCGAGTTGTATCATACGCCCTGCACAGTTAAGTTAATACGGTGTGAGAAATAGCTAAATCGTACAAAATAACAAAAGGTTTGTAGTTTTAATATTTTTTACATGTACGTTTGTAGTTTTCCAGCCTACAAGCACACGACAATCCACAGCTAAGCCACATATGACAACCACATGATGCGTTAAGTTTCCGCAACACCTCCAGCTTCCTCAGTAGCTCTTTTGCCAGCAAATCAAGTGCTTCATGGGAAACCTTTCCATGTAGGTTGTCCAACAGTGGGTGTCTGTGGTGGTTCATCGTTTTTTCGATGCTCTCAGTGAAACTTTTTTGTATTTCATCGTACTGAGTTTCAACTATATCAATGACGCATCTTGCTATTCGCTCCAATGAACTCCCGCGCGTAACGTATCTTTTTAAATTTGCATGCTGGCTCTCAACTCTGTTGGTGGTGCGCTGACCAAAGTTGTGACACTTATCGGTCCACACATAAACGAACATTTCTTTATATTCTTTGAGCCAGTTTTCGTAGACCTAATCATAGACACCTGCAAAAAATAAAATAATGAAATGTAAAAGCGTGTGTAAAGTATAATAGATTGGGTGAGTCGTTTGTTGAAGGAACACTTACTTTCTCAGTTGGCAACCACGAGTCGGTTATACATTTTCTCCAAGTTGTACTTGTACATGGGCTCTGAAGTAGATTCGCACAATCTCTGCCAGTACGACATAAATTTCCCCCAATCTTCTTTATTGAACCCTTTCTTGCACTGTCTAACTATATTTTGTTCGATGTGAAAGTGGCATAGAAGCCTGGTTGCGTTAGGGAATACTTTAGAACACGCGTTAATTAGGGCAAGCTCCCTATCCGTGACTATCACACGCGGCATCATACATTCATGAAATATTGGCTTGATCCGCTCAAGCACCCACACGAAGTTACCCCTTCGTTCTTTACAAATAACGGCATGTGCGATACAAAAAGACTTGTTGGTCGACGTCATACCCACAACCTGGGCAAATGGCATGTTGTAGAGGTTTGTTTTGTAGGTTGCGTCGATCAACATCACGCGCGGGAATGCACGCCACATAGTGATTGAATAAGGATGAACAAAGAAAATCTCTGTTACGACATCTGTTTTGGGTTCCTGTCGGGTGTCGTAAATGAATCGGTGGTCATGCAGCAGGCTTTCCAGTGCCTGCATAGGAGTCTTTCCGTCCATTATTGTCGCTCTAATTTTTTGTACCGCATTTTGCACGTCTTTCTGAACATGCAGGCTGTCAGGGAACTGCTTTCTTAGGGTTTGAAATATGATACGTGGCTCCATGTTTTGAGAAGTTACCTGCTCCACTAGCTTGTATTCGGCTTCAGTAAATCTTCGCACAAAAGCGTGGCTCAAAAGACTCGTCGTAGGTTCGTGGTTATGGTTCGCGTTGTCCACTTTTAACTCCCACGTGTCATTCGTCACGTCCCGGATCGCGAGTAATGAAAATGGGCAACCGATTTTTTGCTACCAGCTTTCCTAACTGTTGCTTTACTACGGTGCTCACCACTACGGTCGCACACAAGCCATACCATCCCAGTAGTACTGCCAATATTTTTCGATCGGCGGGTAACAATTACGTAACCATACTCCTTTCCCGTTTCTTGTACCCAATTCTTCAAATCAGTTAGAGACATGAAACGCTAAAAAAAGTTACGTTAATAATAACAACAACAACAACAACAACAACAATAATAATAATTATAATAATTATAATTATAATATAACAACAATAACAACAACAACAACAACAACAACAACAATAATAATAATAATTATAATAACTATAATAATAATAATAACAATAATAATAATAATAACAATAATAATAATAATAATAATTATAATTATAACAATAATAATAATAATAGTAATAATTATAATTATAATATTTTTAACAATAATAACAATAACAATAATAATACTAATAATAACAATAATAATAATAATAACAATAATATTAATAATAATAATAATAATAATAATTATAGTATTTTTAACAATAATAATTATAATTATAAAATTTTTAACAATAATAATAATAATTATAATTATAATATTTTTAACAATAATAATAATAATAACAATAATAATAATAATAACAATAATAATAATTATAATATTTTTAACAATAATAATAATAATTATAATTATAATATTTTTAACAACAATAATAATAATAATAATTATAATAATAATTATAATATTTTTAACAATAATAATAATAATAATTTTAATGTGATACCTCATTTATTTGAAACGGATTGCCCGGGGTAGATGGTTCAAAAAGTGGTGTGTTACGGGGCTCATAACCATATCCACCATATTCTTCGTATCCACCGTAGCCTCCGTATCCACCGTATCCACCTTCACCCCCATATCTATCGTATCCATTGTATCCACCTTCAACCCCGTATACACCGTATCCATCTTCTACCCCGTATCCACCGTATCCACCTTCACCCCCGTATCCACTATAACCTCCGTATCCACCTTCACCCCCGTATCCCCCGTAACCCGGATACGATTGCTGCGTCGGGTAATATGGTTCATCAACAGGTGCATTCTCAGCACCGTATCCACTTTGTTGCACGTACGGAGATTCATACCCGTATCCGTAATCCGGATACACTTGATGCGCCGGGTAATTTGGTTCATCAACAGGTGGAGTGGGAGTCTTGTTCAAGTCTGGCAACTGTGTTTTTTGATCAACAGGGATTCCAGACACAACCTCCTCCTCCTCATTGGCATCATTTGCTCCCCATGTGTCGTTAGAATAGCGATTACCGAAATAATTCTCGTTCCAAAATGATGACATTTTAACAAGATTGAACAAAAATCAGAACAAATGATTTTGGTTTGGGGTGTAAATTGTTAGTGAAGAAGAAGATGAAAAAGAAAGCAGGAGATGAACTCGAAGGGAACCAGAGATGCATGGATAAATAGACTTTCAAATTTACTTCAATACGCAGCGTGTATCTCTCTACTCCCCGTATTACTTTATTCACGTGCCTAGATAACATCGTATTAGTGTCAAATCAGTCTAACATACGCTGCGTATTGATCAATACGCAGCGTATAGGGTTACCAGTATACGCTGCGTATTGGTCAATATGCAGCGTATGTCAGACTGATTTGACATGGTACTAGGTTTCACTGTCTGGTCGTGTACTTGCCCTTTACATACGCTGCGTAAAGGTCAATACGCAGCGCATGTAAACCCTAAGTGTGTAGATAACCTGCCAAGGTGTGCAAATAGTGAGGGCCTTGTTTTAATATCTTCAAAATTTACTGTCATGATAATTAGGGGACTGGGGGTGGATAATTGTTTCTCCGTGATAGGAAACTTCCACGCGTGGAATAAACAAAATTTCCACTGCCACCAAACATATTCAATTCAACGCGTGGATAATTGATTTCGTTATAGTTTTCACGCGTGATAAAGGTTTGAGTGATGGAACATGTGAGGGGGTGTGAGGGTTTATTGTTGGGTGTTGTGAGTGATGACCATTGCCACTAAAAAAGGTAGTGAGTGATGAAAAAATGGTTGATGGCATGGCGGAACTTGATTGGGTGTTGTGAGTAATGAGTGAGTGATGAGTGATGACCACCCCCACCCCCCTTAGTGAGCAATATGTCATCAACATGGCCTAATAAGAGACCTTGAAATTTGTTTAAATCTAAAGGCCTTTGACTCCACTGCAAAGTTAGGACAAAGCAAGAAGGAAGGAAGTAAATGAACTAAGTACTACCACTACTAGTACCACTACTACTACCACCACTACTACCACTATATACCATGACCACCACCACCACGACCACCAGTACCACCACTACCACGACTACCACTACTACTACTACTATCAATATCATCATCATTATTATTTTGTGTGTCGTATTCTAGTTGAACATGAAAGTATGATCATGATTGATGATAAACCAGACATGGCTGGTAACTCAAATGTTGTACCATACAAGCATTGGATGCATTTGGGATCAATATGTTGTAGGAACTAGGTTCACTTTTTAATAAAATATAAAATATATATATTAACGAGATTCTCGTTATTTGTGGGAAATTCTTCTAGTACAATACCGGTTACATAAACTAAATAAATAAAAGTAATATACAATTTAATTGTACCAATCTTGATTCAAGTCGATGTCTTTGGAAACTTCAACCGCTCCTACAAGATTGAAACTCCACTGCAAGACAAGCAAAATTGTTGACGGCTTTGGTTGAGGCACGTGTTCAACACGCTTCACTTAAAACAGATTCCGCGCCTCCTCTCAGACGGTTCTGTCTCCCAGGGTACAACAACCGAAACAGTATGTGTACTGCCGGAGATGACTCTCTTGCCCGAGATAGCACCGGGTATAATTTGGTGTTCATACAATTAGGAAAATATGAAGTTGAGAAAAGAATAATTTAGAGAGTGCTCCTCTCTAAATTTCCATGGAACAAAAGACCTCTGTGTTGTGTGTATGTCTCTCTTCTACAAGAATATGAACTACTATGTTCATATATACACACATCAAGATTAATGTCATTTAATCTTGTAATAAAACAAGACATTCAATTTGTAATAAACAAGATATTAAATCTTGTAATTAACAAGACAATTAATCAGGTTTTAATCTCTAATTAATGGACTTAAGTGGTTAGTCAAAAACGGTCATATTCATCATGACACGCAATAAATGGTTTGAAACAACTAGTTTGACTAGGTCCAACTAGATCTTTTATTACTGTTGCAAACCTGCGCGCGTGCTAGAACTGATCCGCCAGTCCGCGTGCCACGTTTCAAGGATCTCATGCCACGCCATATGGAGCCGCGCGCCACATGGATGCCACTACGCATACCAGGACGCCACCCGGTCATGCGCCGTCCATACTCGTGCGCCACCTGCACTCTCCGCCCTAGCCAATGACGTGCGCCATGCGCCTAAGGAGCTCGCGCCGCATCGACATGCCATGGCATCCACGTATGCCACCCAAAGGTTCGCCATAAGCGGACCCGCCATGTATCTGACCACTCGCTCATGGAAAAAAATACAAAGGCGGTGTGCGAAGTTCAAAGTGCACTACATAGGGCCTATACCCCACGGCACGTGCACACATGTGCACGAGTAAGGGTGCTCCGCACCCTTTAGGATCCCCACTAGTGTTTGGCTTTAAGGAAACAATATACAAGAAGTGCTCCTCTTTATAAACCACTTTAAGTTTTGTCATCCCACCTATGTGGGACAAGTTGACAAAACTAATCCATTTTACTCATCTTTGTTTGTTCCAAACATACAACTTCAAGCATCGATATCTCATTCATCTTAGCTTTATTTGGGCATAGTTTGAACACAAACCCATAAATAATTATTTATACAACACATATATAAATATTATTGATGTCCAAAATATTTAGTGAAAAACTCATTTTCACTAAATTTCAAACATATGTAACGTTCTCTTCATTTAGTTTGACCATCATAAATCACTTATCATGAGTTTTATAACTTGTTTGTTTAAACATTCTTGTTTTTCTTGCTAATCTGATTCAAAGTAAATACATGTTAAGGTCAGGCCGCTAGCTTTGCCCATTAGCATTAGGGTTTTGTATTAATCTATTCGATCTGATTTGTATGGACAGATTTTTGTATCCATTGATGGTAACATACTTGAATTTCAATATCAATAAAGTATATCTTTACCTTGACAGTGCACATCCTGCTCTGTGTGAGCAGTTGCCTCATTGAAAACTCTCTACCAAGCATGATGAATACACCAACACAACCCTTGACGATTAGGTTTAGAGAAAGTCATAAGAATCCAGCTGAAGTGGTTACTATGCTTATGGATGTAGTAAGTGTTCTTAAACTCTAAGCCTGAATTAAACATGTGCATAGACTCATATAACTAACTAACAATTTCCTGCACTAAAATTATAGGATCAGTGGTTAGCAATGTCCTCCAATTTCTTCTCCGGTGCCAGTATTGTTGTAAATATTTTAGAGGATGGGAACCAATAAGGATCTCTTATGATGGTAAAGAACTCATCACCAAAAATTAAGAGACTTCCATTATATGTTTATTGAGCAAAGATAAATGTCATTTTGGTTGTCTCACAGATGAAGGTTGAATTCAGAATGCAACAGCATATCCTATGAAGGCTGAATTCAGAATGCAACAGCATATCCTATAAAAGGGTCTATAATTTTTTTACATGTATTATATATCTATACTATCTATTAAGGGAGCTTAGATGGTGACATAGAATTGCCTACGTGTCACCTTTTCAGCTATGCCACATAGTCCCCGCTGATGTCATAATTCCGATTTATTTATATATATAAAAATCTATTAATCTAAATAAAATTTTCAAAATTCAAAATTTTCAACTTTATTTGAATCGCTGCCTCTCACAAATCCCTAAATCCCATTTCAAATTTCAAACCACTTTCCATTCCATTCTCTCTCTCTTTCTCTCTCTCAGATCTGGCGATTCACATGAGGTATGATGGTGAGATAGATTATCAAATTTCAAACCCCTTTCCATTCCAAATCACGAAGAAGAAGAAGATGCACATATGTCACCGGAAACAGGTACGGTTACGAACAACGACAATCACGAAATAGACGATTCACGATCTGACGGTGATGAAGAAGAACAGAAACCTAGGGTTTTGAAGGCGAAAAACGGTTAAGTTTCGATATTTCAGTTTGTGGTTTTCGTATGTATACAAATTAGCACACCAAAGGAGACGACGATGCTGATGTGTTGGAGGTGAGCGGCTACGATGTATGAACTTACTCCGGTGAGTAGTCGGTTACGAGGTAAACACCTTATTTACCCAACTTATACTTTCTGACTATTTTAGAACTTAACAGAGATGGATGATGATGATGGTTGTTTGCGTTTTTTAATAGTATATTTGATTTGTGGTCTTCACATGGTTAGATTTTAGTTTATTGTTTAGTCATTTTTACTGTTCAAAGCTTCTTAGAAGTTTTACATATGCAAGAATAATACAAAAAAAAAAAAAAAAACACTTGATTACATGTGGCTTATTTCTAAAATCACATTTTGCTGCATAAATTATTTACATATTGTTTACATACCATGATAATTAGGCTATTATACTTCAGCTTTCATTATAAAGTGATATAAATGGTATGAACAATAGATGGACAAATGTGAACACTTAGAATTTGTTGTGATTTTTTCCAGATGACACGTACTAAAGTACTGGTCCAACTTAGTCAACTATATATTTGTTGTGATTTTTTCCTATTTTGTCTATTTTATGGCACCACACTTTCTTTTCAAAATGGATTAGAAATCCGTTCAGTAGAATTTTACCAAGGAATTAAAATGCACTCAACTAGAGAGTCATGCCCCTTCTCCCTTAACAACGAACTCCACATCGACTTGTGCTTAATCCTAAAAAAGATTTTAATTTTCGACCGCAAATAACTCGATCTTTTAAACACCAATGTTAATGTATTGATGATATATTTTTAGTGACTAATTCTAGATGAGCTTAGAGTATGTGAATTATGAAAGTATTGTAGGCTTTTATGTTGTTTCTTCACAGATTTTATATGATTTTGTATCCACTGTGTTTGTATACATATTAAGACATTTATTATATGGCTTTTAACTTTTGTGCAGAATCATATGTTGTTACAAAACTAGACAAAAACTGTGATTTGGGTATTAGGGTTTACACGATAATAACTTTTATTTGGGTATTCCCTTGTCTTTACCTTCTGCTCCTCAATTTGTATTCTTGTGAGTTTAATTTTTTCTTTTATTATTATTTGTTTGTGTAGTCTCTGTCACCCAACCCGCTCCATGGAAGATTCGAGAACTCGTCGTTTCAGAACCAGTCAACAATCGGCCGCAGTTGATTGCTTCTTTTTTGTTTATTTCAGGTCATGTGGTTTTGGAAATTATTGCATGTTCAACCACCCGGATCCCATACCCGTGCATCATTCGGTATACTAGCAATCTTTTGTTTTTGATTTCGTTTCATTAAAATGGTTTACATCAACTAATTTGAGGTTTGAATTTACTTATGATATATGTTTATTTGCGTTAATGTGAAGGCTGATCAGGAAGCAATCAGGGAAAACATGCCTGCAAGATACGCTCGTGTCCCATGCAAGGTATAATTGATTGGATTATTTTAAATTATTTTTGAGTATATACATCAAAGTTGGTATAGCAATATAAAGTATAAACAATTAAAATTGGTACAAGGGGTTCATCGACAACGACAGATCTTGGATTTCAAAATAAGAAGGTGTTATTTTTATTTTATATTTATACAAATCATGGTTTAAAAGTGCTTTGCTTTTCTCTTTGTATGCCACTGTATCACATGTATGCTTGTTAGGCCCTATAGGTTTATGGATTAGTAGATTAATTGCTTAATGGATCAAGTTCTAGAAGTGGGGGTATTAGAGTGGGCTTTGGGGTAATTATGGGCCTAGGGTTTAGGGGGAAACCCTCCCTATAAATAGTTAATGGAAATTAGGGGTTAAGGTTGGTTCCTTGTTTTAGAAACTTGTATTAGACAAACAAGATTTATATGCAAGTTTAAGCATTGAATCAATAATCATTTGAATCTTCTAATCTTCATCTTCGTGTTCTTGATTTCTTGATCATCATCAAGTTTGGATTCCGCCCATCCTTGGTGATTGTTTGATATCGTTGTTTGATCCGGATTTTCGGGACTTACAATTGGTATCAGAGCCATTTAGATATCAAACATCAAGAAATTCTGCATTTTTAGTTGAAGTTGTTCATCGTGTTCTTCGCGTTATTCAAAAAATCATTATATTTTGCTTTTTTGATTTTTTAAAAAGCTGTTAAAAGTTCAAAATTAAAAATTTTGTTTTGAATACTGACACCTTTTCATCATCATCGTACAAAAAATCATCATCATTATCTTCTGTCTTTTGTCAACAATACACCACGGATTGTCTGCTTGGATTTCGAACCATCTCGAGCATTCATCATTCATCCGTAATCATCATTTCATCATCATCTGCTGCCAAAATTCATCCGAGATACATTCACATTATCATCCGCAATCATCTGACATCATCCGCAATCATCCATCTTCATCATCCGAGATCATCTGCTACCACATCGTTTTCATCCGTAATCAATCCGTGATCAACACATTCATCCGAGATCATCCTCTCAACTCATCTTCATTCAATCCGAAACGCACACGATTTCATCCGGAATCATCAGTTTCATCCGAGATCTTAACAACATCATCTCCGTTCACGTCACCGGCATCCATCACCCACCGTCACCATATCATCTTCTTCGGTCACCGTCTCGACCTCCGATCAGCTTTGTCCTTCATACAACATCACAACCTCCGACCCATCACCATCTCCGATCACCGTCTTTTCGTCCACCGTACCCACCTTCATAATCACCACCCTCTTCTTCATACAACATCACAACTTGCAACTGTCTTCGTCACCTCGTTTCTTCATCATTCTCCGTCGCTTGTCACCACTACCATCCTCGCCGTTCGTTGCCACCGTTACTCCGTAACTCCACCATACCCTCCGTCACCGACAACCTACCACCTCCATCCTCGATCATCTTCTCCATCGTTCATCGTTGACCTCCGCCATTATCTCCGATCACCGTTGAATCTCCGTGGCGGCTGCGTTTAGTTATTAGGGTTTCGGGAACGGTTTTACGAAGAAGACAGACAACGACATTTTTTTTGTCGTTTACGATCATTAAATATAATTATTATAATATTAATTATTAATTATTAGGTAATCGTTAATATATATTAATATTAAAAGTTCTATTAAAAAATATATAATTATAATATTAGTTTATTTTAAAATTAAATTTAAAAATTAGGTTTTATATAATATATTAAAAATTATTAATTATTATTTTTTAAAAGGTTGAAACTTAAAAAAAAAAAATTTAAAAATTGAAAAAGGGTTATAAAATTAAAAAAAGGGGTGTTTATTCGGTTTGATAAAGTTTTGACAGGTTTTTGAGGAGTGGTAAAGGAAACTGGTTCGTATATTTGCGACGTGCTCGAATTAGTGTGTGCATTGTTTCTTGTCGTGGCTCGTGATTTACATAACCTGGTTCTTCGATAACTTGGTTCAACAATGAATCCCTCAAGTATCGATTCTCAACGTCAGTTGCTCTGGGAACAACTCGACAATTTCGGTTTCATTGAGGGTGAAAGCGTAGAAGACGTGATCAGAAGGTTTACGCAGCTGCTTTCTGAAATCGAGAAGAGCGGATTGAATGTGACACTTGGTAGAATTAACAGGGCTTTTTTGTACGGCTTGCCACGTAGCAAGACATGGGACTATCGTGTTGCAGTTATCATGGGGACATACAATCATGCTACAACGGAAACAAAAGATGTGATCTCCTTAGTCAATGAATATGTCCAGGAGGACAAACAGAGGAGTCAGAATCATGCAAGCACATCGTCACCTATGTCTAACTGTCAGAAGGCCGTTGCTATTGATCCCAACGCTGCTCAGATTCCCTCAGCTTCACCGTCACCTGTGACTGCTACATCATCTGATTTGAAGGCCCCACAATCAACAGTATCTCATCCTGATGAAGTGGCCAAACCAACACCCCAAGCCCAAGTCCAAACTCAGCCAGATAAACCAAGATCGCTCATTGACACTGTCAACTATCTGTTGTATACTGAACCTTGCAGGAATAGGGTTGCACAACTTAGGGCACTCAATTCTAAAATGATGGATGATTACAATAGTGTCATGGCAAAGTACATCGGTCTTCGAGAGAACAATAAAATTCTCTATGAAAAGATTGATGCACTTAAGAAGGACATAGCTCAACTTCACAGAGACGTGAATCAACAGCAATGTTGGGTTCACGACTACAAACATAGACTCACAGTTAAAACTCTTGAATGTGACTCTGTGAAGGGTGAGCTAGAGCTCCTCACTGGAAAGTATAAACAAAACGAGTTAAACATTAAAAAGTTTGATACTTCCAGTGACACTGTTCGTAATCTGTGTGATGTGCAACTTGCTTATAAAGAAAATAAGGGTAAGGGTTTGGGCTACAAGCAGGTTCCACCGCCATATAATCATAATTACTCAAGATTGCCCACTACTGAGCAAGAAATGGAAAATTATGATAAAATGATTTATGGTAAACAAAGTGATTATGTTCCATGGGAGCCCTTCAGACCAAAGAATGCCAGACCCGCTGATTTTCAAAAATCAATGAATTTTGTTAAAAATGAAAATTTCTCAAACAAATCAGCTGGCGAATCTGGAAAGGAAAATGAACAAGAAAATGAATCAGAACCAGTGAAAACATCCCCAAATGAGCCCCAAGAAACTTTTTCAAATTATGATTCTGATTCCGTAGAAAATAATAACTGTTCTAGTTCATGTGCAGAATCGGTGACAGTTGAAGAACAGTCTGCAGTGGATGATGAATCTCATTCAAACGTTGTTGATGTTGCTGATGATTCGGATGCTACCAAACCCGATCATTACGCTTGGAACTGTGTTATGTCTTGGTATGCTGAGAGTCGGGGTATTCCGATTAAAACTGATGATTCAGGTGCTGTGGTTTTAGATTATGATCGTGACGAAAATGCTTTAACAGGGAAATCTGATGTTTTGTCTGATAAACTTGAAACACCTGTTTCAAGTGACTCAGAAATCAGTTCTGCTGATTCGGGTAACTATTCTAGTGTGCCTGAAACATCAACTGATACATCAGAAACTTATAAACAGGATAAAGATGAGAAAGTTGATATGTTTAACTGTGTTAGTAAAGAAATTGATGAACAGGGATCATCTGATGAACCTGACATTCAAGTTGCAGATTCTGGTATGTCAGATAATGAGCGTAGCGCTTCTGGGAATTTTGAGTGTGATAAACACTCAGAACCAAGTAGTGCAACGCCCGAAGAGAGTCAAACAGTTTCAAACATAGATTGCTCTTCGTCTGTGAAACCAGAATCAGCTGATGTCAGAAACTCAGAGGTTGATGAAGTTGAAGAAGAGATATTCGTAGAAACCAATTCTGAGGAAACTTATGAGATCTCGGAGCCTGAAGAAAAGGGATCCACGGAAATCAATTCAACAGTTGATTCAACTGATGAAACTGAAGAAGAGATATATGTGGAAACCAATTCTGCAGAACCTCCTGAGAACATAGTTTCTAAGGAAAATGAATATGTGGAAGTCAATTCAACAAATGATTCAACTCTCGATCCCAAAGGATCAGATTCGGAAGAAAGCATTTCAAATAAAGCAAAGTCTACTGAATCTACTCCTTTAAAGAAAAGACGGTCACGTAAAAACAGAAGACCACGGAAAAAGAAAGTTCAAAAGGAAAACCCGACTCTCAAGCAAACTGAACCTAAGCTGAAGGGTAAAGCTGTCGATACTTGCTCTTGTGCTGATAACTGTAAGCAAGGTTCTTCAAAGACAAAACATACACACAAGAAGTTAGCATCGAAAGAAAAGAAAAGACTTGATCAGTTTCCTGGGATAACACAAGCAGAGCTAAATGTCTTTTTCTCAAAGAGACAAACCTGTTTTAATTGTGGAATTCCAGGGCACATTGCTAGAAATTGTGTTAATCGGCCTTTTGTGCCTCACTACTTTGGTAACACACATCATCAGAAGGCTATGCATTATCGATCGGACGAAAATCGATTTTCTCGAGCCAAGCCTTCTGATGGAGACTGGAATCTAGCGAAAAAGAACAACCAAAAGTTTTCAAACACAAATGGGTTACAAAGACAACAAATGGAGTCAAAAGTCACATCTGTAAAGAAAAATATTTCAAACAACAACACCGACTCTAAGATTTGGAAGCCCACGGTTCTTGCTGGATCCCAGTCTCACTGTTCACAACCGTCAACGTATACATCTTCACCTCAAACCTCAAATTCTACCAAAAGTCATATGATTTTTCGTGAGGTTTCATACACCGATAGTGATGGTCAACTCAGGTCAACAATGGCCTGGGTTCCAGTTTCTAATTAATCCCGCTAAGTGTGCAGGAACAGCTATGGAGGGCGATCGTTAGACCTTGGTTTATCGATTGTAGTTGTTCCAGATATGTGACAGAAGACTTATCCCAGTTGAATAACAATAAAAAAGTATTCGATGGTGGATTTGTCAACTTCGCGGGAGGGAAACTGGAAGAATAACCACGAAGGGCACTGTCAGAAACGGGGTTCTCACCTTTCTCAGACGTCAATTATGTCCCTGATCTGTAGCACAGCCTTTTAAGCGTATCTCAGATGTGCGACAAAGGAATAGAGGTTCTCTTCACCAAGAGTGGCTCGCAACTTTACTTCTTCGACTGTTTAGAAGCCGATTTCTGAACCTGCTATAGCTATCCCTGATGGTGCAGTCCGTAACACTGAAGTCTCCTCAGGACTCTCAAACATTCAAGGAACTTCTCTGTTTCTGGGAGCAATTCCCCCAGATTGCACTGTAGATCCACCGGTGATCAACAACGCTACTGCACCAAATGAGGGGGAGCAATCTGGAATAGCATCAAGAAGTTTCTAAATCACAAATATAATTGGCCCAGTAATTGTTGGTGTACAAACTCGTAGCAAATCGAGTAACATCAACACATGCCTATTCAGAAACAAACAAGATGTCATCAGCATGATAGTGAGGAACAAGGCACGACTGGCAATTCAAGGTTTCGAGCAAGTTGAAGGTGTGGATTATGATGAGGTGCACGCACCGGTGGCACATCTGGAGGCCATTCGTATATTCGTATGATGAGAAAGAAGTTCGAAATGCGCTCATTGGGAGAAGTGAAAATATTTCTGGGCTTACAAGTTCGTCAAAACAAGGATATGAAGGGTACATCAGCTGGATGCCAATTCTTGGGAGACTGTCTCATCTCATGGCAGTGCAAGAAGCAACAACTCACTTTTGCAGCGGAAGCAAAGTGCGTTACAGCATCTGCTTCCTGCTATCTCAGATTCTTTGGATGCAACACCAGCTCAAGGATTTCGGATTGACTTATCTAAACTCTACTACATATTGTGATAATGATGCCGTTATCCAGATTATCAAAAACCCTATCTTTTACTCTAAAACCAAGCACATTGATATCAAGGTGCGCTTTATTCGAGATTACTTTGACAAAGGATTGTTTAAACTTGAACAGATCCACACTGATGCTATTACAGCGGATCTTTTTACAAAACCTGTTAGCATCTCGAGATTCAATGTGCTTGTGGATCTTTTGAAAATGATGCGTATCACCGACTGAGCAACGACAAAAAAAAACAGGGTTTCTATGCTTAGGAAAATAAATAAGTAAATTTGCGCATAAGGAGTGATGCACAAATTTAGGGGGGGGGGGGGGAGGGACACATATGTACATATGCTTTGTTTGAGGGGGAGACCAAAAAAAACTATGTACATTCGCATTGTTTGAGGGGGAGAAATAGTTGATTGGGAAATGAAATGAATTTTCGTGTTAAAGAACTTGATTAACACATGTAAGGTTTGAAGCTGAACAGGCTAGGATCCACTGCGATGTGTTGATAGGTCTGCCGCTCGAAAAGAAAAAGAAGCAAAAGTGATACAAACATAATGGACTGGACATCTCGTGGGTAACAGACCAACGGTGTATGATTTCATGGTCTTAAATCCTGCGTTGATAGATAGCCAACATCTGAGGTTTCGGGTCTTTATACTGATGATTCATCTGGGATATCAGGGCTGTCCCTCTGTTGCATCCAGATTATATGCAGACCTGGACACAGTCAGGATATCTTGCTAAAAGAGCCACAAAAAGGGCCAAAACCTGTCTCGCCCTCGTCAGATCTTCCTTGGTCTCTCTGCTGTATGGAAGTACTGACCTGTTCACCAGGAAGTCTGGCATTGAAAAAAAAAGAATAAAAGGGCCCTCGTCAGATCTTCCTTGGTCTCTCTGCTGTACGGAAGTACTGACCTGTTCACCAGGAAGTCTGGCGTTGAAAAAATAAAAAAAAATAGAATAAAAGGATGATCTCAGTATACTCACCTGCTACGATGAATCGTTGTGCTTACCTTGATCGCGGGGGTATGCCTTGGAATGGGACATACAGATGTCACAGTATAAAACTACCTAAAAGCGTATCACAAAGCAAAAAGTTGAAGTTTGAGCGGTGGATTTAAGAGGACAAACATATCAACAATCGCATGGACCAGTCTAAGTAAGCGAAGAGCTGAAAAATGTTCCTTAATAGGTTCGAAAACGATTTTGATCCCATGGCAGGTTCTCCCTATATTACCCCTCTACTATTAATCTATTATTATTTTTCTGTGTTATTATTGTCTTTCTTATTTCTATGCTCAAAAAGGGGTTGCTCGGTTGGTTGGATCGTTGATTTTGAGAAATATGTTTTCTGTCTTGAAAATGCATAACATTAAAGTAATAATCTGGCCCACTGTTTCGGATTGGGGCCCACTATTTCGGATAAAACGAATCAGATCCGGCCCATTTCTCTCGAATGTAATTCGGACCATTGTTCCGAGTTGGGGCTTGGCCGTTTTATCTCAGGCCCAATCCGAAACTCTATAAATTGTCAACCATTTCTCTTTCGAGTCACATTTCGGCCTTTTTCTCTTTCTAAGCATTTTAGATCCTCTCATTGTCTTCCCAGACCACTTATTCGAATTACAAGGTTTGCAGGACCGTATACTTTTCAAACCAAAGCCTTTGAATGCCACAGTTGCCGAAGAACATGGCAAGAAAATCATGAATACTGTTACTAAAGCTGAGATTGAAACTGAAGTGTTAGAGATGGAGATGGTTGAAGAGGAAACAAACGATGTCAGTGATGTCGAAGTGATTGTCTTTGAGAAAGCTAAAGAGCCCGTTTGAGAATCAACATTAATGACTGAAGAAATCCTAGAAGCCCTGATTGAATTCTTGAAGGATAGTGTCGGAAACCCTCCTTCCGTATCTATTCCCGAGATTGAAGATAATACGACAGATGATGCTGAAGAAGCATCCAACAAGAAACGTAGAACCGAAACAGCTCCTGATTTTCATTCTACTGGCCCAAGCTCAGAACCGTAGCCTACTATGCCCACCGATCCACAAGTCACTGCTGCTACTCAAGAAACAAGCACGCAAGATCTCGATTTTGATTTAAATTTCGATTTCGATCTCGATCTGCCTGAAACAACTCACTCGCAACTAGAAAGATCAAGTGGCATCAGGTTCAATGTAGGAAGTTCCAGTGGTGCCGGTTTCTCTTAGCATGATGAAGCAGCCATGCGTTTCGCCGCCAGCAAGATGAAATTTGTTGAAGAAAGAAATAGTGATGATGATACGGCTGTTGATGTAGCGAAGCTGCAAAGAAGAGTGATTGTGTTGAAACAAGATGCTGCCCTGAAAGAAGCTCAGATCTCATCTTTGCAAGCTCAAAAATCAAGCAAAGATCAGACGATTGAGCAACTACAAAGCGATGCGGGTATGCTGTTGTCTGTTGAAAGTTAAGCTGGAAAAGAAGTTCAAGATCGTAATCAAGAATCGGTTGTTTGCTGATCTAGCTCCGTTTCCTGGTGGTCCTCCTAATGGATTCAGCAACTAATCTAGTAAACCTAGGGGGAGATTGTTAGGCCCTATAGGTTTATGGATTAGTAGATTAATTGCTTAATGGATCAAGTTCTAGAAGTGGGGGTATTAGAGTGGGCTTTGGGGTAATTATGGGCCTAGGGTTTTGGGGGAAACCCTCCCTATAAATAGTTAATGGAAATTAGGGGTTAAGGTTGGTTCCTTGTTTTAGAAACTTGTATTAGACAAACAAGATTTGTATGCAAGTTTAAGCATTGAATCAATAATCATTTGAATCTTCTAATCTTCATCTTCGTGTTCTTGATTTCTTGATCATCATCAAGTTTGGATTCCGCCCATCCTTGGTGATTGTTTGATATCGTTGTTTGATCCGGATTTTCGGGACTTACAATGCTTATATAACTAACTTTATTTTTGTGAGTACAAGCAAATAACATACTTATGTGGCTACTAGCTGCTTGGATTTATTTTGCTTGGAATGGAGCACATCGTTCCACAGGTTTGTCTCATTATTTTGAAATTCCAGTTATCAATTTTGCCTATTCTGTTTTGTTTTTTGTTTTTTTTTTGTAATTAGATTTCTTAATATTTGCATCACTTATGC
Organism: Helianthus tuberosus; assembly: GCA_030545235.1. Classification (NCBI taxonomy): domain Eukaryota; kingdom Viridiplantae; phylum Streptophyta; class Magnoliopsida; order Asterales; family Asteraceae; genus Helianthus; species Helianthus tuberosus. The sequence continues at coordinate 79,453,261 of CM060364.1, read as the reverse complement.
TGGTTGCGTAGATATTCGTTTAATAGGATAGTGATGATGAAGGTAAATTTGGCGATGATAAAAATATCACACGTGACTGGAGTGTATCAAATGTTGTTGTTGCAAATTGTACTGTGGCTATGCGCTCTTGATCCTGAGATGTTGGAATGGCCAATTGCATCATTTTTGCAACAGATCCAGCTAATGTAAGTCTTCTGTCACTTTCCGTTTATATTTACATTTGAATTGGGCATTTCAATAAGGGTTTGTTTCGATTGACCCTTTCAACAAAGGGGTTGTTTCGATTGACCCTTTCAAAAAGTCTTTACGATGTTCGATTAAGCTATTCCTGTCCAATATGGTTGACTTTTACTATACAAAAGAATGCGCATTTCAACCCCAGCCCGTTTTCACTGCATAAAAATGGTCGCTTTTAACATCAGTTGGAAGTTTAAATCATTTAGTAAATAATGCATCAGTTTTGGTTTTGCTTTATCTCAAATCAATTAAATTGATCAAATTATATTTATCAAATTTTATTATGTAACGGTTTGAATTCAGGATTCTATTAAGGGAGATTAGAGGATGACCTCGATTTGCCTACATGTCACGTTCTTAGCTATTAAGGGAGATTAGAGGATGACCTCTATTGAAGAAGCAACCAGTGAGAGTGTTTTGGTGGAAAACTTGGAGGGGTCGGTGACGTTGTCGAGGGTTGTCAGGAAATGCTAAGTGATAGCATTTCCTGACAACCCTCGACAACGTCACCGACCCCTCCTAAAAATTCCATCAAAACACTCTCACTGGTTGCTTCTACAACAGAGGGTTTCTTTTTATTACCTGAACCTGTATCATCTCAACTGTGTTGACTGACCCTGTATGTGTTGTTACATTAAGATTCAATTATGATTTTTTTGATTTTGAAAATTGATCGGTTCAGTTTTGATCACCGTAGATGCTTCTGTCATCTGAGGCTATGATGGCGAGATCTGGTGTGTTGTTGCAACATGCCCTAATCGTTGCCGGCTGCCGTTCGCGGCTGTTCTAGGTAGTGTTGGGTGTAATCGATGTTTGGTTGATGATAATTAGATCGATGTCACCTAAGGGATATTCAGTCAATGATGTTGATGAGATGCTTCTCACCTGAGACTAAAACTATGATGAAGCAAACGTCTGCCCGAATATAAGCGAGGTCTGACATTTTTAAATCATTTGTATTACTTTAGCAAATCATTTAGTGTTGACTGTGATGATGAATAAAAATGAATTCAAAGTGCATTTTTCTTGTGCTTTCAACATGAGGCTATGATGATTTTGCAAACTGTTTAAAAATTGAATGAAGATAGCATTATGGTATGGCAAGGTCGTAGGATGGCAGTTGTTCATGCAACCTCTCTTGCAGCCATGGTGTTGTCATCTTTATGCACAATCTGAGCCTGACAGTCTGACAATATAAATGTTTTGCAACTTCACCATGAATAGAGAAGAAAGAGAGAATTGGAAGGAGATATGATTACTTCTGAGTGCATTAAATGGCCAAAACAACTCCCTATGCATTTCAAATTTTGCCTCTTAAAAAACAGATTATTACCTGAACCTGTATCATCTGAATTCTGAACTGTGTTGACTGACCCTGTATGTGTTGTTACATTAAGATTCAATTACGATTTTTTTGATTTTGAAAATTGATCGGTTCAGTTTTGATCACCTTAGATGCTTTTGTCATTTGAGGCTATGATGGCGAGATCTGGTGTGTTGTTGGAACATGTCCTAATCGTTGCCGGCTGCCGTTCGCGGCTGTTCTAGGTAGCGTTGGGTGTAATCGATGTTTGGTTGATGATAATTAGATCGATGTCACCTAAGGGATATTCAGTCAATGATGTTGATGAGATGTTTCTCACCTGAGCCTAAAACTATGATGAAGGAAACGTCTGCCCGAATATACGCGAGGTCTGACATTTTCAAATCATTTGTATTACTTTAGCAAATCATTTAGTGTTGACTGTGATGATGAATAAAAATAAATGCAAAGTGCATTTTTCTTGTCCTTTCAACATGAGGCTATGATGATTTTGTAGATCTGAGTAAAAATTGAATGAAGATAGCATTATGGTATGGCAAGGTCGTAGGATGGCAGTTGTTTCATGCAACCTCTCTTGCAGCCATGGTGTTGTCATCTTTATGCACAATCTGAGCCTAGCATTCTGACAATATAAATGTTTTGCAACTTCAAACACATAAGACAACGTTTTTTGATTGCAAGTGATATTCAGTCAATGATGTTGATGAGATGGTTCTCACCTGAGACTAAAACTATGGTGTTTTCCAAGAATTCTATGGTTAGCGGTGCTCCCAGAGTGGTGATATATATTAGCTATTTCACATTGAAGGAGCTTAGAAGCGACTGGTAATTTTTCCTACGTGTCATTATATTAGCTATGCCACATTGACTCCGCTGATATCATAATTCCGAATTTTTTATAATATTATGTATTTATAATCTGTTTTTTATTTGTTATTAAATTGAAAAAGTTTTCTTTTTTTGAGCAGGCAAAATTTGAAAATGCATGGGGAGTTGTTTGGCCATTTAATGCACATCGGAAGTAATCATATCAACTCTCTCTTTCTTGAAAAGGGATCGTGTATAATTGTTGTTACATCTATACAAGAAAATGGAGTTTGGTTGGTCTGAGATGCCTATTTAGCTGTATGTGATGACGCTGGTAAGTTTTCCAATTTTTTGTTTGTAGATCGGTTATATAAATTGACGTTTGTAACCGATTCCTGTGTTTTGTTTTACAGGTGTTTGTGTGGCCAGTTTACTGTGAATTTGGTTGAATCATCGTTTGTAAATTGGTTCGTGTGGCCATTGATACAAAGTGACTGTGAAGATGTTAAGGTTGAAGCAACTGTTTCCTACAGATCAGGTGGTTACTCTCAATTCTCGATTGTTGTTCAATCAGAAAGATAAGGTACTTTTTCCATCCCTGAAGATGCTCTTGGTATGTTTGTTCTTAGTCGTGATTGGTAATTTCAAGAATTTGTAGTTTGATAAAGGTTTCATCTTTTTTGATTCGTTTTGTTTGTGGTAATGATTTTTGTTTTGTTGTAGTGTTTGATTTGTTTTTTAATTATTTTGGTTGGCTGATACACAAGAATCACCCGAAGAACTCACCACCAGAACCATCGGGCATGTCAAAAACGATGATCATGAAGCCAACAGCAACAGCTTACATAAACAATCACTGGTTAATTCAACACACAGGCAAGTCTGGATGTATTGTTTATAGATTCAATGATCTTTGTTTGTTTTTCATTCAGTTTACTTTTCACTTAAACGTTTTTTGATGATAATAGCAATTTGCTGATTACGATGATGGTTAGTTTGATAAGCAGCAAACCGGTGTACACATGTGGAGGCTGCGGTGCAACACTTCAAGTTTGGTAAGCATATAACTAACTACTAATGTTTTGTTTTATTTTGGAACATTTTGTTTGATTTTATGTTTTAAGATTTTAACGTGTTAATACAGCCAAGAAGCAGAATAACAGTACAATTGACACCACATCACACAGACCAAACAACAATTCTTCAGGAAAAACCGGTTAGTGCATTCAGAAGTTAATAATCTGAATTATGGATTGGTATTAAGATGTTTGTAAATTGGTTCTTTGTTGTCAGCTGATGTTGAGATTCTTGAATCAGTGAAAATCCGGTGCCATATAATTAAGTACAGGTTATACTTCAAGCTTTCTCGATCTGTTTGCAGGCGAATAGGTTGACTCGATGAGGTATGAAAAACAAGATTTATAAATTTAGTGAAAATGTGATTGAAAGATGAAAACCCAGTATTTGAGGATCTCATTCTATAGCCTCGATAAATTCAGGAGTGTTTTCAAATAATGCTTCCTAGATGTTTGAAGACCGACAAATGTCCACAGAAGCAGTACTGTTAACATTTTTCGATCTTTGTTGGTTTTCAAATATCTAGGAACCATTATTTGAGAACACCCTTACATTTATCGGAGTTGTAGAATGAGATCCTCTACTGTTGGGTTATCATTTTTCAAACCCATTTTCCCTAAATTTAACCATTTTGTGTTTCATGCAGGGATATAATCTGTTTTTTAGTATTTGATTTGGCTGATGACCCATGTTCAAGGATGACTTATGTTTCAGACTATACAAAGATTGCCTTTTGGTTATCATAAGGTTAAATTTTAAATTAATTTGGTCTCATTCGTTAATAAGCTTATAATTATACTTAAGCCATTAAATTCTTGACGTTAGGTCTCAATGCACCTAATGACAACAACCATCATTGAGCCATCACATTCTTTCCGTTTACATTTCAGGTAATGGTTTTCCCTAATACATCTCGAAACTTAGGTTGTTATATATGATTTTTCAATGTGGTTTTGAAACTTACAGGATAGTAATTGTCAATTTCAGGTAGGTTGGGTATTGAGATCAAGAAATTCAGCGCCACTTGCAGATATGGTTTCAAGGTCAATATTTGGCTTGAAACAGAGACAGAGGACTTTTGTTTCTGAATGTTTTGTAGCTGAACTTATGACTTATATGCCTGATGTTGTTGTCAATTCATAACTATAATGAGAATGTGAATTCATTAAATAATTTCACATCATATTTTACATATAGATGTAGGAAAAAACTTTGCACATTATAAAATACTTAGTTTATTTCTATATTAAACATGTACACTAACACATACTATCTTTAACATTGTTTTATAAAGATATGTAACTAAATGCAAAGAATTTAAATGATATATTATAATATGTTTTTTAGTATTTGATATCGATCGTTATTAAACATACCCGTGTATTCACACGGGTCTTACAACTAGTACATATTATGTATATACATTTATGAACAGTTGGATGGGACACTTCTTGCCACCTCAGATTAATGTTAATTTGCTGTTTTTTATTTTATTTAATTTAATTTTATTTTTTTATTCCAGGTGTTATCTGGGAGATAAATGCTAATGAATTGATGCAACAATTCAGATTCCATTCAGGTGCTATTATTTATATATCTAATGCAACAAATATTTGCCTTTGTTTAAAATCTAAAACTAAATACCACATATCACAACCTGGTAGGTTCTATTCTGGATGTTGATTGGTGGACCAATCACACATTTGCCTCAGGCTTAGGGGCGAAGTATAGAAGGGGCGGGGGGCGACCCCCCGAACTTTTCACTCAGTAGTGTTATGTAACGACCGTCTCAATTGATCAAGATTTTAAAAATAAAATACACATTTTAATGCTAAAATGTGACTTTACATAAACTTGTCATACTAACATTCCCATATGTTTACAACATTACAAAAAACATATTTATAAGTGTTTACATAATTCACTTATAACTAGACAAATCAAGATTTGACGCGGAAGCTTCATTTAACGTGTGTTCGGTTCTTGCTCGTCGCTTGATCTTCACCCGGGACTCTCGACATTCACCTATGATCAAAACCAACTTAGAAGTCAGTTTTGATAGTTAAATAACAAGTACTACAAGGTAATTGGGTCAAATAATCAAAATAAACAAAATAAACAAGAATTTCAAGAATTTAGTCCGTCGCCGCGGGCGACGGCAAACCCTTCTGGCCGTGGCGCGACGCCACGGCCTCATTTTGACAGAATGTTTGCATCAGTTGCTGCATATTCCCAGCCAAGCTTGATTTTACGAAAACGAGCATAACTCTTTCGTTATTGATCCGATTTACACGATTCTTTTCCTACGTGATCGTAATTTAATTCTCCATCACATGGAGTTAAAATCCGACATCCAGATTAAATAACTTTGAGATTTTTAAGCCTTCGACTTATTATCTTTTTACTAAATTTTGACCCGTCTATGTGTTTATCAAACAAACATGTTTGTTCGACCCCCATTTTTCACGAACCCTTTATCTCCAACATTGTCTATCTTATAAGGTTCCAGTCACGGGTTCCTACGCATTATTTACCCATTTTAATTATAATCATACTTTGACCCATTAAGGGTATTTATGTCCTTTTAAGCATAAATCACACCCATTTCTCGTATGCCTCATAATTTCAACCATTCATATTGATTGGTCTTCCACCACAACTAAGATTGTTGTGGATTTAAAGTAATAGACTATTTATTCTGAGTTTTTAGCTCTCAAATGTGTTGTTTTACGGCAAGACACATTTAGGGCATTCAACCCTTGAAAGTTTATGCATTCAAATTTTATACGCATCTAAGGATTATAAAATCATAATAATAATTTCTAAACAACCTCTAAAGGTTGTTTTACCTGGTTTACCTATCAAGGGATTTATGGTCATTTTTAATCCTTCATCTTTGCGATGAAAGACTTCACTAAATATTCGACCTTACTTGCACTTTTAACTATAAAGTCATATAAGCGTACCTGGCCCGGGCAACAAATAGACCCGATTTATACCTCGCTTTAATTATCACACAATCTATGGCGACACAATTATCCGATTTGCTAATCGCTCCTGTTAACATAAGACTTGACAACCACATTAGTCGATATTGTCAAATGGTGTTATCACCACCATTCGACCCGTTTGTCCTAATGCCGAACGTTACCTATTTAATCAAAAACATGGTTTTTGATTTCCAATTCATACATCCATCCCATCCCGGATTTTATTACCAAATCCTTTCTCTCTTAAATCCTTTTCTCACAAATTCAACCATTTCGGCTTACGCCATGGGTATCCTTTTTACTTCGATTTACATTAGTCAACACTTAGACTAATTTCCATTTTTACCCTTTTCCTCATTATTAGATTACACTACAAGATATTCTTAACGGAAATCCGTATTTTTGATGTTATCGTTATCGCATTTATAACGTATAAAATAAACAAGTATTCTACATAAGTGTGTAAGTTTCACTTACCTCGCATCCCGAATACGCTTTTCTTCTCGTGCTTGATTCGTTTGACCGCTTCTTTCCCAAGCCTCCACCTAGCTCGTTAGGCGTCAAACTATTGTCAACATTTACAAGGTGGTTAGACTAGTCATTAACAATCGTGACCATTCCACCCTACTTATTCTCTATGTTGAAACTACCATTCGACTTCATCATTGGTTAGATTAACTTATCAAAAGTTAATTACTTTCAATCACACGGTTTACACAATTGAGTCTAATTCAACATGATGTTTAGAACCCTTGTCACTTCATATTACGCATAGTTGCCATATCATTCAGATACGCGTTTCACCCCAAATTTCAACACTTTAGTTCTCATTTAGGCATTTTAACAAACACCTAATGTGCATCATTTTACATATTTTCACCAAGATTTACATCAAAAATCAAACCTCTATGTCTAGTGTTCTTGAACTATATCTAGAACTTATATCATAACATCAACATTCATCAATTTAACATTTTAATCTGAGTGTTCATCATATTATCATAAAACCCACTTAACACATAATAGGGTAATTATCAAATCCCTAGTTTTTACAACAATTCATCAAGTTTTCAACTAGGGTTTGTTTCTAAACAAAAATTTCATCACAATAACACTCATAGATTCAAAATTCATTCCAGAATTTCGATTATGATTGTTCATCATAATCTCAAAGTATCACCAAATCATAAAATTCAACATACCTTGTGATCCCCGCGACTAGGTGATCATTTATATGTGTTCATGCATTGATTTGGGGTTTGAATTGAGCTTCAATTTGTTGATTTTGTGATGAACTAGGGTTGTCTCCATGGGGAGCTCTGCTCCTGCTCCTGATCGTATACACGCACACACACACTAGTGTGTGTGTAGTGTTTTTTTTAATAAATAAGTTTCGAATCTTCAATTTTTAGCCCCTCTAGTTTGTAACTTTATAAAAAGGATTATTACCCATGTTTTATTCATTGTTTTAAGACACCTTTTTAACTAGGTTAATATTCCTAGCTACTTGGTGAATTCGGGAAAATTATGACTTGATTTAATTTAAGTCCCGTTACTTCGGGCCTCTTATAAACTCATTTCCTTAAAAGCTTTTATTCACGTTGTAGTTAATATTAGGATTATTTATTTAAATCCTAATATTTACCGGGTTACTTTTACCACTAACGGTACTTTACCCGTCTTTTAGTATTATCGGGGTTTGATTACTAAACTCGTTTTCGGGGTGTTACATGTTATATATGTAGTTTTCTTATAAATATTTTTGGGTATATACGTTTTCGACCACCAGTTCTATAGAAATTTTTGGGTATATATGTTTTCGACCCCAGTCATTCGGGTCAAGATTCGCCACTGCTCGGGCTCAACTGATACTATGATATATGTTTGCAAGATCGGGGAAAATCAATTAGTCAGAATGTAAGGTTTGTAATATTTTCTCAATAATGTTTACAAGGTATTTTTTTAGATTAAAGAAATTTATTATATATATTTTGTGATAAACTGTGCAGGAAGTAGGAACGGGTTGTAGCAAGGCACAAGGCTCTGTGACTGCTTGAGGCGATGGGTGTATAGGCGTCAAAAACGGCTTGAGGCACAGGCATGAGACATGCTCTTGTACATGGGAAGATTTTGTGCATCATGGTGTTGTACATATAACAGTTTGGGCAATAGATATAAGTTGCTTATATATTAATTCATATATAGAGAGTTCTTGGGCACCTGACGGTAGAAACCTATTAGAAATAAAATAAAATAAAAACTTGTATAAATACACTGCGCCTCTCGTACGTGATGTGTGTGCTTTGCACCTTGTGCCAAACATTAAGCTTCTAACAAAGATAGACTCTCAGTGCAGCCATGGATGTTGGTCAGCTTGGACGGAACTGTTGGATCGGGCTCCACTCAAACAAAAGAAAACTCACGAACTATGAGAGAAATAATTTACTGCTTAATCTCTTACATTCATTTAACCAAAACACTTACATTAAATAGGAAAATAGAACCCTTGCTCCTAAAGAAAGGCTACCCACTAACCTACTAATGAGGGCCACTAACCAATTAACAAGACCTATCACTTTGATTCTAATCAAACTTAATAAAAACATGATAAAAACAAACTAACTATTGAATATAATCAGCTACTTTTGTTGGTACATTTATGTGTCTGTAACTTTGTCTTGTTTACGTTATATGTTATAGGTCTTTTGTAATCGAGTCTGTTAGTTCCGTCAAGTCTAGCTAGTTGGATATCATCCTATCTTACTTGGTATGACATTTTGTCTCTGTATTTGTAATGTATGTTAAACATAAGAAAGTGTGCATAGTGTTTACATATAGTTAGTCTTATCTTATGTCTTCTGTTTTAACTTAGCCATATGTTCTGTTCATGTTTGATGTTTGACGAAGAGTCAATCTTCGTCGAACTCATGCTTGACGAACCTTAATGTTTGTCGTTATTTATGTGTGACAAAGATTCTATCTTCGTCTCACATGAAGCTTCGTGACATAGAGGTTCGTTGAGGGACAGTATATATAGCTGGTTATGTTTAACAGTTAAGGCATGAAAGCATAGAGAGAAACTGAGAGTTTATCGTTCAAGCATTGTGTGTATATGTTTGATGATTTCTCGTCCTTTTAATCTAAAGTGAATCTTTGGTTATCTCTTGTGTTATTTGCCACACTCTGTTTTGGTTTGCACCATCATGGGGATTCCGCACTCGTGATTGTGTTTGTGATAAACATGGACTAGGTTTCATATCGATCCTCCGAGGAAAACGGACCTACAAGTGGTATCAGAGCCTTGGCTCTTTTCCTTGTTTAAAACCAAACATTATTGAGTTTATCAAGTTTGTTTATGATTCATGAAACTGATCTTTTTGAAAAGTTTATGTTTTTAAGTAAAAGTTTCTGAAATCTGGGAAAATCAGTGTTTACTAGGACCTACATCACCTAGCTCACCAATCCTAAACGCCTCTTCACTTGTCCCATGTTGCTCTCTATGCAAGAATAACCCTCCTACTCACTCTCTACCGACTGCTGAACCGTCCACATCTGACCCTCCTTCACCGCCTGCACCGTCCCCTTCACTTGATACCCCACCGTCACCCTTCACAGCTTCTCCCTCACAAGTTGCAGCCTTTACTGTTGCCGATGTTGCAGCTTCCGCTGCTGCTGATACCGTAGCCTCTGCTGCTGCTGATACTGCAGACTCTGCTGCTGCTAATTATGTTCTTCTGTCTCCTGCTGTCCAACCCGAAACAGCAAGCTCCCACCCCATGGTAGCCTCTGCTGCTGCTGATTCTGTTCTTCCGTCTCCTGCTGTCCAATCCGAAACAGCAAGCTCCCACCCCATGGTGACAAGTTCTAAGGTAGGTACTTTTAAACCAAATCCTAAACACACCGCCTATCTTGCCCAAGCATTGCACTCCAAGCTTCATACAGTTCTCTTAACTTCCACTGACCCAAAAGGATTTAAAAGTGCATCCAAGCATGCTCATTGGATGGACGCCATGGATTCCGAGCTTCAAGCTCTTCGTCGTAATAATACGTGGTCCCTTGTCCCACGTCCTCCATCCACCAATGTTGTTGGCTCCAAATGGGTCTACCATACTAAATACCATTCTGATGGGTCGTTGGATCGTCACAAGGCCTGGCTTGTAGCTCAAGGCTTTACCCAAATCCCGGGTCTTGACTTCACACATACTTTTAGTCCCGTTGTAAAGGCATCGACTATTCGCATCGTCCTTTACTTAGCCGTCATTAACGGTTGGTCTCTCCACCAACTCGATGTGAACAACGCTTTCCTCAACGGGTCTCTCTCTGTGACCGTCTACATGGAGCAACAACCGGGCTTCATTGACCCAAAATTTCCGTCTTATGTTTGCAAACTTAATAAGGCTCTCTACAGTCTCAAACAAGCCCCTCGGGCTTGCTTTCAACGCCTAAGCTCCTTTTTCTTATCTTTCAGCTTCTCCTGCAGCCGTGCCGATCCATCTCTCTTTGTCTTTCGACAAGGAGAATCTCTCATGTACCTACTCGTCTATGTAGACGACTTAATTCTTATGGGAAACAAACCATCCCTTTTGTCCACATTCACGAGTCGCCTTCATAACGAGTTTGCCATCAAAGACCTTGGTTCCTTGAACTATTTCCTTGGTCTTGAGGTTGTCCAATCCGACTCCACCCTGTTTCTTACTCAATCTAAATATGCCAACGACATTATCACACGAGTCGGTCTATGGCATGCTAAACCGACCCCACTCCTTTAACCACCTCGGACTCATTCACTTCGGATGGTACACCATACTCTGATCCAACCTTTTACCGATCCATTGTAGGAGCACTTCAATACCTGACCATCACCCAACCCGACTTAGCATATGCCGTTAACCAAGCATGTCAACATCTACATACTCCAACCGAAAAGAACTTTCAATTGGTTAAACGCATTCTCAAGTATGTTAAGGGTACTATATCTTATGGTCTCGTGTTTAGTCATCCTAACGCTTCATCTATTTTGGGTATTCAGACGCGGACTGGGCAAGATGTATTGAGACTCGGAGGTCCACGTATGGTTATTCCATCTTTCTAGGTGGAAATTTGGTGTCTTGGAGCGCAAAGAAACAACCAACGGTGGCCCGATCTAGTTGTGAGTCGGAGTATCGGGCCATGGCAAATGCCGCAGCTGAGATCGTCTGGATCACTCATCTTTTGAAGGAACTTTATGCACTACCTCCCTCACGTCCGACTTTTTTATGTGACAACTTAAGTGCCTTATTCATGAGCCAAAATCCGGTTTCTCACAAACGAGCAAAACACATAGATTTGGATTATCACTTTGTTGGTGAATTGGTCATGTCAGGCAGATTACATTCTCAATTTGTTCCTACCAATCTGCAACTTGCGGACATCTTTACTAAAACCTTACCACGATCTAAGTTTGAGCACTTACGGGAATTGCTTCGAGTTTATCCGTCGCCGTTTCGCTTGCGGGGGGATAAAAGATAATATGGAAACCTCAACTATTGCTCCTACATATCCTCCTGTAGTTAAGTGAATCCCTTTGATTTAGTTGCTACACTTATGTATAGTCAAGAGTAGTAAATATTTTGTTATTGATTTTTCCTAATTTCTTGCTCATGTAACCTGTATATAACTTGTTGTACTTTATCATTATCAATATAGAGAATTTCATTCTTATAGAGTTGCTTCCTTTGTTTCCGAACAAATTTCTGTACAAATGTATCTTCAACTTCTGAATCAACAAGATATTAAAACAAAAGGAAGGAAGAGAACAACAACAACAACAATAATAATAATAATAATAATAATAATAATAATAATAATAATAATAATAATAATAATAATAACACATAGTGCCTGATTGTTGTTGGATACTAATCAGAACATGTTATTCACTACCTGAGCGATTGCTATCATATATGAATACATTAAAAACAATGAGATCCGATTTCTAGGTAGTAGATTCCTAACTGCTAGCTTTTTCAATTCAATTTACCATAAATAACTTGTGAAGATGAACTATTTACATTTTCTAGCAAATGGCTTTGTTCTGACAACCAAATCTATATCCTCATCCATGAGACTGCAGTGCTGCTGGCATTTCATATGTATAATATAACATCTTTACACCAAAATCTACCAACACCAACCACAAATGCATCACTTAGATTAGCAGACAAGGCATTTTCTTACTGGAACCACTGAGTCAAACGGGGTGGCAGTTAATCATCATGTATCAGGTCACGATCTTGAATGGGGTCTAAATTGTTATTCGGACGTGTTTTTTTTATTTAAGTGTTCCCCGAAGTTAACAGATTGAATTTCTGCATCATTTCCATATGAAGAATCCTTAATAAAATCTGGGGACATGGTATCAGCAGTTTTAATATCCATTTTCTGTGTCCTAAAATTTAGATACGGAGTTTCTATGTCATCTGCAGCCCACAAATGCATACCAAGATCAGATGACAACACATTAGTAATTTTTTATTTGGGTAAATGCAGTGGCGAGCTTGAGATTTCTGACCGGGGGCGGAAGTCACCGGACCTAAAAATATCTATAAAATCGGGGGTCGAAAACGTATATACCAAAAAATTTGTATACCAAAACTACGTACTCTCTTCCACTGAACGAAAAGTTCGGGGGGTCAGTCGCCCCCTCCCGCCCCTTAAAAGCTTCGCTCGTGGGTAAATGAAAAAAAGAAAAAAAGAGTGTTACATGTATTTAAAGGAAGGCGTAACGCCCTCCCCCTTGTCACACCCCGATATTTATAGCTCAGCCCGGTGGGGAGTATCGTGATGTAAGACTGGTATCGTAATGGTCAAACATACACAGAATAACACAGCGGAAGTCTTGGAATATAAAATATTATTACAAACCCAAATGTCTGAAAATATCAAAGTATTAATTATAGACGAGCTTGTAATATCTAATCCACAGGCGGATCATTACCATTATGTATAAAATGAAGTTTACCAGACTTTAAGGAATCTTTAAGGATTTGCAAGATCCTCTATTTCGACACCGAGCAGCTCCCAAACAATTACTAGTAGTACCTGTCACTTAGTCTTTTGAAAATACGTCAGTTTACACTGGTAAATACAATTAACCGACTCATTTGAAAATGTTTTATGAAAATTGGTTTAGGTGCACCAGGCCCGAAAATCTTTTATAACTTGGGATAATTACATTTATAATCTTGTATACTGAATTACATGTTTGCCATACATATGGGGTTCAGTACAGAGACTGAGACATGATTAACTAACACACCACTTATAAACCCATAAAGGAGTTATCCCCAACTTGTGGGTAATTAATATTCTAGCATTGGCATCTTTTCGGTGTATGCCTACACCTTGCGCATCGGTCGTGGCCATTAGCAGTTTTAATGAGCCGAGGATATATCCAGTACATGGTCGCATTAACCCCCAATGTTTAAGTTATCAACAAAACAGTATCAAAATGGGTTATGTGGATTTACTAGCCACAATCCGGCATTTGATTGATCCCACACCCGACCAAGCGGTAATAATTTACCGTATCCCAAGCCCGTATAAGGGAAAATAAGTTAAAAGTATTTACCTGAGCTAATACTTGATTCACAGCAAAATAACTCAGTCGTATCCAATCTAACTAAATGCAGGTAGCTTTTACTGGGTGGCTCTAGTCTGAAATGATGGTAATATATAACCAAATTCAGAATGCTAACGGTCTTATTTAAGTCGTAGGCTTAGACCGGCTAGCTTAAAGTATCTAAAACGGTACGATACGCTAGATTAAGCGATAACCGGAATAGAATGTAATTTAGACCCAATAAGTATGAAGACTTGTATAATATGGGTAAACTAAGTACATTCTGGATTTTGAAGTAAAAACGAGAAGGTTAAACCTGTTTCGGCAAACTTACGTAAACTAGTTACGTAAGTCTAATCGTACGCATATAAGCGATAACGAGTAACCGGATGAGTCATGAACAAGTTTCATATGCCAATATACTTTAAACAAGTTATAATATTAGTGGGATATCAACTTGTATGCCCGTTTGGGTTTTAAAATCAAATTATGCCTCGTAAGGGCGTTTTGGTCATTTAATAACGTATAGAAGGAACTTGAGTACAATCTGATGTTATGATCATAAAAATTCTTTGAAAACACTTTATTTATGATTTAATATCAGCATGATACCGAACATATGTGTGTTTTATAATTTAAAACCAAACTATGCTCCGTAGGGGCATTTTGGTAATTTCACACATAGTTTTGAAGGCTAATTTGGGAATCTGAGTTTTTAACATATACCTACTATAAAAATATTTAAAATGAATTTTAAAATCAGTAGGTAACATGTCTTGGTTGGTAGTTATGGTCTAAAACCATACTACGCGCCGAAACGGCGTTAAAATCGTTAAATGACGATATGTGCGATGTTTAAGGAAAACTGATGTTATGGCCAGGTCTATATAATCCAAATATGTTAATTAATATAACATATCAGTAGCAAAATGGTTTTGTATAAAAATTATACTGTTAAATCATTTTAGGTGCAAAAAGGGCATTATCGTCATTTAAGGACATAATTCAAGAACGTATGCGTAAACTCAGTTTGTAAACTGCATGGACATCCCAAATTATCCTAATTATGATATTACATCAGTAGGCAATAAGTTTGGTATGAAAAATTATGCTTAAAACCGATCTATGCGCCTGAAGGGCATTTTGGTCAATTTAAAGCATAAATTACGACATTACGCGCAAACTTAGTTTATGATCAGGTTCATAACATTGAAATATGTTAAACGTGTTAACATATCAGTACCTAAGTTGTTTGAAAGCTTATTGGTGTCTAAAACCTTATTTTTGCTAAAAAGGGCATAATAGTCAAAGTACGACATATTAACGGAACATGCGCAAAAACTCAGATTTCTAGTATGATCGTGTAATATAACCTTATGGGGTTATGCTACATTATATTACAATCATAATGGAACCTAAAATCAGTAGCAAACTAATCTAATTTGGTTCATAATCGAAAGTCAAACTTCACGACTTTCGGTTGCGAACCGACCCTAAACTGGAATCGATGAGCCTAACATGTTTACACATGTTCTAATAATTATTAATAAGTTGTTTAAATGATAAAACGTATTTTAGAACACTTCTAAACTCATATCGCAATTATTTCAAAAACTGCCCTGTTGACTTTTTAAAACAATATTACATTGACTCGTCAATTGACCAAGCAATCGTGATTCTTAGGAGATGCCCTTTTGAGGGATTAACACGTACCTAATTAAGATCACGTAGCCATGTTCGTTGCGAACAATGACGTGACCGTTTAAGGTATATCTAAATGTCAAAGCGTTTATCGTAAACGCTTGACTTTTCGGCTTTTTAAGCCAAATAAAAGAACTAGTTACGAAAGGAACACTTACAAGTGGTCCTAGGGACTGAAAAGAACTTAAAGGAGGTTCTCAATTGCTCAGGACCCTCCAGAATTGAGAGGATGGAAGATAGAGATGAAAGGTGCAAGTTGTATTATGTGATGAACACCCCTTTATATAGTAATTTGAAAGTTGTAGATGATTGCTAAGTGTTTAGGGGATTCACTAAGATCATTACAGGTGTATTTCTGGTTTTAAAATCAGTATACAAGTCCCTAGTTTCCATAAAATGGTTTGTGTGGTGGCCAAGAAATGAATTAAATCAAATAAAAAAAACAACTCAGCTGTTGCTGCTGTTACTGTCGCGGCCCGCGTAAGCCAACCCAAGTGGTCTTTGCGGCCCGCCAGCGAATGGCCCAAGTCAACGATTTTGGTAGAATTACAGAAATGGTCCTTGTCTCAGCTTTTAGCATTTTGACAGTTTTGGTCCCTGTCTTTTAAGTGCTATTAAACTGTCATAAATGACATATCTGGTCCCTCAAATTTTATATCAGGTACATCCACGTCCAGCAACAACTTTTGAAGGTTTGTCAAGAACAGCCCCTTCATATTTTAATATCTTTTAAACTTACATACTTGGCACTTTTGGCACGAAAGTTCCTAATTCTTTAAATAATATCAATATAAGGCACGAAAGCCTTTAGTGGCCAATTTAGGCACACTCGGAAGTATGATCGAGCATTACGGAGTTCCTGGTTCGTTTAAAAGGTCGCTCAAAGGTGCAGTTTCGCCTGTTATCGCTTTTAGTCCTTTTATCGCACAAAGTTGTGCGTAATATCGTTTAATGATATCAAAGCCTTTCATGGCCTATATTAGGCATTCCCGAGCGCATGCTCAAATATTACGACGCTCCAGTTCGCTTAAATGGTCACTCAAAGGTGTAGTTTTAGACGTTGACGCTTTTGGTCCCTTTAACACGCAAACTTGCGCGTATTATCGTTTAATAGCATCAAAGTCCTATGTAGCCCATATTAGGCATTCCCGAGAGTATGATTGCACATCATGATGCTTCGGGTTCGTTAAAAGGTCATTCAGAGGTATAATTAAACATATTGACGCTTTTAACCCCTTTAACTTGCAAATTTGCGCGTAACATTACTTATTGGCATAAAAGTCTTAAATGGCCAATATTAGGCATTCCCGAGAGTATGATCGAACATCATGAAGCTCTCGGTTTGTTAAAAGGTCACTCAGAGGTAAGAATTAACATGTTGACGTTTTTAACCCTTCGACGCGCAAACATTCACATAATTACGCAAACGACTCCTCTCGACCAACAAGTGGCTCAATTGTAATTATGAATAACGTGTAAGGTTATTCAGAGGCTTAGTTTAAGCATGTTAACACTTTCAGTCCTCCCACATTCAAAGTTTTTGATTTTTCACAAAATTAGTCCCTCATAGTCAACGTTTGACTTTATTATGGTTTATTACACGTGTCAACACATCGTTGGACACGATTTTACGAGGTGTTACACCCCCCACAGACTTTATATGCTTATTTTTATTCATTGGGTCTGTGATTTATGTTCGATAGTGGCTAGTCAGTTGTGCAGCACAACGTAGTGTGCACAAGGGGTTTATAGTGCAGAACAACAAAATGCACAATATACGGTATGCTAAACAACAAAACTATGAGTCTTGAATTTATCTTTTTAATTAGTTTTTAAATATTATTTTGTATGGTTTGTTTTATATATATCATGATTGTTTTTCATACTTTTTATTTCTTCTTATCTGTTTTGTCTAATTCCTTTATTTTTTATAAAGCTAAATTAGTTGTATATTAAAGTTTAGTTTACTTTTACATTTGGTGTTTACTAGTATATATCTTTAATTAAAAAATAAGAATTAAACACATAAAGTTATTTTTTTTTGTAATCCTGAGAACCCTTAAAAAACTCACGCACAATAAGAAAGTTAAAGGCATATCTAAGCTTACTACTGTGCCAACCCCCTTGAAATTAATCTTTTTGGTAATCGTGAGAACCCCTATAAAACTCACAGACTTTAAGGAAGTTAAAGGCATATTCAGGCTTACCGGTGCGCCAACCTCATCAAGGTTATAATCATATAAAGTTTTGAATAACAAAAAAATATAAAGTTGATATTAAATAGGATCCCATAGTCTTGTGGTCTGGATGTCCAGTGGCAAGGTGATTGGCCACACAAATGCGTGTTGATTCAAATCTTTACAAATTCAGGTTAATTAGGTGGTATTTAGGTGTAAAAGAAAATAGGTGTAATAGGATTGTTAGTAAATGATTGATATTTAAATCCAAAACACATTAATTTACTTGTTAGGAAGAATATTAAAGATGAAACTCGTATATGTGTTTTCACACCTATCAACTAAAACCATCTAAAGGGCGTGTAGTACTGCAATGGTATTTAAATAATATGATACACATTACCCGATATGACTAACACGTGGATGTGGTTTTGACAAACTATTAATCCCACAGTCTGTCACTAGCTGTAGCATCTCTCCTTCATTCCTCACCCCTCACCTACCAACCATGCCCCTTATAAATACAAACTTGAGGCTTCCTTCCTTTCTAGGTTTATCCAAAAGATCCATCTTCTTCTTCGACTGTGGGCAATATTAGAGTGGTGCATACACTTGCTTTATTGGCCTTTGCACATAGAAAAGCTTTTCCATTGCTAAACAAGATACATAAGTATTTATAAGTACATATTTGTATGTGTATAGTTTATTAATTTATTTAGAAAAAAAATTTGATCGATACGGTGCGGCTTCACTACTTTATATATTACCCAATGAAAATTTTGCTACATTTAAAACCTAGTGTGCTTTTATATTTAATCGGTGTGCATAACTAATCTATCTCTTGTGTGTTTGTGTTTGATTCAACCTTTTAGGTGATCTTATTAACATGGATGCGACTTAATAATTAAGTGCATAACGACTGTTTAATAACTAAAAGGAAATTATCAAACACGGATATATACCATGAGTTCTCGATGCTATTTTGTATGTTCTTGAATATCTCCTTTGCTCTACGAAAAAGGTAAGCACATGTTGCTGCTAATGTGGAATTCCAAGTATGTATCCTTTATTATGCTACAGGTGCACATTTAATTTCGTCCTATTGCTTTCTCTAGTAATTACTGAACGAATAAATATATACACACATTATATGGCTCAAATTGAATGAAAAACAACGAAGGGTTGCATTTCTTAACATTGATGAATTTTGATTTGCGCTTATTTAAATGTAAGTAAAACAAGATTTATATGGGAAAAATAAAAGGTAAACATTTATGTAAAAACTTATCCTTTTGGTATTCATTCATGTGACTTTAAGAACTAGTACCTAATTTTTATACATTTATTTTTGTATTTCAATTTATTATTTTGTATTATAGTAATAAATATTTGAAGTAAAACATGTGTTGTTTCTAACAACATAATATTTCTTATTTGTTTGTGTTTTGTTTTTCTTACATTGTATTATTTTTTGTGTTCTTTGTGTTTATTTTCCTTAAATTACATAAAGTAACACAGTATTCTAAAAGAAAAAAAATTAATAAATTTAAGTAAATTGTTCAAAATGTTTTGATTATTGTGGTTTGGGTAGTTGTAATGGAACTGATATATTTTAGTTAGGAACTAGATTATTGTGGTTTCGAACAAGATATTGTGGGTTGGGACCATTAAAGCTTCAGACTTGATTTGTGTGTATTACTATTGCGTTCTTAAATTATTGTCTATGGATCTTCTTTACCCAGATCTGACCCAGAAAATAACCCTATGTTGGAATTGGTGGTCTCGGAAACAAAATTGTGCATAGATGGTAAATTCTCATTCCTTTTTATTTATTCACTCATTCGTTAGAGCTTCTCGCAATTGTTTTATCTTGGTATTGTTTCTTATTAGTTTGATATCCGTATCATATTTGTGTTTTTTTGTTATCTCATTTTAACATAATAAAATACGACATTTCTTTTTACTCCTCACACTTGAAGTTTTTTAATTAATTGCTAATGGGAATAGAGGCGAGTATATTACACACAATTAGAAAGAGTTTACATTGCAAAGCTAGAGAAGCTGTGTAGTTTCAAGAAAACTGCATGCTTGAATACACCAACACAACCCTTGACAATAGAAGCATCAAGGTACAATGACACTTCGCATAAGAATCCAGTTGAAGTTGTTACTATACTTTTGGATGTAGCAAGTGTTCTTAATTAAACATCAACCATGAAATAAACCATATGCATAGACTGTTAGACCCATAAAACTAACAAGTCTCATGTGCTTGTCTTGATTTCAAGGCAGATTCATTTGAGAACCAAATACATATATAAAACCATAGCTTGAATTAGTTAATCACTTGCATAACTAGTTATAAACGTTAAACATTAGCTTTTATTTTTATCTTTTTGTCATGTTTAAATTCTCTTTCGCTTTCAGTAGAACCGTAGAATTGTTTTAATATCTTCAAAATTTACTGTCATGATAATTAGTGAGCAATATGTCATCAACATGGCCTAATAAGAGACCTTGAAATTTGTTTAAATCTAAAGGCCTTTGACTCCACTACAAAGTTAGGACAAAGCAAGAAGGAAGGAAGTAAATGAACTAAGTACTACCACTACTAGTACCACTACTACCACCACGACCACCACTACCACAAACCACCACGATCACGACCACCACGACCACCACGACCACGACTACCACGACTACCACTACTACTACTACTATCAATATCATCATCATCATCATTATTTTGTGTGTCGTATCCTAGTTGATCATGAAAGTATGATCATGATTGATGAGAAACCAGACATGGCTAGTAACTCAAATGTTGTACCATACAAGCATTGGATGCATTTGGGATCAATATGTAACGTTCTCTTCATTTAGTTTGACCATCATAAATCACTTATCATGAGTTTTATAACTCGTTTGATTAAACATTCTTGTTTTTCTTGCTAATCTGATTCAAAGTAAATACATGTTAAGGTTAGGCCGCTAGCTTTACCCATTAGCATAAGGGTTCTGTATTACTCTATTCGATCTGATTTGTATGGACAGATTTTTGTATCCATTGATGGTAACATACTTGAATTTCAATATCAATAAAGTATATCTTTACCTTTACAGTGCACATCCTGCTCTGTGTGAGCAGTTGCCTCATTGAAAACTCTCTACCAAGCATGATGAATACACCAACACAACCCTTGACGATTAGGTTTAGAGAAAGTCATAAGAATCCAACTGAAGTGGTTACTATGCTTATGGATGTAGTAAGTGTTATTGAACTCTAAGCTTGAATTAAACATGTGCGTAGACTCATGTAACTAACAATTTCCTGCACTAAAATTATAGGATCAATGGTTAGCAATGTTCTCTAATTTCTTCTCCGGTGCCAGTATTGTGTTAAATATTTTAGAGGATGGGAACCAAGAAGGATCTCTTATGATGGTAAAGAACTCATCTCCAAAAATTAATAGACTTCCATTATATGTTTATTCAGCAAAGATAAATGTCATTTTGGTCGTCTCACAGATGAAGGCTGAATTCAGAATGCAACAACATATCCTATAACTAGGGGTGTGCATGGGTCGGTTTGGTTCGGTTTTTACTATTAACCATAACCGCTAGTTCGGTTATGGAGTTTTGGTAACCATAACCATAACCAAACTTCGGTTACGGTTAATCGGTTATGAAGTCGGTTATGGTTCGGTTTTTGTTAATTTCGGTTAAGTAACCAAGCAAGGTTTGAAATAAAGAGGGTTGTGCACGATTTGAACTTAGCTTGAGCCTATCTTATAAGATAACGGAGACTAAACTTTTTGGTTAAACTACCGATTTAGGGTTCTTTTTAATAAGGTAATTCTCAAACAAAAACAACTATGGCCATAACACCTTAGTTCTTTATCAAAATAAATGGCATCTAAATCAAGATCATTTTATTACTAACATACTTTTATCTTAGTAAAAACCGTCAATATGGTTTTGTAAAACACAAATCCATTATATAAAGTTAACATCACAAGGGAATGTTACTTCATTAGAAGTAGTGAGGTGAATGATCTGGTTGATTGTTGACGTGTCATTAGATCTCCCTGGTTTGAAGTATTACAGAAAGCCTTTGGCTGTCTGTATGAGCAGATAGATGGCGGGTGCTCAAAGGTACTTAAATACTTTTTTATTTAAATTAACCTAAATAGTTTGTTCTAAATGCATAGATTGCAGAAATTTTAACAATGTGGTTTTTGTTTTCTTCTTTATCAGATTATATGATTAGAGCTCAATGAGATAATATATCAGGGCCTGCCCTGAGCATGGGCGGGGTGGACGCCGGCTCAGGGCCAAAAACGTAAAAGGGTCTGTAATTTTTTTACATGTATTATATATACATATTATGTATATACATTTATGAACAGTTGGATGGGACACTTCTTGCCACCTCAGATTAATGTTAATTTTCTATTTTTTTTTTATTCCAGGTGTTGTCTGGGACATAAATGCTAATGAATTGATGCAACAATTCAGATTCCATTCAGGTGCTATTATTTATATATCTAATGCGACAAATATTTGCCTATGTTTAAAATCTAAAACTAAATACCACATATTGTGACCTGGTAGGTTCTATTCTGGATGTTGATTGGTGGACCAATCACACATTTGCCTCAGGCTCAGGGGCGAAGTATAGAAGGGGCGGGGGCGACCCTTCGAATTTTTCGCTCAGTAGTGTTATATATGTAGTTTTCTTATAGAAATTTTTTGGTATATACTTTTTTGACCCCCGGTTCTATAGAAATTTTTGGGTATATATGTTTTCGACCCCGTCATTCGGGTCAAGATTCGCCACTAGTCGGGCTCAACTAATACTATGATATATGTTTGCAAGATCGGGGAAAATCAATTAGTCAAAATATAAGGTTTGTAATATTTTCTCAATAATGTTTACAAGGTATTTTTTTTAGATTAAAGAAATTTATGATATATATTTTGTAATAAACTATGTAGGAAGTAGGAACGGGTTGCAGCAAGGCACAAGGCTCTGTGACTGCTTGAGGTGATGGGTGTATAGGCGTCAATAACGGCTCGAGACGCAGGCATGAGACATGCTCTTGTACATGGGAAGATTTTGTGCATCATGGTGTTGTACATATAACATTTTGGGCAGTACATATAAGTTGCTTATATATTAATTCATATATAGAGAGTTCTTGGGCACCTGACGGTAGAAACCTATTAGAAATAAAATAAAATAAAAACTTGTATAAATACACTGCGCCTCACGTACGTGATATGTGTGCTTTGCACCTTGTGCCAAACATTAAGCTTCCAACAAAGATAGACTCTCAGTGCAGCCATGGATGTTGGTCAGCTTGGACGGAACTGTTGGATCAGGCTCCACTCAAACAAAAGAAAACTCACGAACTATGAGAGAAATAATTTACTGCTTAATCTCTTACGTTCATTTAACCAAAACACTTACATTAAATAGGAAAATAAAACCCTTGCTCCTAAAGAAAGGCTACCCACTAACCTACTAATGAGGGCCACTAACCAATTAACAAGACCCATCACTTTGATTCTAATCAAACTTAATAAAAACATGATAAAAACAAACTAACTATTGAATATAATCAGCTACTTTGACCCGTTCAAATTATCCGACCCATATCCGATTACCCGATCAAGATTATTCCCAAGATTCACCCCTTAATCTTGATCCTATTCTTTCTACTTGCTTGCATTCGTTCTTGCTTTCCATGCTAAAACCGGAATCGGTTTTCTTGCTAAACATGCTTTCTTGCTTGATTCGAATCACCCTTCGAATCACCCTTGCTTGCTTTATTCGAATCCGTTCTTGCCAACTTTGTAGGTCCACTAGCGGAGGATCTAGTTAACCGTATCCTTGTTATGAGACAAACCCGCAAGTGCAGAATCCAAGCGGGTAAGTTAAACCAAGCAACGAACACACACACAAGAGAAAGATTCAACGTTAAAGCTCAAATGTATTAACTTTCAGTAGAGTTTGGTTACAAAGATTAGTACAAGAAAGTGCTCTCTCAAACTCACTGGTGTGCTTCCTTTGTTCTGTGTGTTTGTGTATGTATATATAGGCCCCAATACCCAGTACCACGACGAAGAGTGATACTGAGCCACGAACAGTGTACAAACCCACGAAGACTAGTAGTCTTCGTGGATATAACTGACGAACCCCTATACACATTGACGAATAGTGGAGTCTTCATTGGTGAATAGACATCGACGAACAGTGGAGTCTTTATCAATGAAGACTCTTCGTCCAAGGAGGGTTCGGCCAAACAGTCTTCGTAGGGGATCATCATGACGAACCCTTAGAGTTTGCTTAGGAGACTCTTCGTCACTACATGGAGTAAGGGTTTGTGGACATCAAGTCTTCGTCCATATGAGGGTTCGTCATGCATGACTGTTCGTCAACAATGGAGTGTTCGTGGGGAGAAGTCTTCATCCAAAATGAAGTGAGGGTTCGTTGCCTGGAGTCTTCGTCAATATTGACTCCCACGAACCTTGACATTATGCGGATTATAAATAAAAGTATTAACAGACAACAAACTTGCAGGTCTGTAATTATGACCGAGACTTGATGGAGGATATCAAGTCTTGGTCTTCAACTCGTAGCGATGTCGAACTGAACGGGCCACATCCACATAATATGTATCAACAAACTCCCCCTTGGACGCTGCTCGTGATGGTTCGTTCTTCACATTGTCGTCGGATCTTCAGAGTCTTCACGCGTCACAAACAAGGAGTGTATCAGCAAGCTCCCCTTTGTATGTTGCTCGAGAAACATTGATTTTCGAATGTTAGATCCTTGCGGTGATGATGAGTGGTCAGCAGCAACTCGGTCATTTTGATCCTTTGATTGCATCCATATCATGTTTTCATTCCAAAGCTCGTCTTCTAACACGTTCTCTTTGCCTTTAGCTGGTTTGAGTGCCGCATCTGCACATACAAGAAAGCTAAACGCGTAATGAGAACAAACGCTTGGAATATAATCAACATAAACAAACGACACACATATGACCACTCTCAATCAAACACCGTCCGACAACAGTTTAAAGTTATAAAAATTTAATCAATTTAGACTTTAACTTTCAAAACTTGTTAATTTTGACCGTTTATGAAGATGTAGTTGTTTTAGGTTTCGTTCAGGTTTCAGGTGGAAAAGACTCGAGATCCAACATCGGGCAATCAAAAATAAGTTAGAAATAAAATCTTTTTGGTTTTTATAAAGTTTATATTAAAACACACCTAAAATCTTTTTGGAATGTAGGATCGAGTAATGATCAAAACGAGTCTTTCAGAAGAGATCTAAACTAAAACGAGAGGCGGAATTAAACGTTTAATCAAAAATAAGTTAGAAATAAAATCTTTTTGGTTTTTATAAAGTTTATATTAAAACACACCTAAAATCTTTTTGGAATGTAGGATCGAGTAATGATCAAAACGAGTCTTTCAGAAGAGATCTAAACTAAAACGAGAGGCGGAATTAAACGTTTCGGTGTCGGTTCAGCTTGATTTGCACTAGAAAGTAGTTTAACCGTCTTGTTTATTGATATGACACGTTTACAGACCTGTAGACACTTCAGCAGAGCTTCGCTGCTGGAATGGGAGAAGTTACAAATGAAATGACTAAGCTCCCTATTTATAGTGTTTCTAATTCCCCTTGAAAGTGCCACTATCTAATTCCCTTTGAAAGTGCCACTTTCTAATTCCCTTTGAAAGTGTCATGTCTATTTCGTGGGGAATAGACATTTCGTGGGAAATAGACTTTCATGTGAAATGGACAACTTTCTCTAAACTCTATTTTCTAGAACTTAATGACACGATCTAACAATTTTATTACAAGACTCGATACAAGACGAAGTCGACAGACGCATGCACTAACAGACTCCCCCTCGAATGTTGACGAGTCTTAAGTGTCGAGTCTTCAACGTCTTCACTCTTTATCAGTCTGATCGCTCTCTGAAGAATCTGACAGTGTAGGCATCCTCAAAACTTTATCTCTTTCTCCTCTTCAGCATCAACAAACTCCCCTAGAAAAATCTTTCCTCGGATGTTGATTGCAATTTGACTTTCACAGAATCAGGATCATGACCTGGCTCTATACTCAGACTTCAGAATCCAGGCTATCCTGCACATCCTCTACCCAAAAGTAAATTATCACAAATTTAACATTTTACAAAATTTATACAACCAACCTCTCCCTCAAATTTATTCAGGATGATTTAACAATGTTAATAACTGATGAACCACATGTAGACAAATATTCAAAATCTTTTCTCATTTATACACACACTCCCCCTCACCACATGCTCATCATGTTTAGCACTAGGAATTTTGAAAATCAGTTTGTCACACCCCAACCGATGGTGGAAACATCGGGATGAGACGAAGTGTGTATAGATTGCTAGAGACTTCATAACACTATGTGGCAATATTTAATTAAATTTGAATTTCATTGCAAGTGCTAAATTGTCATACAATATTCAAAACAAAATACAACATTGTTTCAACAATTAACATAGCATTAAAAGATAAACGATTTATAGGTGTGTATCTAGTCCACCCTATTCTTGTTTCATCTTTCATCATACTTCAACAATTTAACCTGCAACATGTATTAAAATAGAGTTTCAATGCAAAAGCAATGGCGAGTATACAAGTTTGATTACATAGCATAATAGAATAAAAACTCAAATCCAACATGATTCATAATATGTGATTACTAGTATGCAATTTTGGCGTACAATATGATCAAACCCTAGAATACAACGCATAAAATAGCCTAATCTCAATAGTTTAGCGGGGTGATAATGTTTAACTTAACAATACCCAAAAGTATAACGGGCGGGGCGTTAATCCTATAGCGCTATAATTGTTAAGGTGGGCGAGCAAAGTTAATGAGCATATAACGTTCCAAATCGTTCACATAGCATACGAGAATAACAAGTAAGTCACATTAGTTTCATGCTTGATCAAGGATTGAGTATGTTTAATTTAGTTTAAAAGTTGTTTGCATAGTTATACATGTTGCATCCCAAAGTATAAAGGAGAAAAAGGGATCGAGTATACTCACATTGGTTGCGTATAAGAAACCCTCGAAATAACGCACGAGTAAAGGTGGAGAATTCCAAGAGAACGAACATACGGTTTATCCTAGATGTTAAAATATCACGAACTCGTTATTATTTGTTGGTAAAAAAATAAGAAATCCTAATATTTATCGTTAATAATTTGTATATTATATTTTATATCACTAAAAACTTTTATTGCTATAACAAGAAATAAATTTTGGTAGCTTATTTATGTTATTAGTTTTATAGAGTTTTATTATAACAAGAATTAAAATAGAAAACGATGCTTGTTGTTAGTGGATTTAGAGATTTTAAGGAAAAAGGGAATTAAAGGTAAACCTATTAACACTAAGCCACCATTCTGTTTCATATTTAATTTAGAAGTCTATTAGCTTTATATCATAAAAGTTGGTTATCCTCTTCATCATCATAATAATAATAATAATAATAATAATAATAATAATAATAATAATAATAATAATAATAATAATAATAATAATAATAATAAGCATACTGTACTCGTTCATTGTTTCAAACAAAGAACCAACAGCCATGCCTTTGTTGTATGACTAAAACATAGGATCTCAAAATCTGTTTTTGGTCATCACCTTTTTTAATTAAAACCAATTTCGAACCAGGATATGAACAAGGAAAGGCTCATCAGCAGAAGATCGTTTCTTAACATTTAACATTATAAGTGATCATGTTTTATGAATCTTAGTGTAGATTCTAAAACCAAAATGAAGAAGAATGAAACGACAGAAAAAAAAAGATATACCGGTCGAGTTGAAAAGCCATCCGTCGCAGTGTCCGTAGGCCTTCGGTTGGTTTCCGACGGGTGCTCCGAACTCCGGCGAGTTGCGGTGGTTCTCTCCGGCACGCTCCGGTTGTCCGGCAATGATATACGGAAGGTGTTTGCGAGTTCCCCGACGGGTTGCGAGGTGATATCCGTTGCGGGTTTTCGACAGTAATAGAATGGTTCCGGCGAACTTCGAACGACGGCGGCTCTCTTCCAAACTCTCTGATTTCTCTCTCTCTCTCTCTCTCTCTCTCTCGGTCTCCATCTTCTTAACTTTGTCGTTGCACCACCACCGGACTGTGGTGGTGGTGGTCCGTTTTGCCGGTTGAAGGGGGGGGGGGGGGGGGGGGGGGGCTGTGTTATCGGCTGATCATCCAACAAGAGGGAGAGGGTGAGATCGAGAGGGTGTGAGAGGGTGTCGAGTATAGAACGGCTGTGAGGGAAGTGACGATGGTCTTCATGCCTCGTAAAGTATGAAAAGAAGTCATGCGTGTAATAAAGAGTCTAGGCTCGTGGTTTAAAACACAAAATGAAAACGCGGCATGTATCAATTACCGAAAATCTGTGTTGGTTCCAAAGGAAATTAAGGAGAAATTTTGTGAATGAGTTTTGGCGGCAACTGTTAAAACCAAAACAAATCACATAATGTGTTGGTATTTTCTTTTTTTTTGTTTAAAGGTTTTAAAAAGGTTACAATGTAGTCCCTCAACTTTACTAATTAATTATCTTAGCTTAACTAACACTAACTTGCTTAGTTAACTTGGTTTGGCTAACGCATATTACTTGAAAACTTTCATTTATTCATTAACTAACTAGGTTAAATCATGAAATCAAATAATTTTTAATTGAATTAATTAATTGAACAATTAGACAATATATATATATATATATATGTATATATATATATATGTATATATATAAAGAGAATTAACTTAAGAATTAAATCCTTCATTATTTATTTATTTCGCGAATAACATTCCCAAGGTTCAAAGGTTAGAATTTGGATTTTAAAACGGGTCGGATTTTGGATATCTGTTTTTGACGGATGTTACACAGTTCTCCAACATCAGTTGTCGAAAAACTTTTTGAATTTTTCAAAATTTATGCTAAAACACACTGAAAATCTTTTTTGATTTTTTAATGAAATGAAATGCAGTAAAGAAATATTTACAAACAATATTTTTGTGAGTTTGTGTAAGAGGATCATATCAGCTTTTGACAAGTCACAAGTACCGTTGAGCTTAGATACACATTAAGAATTAAACAATTCACTTAGATTGCCGATATACTGATCCACTTAAATTTTCACATAAATTTCAACTGATTCAGGATATGAGTTAGGTGTATTAAGGACTTAAACTCATTCATGTGTCCCACCTCTTGAATATACTCCCGATCCAGATCCCAATATTCAGTCTTACAGGTGAGTATACCACAAATGATATCTGTAAGGGGTTAAATGCGAAACCGTGAGAGCTCAGGTCAGAACTTCCGTTCAGTAGAGAGATGACGGTTCGACTTTAGGTGGGTCCCCTTTAGAGGATCTTTTTTACAACAGCAATGATTATCAATTTTATTGTTTCATCATTTTTGCCGAGGGCAGCGCTATATTTCAAGCAAGCAGTAAAGTATTCTCCGGGGACTAGGCCATTGCTTCCGCAAAATCAGAAGTCCCGGGATAATACCCCAGATATCACTGAGCATAAAGACCTAGTATCTCAGAAAGAAGGACCTTTCAAACGAGATTTCAGGGGTTACCTATATATCCAAGTAGTGTTCCCCACGAAATAAGCAAGTTTGAATTTAAGTTTATATCCCGAAAAAGCTTACTAAATGTGTAAAAACCTATCGGCATATCATTAGTGAGACCGTTTAACGCTATTTAAACATTACATTTCTTTAGCATACTGTAACTGTCTACTGATGTACTATCATTTCCTCTTCTTTGACACCAAAACTCATTTTTTGAATTTTATCATGTTTTTGTCTTTTCAAATTTTCAAATGTTTTTGGATTTTCTGAAATTTTTACTCCCCCTAAAATGCAAACACATTTAAAGGAAATTTGAAAACAAACTGTACAAGTAAATTGACAACTGATATCAAATCACTTCGCTTCTCCATCCACTTGGCATAAACAATCAGAACTCCCCCTTACAACAAACTATTTTTTCATTATGATTTCAAAACACTTAAGTTTGTTTTAACCAGAATGATTTTTCCGGAAAATAAGTTTTGTTGATTTTACCACTTGAAGGTTAGGGGTTCATCATCTTGTTTCTCAATCATTTGTAGGAAATCAGATACAACTTAATGTCCCTGATTTACCACTTGTTAGTGAAAACCTTTTCAACAACAAACTATTTTTTCATTATGATTTCAAAACACTTAAGTTTGTTTTAACCAGAATGATTTTTCCGGAAAATAAGTTTTGTTGATTTTACCACTTGAAGGTTAGGGGTTCATCATCTTGTTTCTCAATCATTTGTAGGAAATCAGATACAACTTCATGTCCCTGATTTACCACTTGTTAGTGAAAACCTTTTCAACAACCACTAACAGGTTCACTTTTCAACCACATCACTTGTAAAAATATAACAATTCAAAGATATCACCTGCAGATTTACCACCTGTACCACTTGTATGAACATGCACTAAGAAAGATGCTGATTCCTGCTCCACGCTTACAAACCTGGGAGCTCCGGTAAGTCCGGATTTTTACTTGTGGAACACAGACATCCAAGCTTCACCAAACTTGGACGTTTCTTCTTCAATTTCACTCGGGTAAAACGTTGCCTTTTTAGTTTCATAAAAGTCCTTTACCCCTTTGACTTTACCCTCAACCATCTTTCCAAAAATCTTTTTCACTTTTCCATTAAAAGCTTTTTCAACATCAAATTCATTCTTTTCAGAATAAAATTGATTTGAGATATCAACTTTCCCAACTTTTGATTTAAAATTCTCCGCCCTCAATGGTGGAAAATGAACATCATCCATTGGAGGCACTGAGTTTTCATCATTTTAACAACATGTGGCTCCTCTGATTTTGTGGAATCAGATTCATCGCCAAGTTTCTCATAAAACTTCTTAACAACCCACACTTGGTTGTCATGTTTGGCTCTCTTTTGATAAAAATGAGTCTTTGAGCACTCACCAACTTCATATGTTGAATTTTCAAAAACTTTGAATTTCTTAGTTGGTGGTTCATTTTTCTCAACAACCTTTTCTTTGAGTTTTTTAGAGACTTCCTGTTTTGTTTTTGTAGCTTGAGAACAGTTCCACGCAATGTGACCAGCTTCATTGCATTTGTAACAGGTTCTTGTCTCCTTTCTTTGATTAGCTCCATTCGTCATATTCTCTTGCTTCTTGGCAAGGAATTCTCTGTTTAATTGCTTCCAGAATAGGCTTTTTGCTTCTTCTTCCGAGCTTGTCCCTGAAACAAATGTCATTTTTTATTTAAAATCTAGGACATATTTTTCATTTTTATAATTTTCTGGTGGAATAAAACCTAATCCTTTCTTTTTGAAATTACCGTTATGGTTTGGTTTCTTTTGAAAACCAGAACCAGAACCGTAACCTTTTTTCTTGTTTAACCGTTGTTGAACTCTTGAAGTGTATTTTTTAGGTTTTTCAGTAAGATTTACATCTTTTATTTCAGAAATATTGATTTCTGTAAGTTTGAAAACCTTTTTGATCATTTCAGACCTAACACTTCTTATTGGAAATTCCTCATCAGAATATAATTTGTCTAAATCAATCAATGTATATGCCACTTTAATTGTTTCATCATTCAAATTAGATTTTGATAACAGGAATTCTTTATTGTAAACCCGTTTAACCGACGACTTTGAACTGTTGACCGACGAACTCGAACTTTTAACGGACGAACTTGAACACCCAGACTCGGACTTTGACTCAGACTTTAACTCCGACTCCTCATCTGTATCCAACACCTGATCGGCCACTTTTTTTATTAACTCGGACTCATGATCAGTGTCAGACGATGTAAAAACAACATCAATGTTTTCTGGTAATTCATCGGTTATGGCGGACTTTAACTTTATATTAATTGCTTTTTCGACTTGCTCCTCATTCAGTTTTCTAGGCGAATACCCTTCCCAAATCGGAGGCGGACACTTGTTATAACTAACACTCTGTTTCTTACTAGTGTCCTTCTTCTTTGGCTTCTCATCATCTTTAAATGCTTCAAAACCTGCAACAGTTGGATAAATTCGATCAATAAGATAATCAGAACTAGAATAACTCTGTAATAACCGTCTGATTCTCGCATTCTCAATCTTTTCATTTTCCAACTCCCTCTGCAACTTTGCGCATTCCTCAATGTAATGATTTATCGCCTTTTGCTTTGTCATCATCACAGAATTCATCATAGTCAGTGCATCTTCTCTTTCTGAGTTAGTCTTTTGTAGACCAGTTACTGTTCTATTTAGCACATCGTAAGATTCTTTCACGTAGTTGAGATTGAACAATAATTGTTCTTTCATCTTTTCTTGTTCACTCAACTTCTCATCCTTTTATGTACATTGCTTGCAAGATTCTAAACACTTTGAACAAGGCTTGATTACTTCCACAATCTTTTCAACTTCGATGACCTTCTCAACCTCAATCTCTGGTTCAGTTTCAATCACCTTCTCAGCTTCAACTTCTTCATTTTGAACAATTTCTTCTTTTTGAGCAACACTTTCACTCTTCATTTTCTTTTGTTCTTTTGCTGCACGTCTCTCCTTCAGTTTCTCCAAGCGATCTGCAAAATAAAATTGAAAACTTTCAGGAGATAGATGAGTTTTTGCAACATTAATATGTTTTTCTTCCTCATCATCACCACTGTCATCAGTTGGTGATTGATCAAAATCTATCGCTTTTTCAGAACTATTGTCACACCCCAACCGATGGCGGAAACATCGGGGCGCGGCACTGAGCGAAACAGATTGTCCAGAAGTTTCCATAACAACTATCATTACCATTTAGTTAAACATTACGTCCCATACCGTAACATAAATAGTCAACAAGTTATTACAGACAACATCAAAACAAATATTCTGTTCCGACAACTCAGATTTAAATAAGTAGCAATTGTTTATCTGCTTCTAGAGACTCCTAATAAGTTATCTACAGACAACTATTTGTTGGGCTCTAAAGCTTTATTCTAGCTTCCAATTCCTACCACATATGCGTCCTAAGCACCTGTCACATACGTTAAAATAATGTCAATACATAAAATGTAAAGGTGAGCATACAAGTTTGATAATAGCATATAGAGTTCGAATTTGTTTATGCATAACCAGCACGTACACATAGTGAAATGAAGCACGTTAGTTATCGACATAGATCCATCGATACCAATGACTGCGGGTTGACTGCCCGAGGCAGTTCGCAATACACGATTACCACTGTAATCCATGCAAGTAAAAGATCCTTAACAACCCCCGTGTGAACGGGTGCTGAGTCCAAACTATAGTACTATCGTTGCTAAGGCAGGTAGACAGCATTCCATGTGTAAACATAACAAACAAGCATTCATAAGCCACGTATATCATGCATTGATGGTTAAGCGTTAAAATAGCTTGAGTAGTGTGATAGTTGTAGTTTGAATAGTTGTAACGTATGTAACACCCAAAAGTGCTAAAAGCAAAAAGGGTTCGAGTATACTCACAGCGATATGGATTGAAGGGAGCGCTTTTACAGCGAGTACGGTTAGCCTGAATAGATTTGATAATGTAACGATAAGAGACGCGTAAAACAGTACAAGTGAGAGTGGGTAGGATAACTTGATCGTGCGGATCAGTCATCCGTGAGTAGAAGTCATCCGTGCGCATGACCTACCCGTGCGGATGGTGATGCGTGCGGATGGTGATGCGTGCGGATGGTGTTCCATCCGGATAGGCTATCCGTGCGTACGACTGTCCGTGCGGGTGGTAATCCATGCGGACTAGTTGTACGTGCGGGTGACTTATCCGTACGGACAAGTTGTTGGTATGGATAAACGTTCAAGTGGATTGTTTCTTCCTAAGATGTGTTTTTGTATGATGGCTTGTGCTTTGGAGTTTTCGTTGTAGCATTTAGAAAACACCAAAGTGTTTCTATCTTTCAAGCCGGTCGCGCGGACGGCAGTCCGTGCGTATGGTAGTCCGTGCGGGCAGCCTGTGCGCGCGGGCAGAGTCAATCCGTCCGGATAGCCTGTCCGTGCGTACGGCTTGGCCGTGCGGATGAAGATTGTTTGATTTTCATTTTAAGGCCTTAGTATCTCATGATCCGAAGAGTAATCCATTCAGAGGTCGTCCGTCCGGATTGCTCGTTCGTCGATACTCAAACCTCGTTTGGAAAGTGGGTCCCAAGGGTAGTCCGTGCGGGTGACAACCCGTGCGTATGACCTGTACGTGCGTATGACCGTGCGGACAGCTTGTCCGTGCGTATGACCTGTACGTGCGGACAACTGGTCTGGTTGTTCCGTTCGTCTACACTTGGTTTCTGTTGTCGTTTATCGAGACGTTCTGACTACGTGGCAACCACTTGGAGTTGTGTTCTCACCCGCATGACTAGACCGGTCAGGAACCACCCTAACTCGGCCTGTCGGCGACTCAGAACGGTCATCCCGGTTAACCCCGAAATTAGTTGCCTATGGGTAGGATTCCAGATCTAGAACTAGTGCATCACTATTGACGAGTAGAACACTGGAAATGATCGGATTCGTACCGGTTTTAAGGGTAAAAGAAGGAGAGAACTTAGGTTTATTTCTTTCAACTCTTTTATCCTTAGAAAAGTTTAGATCTAGGTGAAGTTATTGTAAAAACTTGTAGAAATCGTTTAGATCTGAGATATTCTTGGTGGAATGAGGTCAAGCTTGAAGTTCTTATGAACTTCATGGTGACGTCACCCGTGAATACCTCAAATCCGGATGATTTCATAGTTAAAATCGAAGTTTCGAAAGATAGAAATGTGTAGAATTGTGTAGTGATCAAAGATGTACAAGAATTAGTGCAAGATCTTACCTGGATTGGGAGAAATATGAGAAAAGGTGAAGAATGCGTGCGGTTCGGACGTCACTTGCCAAAAGTGGAAAAAGTGGAGAGTGACCCGTGTATTTATAGGATGCCAAAAAGGGAAAGGGTGAGCCGTGCGCATGGCACGCACCCGGGTAGGTTATCCGCGCGGACTGGTCATCCGTGCGGATTGGCAATCCGTGCGGGTTGGCAATCCGTGCGGAATGGCCATCCGTGCGGAATGGCCATCCGTGCGGATGCCACCTCCTTCGGTGTGTTCGGTGCGATGTTGCTTCGGTTTCGATATGCGAGCGATTCGATAGGGTTTCCTAGTCAAATTACTTTCAGTCCCAACTACTTCTTATATGGTTCGACTCGGGATTCGGGTTCGGGTTCGTTTATATTCGAGTTAGACTTCGAGTTCGATTGAGTTCGCTTGATTAGCACAACAGAACATAAAATAAACATGCACAGGTAACACGTAAGGCACACACACACGTATAAAGACAGGTAAAATACATAGCTCGAGTTACGATTCGATGTCGATTTGATTATCATAGCTTGATTAACTTTATCGCATTGTTACTTCCTATCGTTCACAGCCGTAGGTCGATTGAAATGCGGTTAGTATGACTTGATTATTGTAATGAACGACATTTACTCAACATAATCTAAATATCATACAAACAATTCTATGAGTCACGTCGCGCGAAATCGGTCGTTGACTTTGACCTTGACTTTGACTTTCGCTCGTGAAAACACGGGGTGTTACAGGCTCCCCTTGTTGAGGGAATTTCGTCCCGAAATTAAGCCGAAAGCTGTAACTAGTTCGTGAATCACGTGTGAGAGTTCTTCGTTTGGGCCACTGAAAATCGTCAGATTAATCAGGATTTTACGGTTAAAATTGATAATTTTCGGATATGATATGTGAAAACATTCAATCTAAAAGTCTATAAAGTTTTTAGATTTCAATTCAAAGCCGTTTGAAATAAATCCTTTGTCAATTTTTTTAATTTTTCATTTTCAAAACCTTTTTCGTTTTCTTTCAAAACCTTGATTGTTGTAGGTTCCGGTTTGAATTCGCTTCGATTGCGATCCGACTCGTACGACGTGCGGAATCCGTGCACGAGCGAGGTCGATACACAAGAATGTCCAATTTTTTTTTAACGTGATTCTATTGATGATCTGACGATTACAAGCTCCGGAAATCACGTGAGAGACTTTCTCTTTCTAGACTTTCTCTCTCTAAGATTATCTCTCTAATTAAACAACTGCGGGTACTTGGCCTTCATGTCGCTTTCGAGTTCCCAAGTGAACTCCGCGCCTCGCTTGCCTTCCCACCGGACTTTCACAATAGGAATGCGTGAGCGCCTGAGTTCTTTGGTTTTGCGATCCATGATTTCGACAGGCTTTTCCACGAAGTGTAATGTTTCGTTCACCTGTAGATCGTCTAGAGGAACATGTAAGTCAGGGTCGTAGATGCACTTTCGGAGGTTCGACACGTGGAAAGTCGGATGGACATTGCTAAGTTCCTCCGGTAATTCGAGTCTGTAGGCGACTTTTCCGATCCTTTCCAGAATCTTAAAAGGTCCAACATATCGAGGCGCGAGCTTCCCCTTTTTGCCGAATCGGACTACACCCTTCCAAGGTGATACCTTTAGGAGTACGTAGTCACCGACGCCATACTCACGGTGCTTGCGCTTTTTATCGGCGAGAAGTTTCTGTCTATCCCGAGCTTTCGCTAGATTGTCTCGGATTTGGAAAATTTTGTCTGTCGTTTCTTGTAGCAGCTCCGGACCGGTTAGTTGCGAGTGACCGATCTCGTGCCACACAATAGGCGATCGACATCTTCTTCCGTATAAGGCCTCGAAAGGTGCCATCTGGATGCTAGCCTGGTAACTGTTGTTGTACGAGAATTCGACCAACCGAAGGTGTCTATCCCAATTACCACCGAAGTCTAGAACACACGAACGGAGCATGTCTTCAAGTGTACGGATCGTTCTTTCAGTCTGACCGTCGGTTTGTGGGTGGAACGCAGTACTTAGATTAAGCGTTGTACCGAGTGCCGTTTGAAATGTTTCCCACAATCGTGAAGTGAACCGAGCATCACGATCAGAGATGATGTCACGAGGCGTCCCATGTCGACAAATGATCTCGTCGGTGTAGATTCGGGCTAATCGTTCTACCTTGTAGTCCTCTCGTATCGGCAGAAAGTGAGCTGATTTAGTCAGACGGTCAATAACAACCCAAATGCTGTCGTGACCTGATGACGTGGTTGGAAGCTTGGTTACGAAATCCATAGCTATGCTCTCCCACTTCCACATAGGAATTGGAGGTTGTTCGAGTAAGCCAGAGGGTCTTTGGTGTTCAGCCTTGATCCTAGCGCAGGTTAGGCATTTTCCGACATAGAGAGCGATATCCCATTTCATTCCCGGCCACCAGTACCTATATCGAAGGTCATGGTACATTTTGTCGGCACCAGGATGAATAGAGTATCGTGATTTGTGGGCTTCATCCATGATAATCTGTCGTAGGTTGGTTCGCTTGGGAATCCAAATTCGGTCTAAGAAGTGGAATATCCCATTCGATTTGCTCACAAGCTGGGCTCCATCGTGGTAGATTCTTTCTTTCTTCAAGGTGCGTTCGTTGAAACATGCATGCTGGGCGTCGCGAATAAGAGCTTCGAGATTGTACTGGGCTTGAACATTTCGAGTGCTAAGCAGATAGCTCCGTCTGCTAAGTGCGTCGGCAACAACATTTGCTTTGCCTGGGTGATAACGAATCTCACAGTCGTAGTCGTTGAGAAGTTCTACCCATCGGCGTTGACGCATATTCAGTTCCCTCTGATTAAAGATGTGCTGTAGGCTCTTATGATCGGTGAAGATCGTACACTTGGTACCATACAGGTAGTGTCGCCAAACCTTTAATGCAAAAACAACTGCGCCTAGCTCGAGATCGTGGGTTGTATAGTTCTTCTCGTGGATTTTGAGCTGACGAGATGCGTAAGCTATAACCTTGTCTCGTTGCATTAAGACACAACCGAGACCAAGGTTAGAAGCATCACAGTAGACAATGAAATTATCGTTTCCGTCGGGTAGTGTGAGAACAGGAGCATTGCAAAGCATGTACTTGAGGGTTCGAAAGGCAGACTCTTGTTTGGTTCCCCAGACAAAAGGCTGGTCCTTATGAGTGAGAGAAGTGAGTGGTACAGCAATCTTCGAGAATCCTTCGATGAATCGTCGATAATAGCCCGCTAGCCCGAGAAATGAGCGGACTTCAGTCGGGTTCTTAGGCGTAACCCAGCTCTTAACAGCTTCAATCTTCGCAGGATCGACGTGAATACCCTGACTATTAACGATGTGACCCAGAAACTGAACCTCCCCCAACCAAAACTCGCACTTGGAGAATTTGGCGTAGAGCTGGTTCCCCTGGAGTAACTCGAGAACCAAACGTAGATGGTGCGCGTGTTCGGCTCTCGTTTTGGAATAGACCAAGACATCGTCGATGAACACGATGACGAAACGGTCGAGATAGGGTTTACACACTCGATTCATCAGATCCATGAAAACTGCTGGGGCATTGGTTAGGCCAAAAGGCATGACAACGAATTCGTAATGGCCGTAACGAGTGCGAAACGCGGTTTTGGGTATATCCTCCTCTTGTATACGCAGCTGATGGTATCCTGAACGCAGATCGATCTTCGAGAAACACGTAGCGCCTTGTAGCTGATCAAACAAATCATCAATTCGTGGCAGAGGATAGCGGTTCTTGATAGTCAACTTATTCAATTCCCGGTAGTCGATGCACATCCGGAACGACCCGTCCTTCTTTTTGACGAAAAGGACTGGTGCGCCCCAAGGAGAGGTGCTCGGGCGAATAAATCCTTTTTCAAGTAATTCCTGGAGTTGGGTTGAGAGTTCGCGCATTTCGGACGGCGCGAGTCGATAAGGAGCTCTGGCGATAGGATTAGCTCCAGGAATGAGGTCAATGCGAAAATCAATATCACGCTTCGGAGGTAGTCCAGGAAGATCCTCTGGAAAAACTTGAGGAAATTCTCGAACCACTGGAACGTCTTTTACTTTCTTCTTCTCTTTCTTTTCCTCCTCCGCTGCTACGACATGGGCCAAGAAAGCCCTGTATTCCTTACGGAGATACTTGCTAGCTTGAAGGCATGACATAAGCTTGAGACCCTTCGAAGTAGTATCACCATAAACGCACAATGAATCACCGGCTGCGAGCGAGAAACGAATCATCTTATCGAAGCACACAACTTCGGCATGGTTTTCGCGTAGAAAGTCCATGCCTACTATGACATCGAAGCTTCCTAGTTGCATTGGAATGAGATCGATTGAGAAGATGTGATTGTTGAGCTCGAGAGTGCAATCACGAATAACAGAGTTTACAGCGACGGTTCTTCCGGTAGCGACTTCAACATCGAATGCAGAGGAGAGTCGAGAACGTTTACGACTAAGGAGTTTCTCAAATTCGAGCGACACAAAGCAATTATTGGCTCCGGTATCAAACAAACATGAAGCATAAATACCATTCACAAGGAACGTACCATTGACCACGTTGTTGTCGGCCTGGGCTTGACGCACGTTGAGATTGAAAGTTCTGGCCCATGCGGCCTGTTGCTGCTGCTGTTGCTGTTGCTGTTGTTGCTGCTGTTGCTGCTGGGGTTCTTGTTTCACCACCCTGTTCGGGCACATGTTGGCGAAATGATTCGGGTCGCCACACGTGAAGCATGCTCTGGCTTTGACTGCGGGTGCCGGAGGAGCTTGTTGACCCTGTGGGGCAGCGAGTAGAGCTTGATTGGCAGGAGCTTGACGAATACGGCAGTTGGCAGTAAAGTGGCCGTAGACGTTGCAATGAGCACATAAGCGGCATTGAATAGCAATTGGGTGATGATAGGTGCAAGTAGGGCAGAGTGGGTGTGGTCCAGTATATGCACGCTTTGCAGGCGGTGCATTGGCCACAGGCGCCACTACTTGACGCTGTTGAGCAGGTACGGCTTGGATCGGTGCAGCAGTAATCGCACAGTTCTTGTTGGTGGAGCTGTTCTTTCTCTTGTTTCTCGACGACGTGGGTTCAGCAGTTGGTGCAGTAGTAGTGGCTTGATGCAGATGCTTGGAGGTCTTATCCCACACCCCAGCCTTGACCCTTTTGTCATTGATTTCAGCGGCCAGCAGATAGGTTTCTTCGATCGTGGTAGTCTTAGCCGCTTGCACGAAATCAGCCACGCAGTCGGGCAAAGCTCGGATGTACTTCTTGATGGTCATATCAGGAGTCTTGACATGGTCGGGACAGATAATGCTGAGCTGTTTGAAGCGAGCAGTGAGACCAGCATTGTCTCCGTCCTTCTGTTGTATGTGCCAAAATTCATCTTCAAGCTTTTGACGCTCGTGAGGAGGGCAGAATTCCTCTAGCATGACTTCCTTGAGCTCATCCCACGACAAACCGTAAGCTGCATCATTCCCTCTCTTGTTCCTCTCGGCCGTCCACCAGTCCAAAGCACGGGACTAAAAGACGCCGGTAGCGTTCAGAGTTCGAAGGTCATCAGGGCAACCACTTTGTCGCAGAGTAACCTCGATAGAGTCAAACCAGTGGAATAGAGCAGTAGGACCTCCTTCGCCTGTGAATTCTTTCAGCCCACATGACTTGAATTGTTTGAAACTGAAAGGTCTCGCGGCAGCTCTAGGACCCTCAGTCCTCGATTCCTCGGATGATTTGCTGGCATTCTCGCAGACATCGCTCACAGCCTTTGCTACCGCTTTCGCGACGATGGAAGCAAGGCGTCTGTCCCTCTTTTCCTGGCGAGTAAGTGAATGGCGTGATCCAGACGACATTGTCTGCAATAGACATCGCCATGGAACTCAACACATGTATTCGAATCTCACCTCACACGTCTACTACTACTAAAGCTCAGTAACACGTACCATGCAAGCGCATATAGTCACAAAATCACAGAGTTGCACAAAATCACA
Source organism: Helianthus tuberosus (assembly GCA_030545235.1). Lineage (NCBI taxonomy): Eukaryota > Viridiplantae > Streptophyta > Magnoliopsida > Asterales > Asteraceae > Helianthus > Helianthus tuberosus. Next base: position 79,412,461 of record CM060364.1, on the reverse strand, counting down.
TAGAGCACATAATCACAATATTCCTAATCACATAAGCATATCAGCAAGAAACACATATACTTAGTTACTAAAAACACCTACGAGCGTACAAACCATTTTGACTGCCTCTATTTTCGATTCGCTAGCGATGAGTCGTGTGGTTTTTGTGTTTTAGCAGGGGCAATAGTGTTGAGTTGAAACAAAAAGTACCTCAAAACGTTAACAAATAACAGAAAATGCATAAAATTTTCATAAAGATCGATAAATCGAAGGTAGATTGTCTGCGGCTAATAGACTTCGACTAACCAAAGTAGCTCGACTATTCGCAAGGATCCTGCACAACGTCCTCCAGGACTATGCCTTTGCCTCGATTCTCGGGCGTTGGCGCAATTCCCTTTGGTTAGGTTGTGTTTTTTTTAGACCGTTGGAGTCCATCGAACTTTGGTGGAGTTTTGTATAAAAGCGGGACGAGTCGTCAAGGTTAGGGTTTCACCCCTATCTTGCAACTTCCATCCTCGTTTTTGATAAAAAAAAAATTGAGGAGATTATTCATCAAAATATGGATTTCACTCCTGATTTGGTATGATTCTCCTCGTTTGTAGCTAAAACGCAAGATGATTAGGCAACTTTAGTCGAGAGTTTTCGGTTTTCACACCTATTCTCGGCCTCATTACCTGTCCACAACTTGAAAATTTAGATGTAATGATAGAAAAGAGTGAGTGAGAGTGGCGATTTTACGCATACGCGTGAATTGGTCTGTTGGTTCTTAACTGAAGTCTAGGTCTCTAAGACTTCGACCCGGACTAGGTCGAGTCTTGCCTAATTCTCTATAGTTATGGCTCTGATACCAATCTGTCACACCCCAACCGATGGCGGAAACATCGGGGCGCGGCACTGAGCGAAACAGATTGTCCAGAAGTTTCCATAACAACTATCATTACCATTTAGTTAAACATTACGTCCCATACCGTAACATAAATAGTCAACAAGTTATTACAGACAACATCAAAACAAATATTCTGTTCCGACAACTCAGATTTAAATAAGTGGCAATTGTTTATCTGCTTCTAGAGACCCCTAATAAGTTATCTACAGACAACTATTTGTTGGGCTCTAAAGCTTTATTCTAGCTTCCAATTCCTACCACATATGCGTCCTAAGCACCTGTCACATACGTTAAAATAATGTCAATACATAAAATGTAAAGGTGAGCATACAAGTTTGATAATAGCATATAGAGTTCGAATTTGTTTATGCATAACCAGCACGTACACATAGTGAAATGAAGCACGTTAGTTATCGACATAGATCCATCGATACCAATGACTGCGGGTTGACTGCCCGAGGCAGTTCGCAATACACGATTACCACTGTAATCCATGCAAGTAAAAGATCCTTAACAACCCCCGTGTGAACGGGTGCTGAGTCCAAACTATAGTACTATCGTTGCTAAGGCAGGTAGACAGCATTCCATGTGTAAACGTAACAAACAAGCATTCATAAGCCACGTATATCATGCATTGATGGTTAAGCGTTAAAATAGCTTGAGTAGTGTGATAGTTGTAGTTTGAATAGTTGTAACGTATGTAACACCCAAAAGTGCTAAAAGCAAAAAGGGTTCGAGTATACTCACAGCGATATGGATTGAAGGGAGCGCTTTTACAGCGAGTACGGTTAGCCTGAATAGATTTGATAATGTAACGATAAGAGACGCGTAAAACAGTACAAGTGAGAGTGGGTAGGATAACTTGATCGTGCGGATCAGTCATCCGTGAGTAGAAGTCATCCGTGCGCATGACCTACCCGTGCGGATGGTGATGCGTGCGGATGGTGTTCCATCCGGATAGGCTATCCGTGCGTACGACTGTCCGTGCGGGTGGTAATCCGTGCGGACTAGTTGTACGTGCGGGTGACTTATCCGTACGGACAAGTTGTTGGTGTGGATAAACGTTCAAGTGGATTGTTTCTTCCTAAGATGTGTTTGTGTATGATGGCTTGTGCTTTGGAGTTTTCGTTGTAGCATTTAGAAAACACCAAAGTGTTTCTATCTTTCAAGCCGGTCGCGCGGACGGCAGTCCGTGCGTATGGTAGTCCGTGCGGGCAGCCTGTGCGCGCGGGCAGAGTCAATCCGTCCGGATAGCCTGTCCGTGCGTACGGCTTGGCCGTGCGGATGAAGATTGTTTGATTTTCATTTTAAGGCCTTAGTATCTCATGATCCGAAGAGTAATCCATTCAGAGGTCGTCCGTCCGGATTGCTCGTTCGTCGATACTCAAACCTCGTTTGGAAAGTGGGTCCCAAGGGTAGTCCGTGCGGGTGACAACCCGTGCGTATGACCTGTACGTGCGTATGACCGTGCGGACAGCTTGTCCGTGCGTATGACCTGTACGTGCGGACAACTGGTCTGGTTGTTCCGTTCGTCTACACTTGGTTTCTGTTGTCGTTTATCGAGACGTTCTGACTACGTGGCAACCACTTGGAGTTGTGTTCTCACCCGTGTGACTAGACCGGTCAGGAACCACCCTAACTCGGCCTGTCAGCGACTCAGAACGGTCATCCCGGTTAACCCCGAAATTAGTTGTCTATGGGTAGGATTCCAGATCTAGAACTAGTGCATCACTATTGACGAGTAGAACACTGGAACTGATCGGATTCGTACCGGTTTTAAGGGTAAAAGAAGGAGAGAACTTAGGTTTATTTCTTTCAACTCTTTTATCCTTAGAAAAGTTTAGATCTAGGTGAAGTTATTGTAAAAACTTGTAGAAATCGTTTAGATCTGAGATATTCTTGGTGGAATGAGGTCAAGCTTGAAGTTCTTATGAACTTCATGGTGACGTCACCCGTGAATACCTCAAATCCGGATGATTTCATAGTTAAAATCGAAGTTTCGAAAGATAGAAATGTGTAGAATTGTGTAGTGATCAAAGATGTACAAGAATTAGTGCAAGATCTTACCTGGATTGGGAGAAATATGAGAAAAGGTGAAGAATGCGTGCGGTTCGGACGTCACTTGCCAAAAGTGGAAAAAGTGGAGAGTGACCCGTGTATTTATAGGATGCCAAAAAGGGAAAGGGTGAGCCGTGCGCATGGCACGCACCCAGGTAGGTTATCCGCGCGGACTGGTTATCCGTGCGGATTGGCAATCCGTGCGGGTTGGCAATCCGTGCGGAATGGCCATCCGTGCGGATGCCACCTCCTTCGGTGTGTTCGGTGCGATGTTGCTTCGGTTTCGATATGCGAGCGATTCGATAGGGTTTCCTAGTCAAATTACTTTCAGTCCCAACTACTTCTTATATGGTTCGACTCGGGATTCGGGTTCGGGTTCGTTTATATTCGAGTTAGACTTTGAGTTCGATTGAGTTCGCTTGATTAGCACAACAGAACATAAAATAAACATGCACAGGTAACACGTAAGGCACACACACACGTATAAAGACAGGTAAAATACATAGCTCGAGTTACGATTCGATATCGATTTGATTATCATAGCTTGATTAACTTTATCGCATTGTTACTTCCTATCGTTCACAGCCGTAGGTCGATTGAAATGCGGTTAGTATGACTTGATTATTGTAATGAACGACATTTACTCCACATAATCTAAATATCATACAAACAATTCTACGAGTCACGTCGCGCGAAATCGGTCGTTGACTTTGACCTTGACTTTGACTTTCGCTCGTGAAAACACGGGGTGTTACAACTATCATCTGAAGAAACAGAATCAGAAGGTGTTTGATCAAAATCTAATGTCGTTTCAGAACTGTCATATGAAAAACCAGAATCTGTTGATGTTTGATAAAAAAACAGTTGCCTTTTCTGAACTTTCATCGGATGAAACAGATTCTTCTTCTTGATTTTTCACATCTTGTTGACCACTCGGATTACTCATCCTCGCAATCTTTTGTTGTTCAAGATCTTGACCCTCAATCTTCTCGATGAACTGAGAGATCGTCAAATCATTATAAACACCGGTATTCTTCAAAATCATCAAGTATGTACCCCACTCTTTCTGAGGTAAAGCATCAGCTAATTTGTCGACCCATTCCTCTCGATCTTTAGTTATGCTCAACAAAGACATAGAACGTACTAAGTGGCAGTATCTTTTAATCAACTTCTTTGTATCTTCCCCTAGCAAACTTGTGAATAGATCAAATTCTTTCTTGAGTAATGCCTTTTTACTTTTTATCATATTCTCACTTCCCTCAAATTTGATCTTAAGTGCATCCCAAATTGATTTTGAAGTTTTGTCATGTTGCAGCAATACAAAGATGTCTTCTTTAATAGCTTGCTAAAGTAGACTGGTCATCATCTTTTCAGCTCTGTACATGTCTCGTTCTTTGTCATTGAATTCAGATATTTCTTTTTCAACTTGCAGATCAGTACGTGGTAGAACATACTTCTTCAAAATACACTCCCACAATCTCAAATGATTGGCTTGAACCCAATTTTCAAACCGATCTTTCCAACCGTAATACTCTTCAATGCTCATTAGCTTCGGGGGTTTTTGTAAGGTTCCAGTTTCATTTTCCATGTTCATGTTTTGAGTAATGGCAGCTGGACTAGTCTGGGATGTTGCAAATGCGTTGTAAAACTCTTCACTCATGATTCAATATCGAAGAATTTCTCAAACAAGCTTTCAAATGAACTGGTTCACTTCGTAAAACAACTGTATCACCTGTAGACACATAAACAAACACTTATCAGTTTAAACACTATCAAACAACTGAAACAAACTGATACTCGGACTGGTGAATATTTTGTGCGGACTGAATTTGATGTGAACTGAGTTTGATGTTAAAACGTGCGAACTGCTATGACCCGGATCAAAATCAACCGACCTGACTAAACCACACAACCTGGAACGAGTTTGAATTTAAACGAACTGAACCACCTCTTGTGAACTGGGATCAAATTCAAACTGTGTGAAACAAAGTTCACTTTGTGTGAACTGATCAAATATCAAACCTTAATAAAAATTCAATTCATGTGAACTCAAACTAACTCAAACAATCTCATGAAAGTCGAACACTCTAGTGTTATTTTCAAGCTCTGATACCACTTATAGGATCGAGTAACGACCAAAACGAGTCTTTCAGAAGAGATCTAGACCAAAACGAGAGGCGGAATCAAATGTTTCGGTGTCGGTTCAGCTTGATTTGCACTAGAAAGTAGTTTAACCGTCTTGTTTATTGATATGACACGTTTACAGACCTGTAGACACTTCAGCAGAGCTTCGCTGCTGGAATGGGAGAAGTTACAAATGAAATGACTAAGCTCCCTATTTATAGTGTTTCTAATTCCCCTTGAAAGTGCCACTATCTAATTCCCTTTGAAAGTGCCACTTTCTAATTCCCTTTGAAAGTGTCATGTCTATTTCGTGGGGGATAGACATTTCGTGGGAAATAGACTTTCATGTGAAATGGACAACTTTCTCTAAACTCTATTTTCTAGAACTTAAAGACACGATCTAACAATTTTATTATAAGACTCGATACAAGACGAAGTCGACAGACGCAAGCACTAACATGGAATTTTCGCATTTTTCAAATGTAAAGACTAAAAGCAGTAAATAAATATATACAAGGATGCAGAAACAGAAAGTAGTAAATAAATATTTACAGACATTCTTTTTGCGAGTTTCGAGGGTAAGAGAATCATATCAGTGTACGGTCATGCCAAAACACTCTTGTGGTTCAACTAGTTAACATTAAGATGATCATCCTATAACGATTATCGGTATTGTTTTCCACTTAAGCTCAACTTATCAAATGTACTCGCGATTAGGGGATACATTAAGGTATGATTTATACTTACCGACCGGTGTTCATCCACACATGACACATTCCCGTATCAAGGTATGCACGAGAGTTCATCTTACAGGTGAGTATACCATTTATCATCTGTTTTCAACGTATATGATGTGAGATACTCACTTATTTTTGGATGAATACAAGCCCTATGTGATTAAATCACTTATTAATGAGGAACTTGATATTCGATGCATGCAGGGCACAAGAGCAAGTCCGTGAACATGTTAGTACCATCGTACCGACAAAGAGACGAACTTGACTCCCAGATAAACTGAGATATTTTATCACTTATTGATTGGGACATGTGATTGTTTATCACCTATTGAGGTCGAATGCATCATGTATTATATACATGTTTGTATGATATTTACACCTATGTATGGTATCATGGACACTCTAGACTTACATCTCCGTTGTTTTCGGTAAAAGAAACAACCATGATACCCAGACGACAAACAACATAAAGACCACATATCTCAGAACCTCGGCAATCTATCAAACAAAATTTCGGTACCAAGACCATATGCAAATGAGTGGTTCCCACACGGTCTTCAGTCGATTTAGGTTTATATCACCCTGCACACTTTAAAATGATTGTGAGCCTACCGATACATCTTATATAGAGCTGCTTATCGTTTTTCATTTTAAGTTTAAAGAGGTTTCGACAGACCACTGATGTACTATCATGTTCTCTTTTTCTCGCCAGGAAACTCATTTTTGTTTTTCTATTGTTGTTGTGTTTTTGAAATTTTTCGATGTTTTTGTATTTTTAAAAAAATTTCAATGTTTTTGTATTTTTCGTTTTTACTCCCCCTAAAATGAAAAAAGTACGAGAAATTAGAAAACACAAATAAATATTTACAAAAATGATTTTCCGATGTTGGTTTTATTCTAGTTTGACCTTAATGCCATTTACAATTAGTAAATAGTCAAATCATGATTTGTCAAATGCTTTGGTAAAAAGGTCGGCACGTTGGTCATCGGTGTGGACCTTAACAACAACAATAAGTCTTTTATCAAAACAATCACATATAAAGTGATATTTGATTTCGATGTGTTTGGTCTTTGAATGCTGCACAGGATTTCTAGTGATCTGTAATGCAGCAGAATTATCAACGAAAATAGGAGTAGATAGGAATTCAAAACCATAGTCGCGCATTTGTTGTTGAATCCACAGGACTTGGGAGCAACAACTTGAGGCAACAATGTATTCAGCTTCACAGGTTGATGTAGCGACACAAGTCTGCTTCTTGCATTGCCATGTGACCAGGCGATTTCCTAAAAACTGACATCCAGCTGTTGTGGATTTGCCGTCGATTTTGCAACCACCAAAATCAGAATCACTGAACGCGATCAAGTCGAAGCTATCATCCCTAGGATACCAAAGACTGGTGTCCGGGCAACCCTTCAAATAGCGGAAAATCCTTTTTACGGCTGCTAGATGTGAGGCCTTTGAGTTTGCTTGATAGCGAGCGAGCAGGCACGTAGGATACATTATGTCGGGCCTCGAGGCTGTGAGATACATAAGATATCCGATCATTGCGCGATAAAATGAAGAGTTAACGCTTTCACCCTTCAAGATATCCGGAGTAATCCCGTGATTCTGCGGAAGTGGGGTACCAATGGGCGTCGCTTCAGACATCTGGAACCGGCTCAAGATGTCTCTGACATATTTAGTCTGATGGATGAATATCCCAGACTCTGTTTGTTGAACTTGTAGGCCCAAAAAGAAGTTCATTTCCCCCATGGCGCTCATCTCGAATTTCTCCTGCATAACACGCTCGAAGTCCCTACACAAAACATCGTTAGTGGAACCAAAAATAATATCATCTACGTATACCTGAACCAACAGAAGATCTCCATCTTTTTCTTTGATGAGAAGAGTGTAATCGATAAGACCCTGGCGAAAACCATTCTCTAACAGATAGTTAGATAAGGTTGCGTACCAAGCTCTCGGTGCTTGATGTAATCCGTAGAGAGCTTTGTTGAGCAACCAAACCCGATCGGGATGAATAGGGTCTTCAAAACCTGGAGGTTGTTTGACATACACCTCTTCTTCAACCACACCATGTAAGAATGCATTTTTCACTTCCATTTGGTAAACCTTGAATCCCTTGAAGGAAGCATAGGCTAGAAAAATCCAAATACCTTTGGATCTACAAAACTCCTCCATGGCATGATTCTTAAACTCTGTTCGATTATCGCTGCGTATGCGTCTAACTTTCAAAGTATACAAATTCTCAATCGTTGTGATCAAATTTTTAATAACATTGAAAGTTTCACTCTTGTGTGCCATAAACGCCACCCAAGAAAATCTTGAATAATCATCTGTCACTACGAGGCAGTACGAGTCATTACTGATGCGTTTGCGATTGACAGGACCGAATAAATCCATGTGCAAGCGTTCAAGTGGCACTGCAACTGTGTTGATCTTCTTTATCGGGTGCGATTTCTTACTCTGTTTTCCTTTCTGGCACGAAACACAGACGTCTTGCAAGTGAAAGTTTTTGACGGGAACACCATTTACTAACTCATTCTTCACCAGATGATTCATTTTCCTTAGGTGAATGTGTAATACCCCGAAAACGGGTTTGGTAATTAAACCCCGTTAATACTAAAGACGGGGAAAGTACTGTTAGTGGTAAAAGTAAACTGGCAAATATTAGGAATTTATTTAATAATCCTAATATTTATTTGAAGTGAATAAAAAAAAAGCTTTTAAGAAATAAAATGATAGAAGACCCGAGTTAACGGGACCCGAAATAAACTTAGTCATAAATATTCTCGATCCCGCAAAGTTAACTAGGAATATTAAACCTAGTTAATAAGTGGGAAATATTGTTAGAAATAAGTAGGTTGTGCCCTACTTAATTAACTAACCAAATTAGAGGAGCCAATATTGTTAAAATTGAAACTTGATTTTTATTAAACAAATAAAAACAAACCAAACACCCCATTTAGGGGGTCTGGTCGATCAAAGCAAGCAGGGGGTGACACCCCCACTTTCAAACCCTAGAATTCTACTAAAACTCTCAAATTGGAGGTGCAAATCTGATCCAAACAAAAATCCGAGCTTAGAATCGTGATCCTCATCGCAAGAGGATTACAAGGTATGTAAATTTTGATGAAAACTCTCAACTTGAAATTCTCATAGAATTGGGAAAATCTGAAATTATGGTTGCATGTGTGTCTTATGATGATCTAAGAACAACTATAGTGTCTAGGGACAAACCTTAGACAAATACAAGTTGAAATCATGTGAAAATTTAGTAAAGATTATGAACACCATTGTAGGTGATATTCTAATGTAATTTGACAATTTTGAAGTGACTTCAGAATTGTAGAAGTTAACAATCTTGTAAGATGGTTGATTTATGTGAAATTAGGGCTAAGAGATAAGCTAGAGACTTGATAAATAAACATGTAAATTTCTGCCCTTAAAGTGTTTGTTGAAATGCCTCAAAGAAGGCTCGAAACTAGAATTTTTGTAGTTAAACACCTAATTGTGATGTTTTGACTATTATGCAAAAAGTGCTTAAAAAGAGTTCTAAATGTGATAAAACGTGGTTAGAACTTTGGTTAAAACGGTGGTCTAAAGATAACGCCTACCGGGAAATTAAAGAATGCTAAAACTAGTTGATGAACTCGAAAATGCAATTAGCATACTAATGGGCATTTGACTTTTAAAAAGGTCAAACTGACCTATAATACGATAAGTAGTAATTTTGATATGAAATGCATAAGGTGGAATAATCGTATTAGATTATGATTAAACTAACCACCTTGAAAACGATGATGATAGTTTGACGCGTAACAAGCTAGGTGGAAGCTTGATGAGGGAGCGGATCAAACAAATCAAGAAGGAAAGGAAAAGCATAACCGGATGCAAGGTAAGCGACGCTTACATCCTTTTTGTAGAATATGCATTATTTTGTAAACTACAATTTCGATTAGTGTAATATCGAATTATGGGTTCCAACACTATTAACATGAGTCGGAACAAACTTAAATGATAAAAACCATGTGTTATGGTGAAAAGAGGCGAAATGGTAATTTTAGTCATGTAATGACTAATAACAAAAGAGTTCTCGTTAAGATCACTTTAAAGTACAACTAATAACGAGAAAATAAGTAGTGATGGAAATTTAGTCAAGTACCGACTAAGTAAATTGTAGTTAAAAAGGGGTCTAGTGGCAGAAATCCGAAATGGGTCGGATGAGCAAATTGGTAATTTATTAACCATGTTTTGCTACTTATGAAGATACTTGGTCTTATAGTCCAAACGGGTCGAATGGTGGTGATAACACCATTTGATAATATCGACTAATGTGGTTGTCAAGTATTATGTTAACAGGACCGATTAGCAAATCGGATAATTGCGTCACCATTGATGGTGTGATAATGAAAACGAGGTATAAATCGGGTCTACTTGTGATCCGGGCCAGGTACGCTTAATTATGTTGTAGTTAAAAGTGCTATTTTGGTCAAATAATTTGAGAGAGAGTCCTTCGTCATAAAAGGACTAAAATCGACCAAAACGCCCTTGTAGGCTAAATGGGACAAACAACCCTTAAAGGTCGTTTGGAAACAAGTTTATGATTAAGTAAATACTTAGATTAAGTATAGAGGTTGAAAGAGGTATTATATTAGTCAAACGGTACTATTTGAGTTTTTGCCGTAAAATAATGATTCGAGAAGTAAAATTTGGTTTATATAGATCACCACATCAAACCGCCATAAAGACAATTGTGGTGGGAGATTATAGGATAAGAAATGTGGTGATGAAATGCTAGAATCAATCGAGAGCGATTTTAGGCTCGAAAATGCTTAAATACCCTTAACGGGTCAAAATAAACATACGAATGAAAACGGGTTTAAATTGTGAAATAAACTTGTGATTAGAACCTAAAATGGTAGTTAATAACAATTTGAGAAGTGTAGGTGATGTAGGAATCAAACAAATATGTTCGTTTGATAAAATGCATAAACGGGTCAAAATTTGGTAAAAGGGCGATAAGCCGAAGACTTAAAAGTCTGAAATTTTATTATGAAGGTTGTTGGATTTTAACTCCATAAGATGGAGAATTAAATTACGGACGCGTAGGAAAAAGAATCGGGTAAAACGGATCAATAACGAAGAAGTTATGGCCGTTTCCGTGAAATCAGATCGTGCAGGGAATATGCAGCAACATTCTGCTGAAAAGGGGGCCTAGCGTCACGCGACGCCCCTTGGCGTCACGCGACGCCCCCAAACCCGGAAAAATGTTATTTTTTGTCATATTTAACCCCTGTACTTGTTTGAACTTCATATTTAACCCCTGTACTTGTTTGAACTTCATATTTGACTATCAAAACTAACTTTTAAGTTGGTTTTGATCATAGGTGATTGCCATGAGTGCCCGGATGAAGATCAAGCGACGAGCAAGAACCGAACACGATCACGAAATAAGCTTCCGCACTATGTATCGTTATTATGTTAAATGACGAATGTCGTTTCATTGTTTCTTTTAAGTGACGAACTTAATTACATTATGTTCTAAACTTTTAAATTGTAAAAAGGTTTTAGTAAACCCGTTTTTCCAATGGATATGTAATCTTAATTACATGATTGTTTTCATAAATAATACGCTAAACCTTGATTTATAAGAACGGGTGTTCCAAGTTGGTATCAGAGCCTTGGTTTAAGAGATTCAAGTATGGTGGGGAAAACCGTGCTTGGACTTAAACCTTATGCTCTTAATAAAGATTGGTGTTCGGTTCGAGGCTTGATCGCAAATCCAGTAAGTACATGTATGTTAATAGTTTAGCATGCTAAAGTGTTGTAAACAACACATAGGGCTATCGTGTGATACACGTTACCCCAATTAAAATGATTGATATAGTTGACGAAAATACGCGCGTTGACGCGTATAGTAGAAAAAGCCTTGTATTATAATACGGGCGATTATTGAAGTTGACGTTACTAACTTTTGTGAATGTTCTAATTGAAGGACACTCGCGTTTGAAGACGACGAGAGTCAAACGAATTGTGGATATGATGATGGAACGCTCCGAAGTATGACAAGAGGAGCATGCTCACCGAGGACTAAATCGTGTAACGACCGCGAACAAGGTTAATTGCAAAGAACGCCCGTCGGGGCAAACATTACCAGGTGCACATTTTAAATAATCGCACAAATAGTAACATGCAACAAATAAGTAGAAATTAAAAGTTGCATATGTAGATTAAAAACTTGGAAAAACCCGTATAGAAAATGTATTCGGGATATTGTTTCCAAGAGAAACAAATAGAGGCGTTACTTACATTGGGCGTGATGTGAAAACTATAAAAAGATCATGTGCGTCATGTGTTAATCGCTTACTCTGGCCAAGTAAGTAGTGGCATATGATACCATGAACTTCTTATGGCGGACACGTTTACATCCGATGTAGTAAGGACGGGGTGAATGGGACTAACTTAAAAGTACCCAAATGAATCAGATAAGCAAAATATTTGATAATAATGTAAACGCACAACCGGGGACGGAAGCGTATTACATCAGGATAATGAGCCCGAGTGAAGGGACAAAGAAGCATGAAAAATGATTTAGACAAGTATTGGGAGGGAGTGTACTTACACTCGAACCCAGAAAACGCAAGCATGAAAAATGATTTAGACAAGTATTGGGAGGGAGTGTACTTACACTCGAACCCAGAAAATGCAAGCATGAAAAATGATTTAGACAAGTATTGGGAGGGAGTGTACTTACACTCGAACCCAGAAAACGCAAGCATGAAAAATGATTTAGACAAGTATTGGGAGGGAGTGTACTTACACTCGAACCCAGAAAACGCAAGCATGAAAAATGATTTAGACAAGTATTGGGAGGGAGTGTACTTACACTCGAACCTAGAAAACGCAAGCATGTAAAATGATTTAGACAAGCATTGGGAGGGAGTGTACTTACACTCGAACCCGGAAAATGCAAATATGTCCCTTAACGGGTCGTTTTTGTAAAACGTCAAACTTAAAGACAAAGTCGGAATATAAAAATGAAGCGAGGTCTTAATGCATACCGAGAGGGTTGCAATAATAACGACTTCGGTAAAACACCCGGTTGATGGGTAAGAATTAAACACATGCGTAAACCAAGAGACGTGAACGCGGGTTGAAAAATCAAAGGACTTGGATTACGAGATATGACTGTAAAATCTCGTATATAGAAATTGTGAGTAAATATGTTCAACTATTCGAAGTCGAATGGGTTGAATAAAGAATAAAGTTGATTGTTTATAAGTGATCGATTTCACGTTAATAGGTCAAACATGTTGAATACAAAATAACGCCGAATGGCATAAATGAGCGCTAGCCAGATAAAGGTAGCGTTAAATGCAAGAGAATAATGAGCCCGGTAATGGGATATAACCAAATAAGAATAAATTATGGACTGTCAATATCCTGGTATGGATAATTGACAAAAGTTAAAGAGAAGATCCTAAAACTAAAACTTCGGTTTTAGTAGGAAATAATGTTTTTACAAACATAAATTCTGATAGGAATTTAAATAGTAAGCATGAAAGATACAAGTCTTGACACTGATAGGCGCAAGACGATATATTCGAAAAGTGATATTTTCGAAAATGAAATTTTGATATAAATTAAACATGGTGTAACACAATCACGGTCAAGAAATGTAATGTGAAGTAGAATCACATTATAACCAAGCAAGCGGTAAAAAGTAACTGGACTAATAAGTCTAATTAGTGAGACCCGTCAAGGTCATTTAAATAAATTTGGTTTGCTTGTAAGCGGTAGGTTCGGTATGACTGAACCGAATAAATAAATTTGAAGACAAAAGAAATTGCTGCTAAAAGTGAAAGATTTCATTAAAGACCTTTAAACGGGTCAAAATAACGGATTCATAAAGAATTCGATAGTATATGAAAGCGATGGATATCGATAAGTTAACCAAACTAGCGGAAATAACGAGATTACGTTATTTCGAAGCTACACTATGTCGTATGAGATATGTAGACAATTAGTAACCAAAAAGATGTTACCGTACTTTTCGGGTAATACTAACGATTGGTTAAAAAGTATAAGTAATGTTTAAAATATTTATCGGACAGAATACATTGAGTTTAAACTCAATGAATTATGTAAGAAAAGGTTTCGAGGACGAAACCTCTTTAAGGGGGGTAGACTTGTAACACCCCGAAAACGGGTTTGGTAATTAAACCCCGTTAATACTAAAGACGGGGAAAGTACCGTTAGTGGTAAAAGTAAACTGGCAAATATTAGGAATTTATTTAATAATCCTAATATTTATTTGAAGTGAATAAAAAAAAAGCTTTTAAGAAATAAAATGATAGAAGACCCGAGTTAACGGGACCCGAAATAAACTTAGTCATAAATATTCTCGAACCCGCAAAGTTAACTAGGAATATTAAACCTAGTTAATAAGTGGGAAATATTGTTAGAAATAAGTAGGTTGTGCCCTACTTAATTAACTAACCAAATTAGAGGGGCCAATATTGTTAAAATTGAAACTTGATTTTTATTAAACAAATAAAAACAAACCAAACACCCCATTTAGGGGGTCTGGTCGATCAAAGCAAGCAGGGGGTGACACCCCCACTTTCAAACCCTAGAATTCTACTAAAACTCTCAAATTGGAGGTGCAAATCTGATCCAAACAAAAATCCGAGCTTAGAATCGTGATCCTCATCGCAAGAGGATTACAAGGTATGTAAATTTTGATGAAAACTCTCAACTTGAAATTCTCATAGAATTGGGAAAATCTGAAATTATGGTTGCATGTGTGTCTTATGATGATCTAAGAACAACTATAGTGTCTAGGGACAAACCTTAGACAAATACAAGTTGAAATCATGTGAAAAATTAGTAAAGATTATGAACACCATTGTAGGTGATTTATGGGTTATGTGTAAATTGATAAACACTAGGAAATTGGGTGATATTCTAATGTAATTTGACAATTTTGAAGTGACTTCAGAATTGTAGAAGTTAACAATCTTGTAAGATGGTTGATTTATGTGAAATTAGGGCTAAGAGATAAGCTAGAGACTTGATAAATAAACATGTAAATTTCTGCCCTTAAAGTGTTTGTTGAAATGCCTCAAAGAAGGCTCGAAACTAGAATTTTTGTAGTTAAACACCTAATTGTGATGTTTTGACTATTATGCAAAAAGTGCTTAAAAAGAGTTCTAAATGTGATAAAACGTGGTTAGAACTTTGGTTAAAACGGTGGTCTAAAGATAACGCCTACCGGGAAATTAAAGAATGCTAAAACTAGTTGATGAACTCGAAAATGCAATTAGCATACTAATGGGCATTTGACTTTTAAAAAGGTCAAACTGACCTATAATACGATAAGTAGTAATTTTGATATGAAATGCATAAGGTGGAATAATCGTATTAGATTATGATTAAACTAACCACCTTGAAAACGATGATGATAGTTTGACGCGTAACAAGCTAGGTGGAAGCTTGATGAGGGAGCGGATCAAACAAATCAAGAAGGAAAGGAAAAGCATAACCGGATGCAAGGTAAGCGACGCTTACATCCTTTTTGTAGAATATGCATTATTTTGTAAACTACAATTTCGATTAGTGTAATATCGAATTATGGGTTCCAACACTATTAACATGAGTCGGAACAAACTTAAATGATAAAAACCATGTGTTATGGTGAAAAGAGGCGAAATGGTAATTTTAGTCATGTAATGACTAATAACAAAAGAGTTCTCGTTAAGATCACTTTAAAGTACAACTAATAACGAGAAAATAAGTAGTAATGGAAATTTAGTCAAGTACCGACTAAGTAAATTGTAGTTAAAAAGGGGTCTAGTGGCAGAAATCCGAAATGGGTCGGATGAGCAAATTGGTAATTTATTAACCATGTTTTGCTACTTATGAAGATACTTGGTCTTATAGTCCAAACGGGTCGAATGGTGGTGATAACACCATTTGATAATATCGACTAATGTGGTTGTCAAGTATTATGTTAACAGGACCGATTAGCAAATCGGATAATTGCGTCACCATTGATGGTGTGATAATGAAAACGAGGTATAAATCGGGTCTACTTGTGATCCGGGCCAGGTACGCTTAATTATGTTGTAGTTAAAAGTGCTATTTTGGTCAAATAATTTGAGAGAGAGTCCTTCGTCATAAAAGGACTAAAATCGACCAAAACGCCCTTGTAGGCTAAATGGGACAAACAACCCTTAAAGGTCGTTTGGAAACAAGTTTATGATTAAGTAAATACTTAGATTAAGTATAGAGGTTGAAAGAGGTATTATATTAGTCAAACGGTACTATTTGAGTTTTTGCCGTAAAATAATGATTCGAGAAGTAAAATTTGGTTTATATAGATCACCACATCAAACCGCCATAAAGACAATTGTGGTGGGAGATTATAGGATAAGAAATGTGGTGATGAAATGCTAGAATCAATCGAGAGCGATTTTAGGCTCGAAAATGCTTAAATACCCTTAACGGGTCAAAATAAACATACGAACGAAAACGGGTTTAAATTGTGAAATAAACTTGTGATTAGAACCTAAAATGGTAGTTAATAACAATTTGAGAAGTGTAGGTGATGTAGGAATCAAACAAATATGTTCGTTTGATAAAATGCATAAACGGGTCAAAATTTGGTAAAAGGGCGATAAGCCGAAGACTTAAAAGTCTGAAATTTTATTATGAAGGTTGTTGGATTTTAACTCCATAAGATGGAGAATTAAATTACGGACGCGTAGGAAAAAGAATCGGGTAAAACGGATCAATAACGAAGAAGTTATGGCCGTTTCCGTGAAATCAGATCGTGCAGGGAATATGCAGCAACATTCTGCTGAAAAGGGGGCCTAGCGTCACGCGACGCCCCTTGGCGTCACGCGACGCCCCCAAACCCGGAAAAATGTTATTTTTTGTCATATTTAACCCCTGTACTTGTTTGAACTTCATATTTAACCCCTGTACTTGTTTGAACTTCATATTTAACCCCTGTACTTGTTTGAACTTCATATTTGACTATCAAAACTAACTTTTAAGTTGGTTTTGATCATAGGTGATTGCCATGAGTGCCCGGATGAAGATCAAGCGACGAGCAAGAACCGAACACGATCACGAAATAAGCTTCCGCACTATATATTGTTATTATGTTAAATGACGAATGTCGTTTCATTGTTTCTTTTAAGTGACGAACTTAATTACATTATGTTCTAAACTTTTAAATTGTAAAAAGGTTTTAGTAAACCCGTTTTTCCAATGGATATGTAATCTTAATTACATGATTGTTTTCGTAAATAATACGCTAAACCTTGATTTATAAGAACGGGTGTTACAGAATGTGACCCATCCGTCTGTGCCAAGAGATTGTTTCCTTTTCCGTGGCTTTAGAAACAAAACATGTTACTTGTGCAGACGTTGTGATTGATTGGCTCATATCAAGGACATACAAATCATTAACCCTTGGAGCAGATAAGAGAATCCATTCTTTAGGGATATTGAAACTGGGCTTCAGCACGTAACATCCATTAGCATCAAAGTGTACTGAAAACTTCTTATCACATATTTGTTAAACACTTAGAAGATTGTGATCAAGTTGTTGCACAAAGTTGATCTTGTCAAAACTTACAACCCCGTTGGAAACCATTCCTTCACCAGTAATATATCCGCCTTTATCTCCAGCAAAAACAACATAACCTCCTCTAATAGATTTGACGTCGTAGAGAAGTCTCATGTCACCGGTCATATGCCTGGATGGCCCATTATCAACAATCCAAAGACTACTGATAGTTCCTCCTGGAACACCCTGCACATGAACTCAAATGATCAGTTGGAG
This sequence comes from Helianthus tuberosus, assembly GCA_030545235.1. Lineage (NCBI taxonomy): Eukaryota > Viridiplantae > Streptophyta > Magnoliopsida > Asterales > Asteraceae > Helianthus > Helianthus tuberosus. Next base: position 79,394,822 of record CM060364.1, on the reverse strand, counting down.
ATGGGGACCCAGGCCTTCGTGGACTTGGGTCTTCAATTTTCATCAACAAAAGTTATTTCGACTTCGCGATGATTTGGAAATGGTGATGCTCCCTCCGAGTTTGTGAACAATTTAGGTTTCCATGTCTATTGAGTTTTACCAGTTTGATTGTTTGAAATTTGAACTTCATGATTGTTTGAAGTTTTTGAAATTTTTGAAATTTCTGGTTTGACTGAAACAGATTGTTTTTGAAGCACATCGGTTTTAAGAGCCTTTTCAATAACCTTGATTTGCTTGCATTTCTGTTTCTTCTCCCTTTCTTTCACAGGACGGGGATCTTGTTTTGAAGAAACATATCGCTTTTGGTAATTTTCCTCACGGGCAACATCAACTTTAACTTTTAATTTATGAAGATATGGACAATTTCGAATAATATGTCCAAATTCACCACACTCGAAACATGATCTTCGTTCAACAAACCCCGAAGTATCATGTTGATGTCTCGTTGATGAACTTTGTGATTTCGAGGTACTTGGTCCTGAGTTATTTTGATCATTTCTTTTCAAAATTTTAACTTGCTTAACATAATCTATGTTAGCTTTGTTTTCAAATGTTTCAATTTTATCCGTTCCCTTTGACTTCACAAAGTTCACCTTTTTGTTCTTCCTCTGGTTTTGTTCCTTGCGACCTTGAGCTTTCGATTTTCCTTTTGGTTTAGTGTGATTTTGCTGAGTTTTCTTTGTTGGTAATTTCTAATTGCCATACTGTTTTCGAATTTCAGCCTTTGGAATCGGAGGATATTGTGTTACCACAACTCGTGAGCTCGACTCTCCCAAAAACTTACTTGTCGAATCTTCAAATACTTTGCTGATTAAAGATTGATTTACATTTTTGATCGGAAAATCTTTGTTTGAATAAACTCTATCATCACCAATTAGAGTGTACAGTGTTGGTGCATATGTCCATTGACTTCGTCTTGTATCGAGCCATGTATTAGGTTAGATAGAACAAGACACGTAGTTTGAGAAAAATGGGAAACTGGCCAGAACCAGCCAGTCCACACGAACTGACCAGTTCGTGCGAACTGGACCAGATCAATTCGTGCGAACTGGAGTGCTTGGTTCATGCGAACTAGACCTCCCTATATATATGTGTTCTTGGTTCTTTCATTTGTAACTTCTGATTCCGGTAGCGAAGCTCTGCCGAAGTGTCGCCAAGCTTGTAAAACGTTCTGAAATCAATCTAATCGACATTTAATCTTCTTCTAAGTGTGAATCAAGCTACAATGAAGATCGAATCACTGAATTCCGCCTCTGATTTGGTCCAGAACTCTTCTGATCGACTCATTTGATCGATTCAACGATCCTACAAGTGGTATCAGAGCTCAGGAGGAAGAGTTCTTACCATTTCAGCTTGTTTTCACTAAAAAATCTGATTTCTACTCATTCTTTTACATATTTTCATCAAATTAACTGAGACTTCATTGATAAAATGGACTGATTTCGACATATAACACGTAAAACACAGTTTTAATCAATCCTTGAAAAAATCATAACCTAATTCGACCTAAAACTTGATAAAATCATGAATTTTTGGTCTGAAACCGTGTGAAAAACCCCCCGGTTCGTGTGAGTTTTTGTCAGGTCATTTGAAATTGTTCCGAGTTCGCACGGTTTGAGATTTCTGGTCGCTTGGGTTTGATCCATTTCGCACGGTTTGCAAATCCAGTCCGCACAAGGTGTTCAGGTCGTGTGAAACGGGTCAGGTCGTTTGGAAACTGACCAGGTCATTTGGTAATCAGAGCCAGTTCGCATGGATTGAACTCTAAGTCATTCAGGTCGCACGGTTTGACCAGGCTTTTCACCAGACCGCACGAAGTGAGTCAAGTTGTTTGAAAGTTCAGGTCGCACGGCCTTAGTCACTCAGTTCGCATGAAGTGACTCAGGTCATTTGGAGGGTTAACCAGTTCGCACGAGGAGGTTCAGGTCTTCAGTTCGTATGAACTCAGTCAGATCGTGTGGAGGTAGTTCAGGTCACTTGAAAGTGACCAGTTCGTTTGGAATATATTACCAGATCGTGTGAAAAGTCTTGTGAACCAAGTCGTGTGGTTTGACCAGATTGTTTGAACTATCTGTTATAGTGAACCTTTGAAACCGAAACATGGACAACGAATTTTATAATGCATTCGCTACTGCCCCGGGTACTCCTGTTACCGTTTCTCAGAATATGACTATGGAAAATGAAACGGGAACGTTACAGAAACCTCCAAAACTGATGAGCATTGAAGAATATTACAGTTGGCAAGAACGTTTCGAAAACTGGGTTCAAGCAAATCATCTAAGGTCTTGGGAGTGCATTGAAACTAAGTATGTTAGACCTCGTAATAATGTGGGAGTTGTTAAGAATATTTCTGAATTTACTGAAAAGGAAAGAGAAATGTACAAGGCAGAAAAAATGATGATCAGTTTACTTCAACAAGCTGTGAAAGAAGACATCTTCATTTTACTTCAACATGATGATAGCGCACGTTCGATTTGGGAAGCACTTCGCACAAAATTCGAAGGTAGTACGAAGATGATCAAGAATAAAAAGTCACTTTTAAAGAAAGAATTTGAATTGTTCTCAAGTCTGCCGGGTGAAACTACAAAGACTCTCATTGAAAGATATTGTCATCTAGTGCGTTCAATGTCACGGTTGGATATCACCAAAGATCGTGAGGAATGGGTTGAAAAATTAGCCGATGCTTTACCTCAAAAATAATGGGGTACATATCTTATGATTTTGAAGAATAGCGGAGAGTATGATAGATTGACAATTGCTCAGTTCATTGAAAAACTTGAAGGTCAATATCTTGAACAACAAAAGATTGCTAAAATGAACAATTCAAGTGGTCAACAAGATACCAAGTTGTATTTCAAAGGTAATGTTCAAAATGTTGAAGCAAGTCCGAAGATCCAAACCGCTTTCAGCGCAGAAAACTCATCCGGATCACTCAATCAAAGCTCAACCAACAACAGTGGATTTTCTTCATATCCGAGTGTTAATCCTAATGTTTCAACTTCAAATCATCAGTCTCAAAGCTCAAACAATGGTAATGGTCATGTGCTACAATGCAACATCGCGTTGCATCTTCAGAACGGTCAGAATTTCTCTGAAGAAGTCGCTAAAGGTCATATGGCATTACTAGTTACTGTGTTAGAATCATATGAAAGTTTGGTTGCGGGAAGAATCGGAAATCCTATGTTAACAAAAGAGGATTACGATCAGATCGATGCTGAGGAATTGGAGCTAATGGATATTAAGTGGTGTTTAGCGAGTGTGTTGAGGAGAGCTGAGAAATTTAAGCAGATTACTGGAAGAGATGACTTACGTGAAGCTAATGTTTCTACTTTAGGTTTTGATAACTCTAAAGTTACTTGTTTTTTGTGCAGGGAAAAAGGACATTTCAAGAGGGAATGTACCAACCGAGAAGCAGGTGGAGCTCAGAATCCTTTCGGGAACAATGATTATTATCGGAAAGCAATATATCATCAGGTAGCTCAAAAACCGTCATCATCTCGTGCTATTCCGATTGAAGATGGAAAGAAGAAAGCTTGTATTACTATTCCAGATCAAGAAGATGAAAGATTGCCAGAGGGATTTAGCTGGGATAAATATATTTCGGCTGAAAGTAACTTAAAGTTTAGAGCATTTGTTGCACAGATCATTCAAGATCCAGAGTTGACGAAAGAATGGATGGATGTGTTTGCAAATGATGAGAAAAGTCAAGATGGAGAATCTGTCTCTTCAGAAGATAGTTCAGAAAAGACACCAATCTTTGATCAATCATCAACTGATAGCAGTGATGATGATGAAGAAATTAATCAAATAAACATTGGTAAAACTCATCTATCTCCTGAAAGTTTCAAATTTTATTTTGCAGATAAGTTGGAGAAGCTAAAGGAGAGACGAGCGACAAAAGAAAAGAAAGAGGTAAAATGTGAAAATATTGCTTAGGAAGAAAAGAATGAACAGAGTGAAGAGGTTAAACTTGTTGAAAAAATTGTAGAGGTCACTAAACCTTGTCTGAAATGTTTGGAACCATGCAAACATTGTGAAGAGAAAGATAAGAAGTATAGTGAGCTGGACGAGATGAAAAAAAAATTGTTGTTTGATGTTAAGTATGTGAAAGAATCTTATGATGTGTTGAACAGAACAGTCAACCAATTGGAAAAGACAAACTCATAAAGGGAAGATGCTTTAACAATGATGAATGCAGTGATGATGTCTAAGCAGAAGGCCATCAATCACTATATTGAAGAGTGTGCAGAGTTGAAGCAGGAATTGGAGACTTAAAAGATTGAGAATGAAAGAATCAGACGATTGCTAATGGATTATTCAAGTTCTGATTATTTGATTGATAGAATATATCCGACTGTTGCAGGTTTCGAAGCTTTTCAAGATAAAAAGTCGGAAGATATGGATACTGGTAAGAAACAAAGTGCAAATTATAACAAGTGTCCACCTCCGATCTGGGAAGGTTATTTTCCCAGAAAACCAAATTCGGAACAAGTAAAAAAGGCAGTCAATATAAAGTTATAGTCTGAAACAACTGATGAGTTACCAGACAACATTGATGTCACAATAACATCGTCTGACACTGATCATGAGTCTGAGTTAATAAAGAAAGTGGTCGATCAGGTGTTGGATAAGGATGAGGAGTCAGAGTCAAAGTCTGAATCTGAGAGTTCGAGTTCATCAGTCAACAGTTCGAAATCATCTGTCAAAAGGGTTTACAATAAAGAATTTCTGTTATCAAAAAATAATTTGAATGATGAACCAATCAAAGTGGCATATACTTTGAATGATTCAGACAAATTATATTCTGATGAGGAATTTCCAATTAAAAATGTGAAAATTGAAAATATTAAAATAGTTTTTAAATTGACAGAAATAAAGTTTTCAGAAATAAAAGATAAAATGGGTTTTTCAAAACCTAAATATACTTCTAGAGTTCAACAACGTTTAAATAAAAAGAAAGGGTTCGGTCAAGGTCATCAAAAGAAACCGAATCATAAAAGCAATTTCAAAAAGATGATTCTTGATTGTTGACAATAGTGGGACGAACCAACGGTGAATCTGTTGCGTTGTCACTCTCGAAAAACATCCGTGCCGCAGCATCTACTACTTCTTCAATGTTGATCGAATTGAAAAAGTCATCGTACTCAAACATCCATGGCTGACTAGGACATCTGACTGGCAATGTGTGCCTTTGTACTCTGACTTCAGACCATTCCTCGATCCTTTTCATTTCGAGATTCCAAACTCTTAAATTTGGGGTGGCATACCCAAGAAAGTATCCCTCAATTGCTTTTTCCCTAAACTTTGCATCTGGATCGATCATAGTGCAAGGAGCCCCAAACGGTTCAAGAAATTGCAAGTCTGGTTTCCGTTTGTGAAGAAGCTCAAAGCAGGTCTTGTTGTGTCTTTTTACTGTAAGAACTCGGTTCAACGTGTAGCATGCAGAGGCTACAGCTTCACTCAAGAAGGGAATAGGCAACTGTGACTCTACCAACATTGTCCTTGCAGTTTTGGTCAATGTTCTATTCTTACGCTCAGCGACGCCATTTTGTTGAGGAGTGTATCTTGCACTGAATTCGTGAAGAATACCTTTGGATCTACAAAACTCCTCCATGGCATGATTCTTAAACTCTGTTCCATTATCGCTGCGTATGCGTCTAACTTTCAAAGTATACAAATTCTCAATCGTTGTGATCAAATTTTTGATTATTTTGAAAGTTTAACTCTTGTGTGCCATAAACGCCACCCAAGAAAATCTTGAATAATCATCTGTCACTACGAGGCAGTACGAGTCTTTACTGATGCATTTGCGATTGACAGGACCGAATAAATCCATGTGCAAGCGTTCAAGTGGCATTGCAACTGTGTTGACCTTCTTTATCGGGTGCGATTTCTTACTTTGTTTTCCTTTCTGGCACGAAACACATACGTCTTGCAAGTGAAAGTTTTTTACGGGAACACCATTTACTAACTCATTCTTCACCAGATGATTCATTTTCCTTAGGTGAATGTGACCCATCCGTCTGTGCCAAGAGATTGTTTCCTTTTCCGTGGCTTTAGAAACAAAACATGTCACTTGTGCAGACGTTGTGATTGCTTGGCTCATATCAAGGACATACAAACCATTAACCCTTGGAGCAGATAAGAGAATCCATTCTTTAGGGATCTTGAAACCGGGCTTCAGCACATAACATCCAATAGCATCAAAGTATACTGAAAACTTCTTATCACATATTTGTTAAACACTTAGAAGATTGTGATCAAGTTGTTGCACAAAGTTGATCTTGTCAAAACTTACAACCCCGTTGGAAACCATTCCTTCACCAGTAATATATCCGCCTTTATCTCCAGCAAAAGCAACATAACCTCCTCTAATAGATTTGACGTCGTAGAGAAGTCTCATGTCACCGGTCATACGCCTGGATGGCCCACTATCAACAATCCAAAGACGACTGATAGTTCCTCCTGGAACACCCTGCACATGAACTTAAATGATCAGTTGGAAATGGGGACCCAAGCCTTCGTGGACTTGGGTCTTCCATTTTCATCAACAAAAGTTATTTTGACTTCGCATTGATTTGGAAATGGTGATGCTCCCTCCGAGTTTGTGACCAATTTAGGTTTCTATGTCTGTTGAGTTTTACCAGTTTGATTGTTTGAAATTTTAACTTCATGATTGTTTGAAGTTTTTGAAATTTTTGAAATTTCTGGTTTGACTGAAACAGATTGTTTTTGAAGCACATTGGTTTTAAGAGCCTTTTCAATTACCTTGATTTTCATGTGTTTCTATTTCTTCTCCCTTTCTTTCACAGGACGGGGATCTTGTTTTGAAGAAACAGATCGCTTTTGGTAACTTTCCTCACGGGCAACATCAACTTTAACTTTTAATTTATGAAGATATGGACAATTTCGAATAATATGTCCAAATTCACCACACTCGAAACATGATCTTCGTTCAACAAACCCCGAAGTATCATGTTGAAGTCTCGTTGATGAACTTTGTGATTTCGAGGTACTTGGTCCTAAGTTATTTTGATCATTTCTTTTCAAAATTTTAACTTGCTTAACATAATCTATGTTAGCTTTGTTTTCAAATGTTTCAATTTTATTCGTTCCCTTTGACTTCACAAAGTTCACCTTTTTGTTCTTCCTCTGGTTTTGTTCCTTTAGACCTTGAGCTGTCGATTTTCCTTTTGGTTTAGTGTGATTTTGCTGAGTTTTCTTTGTTGGTAATTTCTAATTGCTATACTGTTTTCGAATTTCAGTCTTTGGAATCGGAGGATATTGTGTTACCGCAACTCGTGAGCTCGACTCTCCCAAAAACTTACTTGTCGAATCTTCAAAAACTTTGTTGATTAAAGATTGATTTACATTTTTGATCGGAAAATCTTTGTTTGAATAAACTTTATCATCACCAACTAGAGTGTATAGTGTTGGTGCATATGTCTGTTGACTTCGTCTTGTATCGAGTCATTTATTAGGTTAGATAGAACAAGACACGTAGTTTGAGAAAAATGGGAAACAGGCCAGAACTAGCCAGTCCACATGAACTGACCAGTTCGTGCGAACTGGAGTGCTTGGTTCATGCGAACTGGACCTCCCTATATATATGTGTTCTTGGTTCTTTCATTTGTAACTTCTGATTCCGGTAGCGAAGCTCTGCCGAAGTGTCGCCAAGCTTGTAAAACGTTCTGAAATCAATCTAATTTACATTTAATCTTCTTCTAAGTGTGAATCAAGCTGCAATGAAGATCGAATCACTGAATTCCGCCTCTGATTTAGTCCAGAACTCTTCTAATCGACTCATTTGATCGATTCACTGAAAAATCTGATTTCTACTCATTCTTTTACATCTTTTCATCAAATTAACCGAGATTTCATGGATAAAATGGACTGATTTTCACATATAACACGTAAAACACAGTTTTAATCAATCCTTGAAAAAATCAGATCCTAATTCGACCTAAAACTTGATAAAATCATGAATTTTTTGTCCGAAACCGTGTGAAAAACCCCCAGTTCATGTTAGTTTTTGTCAGGTCGTTTGAAATTGTTCCCAGTTCACACGGTTTGAGATTTCTGGTTGCTTGGGGTTGAACCATTTCACACGGTTTGCAAATCCAGTGTGCACAAGGTGTTCAGGTCGTGTGAAACGGGTCAGGTCGTTTGGAAACTGACCAGGTCGTTTGGTAATCAGAGCCAGTTCGCATGGATTGAACTCCAAGTCATTCAGGTCGCCCGGTTTGACCCGGCTTTTTCACCATACCGCACGAAGTGAGTCAAGTTTTTTGAAAGTTCAGGTCGCACGGTCTTATTCACTCAGTTCGCACGAAGTGACTCAGGTCATTTGGAAGGTTAACCAGTTCGTACGAGGAGGTTCAGGTCTTCAGTTCGTACGAACTCAGTCATATCGTGTGGAGGTAGTTCAGGTCATTTGAAAGTGACCAGTTCGTTTGGAATATATTACCAGATCGTGGAAAAAGTCTTGTGAACCAAGTCGTGTGGTTTGACCAGATTGTTTGAACTATCTGTTATAGTGAACCTTTGAAACCGAAACATGGAAAACGAATTTTATAATGCATTTGCTACTGCCCCGGGTACTCCTGTTACCGTTGCTCAGAATGTGACTATGGAAAATGAAACGGGAACGTTACAGAAACCCCCAAAACTGATGAGCATTGAAGAAAATTACAGTTGGCAAGAACGTTTCGAAAACTGGGTTCAAGCAAATCATCTAAGATATTGGGAGTGTATTGAAACTAAGTATGTTAGACCTCGTAATAATGTGGGAGTTGTTAAGAATATTTCTGAATTTACGGAAAAAGAAAGAGAAATGTACAAGGTAGAAAAAATGATGATCAGTTTACTTCAACAAGCTGTGAAAGAAGACATCTTCATTTTACTTCAACATGATGATAGTACGGAGAAAAAATGCACGTTCGATTTGGGAAGCACTTCGTACAAAATTTGAAGGTAGTACGGAGATGATCAAGAATAAAAAGTCACTTTTAAAGAAAGAATTTGAATTGTTCTCAAGTCTGCCGGATGAAACTACGAAGACTCTCATTGAAAGATATTGTCATCTAGTGCGTTCAATGTCACGGTTGGATATCACCAAAGATCGTGAGGTTTGGGTTGAAAAATTAGCCGATGCTTTACCTCAAAAAGAATGGGGTACATATCTTATGATTTTGAAGAATAGCGGAGAGTTTGATAGATTGACAATTGCTCAGTTCATTGAAAAACTTGACGGTCAAGATCTTGAACAACAAAAGATTGCTAAAATGAACAATTCAAGTGGTCAACAAGATACCAAGTTGTATTTCAAAGGTAATGTTCAAAATGTTGAAGCAAGTCCGAAGATCCAAACCGCTTTCAGCGCAGAAAACTCATCCGGATCACTCAATCAAAGCTCAACCAACAACAGTGGATTGTCTTCATATCCGAGTGTTAATCCTAATGTTTCAACTTCAAATCATCAGTCTCAAAGCTCAAACAATGGTAATGGTCATGTGCTACAATGCAACATCGCGTTGCATCTTCAGAACGGTCAGAATTTCTCTGAAGAAGTCGCTAAAGGTCATATGGCATTACTAGTTACTGTGTTAGAATCATATGAAAGTTTGGTTGCGGGAAGAATCGGAAATCCTATGTTAACAAAAGAGGATTACGATCAGATCGATGCTGAGGAATTGGAGCTAATGGATATTAAGTGGTGTTTAGCGAGTGTGTTGAGGAGAGCTGAGAAATTTAAGCAGATTACTGGAAGAGATGACTTACGTGAAGCTAATGTTTCTACTTTAGGTTTTGATAACTCTAAAGTTACTTGTTTTTTGTGCAGGGAAAAAGGACATTTCAAGAGGGAATGTACCAACCGAGAAGCAGGTGGAGCTCAGAATCCTTTCGGGAACAATGATTATTATCGGAAAGCAATATATCATCAGGTAGCTCAACAACCGTCATCATCCCGTGCTATTCCGATTGAAGATGGAAAGAAGAAAGCTTGTATTACTATTCCAGATCAAGAAGATGAAAGATACCAGAGGGATTTAGCTGGGACAAATATATTACGGCTGAAAGTAACTCAAAGTTTAGAGCATTTGTTGCACAGATCATTCAAGATGCAGAGTTGATGAAAGAATGGATGGATGTGTTTGCAAATGATGAGAAAAGTCAAGATGGAGAGTCTGTCTCTTCAGAAGATAGTTCAGAAAAGACACCAATCTTTGATCAATCATCAATTGATAGCAGTGATGATGTTGAAGAAATTAATCAAATAAACATTGGTAAAACTCATCTATCTCCTGAAAGTTTCAAATTTTATTTTGCAGATAAGTTGGAGAAGCTAAAGGAGAGACGAGCAGCAAAAGAAAAGAAAGAGGTAAAATGTGAAAATATTGCTCAGGAAGAAAAGAATGAACAGAGTGAAGAGGTTAAACTTGTTGAAAAAATTGTAGAGGTCACTAAACCTTGTCTGAAATGTTTGGAACCAAGCAAACATTGTGAAGAGAAAGATAAGAAGTATAGTGAGCTTGATGAGATGAAAGAAAAATTGTTGTTTGATGTTAAGTACATGAAAGAATCTTATGATGTGTTGAACAGAACATTCAACCAATTGGAAAACACAAACTCAGAAAGGGAAGATGCTTTAACAATGATGAATGCAGTGATGATGTCTAAGCAGAAGGCCATCAATCACTATATTGAAGAGTGTGCAGAGTTGAAGCAAGAATTAGAGACTGAAAAGATTGAGAATGAAAGAATCAGACGATTGCTAATGGATTATTCAAGTTCTGATTATTTGATTGATAGAATCTATCCGACTGTTGCAGGTTTCGAAGCTTTTCAAGATAAAAAGTCGGAAGATATGGATACTGGTAAGAAACAAAGTGCAAATTATAACAAGTGTCCGCCTCCGATCTGGGAAGGCTATTCTCCCAGAAAACCAAATTCGGAACAAATCAAAAAGGCAGTCAATATAAAGTTAAAGTCTGAAACAATTGATGAGTTACCAGACAACATTGATGTCACATTCACATCGTCTGACACTGATCATGAGTCTAAGTTAATAAATAAAGTGGTCGATCAGGTGTTGGATAAGGATGATGAGTCAGAGTCAAAGTCTGAATCTGAGAGTTCGAGTTCATCAGTCAACATTTCGAAATCATCGGTCAAAAGGGTTTACAATAAAGATTTTTTGTTATCAAAAAATAATTTGAATGATGAACCAATCAAAGTGGCATATACTTTGAATGATTCAGACAAATTATATTCTGATGAGGAATTTCCAATTAAAAATGTGAAAATTGAAAATATTAAAACAGTTTTTAAATTGACAGAAATAAAGTTTTCAGAAATAAAAGATAAAATGGGTTTTTCAAAACCTAAATATACTTCTAGAGTTCAACAACGTTTAAATAAAAAGAATGGGTTCGGTCCAGCTCATCAAAAGAAACCGAATCATAAAAGCAATTTCAAAAAGAAGGGGTTGGGTTTTGATGTTGAAAATAATCAAAATATTAAAGATTCTAAAACAAATACAGTATTTGTTTTCGGGGCAAATTCTGAAGAAGAGAAAAAGAGCTCATTCTGGAAGCAATCGAACACAACGTTTCTTGCAGAAAAACAGAAACATGAGAAGAATGAAGCTAATCAGAAAAAGGAGACAAGAACCTGTTATTGATGCAATGAAGTTGGTCACATTACCTGGAACTGTCCAAAGGCAACCAACACACAACAGGGAGTATCTTCTAAACTCAAAGAGAAAGTTATTGATAACCCTGAACCACCAACTGAAAAATTCAAAGTGTTTAAAAATTTTACATATGAAGTTGGTGAGTGTTCTAAAAGGTTTTACAAAAGAAGGGTGAATCTTAACAACCAAAAGTGGGTTGCTAAGAAATCAGATGTTAATTCTGGCGATGAATTTGTTTCTTTGGAAGCAAAGGAGCCACGTTCTAGCGATGAATCTGACTCGTCAAATTCAGAAGAGCCACAAGTTGAACTAAACAAATAAAATTCAGTTCCACCAATGGATGATGTCAACTTTCCACCATTGCGGACTGAAAATTTTAAACAAAAAATTGGAAAAGTAGAGATTTCGAATCAATTCTATTCTGAAAAGAAAGAATTTGATGTCGAAAAAGCGTTTAATGGCAAAGTGAAACATATCTTTGGTAAGATGGTCAAAGGTAGGGAAAAAGGGGTAAAAGAATTTTATGAATCAAAGATGAGAACTTACCCACCGAGTGAAAATAACTCGGATGCACCCAAAGCAGGGCAGGCTTGGGTATCTGTATTCCATGCTTAAAAATCCTGACTTGCCGGAGCTCCCAAGTTGGTAATCGTGGAGCATGAATCGGCATCATTCTTGAAAAATGTTTTCAAAAATGTCAAGTGTTAGTTTTTACAAGTGAATAAAATAACAATGTGATGAAACCCCATGTTTGTGAAATGACAAACAAATCTAATTTTTCGGAAAAAACCATTTGATTAAAACAAAGTTAAGTGTTTTGAAATCATAATGGGAAAATAGTTTGATGTCAGGGGGAGTTCTGATTGTTGAAGCCAACTGGATGGCGAATTGAAGCAACTCACATCAGTTTGTCATTTGATTTGTACAGTTTATTGTTTTCATTTTCAAATTTTCCCAAAAAATCAAAAATTGAAACATATTTTTTATTTTAGGGGGAGTAAAAAATTTAGAAATTTTGAAAATTTGAAAAATCCAAAAACATGATAAAATCTTAAATCCAAAAATATCAAAAAATTCAAAATGAGTTTTGTTGTGAAAAAGAGGAAATGATAGTACATCAGTAGACAATCACGGTACGCTAAAGAATTGGAAAGTTAAAATGTGATAAACGGTCACACTGATGATATGCCAGTAGGTTTTCGCACGCTTAGTAGATTGTTTTCGAGATATAAACCTAAATATCAATACTTACTTATTTCGTGGGGAACATCTCTTGGATATATAGGTAACCCCTGAAATCTTGTTTGAAGGGCTTTCTATTTCTGACATACTAGGTCTTTGTGCATGATGATATCTGGGGTATTATACCAGGACTTCTGATTTTGAGGGAGCAATAGCCTAGTCCTCGTATAATACTTTGCACTGCTTTATTCTTAAAGCCCACCATCAGCATAAAAAATGATGAAACATTGAAAAATGCTAATCATGTGCTGTTGAAGAAAAGATTCTCTAAAGGGAACACACCTAAAGTCGAGCCATCATCTCTCTGATTTTGCGGAAGAAATAGCCTGAGCTCTCATAGTCTCGCATTTAACCCCTTACAGATATCATTAGTGTACATTCACCTGTAAGACTGAATATAGGAGTCTGGATACGGGAGTATATTCTGAGGTGGGACACGCGAATAAGTTTAAGTCCATTAAAACACTAACTCGTATCTCGAATCAATTGAACTTTGTGTGAAAATTTAAGTGGATCAGTATACTGACAATATAAGTGAATCGTTTAAAACTTAAAGTGTTTAAAGCTCAACGGTGCTAGTGATTTGTCAAAAACTGATATGATCCTCTTACACAAACTCACAAAAATACTGTCTGTAAATATTTCGTTACTGCTTTTCATTAGTATGTTTTAGCATAAAATTTTGAAAATTCAAAAAGATGTTACATCATCTTATTTTCGACAACTGATGTTGGAAAGCTGATTTTCAAAATTCCGAGTGCTAAACATGATGAATAATGGTTTGGGAGACTTTGTTTGAAACAAGAAATGATTTTGAAATGATCAAATGGTTCATTAATTTGAAACCAAATTTTTTTGTTACGAATACAAGTGATTTATTTGAGAATATTTCAAGATATCTGCAAGTGGTTTCTAAAATTGTTAAATTTTAAAAGTTGTGAAATTTACTTTTGGGTAGAGATTTGTGTAGATCCCCGTGTCTAAGTCTGAGCAGAGTTTGAGCCAGGATACGATCTTGAAACGAGTGCTATGTCAGATTGCGATCCCGGAACAACTTAAGGGGGAGTCTGTTAGCAAAGGGGAGTGTGTTAATTGGAAGATAGAGATTGAAGATGCTTACAGAGAAAGATACTTTGGAAAGAGCAAGAAGACTAATCAAGACTGAAGACTCGACACACTGAAGACTTACACTGAAGACTCGTCAACATCCAAGGGGGAGTTTGTTGGTGCATATGTTTGTTGACTTCGTCTTGTATCGAGTCATGTATTAGGTTAGATAGAACAAGACACGTAGTTTGAGAAAAACGGGAAACATGCCAGAACCAGCCAGTCCACACGATCTGACCAGTTCATGCGAACTGGACCAGATCAGATCGTGCGAACTGGAGTGCTTGGTTCATGCGAACTGGACCTCCCTATATATATGTGTTCTTGGTTCTTTCATTTGTAACTTCTGATTCCGGTAGCGAAGCTCTGCCGAAGTGTCGCCAAGCTTGTAAAACGTTCTGAAATCAATCTAATCGACATTTAATCTTCTTCTAATTGTGAATCAAGCTGCAATGAAGATCGAATCACTGAATTCCGCCTCTGATTTGGTCTAGAACTCTTCTGATCGACTCATTTGATCGATTCAACGATCCTATATATAGCAAATTCACACTCTCAGATTCTTGTGCAGAAGTGGACTCAACCTGAACTGTCTTAGCCGGTTTAGCTGGAGGATCACATAGAATGTGATTCTCGAGAGGTATGTCCTCTTCTTTGATAACTGCTTCAGACTGTGTAAAGTCTGTATCATCGGATTCGTCATCTGAAGAATCAGCATCCTCAACAATGACTGGAGGATCCTGATTTTGTTCAGCTGTTGATACTTTCGTATCTGCTGACACATCCGAATCTGATGATGCTTCCTTTTTGTAACCAAGTCCCACTGCGAATTCCTCAACATCTAAAGGAACAGATGGCTCAAATTGGGGTTTATCTTTCTCATCAGGCATGGCGGTGTAATTGTGTCTAACAGGTGGGGGACACTTCTTATAGCCAATGCACGTGACATCACTCTTCTTCTTCTTCTGTATGTCAATGATGTGATCCAGCACATACCTAGAGTTTGAGTAACTATCTAACCTAAGCTGGATCGCCTCATTTTCACACTTGACACAGGCCAACTCCTTTTGTGCTTCCTCGAGCCTAGTGATGTAATTATTTATAGCAGTTTGTTTTCTTGAAACTATTTTTACTAGCTCGGTTTTATCTTCCCTTAATGTGTAAATTACTTTCTTAAATTCTTTTTCATGTTTTTTATGGAACAAGTTGGCCTCTATGCATTTCGCAAGATCCATGATCAAACTTTGATTGTGGATAAATGTCACGTCATAGTTGCTTTACAAATCATCATATTTGCTTTGCAATTCAGACAACCTAGCACCTAAATCAGACAATCTATCATCTAAAACAACGCAATTAACACATTTATCAGATTTAGATTCATCGACACATACCAAACTTGACGAGCTGCCAACATTAGCCATAAAGGCTGAATGATGAGAAGAAGAAGACGAGGAATAAGCAGCTTAATCCACCAGAATAGATCTTTTGTCATTCCCTGCTTTAGCTTCACTCAAAAGTTCCTCAACATCCGCATCAATGGACTCATGTGATACTTCATCTGTGTTATCTTCTCCTGAACTTGAGGTTTCTTCGTCTGAACTTCCACTATAACCAGAACTGTCTTCATCAAAAGATTCTCCACCACATGCGTGTTTTAGATCTTTGACAACTTCAGCAAAACAAGTTGTTCCAACCTGATCACCGTTACCCAGTTGAATTGACCAATCACAACCTTCATCAACTTGTACCACGAGAGCTCGGTTGTTGTTTGATGGACCTACTTGATGAGTGTTGTTTGCAGGCATCAAGGCACGCTCATTATTCCTGGTCTGATTCTGATTTGGTTGGTTGCCTTGATTTCTGAACGGATTCTGGTTCCCATGCTGAGCTGGCTTCGTACACTCACGTTTGAAATGACCTCGTTCACCACAGTTGAAACACTTGACTGCTTGCTTATCGAAACCATACTTGGTATCTTTTTTGATTTCCAAGCTGGTTCTACCAGTTCTTTCCATGAAGTCTTTTGCTCGTCTCACAGCACTAGCAAATGCCCACTTGATATCCATCAAATCCATTTCATCCTTATCAATTTGTTGATAATCTTCCTGAGTCAAATTGATGTTCCCAATTTGCCATGCTACCAACCAACAGTAGGCGCTCACCAAAGTGTTTAACAGCTCCATATGTTCCTTTGCCACCTCAACACTCACTTTTGAGAAACTTGAAGTGTCTAGCCGAACTTTGTTTGGATTAGTTGGTTGACCAGCGTTGACTATTGATGAAGTGTTTCCATAACAGGCTTATTGTTGACCTTTGTAGTTTGGATCAAGAAATGATGGTACTCTAGTAGACTAATAGCTTTGCTCTGGGGTAGCTGGTTTTTGGTGTTCCATACATATCGGTGCTCGAGAGGAAAGCTGTTTGAAGGGGAGCATGTTGAGCAAGTCTCGCAACCGTGCTGGTACCTCCACAATTTCCATAGTACATATCAGGATTTTGTGGTACCGGCACTCTTTTTGCCTTCCTGATTTCCTCTTGATTCTTGTTCTCAAGGAGTTGAATGAAATCATGGATGTTGGTTGTAGCTAGCGTGCCATTATACTTTAGAATTTCTAAGAAACCATTCCATTGAACTGGCAATGCATCGGCAAACTTTGTGACAACCTCTTCCGGAGTTACCACTACCCTAAAATTACCTATTTCACTCAACAGATGATAATATCGACTTGTAAGATCTCCCATCGACTCCCTTTCCATAAACATGAATCCGTCGAATTCCTTTTTGAGTAGATCATGTCTCAGCTTGCGTGACGACGCATTTCCTTGACCTCTCTCCTTTAATGCATCCCATAGACTTTTTGTCGCTTTGAATCTCATGAATTGATGATAAATATCTTTGTTTAATGCTTGAGTTAGAATTGAATATGCTTTCTTTTCTAAATCACATGCCTTTTTATCATCGACAGAAAGATCTCCAAAAGTTGCGGCATTTGAACCAACTTCTTCAAGTGCTTGATCGAATTCCGTGTAAAAGATAACCACAACTCCGTGTTTTGCCCAAGAACATACGTATGAAATCTTTCTTCCCAACCGGGATACTCGTTCATATGCATCAGTTTTGGTGGACGGTTGTTATTACCGGTTTCATTTTCGCTCAAAAGAAGACTTTGTATACTTTGATTTTGGTTAGTAACAAATGCCCACTGGTTTGCCGTAATAGAAGTCGTTTGTGCTGATGACGAGGTTGTGGGAGACTGAGCCCATGAAGGTACTAAACCTTTACCCGTATACATATCCGCATTAGGGTTGAGTTTCCAACCCCACCAATCTGAAGTCATGATGTGTAGAAAATACCAACTTAAAACCAATTAACACCTTCACTGAGAAACAATGTGTGCTAGTGAAATTTTACACAAAAAAAAACCACTAAATATTTGAGTCCAAAAGAAAGTTCACTGAAATGATTGTTCCTCAGTAAGAATTAAATAAATTTAATTCAAATGAATTGATAGACTTAAATGAATTTAATTCAAACTAGTTGATTTTCCGCCCGCGCGTTGCGGCGGGGACCAAGTGTCTGCAAAACACGTATCAGCAGCAGATACCGAATATCAAAACATAAATAAAAATGACGTTCTAAAGATGGTCACTCCGTCCAAAAAAACGATTTTAAATAACCTAATATATAATAATAATAGGACTCACACGTCCTACACGTTGGAAATTTGGTAGTTTTCAATTTAGTTATTACGGTGCTAGCACGCTAAAATATGAATGAGCTCGGTACCTGTAACGGAACCGAAAGTACCGATCCGGAAAATCATCGAAATTAGGTACCGACACCGAAAATGCTCGGTACAACACGATATGTTATTTGAAGGTAAAAATCAATAAATACAGGTATGGTGCTAGACCGGTGTCGAACCGAAAGTAACAATTCTGAAAACGCCAAAAGGTGGGTACCAAATTAGTACCGAAAATGATTTGGTATAGTAAATTTGGTACCGATACGATACCGGTTTGATTACAGGATTTGATACGATTTGCTCATCAATAATCTAAATATCCAAGTTAATTTTACATGCTATAATTCATTCATTACAGAAAAAAGACAAACTGTGCAATTTACTTACTGTGTGCATGAAAAGTAATCTAAATTGTGCAATTACTTGCATTGCTACGTTGCTACAGGATTTGATGAGCTCGGTATCAACCGGTACCGAAAATACCGTTACCGAAATCCCCAAAAGTATGTACCGGTACCGAATATACCTGGTACGGTACGGTTCGGTACCGGTCGGTACTGGTAAAGCACCGGTATTTGAGGGTAAAAATCAGTGAATACCGGTACCGAAAATACACCCTATTTGGTAAAAGCGGGTACCGGTATCGGTACCCGATACTATTTCTTCATTTTACTGTTCATTGACTTCAAAATTTAATATATAGGGTAATTCTACCTAGTTAAAGAACAACTAGAATTACGACCCGCCGCAATGCGGCGGGGATTCTTTAGTTATAACTAAGTCGATTTAGGACACGCACGTTATGTTGAACCTTTCAAACGGGAAAAATAGACGATGTAAAAACGTTCACCCACACACGTACGTTGCGTCGTGTTAACTCGCAAAATTTAGAACGAAACGTAAAAACGTTAAACCAAAGACGCACGTTTCGATGTGTTTAGTCACAAAATTTAGAACGAATTATAAAGCGAAAAATTTGTGGAAAATAAAAATTATAAATGACCAAAGTTGAAAGTAAAAAAAGTTGCGAGGATAGATTGCAAAAGATAAAAAGTTTTATGTTAAATGTAAAAAACAAATAGTTTTGCGTTAAAGGTAATTTATGAAATACATTTGAGTGAAAAGTTAAAAAATCATTTTTTTTAAAAACCCTCAAAGCCAAGGTTACAACAACCATATGCATAACCATTTTTTCTTTGGAAAACTCTCAAAACCAAGATTACAACACATAAGTAAAAAAAAATCAAAGTGGTTAAATCGCAAAAGATGGAAACTTTTGAATTAGAAGTGAAAAATCAAATTAATCAAAGGGGTTAAATTGTATAAGATGGAAACTTTTGAATTAGAAGTGAAAAATAAAATTAATCAAAGGGGTTAAATTAACAAAGATTAAAACTATAAACTTAAATTGTCAAAGATTAAAACTTTAAGGTTAAAAATGAAACAAAGAGTAAAACTTTAAACTTAAATTGTCAAAGATTAAAACATTAGGGTTAAAAAGGAAAATTTCAATTTGTTTTTGAAAATCACCCAAAGCCAATTGTACAACCCTCATATGCATAAGTTAGTTGCTTTTTAATAAGGTTATAATATAATGAACACTCTAATGAATTTAGTCAACAGTGTGGCAGGTCAAGATAATAAGTGTGAAAAATTGGCCCACGAAGAGTGACAAAAAAATGACCACTCAAATGAATATATAGTCTACGAAGAGTAGTATTTAATCCTTTGGCCCACGAAGAATGACAAAAAATGGAAGCCCGCGAAGAATGACAAAAAAAATGGAAGTCCACGAAGATTAAGTATTGTCTACGAACAGTTAGACTAGACGGTATGGGGGCCGGCTTAGGCCCGTCCTGGCCCGTCACCGGTCCCTCACACCGCCCCCTATCCCCGTCGCGTCGTATCCGGCTCCCACAAGACGTTCTTCACGGGCCTCAAATTCAAACAATTTAGCCGTTACAACGGCTATATATTAAATAAAAAAAACTTTTTCACTTTAAATAAGGGTCCCCTTATTTCCACACCCCCTATTTTCACATCCCTAGGTGTATACGGGCCGTATAACATTATATGGCCCGTATAGAATGTTGTTTGCACAAAAATAAATGCAATGGAATGTTTTTTTTTGTTTTACATGTATACGGCCAGTATAACATTATACGAGCCGTATACAATTTGTATACGAGCAATATAATGTTATACGACCAATGTATACGAGCCGTATAACATTATACGAGCAATATAATGTTATACGACCAAATGTATACGGGCCGTATAACATTATACGAGCATTATATACGGCCACCCTAAAAGCTTGTCTCACATGGTGTATACGGGCAGTATAAGGTTATACGGCCCGTATACATTTGAAATAAACTGACAAAGACTGCTTTGTCAGTTCATTTTATTCTATACGGCCGTATAACCATATACGGCCCGTATACACCATGTGAGAATAAGATTTACCATGTGGGATTATTAGGACCCTTAAATAAATACCCCTCTTTTCATCCATTTTTTATACCATTTTCTCAATACTTCTCCCATTCTTCTACCATTCTCATCCATTTTTATAAAAACACTCCCTTTTTTTATACAATCATGAATCCAATCAACTCAAACAACCCCAACCCGAACAATCCCAACCCGAACCAACCTAACTTTTTTTCGAGTCCCGCTTACACTCCGACTATGGATCCTTCGTGGATGTCTCCACAATTTACGTTTTCGGGTTTTCAACAATCACCCAACGCCTTCTCACAAATGTCCCAAGTTCAACAAATGCAACAATACCAAGCACTCCAATAATTCATGCAACGCAACTCGGTTCAACTTAAACAATTCCAATCGCAACCGCTAACTTCCCAACCGCAACCCCCGGTTCAACTTGACGATGATGATGAAGAAGTCGTCCCCGAATCGCCACCTAAAGAACTCAAGCGCAAAAAAACACGGGGAAGGGGAAGGCGGTTGAAACCGAACCCGACACCGCAAAAAAAAAAAAACAGTTCGAGAGCAAAGCCGAGACAGTGGACAAAAGTAGAGGAGGAGGCGCTAGCAATTGCGTTTGTTAAGTCCACTACTTGCCCGATTGTCGGTATGAACCAAAGTTTATTTTTTTATTTTAAATTTAAAAAGATTTATTTTTTACTTTTACTAATGCATTTTTTTTAATTTAGGGAACAATCAAACGGTTACTAGTTTTTGGAAGGCGACAACGGATAGATTTAACGAGCTTATGGGGGCAAGGCCCGTTGCGTGATATCGATTCCGTATCGGGCAAGTGGCCGAAAATGAACAAGACCGTCAATGAATTTTGCGGGTATTATAACCAAATTTACACTTGTCCTCCTACTGGGAGTAACGACGAGGACATTCTTAACCTTGCGATGGCTAAATGGGATTCAAAAAATCCGGCGCCTTTCCCGCACCTCCGAGCATGGAACGTTTTAAAGAAAGAACCAAAATGGATGCCGGTTCCAAATGAGGTCGCAACCGCCAAATGGACTAAAACTTCCGAGTCCGGAAGTTATAGTGCGGGAGGCTCCACCGCTCGTTGTCAAATCGACATAAACGACGACCCGATATATGACGAGGATGTGTTGCTCATTCGCGAGAAGGAACGTCCCACCAGAAGGGACAAATAAAAAAAAAGAGACGGTCGGAAAGCGAAAAGTGGGCGGCTCGAGTGGAGGGGGCGGTTCGGGTGGAAGGGGCGGCTTCGAAAATGGACGAATTGATAAACGAATTCCGTTCGTTCAAAGAGTTCGCGGCCGAAAAATATAGTCACAAGAAAACCGTGTCGGCCGACTATGCTCGAGCGGAGGATTTTAGGATTATGAGGTTGATCTCAACTCCGTTCCAGAGGATGAACGCGAGGTTTATCGGCGGATGAAAGAGGAGGTTAAGAAGAAATGGACATCGTAGGTTGTGAGCGGAGGACTTTTTTAATCGTATCGCTGTTTTTTTTTTCATTTTTATGTTTACCATTTCTAGGATTAGTAGTTTTAATTTTTAGGAAATGTAATTTTATTTTTATGTTATGAAATGAACTTATTTATGTTGTTTTATGTTGTATTTTTTAATTTTTATGAAGTTTTTATTAAGTTAAAAAAAAGTTAGAAAATTAAAAAATAATTAGGTGGGGTAGCCCCATCCTCCACCCCTCTCAAAAAGCAAGGAGGCACATCCTCAATGGGATGATGATGTGACGCCTACGTGGATGAGCCTCCCTATACCTACGAAGAGTTGGATTTAAAACAAAGTGTTTCCTTTTTTTTAAATAGATGTAAAAAGCTAATAAGGACAAATTTGTTTCAAAGGCGCAAAGTCAATTTCAAAGCATTGTCTCTGTTTCAATTTTTCACACTTACTAACAACCAGACAAACTGCAAAAAAAGGACAAGAGTTGAGTTTATCAGTTAGACAAAAAAGAAGATTGCAGGTCAAATCAATAAGGGGGCGTTTGGTTCGCGGAATGATTTAGAATTGGAATTGGAATTTGTATAGGAATTAGAATTTGAAGGAATTGGATTTGGAATTTAAACATTCCAATTGGAATCGGAAATTGTTGGAATTGGAATCTCAATTCCATTTTTGTTGTGTTTGGTTGTCAAATGAATTGGAATCCATCACCCCGACACCCACAACCATCAGTTCGGGTTAAAACGGTTCGGGTCGAAACGGTACACGTCGAAACGGTACGGATCGAAACGGTTCGATTCGAAACTGTACGGGTTGAAACGGTTCTGGTCGAAACGGTACGGGTCGAAACGGTTCTGGTCGAAACGGTACGGGTCGAAACGGTTCTGGTCGAAACGGTACGCGTCGAAACGGTACGCGTCGAAACGGTACGCGTCGAAACGGTTCGCGTCGAAACGGTTCGGGTCGAAACGGTTCGGGTCGAAACGGTTCGGGTCGAAACGGTACGGGTCGAAACGGTTCACGTCGAAACGGTTTGATTCGAAACGTACGGGCCGAAATCGTTCGCGTCGAAACGGTACGAGTCGAAACTGTGAAACGGTTCGGATCGAAACCAATATGGGTCGAGACGGTTCGGATCGAAATGGTACGGGTTGAAACGGTGCGGTTCGAAACGGATGAAGATTCCAATGAATTTACTTTAATTCCTTCACATATAGGAAGGATTTTGAATTCCTTTAGTTAAAGGAATTTGAAGGAATTAATGCCTAATTCCAATTCCAATTCCATTGTCAACCAAACACATGAAGATTGGAATTGGGATTCGAATTCCATCAAATTCTATGAACCAAACATCATAAGAGATGGAATTCAAATTCCGATTCCCTTAAATTCCATTGAATTCCTGTGAACCAAATGCCCCCTAAGGGTTCACCGGAATGTACTATTCCGTCAGAGATTCCGGCCAAACGCTTCTCACCGAAAAATATAAAACCCAAAATTTTAATTTTCAAACTCACTAAAAAGCAGATTTTCACTAATCTTAAACGATTTTGACAAGATTTCAACCAAACTATCATAGAACACAGCCATTTTAGCAAGTTTTTAAACCATTTTAACATCAAAAAGAGTGGGTTTTCAGATTTTGAACAAAAAACTTCAAGAAACTTTGATAAAATATCCAAAAACCACCCAAATCTCACAAGGATGCTTGATTTTCAACAACGAATCGCGCCAAGGCTCTGATACCACTTGTAGGTCCACTAGCGGAGGATCTAGTTAACCGTATCCTTGTTATGCGACAAACCCGCAAGTGCGGAATCCAAGCGGGTAAGTTAAACCAAGCAACGAACACACACACAAGAGAAAGATTCAACGTTAAAGCTCAAATGTATTAACTTTCAGCAGAGTTTGGTTACAAAGATTAGTACAAGAAAGTGCTCTCTTAAACTCACTAGTGTGCTTCCTATGTTCTGTGTGTTTGTGTCTGTATATATATAGGCCCCAATACCCAGTACCACTATGAAGAGTGATACTAGGCCACGAACAGTGTACAAACCCACGAAGACTAGTAGTCTTCGTTGATATAACTGACGAACCCTTACACACATTGACGAACAGTGGAGTCTTCGTTGGTGAATAAACATCGACGAACAGTGGAGTCTGTATCAATAAAGACTCTTCGTCGCATGCATCTTCGTCCAAGGAGGGTTCGGCTGAATAGTCTTCGTAGGGGATCATCATGACGAACCCTTAGAGTTTGCTGAGGAGACTCTTCGTCACTACATGGAGTAAGCGTTCATGGACATCAAGTCTTCGTCCATATGAGGGTTCGTCATGCATGACTGTTCATCAACAATGGAATGTTCGTGGGGAGAAGTCTTCGTCCAAAATGACGTGAGGGTTCGTTGCCTGGAGTCTTCGTCAATATTGACTCCCACGAACCTTGACATCATGCAGATTATAAATAACAGCAGCAACAGACAACAAACTTGCAGATCTGTAATTATCACCGAGACTTGATGGAGGATATCAAGTCTTGGTCTTCAACTCGTAGCGATGTCGAACCGAACGGGCCACGTCTACATAATATGTATCAACAAACTTGCTATTCCAACACAACCTCAGATCTTGCTAAGGAACCATATACACATGACTTGGTTCTTGCGAGTTCTCTTGTTACACGAACTACACATGGTTCGGATCTTATTCTTGCTAAACCAACCAGACAGGTCCGGTATCTTGCTAACTTTCTTTCTTGCTAACCCGAATGGGTTTCTTCCTAAACGCTTCTTTCTCATGTGATTCGAATCCTTTCATGCTTATTATCTTTCACTTTTTTGACCGTAATCATAGCCACAAAAAGTTGTTGTTTATCGACCAAAATTCGTACCCTTGTTGCTTTCTTTCATTCTCTCGGTCTCGTTGCCGCCAATCTTTTGTGGCTCGTCGGTCTTTTCCGTCTAAAGCCGGAACTCGCTTTCTGACCACGGTTTTCCGACGCGGTCTCTTACTTCGGTCTTCTTTTGCGAATCACATGGAACGCCTCTTACTTTCTTCCTTATTCTTTCTTAGGGTTAATCAAAACCTTATTTTGTTCATTCTTTATTGTGGCAGCCCAACCCAAGATACCCCAAACCAAACCCATCTCCCTTGCCTCATGTGACACCAGCCCAAACGACACCCTTCATTCTATTGGGCTTGAGCTCGGTTCGGCTAGGAGAAAAGCCCATGCGCCCCCATGTTTTCATAAATATTGTGGATAAGAACTTTAAGTAGTTTTCATAAATACTGACAAGTGTGACTTCACACAAGTCATTAGAATAACAAATACGGATAGCCAAACTTCTAACACATAATACGTTCAGACAATACCTTTATTGGATCAAAACACATGAAACAATCTTGGAAAAGAAGAAAACATCTTAGATGACGAACATGTTCATAATCTTCAAGTTTTCTGCAGAATCTTCACGTCTCCATGATGTTTGGCAGAAACAAACATCAAATCAAGAGCAATGGTGATTCGGAAGGCAGTTAGACCATTCCAAATCGAAAACCATGTTGTGATACCACTGTTAAAGCACCAGATCGATGACGAACATCAACATTGTACTTGATTCAAGAAATGAAGAACAATCATAAACACAAAAGATAGAAAGATGTAGAAGATGAAACACTTTATTATTGAATCAGTCGTCACAGATTACAAACCGAAAGAGTATACATTATCTACATGCTGGTTAAGATCACAAAGTTCTAAACCAAGCTTTCTCTCACTAACACATAGTAACTCTCTCTCTCTAGATATGTGCACACACTATTGAAGAATAGCTAGCGTTTGTGAGAGGTTGCACGAAGCTGATCACCCAGATCCATTCTCAATGAGATGAATGAATGTGATGGATGCCCAATTCTATCCTATACATGCATATATATAGATATAGGCTAGGGCAAACCATAAGTACTGACCATATCGTGTCCACAAATTTGGACCCTTAAAACCTTATATTGTCCAAATTTAATCAATTAACTCATACTATCTGAATTTAATCAATCACTTTGACATGGCCTTTGACTTTGTCAAACAGAACTGATAAAGCACTGTTACCCAACCACAGTTGCACTTACATCCCCTATTACTTTACATCTTACATTTACTTGTGTATTTACTTGGTTTTCTAAAAATTATCTCATCAGCTAACATTTTTTTTTTGTTAACCACGAGAACCCGTTATAAAACTCATAGACCCAAAGGTGGATAATGGAAAATACTCAAATGCTTAGCATTGTGCCAACCCTAGTTTTTTTAATCATTTTTTTTTTTTTTTTACTTATGAACGGATATATTTCATTTAAAGTTTTAAATAACTAAAGAAATATAAATACGATGTTTAATAGGACTTGACGAAATTGTTAATAAATGCTATAAGATGTACGTTAAAGTCTAAAACACATTATTATTATTAATATTATCTTTTTTTTATATTTCTCAACCGAAATCACCATAAAAGTGTGTGTAATCTAAAGTCAATATAATTTGGGTGCTACTTTCTACACCCTACTAATTGCTTTTTAAACCTCCTTCTTCTCACATACTTACAGGTGGGGCCCGTGTGGGACCGGCAGTTTTCCTCTCACAAGGGGGTATAATCAGAAGGGGGAGGGGGTGTGTTTAGAATAAGACTATAATTTACATGACACTGACATGAGTAACACATACATTTGGTTAGAGCATTCACACCACTAAACCAATCTGATCATCTCATTATTTTCTCTCTCTTCCCTTTCTCGCTTTCTCTTTTACTTTACATCTAACATTTACTTGTGTGGCTAGTTCACTATATAAACAATTATCAATTAGTCATTAACATTTAACATTTTTTGTTATCGCCAGAACCCATTAAAAACTCACCTACCATTAGGGGGATAATGGAAAATACTCAAATGCTTAGTATTGTGGAGTTTTTTCCCAAACTAGTATTGGTGGAAAACCTATTTACCAAAATGGGTGATTTAAAAATTATTTATCAAAATGAGTATTTTTCTAAATTATACTTTTTCTCACTCCTATTTATAATAGATATAAATATCTTCTGTTTAAAAATATGTTCGTTAACAAGAGCTGAGAAAAAAAAAATAGTAAAGCTTTAAAAACAATTATAAAACATTTTGTTTGATCATGAAATTCTATAGAAAATTAATATATTTTATAAATTCTTTAATATATTTTTTTTAATTACATGATTTCTTTAACTATTTTAAATGTTTCTTAAAAAAGACATTATTTATTCTTTCATATTTATTATATTTTCTTAAAATATTTTCTTTTGTAAAAGCTTTTTTTTTTTTTTTCCAATTTTAAAGAAAAAAGATCTTTTGTTTCTCGATTTTAAGCTGGCTTGAGACGATTTTGTTTTCTTTTAAAAGTTTAATCACACAAATGTTCTTTCTATTGTTTTATCACTTTCTCTAATTTTTTTATCCATAAACCAGAAAAGGAACAAAAATAAATTTAAATGGTTCAACATTTGATACTATATTTACCTTTATTCAATTTAAAATGTCTTCTCGAATTCATTGTTACGTAAAGTAACAAAAAAAAATAATAATAACCTTCAGTAATGTTAAACCTAAATCGCTTAGTCATAGTTTAAAATATAAAGTCAAAAACCTGTTTTTTAATTATTTAAAGTTTAACATAACTGAAGAAAAATAATTATAGTATTTAATAAGACTTGACGAAATTGTTAATAAATACTATAAGCTGGACATTTATGTCTAA
This sequence comes from Helianthus tuberosus, assembly GCA_030545235.1. Taxonomy (NCBI): domain Eukaryota; kingdom Viridiplantae; phylum Streptophyta; class Magnoliopsida; order Asterales; family Asteraceae; genus Helianthus; species Helianthus tuberosus. Next base: position 79,367,281 of record CM060364.1, on the reverse strand, counting down.
AACACATTATTTTTTGAACAAAATAAAAAAGTGGAAACTCGTATATTTAATTTTCATACTTATCAACCCAAACCACCTTAAAGGTGTGTGTAATGTATATTTAATTTTCATACTTATCAACCCAATCTAAAGTCGCTTTTCACAAAAAAAAAAAAAAAAAAAAAAAATCTAAAGTCAATATTATTTAATTGACCAATACACCGACATAACTAACATATGCATTTAGTTTTTTTTTTGAAAGAAGGCGGAATCTCATTGAGAGAAAAAAATAGCCCCAGCAAGTTGCTTAAGGCAATAGTACAGTACAAAAAAAGGAAGAAAATTACAGAAGCATTACTAAGAGAGATTAAATTCACCCCAAAGTTTCCAATCAAGATCTTTTATTCCAGCCCTTGCTTTCATCCATAAGAAAGAGAGTGCTTTGATGTCTCCCACTGCTCTTGCTACTTGTGTTGTTTTGTTATTAAAAATTAGATTGTTTCGTATCCTCCAAATAGTCCAACATGTTGCTGCCACAATAACATATACCGCCTTCTTTTTCTCTTTCGAAGAACTACAACATTCAATATGTTCCATTAGTTCCACTAAACTGATCAAATACCTTGGAAGAGGTATTTTCAACCATAATGAAATCGCAACCCAGACCAAATGAGTGTATTGGCAGGAAATCAGCAAGTGATCAACAGATTCGTTAGCCGAGTTACATAATACACACATTACCGAGGGTATTGTGATGTTTCTAATTGCCAGCGCATCCCTTGTGGGTATCCTATCCAACACAACCCTCCATAGAAAACAATTTATTTTTTTCGGTATCCAGTTCAGCCATCTAAGCACTTTTGTTTCCGGGATAGTTTGTATAGCATCCATTTCTGACCGTAGGTTGCATGCTTTGAATTCCACGCTGGTGTCGTTGCTTTTCCATAACCAAGTGTCTGGTTTCAGCCCTACCACTTTGCCTTCCAGCAGATTAACGCAATTTCCCCACGCATTTACGGCTCCATATTGCGTGAGGAGAGAAGCGCTACCCCATAACCACAAAATCTGCCCATTATTAACACTGCAACGCTGCTGAACCGTGCAATATTTATTTGTTTCCAAGGTAAATAAGTTAGGGAAGCGTTCTCGTAGTGACGTGTCGCCCACCCACTTATCTAACCAGAAAAAAGTTTTGTCTCCACAGCCCAATTGCACCTCCAATCTATTTTGTACCTGTGTTGGTGTGAGGTCCGGTCGCCTCCCTAAACTGACAATATTTTTCCACACACCACTTATCGTACTCATTAATGGTATAGCGGGATAGCTTCGACTCCTGCTATGTATTGCCATAATAACTTTAGTCCAAAGGTGGGTGCTTTCATTTTTAAATTTCACGATCCACTTCACCATCAATGCCTTGTTTATTGATGCTAGGCTGCCAATCCCCAATCCCCAATCCCCCATGCGCTTTTGGTGCCACAACCTTGTACCAAGGTACCCAACTAACCTTGTTTTTATCAAGGCAACCTCCCCATAGAAATTTACGTCTAATTTTCTCCAAATATTTAATAACATGTATTGGTGCATTAAATAATGAGAAATAATATGTAGGGAGGTTACCTAGTACCGCCTCGATTAGTGTTGTCCTTCCGCCAAAAGAAAGTGTCCTAGCCTTCCATATCGAGAGTTTGTTTTCAAACCTTTCAATGACGGGTTTCCAATTTTTTACCAAACCCATATTAGAACCCACCGGTAGACCAAGATAGGTAAATGGTAGTGAACCCTTTTCACACCCAAGGATCGATGCCATTCGTGTGATATCTTCATTTCCCACCATAACACCAAACAATTTGCTTTTCCAGAAGTTCACCTTCAGGCCCGATGAAAGATGAAAACATCTCAAAAGTCTAGCAAGGTTATGAAAATTTGAGTCAGTCCATTCACCTACAAATAGTACGTCATCCGCATATAGTAGGTGTGAGATTGATGGACCCAAACCGGGTGTTTTAACCCCTTTTATGATACCCAACTCCACCGCGCTTTCCGTAGCTACGTGTAACGCCTCCATTGCCAAAATGAAAAGAAGTGGAGATAACGGGTCACCTTGTCGAACCCCTCTTTGGATGTTGAATTCCAAAGTTGGTGACCCGTTTACCAAGATTGATGTTCTAGCCGACTTTAAAATTCCCATCACCCATTTCCTCCATAGAGCCGGAAATCCCATTTGAGACAAGATCGAATCTAGAAACTCCCAACTTAAAGAGTCAAAAGCCTTCTCAAAATCGACCTTAAATAGCATCATTTTTCTTTTGCTATTTTTTGCCCAAGAAATTAGTTCGTTAACAATTAGAGGACCTTCTAGAATGCTTCGTCCTTCAATATAGGCGGTTTGCACATCACTAACCAATGAGCCCATCACTTTTTTCAGTCTATTTGCCATCACTTTCGTTATAACCTTCGAGATGCAACCTATCAAATTGATGGGTCGAAAGTTGTTGATATTATGAGGGTTATTTGTTTTGGGAATGAGTGTTATGAAACTGGAATTACATCCCCGGTTGAGTTTACCATGTACATAAAAGTAGTCAAGTGCCTTCACGAAATCATCTTCACAGAGGTCCCAGAAATCCTTTATAAACAAGAAGGTAAAACTGTCCGGCCCCGGTGTCTTGTCTCCTCCACAACTCCACACCGCCTCCTTTATTTCCTCTCTAGAAAATATTTTCACCAACATGGCGGATTGAGGCAAGGTGAGTGCCTTAAAGCTGCTGTTGATGAATTTGGGTCTATTATGCTCATGTTCTTTAAAGATAGATTGAAAATAGTTGTGTATTTCCGCCTTGAGTTCATCGGGTTGTGAAATCCAGACGTCATTGAAGTTCAACCCGTTGATTCTGTTGTTTTTTTTATGGCCTTTAATTATACCATGGAAGAAAGTTGTATTTTCATCCCCATCGACCGCCCATGTTACCTTAGCCCTTTGTTTCAAATCTTCGATTCTATTTTCGTCCAACTCATTAACCATTTTCAGCCATGATTCTCTATCTTTAACTTCTTGTTCAGTTAAAGCAACCGATTCAGCTTTTACATCCAGAATATCCACTTTCTTCCTTAATTCCAACAATAATCCGTTGTTTCTTTTTTTTACCTCCTTGCACCAGGGTTTTAACGCAGCTTTGACCGCCTTTAATTTTGCCGCTAGCAGTTTATCTGGAGGATATAACCCTATGACCTCTTCATAAGCCTTTTTCACAATGTCAACCATCCCATCCTCTTTTAACCAAGAGTTGAAAAAACGAAAAGGTGTCTTACCAAAGTAAACATCTGAGCATAGTAATAGCAATGGTCTGTGGTCCGATTTATATCTTGCAAGCCCCAGTAGATTCGCCGAGGGCCACGAAGATAAAAATGAGTGACAGACCAAGACCCGGTCAATATGCATTTAGTTAGAGCATTCACAAAGCTAAACTAATCCAACGAACCAACCTCACGCAAATTCATCATTTTCTCCTTTTCCATTTTACTTTAGGAATATTAGATTTTAATAATCCCAACTATTCGCCGTTGGCCGCCAACAGTCCCAACTTCAATAATAACCACTAGCAGTCTAAACTATTAACATTATTGGCCTCCAATGGACCCTTACTAATAGAACACTAACACCGTTAGTCTCCGGTCGCCCTGAAAAATGTTTTTCGCCGTAAAACTCATTTTTGCCCGGAAAACTCAACATTTTTGTCCCAAACCTCTTTCTAACCTTATTACAGACCATTAGTAACTTTTTCTAGTAAAAGCCTCAATTATTGAAGTCGCCGAAAAACTCTTTTTTCGCCGAAAAACTTCTTGTTGGCCGGAAAACTCAACTTTTTGGCTAGAAAACTTAGCATTTTCGTCCCAACCCTCTTTGTAACCTTAGATCGAACCATTAGAAACCTTTTTCTGGCCAAAAACGGTTTTCTGGTGACCAGAGACTAACGGCGTTAGGATTCTGTTAGTCAAGGTCCATTGGTGGCCAATATGTAAATAGTTGGGAATGCCAGTGATTATTTTTTAAGTTGGGACTGTTGGTAGCCAATGACGAATAGTTGAGATTATTAAAATCCAATATTCCTTTACTTTACAGCAGACATTTACTTCTATAGTTACTAAGTTATATAAAAATATCAATTAGTCATTTAATAATATTTTTGTTAGACCATGAGAACCTATTAAAAACGCATGGCAAATTGGTAATAAATAATTTCACCTAACTCAATTTGGCCGATAATAATCACAAGTCATTTATTGGCCGATAATAATCCGAACTAGTCAATTTTTTTTTTGTAAAATAGTCCGCCATTAAAATAGCTTGACGGAGTTAAGTTTTTTTCCGAATTACAAACAGATGTTTTAACCTTTAGATCATAACGAGGATACGAGTTGATTGATGTAAAATTTACCTCGTGCCTCAACCCACGAAAACGGTGCTTCAATTCGGGTGTTTAAACTTCCAATTAACAAAAATCAAGCCATTTCGAATACAATTTCGAGGTAAGTTTTACATCAATCGACTCATATCCGCGTTCTGATCAAAAGCCCAAAAACATTGGTTTGTAATTGGGAAAAACACTTAATTCCGTTAAGCTATTTTAACGACGGACTATTTTACACAAAAAAATTGACCAGTTCGGATTATTATCGGCCAATAACTGACTTGGGATTATTATCGGCCAAATTGAATTAGGTGGAAATATTTATTTCCAATTCGCCAAAAGTCATAGACCTTAAGGGGGATAAAGGAAAATATTCAAATGCTTAGTATTGTGATATACCTGATTTTTTTAATTATTTAAAGTTTTAAATAACTAAAGAAATATAAAGCCAATGTGGGGATAACTCACTTGATAGAGACTTTTAACACAAAGTTGGAGATATTGGGTTCAATTCCTAGCAAGGGTGATAATTTGTTGTAATTTAATAGTGAGTAGGGAGTTGTGTACGATTAGACATTAAAAAACTAAAGAAATATAAATATTTAATAAGATTTGGCTAAAATGTTAATAAAAATTCTATATAAGATGGACACTAAAGTCTAAAACACATTATTTTATTTTTTAAAGAAAAATAATAAAGATGAAACTCGTCTATTTGTTTTCATACTTTCCAACCAAATCAACTTTAAAGGTGTGTGTAATCTAAAATCACTAATATTTACCCAGTATGTAGACATCACTAACATGTGCATTTGATTAGAGCATATGACTCCCTGACGACTCCGTCACGGGTTGTTATACGCGATCGGGGTGTCGCAGCCCCCAACCCCTGCCCCGGGAATGGGTGGCCGCGAGAGCAACGCAGAGCGGGTGGTATCGGTGTTTATTAATTTGCAACGGAATTTATACATCAGGACCGTAGTTAGTAAAATATTTTTATTAGAGTTAAACACCAAACTTTTATAATAATAAATGGGTAAAACCCAAGTTTCATTTGACAACACATTTGTAGGGATAAACCCTAATTATTGAAAACATAAACTCCTTTTTAATTTGGTAACTTTTATAGCCACGTTTCTAAGCCTTCAGTGCTCTCCAGCCGGCTACTATTAGCTTCACATTAAGTTACTTGAAACGCATTTTAAAAAGGTTTTATCAGCAAAAAATACTGGTGAGTGCATTCCAGTTACAGTTACAGTATTGAGAGCGATTACAATGTTTATATCTACCAATATACTCATTCAGTACTGTCAATCCTGACTTTTAGGTCATGTTACTCATTGGCTAACTCTTTGTCCAATAGTAACGGATTACAAATAATGTATACAAAACCCCAACATGCCGGCAGTAATTGTAGAATAAATAGACTCAATCACTGTTAAGTATAATTAAAATATTTGAGGTTTTGGTAAATCAAGTTGGTAGAAAAAGAGAATGACTCACAAATGGTGAGAAAAGAGAATGGACTCACATTGCTGACTTAGATAATAATATAGCTTCTTGATGGTTCTACTGATTATTAACTACTAAAAATTAAACAATGCACACGTGTTAGTAAGATAACCCAAATCACATTAGCCGTACAACACGAGACAAAACTCCAACGAACTGAGTCAGGCAGAGCTTTGACATGCATTACGGAGCCGTAGATCAATCGAGTAGGGTAACAAATACATGATTGGGGGTTATAATACTTACAACGAGACAGAGCTTCGCTTTTTAGGGGGTATAATACCCGAGTATTATGTCTACTATATGTCAGAGGACAGAAAAGAATTGAACGTCGAACAAATGAGGCCTGAGGCCCCTTTTATAGGGCTGATCGAAGGGCGGCTCGTGCCCCGCGACGCCCCCTTGCTTCTCCTTCGCGGCCCGCGAGGCCACTAGGCTAGGGCCTAGCTTGGTCGAGTCAATCGGGTAGCCTTCACACCATTAGGACACGTGGCTCAAGCGGGTTCCGCCTAATGTCACTCCGTCGCGCCCCGCGATAGACTTGAGGATCCGGGTCGCAGCCCGCGAGACCCTTATATTTTTGTTTTTATTTGATTTTTATTAATATTAAGGTATTTTATGGTCGTTTCTAATATACAGGGTATATTTTAAGACGTGTAGGGGTGTCAGGGTGTTTTAAGGGTTTTTAGGAGGTTGTTATATCCTCCCCACCTTGATTTAAATCTCGTCCTCGAGATCTACTGGAACAGGTGTGGATATTTCCTTTGCATTTCTAGTTCGAGCTCCCAAGTGTACTCTGTTCCTCTCTTGGAATCCCATTTTACCTTGACCAAAACTAATCTCTTGTGTTTGAGATTCTTGATCATTCTATCTTCAATCTGAATGGGTTTCTCTATAAACTTAAGTTTGTCATTTACCTCTATGTCCTGAAGAGGTATCGCTAATGATTCGTCTCCCAAGCACTTTTTGAGATTATATACATGAAACACATCATGTATTCCTGCCATTTCTTCTGGCAGTTGTAGCTAATAAGCTACTGGTCCTATTCTTCTAATAATTTCAAAAGGTCCAACATACCTGGGGCTTAGCTTTCCTCTTTTAACGAATCCGACCACTCCTTTCCATGGAGAAACTTTTAATAATACCTTATTTCCAACTTGAAATTCTAATTGTTTTCGTCTGTTATCCACATAACTCTTTTGATGATCTCGTGCTGCTTTTAGTCTTTCCTTGACTTAAATAATCTTGTCTGTTGTCTCTTGTACTATCTCTGGTCCAGATAATTGTTTCTCTCCAATCTCTGCCCAACAGACTGGAGTTCGGCACTTTCGTCCATAATGTGCTTCAAACGGTGCAGCATTAATGCTGGTATGATAGTTGTTATTGTAGGAAAATTCTATTAATGGTAAATGATGGTTCCAATTTCCTCCAAAATCAATTACACAGGCTCTAAGCATATATTCCATCATTTGAATTGTCCTTTCGTTTTGTCTATCCGTTTGTGGATAATAAGTTGTGCTGAGATTTAACCTGGTTCTCATTGCTTTTTGGAAACTTGTCCAAAAATGAGAAGTAAAACGGCTATCTCTATCAGATACAATAGATAAAGGAACTCCATTTAATGAAACTATTTCATTTACATATAACTTGGCTAACTGTTCCATATTGAAAGTTTCCTTCATTGGTAAGAAATGAGCAGATTTTGTCAGTATGTCTACAATCACCCAGATTGTATCATTACATTTTCGTGTGTTGAGTAATTTGTTAACAAATTCCATTGTTATAAATTCCCATTTCCATATTGGCATTTCTAATTGCTGTAATAACCCTGAGGGTTTCTGATGTTCAGCTTTAACCTATTAACAGGTTAGACATTTAGCAACGTAGTTTGCTATATCTTTTTTCATTCCTATCCACTAGAAATTCTTCCTTAAGTCTTGATACATTTTATCACTTCCGGGATGTATCGTATACTTAGACTTATGGGCTTCTTCTAAAATTCTGTGGCGTAGGTTTCCTTGTTTAGGTATCCAGACCCTTTTCTTATTGAATTTCCAAATTCCATCTGTTCCTTGTTCTAATTCCTTAATCATTCCTTTTAAACCTCCAGCATCGTCCTTGATTGCTGTTTCATGTGCCTCTCTAATGTGCTTGTTTAAATCTATCTGTAGATTTAATCTGAGAGAGCGTACTCGTTTTGGCTTTTCATGATACTTTCGACTTAAAGCATCAGCTACTACATTAGCTTTTCTAGCATGATACTGGATATCACAATCATAATCAATAAGGATTTCCATCCAGCGTCTCTGTCTCGTGTTTAATTCCTTTTGCCCAAAAAGGTACCTTAAACTCTTATAATCTGTGAAGACAACAAACCTATTACCATAAAGATAGTGTCTCCAAATATTAAGGGCAAAAACTATGGCTCTTAACTCTAGATCATGTGTTGTATAATTTTCTTCATGTTTCTTAAGTTGTCTAGAGGCATAAGCTATAACCTTTTGACGTTGCATCAACACATATCCATATCCTAACTTAGATGCATCACAATAGACTATAAAGTCTTCAGTTCCTTCTGGTAATGCGAGTACGGGTGTGTTGGTTAACCTTTTCTTAAGAATCCTAAAGGCTTCTTCTTGTCTTGGTCCCCATTCAAATTTAACTGATTTGTAGGTCAGTTTGGTTAATGAAATGGATATCCTAGAGAAATCTTGAATGAAACCATTGTTGATTCAGGGACTTTCCATTTGGTAATCGCCTCGATCATTGTGGGATCCACATGAATTCCTTCATGATTAACCAGATGTCCAAGGAATTGCACTTCTTGTAACCAGAATTCACATTTTGAGAATTTAGCATAAAGCTAACTCTTTTCTCAACAATGTCAGAAGTATATGCAGATGCTCTGCATGATCCTCTTTACTCTTAGAGTAAATTAGAATATCATTTATAAAGACAATTATGAATTTATCCAGGTATGGCTTACATATCCTGTTCATCATGTCCATAAATGCGGCTGAGGCATTGGTTAAACCAAATGGCGTGACTATAAATTCATAGTGACCATACCTTGTTCTGAAAGCAGTTTTAGGAATGTCCTCTTCCTGTACTTTCAATTGATGATATCCTGTGCGTAAATCGATCTTAAAAAAGAATCGAGCTCCTTGAAGTTGATCGAACAGATCATCGATTCTCTGTAATGGGTACGGATTTTTAATCGTAACCTTGTTCAATTCTCGGTAGTCAATGCACATACGCATCGAACCGTCTTTCTTCTTGACAAATAATACCAGGGCTCCCCACGGTGATGAACTAGGTTGTATAAAACCATTTTCAAGTAGTTCGTCCAACTGTTTCTTCAGTTCCTGCATTTCTGTTGGTGCTAGTCGGTATGGTGCTTTGGCAATCGATGTCGTTCCTGGTATTAGGTGAATTCTAAATTCAACCTCTCTATCTGGTGGTAATCCAGGTAACTCTTCTGGAAAAACGTCTGAGAATTTAGATATTACAGGAATATCTTTTAATTCTTTTCCTTTAGTGTTAATGATTATGGAAATCATATACACTATTCCTCATTTCCTTGCACAACTTGCAGCTTTCATCACAGAGATGAATTTTGTTGACCTGGTTGGCTTATCTCCTTTAATTGTGATCTTTTCACCACTTGGTGTATTTAATTGTACCGACTTTTCATCACATAAATACTGGCATGATTGGCTACCAACCAATCCATTCCTAATATAATATCGAATCCGGCTAGATTCATTGGATAAATGTTAGCAGAAAAATCATGGTTCAAAATTTCTATTCTTGTTCCCTGCAAGATTTCACTTATCTTAATGGATTCTCCGTTTGCTGTCTCCACCAGACAGTCTTGCTGAAGTTTACTTAATGGTTGGTCAAGAAGTTGGTAGAAAGAAGTATTGATAAAACTTTGGTTTGCACCAGAGTCAAATAATACTTTGGCAAATATATCATTAACTAAAAACGTACCGGTTATCATATCCAGAATCATTTTGGCTTCTTCATCTGTCAGAACGAATGCTCTGCCATTCTTCTTGGGTCCTTTAGTTGTCTTAGCTTTGCTGGTTGTTGCTAGAGCTAGTTTCGGACAGTTCGGTTTGATGTGACTAGTTTCTCCACAATTGAAGCATAGCCTATTGCTAGGTTTCCTCCTATGGTCTTCTTCTTTATGTCCAGATATTTTGCAAAAGTTGCAGTATATTAAGCACCTTCCAGAGTGCTTCCTTTTGCAATACTTGCAGTAGGGTGCAGAGGAAGAACCTGTAGCTTTCCCACGGTTGGAATTACCGTAGCGAAATTCTTGGGTAAGCCTTTGAGCTAGGTTCTTTCCTTTGTTTTTCTCTTGTGTGCGTACCAATTCATCAGTTAGGGTGTTGGCTAGTTCTACTGCTTCTTCTACGGTTTGCCGCCTAGCTGCCTTGACTACATGTCTTATCTCACTAATTAATCGCCAAACGTAACGGGAGATTAACACTGGCTCAGGTGAGGATAAGGTTGGTACTATCCTAGCATATTCGAAGAATATGGTGGTGTAACCCTTGCAGTCTATTACAGTTATTTTAAGATTTAAGAACTTATTGGCAATCTGTTCTTTTTCATGAGGAGGACATAATTTTCTTTCAACTATCTCCTTAAAGTTGGTCCATTCCATATTATAAACTCGGTCACTTCCTCTGGACTAGAGAATAGTATTACACCATTCTAAGGCTGCATTTTTGAAAAGATTAGAAGCAAAAATAATTTTATCTTCATTTGCACATTTACTTATTTTTCTGACTGCTTCTGTCTTTTCTATCCAACGTAAGGCTGCATTGGCTCCTTCATTGCCTGAGAATTCTGTTGGTTTGCAGGCCAAGAATTCTTTATAAGAACAAGCATATGAGATGGTTCTTCTTCTTTTTGGAATTGGAGCTTGGATCAGTGGTCTATGATTTTTGTTCACACTATGACTTGGTTCAGTGGGTTGACGTATACTTCCAGTTACAGATTTATTATTTTCCGCTTCTTTAACAGTCTTGATAATATAGGGCATAGCATCTATAATTCCTTGTGCGACTATGTGTTCGATGGCACTATTATTCACTTGGTTCCCGTTATTATCATTATTCTGGTTTTCCAGATTTACTTTGTTCGACATCTGAATTGTAAACATTTATCAGATATTAATATCAAAGAATAAAATTTATACAAACAATCACACGAGCAGATTGATCAAAAAACGTCGAACATTGCGACTTTACTCTTTTTGTATATATATATATATATATATATATATATATATATATATATATATATATATATATATGCATCGATATCTATTTTAGTCTATCTATTTTAGTTGGTTATATATATATATATATATATATTATTTTTTATCAAAATACAAAATTACACACATATCAATATATTATTCTAGGTATCGTTCATCCAATACTGCATCTCACGCTCATCATATTTCCAAACTAGCTTTTCTCCTATCTGTCGGATTCTATTTCCTTCATCTACTAAATTTTCGCCATACTGACGGAGTTCCTGCACATATTCTCAGCTCATTGGTGGCTTTACTAGTGGGGCTGGCACTGGTTCTTCGGGAGTATATAATTCCGAATACGATCTGTTGTCATCCATCCATGGATCATACTCTAAAGGGATTGGGGTTGGGATTCTAGGTAACTCATTGGGGTCGAATGCAGGTATCGGGAATTGGTTTTCCTGGTTGGGTTCTAACATTTGTTGGTCTGGGAATAAGGGTAACAGTGGTGGTTCAGCTATTTGGTTCAGATTAGGGTCTGCTGCTGTAGTGGCTAACATATGGAAATCTGCTAACTGCCTATCAAGTTCCTCTTCCCACAATGGTCTATTAACTTCTTCCAGAGTTTGTGCATTCGCTTCCCTATTCGCTCTTGCTAAGGCTCTCTGTTGTTGTAATTTCTTCATCCTCTTCCTCCTCTCATGCGCTCCCCTACTAAACCATCCTCTCTTTTTAGGAGGGAACGGTTCCTTAGACTGTGCCTTAAAGATAAATATTCCTTCCTCGGTATCAGCTAAGTATCCTGAGGGGTTTGGCTGAGATGAGGTTCCTTAATCTTTTGGGGAGCTAGCTAAATGACGATAAGCGTCGGATGTACCTTGCTCACTCATACTGTAAACTAACAAATTGTCAAATAACACAAAACAATAATATACATATTTACACATAATCACATAAGTTATTTCCTAAGACAATTTATTTAAAATTTAGGTATTGGCAGAACACATAAATAGCTTAAACCAGTGGCTGTAGCTCTGATACCACCTTCTGCGGCAGCCCCCGACCCCTGCCCCGGGAGCGGGAGGCCGCGAGAGCAACGCAGAGCGGGTGGTATCGGTGTTTATTAATTTGGCAGCGTAATTTATACATCAGGACCGTAGTTAGGAAATATTTTTATCAGAGTTAAACACCAAACTTTTATAATAATAAATGGGATAAAACCCAAGTTTCATTTGACAATACATTTGTAGGGATAAACCCTAATTATTGAAAACATAAACTCCTTTTTAATTTGTTAACTTTTATATCCACTTTTCTATGCCTTCAGTGCTCTCCAACTGGCTTCTATTAGCTTCACATTAAGTTACCTGAAACACGTTTTAAAAAGGTTTTATCAGCAAGAAATACTTGCGAGTGCATTTCAGTTTAATCAAAACAGCTTTTATAATTTTTCAGTATTGAGAGTGATTACAATGTTTATATCTATCAATATACTCATTCAGTACTGTCAATCCTGACTTATAGGCCATGTTACTCATTGGCTAACTCTTTGTCCAATAGTAACGGATTACAAATAATGTATACAAAACCCTAACATACTGGCAGTAATTGTAGAATACATAGACTCAATCACTGTTAAGTATAATTAAAATATTTGAGGTTTTGGTAAATCAACTTGGTAGAAAAAGAGAATGACTCACAAGCGGTGAGAAAAGAGAATGGACTCACATTGCTGACTTAGATAATAATATAACTTCCTGATGGTTCTACTGGTTATTATCTATTAAAAATTAAAAAATGCACATGGGTTAGTAAGATAACCCAAATCACATTAGCCGTACAACACCGGACAGAACTCAAATGAAGTAAGTCAGGCAGAGCCTTGACATGCGTTACGGAGCCCTAGATCAATCGGGTAGGGTAACATATACGTGATCGGGGGTTATAATACTTACAATGAGGCAGAGCTTCGCTTTTTAGGGGATACCCAAGTATTATGTCTACTATATGTCAGAGGAAAGAAAAGAATTGAACGTCGAACAAATGAGGCATGAGGCCCCTTTTATAGGGCTGATCGAAGGGCAGCTCGCGCCCCGCGACGCCCCCTTGCTTCTCCTTCGCAGCCGGCGTGGCCACTAGGCTAGGGCCTAGCTTGGCCGAGTCAACCAGGTAGCCTTCACACGCGTTAGGACACGTGGCTCAAGCGGGTTCCGCCTGGTGTCACTCCGTCGCGCCCCGCGACAGACCTGAGGGTCCGGGTCGCGGCCCGGGAGACCCTTATATTTTTTTTAGTTGATTTTTATTAATATTAAGGTATTTTAGGGTCGTTTCTCATATACGTGGTATATTTTAAGACGTGTAGGGGTGTCAGGGTTGTTTAAGGGTTTTTAGGAGGGTTGTTATGTGGGGTGTTACTGATTGGTATCAGAACCATGGTTTTAGAGAATCAGGTTATTACAATTGCTTTTGACCTAGGCTATTACCTTTCTAGGACCCAAACGTGAGGTAACTCGCATCTAGATTCTTAGTACGAGAAGTATACAAAACTATCACCTATCCCTAGGTGATCACAAAATATACAAAGTCTTTAATCATTCTTAAAAGTCAAATCTTCAAAGTTTTAAATAAATCATCATCTATCCTTAGATGATTTACTTTTAGGCTTTTAAGCCTTAAAAGTTTTTAAAATCTCGTCAAAGTTTGGGTTTTAATAATGTGAACACTGCAATCTAGAAGGGTGGATGTTTGTACCCTGAGTTTTCTGTCTAAGTCTAAAGTGTCCGTACAAATCCACATAATCGGACTAGTCACTCTTACCTAGGAACTCTTGGGGTGAGTGTCCATTTATAGGATAAAGCATATCTTCGACATACATTATAAAGAAACAACTATTTTCGAGCTACGTTGAGCGAGCCTTGAGCCGCGGGCTTTTTAAACACCCCTGTATATACCGACAAAATTGCACATTCAAAATTAAAAAAATCTTAATAAATTAGGGAGGAGATTTAGAAATATACATTTCTTCGACATACAAACATGATTAGGAAAATTAGGATAGTGAAGCATTATGATAAAGCTATATACATGCTTACCTCTACGACAAAAAAAAATATAAACACGATACATTGTATCCCGTAGTCTTGTGATCTAGACGTCTAGTGGCATGGTGATTGCCCCACTAACGTGGTGTGGATATAAGTCTTTGCAAGTCCATGTTAATTAGGTGGTATTTAGTTGTATAAAAATAAGAACCAACGAGATTTTAGTAAATGATATAAAATGGATATTTAAATCTAAATCACATTAAGTTTTTTTTAGTAAGAATATTAAATATCATGAAACTCGTATAGTTGTTTTCACACCTATCAACCAAAACCACCCTAAAGGCGTGTAGTATTGTAATATAGTGTTATTCAAATAATATAATACACATCACAAATATATGGCATGCCTAACACATGGATGTGGTTTAGACAACATTTCAATCCTACAGCCTGTCACTAGCTGTCGCATCTCTCCTCCCTCTCTCACCCACCAACCCCGCTCCTTATAAGTAGACCTTCCTCCCTTTTTAGGTTTATCCAACTGATCCATCTTCTTTTTACTGTCTGCAAGAATAGAGCGGTGCATACACTTGCTTTATCGGCCTTTGCAGATAGAAAAGCTCTTCTGTTGCTAAACAAGGTACATAATTTTTTTTTTATAAGTAGATATCTATTTGTGTATAGTTTCTTAATTTGATTAGAAAAATATTTTGATTGATATGGTGCGGGTTCGCCATTATAATTATTACCTGATGAAAAGTTTTCTACTATAAAAAATTGATGTGTTTCTATATTTGATTGTTAGCATAAGTGTCCTCTCTTTTGTGTTTTGTTTAACAAAGAAGTTGATTGATAATTAAGTGCACAACGGATGTTTGATTACATAGGAAATCATCAGCTTTTGTTGCTATTTTATATGTTCCTAAACTTCTCTTTTGATTTAAGGAAGAAGTACATGCTACTGTTACTGTGGAATTCCAAGGATGTATCACTTATTAAGTTACAGGTACTTATTTAATTTCCTCATAGGTTTTTTTTAATGTAATTATTTAACGAAATACACACACATTATATTACTCAAATTAAATGAAAATACAAGGTGTTGCATATCTTAGCATTCACATTTTGATGAAATTTGATATGGAATTTGTTAAAAACCTAATATTTGTTATTTGTTTGTGTTTTATTATTGGTACATATATGTATTATGTAAAGTAAAACCAGGGTCTTTTTATTAAAAAAATATATTAATAAATTTAATAAAAGTGTCACAGATCTTTTGTTTATTGTGGGTTGGATAATTGTGGGAGTTATTATTGTAATGGGACTCATATATTTTAATTAGGAACTGGATTATTGTGGTTTAGGACTAGATACTGAGGTTTGAGACAATTGTAACTTGGGACATGATTGTTTTTTTTATTATTGTGTTCTTGAATCATTTTCCGCAGATCCATTGTTCTCGGGATTGGCCCCAAGAAAGAACCTTCGTTGGAATTGGTGGACTCGGAAATAAAATTGTGCCTTGTGGTAAAATCTCATTCCTTATATACTTGTCCGTTCGTTGGAGCTTATGTTTTATCTTGGTATTGTTTTTTATGAGTTTGATATTTGTATCATATTTGTTTTTTATTATCTCATTTTCACATAATCATTTTTAGTACTTAGTGTTCTTCTAGTTGATCATGAAAGTATGATGATGACTGAGGATAAACTAGACAACTATTAACTTAAATGTTGTAATGTACAAGCATCAGATGCATTTGGGATCGATATGTACAGTTAGTAAACATTGTTGATTTGTCATCAGATCGCCCTGGTTTGAAGTACGACCGAAAGCCTTCTGGCTCTCTATATGATCAGTTGGATGGTGGGTGCTCCAGGGTATGTAAATATTTCTATATATTCAACTAAATATATTGTTCTAAATTGATACAATGCAGAAAGTTTTAACAGTGTTAGGTGCTTGTTTTCTTCTTTATCAGATTATATGGTTAGAGCACAATGAGATATTAATTGAAGGATGCTCAGGTGTGCTATTTAAAGAGCTAGTATCATCTGGTTTCGTGTTTCACTTTGATTGGTGGATGACGATGTTAAAGCACAAAGCTGAGAGTGAACACATAATCAAGCAACACATTAACGGTAATTCCATAGTTCATTCACATAACTTTTTAGTTCAACATCTGGATGTGGAAATGGACAACTAGTTTCTTGAGTTTTACCATGTGCAGTTGGATGGGACACTTCCTGTTCACATGATGGCTTGGCTAGAATATGGCATGCAAATGGTAAGTTTTTGCTGTTTTCAGACACCTCAGATTAATGTTAATTTTCTGTTTTTCTTTTATCCAGGTGTTGTCTGGGATATAAATGCTAATGAATTGATGCAACAATTCAGATTCCATTCAGGTGCCATTATTTATATATCTAATGCGACAAACAATTACCCTTGTTTTAAAATCTAAAACTAAATACCACATGTCACAACCTAGTAGGTTCTATTCTGGATGTTGATTGGCGGACCAATCGCACATATGCCTCGGGCTCAACTAATACTATGATATATGTTTGCAAAATTGGGGAAAATCAACCAGTCAAATTTTTCCTGGACATAAGGTTTGTTATACTTTCTCAATAATGTTTACAAGCTGTTTTTTTGGATTATAGAAATTTATGATATATGCAACTCCATAATGTGAAAAAAAAAACTGTGTAGGAAGTAGGCACGGGTCACAGCAAGGCACAAGGGTCAGTGACTGCTTGACGCGATGGGTGTACAGGCGTCAAAACGGCTTGAGGCGCAGGCTTGAGACACACTCTTGTACATGGGAAGATTTTGTGAAGATGTTGTACATATAACATTTCGGGTTGTACATATAAGTTGTTTATATATTAATTCATATATAGAGAGTTCTTGGGCACCTGATGGTAGAAACCTATTAGAAATAAAATAAAAAACTTGTATAGATACATTGCACCTCACGTACGTGATGCGTGCGCTTTGCATCTTGGGCGGCCTCATGCTTCGGCCAGGGGACCCTACTGCTGCCTCGATGCGCCTCATGCTTGTAAATACAAAGAAAAAATTAAAATTGACGATCTTAATCCTTTACTTATAATTTTGCATATGCAGGTAGGTTGCATCATTTGTTGTTAATAAGATTGTAACACCCCAACCCGAATAGGGCTAACGTGTCACTAGAAACGGTGATAAAAAACATAAGACATAGTTCCATTAATATTAAAGTTAGGGTTACATTCCAAAAGATAGTTCATAGCCCTAAGGCCGAAAATACATATTCATTTTATATAAGTTATAAACATCTTCAATTAGCATCCTAGGGTTTATTCTTCTCTATTCACTCCACCCAAAGTAACCTGTGAACCTGTGGTGAAATAAAATATGTGGAATGAGCCGAATGCCCATTACGGAATAATAGGCTTAAATAACAATAAGGGTAATAGTGACGGTAACGGTAACAGTAACAATAGTAGCAGTAACAGTAACAATAATAACCAGTAATAGTAAGTAATAGTAATACGATACAATATAAAGCAAGTCAACCAGTAAACTGTATCATACAATATAACCATATACCTACAGTAATCCTAGGATCGATCCATACGCCTCCTAGTAGCTATATACCACACTTGTACCTAGGGACGCCGTGAGCTAATCTCTCCGTCACGGAAGGAGCAAACGTTATCGGTGCCTCAATAATGTGCCCGTGGGACACTCCACGAGAAGCGTAGAACTCAGGGTAGCAGAGCACAGTCAGTCAGAAACAGTAATCCAGTTTAACAGTAAACAATAATCATATCATCGGTATTGAAACATGCAATAATGAGTACAATATAATCACAATCCTATCGCATGAATGTCAAGTCAAAGTTAAAGTCTGAAAAGGAAATGAACGGGCAGTCAAATGAATCAAGGTTCAAAGACGTTAGGAGTTCCAATGGAAACGATAGTCAATGGGTTTATAAACAACTGAACAAGATAACAAAAGAAAAAAGGGGTAAGGATTCCTACCTTGTTGCTTGATTTGTTGTCTTACAAAAAATATATACTTGTCAAAGCATGTTCGTATAAACCTACATCGTGTCCATATATTTCATAAGGTTGTGTTCGTAAATATAAAGTATATATTTATATATCTATTGTTTATTTAGAGATCTTGATTAATCCATTTCTAATTTAAATGCTCAAGTTTGTTTAAGAAATCAATTATTATATATTAATTTTGCTTAGATTAAAGGAATAAGTATTATCTATATATGTATACATTTATATTTGTATTTACTAATCAAACATAATGTTATTTTTAGTTGTTTAATCGTAACAAAATAAGTAAATAAACGTTAAATATAGGTTTAAATAAAATAGAAGTTAATTAAAAATAAATGTTGGTCACAAGATTTGAACTTGTGACCCAAAGGTTATAAGCAAAACACTTCACAACTGAGCCACTTAGTCGATCATTTATGTTTATCTTATAAAATCAAATTATTTAAATAAGAAATATGATGTTAGTAACTAGAAATCTATAAAAGTAATGTCAGTAGCAAAGTTTGAACCCACAACCCCTAGTTTCTAAGTCGACAAGACTTAACCAGGACTACACCACTTTCTGATGCATATTTTGGAATCTAATTCTTTAACTAGAGATTTGGTGTGTTTAAATATAATTCTGATGCATCAAAAAGAATGTCTCTTGCAAGATTTAAATCCAAGACCTCGTTATAAGTTTGAGCCTTAACCAGTGGACCACATAGTGATTTTATATAAGAAATTTGGTGCTTTTAATAGAAATTCTAGTGTTTTTACGAAAATCCGGTGTTTATCAGAAAATCTAATTTGATGTAAATCTAATACAACATCAGATTCTGATGCATTATATGGTAAAAATATATGTCTTCAGGATTCGAACTCGTGATCTCTGGTTAACCCAGAACCTAAACCAACTGGGCTACCTGAGCCCTTGTAAACAAACAGATTCATTAATTATATATTTACTCAGTTCACTCGTTTATCTTCTTGGTCATCTTTTATACAAAACTAACATTTACATAATAAATTCTAGATTCCATTTTCATTATAGATTAACCTTAAAGTATCAAAAATAAAGATTTAGTTTGTGGTTACCTTGGTCAAAAACGCGTTTCGGTTACGAGAGACGTCGTCGGAAAATACGTAAGTATCGCCGGAGTTGGTATTTCTTCACCGGAAATGGTTCCGGGTGGTACGATTTTCGTGGTTAAAGCTTCGAGTGGTTTAGTAGAGATGGTGGTGAATGAAAAGTGGTGTCGGTATGGTTCTCGGTTTCAATTAAGGTTACCGGAACCGGATTTTCTTATCGGAAGATTATGGAAAACAAGGTAGTTTGTGAAGAATGTTGAAGAAGGTTTGCAAACAAATTGAAGTCTCTATTTATAGAGGGAAATTGAAGTCTCTATTTATAGTTGGCAAAAAATATATATGCAATTATTTGTAGTGTTCGTCAAAGTGAAATCTTGCATGAAAGTAATTCATGCAAGTGGTCAAGGGATAAAATCTCACCCATTCAATTTACAATTTGCCTGACAAAAGGTAATATTCATACCTTTCTGTCTTTTTTACTTGCAAGTCAATGCAATAATACAAGTGGTATATTATATATATTTTCTAGTTTTATATAAGAAATATTAGCTATAAAGATTCTAACGTATGAAAAGGACAGTGATACTGTGGCACATTCCCATTTATGCAGCGCCACATGTTTTGGCCAAGATGGTAGACTTGTATCCCAGAAAATCACCATTGAAGTGATTTTGAGAACCACCATAGTGACACTGTGGCACATTCTAATGTATGAAAGAAATAAACGTAGGTTGTTTATACCTGTCGAATCAATGTGACTAAGGGACATACCCCTTTGACTTTGGGCATAACTGCCAAGTCATACGACACCATATTAAGACGGTTACATACTTAGCTTTATATACAATTATTCTAATATGTCACATATACTATAATACACACGTAATACTAATTGTTATATCTTGTGCCAAACATTAAGCTTCAAATAAAGATAGATTCCCTAGTGCGGCCATGGATGTTGGTCAATTTGGATCGAACCACGTAAATTCTTGTGTCATTTTTCATTTCATTTTTTAAGTGTGTTTCTGTGCAATTCATGTTTGTGTATTGCAGAGGATCACCAGAAGCTACTGTGATCAGTTTACAGCCCACTCTGTCAAGGTTGACGAACTGCTGGTCAATGAAAGTCACCAGAAGCCGCTGTACGACTAGAAACGGATCACAATCAGCAGAAATCAGAACATGAGTTGCTTCCTTTGTTCAAGAGCAAATTTCTGTACAAAAAATTAAAACAATATATATGAATACAATCCATACAACATGATCAGATTTCTAGGCAGTAATACCTAACAGCTAGCATTTTCAACCCAATCTACGATAAATAACTAGTGAAGATGATATTAGAGTATATAAACTTAATTTATATTATGTATGTATTAGATATTTGAACCTTATGTTTATATGTGTGTAACGATGATATTATAGAACGGTTATGTTGGTTTGGATGGCACCGTTTCAAGTGGTGGTTATTCCCTCCAAAACCAACCAACAATAACCGTCAAGTATGTGAATGTATAAATAAGACTTACCGGGAAATGTAACCGGCACCAAGACATTTTCATACTCGAAATTATCCTTTCAATATTATCTGCAATTCCTTTGTTTCCTGCACGTTCACAACATGAATTCTCACACACAATCAACTTCCGCTGCACATGTATATGATATTCAACAAAGTGGTATCAGAGCCACTGTTGAAAGCGATGAAAGATCTCAATCCAACATCATCCATGTTGCCATGTAAACATTGTTCCGACGGGAAAAAAGAACGAAGATGGTTGCAGAGAAGATGTTATTACTGCAACAAACCGGGACATCAAATTTCGTCATGCAAGACGAAAGAAAACGATGATGCAACCCAACTGATTCGTCTGGCGATCAACACAGGAACCCAACAACAGGAAGAGGCAGGAGATGATCAACAAAGTGATCAGAGAATGGAGTATATTGTAACCGGCACAGATGGAGGACTCTGGTCCAAAATTTGGTATGTAAGTACAACCTTTAAAAAGCATTTCTCAGGCAATTTAGACATGTTTAAAAGGATTAAAAGTATGTTCGGTGTTGAAACAAAAACAGGAGAAAACAACTTCTATTTTATAAAAGGAATATGGGTTGTGGAAGTGATGTCTGGGTGTGAAAGAATTCGCATACAAAGTGTTTTCTATACTCCTGATATAGATAGAAATGTGCTTAGTTTGGATCAATTGATCACCCAAGGATACATAGTAAAATTTACAGGAGATAAGTGTAAGATCTTCCCTGCGTTTAGCGTCCCTGTTATTAATAGAAGGAATGATATTTCCGGTCTCTCAAGAGAAGATGAGATCGGTTTAAGAGAAAAAGAATCCATGATTAAGTCTGAACCTGATTATGAAGCATTCAAAACAGAATATTTAAATCAACACTTCGAAAATTTAGATCTGTCGTCAAAAGAACCAGATTGGAATGTCTTGATACTCCAAGCCATATCATTTAAAGAGTTTCAAGATTGTAAAGCACTTCTAGATATGCTAGAAGATGATGGTTATGTTAGAAAGTATAAGCACTGTTTAGAGAATAAGTTCGATGACATGGTTGATTGGTTTCTCAAAGAAAAATTAGAGATTACCACAAGACCTCTTCTAGCATATGCTGCAGAAAATCGAAAGATAAGTTTGTTGGAACTATATATGGTAGTTAAAAGAGAGGATGTTCACCGAAGGATAACAGAAAACAACATGTGGGCTATGGTTGCCAAAGATATGGGTTTCGATTATAATGAAGGAGAGTTTATGAGACTGATGTATGCCATGTACTTAGATGTGCTTGTTTATTATTATAAATTCAAATCAACACAACAAAAGGTAGCCGATAGAGAGGTTGTGGAGGATGTAGCAGAAACTAGACCAAGCAAGAGTCTGGAGGAGAATAAATGAACAAGCAGGCATACCGGAGCAGAACGAGATAGAGCAGATGAAGAGCATTATGCTTTCTTCGCTGGAAACGACTGGTACGAGCTCAACAAGCTGCAAAGGAGGAAGAAATTTGATTTCAAACAGGCTGAAAAAGCCGTTAATGAAGCGAATAAAAGCGTTATAATGCATTCTCGAAAGAACAATTAAGTTTATGGGGAGTGTATTAGAGTATATAAACTTAATTTATATTATATATGTATTAGATATTCGAACCTTATGTTTATATGTGTGTAACGATGATATTATAGAACAGTTATGTTGGTTTGGATGGCAATGTTTCAAGTGGTGGTTATTCCTTCCAAAACCAACCAACAATAACCGTCAATTATGTGAATGTATAAATAAGATTTGCCGGGAAATGTAACCGGCACCAACACATTTTCATACTCGAAATTGTCCTTTCAATATTATCTGCAATTCCTTTGTTTCCTGCACGTTCACAACCTGAATTCTCACACACAATTAACTTCCGTTGCACATGTATATGATATTCAACAGATGAACTATTTACAATTTTTGGCGAATGGCTTTGTTCTGACCACCAAATATATTTCCTCATCCATGAGAGACTGCAGTGTTGCTGGCATTTCATATGTATAAGACTGTATCTTTAAACCAAAATCTACCAACACCAACCACAGCTGCATCACTTAGATTAGTAGAGAAGCCATTTTCTTGCAGGAACCACTGAGTCAAACGGGTCTGCAGTTAATCATCAATCATGTATGGTCACCATCTTGAATGGGGTCTAAATTATTATTCCGTGTTTTTTTATTTAAGTCTTCCCTATACCCAGGAACCAAATCAGTATGGGTAGAGTGATGGGATTCATATCTTCCAAAAGGGTCAACAAATTACGAATCAACATTCTGCATACTGGAGTTAACAAATTGAATTTCTGCATCATCTCCATACGAAGAATCCTTATTCAAATTTGGAGGCATGGCATCAGCAGTTTTAATATCCTCATTTTGTGTCGTAAAATTCAAAGACGGAGTTTCTGTGTCATCTGCAGCCGATGACTCCATACCAAGTCAGATGATAACGCAGCAGGAATTTTGGTATCCTCATTTTGTATCGTGGAATTAAAAGGCTGAATTTAGGCAGACAAAGACTCAGAGCTCAAATGAGAGGATCTTGTAGCAAATTTAGAATACTTGTAGGTCCGTTTTCGGAGGATCGATCACGAAACCAAATCCCTATTTATAACAAACACAATCACAAGTGCGGAATCCTCGTGAAGATGCAAAACCAAACACAGAATATCATGACACGAAGTAACCAAAGATTCACAGACTATTGATTAAACGGATGAGAACAACATCAAACATATACACACAATGCTTGAAAATAAACTCACAGTAGGTTATGCTCTCATAGCACAGAAGTCCAAGTGTGGTTTATATAGGCAGCCCAGCCCAATCATGAAGAAAAACATAACGGGTCTGACAAAGAACCGTGGTCGACGAAAGACCAGGTTCTTCGTCACTGTTGCGATGAAAAACAGTGTGATGAAGAAAGAGGTTCTTCGTCACACACATGTACGACGAAACATGGTCTTTCGTCGAGAGGCTGCAAAACAGAATAGCTACAAACTGTCAAACAGTTTGCAGCAGAACTTGAATAAACACACCCCCAAACATAAACTACATACCAAATGCAACATGCATCAATTTCAAACTTACATAACAACAAGAAAACCGTCGTACCAAAGTTAGATAGGAGGATATCCGACTTGGTCGACTGACGAAAATGTACAGACTCGATAAATAAAAGACCGTAAAATAACAATGCTACTAAAGAACAAGTTACAGACACAAAAATATGCACCAACACACTCCCCCTTGTCTGTTACTTGGTCTTCGGTCTTCAATCTTCAGTGTTTCTCAGAATAGGAACTGCCAGCGTGGATCCCACGATAATAACAAAAGCAAGCGACGCGCTGAAATCGTAATGCTTGATGCGCGTCCTTGTCTTCGTAAAATATATCGTGTCGGAACAACTTGTTGATGTCAGCCGCGGACATATTCACTATCCACATCGGATCTAGCATACGGAAGTTCTCTTTATCACCTTTGAAAATAATAACTGCTTCATGAGAATCCGAATCATATCACCACAACACCATGTCGTCAAGAAAGTTCTGTTTCATGGGCATCAACAGAATCTTGTTCATGACCTTCGCCGGCTGATACATGAGCTTGAATCGAGCCATGTTGGTCAATGGATCCAACGTGAACTTCATTTGTCGATACACTGGAAACTGTGGTTTATACAATTCATCCTTCCATCCTCTTTTTCGTTCGAACTTCAATTTCTTTGCAAATAATGTTGCGCCAAAAAAATATGAACGATTAATTATTCCAACTTTGATAAGGCGACAACATCATAGAATGGCAGAGATAAGATGCTCAACATTGAGTTGAAATACTGGATTCCGTATTCGCGTTTGATTGCAACACAGTGAATTTCTTTCACGAACATCCAGCTAAGAATCTTCCCATGAGGCTTAACTTTTTCAAACTTCAAAAAATCAACTTGTGTTTCAGGAGACGTAGGCTTTTCAACCTTTGACAAGAACCTTTTTCTCCATTCTTGGAATGAATCTTTCGGATTATATGTACGTACAGTTCTTTAACTGCTCGTCGATATCTTCAAGATTTTCTTTCATCCATTCTTCATCAAAAGGATCAAACTCCATTCCATCGGCATGAACATACGTTGATTTGCTTGTTTCTCCTTCAAACACTATCTCGTCAATGTTTTCAGTATCCACAGTTTCTGGTTCAATCGGCATTTGATCAATAACTGAATCTTCAACTGTTTTCATTTCATCCAGAGCTAGCATCTGCTCATTCGAGAGATCAGCAACAAACTCTCCTTCTTCTAGAACTTCTCCAGTTACCGGATGTAAAGCCTGTAAAGCAAGATCAGCAGAACTAGGAACAGAGGATGTACTAGCCATGGAGCTCTCAACGTATGAACTGCTCTCTAGATTTTGTACTTCTTCTACAGTTCCACCAGAAGTTCCTTGTGTAGATCCAATCTATGAAGGCTTGAAGACAACAATTTGAGTAGATGCAGTGGCTGGCAGTTGCTCAGATGTCGCAGAAGGGTCTGGATTACCCGGATCCTCAGAATCATGATCCTGTTTCTTCAAGGCTTCCTGCTGTTTGCATCTATCACCCCATAAAAATGTTAACACGCTTTCTGACGAACTCGAAACCATCGATGATCCTCTTGACCCCATCTGTTATCTTGGTATTGCGAGAGTTGTACCACTATCTCATATCATGGTGCTTTTCTTTAAGAGTGTTGGCCAACCTTTGAACCTCGATGCTTCTTTCTTTCAAGCGGTTCATACCAATACCACGAGTGTTATCTGCAGCTCGCATTTGTTGCAATTGACATTCTCTTTCTTCATCAGCAGCCTTCAAGCGTGCATTTTCAGCCTTCAGTTGTTCAATCTTTGCTTGTTGGCGAGCAATCTCAGCTTATTGACGCTCAATAGTGGAATTCAACGTATTTATCTCCAACCGTTGCTTGATCACGTTGCTTCTTGTGACATTGATCACCGCAAATTGCCTATCAATCTGTCCTGCAACAGCTTGAAATTGAGTAAACAAGAAATCTACCTTTTCATCTTGCTGCATTTCAGATAATCTTCTTTGTCTACGTTCTGAGCTGACTGAGAAGTAGTTGCTCGAATAGTGGATGCTATTGAGCGTATAGGTTCTTGTGGTGTAACCGTTGGAGTTTCAGCAGCTGAAGTAACCATAGGAGTTGGTTCAGATGATCTTGGACGAGACGATATGAAAGTAGCAGCTTCATCGGCCGTGAATCCAAGGTTCGGATTCATATATGCTTCTTGAATAGGCTCTTGCTGTGGAACGGACTGCTGCACAGATGAATCACCAATGTTCTTCCTTGCCTTTTTCTTTCTATGAGCGGCAGTTTGTTTCCTCTTTGAACATTCAGCTTCAGTATCCGAAGGAACGTATTCATCATCATCATCCTCCTGTCTAATCTTCCTTACTTTTCTCAGACCACGTTCATCGAGATAGAACTCGTATCCAGGCTCAGGTTGATTATCATCAGATTATGTATCCTCTTCATCACCTCCAGCTGAACTACCACCAGATGCACCAGCAGCAGATGCACCAGCAGCACCAGCATCTCCACTATCACCGCCTTCATCATCACCATCATCGTCACTGTCGCTTTCGGTAGAATCACTGAAGATATTAATCTTTTTCCGATCAAACTTATCTTCCATCATCTTTTTCAACTTCGGCTCCTCATCGTCAGATTGGCTGTCATTGTGGCCCCATTTGTCATTTTCTGGAGCGACGTAGTCTGTCTTATCAAGAGCATCGATCAACTTCCTTGGAGGTTTTCTTTCTTGGTACCTATTCGCTGCAACACCCCTGAATATCTTTAGTGAATGCTCTATCATAGTATCTATCTTCAGAATATCAATATCGGCTTTCGGAAGATTGGGATGTTGGACATTCATGATCATTTGTAAAAATCGAGGATACATCCAGAACTTATTCCCTGTCGTACTACCACCGGTTCTTTTCATATTTTCTTTCATGTTTGCATAAATGTAGTTCGAAATGCTAAACGGCTTGTTTAGCACCAAGGCCACCATGAGTCCCACTAGATCATTGCCTGCCATGTTGTAGCTGGCACGTCTGTTGCTAAGACATTGAATGAGTACATGTAACACCCCGTGTTTCGAAAGCCAAAGCCAAAGTCAAAGTCAAGATTTAAGTTAAAGGGAGACAAGATTGCTAATTGCGATTTGTCACTCCTTTCTCAATTCCTGTTTTGACTTCTTTGACTCATAGTTAGTCTATTTTATGCTTTACGTTAGTTGTATTATGTGGAGTACTTATTAATAATCGAGGTTTATTCGATGTTTATCGCATGTTTTATCGCTTTATCGCTTATCGCACTCGCAACTCGAATTACGTGTTCTGGATATAGTTTTACGTGTGTGTGCCTTTTATGTGTTACTTGTGCATGTTTATTTATGTTTATGTCATGGTGATGAATCGAAACACAATCAAAACTCAACCGCAATCGAATCGCAAACGCTAAACGAAATTTATTTAAGGATGATTGTATGTTGATATAGTAGTTGGGATTAAAAGTAATTTTAATAGGAAACCCTATCGCATCTCAATGCTCAGCACGCGAATCGAAATCGCAAAACTCGTCGCCCTGTGCACTCGGATCGAGTGGCCAACCGATCGAGCTGCCACCCGATCGGGCTGCCATCCGATTGAGGAGCCACTCGATCGGGCTGCCACCCGACCAGGATAGCCACTCGATCGACCAACCCTCCTTTCCCCCTTTCCTTTTATGGAAACCCTATAAATACCCTTGTCAACATCACAAACTTACCTTTTCTGCACCTCTCGTCCGACCAGCGCTTCTTCCCCACTTTTCTTCAGATTTCTCGCGATTCTTGTAAGTATTCAACCTAAATCTTGTACTTTCTTAATCTACACGCACTCCTACACCTTTCTATCTTTTGAATCTTAACTTTTAACCGTGAAATCACTAGGTTTGAGGTGTTCTAGGATGATTTCATCATGGTGAAATCACTAGGTTTGAGGTGTTCTAGGAACTTCATGTTTTGACTTCAATCCACCAAGAACAACTTAGATCTGAACGGTTTCCACACAAATAAACAAAGATCTTTCGTAGATCTGATCATATTCACGGTGAAAAGGATTGAAAGATGGTTTTCCAACTTTCTTTCAACTCTTTTACACTCAATGCACTCAAAACCGATAGAATCGGAGCTTGTTCTAACCTTCTACTCTTTCTTGTTGATGTGTTGGTTCGAGATCTGGATTCTATCCACGAGATTACCGATTTCGGGTTAAACATGGAACACCATCTCGAATGGTTAACTGATCGGATTGGGTGATTCCTTTCCGATCATGTTACTAAGTCTTAACGAGGTTTCTGTTGATTAGCACGTTGTTAAACCGTCTCGATAAAACTACAAGCCGTCGAAAACAACCAAGTGTAAGACGATCAGGCCGACCAGGACGGAGTGCCGCCCGATCGGACTACTGTCCGATCGGATTGTCACGCGATCGGGTTGCCACCCGATCGGCTTACACCTTGGCCCCACACTTAACTTTTATTTCAAACTACAAGAGTTTTGAACACCGAACGGATCGGCGTCCGATCGGGTTGCCACCCGATCGACCGACCATCTGACCATGTGATGTTTTGAAACTTCAAATACTTAAACAATTTACAACATGTTCAATTTGCAAGGGTTGCCACCCGATCGGATTGCCATCCAATCGAGTGACCGTCCTGCTATGAATTTGTTCTCAACTTGAGAAGACTCTCCAATTGGATTGCTGTCCGATCGGACTACCGTCCGATCGACCGACCTGAAAGGCAGATATACTTCTAAGTTTTCAAAATGCTACAACAAAAGCTTCAAAAGTCAAGCCATCATACACAAACACATCTTTCCCAAGCGAAGAAACAATCCACTCGAAAGGTCACCCGATCGGATGACCCTCCGAGCGGATTGTCACCCGATCGACCGGCTACCCGATCGGATTGCCATCTGATCGGATTGCTGTTCGACCCACTGACACTTTGCTCTGTTTTACGCACCGCTTATCGTTTATACTATCATTCTGATCAGGCTAACCTTACTCTCTAGCGCTCCCTTCAATCCACCAATCGCTGTGAGTATACTCGATCCCTTTTTGCTTTACGCACTTTTGGGTGTTACATACATTACTTATTCTAAATCACATCGAACACACTGCTCAATACTTTAAACGCTAACCAATTACCGCATGTTATACGTGACTTAATGAATGCTTTTTTGTTATGTTTACACATGGAATGCTGTCTACTTGCCTTAGCAACGATAGTACTATTTGTTTGGACTCAGCACCTGTTCACTCAGGGGTTGTTAAGGATTGTTACATGGCTCACAGTGGTGAGTGTGTATTATGAACTGCCTTGGGCAGTCAACCCGCAGTCATTGGTATCGATAGTTTCATGTCGATAACTAACATGCCTCATTTTACATTGTGTACGTGTTGGTTATGCGTAACGATTTCGAACTCTATTATATCTATTAAACTTGTATGCTCACCTTTACACTATGTGTATTGACTTTTATTTTAACGTATGTGACAGGTGCTTAGGAAGCTTATATGCTTAGCTTGCTGTGAAATCGAGGCTAGGAAAGGTCTAGAAACCAATAAACAATTGTCTGTAATGAAAATCTGAGTTGTCAGAACAGAATAATTTGACTAGATCTTGTCTGTAATAATTATGTTATCTTTTATGACATGGTATGGGACATGTTGCTTTAAATAACTGGTAATGATAGTTATTATGGAAACTTCTGGACAATCTGTTTCGCTCAGTGCCGCGCCGCGCCCCGATATTTCCGCCATCGGTTGGGGTGTGACAGTACATGTAGTAGAAACTTGTATCGCATTGGCAAATCTCCTTTGTTGATTTGACTGCTGAAAATATCACCGGTACATTTCATCCTAAGCAAACAACCGCGTGTGCATATAACTGGAATAGAATACGGTGCATTCGGATCATCTTGAAGTTCCAGTATGGTGTTTAGGATATCTAGAGAGACATTCACATTCAGTTGGTTAACTTTCCCTTGTATAAGCTCAGTTCCGTCAACTTCGATAACGCTCGCTGAATTCCAGAATTCTTTGATGAGAGACTTGTACACCGGTGTTGAAAAAGTAACGGCTTTGTTGATCCGAGATTCCCTTATCCATTGAGTGATCTCCTTCAGTTCCATAATCTTCCCTTCAGGGTCAAGGTATGCAACCATGTTGTGACATTTTTCGGACATGACTTGTTCTTCTGGTTTGTCGGTTTTCTTAGTCGCGGGCTTACGTTTCTGTCCTTTAGAAGCCATTCTGTATTTGAAAACACCCACAGTAAGTCATAATGTCATAATATGTGCAATAGACATATGTCTATACATGTTAATGCATAAAGTGGACAGTGAACATGTATATACATATATACTGTGAAGGTGCACACAAACAGAGAATTTTTCTAAGTGTTGGACAACGAAAGCCTATGACAGTGACGAAAAACATCTTTTATGGTGAAAAACCCTTGGTCAAACAAAGTCAACATTGTCCTTTGACCCTGGGATTTTCGTCAACAGGCTTTCGACGAAAAATGTTTATTCGTCAAGCAGGTTATTCGTCGCAGATAGTATGAAGAAATATGTATTTTGTCGAAAAGTTGTTTTTCGCCAGTTAGGGTTTTTCGACAGACTGAAATTGGGGGTTTTTCAAAACAGATGGTTTTTCGCCGATAGACGTTGAATTGATGATTGATTCAGAACAGCAAACACAAATGACACTTTGTTAAACCCAAACATGAAGCAAACAATCCCAGAACTGTATCCGACACGAGTTCGACCAGAAAATATACACAATCCCATTTAAACATCAATCAAGAACCCATCCCCTGTTTTAGTACCCAAAGACATAAACCCAAACCAATGTACAAATCTACATTCAAACACTATGTTTATCAGATTTGATGAAAAACAAAGAGAATCAACAGAGTATTATATGCAGAAATCAAACATAAAGGGTGTCCGAGGGTTTTTCAAACAATTTCGACCAAACAGAAAGGTCCTAAAGATTCAAAACTTGTAGAAGATCCCTTTGAATACCTTGATTTGATGAAAATTTTGGAGAGAAACAAAGGGTTTTTGAGTCAGCAGAGAGGTATGGGGGTTTGCTTGTGGAAGAAGGTGAACAGGATAGTTGGTTTGAAAAAGTGAAAGGCACTGATGCACTGGGTCCCCTTTTATAACCTGACCCTCGACGAAATACCAGTCCCTGACAAAAAACATGTTGGATCGACGAAAAACCTTGATGGGCTTGTACAGTAAGCCCATGACAAAAGTCCATGATGCCCAAGGTTTTTTGTCATGAACTCAACGAAAAATGGGTATTTCGTCCTGAACATATTTTATTTTGACCAAGACTGCAACACCGTTGACCTTGAATGGTTTTTCGTTGACCTTTAGGTCTTTCGTGGACCATTAGGTTTTTCATGAAACATTTTCACCTAAAATTACCAAGTCACTGAATTTTGCAAGATTGAACAGATTTTACTGATTTGAACTGATTTTCCCTTGTGATTAAGTTTACCAAATGCAAAAGGACATTTTATGAAGAAGTGACATCACGAACAAGTCGGTTTCAGGCTTTTCGGCAGAAAACTCCAAGTTTCAACTTCGGCTAATCAAAAACAAACTTTACAACTTACACTAGAACAGAATTTAAAGTGCGGTAAACCAACGAGAAGCAATAAAAGCAGTTAAAGACTGTACAATGTCAAACTTTTTGCGAGTTTCAAGGAAAAAGAATCATACCAGCTTATGGCCTTTGTCAACATGATTTTTGTTTCGGTTTAAAGCTTTGGATAAGTATACTACCACGATTATCGATATTGTTGTCCACATAAGCTCAAACTGATCAGATGTAATCATAATTAGGAGATACGATTTACGGTAAGAGTTATACTTACAAGTCGATGTTCATCCACTCACGACACATTCCCGTATCAAGGTATGCACGAGAGTTCATCTTACCGATGAGTATACCATTTATCATCTGTTTGACCGTATAAAAGACGTGAGAAACTCACTTATTTTTAATGAAAACAAGCCCTATGTGATAGAATCACTTATTGATGTGGAACTTGAATTTCATATGCATGAGGGCACAAGAGCAAGTTCGTGAACAGGTCAGTACTAACGTACAGCAAAGAGACGAACTTGACTCCCGGATAAATATGATATATTATCACTTATTTTGTTTGGACATGTGATTGTTAATCACTTATTGAGGTCGAATGCAATACGTACACGTATGTATAGTATCATGGAAGATCTAGACTTCGTCTCTGTTATTTTTCGGTACAAGATACAACCATGATACCCAGATGATAAGAAAGCATAAAGACCGAATATCTCTGAACCTCGGCAATCAATCAAACGAAATTTCGGTACCAAGATCATATGCCAATGAATGGTTCCCACCTGACTTGAAGTCTGTTAGGTTTGTATCATCCTGAATATTTTAATTTGATTGTGAGCCTACCGATACATCATTAGTAGAGATACTTATCATTTCTCAATTTTTCATTATACAAATTAACCATGTTGACCAACCACACCAGTGAATCTCATCATTTTCATTTATCCAAGAAACTCATTTTTTGATTTTCTAATTTTTTTTTGAATTTTTGCTTTTCTAATTTTTTTGAATTTTCAAACTTAAAGACAGAAAGTAAAGACATATTTTTGGATTTTTGACTTTTTCAAATGTTTTTGTATTTTCTTGAAATTTCTTCCCCTAGAATGCGAAAAGGTTATGAAAATGAAAATCTTTTTGTATTTTTTTTAGAGTTTTTAAAGAAAATATTTACAAAAACGATTAGCCAAAGAAGTTCTACTCGGGTATCACCTTAATGCCATTGACCAAAAGAAGATAATCAAATCATGATTTATCAAAAGCTTTAGTGAACAGGTCGGCACGTTGGTGATCAGTGTGGATTTTAACAACATCGATGAGTCTTTTGTCAAAACAATCACGTGTGAAGTGATATTTAATTTCGATGTGTTTGGTCTTGGAATGATGCACATGATTTCTAGTGATCTGTAAGGCAGCATTGTTATCAACAAAAATAGGAGTAGATAGGAATTCAAACCCGTAGTCGCGCATTTGTTGTTGGATCCATAAAACTTGGGAGCAACAACTTGAGGCAGCAATGTGTTCAGCTTCACAAGTTGATGTAGCAACACAGGTCTGCTTCTTGCACTGCCATGTGACCAGGTGTCACACCCCGATATTTCCACATATTACCTGTGGGACCGGCGGGGAGTATCGTGACGTAGTTGATATCATCATTGTAAATATACACAATATAATAGCACAACGGAAGGCTTGGTAAATAAACTATTACAAACCATAATGTCTGAGTGTCCGAATGAAAGAATATACAGACTTGGTTGTAATAAGATCCACAGGCGGATCATAAATTAATACAAGAAACTAAAATAACAGACTTCAGGTATCTAGGGATTTGCAAGATCCTCTTATACGACACCTAATAGCTCCAGCCTATTTACGAGAGGTAATTGTCAATCAGTTTTTAGAAAATACATCAGTTTTCACTGGTAAATACAATTAACTGACTCTTTTGAAAATATTTTTAAAAATTGATTTAAGTGCACATGGCACAAATCATTTATAACTTGGGACAATTATTTAAAGATAATCTTGTATACAGATTTACATGTTTGTCATACAACTGGGGCCGGTTGGAAGCCGGTCATGATTAACCGACTCACCACTTATAGAACCCACAAAGGAGTTATCCCCAACATATGGGTTTATATTTTTAGCATTTGCATCTTTCAGGTGTATGCCTACACCCCGTGCATAGGTCGTGGCCATTTTCAAATGAAATGAGTCGAGAATATCCAGGACACGGTCGTATTAACCCCCAATGTGCATGTTATCAAACAAAACAGATTAAAATGGGTTATGTAAATTTCTTAATCACAATCCGATTAAATGATTTCATACCCGACCAAGTGGTATTATTATAATACCATATCCCAAGCCCGTATAAGGGAAAATAAGTTAAAAGTATTTACCTGAGCTTAAAAGTGAAAAGTAACTCAGCCGTATAATCCTAAAGCTTTATGATGATACCTTCTACTGGATGCTACTTAATCTATATAGAAGGTTTAATAACCTATTAGGATGCTAACGGGTCTTTAGTTAAGTCAAAGACTTAGACCGGCTAGCTAGAAAGAAACTTTACGGTTCTAAACGCTAGATTAAGCAGAGACCGGAATAGAATGTGGTTTATACCCGAAAAGCTTGGATACTTTTATAATATGGGTAAACCAAACACATTCTAGAATTTGAGGATTTAATGATAAGGTTAAACCCGTTTCGGCTATTTTACGTAAACTAGTCACATAAACCGATCCGAATGCATAAACGCGTAACGGGTAACCAAATGAATTATATACAGGTCTCAAATGTTATTATGCTTAAAATATGTTAATACATTAGTAGGATGTTAACATATATACCCAAAAAGTATTTAAAACCAATTTAAGTCCCGAAAGGGCATTTTGCTAATTTTAATATTCATTAAAGAGATTTTATAACAAATTGAAGTTCTGGTCTTTGGTAATCAGTAAAAATAGTTATTTTATCTCATTACACAGTAAGATACTATATATATATATATATATATGTGAGGTTTACTATTTATGGCCAAACTATGCCCCGAAAGGGCATTTTGGTCATTTCACATATGCTTTTAAGGACATTTTTGGAAATCTGAGTTCATAACTTATACCTACTGTAATAATATTTAAATTTGTTTAAAAATACAGTAGGTAACAAGTCTTAGGTGTTAAATATGGTTTTAAACCATACTATGCACCTAATTAGTGTAAAACTCGCTAATTGACGATAATCAAGATGTTTATGTAAATCTGAGATTTTGATCAGTTTTAAATGCTCAAAATAATTTATTTAATGTATGAAATCAGTAGGAAAAGGTTTGGCATTCAAATCATTTGTTAATCTCATTTTATGCATGAAATGGATATTATCGTCATTTACCGAATTACACAAAAACTCTATGAGTTAATCAGATTATAATCTGACCAAAAATCTTAAAATTCCTTAAAAATAATATCTTATCAGTAGGTAATGAGTTTTGGTTCAAAATCCAAGTTTAAACATGTCTTATGCAAGATATCGCAAATTAATTAATAAAAAGCTTCTAATTACGATATCGAACATAACTTCTGTTTGGGACCAAGAACTGATGTCAAATTTCTGACCTTAGACTGATAATTGTCGGGTTAGACCTGATTAAACATGTTCTAATACTAATTATCAAGTCTCATTAGAATGTTAAAATATAATTTAGAACCTCTGTTTTATTAGTTTAAATCATTTTTAAAGTTTCTGTCCAGTTTGACTTTTTGACTAACTAGTTTGACCCGACAATTAACTTGTCAAACGAAATAATTAGGAGGTGCCCTTTTAAGGGTTAATCACCTACCTTAATATGGTTCCATAACCACTTTCATTTCGGTCAGTGGCTGGACCATTTATGATTAAACTGAAAGTCAAAGCTTAATTACGATATGTTTGACTTTTCAGTTTATAAGAAAATAAAATGAACTATGCAGGGATTAAATCTCTTACATAAGGTCCTTGCTATCTTTTCTACACTTCTAAATCTTCTCCTAGTGCTTGCTAACTCCAGAAGTGAGTTTGAATGTTGTTGCAAGTGAAAGTGCAAATGAAAACAAGAACTAGAGCTCCTTATATAGCAAAATGCCAAGCTCTGAGATGTTTGCATCTGTTTTGGAGGCATCTAGGATCACCCCAGGTGTCCTAGTGGTAGTACAAGACCGACAAACAGCCCCTAGAATCGATTTGAATGAGGTTAAGGCGGTTCTGCAGCTGAAACTCACATCTGTCCAATTTTTCTGCGCTGGGCGTTTTTAGGCGGGCCACGTGAGACTCAATAAGAGTCTACGCGGGCCGCGATGACTGTCTACTAAGGTGAAAATTGTTTTAAACTTGGCAGATTCAGTCCCTGGCCATTTTAAACCTTCTATAAATTTATTTTTGGCATATAAGGTCCTTGTAGTTAATTTGTAGAGGCTCAAGGAAGTGTACTCAAACTCCGTTAGACTCGGGTTCGTTAGATATCACTATAAACACAAGTTTCATCATGTTGACACTTTTCACCCAAAGTCTTGAAAACTTGTATAACGATCTCGAAACCTCATGAAATTTATATCACTTATTCTTGAGAGTATATTTGAATATTTTGAAGCCTCGGGTTCGTAAAAAGGTTACTCAGAGGTAAGAATTAACATGTTGACACGTTTAACCCCTGTAGTTTATAATCTTCCGATTATTTTCATAAACAGCTTCTTATATCCAATTAATCACTCGTTTAAGAATATATTCTTCACGTATGGTCATTCAGAGACACAAGTTTGGCATGTTGACACTTTTAGTCCCTTCGCATACATATTTTCACTGTTTGTCAACTTTAGTCCTTTAAACTCAATCTTTCACATATTTAGAGTTTAGGACACGTGTCTTTACATAATTGGACATGTTTTTACGTGGTGTTACATCCTCACCCCCTTAAAAGAAATCTTGACCCCAAGATTTACTAAAATAAGTGAGGGTACTTCTGTCGCATAGTGGACTCGACTTCCCACGTATATTCGGGACCTCTACGGGCATCCCATTTGACCTTTACTATAGGCACGTGTTTCCTTCGGAGCTTTTTAACCTGACGATCCTCGATCGATATAGGTCTTTCAACAAACCTCTGGCTTTCATCAATCTGTACGTCTTTATGAGACTTAGCTAGCGATTCATCAGCTAGACATTTCTTGAGATTACAGATGTGGAACACATTATGAATTCCACTCAGCTCCTCAGGCAGGTTTAGCTTATAAGCTACACTGCCGACACATTCGATAATATCAAATGGTCTGATATACCTAGGGCTTAACTTACCCTTCTTACCAAAACGCATCACACCTTTCCAGGGTGATACCTTTAGTAAGACTTTGTCACCAACCTCAAACTTTAGAGGTTTTCGCCTCTTATCAGCATAACTTTTCTGCCTATCCCTGGCAGCTTTCAGGTGGTCACGAATCTGGACAATCTTGTCCATCGTTTCAAGGACTATATCAGGTCCTGACAACTGAGCTTCTCCTACTTCCGCCCAACAAACAGGCGTTCTGCATTTTCTTCCATACAATGCCTCAAAAGGGGCAACCTGAATGCTAGTATGGTAGCTATTATTATAGGAGAACTCGATCAAGGGTAGGTGGTCATCCCAGCTACCTCCCAAATCAATAACACATGCTCGAAGCATGTCTTCCAACGTTTGAATTGTTCGCTCAGTCTGTCCATCTGTCTGCGGATGGTAAGCAGTACTAAAATTCAAACGAGTGCCTAAAGATTGTTAGAAACTTTTCCAAAAATGAGAGGTGTATCTAGTATCTCTATCAGAAATAATAGACACCGGCACTCCATGGAGGGATACAATCTTATCCACGTATAACTGGGCTAACTTGTCGGAGCTATGAGTCTCCTTGATGGGTAAGAAATGTGCTGACTTAGTCAGTCTATAAACTATAACCCATATAGTATCATTTCCATGCCTTGTTTTTGGTAACTTGGTTATAAAATCCATGGTTACCATCTCCCACTTCCATGTGGGAAGTTCTGGTTATTGTAGTAGACCCGATGGCTTTTGATGTTCAACTTTAATCTGAGCACAAGTCAGGCACTTAGCTACATGTGTGGCAATAGATTTCTTCAAACCTATCCACCAATAATTTGCTTTCAAATCTTGGTACATCTTGTCACCTTCAGGGTGAACTGAGTATTTGGAATTGTGAGCTTCCTGGAGGATTATATCTTGAAGCCCTCCATGAATAGGAACCCAAATTCTTCCATTCAGTCTGAGGATTCCATCCTTGCCAGGTGCTAACTGTTCAGTAGTTACACCTAACTTTTCATTTGGAAGGTTAACTCCCAAAACAGCTTCTTTCTGTGCAGCTAATAGCCTTTCATTCAGGCTATTCTTTAATTCAACGCTCTTGGCAATAATTCTGATTGGTTTGACTCTTTCCTTTCGGCTTAGAGCATCAGCGACTACATTCGCTTTGCCAGGATGGTAGAGAATTTCACAATCGTAATCATTTAGAGTCTCCATCCAGCGGCGCTGTCTCATATTGAGCTCTTTTTGATTGAACAAGCGTTGGAGAATTTTGTGATCTGAATAGATCACACATTTGGTTCCATATAAATAGTGTCTCCATAACTTAAGTGCGAAGACAACAACACCCAACTCCAAATCGTGGGTGGTGTAATTCTTTTCAGGCACCTTTAGTTGTCGTGATGCATAGGCAATCACCTTGCCTTTTTGCATAAGTACACAACCCATACCGGTGTGTGACGCATCACAGTATACGACAAACTCTTCAACTCCTTCAGGTAATGACAATACCGGAGCATTGCTCAGTTTCTGTTTAAGAATCTCAAAAGATTCTTGTTGTTTTGGACTCCAATCAAATTTCACATTCTTACGGGTCAGAGAGGTCAACGGTGCAGCTATCCTCGAAAAGTTTTCAATAAATCTCCTGTAGTAACCAGCTAAACCCAGAAAACTACGAATTTCTGTTGGTGTCTTCGGTGCTTCCCAGTTCATAATGGCTTCTATCTTGGCGGGATCTACTTGGATGCCACTCTCACTAACAACATGTCCAAGAAATTGGACTTCATGAAGCCAGAACTCGCACTTGGAGAATTTAGCATACAGCTTCTCCTGTCGAAGCAATCCTAAGATACATCGAAGGTGCTTCTCATGGTCAACTTGGCTACGAGAATAGATAAGTATGTCATCTATGAAGACGATGACAAACTTATCTAAGTATGGTTTGCAGACTCTATTCATGAGGTCCATGAATGCAGCTGGCGCATTAGTGAGCCCGAAAGGCATCACTAAAAACTCATAATGTCCATACCTTGTTCTGAATGCTGTCTTTAGTACATCTTCAGTTCTAACCTTGAGTTGATGATACCCAGATCTCAAATCAATCTTCGAGAAAAAGCTCGCCCCTTGGAGCTGATCAAATAAGTCGTCGATCCTGGGTAAAGGATAACGATTCTTGACCGTTACCTTATTTAATTCACGATAATCAATGCATAAACACATTGATCCATCCTTCCTCTTCACAAACAATATTGGAGCTCCCCAAGGCGAAGAGTTGGGTTGAATGAAACCCTTTTCCAGTAAGTCGTCCAATTGAGTCCTGAGCTCTTTCATTTCAGTTTGCGCTAGCCGATAAGGAGCTCGTGCAATTGGTACAAATCCTGGCAGAATGTCTATCCTGAACTCTACTTGCCTCTCAGGAGGTAATCCAGGTAACTCATCAGGAAAGACATTAGGATACTCAGAAATGATTGGAATATCTTCTATCTTAGGCTTCGGGTCGTTCACTGTTACTTGTGCTATGTAAATGACACATCCGCTCTTCAGACAAACGATTAGTGTTAGTTCAAGTAAAGTGGGATTCAAAGATAGGACCCTAATACACTTGGGAACTGGAATCAGAAAAGAAGCGAAAGTATCCTCAATTATTCCAGTAAATCTCGAGGACGAGATTTTTATTAAGGTGGGGAGAATGTAACAACTCGTATCAAAAGTCTTATTTATTATATTATTTTATTCAATAGGAAACCCTAATTAAGAAACCCAAGTGATTATGTATAAACCCTAAAATTTTCAGAATAATTGGAATTAGAATCAGGGCCCCTAAAACTCAGGGGGGGGGGGGTAAAACCCTACTAACGATTATCCTTATAAAACGCTGTCAAATTCGAATTTTACGAAGTTGTCGACTCATCAGGGCTAGATAGGTGACGAAGCAGGCCTACCCTATTTTGACATCCCAGGCGATACGCGGCACGTACCACGGATTCTTCCGCGACTAGCGGGAGGTGCCAATTTTGGGTATAAATAGAAGGGCCTGGCACTTGCATTCTGTTGTTCGTTCGACGAAGAAACTCGAAATATACACTGAATTACGTTCTGTTTACCACAATTAACACACACGGATCACTAATCGACGCCACAATCAGGGTAATAACTCGATCGCTGATACGATTCAATGTCCGATTGATCAAAATATCCAATGGATGTTTAAGTGCTGCCCACATTAGGGTTATGCTTTGTCATTCGTCGTTAATTCGATGGATGTTTAAGTATCACACTTTGTCATTCGTTGTGAGGGTTTGATCTCGTGAGTTATCATAAATGCTGTATTGATTACTAACCCAGAATTGTGTGTGCCTGTTATTAAATTTAGGTTAAAAAGGCTAATCAGTAGGCTAGGCTCTGCTCAAATTAAATCTGCAATGTGAGTCATTCTCTTTTTATCAACTATTTTACAATACCTCAAATTATTTTCAAAAGTTATAATTACAGGGACTAAGTCGTGGATATCTTGAATCACTGGCTAGTGGGGTATTGTGCACATTACTAATTTTCTCCCATTTAGGTTCATTGACCTACTAGGGATAATCATCACTATTTAGGTTCATTGTCCTAATAGTGGTATGACCATCGTCACCATTGTGACATGTCACCATTGTGACAGGGCGCCAGATAAAAATAAGATAGAAGCCATTGTAATCGCTCTTATGCTGTAATTAATAACTATGCATCATTTTATGTAAATAGAATGATTCACTCAGTATTTCCCGCTGAAAAAACATTTTTCAAACATGTTTCAGGTGATCTG
Source organism: Helianthus tuberosus (assembly GCA_030545235.1). Lineage (NCBI taxonomy): Eukaryota > Viridiplantae > Streptophyta > Magnoliopsida > Asterales > Asteraceae > Helianthus > Helianthus tuberosus. Next base: position 79,326,511 of record CM060364.1, on the reverse strand, counting down.
TTATGATCCAGGAAAAGTGCCGTGAAACACTACAAGCTTAAGAAAGTGGCTCAGGATAAAATAAAGAAACATGTTTTGTAAAATAAAAGATTTCTTCGTGAAATCAAATGATTGTAAATTACCGGGGTTTTATCCCGCGTTGTGAAATAAAATAATCGGGAAATATTTCAGTTTTAAAAAGATCCTGATAATAAACTTCCGCTGTTAAACTCAATTAATTAAATACCACGGGATTTCTGTCCCGCGGCTCCTGAAACGGGTCAAACCGGGTCGGGGGCCGTTACAGTAAAAGGTGGTATCAGAGCCACTGATCGAGCCACTGATTTAAGCCAATTAAGTATTTAGAAAATACTTAATTTTTTTTATTAATTGCTATTTTGTGATTATGTGTTTTATTATCTGACTAAATTTGTACAGTATGGGCAGATCTTTATATGTTAGCTACTATAGCAGTAAATACAAATCTTTAAATATTCTGACTCAAAGTTTTAGCACCCGGATTACCTACAGTCTAGAAACCTTACCCAGTAAATAAATAAGTAAACCTTAGTGTGTTTTAATTTTCAGTTGTTTTGGTAGTTACCCAGTATGAAATAATATTTAAAAGTTTTTCTATAAAATTTTGTTATGATTTTTAACTTAGTAATTGTGTGTATTTTGCTAAACAGCATGAGTGACTTGTCTGACGCCCTTCAGAATTTAAATCTCTATCCAGTAAGAATAGAGGTTTCCAGAGATTTCAATAGGTATATACCAAACATAGAAGAACCTATAGAATTCAACGCTTTACCTCTCGAGAAATCCAAGTCTAAGAAAATGGAAATTGGGGAAAGCTCTAGGCAAATTGAGGGGTTACCATCTCAGGAAGAGCTAGATTTTATAATGGCAAGCTATAATACTATTATACCTGTTAATGAAAATGTTTTTATTCACTCTCTAGAAACACAACTACCAATGAACTTAGAACCAGCTATTCCAAACCCTTCAATCCACTCGCAAATAGAAGAATGGTTGATTAATGAAATACAACTCCAAAACAATCCATATAAGCTTTTTCCTCAGTTCGATCCAGAACCTTTACCAAATTTACCAATGAGTAACGAGAATATGGCTGAACTCCGCCACTTTAGCGAAGAACTAATGGATGCTGGGAATAAGATCCAAGAGATTGGGGGACAGATCTCCTAGAAATACGATGAGAGGGAACGCCGTTACTAGAATATCATCTGACAAAGGATAGGGGATTTATGGAACTATGGTTGTGTAATAGTAATAGTAAAATCAGTCTGTAAAATAATTACGAATAAAACTTTGTAAGATAAAAGTGTGTATTGATGCATACTATAAAATATAAAAATGGGAATCGAGAAATCGATAGTTTTGGCTATATGTGTATTGTGAAATTTGTATGATGATTTTGTGTATAATTGTTATTTATTTGATACTAATAAAATTATATATATATTAATTATCAGATGGAAAACGCTAATAATGAACCAGTTAATGAGGTTAATCAATCTGAGCAACAACCGGGGGATCAATATATGACCAGGCAGGATATAGAAAATATCATTGCTCAAGGGATAGCCAACGCTATTCCAGCAATAGTTGCTCAAGGGATAGCCAACGCTATTCCAGCAATCGTTGCTGCTGTTAAAAATCCAATCGAACCGCAACAAATTGTTCCTAGCAAACGTATTTCTGAAGATAACTTCATTAATAGCATAAATGGAGGCAATAATCATACTAATCATGAGAATGAACCACGGCAAGCTCCTCCCCCTAAGAAAATGAAAGCTGCAACACCTGGTTGCACTTACAAAGAATTTCTTGCTTGTAAACCCACTGAGTTTGCAGGCAATGAAGGAGAGACTGCGGCACTGCGTTGGTTAGAGAAAACCGAGGCAGTAATTGCCATAAGTAAATGTGCTCAGGATGATCAGGTCATGTACGCGTCAAACCTTTTCAAAGAAGGGGCGCTAGAATGGTGGAATACGGTGTTACAAGCAAAAGGAAGAAGGATGGCGTATGCTATGAACTGGGAAGAATTTAAGAGTTTTGTAGAAAGAAAATTTATGTCCCGAGTATGAAAAGGAACAAATGACAAATAAGTTTCTAACCCACCAGATGGTGGATGTAGATTGTCGAGGGTATACTTCGACATTCTTCGAATATGCTCGAGTGGTACCAACCCTGGCTTCGCCAGAGCCGGTACTTATTTCTCGTTATATTTGGGGATTGATTGCCGAAATCCGTAATATCGTCAGGGCTGCGAAACCTCGCACGATTGATGATGCGGTAGATTTAGCCAATACTCTGACTGACGAACTAGTACGGACAAGAGAAGAAAATTGAAGGAAGGAAGTAGCCAAAAGATTACCCAAGGATTCCGTCCGGGTAACCATAACAATTTCAAGAGAGGAGGGAATGGGCAATCTTCCACTGGCCCATTTTGCAATTTTTTCAAAATGAAGCATTTTGGAAGATGCAAAGGATATTGCAATTTTTGCAAAATTCCGGGGCATCAAGAAGAAGACTGCAGGAGGAAGAAATTTTCAGTCTGCTACAACTGTGGAGAAGCTGGACATCTTAGGCCAGATTGTCCAAAACTGAACAAACCATCTGACAATAAAGCCAAACCTGCAGAAGGAGCAAAAAGGAATGTAAGAGCCTTCCAACTGACTGCTAAGGAAGCAGAACTCATTCCAGATGTGATAGCCGGTACGTTCTTAGTTCACAACGTTTACACAAAAAGTATTATTTAACTCTGGTGCAAACCAAAGTTTTATAAATACTTCATTTCGCCAAACTCTTAACTTACCTTTAACCAGCATTAGGCAAATTTCTACAGTAGAAACGGCAGATGGGAATTCAATAAGGTTCTGCAAAACGTAGAAATAGAACTTTTAAGTCATAATTTTCTACAACCCTATTATCTATAAAATTAGTTGAATTCGATGTTGTGCTAAAAAATGGATTGGTTAGTAAACAACCATGCTCGAATTATCTGTGATAAGAATTCCATAGAAATTTGTGCACCCACTGGAGAAGTAATAATGATTACAGGAGATAAGCCATGTAAAACCATAAAGTTCATATCAGTAATAAAAGTTGCTAATTATGAACGAAAGCAAGGAATAGTATATATGATTTCAGTAATCATTAATACTAAAGATAAAGAACTTAAGGAAATTTCTGTAGTTTCAGAATACCCAGATGTATTCCCAGAAAAGTTACTAGGATTACCACCAGATAGGGAAGTAGAGTTTAGGATTCATCTCATTCCAGGAACTATACCGATAGCCAAGGCACCTTATCGGTTAGCACTCACAGAAATATTAAAACTGAAAAAGCAATTAGATGAATTACTAAGTAAATGTTTCATACAACCTAGTTTATCCCCGTAGGGGGCACCAGTGTTGTTTGTTAAGAAAAAGTATTGTTCGATGAGAATGTGTATTGATTATAGAGAATTGAATAAAGTTACAATTAAGAATCGATACCCATTACCTAGAATTGATGATCTATTCGATCAATTCCAGGGAGATAGATATTTTACTAAGATCGACTTACGTTTCGGATATCATCAATTGAAGTACAAGAGGAAGACATACCTAAAACTGCTTTCAGAACTAGGTATGGTCATTACGAGTTTACAATCATCCCCTTCGGATTAACGAATGCACCTGCAGCATTCATGGACATGATAAATAGGATCTGTAAACCGTATTGGGATAAATTTGTAAATTTCTTCATAGACGATATACTTATTTATTCCAAAAGTCAGGAAGAACATTGTCAGCAATTGCATGCACTCTTAACTTTGTTAAGAAAAGAGAAGTTGTACGTCAAATTCTCGAAGTGTGAATTTTGACTGCCAGAAGTGCAATTTCTAAGTCATATGATAAATCATGAAGGTATTCATGTAGATTCTGCTAAGATAGAGGCAATTACCAAATGGAAGATTCCGCAATCCGCAATGGAAATTAGGAGTTTTGTAGGTTTAGCCAGATACTATAGACGGTTTATTAAGAATTTTTCCAAGATAACTATACCATTAACTAAGTTAACCTGTAAAACAGTTAAGTTTGAATGGGGACCTAAAAGAAGCCTTTAGGATCTTAAAGCATAAATTAACAAATACCCCAATCCTAGCCTTACCAGAAGGAACAGAAGATTTTAAAGTATACAGTGATGCTTTAAAGATAGGATTTGGATATGTATTAATGCAACGCAAAAAGGTAATTGCATATGCATCAAGGCAATTGAAAAAGCATGAAGAAAACTATACCACTCATGACTTAGAATTAGGAGCCATAATTTTTGCCCTTAAGATTTGGAGACATTATCTGTATGGAAGTAAGTTTACTGTCTATACGGATCATAAGAATTTAAGATATATATTTGGGCAAAAAGAATTAAACATGAGGCAAAGGAAATGGATGAAAATCCTAAGTGACTACGACTGTGATATTCAGTATCACGAAGGAAAGGCTGAAGATGGCTAGAGATCGCCAGAAGAGTTATGCAGACAAAATGCTATTGAAAGTATCTCCTTGGAAAGGAGTTGTTACATTCGGTAAGAAAGGAAAGCTAAGTCCAAGGTACGTAGGACCATATCCAGTGATCCAACGTATAGGACCAGTTGTTTATCCTTTACAATTACCAGGAGAGTTAGCTGGAGTACATGATGTATTTCATGTATCCAATCTCAAGAAATATCTATCAGACGAATTTTTGGTAGTACCTCTCCAAGATATAAAGGTAAACGAAAAATTAAAATTTGTAGAGAAACTTCTTCAGATAGAAGATAGAAAGATCGAATTTCTCAAAACACAAACGATTAGTGTTAGTTCAAGTAAAGTGGGATTCAAAGATAGGACCCTAATACACTTGGGAACTGGAATCAGAAAAGAAGCGAAAGTATCCTCAATTATTCCAGTAAATCTCGAGGACGAGATTTTTATTAAGGTGGGGAGAATGTAACAACTCGTATCAAAAGTCGTATTTATTATATTATTTTATTCAATAGGAAACCCTAATTAAGAAACCCAAGTGATTATGTATAAACCCTAAAATTTTCAGAATAATTGGAATTAGAATCAGGGCCCCTAAAACTCAGGGGGGGGGGGGTAAAACCCTACTAACGATTATCCTTATAAAACGCTGTCAAATTCGAATTTTACGAAGTTGTCGACTCATCAGGGCTAGATAGGTGACGAAGCAGGCCTACCCTATTTTGACATCCCAGGCGATACGCGGCACGTACCACGGATTCTTCCGCGACTAGCGGGAGGTGCCAATTTTGGGTATAAATAGAAGGGCCTGGCACTTGCATTCTGTTGTTCGTTCGACGAAGAAACTCAAAATATACACTGAATTACGTTCTGTTTACCACAATTAACACACACGGATCACTAATCGACGCCACAATCAGGGTAATAACTCGATCGCTGATACGATTCAATGTCCGATTGATCAAAATATCCAATGGATGTTTAAGTGCTGCCCACATTAGGGTTATGCTTTGTCATTCGTCGTTAATTCGATGGATGTTTAAGTATCGCACTTTGTCATTCGTTGTGAGGGTTTGATCTCGTGAGTTATCGTAAATGTTGTATTGATTACTAACCCAAAATTGTGTGTGCCTGTTATTAAATTTAGGTTAAAAAGGCTAATCAGTAGGCTAGGCTCTGCTCAAATTAAATCTGCAATGTCAGTCATTCTCTTTTTATCAACTATTTTACAATACCTCAAATTATTTTCAAAAGTTATAATTACAGGGACTAAGTCGTGGATATCTTGAATCACTGGCTAGTGGGGTATTGTGCACATTACTAATTTTCTTCCATTTAGGTTCATTAACCTACTAGGGATAATCATCACTATTTAGGTTCATTGACCTAATAGTGGTATGACCATCGTCACCATTGTGACAGGGCGCCAGATAAAAATAAGATAGAAGCCATTGTAATCGCTCTTATGCTGTAATTAATAACTATGCATCATTTTATGTAAATAGAATGATTCACTCAGTATTTCCCGCTGACAAAACCTTTTTCAAACATGTTTCAGGTGATCTGTTATGATCCAGGAAAAGTGCCGTGAAACACTACAAGCTTAAGAAAGTGGCTCAGGATAAAATAAAGAAACATGTTTTGTAAAATAAAAGATTTCTTCGTGAAATCAAATGATTGTAAATTACCGGGGTTTTATCCCGTGTTGTGAAATAAAATAATCGGGAAATATTTCAGTTTTAAAAAGATCCTGATAATAAACTTCCGCTGTTAAACTCAATTAATTAAATACCACGGGATTTCTGTCCCGCGGCTCCTGAAACGGGTCAAACCGGGTCGGGGGCCGTGACACTCCCTCTTCCTTTTCCCATCATCGGTAGCTTTCTTTGCCCTACTCCTCACAACATCAAGAGTAAGGGACAAAGATAGATCCACAGTAGATCTATATGTAGCAGGCTTTGAAGCCTTGACATTTCCTTTCACTTCTGGGGCTAAACCACCGATGAAACGCGCAATGCGTTTGGGTTCAGGGGTGACCAAGTACGGTACAAGCCTCGACAACGAGTTGAACTGGTCACATAGGACCTACAATCCAAGTCCTTCATCACCAAGGTGAGGAAGTCAGTCTCTATCCTCTCGACTTCATGTTGAGGACAGTAAGTGTCCTTCACAAGATCAATAAACTTGTTCCATGAAAGGTTATACAAAGGAACCTTTCCAGTGGATTGCACCAATGCTTTCCACCAAGTGAGGGCATTGCCCTTGAAAGATTGAGATACAAACTTCACAATGTCTTCCTTAGCACATCCACTGATGTCAATTACAGTCTCCATTTCATCACCACTTCATGCAGTCGATTGCTCCCTTTTCTCCTGTGAAATCTCTCGGTTTACAGGAGACGAAGTATTTATAGGTACAACCCTTGGTATACCTGGGAGTCGGTTTGAGGACAACCTGCCTCTGTGGTTCACTTCTTTGATTAGACGAGTGTTGAGACTCGTCCTTCTTCTGTGTATGTGAATGAGATAGGGACTTTGTATGAGTTTTGGACCGAACATTACTCGGCTCCTTAAATTTATTATCCACAGCTTGAGCAACTGTTGCGGTTATCATCGCTTGCAATTCAGCACCAGTGATATTAATCCTGGTATTATTGTTTTCTTCCACAGGATGACTGTTTGCTTCGTCAGAGCCAGCCATGATTAGAGTACTATATCAAACAATAATGATAAGTTTAAATTATATAATGAATCATCGCATTGATGATTAGATGGTCATGGTATTATTAAACCATATAGACCATTTTAAATAAAAAATCAATTTAATCATGATTTGCCTAGGCTATAACAGAACCATTATAAGCAATCAATAGGATATAATCCTTTACATTTATTAGACAGGGAATATAAATTACAACTGTCAATGTTATGGAAGACATTTTATATAGCACAAGGCTCGTCTTGAAGGACATTTAGATGGCACAAAAGGCCTTATCACAAGGACGATTAAAACATAACCAATGACCTCTTGGATCATTGATCTTTTAAGGGTCGAACATAGTTCATCGCCTTTTTGACAAGAAGTTTATAAATAAAACTATCATTTTCATTATTATACCTTTGCTTATAAGCATGCATCTCAAACGGATGTTTTGGTGTATACATCATATTGATGTTTAGTAGCCATGATTCACATTGATCATATAGGCTATGAAAGTGACTTGGAAAGATCCAAGTACATTTGGAAGCTTGTGTGGTTTCACGTACCGCACAACCAGGATTGTTAACATGTTTTCAGATGTTAACAGGGATTTATTGTCTTAAAAAGGTTGTACCATCATAGCCATTTAATATTTTGGCTAGGTTATACCTTTAAGAATTTCTTTGGCAGGTCAATTTAAAAATTGAGATGATATGGCACGATGATGTAATAAAATACATATTTAAAATCCGAAAATAAATTCCATTAAACCACTAAACTATTACAAAGGTGCCCTAAACGGGTCTTGAAACGAGCATACTGCCCACGCAGGGGCTACAGAAATAGAAATAAGTCCACGCAAGGACTAGGTACAGAAAATAAAATGTCCTCACAGGGACTTGATTGAAAAATACAATACAAAATAAAGTAAACAACTTTCTATTTCTTTTTGCCTTTGATCAGACTTGCAAGGCCCTTGAGAAAGCTGCTATGCTTCTTGTTGGTTTCATCTGCTTTACGCTCAACCCTGTCCAACCTCTGTAGAATCTCCTGAGTTTGCTCCTGTTGGGGAGGAGGAGGTTGCTGATATGGTGGGTATTGATACCCCTGCACTGGATATCCAGTTGGGTAAACTGGAGGGTAAGAAGAAGGATAAAGTGCATTGTACTGTGCTGCAGTAAGATATGGATCTTGGGCTCCATATTCCGCAGTGGTTGGATACCCAGATGGGTTATACCCAGACGAACCTGGGTATGTTGGTATTGAGTTATCAAAACCCATTGGCGGTGGCGGTGGTGCATAAGAAACCGGCGGAGGATCGTCTTCCGGCACCGCGTGCGAGGGTCCACCCATTTGTGGGTCCTCGGGGATAGGAGGGTAAGAACTTGAACCTTGAGGGAAGCTGAACCATGGTCCCCCTCGCACAGATATTCGTGCATTCTTCCTTCGCCTTGGCGGCTCGGTAGGTGGTTGAGGTGGTTGTTGAGGTGGCTCCTCAACAGGAAGAGGTGGAGGTGTGACAGCTTGAAGATACGGCTCAGTCAAAGGAGGTTGAGCCGGAGAGTTATGATACGAAGGGGTGAATTCCCATTCATACTTGGCCCACCTTTCATTAAATGAATCTGGCCCTTGGTACGGCGGTCCTTGATATGGAGAACCGCTAGAGATGCTGATAGGGTGGCCCGGTGTTCCGGTTTGCAGCTCTGGATCTGGATCGTCATCCATTTCCATGTCGTGGGGAAAGTGATCCTCGGGTCCCAGTGGATTGTAACCCAGAAAGTCGTTGACATAATCATTGGGGTTGAACTAGGCTGGTGAGTAAGTGGAATCCGAGTGATGGAAAGAATGGGAATGTAAGGAATGGTAGGATTGGTGTGAATAGTGAGATTCATGAGAGTGATGGGAATGCTGGGGCTCGTTTGGAATCGGTGGCCCAAAAGATGGATGAAATGAAGGTGATGAACTCAATGAGACCGAATGTCTCGCAGGTTCAAAAGAATGACCCCACTGGTCATGGGAATTTGAACTTTAAAATGATGCAGACGAGGTGCGCCTATGGGAAGGTCCTGCATGTCTTGATGGTCCACCTCTCATTGGACCCTTTCCCTTTCCTCGTACTCTTGGCGGCATTATTGATGATTAAACTTGTCAAAACAAGTAAAAACAAAACATAAACAACAAAAGGAAAGTTAAGAATAATTCCTAGGTCATTGGCCTAGACTCGGAAGTCTAAGGAATGTGCTTATTGTGTCATTGAGATTAAACACAAAAGGTTAGTGTTTAATTCACTCAATGTTGGCTCTTATACCAACCTGTCACACCCCGATATTACCACATATTACCGGTGGGCCCGGCGGGGAGTATCGTGACGTAGTTGATATCATCATTGTCAATATACACAATATAATAGCACAACGAAAGGCTTGGTAAATAAACTATTACAAACCATAATGTCTGAGTGTCCGAATGAAAGAATATACAGACTTGGTTGTAATAAGATCCACAGGTAGATTATAAATTAAGACAAGAAACTAAAATAACAGACTTCAGGTATCTAGGGATTTGCATGATCCTCTTACACGACACCTAATAGCTCCAGCCTATTTACGAGAGGTACCTGTCAATCAGTCTTTAGAAAATACGTCAGTTTACACTGGTAAATACAATTAACTGACTCTTTTGAAAACATTTATAAAAATTGATTTAAGTGCACATGGCACAAATCATTTATAACTTGGGACAATTATTTAAAGATAATCTTGTATACAGATTTACATGTTTGTCATACAATTGGGGCCGGTTGGAAGCCGGTCATGATTAACCGACTCACCACTTATAGAACCCACAAAGGAGTTATCCCCAATATGTGGGTTTATATTTTTAGCATTTGCATCTTTCAGGTGTATGCCTACAACCCGTGCATAGGTCGTGGCCATTTTCAAATGAAATGAGCCGAGGATATCCAGGACGGGGTCGTATTAACTGTAACACCTCGTAAAATCATACCCAATAGAATAAAGACACGTGTCATGTAAGATAAGCGTGTCAGGAACCCGGATCAAGTAAAAGATGTATGGTAGGATTTAAAAGGGTCGACATGTTAATTAACACCTCTGAGCGACCAAATAATAATAAATCCCAAGACCTTAAATCGTTAAGATAAACATCTGATATGTTTAACCGGTTATTCCTAAAATAAATAAATTCAGTTTATAAGGAATTGGATTTAGAAATAATGTTACGATAAAGTATATGGCCAATTCTTTTTCAAAAGAATTCATATCCCTTAAAAGCATCAACGCATGCCCTTTCAGAACTGATCATATGGTCCCACTCTGTTGCAAAAGACCCAAGATTCGGACTAGGAAGGTTGCATGGTCAAGACCTCAAAGTTAACAAGTTTTTGTCTTCTGATGAAGGCTTACGGACCGCAAAGTTGAACCCTTACGGTCCGTAAGATGGCGGAGCTGGGCAACTTTAAATTTAAAAGCGGATGCGGACCGCATGGCCAAGGGCCTACGGTCCGTAAGACTGGTAACTGGGCATTTCAGAAGAAGGTCGGTTACGGACCGCAAAGCCAAAAGCTTACGGTCTGTAAGAGATGCTTACGGTCCGCAAGGCTTCTTGCTTACGGTCCGTAAGACCGTCGCTGGCAGCAAAAAATGGACAGTTTCCTGTTCAGCCTGTTGCACCGCCTTACATGAGTGGTTTTCGAAATCAGAGACTTGGCAACTGGTTTTTGGTATCATTGGGACACCTGGGATCATCTTGCAACATTTATAGACTTAGTTGGGGTCATCTTGTGGCATTTAGTTCACGATATAAAGAGACCTCTTGTTGCAACATTCTTTGTTCATTTGCAACTCACTTCAAGCTGGTCTCTGGAGCTCCCCTGGTCAGCAAGCAAGTTCCTTTAAGTTCCAAATCATACTTTTGACCTTTGTAAGTGTCCTTAATCCTCCTTAATCCAGTTTAGCTTAGTTAATTAGCTTAAAGTCAAACCGTCGTAATTAAGGTTTGACTTCGAGATTAATCAATAATTGTCCAGTCAAATCTCGAATTAAAAGTATCTATGAGATGGTAATTATGTGGATAATAAACCCTTAAAAGGGCACCCTCTGATTCCCACTCTAACTAGGTCAATTGTCGGGTCAAACTTGATATTAAAAAAGTCAACAGAAAGCTTAATTTCAAATTAATGCATAATTAGCAATATAGAACCCATACAACCTGTTTTATCATTAATATAACATGGTAACTAATGTAAAAACATGTCTAAACATGTTCAACCCGACAATTTTCAGCTTACGCTCGGATTGGAACCGAAAGTCGCATAAGTGAACTTTTACTTTGACTTTCAGTTCTGACCCAATAGAGCATAGTTTAGGTTTGCCTTAGAGCTTTATTAGGACCAAGTTACCTATAATTATAACCCTCTGAGATTATACAACTTGGTTCAATAGTTATCCGATTCACATGCATGTTCCCGTTAATTGCTTAAATGTTGACTATTATGCCTTTTTCACCTTAAAACGTGAATTTTGAAAAAGTAAAAGAATAGAAGCCTTCACTACTGATTTATAAACTTGTCTCTAAAATTTGACATCAGTTTGAGGTCTAGATTAGGAGTTATGCTCATTAGTGTAAATGAGAAGCTTTTTAGTAATTAAACGGTGTAATTAGCGTATAGCCTATCTAAGCCCGATTTTTGATACCAAACTTTTTACCCACTGATATAAGATAATATTTTGGGATTTTTGGAGATTTTTATTTATTTTTAGGCTGAGCATAACTTAGAATTCTAAGCTTGATTCGGTAATTGCCGGTTTTGCCCTTTTGGGCTATAAAATGAGTTTTACAAATCCTTTTGACCCTAAACCTTTTGCTACTGATTTTATATGATAAATAAAATATTTTGAGGATTCTGGAATAATAAAAATATCAGCTTTCCTTTGAAAACCCGGAAATGGCTCCAAATCGCCTTTTTAAGCATTTTTAACGCATAATATGTATTAAAACTATTTTAAACATATAAGGTTTGATGCTTACTGATAATCTCAGTAAATTTTTATATTTTTATAGTAAGCAAAGTTTTAAACTCAGATTTCCAGTTTTGACCTTTTAAGGCTTAGTGAAATTACCAAAATCCCCCTAAGGTGCATAATTTGGTTTTAAATGATAAATTTCACATATATGTAATAACCTAATGTTATAACCTATTAAATTAAGTATTTTTACTGATTATATCAGACCTGTAACTCAGACTAATATTTAAACTCTTTTATAACCTTTAAAATGACCAAAATGCCCCTACGGGGCATAGTTGGGGTTTAAATTCGTTTTGGGCATAATAAGAAGATATCTTACTGATGTCACAACATATTTAAGGCATATTAACTTAGGAAACTTGTATATGACTCATATGGTTACCCGTTACGCACTTTTCGCGTTCGGAGCGGCTTATGTAACTACTTTACATATAATTGTCGAAACGGGTCCAACCATATCATTTTTGTCTCAAAATCCAGAATGTGTTTAAATTACCCATATTAAACAAGCATACAAGCTTGTCGGGTCAAAACCACATTCTAAACCGGTCTTCGCTTTATCATGCGTTCGAACCGTGTCTTCCTTTTAAAAACTAACCGGTCTAAGTCTAGGCTTACTTAAAGACCCGTTAGGATTCTAATAGGTTATTAAAATCTTCGTTCCAGATTAGGAGCCCAGTAAAAGCTACGTGCACTTGTTGTATTTGATTTATACATTACTCAGGTAAATACACTTAACTTATTTTCCCTATACGGGCTTGGGATACGGTATTATAATAATACCGCTTGGTCGGGTATGTAGTCATTTAAATCGGATTGTGATTAATGTATTTACATAACTCGTTTTATTTTGTATTATTTGGTGTATGGCCTTTGGGGGTTAAATGATCATGTCCCGGATATCATTGGCATCATTCAAAGAAATGGCTACGACCTAAGCACGGGGTGTAGGCGTACACCTGACAGATGCATTATGTAAAAACTGGTAATCCACTTAAAGGAAATAATCCTTGTGGGCATTACACATGTGGCGTGTCAATTAATCTAGACCGGCCCTGCAAACCGGCCCTGATGGACGACAAATAAGTAAAACTGTATACAAGATTATTTTAAATAATTGTCCCAAGTTATAAAAGATATTTTTTCCGAAGTGCATTCAAATCAATTTTCAAACTCTTTTCAAAATGAGTCAGTTAAGTTGTATTTACCAGTGTAAACTGGCGTATTTTCCAAAAAGGCTAAGTGCAGGTACTATACGTAATAGGCTGGATACTCCAGGCATCAATAATCAAGCTCGCAAGCTCTGGATGTTAAAGTCTGTTGAATAATTTCCTTTTTATTTCGATCCGCCTGTGGATCTGTTTCAACTATTATTGTGATACTTAAGATTACAATTTATTTGGTTGAAATAAATATATCTTTTGCTTCCGTTGTGCATTTATAATTGTGTTGTTTGACTATGATGATATCAACTACGTCACAATACTCCCCACCGGGCCCACCGGTAATACGTGGAAATATCAGGGTGTGACAGGTTGGTATCAGAGCCAACACTGAGTGAATTAAACACTAGCCTTTTGTGTTTAATCTCAGCTACACAGTTGCACATTCCTCAAATTTTCGAGTCTAGACGAAGAACATAGGACAAATCCTGATCTTGTTTTATTTTTGTCTTTTATATATTTTTCTTTGTTGTTATCTGTGTTTATGTTGACAGGCTTAAATATGCCACCAAGATTCTTTAGGAGAAAGGGAAAGGCACCTATAGCAGGCCACGACCAGGAGGTCGGGCCGTCTCAAAGACGACCTCACCCGTCAACATGTGTACAAGTCCCCAGGGGGACTGGAGGGCACATCTACAGCCAACGAGGCGGTCAGTCTCATTAAGCTCGTCACCGTCTTACCTTCACTCTTTTGGACCCCATTCAGAAAATGAGCCCGAAAACCCACAACCTTCATTTATCCCTCTCCAGAGGTCCAACTCTCGTCACTCCTTTGATAACCCGTCACATATCTTCCGTAGCCGGTTCAACCCGGCAAACTACTTCGAGGAACCAGTGGGTGTTAACCCATTGGGACCTGAAGATCATTTTTCTGGAGATCACGCCATGGATATGGATGAGGATACCGACCCCACTGAACCACCGACCGGTACCCCCACATATCCCATCGAAATTTCTGATGGGTCATCTTTTCATGGATCACCCTACCGTGGTACTGACAGCTACCAAACGAGATTCAACCAGTATGAATGGTATTTTACACCCTCTTACCATTCATCGCCTCACCAGTAGCAGCAGCAACAGGATCTTTTTGGGGATTCACGTTTCGTGGCAGTTACCCCGCCACCACCTCAGCAACAGCCTCCTGAGCCACCGAGGCGAAGGAGATCGAACGCACGGATGTCCGTGCGAGGAGGAGTGCGTATCAGTACCCCTCAACCATCGAGTGGAAGCCACTACCCGCCACTCCAAGAAGACCAGCAGATGGGGGGACCTTCAAACCCCATCCTGGAGGTGAACTCTGCACCTGTCGTGCCACCACCATTGGGTTTTGACAACCCAATTCCTACGTACGCTGGCTCAGCAGCGTATAATCACTTTGAGCAGCCGGCTCACACCAGCTTCAATTATGCTGAGGTCGACCCATACTTGGCAGCGTGTAACTACAACGCTCTCAACCCTAAAGGGCCCTACGGAACTCCTTGGGGAGTTGGATACCCAGCTTATGGATACCAACAACAGCCGCCTCTTCGACCTCCACATCAGCCGCATCCGCAGATACCAAGGTTTTCCCCGCCAGAACGGGAGGAAATTCTCCAAAGGTTGGATCAGGTTGAGCGGGAAGTTCACAGAGATCGCAGGGAACGACAAGGCTTCTTTAAGGGATTGACAAGTTTAATAAAAGGACAGAGCAAGAAGGACCATTGAATCCTTTAAATTGTTGGTTGTAGTTCCTTATTTTCAATCCAGCCCCTGCATGGGCATGCCTTTTTGTTTAACCCCTGCGAGGGTATGTCTTTTTGTATTCTGCCCCTGCATGGGCATGTCTTTTGTTTAACCCATGCGTGGGTATATTTGTTTGTTTAAGCCCCTGTGTGGGCATGTTATTTCAGTAGAAGTCCCGTTTAGGGCAAAATTGTACTTGTTAAATTTTTAATGGAATGGTTAGTTTAAATTTTCATTTTATTAATTACGTGCATAAACATAAAATGTGAAATAAATAAAATAACATTCCTACTAAAAGATTTACCATTATAATAAAATGGCAAAATCTAAAAAGGGACCAGACCTAGCCATGTGTCATCTTAAGATAGGGCCAAGATGGTAGTTCCATAATTAGGTTCAGATCCATATTAATCTCTCAATTTAGGATTGATTTGCGTTTAATATTAAAAAGAATCTTAAAGGTAAAACCTAGCCTATATGTCATTGCAAACACGGCCAAGATGGTAAAACATATTCAAAAGATTCCAATCCTTGTTAACATCCGTAAACATGTTAACACTCTTGGAAAAATGTGATTCGATAAAAATCACGTAAGTCATCCTTAAATTGGGTTATTCCAATTTCGCTTATTTAAAATAATCATCCCTTAAGGATGAAGTGCCCACGGGCTATAATTAACGTCCTCTGGAACTAAAGACAGTGGTAGCCTACAACTCCCTGTTAAGAAAAGGTAATGAACTTGGATTCAAACCTTAAATGCCTCGGTTCCATAAAAATCAGGGCTTATAAACCAAACTTGTCTACGTGACTAGGCCTTTTGTGCTATTATTAACTTATAATTTGGGATTATGATAAAGATCCTGAATAATTATATATTTAACAAATTAACTAAAATGGCTATTAAAAACCATAGTTAATAAATTGTCAAAAACAATAAAACTGTAGAAGCTTCTATATAAACCTTGCCCTTATTTGATTTTATGTAGCAATTAAAGCTACATGGCTAGGTCAGAAGAGGTAAGCAGTCATCCGATGAAAAACCATGAAAATACTAAAATACATGTGACCGGTGCGGAGCTGCAAGCATTAGTAGATAATGCTGTTACAAAGGCTATAGAGCGGCAGTATAATGAATCTAGCGGGACTCGAAGTAGGACCCTATCCGCACCGCATTCTAAGCCTAATACTCATTCAGAGGCTCACAACAAGCCACCCTCTAAGAAAGATGAGCCAAAGAAAGATGATGATCGATATTCATCTAATCAAAACAATGTTCCATCTAAAAGGATAGTGTTTGATGATAAACCACGTACCAAGTCCTATACCTATAAGTACTTTGTTTCCTGCAAACCCCGGGATTTAACTGGGGAAAAAGGGGCAATTGATTGTATGACTTGGTTAGATGAAATGGACACAGTAGTTGACATCAGCGGATGTGCTGAAAGGGATGTAGTGAAGTATGTATCCCAATCGTTCAAGGGAGAGGCACTTGCGTGGTGGAAGTCTCTCATTCAAGCTGCTGGAAAGGTCCCGCTCTACAATTTGTCATGGGATCAGTTCGTTGCTCTCATTAAGGAGAATTATTGCCTGCAGCATGAGGTTGAAAGAATTGAATCAGATTTCTTATCATTGGTGATGAAGAATTTAGATTGTCAAGCTTACCTCACCAGTTTCAATACCCTATCTAGGCTGGTTCCGTATCTCGTAACCCCGGAACCCAAAAGGATTGCTCGCTTCATTGGGGGGTTTAGCCCCAGAAATCAATGCCAGTGTTAAGGCGTCCAGACCTGCTACTTTTAGATCAGCAGCTGATCTATCTCTGTCTCTTACCTTGGACGCGGTCAGGCTAAGATCGCTCAGGAATTCGGAAGAAGGCAAGAGAAAGTGTGAGGATGATAACTCACGAAGATCTGAAAAGAAGCATAAAGGTAACACTGACTTCAGGAAGAAGTCTAGATCCAACAAGGGTAGCCAACAAGCTGAGGAGAAGCCAAAGTGCAAAACTTGCCAAAAACGCCACTTTGGAAAATGCAGACTTGAGTCCAAGTCTAAGTCAGGACCATCTGCATGTGGGTTATGCAAGTCCAAAGAGCACAAGACTGTTGATTGCAAGAAGATTAAAGATGCCACATGCTACAACTGCAATGAGAAATGGCACATTAAAACCAATTGCCCTAAATACGCCAAGAAGCCGAAAGAGGTCAAGAAGACCAATGCAAGGGTGTTTAGAATGGATGCACGAGAAGCCGTCCAAGATGACAATGTGATCACAGGTACCTTCCTCATAAATGATGTCTATGCAAGGGTATTATTTGATTCAGGTGCTGATAAGTCATTCGTAGATAATAAGTTTTGCAAGTTGCTGAATTTACCTGTTAAAACCTTAAGTGTAAAATATGAGGTGGAATTAGCTGATGGTACCTTAGAAACCGCATCAACCGTGTTAGATGGATGTGTTATATCCATTATGAACCACTCTTTTCCATTGTCCCTACTTCCTTTGAAGTTAGCCGGTTTTGACATAGTCATAGGCATGGATTGGTTATCTCGTAACCAAGCCCAGATAGTGTGCAATAAGAAGCAAGTGGTGATCAAGACTCCATCTGGTGAGCCAATTACCATTCAGGGAGATAACCAGTATGGACTGCCTGAGCAAGTGTCTATGCTCAAGGCATCTAGATGTTTGAAGAAGGGTTGTGTCATTTATATGGCACAAGTAACTATTGATGAGCAGAAACCCAAGACGGAAGATATTACAGTCATTTCTAAGTACCCTAAAGTTTTCCCAGAAGAACTACCTGGTCTACCACCAGATAGGCTAGTAGAATTCAGAATTGACATCATCCATGTAGCAACACCTGTTGCGAGAGCGCCTTATAGGTTAGCACCAACAGAGATGAAGGAGCTAAGGACACAGCTAGATGATTTGCTAGCCAAAGGTTTTATTAGACCTAGTTCGTCTCCTTGGGGAGCGCCAATCCTATTTGTCAAGAAGAAGGATGGGTCGATGCGTCTGTGCATCGATTACCGTGAGCTTAATAAGGTCACTATCAAGAATAGGTATCCTTTGCCTAGGATCGACAATCCGTTCGATCAATTGCAAGGGGCAAGCTACTTTTCTAAGATCAATTTGAGGTCAAGCTATCATCAACTGAAGGTTAAAGATGAAGATGTGCACAAGACTGCATTTAGGACTCGTTATGGTCATTACGAGTTCCTGGTGATGCCTTTTGGGCTCACTAATGCACCTGCCACATTCATGGATCTCATGAATCGCGTCTGCAAGCCTTACTTGGATAAATTTGTCATCGTTTTCATCGACGACATTCTCATTTATTCGAAAAGCCAAGCTGACCATGAGAAACATCTCCGTTACATTCTTAAGCTACTTCAACAAGAAAATCTCTATGCCAAATTTTCAAAGTGTGAATTTTGGCTTTGAGAAGTCCAATTTCTTGGACATGTTGTTAGTGAGCGTGGTATCCAAGTGGATCCCGCTAAGGTTGAAGCTATTATGAACTGGCAAGAGCCAAAGACGCCTACAGAGATTCGTAGCTTTCTAGGACTGGCTGGATACTATAGGCGATTTATTGAAAACTTCTCAAGAATTGCAGCACCCCTAACTCTACTCACCCACAAGAATAACAAGTTTGAATGGGGGCCTAAGCAGCAAAAAAACTTTTGATATTTTGAAGCAGAAGTTGAGCAACGCTCCTGTACGGACATTGCCTGATGGAATTGATGAGTTTGTAGTATATTGTGATGCATCGCACACTGGAATGGGTTGTGTGCTTATGCAGAAAGGCAAATTCATTGCCTATGTTTCACGACAGTTAAATGTGCACGAGAAGAACTACACCACCCATGACTTAGAGCTGGGTGCCGTTGTATTTGCACTAAAACTGTGGAGACATTACTTGTATAGGACCAAGTGTGTGATCTAATCTGATCACAAAAGCCTTCAACATCTGTTCAATCAGAAGGACTTCAACATCTGCTGATGCCTTAAGTAGGAAGGAAAGAGTGAAACCTATAAGAATCAATGCCAAGAGCATTAAGATAAAGAATAGTTTGAACGAAAGGTTGTTAGCAGCGCAGAAGGAAGTTGTGCTAGAAACTAACTATCCTAATGAAAAGCTAGGAGTAACTGAAGAACAGTTATCCTATGGCAAGGAGGGAATCCTAAGATTAAATTGACGAATTTGGGTTCCAGTTTATGGAGGACTTCGGGATGTTATCCTCCAGGAAGCCCACAGTTCCAAATATTCCGTTCATCCTGGAGCTGATAAGATGTACCAGGATCTTAAGGCAAACTATTGGTGGATAGGCTTGAAGAAGTCTATAGCTGCCTATGTAGCTAAATGTTTGACGTGCGCGCAAGTCAAAGCTGAACACCAAAAGCCGACAGGTTTGCTACAACAACCTGAACTTCCCACATGGAAGTGGGAGATGGTGACAATGGATTTCATCACCAAGCTGCCAAAGACAAAGAAAGGAAATGATACTATATGGGTAATAGTAGATAGACTGACTAAGTCAGCACATTTCCTACCCATTAAGGAGACTTATAGCTCCGACATGTTAGCCCAATTGTACGTAGATAAGATTGTATCTTTGCACGGCGTACAAGTGTCAATTATCTCTGACAGAGATACCAGATACACCTCACATTTTTGGAAGAGTTTCCAACAATCTTTGGGCACGCGCTTAAATTTTAGCACGTCTTACCATCCTCAGACGGACGGGCAGAGTGAGCGTACCATCCAAACTTTAGAAGACATGCTTCGTGCATGTGTGATTGATTTAGGTGGTTGTTGGGATAGCCACTTGCCATTGATCGAGTTCTCCTATAACAATAGCTACCATACCAGCATTCAGGCTGCGCCTTTTGAGGCATTATATGGTAGGAAATGCAGAACGCCTATTTGTTGGGCAGAAGTAGGGGAAGCTCAATTATCAGGACCTGACATAGTCTTTGAAACGACGGACAAGATTGTCCAGATTCGCGACCGCCTGAAAGCTGCCAGGGATAGGCAGAAAGTTATGCTAATAAAAGGCGAAAACCTCTAAAGTTTGAGGTTGGTGATAAAGTTTTACTTAAGGTATCACCCTGGAAGGGGGTGATGCGATTTGGTAAGAAAGGTAAGTTAAGCCCGAGGTATATAGGACCATTCGAGATTATCGAATGTGTTGGGTCAGTGGCTTATAAGTTGAACTTGCCTGAAGAGCTCAGTGGTATTCACAATGTATTCCACATCTGCAATCTGAAGAAATGTCTAGCAGATGAATCGCTA
This sequence comes from Helianthus tuberosus, assembly GCA_030545235.1. NCBI lineage: Eukaryota > Viridiplantae > Streptophyta > Magnoliopsida > Asterales > Asteraceae > Helianthus > Helianthus tuberosus. Next base: position 79,306,004 of record CM060364.1, on the reverse strand, counting down.
GTCATATCACATACAGATGTGCACATAGATGAGAGCATGAAATTTGTGGAAAGGCCTTTGTCGATTGAGGATCGACGGGTTAAAAAGCTTCGAAGGAAGCATGTACCTATCGTAAAGGTTAAATGGGATGCCCGCAGAGGTCCCGAATATACATGGGAGGTAGAGTCTACCATGAAAGAAAAATATCCTCATTTGTTCCAGTAAATCTCGAGGTCGAGATTTCTTTTAAGGGGGTGAGGATGTAACACCTCGTAAAATCATACCCAATAGAATAAAGACACGTGTCATGTAAGATAAGCGTGTCAGGAACCCGGATCAAGTAAAAGATGTATGGCAGGATTTAAAAGGGTCGACATGTTAATTAACACCTCTGAGCGACCAAATAATAATAAATCCCAAGACCTTAAATCGTTAAGATAAACATCTGATATATTTAACCGGTTATTCCTAAAATAAATAAATTCAGTTTATAAGGAATTGGATTTAAAATAATGTTACGATAAAGTATATGGCCAATTCTTTTTCAAAGAATTCATGTCCCTTAAAAGCATCAACACAAAAATCCAAGACAACATAAGTGCATGGCTAGGCATGCATGCCCTTTCAGAACTGATCATATGGTCCCACTCTGTTGCAAAAGACCCAAGATTCGGACTAGGAAGGTTGCATGGTCAAGACCTCAAAGTTAACAAGTTTTTGTCTTCTGATGAAGGCTTACGGACCGCAAAGGTGAACCCTTACGGTCCGTAAGATGGCGGAGCTGGGCAACTTTAAATTTAAAAGCGGATGCGGACCGCATGGCCAATGGCCTACGGTCCGTAAGACTGGTAACTGGGCATTTCAGAAGAAGGTCGGTTATGGACCGCAAAGCCAAAAGCTTACGGTCCGTAAGAGATGCTTACGGTCCGCAAGGCTTCTTGGTTACGGTCCATAAGACCGTCGCTGGCAGCAGAAAATGGACAGTTGCCTGTTCAGCCTATTGCACCGCCTTACATGAGTGGTTTTCGAAATCAGGGACTTGGCAACTGGTTTTTGGTATCATAGGGACACCTGGGATCATCTTGCAACATTTATAGACTTAGTTGGGGTCATCTTGTGGCATTTAGTTCACTATATAAAGAGACCTCTTGTTGCAACATTCTTTGTTCATTTGCAACTCACTTCAAGCTGGTCTCTGGAGCTCCCCTGGTCAGCAAGCAAGTTCCTTTAAGTTCCAAATCATACTTAGGACCTTTGTAAGTGTCCTTAATCCTCCTTAATTCAGTTTAGCTTAGTTAATTAGCTTAAAGTCAAACCGTCGTAATTAAGGTTTGACTTCGAGATTAATCAATAATTGTCCAGTCAAATCTCGAATTAAAAGTATCTAGGAGATGGTAATTATGTGGGTAATAAACCCTTAAAAGGGCACCCTCTAATTCCCACTCTAACTAGGTCAATTGTCGGGTCAAACTTGATATTAAAAAAGTCAACAGAAAGCTTAATTTCAAATTAATGCATAATTAGCAATGTAGAACCCATACAACCTATTTTATCATTAATATAACATGGTAATTAATGTAAGAACATGTCTAAACATGTTCAACCCGACAATTTTCAGTTTACGCTCGGATTGGAACCGAAAGTCGCATAAGTGGACTTTTACTTTGACTTTCAGTTCTGACCCATTAGAGCATAGTTTAGGTTTGCCTTAGAGCTTTATTAGGACCAAGTTACCTATAATTATAACCCTCTGAGATTACACAACTTGGTTCAATAGTTATCCGATTCACATGCATGTTCCCGTTAATTGCTTAAATGTTGACTATTATGCCCTTTTCACCTTAAAATGTGAATTTTGAAAACATAAAAGAATAGAAACCTTCACTACTGATTTATAAACTTGTCTCTAAAATTTGACATCAGTTTGAGGTCTAGATTAGGAGTTATGCTCATTAGTGTAATGAGAAGCTTTTTAGTAATTAAACGGTGTAATTAGCGTATAGCCTATCTAAGCCCGATTTTTTATACCAAAATTTTTACCCACTGATATAAGATAATATTTTGGGATTTTTGGAGATTTTTATTTATTTTTAGGCTGAGCATAACTTAGAATTCTAAGCTTGATTCGGTAATTGCCGGTTTTGCCCTTTTGGGCTATAAAATGAGTTTTACAAATCCTTTTGACCCTAAACCTTTTGCTACTGATTTTATATGATAAATAAAATATTTTGAGGCTTCTGGAATAATAAAAATATCAGCTTTCCTTTGAAAACCTGGAAATGGCTCCAAATCGCCTTTTTAAGCGTTTTTAACGCATAGTATGTATTAAAATTATTTTAAACATATAAGGTTTGATGCTTACTGATAATCTTAGTAAATTTTTATATTTTTACAGTAAGCAAAGTTTTAAACTCAGATTTCCAGTTTTGACCTTTTAAGCTTAAGTGAAATTACCAAAATGCCCCTAACGTGCATAGTTTGGTTTTAAATGATAAATTTCACATATATGTAATAACCTACTGTTATAACCTATTAAATTAAGTATTTTTACTGATTATATCAGACCTGTAACTCAGACTAATATTTAAACTCTTTTATAACCTTTAAAATGACCAAAATGCCCCTACGGGACATAGTTGGAGTTTAAATTCGTTTTGGGCATAATAAGAAGATATCTTACTGATGTCACAACATATTTAAGGCATATTAACTTAGGGAACTTGTATATGACTCATATGGTTACCCGTTACGCACTTTTCGCGTTCGGAGTGGCTTATGTAACTAGTTTACATATAATTGCCAAAATGGGTCCAACCATATCATTTTTGTCTCAAAATCCAGAATGTGTTTAAATTACCCATATTAAACAAGCATACAAGCTTTTCGGGTCAAAACCACATTCTAAACCGGCTTCGCTTTATCATGCGTTCGAACCATGTCTTCCTTTTAAAAACTAACCGGTCTAAGTCTAGGCTTACTTAAAGACCCGTTAGGATTCTAATAGGTTATTAATAACCTTCCTTACAGATTAGGAGCCCAGTAAAAGCTACGTGCACTTGCTGTATTTGATTTATACATTGCTCAGGTAAATACTCTTAACTTATTTTCCCTATACGGGCTTGGGATACGGTATTATAATAATACCGCTTGGTCGGGTATGTAGTCATTTAAATCGGATTATGATTAATGTATTTACATAACTCGTTTTATTCTGTATTATTTGGTGTATGGCCTTTGGGGGTTAAGTGACCATGTCCCGGATATCCTTGGCATCATTCAAAGAAATGGCCACGACCTAAGCACGGGGTGCAGGCGTACACCTGACAGATGCATTATGTAAAAACTGGTAATCCACTTAAAGGAAATAATCCTTGTGGGCATTATACCTGTGGCGTGTCAATTAATCTAGACCGGCGCTGCAAACCGGCCCTGATGGACGACAAATAAGTAAAACTGTATACAAGATTATTTTAAATAATTGTCCCAAGTTATAAAAGATATTTTTGCCGAAGTGCATTCAAATCAATTTTCAAACTCTTTTCAAAATGAGTCAGTTAAGTTGTATTTACCAGTGTAAACTGACGTATTTTCCAAAAAGGCTAAGTGCAGGTACTATATGTAATAGGCTGGATACTCTAGGCATCAATAATCAAGTCTCGCAAGCTCTGGATGTTAAAGTCTGTTGAATAATTTCCTTTTTATTTTGATCCGCCTGTGGATCTGTTTCAACTACTTTTGTGATACTTAATATTACAATTTATTTGGTTGAAATAAATCTATCTTTTGCTTCCACTGTGCATTTATAATTGTGTTGTTTGACTATGATGATATCAACTACGTTACGATACTCCCCACCGGGCCCACCGGTAATACGTGGAAATATCGGGGTGTGACATTAACCCCCAATGTTCATGTTATCAAACAAGACAGATTAAAACGGGTTATGTAAATTTATTAATCACAATCCGATTAAATGATTTCATATCCGACCAAGTGGTATTATTATAATACCATATCCCAAGCCCTTATAAGGGAAAATAAGTTAAAAGTATTTACCTGAGCTTAAAAGTGAAAAGTAACTCAGCCGTATAATCCTAAAGCTTTATGATGATACCTTCTACTGGATGCTACTTAATCTGTATAGAAGGTTTAATAACCTATAAGGATGCTAACGGGTCTTTAGTTAAGTCAAAGACTTAGACCGGCTAGCTAGAAAGAAACTTTACGGTTCTAAACGCTAGATTAAGCGGAGACCGGAATAGAATGTGGTTTAGACCCGACAAGCTTAGATACTTGTATAATATGGGTAAACTAAACACATTCTGGAATTTGAGGATTTAATGATAAGGTTAAACCCGTTTAGGCTATTTTACGTAAACTAGTCACGTAAACCGATCCGAACGCATAAACGCGTAACGGGTAACCAAATGAATTATATACAGGTCTCAAATGTTATAATGCTTAAAATATATTAATACATCAGTAGGATGTTAATACATCAGTAGGATGTTACATATATGCCCAAAAAGTATTTAAAACAATTTAAGTCCCGAAAGGGCATTTTGGTAATTTTAATATTCATAAAAGAGATTTTATAACAAATTGAAGTTCTGGTCTTTGGTAATAAGTAAAAATATTTATTTTATCTCATTACACAGTAAGATACTATATATGTGTGAGGTTTACTATTTATGGCCAAACTATTCCCCGAAAGAGATTTTGGTCATTTCACATATGCTTTTAAGGACATTTTTGGAAATATGAGTTCATAAATTATATCTACTTTAATAATATTTAAATTTGTTTAAAAATCCAGTAGGTAACAAGTCTTAGGTGTTAAATATGATTTTAAACCATATTATGCACCTAATTAGTGTAAAACTCGCTAATTGACGATAATCAATATGTTTATGTAAATCTGAGATTTTGATCAGTTTTAAATGCTCAAAATAATGTATTTAATGTATGAAATCAGTAGGAAAAGGTTTGGCATTCAAATCATTTGTTAATCTCATTTTATGCATGAAAAGGGTATTATCGTCATTTACCGAATTACACAAGAACTCTATGATTTAATCAGATTATAATCTGACCAAAAATCTTAAAATTCCTTAAAAATAATATCTTATCAGTAGGTAATGAGTTTTGGTTCAAAATCCAAGTTTAAACATGTCTTATGCAAGATATCGCAAATTAATTAATAAAAAGCTTCTGATTACGATATCGAGCATAACTTCTGTTTGGGACCAAGAACTGATGTCAAATTTTCGGGACAAGTTTATACATTAGTAGCGAAGGTTTTCGTCCTCTCACATTTCTAAAAATCTCAATTATATGTAAAAAGGGCATTTATAAGCATATTAACAAACAAGTGCATTTAATTCAAACCACTAAGGACCAAACAATATAACTCCAGGGGGTTACACTACTATATAGTATGGTCCTATTGGAAGCTTAAAACATGGAAGAATTAAGCTTAAACGGGTCAGAACTGAAAGTCAAAGCAAAAGTCAATCTTTTTGCGACTTTCGGTTATAAACTGACCTTAGACTGATAATTGTCGGGTTAGACCTGATTAAACATGTTCTAATACTAATTACCAAGTCATTAGAATGTTAAAATATAATTTAGAACCTCTGTTTTATTAGTTTAAATCATTTTTAAAGTTTCTGTCCAGTTTGACTTTTTGACTAACTAGTTTGACCCGACAATTAACTAGTCAAACGAAATAATTAGGAGGTGCCCTTTTAAGAGTTAATCACCTACCTTAATATGGTTCCATAACCACTTTCATTTCGGTCAGTGGCTGGACCATTTATGATTAAACCAAAAGTCAAAGCTTAATTACGATATGTTTGACTTTTCGGTTTATAAGCTAATAAAATGAACTAAGCAGGGATTAAAACTCTTACATAAGGTCCTTGCTATCTTTTCTACACTTCTAAATCTTCTCCTAGTGCTTGCTAAATCCAGAAGTGAGTTTGAATGTTGTTGCAAGTGAAAGTGCAAATGAAAACAAGAACTAGAGCTCCTTATATAGCAAAATGCCAAGCTCTAAGATGTTTGCATCTGTTTTGGAGGCATCTAGGATCACCCCAGGTATCCTAGTGGTAATACAAGACCGACAAACAGCCCCTAGAATCGATTTGAATGAGGTTAAGGCGGTTCTGCAGCTGAAACTCACATCTGTCCAATTTTTCTACGCTGTGCGTTTTTAGGCAGGCCGCGTAAGACTCAGTAAGAGTCTACGCGGGCCGCGATGACTGTCTGCTTAGGTGAAAACTATTTTAAACTTGGCAGATTCAGTCCCTGGCCATTTTAAACCTTATATAACTTTATTTTTGGCATATAAGGTCCTTGTAGTTAATTTGTAGAGGCTCAAGGAAGTATAATCAATCTCCGTTAGACTCGGGTTCATTAAATATCACGATAAACACAAGTTTCATCATGTTGACACTTTTCACCCAAAGTCTTGAAAACTTGTATAACGATCTCGAAACCTCATGAAATTTATATCACTTATTCTTGAGAGTATATTTGAATATTTCGAAGCCTCGGGTTCGTCAAAAGGTCACTCAGAGGTAAGAATTAACATGTTGACACATTTAACCCCTGTAGTTTATAATCTTCCGATTATTTTCATAAACGGCTTCTTATATCCAATTAATCACTCGTTTAAGAATATATTCTTCACGTATGGTCATTCAGAGGCACAAGTTTGGCATGTTGACACTTTTAGTCCCTTCACATACATATTTTCACCGTTTGTCAACTTTAGTCCTTTAAACTCAATCTTTCACATATTTAGAGTTTAGGACACATGTCTTTACATAATTGGACACGTTTTTACGTGGTGTTACACCAGGTGATTTCCTAAAAACTGACATCCATCCGTTGTTGATTTGTCATCGATTTTGCAGCTACCAAAATCAGAATCACTGAACGCGATTAAGTCGAAGCTATCATCCCTAGGTTACCAGAGACCAGTGTCCGGGCAACCCTTCAAATAGCGGAAAATCCTTTTAACAGCTCCTAGATGTGAGGCCTTCGGGTTGGCTTGATATCTTGCGAGCAGGCACGTTGGATACATGATGTCGGGCCTCGAGGCTGTGAGATACATTAGAAATCCGATCATTGCGCGATAATATGAAGAGTTAATGCTTTCACCCTTCAGATCCGGAGTAATCACGTGATTCTGCGAAAGTGGGGTACCAATGGGCGTTGCATCAGACATCTGGAACCGGCTCAAGATGTCACCAACATATTTAGTCTGATGGATGAATATCTCAGACTCAGTTTGTTGAACTTGTAGGCCCAAGAAGAAATTCATTTCCCCCATTGCGCTCATCTCAAATTTTTCCTGCATAACACGCTCGAATTGCCTGCACAAAGAATCATTAGTTGAACCAAATATGATATCATCAACATATACCTGTGCCAACAGAAGATCTCCATCTTGTTCTTTGATGAAGAGAGTGCAATCGATAAGACCTCGCCAAAAACCATTCTCCAATAGATAGTTAGATAAGGTTGCATACCAAGCTCTCGGTGCCTGATGTAAACCATAAAGAGCTTTGTTGAGTAACCAAACCCGATCAGGATGAATAGGATCTTCAAAACCCAGAGGTTGTTCGACATACACCTCTTCTTCAACCACACCATGTAAGAAAGCACTTTTCACGTCCATTTGGTAGACCTTGAATCCTTTAAATGAAGCATAAGCTAGAAAGATCCGAATAGCCTCAAGACGTGCAACCGGTGCATAAACTTCATTGTAGTCAATTCCTTCGATCTGATGAAACCCTTGAACAACCAATCTCACCTTGTTTCGAATGACTACTCCACGATCATCCTTTTTGCATTTGAAAACCCAACGTGTGCCAATTTTCTTGTAATTTTCAGGCCTTTCAACAAGCTTCCAGACACCCAGCTTTTGGAACTATTGCAATTCATCCTGCATGGCTTCCACCCAAGAATTATCCTTTATAGCTTATTTCCAAGACTTTGGTTCTTCTTGTGAAACATAACACGCGAATGACCAATCATTTTGTAATCCAAATTCTCTGATGGCTGAATACAACCCAGCATTTTGGTTGTTTCTCAGCTGATTACGCGTCTGCACTCCACTATGGACATCTCCAATAATATTCTACTGCGGATGAGTATCATGAATTCTCGTTTCAGCAACATTAGGAACACGAGTATTAATACCCAAATTGTTAAGATTAAGTTCAACAACCAAATCCACGCCTGGCATCGACGTAGAGGTGGATGCATTTCCTTCAGCAGTTTCTACATTCTGGACATGAGGAGTTGCTTCAGAAGCATCTTGAACAGGATCAACTGGAGCCGAAGAGCCTTCATTTGCATCGTGGAACTCATCATCATCTTCTGACGACACATTGAAATCAGCGGCATCTTCAAATTCCTCATTTTGAACAGTGTTGTTAACTGAATTAGAAGCTTGAGGGTTAACAAAAATTGGTCGCACCAAAGATGAGTCAACAGCATTATTACTTTCCAGTAACATTTGAGCAGCTGCAGATGCTTCATCAAAGGTTGGCAGATTAAAGGAGTCGAATGGCCCATCATAATCGAACATCCAAGGATCACCCGGAGCTCTAACAGGATTAGTATACCTTTGAACCTTTACTTCACTCCATAACTCAATCTTTTTGGTTGTCAAATTCCAAACACGAAAATTCGGAGTAGCATATCCAAGGAAGAAACCCTCGATAGCTTTGGCGCCAAACTTTCCGTGCGGTTCAATCATAGTACATGGACTGCCAAAAGGTTCTAAGTGAGAAACATCCGGTTTCCTTTTGTGTAACAATTCGAAACAAGTCTTGTCATGCCTTTTAACTGTGAGAACTCTGTTTAAAGTGTAGCAAGCAGTAGCAACAGCCTCCCCCCAGAACTGAACAGGAAGCTCCGACTCTACTAACATCGTTCTTGCAGTTTCAATTATCGTCCAATTCTTCCTCTCAGCGGCACCGTTTTGTTGTAGAGTGTAGCAAGAACTGTATTCATGAAGAATTCCCTTTGAAGTACAAAACTCATCCATTATGCGGTTTTTGAACTCAGTGCCATTGTCGCTTCGGATCCTCTTTACTTTCAATGTGTACAAATTCTCTAGCAAAGTAAGAAGATTCTTGAGGATTTCAGGAGTTTCACTCTTGTGTGCCATAAATGATACCCAAGAAAATCTAGAGTAGTCATCAGTAACCACCAGACAATAAGCATCCCCAAAGTTTGTCTTGTGTTTCATAGGTCCAAAGAGGTCCATATGAAGACGTTCAAGAAGCATGCTGACAGTGTTGACTTTCTTAATCGGGTGAGACTTCTTCGTTTGCTTTCCCTTCTGGCACGAAACACAGACATCTTGTAGATGAAAATTCTTCACAGGCACACCAGTCACAAGATTGTTTTTCACCAAATGGTTCATTTTTCTCAAGTGAATGTGTCCCATTCGTCTGTGCCAAGATATAGACTCCTTTTCTGTGGCTTTCGAGACAAGACATGTGACTTGTGCAGATGTCGTAATCGATTGGCTCATATCAAGGATATAAAGATCATTAACCCTTGGAGCCGATAAGAGAATCCATTCTTTTGGAATTTTAAAACAAGGTTTCAGCACATAACAACCGGCATCATCAAAATGCACGGTGAATTTCTTATCGCAGATCTGCGAAACACTCAGAAGATTGTGATCACTTTGTTGTACATAATTGATCTTATCGAAACACACAACACCATTGGAGATCTTTCCTTCTCCGGTGATGTATCCGCCTTTGTCTCCAGCAAATGCGACATAACCTCCTCTAATGTTTTTCACATCGTAAAGAAGCCGTAAGTCGCCCGTCATGTGCCTAGATGCTCCACTGTCAACAATCCAATGACTATTAACAGTTCCTCCTGGAACATCCTGCACATTTCATTTAACAATCAATTGAAGTTGGGGACCCAAGCCTTAGTGGTCTTAGGTCGTCCATGATCATCACGAAATGTGATTTCGATTTCGTGATGATTTTGAAATATTGTACCTCCCCCTGAACCTTCACCCGTTTTAGGTTTCCAAGACTGATTTTGTTTACCAAATTGAGTTTTATGAAAAGATTTTGAAATTTCTGGTTTTAACGGTTGTGATGAACTTGGTTCCCTTTTAACAGATTTGACTTCCGGTTTTAAAGCCTTTTCTATTGCCTTGACGTTTTGACGTCGTTGTTTTGTTTCTTGTTCTTTAACAGTTCGCTTATCTAGTTTAGGTGAAACAGAACGACGTTGTTGGTGACCTTTTTCAGGAGGGGCTCTCTCAACAAACTTTTCTTTGGGAGGATTTGTACAGTTTTTAATGATATGTCCAAACTCCCCACATTTAAAACAAGTTCTCCTTTCAACAAACTTAGGAGATTCCGATTGACGAACAAATGTCGAACTTGTAGATCCAGAGGTACTTGTTCCTTCATCACACCCATTTGTGTGTTGGGTGTAGTTGTTTTGATTGTTACGTTTTAAAATTCTGACTTGTTGAACAAAATCGGTATTTGATTTATTTTCAAAAGTCTCCACTTTATCAGTACCTTTTGATGCTACAAATTTAACATCACTGCTTTTCTTCTTGTAACGAGCTCCTTTTGTTTCAAACTTTGATTGAGAAACTTTAGGCTTTTGAGCTCGTTGTTCTTGCTGTTTACCCTTAGAAGCAATAGGTTGTTGCTTTGTCGGCAATCTTTGATTTCCAAATTGTTTTCTAATTTCAGATTTTGGAATAGGATCACACTGAGTTACAACAACTCCCGGGATCGTCTTTCCCAAAAACTTACTGGTATTATCTTCAAACACTTTATCAATCAAAGATGGATTGAAGTTTTTAATTGGAAAATCTTTGTTAGAATAGATTTTAGTATCACCGACCAGGGTATACAACACATTATTACTTTTAACGACAGACACAGATTCCTTGACTTCCTTGACAGGATCTATCACTTGTTTGGCAACAGGTTGCACAACAAGAGTAGGAGGCTCACACAGAATATGATTCTCAATAGGAATTTCTACTCCTTTTGTCTTATCAAGTGATTTATCCTGATCACTTACATCTGATTCATCATCAGACGAATCATAGTCCTTAATAATTGGAGCACTTTGATTCGTAGATGTTGAAGTTCCCGTTCCTTCAGATGAGTTACCCGAGGAACTGTCCGGTTTGAACCCTAATCCTGTAGTAACTTCTTCATAATCAAGAGGCAAACTTGGTTCAAAACGAGGCATTTCCTCTTCATCAGGCATTCTGGTATAGTTGTGTCTCAAAGGGGGCGGACACGACTTATACCCAACACCTTTCTTATTCCATTTCAGCTGTTGAGCGTCTATAATGCAATCAAGCACATATCGAGAGTTAGAATAACTCTCCAATTTGAGCTTGATTGCATCATGCTCGCATTTCGCCATGGCTAGCTCTTTCTTTGTTTCCTCAATGATATTACTGTAGTTATTAATACCAATTTGTTTGTTGAAAACAGTTTTTGTCAATTCGGAAACACTTTTCTTTAAAGTTTCGATTACTGATTTGAAATCCTTTTCATTTCGAGCTAAAGCCATGTTTGCCTCTTTGCATTTTGACAGCTCAATAACCAAACTCTGATTGTGACTATGAAGAAGGCACAAGAAGGCACAGACTGTTGGGCTATCAAGAAGGCACAAGCGCGCAAGATGGAGGTAGCAGAGATGAGGATGCTGAGGTGGATGTGTGGACACACGAGGTTAGATCGAATAAGAAATGAGGTCTTTAGGGAAAGATTAGGAGTGGCTAGCATATCAGACAAGATTAAGGAGGGGAGATTGAGATGGTTTGGGCATGTGAAGCGGAGGCAAACGACGGCACCAGTTAGAGTAGTGGAAACTCTTACTGTGGAGGGGAGGAGAGGAAGAGGCAGACCCAAACTGACATGGGATGAGCAGATTAGGCATGATTTACTAGAGTTGCATCTTTCTGAGGACATGGTCCAAGATAGGACTTCGTGGAGGCGTAGGATTAGGGTTAAGGACTTCTAGAGGATTTTACAGTAAGGTCTTGGGTGTGTTTTAGGGACGTAGGTTTTCCTATCCTTTAAGTGACTTTACCGGTAATTGCCTTCTTGTGTTCATGCCCAAATGATGTTACATGCTATTATACATGATCTACATTATATTGTGTCACACTGTTCATCTTCTTGGTTTTGGTGATTTCTTTTTTCTATTCTTTGTCGTGGTGTATTGGTATGCTGTTTGTTTTGGAGCCGAGGGTCTCTCTGGAAGCAGCCTCTCTATCCCTAGGGATAGAGGCAAGGTCTGTCTACATCCCACCCTCCCCAGACCCTATAAGTAGCTTTGCTATTTGTGGGATTTACTGGGTATGGTTGTTGTTGTTGTTGTTGTTGTTAATTGTGACTATGAACCTTTTCTGATTCAAGTTTCAAATCTGCACAATTACTGCATACACTAGGAGTAGGAGGGTCGAAATTTACCTGACTTGTCGAGGCTGCGACATTTGCCATAAAGGCAGTTGGATAAGAAAAAGATCCTTCTTCAGAGAAGAACTTCTCCATTTCCTTTGATGCAACAGCAGCCTTCTTTACCAGAACAGATTTCTGACACTTTAACTCCTCAGCTTCCTTTAACAAGCTATCAACATCAGAATTCATTTCCTCCTTCACATCCGATTCTGAATTATAACCTCCCACACTAGAGCTTTCTTCATCCGAACTGCCACTATAACCCGAGCTATCATCACTTTCAGAAAACTCTTCTCTGTGAATATGCTTGATGTGATTTATGATTGTATGTCCGTTTTTCGGAGGATCGATCACGAAACCAAATCCCTGTTTATAACAAACACAATCACGAGTGCGGAATCCTCGTGAAGATGCAAAACCAAACACAGAATATCAAGACACGAAGTAACCAAATATTCACAGTCTATTGATTAAACGAATGAGAACAACATCAAACATATACACACAATGCTTAAAGATAAACTCACAGTAGGTTATGCTCTCATAGCTTCACACAGAAGTCCAAGTGTGGTTTATATAGGCAGCCCAGCCCAATCATGACGAAAAACATAATGGGTCTGACGAAGAACCGTGGTAGACGAAAGACCAGGTTCTTCGTCATTGTTGCGACGAAAAACAGTGTGATGAAGAAAGAGGTTCTTCGTCACAATGGTCTTTCGTTGAGAGGCTGCAAAACAGAACAGCTACAAACTGTCAAACAGTTTGCAGCAGAACTTGAATAAACACACACCCAAACATAAACTACATACCAAATGCAACATGCATCAGTTTCAAACTTACATAACAACGATACAACTGTCGTACCAAAGTTAGATAGGAGGATATCCGACTTGGTTGACTGAAGAAAATGTACAGACTCGATAAATAAAAGACCGTAAAATAACAACGCTACTAAAGAACAAGTTACAGACACAAAAATGTGCACCAACAATACTCATTTTTTTGTTCTTGGACTCATAGATTGAATTTTTGCAGCATCACCAGGTGAAGAAGCCCTGACCAAATCAGAGGACATAGCATTAGGATTTTTTTTTTTTTTTTTTTTGATCTGTTTTTTAAAAGTTTGTGGTAGTTATTATAATCGATAATCTTTATTTATAGTTAATGATGGAGTTTATTTACATTGGATATTTACCTTTTTCGTAAATATTATCAATCAGTCATAATTTTATAAGGGTCTGGTTATCCACACATCCCCTCAATTTATCCACACGTCCCCTAACCCTATACACCCCTCATTGCCCTATACACCTGAAAATGGACCCACCTGATAAGCCCCTCATTGCCCTATACGTTTACTTTTTGGTTACTTTTTTCACACATCCTATTAATTGTCAATGATTGGGTGTCAGCCAATGATTGCCCAATTATTGGCTCTTTTGTGTGGAATAAATTTAAAGGGTATGGAGAGTTTTCATTAGGATGAAATATTATTTAAAAAAACTTTATATATTTTTTTAAATTGTTGTTAAAATAAAAAAAAATATAAACATTTATATTTATTATTATTTATTGTTATAAAAGGAAGGTATATAAATGTCATTTTTTATTTAATATATTTAGAAAAATGGCAACATTTTTATTAATTAATTATTATTATAAAACGTCAACATTTTTTTTAATTAGTATTATAAAACTTCTACATTTTTTATCAAGTGTTAGTATAAAACGTCAACCTTTTTTTTTAATTATTATTATAAAACGTCAACATTTTTTTAAATTAGTATTATAAAACTTCTACATTTTTTATCAAGTGTTAGTATAAAACGTCAACATTTTTTTTTAATTAGCATTATAAAACGCCTACATTTTTTTTTATCAAGTGTTATTATAAAACGTCAAATTCTCTATAATCCATAACGCAAATGTAAGTGAACATTGTTTGATAATCAAGTGTTACGAAATGGACTTTGAAATACCTCACCGAAGTATAGAAAAAAACCCAAAAATTTTAAAAAACCCGCCTCTACACCCGGATCGAACTCGTGACCTGTCCCTTAAATGCACCCGTCCCTTCCACTGGGACAAGTGTCTCACCCATTATTATTATTATTATTATTATTATTATTATTTCTGATAATAATAATAATAATAACAATAATTCTTTTTCGTGAAATTCTTTATTGTTGTTATTATTATTATTTATTATTATTGTTGTTATCATTATTATTTATTGTTATTATTATTATTATTTACTAGCCACTTACCCGCGCGATGCAGCGGGAGTGACGATTTACAATAGGATATACTCGTTTACCGTTAGTTCATTAGTCGTCTCGTGATATATTGTATAGTACGTAAGTTAGTTTTCTTATTTCTGATATGTTGGCTCTCGTTTTTCTGTTAGTTTATCAATTCTTTGGTGATATACTTTTGTTTATTTAAATGAGTAGCTTTTATATATACAACATTGATATCCTTAAAAAAAGTAACAATACAACATGAGTTTTAAAAACCATAAATTTCAAATATTAAATGCTAAAAGACCAATAGCAGCTCCAACAAAGAATAAATTGCAAGTTTAACTCAAAGTTCAAATTCAAGTCAACAGTTTTTAGTCAAATCCTATTGTATATAAAATCTAAACCATGTTGAATGACTGTTTGATTTGTAACCTTAATTGCCAAATAGGACATATAAAAATCAATCGCATCAACCACCACGTATTGTTGGACGCATCAACCTCGCTACGGCTGCGCTCGCTTTAATAAAAGCCTACCTTCGATCACACTTGCCTGCAATTACATCTTCACTAAAGTACAGCCAAATTCTGCAAACAAAACCAACAAACCTACTGAGCAGATAACAAAAGTTAATAGCAATATACGCACAACCTAAATGAGAGCCTACTGCCTATATACATGTAAAGAAGCCGCCACTTTAAATAACATAATATAAATTTGATTTGAAAGATTCTTTTAAGGTAAACCCACACAGTTATATTTATATAAAAAATTACTTAAAAATAGATAAGAAATTACATGAAGTTGGAGATAAGCTAGGCATCGATTCACCAAATTATAGACCTTTCTGCCAGCCTTGAAGCTTTCGCTACCCATAAATCACCATCTTGATTCAACAATTCACAAACCGATAAATTAGAACACGAAAAATAACATACAACCGATTAAAATCTGTACGAAAATCGAGTCCAGTTCTAACAAAAACCAGAGCAACAAAACTCATTTCCCCTGAAAATTTATCACAAAACCTAATTCGCACAAAAAAAATCAAACTAAAAAAGATCCAATTTGTTCAAAAATTAACAAAAACTCAATTCAATTAAACAGATACTTCACTAACTAAAGATCAACATCTGTACGGACTCGATTTACTCAAAAACCTACCAACATTGGTTCGATTTTAGGGTTTTAAACAAGATGAACAATCTCATTAATAGAGAAATAAAAAAAAACAAATCGAAGCACCTAGGGTTAGGGGTTACCTGTTTCTTACACAAACCGATACCCTAGATCTTACTCTAGATCTTACACAAAGTAAGATCTGATGAACTACCATTAAGATCGACTGATTAATCAATCAGTTGATCTATGAATACAAAGACAGAAAGAAAAATAATAAAGTATACAACCTGATTTACACAAGATCAAGACCTCTCAGGTGAGATTAACAGCAAAACAACAGATCTCACAGGCAAGATCAGTAACAAAAACGATCATAACTTCACAGTTGAGAATAACGATCAGCCGAACAGAACTTTATAAATGAAATTGATGGAGATGTGGGTGATTCTGGTGGTTGAACAACGACCCGACAACCTCCACCACGCCACCGCCGCCTACAGTGGTCACCGATGATGGAGATGTGGGTGATTCTGGTGGTTGAACTGAAGCAAAAAGGGTGGGGGCAGGGATCTTGGGGTGTGCGTGTTTGAGAGGTTATTTTGTGTTTAAGGATTTTGTGGTTCTAGAGGTTATTTTAAACCGTTGGATGAGGGGTTTGAATGGACGGTGGATGAGGGGTTTGGGATTGAGATCCGTGTGGTGTGCTTTCTTGCTGAGGGAAAAAGGTGTGTTTAGAGTTTAGACATGTGCTTTCTCTAGTGATATGTTATATTAATATAGTTTATTTTTTTTATCAGGTTTTTTTTTTTTTTTTGTTTTTTCTTATTAAATTTGATGGTTACTAGAAAAAATAATTAATGTTACAAACTAGAGTTATGACCCGTCCGCGTTGCGGGGCGCTAAACCGAATATTTCATAGTTTAATAATATGTACGCCTTTATGTCCGTTAGGTATACATGCTACTTATAACACGATATCAAAAAAGACACATCAAGTTAACCAACTAAAGAAAATCAGTATCATAGTTATGATTAAAAAAATAACTAAATCGTAATTTTAAAACGGGAACTAAATCGTAATTTGGCAGGACTCTAGCTAGGGGCAAAACCAAAATTTTATTTGAACTTGGGAAAAAAAACGTATTTTTTAACTGAGGACAAAACCGTAAATTTAAGCAGGGGCAAAACCAAAATTTTAATTTGAACCGGGGACAAAATCATAATTTAAACTTAGGATAAAATTGTAATTTGGTAGGACCTATAAGTAACTATTATATGAAAAAAAAAAAAAAAAAAAAAACCCCAAAGTGGCCGCCACTTTTGGCCAACCACATAACACAACTATTCCCGCAAACCAAAGTTTTATTTTGAACAGGGGGCGAACTCGTAATTTTAAACTGAGAACCAAATCGTAAGTTGGCAGGACTCTAGCTGGGGCAAAAAGTATAATTTTATTTTGAACTGGGGTAAAAGCGTATTTTTTTAACTGAGGGGAAAAACATAAATTTAGACGGGGGCAGAAGACAAATTTTATTTTGAACCGGAGTCATAATCGTAATTTTAAAATTAGTATACAATTGTAATTTGGGAAGACCTATAAATTACTATCACTATTATATATAAAAAAAAAAAAAAAAAAAGGGTGGCTGCCACTTTTGGCCACCACCTTTCACAACTGTTACCGTCGACCTTGTAATTTGTATGTGTTGAAATGAAAATGAAAGTTTATTGATGTCTTGTTGTGTGGTATAATTGTATTATTAAATAGTTCGTTAGGAACGGCCGAAATACATAAGATTAATGTCTCTTTTCTAAGATTTTATTAATTTTTCACTATGTCATATGTCATGATAATCTCGATTGTCTTGGTGGTTGGTCGGCTAGGGTGGTAGTGGTGGTGGTGGGTCGGCTATGTTGGTGGCAGTGGTGGTGTGTCGGCTGTGGTGGTGGTGGTGGTGGTGGGTCGGCTGTGGTGGTGGTGTGTCGGCTGTGGTGGTGGTGGGTCGGATGGGGTGGTTGTGGTGGTGGTGGTGGGTCGGTTATGGTGGTGGTGGTGGTGGGTCGGCTATGGTGGTGGTGGTGGGCCGGCTGGGGTGGTTGTGGTGGTGGTGGGTCGGCTAGGGTGGTGGTGGTGGGTCGGCTATGTTGGTGGCAGTGGTGGTGATGGTGTGTCGGCTGTGGTGGTGGTGGGTCGGTTGTGGTGGTGGTGGTGTGTCGGCTGTGGTGGTGGTGGTGGTGATGGTGGTGGGTCGGCTGTGGTTGTGGTGGTGGGTCGGCTATGGTGGTGTTTTTTTTTTTTTTTTTTTTACAATATAAAAAAAATATGCACATTTTTTTTTATTAAAAATATATACAATTTATTTTATAAAAATATAAAGTTTTTATAATACTAACAAAATATTTTATAACAACATTTTATAAAAAAAAATTAATTTTCTTAATATTTCAGCACTTCTCCATACAAATACCCTATCAAAATAAAGTTACTTACACCCAATCATTGGTAATCATTGGCTGACACCCAATGATTGGCATTAATTAGATTTTAGGGGGGTGTGTAAATACTTTTCATATGGGTGGGACCAGTTTGAGGCGTATTGGGCAATGAGAGGCGTATAGGGTTTAATGCTCCAACTACCACCTTTCTAATACACCGCTCATAGGGCAATGAGGGTTGTATAACTTTACTTTTTCTGACATAATTAATGCACTCAACCCCTATACAACCCTCATTGCCTTATACAGGGCTGCTAGGGGGTGTGTCATTACTTTTGGGGGATGTACCAATACCCTCACCCTTTTATACATAATAAAAATGAATGACAACAAAATATATTAACACTCTTTTTAATAGGAATCAACAAGATTGTTAGCAAATGATATAAAGAGCATTCACATTATCTTTGTAATTTAGCTAAAAAAACACATTTATCCTAATTTTCTCATTTAGACAAATAATACTTTCTTGTTCCTTTTTTTATTACATTTTCTTATATTTCTCCGGTCACACCAAATGAATAGTGAGTCCCTAAATATCTTTGTTTTAAAAAAGCACACCTCAGGCATGAGGCGATCAAAGCAGTTTGGAAAACGCCTCGAGTCAACTAAGGTTAGGGGCAAGAATTACATGAAGCGGGTCAGAGGCGGTGTTTTGGGCCAGAGACGGCGCTTCAAGCACTTTCTATAATTAGGAAGAGAAAACAACTGTTGTTGCAGGTTGTCGGAATTGGGGGTTGCAGGTTATTACCAAAGTGAGTGAGAAAGGAGAGGATACAAGGAAATGTGAGGAAGATTAAATAAAAGAGCCAGACTTTATATGCTTATTTTTATTCATTGGTTCTTTGATTTATGCCCGATAGTGGCTAATCGCTTTTGCAGCATCGTGTAGTTTGCACAGGTTTATAGTGTGTAAAACAGCAAAATGCATAATATATGGTGTGCTAAACAACAAAACTATAATTCTTAACTTTATCTTTTTAATTAGTTTTTAAATAATTTTTTTCTTTTAGTTTTTTGGTTTTGTATGGTTTGTTTTATATCATAATTGTTTTTCATACTTTCTATTTCTTTTTTATTTTATTTTTTTAATTATTTTATTGTATATAGAGCTTAATTAGTTGTGTATTAAAGTTTAGTTTACTTTTACATTTGGTGTTTCCTAGTATATATACGTCATTAGTTAAAATATAATAATTAAATGTTTGAAGTTATTTTTTTGGTAATTGTGAGAACCCCTAAAAAACTCACCAACCCTAAGGCATATACAAGCTTACTATTACGCCAAGCCCCTTGAAGGTTCTACTCATATAAAGTTTTAAATAACAAGTAAAATATAACAAAGGTAATAGGAGCCAATAGTCTTGTGGTCTAGTCTTGTGGTATGGTGATTCTTCACATACATGTGGGATGGTTTCAAAGCCATGCAAGTGTAAGATAATTTGGTGGTAATTAGGCATAAAAGACACCTTTTAAAAAATGTGAAACACCGAGATTGTAGGTAAATGATAGAAGATGGGCATTTAAATCTAAAACACATTACTTTATTTGTCATAAAAATGTATTAAAGATGAAACTCGTACATTTATATTCACACCTACCAACCAAAACCATCTTGATGCGTGTAGCATTGTAATGGTATCTAAATAATATTATACACATTACCTACCAATACACGGTATGACTAACATGTGGATGTGGGTTAGACAACCTTTTAAGAGCCTGTCACTAGTTGTCACTAGTTGTAGCATATCTCCTCTCTCCCTCACCCACCAACCCCTGTTCCTTATAAATACAAGCTTGAGGCCTTCCTCCCTATTTTGGTTGATCCAATTGATCCATCCTTTTCTATTGCCGTGCAAGAATAAAGTGGTGCATATACTTGCTTCGTTGACCTTTGCAAACAGAAAAGCTATCCGTTGCTAAACAAGGTATACAAGAGCTTATATAAATACATATATGTTTGTGTATAGCATCTTAATTTTTCTAGAAAAAAATCTTTTGATAGATGTGGTGCAAGTTGCCTAAGTATAAGTTCATTTCTTTTAAAAACTAATGTGTTTGTATATTTGATCGTTAGCATACTTGTCCTTTCTCTTGTGTGTTTGTGTTAATGTTTTTAAAACCATTTCAATTGTTGTCTTGTGTGTTTGTGTTAATGTTTTTGAAACCATTTCAATTGTTGAATCGGTCACTCTACTGGTTCACTAATCAGACTAAACCAATATAGATAGCGTGTCTAGATTTTATAGATGTTAAATCATATATAGAAAAGGGGGAATTGGCCTGTAATAATCACACCTATACCTTATTGGTCATTAATAATCCCACCTCAATATATTCCCTCCACCAGTCCCACCTTACACCTATTTTTCCTATAATGGTCCCCCGTTAAAAAAACTTAACGGAGTTAAGCTTTTTTCCAAATTACAAACAGATTTTTTAGGGCTTTCCATCAGAACGATGATACGAATCCATTGATGTAAAACTTACTTCGAAATGGTGCTCCAAGTGACTTGATTTTGGTTAATTGGAAATTTAAACACCCGAATTGAAGCGCCGTTTTCATCGTTTGGACTTTGGGACCAAAATTTGCGACCAACAAAAGGTGGTCGCAATATTAGCAACCAATTTGCGACGGAAATCAAAATAAATTTAACATGAGTTCTTCTTAATGAAAAATAAATTTAACAAATTGTAGGTAAATTGTTTGCACTTTGGGACTATATTAACTTAGAACTTGATTGTTGTGTTTCATTATTGTGATTAAAATTCTTTAATCCATGTCAGCAGATCTTCTTTACCCATTTTTGACCAAGAAAAGAACCCTTCGTTGGAATTGGTGGTCTCGGAAAAGAAGTTGTGAATATATGGTAAAATCTCATTCCTTTTTATTTACTTATTCTTTCATTGGAGCTTCTTGCAATTATTTTATATTGGCATTGTTTTTTATTAGTTTGATATACATGTCAAATTTGTTTTTTATTATCTCATTTTCACATAATCATCTTTTAACATGAAAGTATGGTGATGATAGATGATAGCTAGACATGACTTTTAACTCAAATGTTGTAATGTACAAGTATTAGATGCATTTGGGATCAATTTGTACCATTATTTAGCTCGACTATAATGAAGCACTTATTATGAATTTTATCAATAATTCAATCAAAGATTCATGTTTTTCTTACTAATTTGATTCGAAGAAATTAACTACATGTTAGAGCATCTCCAACAAGGGAGGTTTGGAGTGGTTTTGGAAGAGCGGATGAGGATTTTCACGGACCACTCCACTGGAGAAGGTGGTTCAGTGAGTGTTGGTTTGCTTAAGCGGACGAGTAAGAGGTGGAATTGTGGGGACCACCTACTCACAAACCTTTTATTTTGTTTTTTAGTGTAAAAATGTGGGGTGTGATGTGGAGGTTTGGAATGGTTTATTGTTGTAGGTAAAAGTGCGGTTTGAAATGGTGGTGGTTTGGAATAATATGACATGCTGACTAGGCGGTCTTAGGGTTAGGCCGTTAGCTTTCCCGTTTGCATTAGGGTTTTGTATTATGTCTATTCATACAGGTGGATTGTAAAATACTAGAGTTACAATATTAATAAAGTATCTCTTTTACCTTTAGAGTGGCAATTGGTAACTGAAAACTCTCTACCAATAATGCTTATGGATGTAGTAAGTGTTTGTAAACTTAACCCTAAATTAAACCATATGCATAGACTCATAAAACTAACAAATCTCATTTGCTTGTCTTGATTTCTAAACTAAAAGGATCAATGGTTAGCAATGTTCTTGAACGTCATCTTGGGAACCATGACGGGTCTCTTATCGTGGTAAGAATTCGTCTTCAAAAGAAAGTGACATTCATTATATGTTTGTTAAGCAAAGCTAAGGGTTGAGTTTATTCTCTAGCTTAAATTATCTGTTGTTTTGGTGGTCGTGCAGATGAAGGCAGAATTTGGCATACCAACACCATATGATATGGTCCATATCATATAACAAGGGAATGTTACTTCATTATAAGAAGTAATGAGGTGGATGATCATTGTTGGTTGATTGTTGACGTGCCATCAAATCTCCCTAGAAAGCCATCTGCCTGTCTATGTGGGTGCTCAAATGTATGTAAATATTTCTATATATTCTAAATCCATACATTGCAAAAAAAAAGTATGTGTTTTTCTCATGTTGAAGTCGATGGTCGACACAAAGATGAAGATTGACCAAGGTATTTTAGATATTTTCTGGTAGAAAACTATTTATGTCAAAATGTTGGTAGTAGTCTAGCTCGAATTTGCACATTTTACAGCCAAGTTGCCTGTTTATATCTTCCCATTGATGAACATTATGATGAAAAACATCAAACATTATGATGAAAAACATCAAACATTATGACTACTTATGCCTTACTAGCTTAGCCATTATAAGCGCCCCCTAGCAGCGCTCTCGAAACTCAACAATGCACAGACAAGAAGGCCACGATTGAGTTAACGGAAGCGTCTCAAAAACATTCTTTTTGAAGAATAAAAAGAAGAAGACTCAGCGCTGGGTGCGCTCATGAAGGTACTAGAAACTTTTCAGGTTGCATCATTTGTGGTTAGTAATATTCTGATGTATGAAAAGGGACAATGATGTCATGGCACATTCCCAGAACCGTTTTATGCGGCGCCAAATGTTTTGGCAAAAACTGTAGACCAGTTTCCTGGAAAACCACCACTGCAGTTGTTAATCAGATGGTCTTTGTAGGAATGGCTAACTTAACTGTCCACTAAACTTACTCCTATATCTACACCAGTGTCCACCATGGTACTAAAACCCTCAACCTCTTAGGCAACAAGTCCTTTGGTAACATTGAAATTATGCATTCAAACATCTTTTCAATTTGTTGAAATAAGATGCAATACTAGATTACCTTGGGATATCCAATTCTGTTATCGCTCAAATGGATAGACAAGTGGTTCCCCAACTATGACGAATTTACTTTACAATTTTACACATTTCAAACTGTAGATGTAGAAATGCATCATATAGCTCGGTCGCATTGAATTCAAGATCAATAATTACATCTTATCCACAGTTTGCATGTCAGTGAATCTAAGTTTACGATTCCCACCAAGACAATCTTTTAATGAAGCGATCAACAATACATGCTAAAGCTATTAAATGTGTGCAACATTCTTCTTTGCTTGACATGCTAAGTCTCTATAAGACACCTAATCAATAAAACTGTTTTAAACACTTCAACATATCATTTAAATTGTAGTTCACAAAGTATAATTAATATATAGTAAACGAAAAGAGTAGGTTAAAAAAATCTCTCTCACCGGTCCGAGTTTAAAACTGTTTTAAACACTTCAACATAAATTTACTAATATTTATAACAAAATACATTCTTTCTTTAATATAATAGGCGTAGAAATTATGTTTTATTTTTGTTGATGCATATTTTGTGGACACGACTCGGCTCGGTTCAACTCAGCTCAGTTCGACTTGGTTTCGACTCGAAGACACGAAGATCGAGACAAAGATACAGCCAAGTGTTAGTCTGAGTTATGTCTTAGGTTTGATATGTGCGTTTGATGTAAGTTTGACCAAGTCAACCATCCTCCGGTTTGACTTGGCCAAACAGTTAGCACATTGTTTGTTTGATTTGTCTGTGTCGAAGGATGAGACATCGAAGGATTGTTCATATCCTTCGATGTGCTCGAAAGATGAACCTTCGATGGATGGACCTCGAAAGATACCATCCTTCGAAGTGTATATGGATCCTTCGATGGGATTCTGGTCGACAGATGATCTTTCGATCAATCTGTCTGATCCTTCGACCAGACCTGCTGTGTCGGGTATATATACCCATGTAGTGTGTTGTGTTCAATATAGACAGAAAAATAGATAGACAAAGGGAGAGCATTCTGCTGAGAGCATTCTGTCCAAACACACACACACACTTAGAGAGTTTGCAGAACAGATTTGTAAACATTGAGCTTGTAACTGGACCTTTCATACGCATTAATACAAGTGGTGTTAATCGTTGAATATTGTGTGTCGTGCATTTGCGTGTTCTATCTCGGTTTGCATGCTAGCTTGGTTTCCGCACTCGCTAGTGTGTTTGTACACAAGGATTAGGCGACTAGATCCTCCCCTAGCCGGACCTACAAGTGGTATCAGAGCCTTGGCTCTTTTCCTTGTTAAAACCGAGTGTTTTAGAGTGTGTTTCGGATTTTTGGAGTTCATATTTTTCTGAAAAATCAGCTTTAAAACTTCGAAAATCTGCATGTTTTGCTAGAAGTTCTTATAAAAACCTTGTTATTTTTCATTGTCTATTGTTAAAAGTTGGTTTTTATTGAAGTTTCGGCCAAAACTCGTGTTCGGCAGTGTCGGTTTACCAGAAAATTCAAATTTTTCTGGGTTTGTTCTTCATTTCTTCAACATATATTCAAGTGTTCTTCAAAGTGTTACTTATTTTGATCTTGTTTTATTATTGTTGAAAGTTGTTTGTGCATTGGGAAGGGATAAGTGGTTAAAATTGTCAACCCAAATCTGATTTTGGCAGGAAGTAAGGTCTGAACATACCTTCTGCCGAAAGTTGCGCACCAACCCGTCACCTTTCTCACCAACCTGTCAACTTTGTGTCAGTGAGTCAGAGCTCATCGAAAGATATCCTTCGAAGTCGAAAGATCATCTTTCGATCAAGGAGGTTCGACAGATACCCATCCTTCGAGCATCTTTCGAAGTCAGTGAGTTATCTTTCGAGTCAAGGAATCTTTTCGAAGGATATATTGTTCGAGCTTCTGTTACATTTCGAAAGATAAGGATCCTTCGTCTTGGAGAATCTTTCGAAGTCTTTGTTCGAAATTCAACAGTGATCTTTCGAACACTGTTGATCCTTCGAACAAGTGTCTGTCTTTCGAACAAGTGTTGATCTTTCGACCCTAATCTGTTTGAGTTTAACAGTTTGTGCTTTTCAGGTCTTTCGATCAGAGATCTTTCGGCTGTTTGTTTCTCTTCAACATTTTAATATAGTTTGTGAAAATTAATTTTTTTTAAAATCAATTTTCACTTAATATATTAATTTTTATAAAATGGGAACAAACGGTGAGTGGTGGACTCAATTAACTTCGACTCCACAATCATCAGCTACACAACCTGAGCCAGATTTCGACAAAACTGCATTCTTGCGAGCTATTGCCCCAACTCAAGCTGCAATGATAACTGCAAATCAATGGGCATTGGTCACAAATCAAAGTAGCAGCATTCAATCTATGATGCAGAACGACAGTGAAACTGGTACTAGCACAAAACCGCCAAAGCTAAATCACATCAATGATTGGGGATGGTGGAAAGAAAGGTTGAGAACTTATGTTCAGGGGCAAGGTCAAGATCTATGGATGTGTTTCTTCACTCCATTTGACAATGAGTTGGAAGTTGCAGGAGCTAATCCACAAACTTACAGCACTCTGTCTGATGAAGATAAGAAGAAATTTGAGTTAGAAAAGAAAGCATTCATGATTCTCACACAAGCTCTTAACAGAGACATTTACCACCAGTTTGTTTACTGCACGACTACTAAAAGCTTGTGGGATATGCTCACGTTAAGATGTGAAGGAAATGCTCAATCAAGAAATATCAAGCAAGATTTACTGAAGAAAGAATTTGAAGGATTCACGTGTTTGGAAAATGAGACTTTGGCAGATTTATCTACAAGGTTTCATCACTTGTTGAGCGAGATGTTTGCTTTTAAAGTCAATGCCACTCCACAAGAAATGACAAAGAGATTTGCTGATAGCTTACCAGCAAAGTGGAGCAGTTATCTTGAAATCCTTAAAGAAAATGGTGTTTTAGACACAATCACCGTTTATGATTTAATTCAAAAATTGGAGAACAAGGATGTAGAAGAAAAACTGAAGGCAAAAAGAACACTCACTCCTCAAAGTCCAGAGATGTACTTTGGGATTGCAGGAGGTATCAGTGGAGAAAAACCAGCTTCTCAACATGCGAAGCTTCAAACAGCTTTCATCTCAAACACTGCACCTTCAACAACAGATCAGTTTGATCCTTCAGCATACTTGATGTATCCAAGACCAGATGTGAAACCGACACCGACAGCTCCGCAGCAACAACCGCAACAGCAAGGGTTTTATGGAAACTCTTCAAACATTCAAGCCACTTCCAATCCAAACACAGTCAGATTAGACACTTCCAACTTTTCCAAAGTCAGTGTCGAGATAGCCAAGGAGCATATGGAGATGTTGAATACCTTGGTTAGTGCTTATTGTGGATTGATCGCAGGTCAGATTGGGAATATCAATCTAACCAATGAAGATTATCAGCAAGTGGATAGAGACGAGTTTGAAATGATGGATATCAAATGGGCTCTTGCTAGTGCCATTCGAAGAGCAAAGGAGTTTATGGAAAGGACCGGGAGAACCAACTTGGAAAGCAAGAAAGACACCAAGTATGGATTCGACAAGCAAGCTGTAACATGCTTTAACTGTGGTGAACGGGGTCACTTCAAAAGGGAATGCACAAGACCAGCTCAGCATGGAAACCAAAACCCCTTCAGAAATCAAGGCAACCAGCAGAACCAAAACAGGAGCAATGTTCGTACGTTGATACCTGTCAACAACCAAGGCCAAGCAGGGTCGTCAAATGCCAACCGGGCACTTGTGGTTCAAATGGATGAAGGTTGTGATTGGTCGCTTCAGCTTGGAGAAGGAGGAAATGGTGGAACAGCTTGTTATGCTAAAGTGACTGAGAAGGTAGTAGAACCCGTGTCTGCTGGTGAATCTTCAGAAGATGAAGATAGTTCGGGTTATAGTGGGAGCACAGATGGGGAATCACTTGATGCTGGTGATTTATCAAGTGATGCTTTAGATTTGAAGGTTGGTGAACTTTTGGCTGAAGCTGAAGCATTATGCAAGAGGAGATCTATTCTCTGCCAGAAATCTGCTGGAACTTCCGAGAAGCTTGCTAAGTTCTTCTCTGAAGATGGATCTTTTTCTTTCCATTCAGCCTTTACGGCTAATGTCGACAGTTCATCAGGTCAGGTAAGTGTCGATGAACCCACTGTAGTTAGCTGTGAAAATTGTGATAGTTTAAAGGTTAAATATGCTGAACAGGAAAAGCAGTTTGAAATCACAAACAAACACAATCAAGAATTGATTGTTGATCTTTCTAAAGCAACTGAAGCTAACTTGTTTTTTACCAGAAATGAAAAGGAATTTAAAGCAACAATTGCGTCATTAAAACATGATGTTTCTGAATTACAAAAGGCTGTTTTGAGAAAACAACATGCTAACAATGATTTAATTGACACAATTGAAAAGCAAATGGTAGAGTTAGCAACAGCTAGATGTGAATGTGAGACAATTAAGCAGAAATTGGAAAGCTATTCCAATTCCCGCTATGTTTTGGATCACATTATTGATGTTCAAAAGAAAAAGGGGGATAGGAAGTGTAATGGATTCAAATCATGTCCTCCCCCAATGAATCACAATTACTCCAAATTGCCTGATGACGAGGATATTCCCCGTTTTGAACCTACTGTGCCACTCAATCTAGATGACTTTGCAGCAGGCCTCGGGTTCACAACTGGTACATCATCCTCGGGTCAGTCTGAATCTGAGTCTGAGAATGTGACGGATTCATCATGTGTTAAGGAACAGAGTCCTCCCACTGTTGAGGATACTGATTCTTCGGATGATGAATCTGATTCATCGGATGATGAGTCTGTAGAAATTGTGAATCAACAGTCTAACTCGGTTACAACAGATATTCCAATTGAGAATCACATCTTATGTGATCCACCAGTGGAACCGAGTAAGACTGAAATGTCAAAAGCAGTGGAGTCCCTTGTTTCGAGCAGTGAAGGGAATAACTTGTTGTACACGCTCAAAGGAGATGAAAAGATCTACTCTAACAAAGATTTTCCAATTAAAAATGTAAATCAAGATTTAATTGAGCAAATTTTTGAAGGATGTATTGATAAGTTTTTGGGAAACAAAAGTGGCAAAGTTACCGTCACTCAATGTGATCCAATTCCGTCTGAACAAATTAGAAAACAATACGGAAACCAAAAACAACCAATTGAGCGAAAACAACAAGTGAACTCCGGAAAGGGTAAGGTACAGGGAAAGAAGGCTCAGAACAAGAATGTTCAAGCACCTAAGGTTCAACAGCAAAAGGTGCAAAACAAAAGAGCTCCTGTTAAGAAAAGAGAACAGAAAGTGAACTTTGTTGGATCCAAGGGTACAGATAAACTGGAAACATTTCAGGATAAATCTAACATTGATTTTATAAAACAAGTTAGAATTTTAAAACGAAATGATCAGAATAATTACACCCAACACTCCAACGGATGTGATTTAGGTCCAAGTACATCTAGATCACAAAGTTCATTGTCTGGTTCTCAGTCTGGTCATCAACATGTTTCTCCGAAGTTTGTAGAGCGGAGAATGTGTTTTGAGTGTGGCACAATTGGGCATATTGTAAGATACTGCCCATACCTGCAAAAGTTGAAGGCTCCCCAAGAAACCAATTACCAAAAACGATCAGTTTCCCCGAAACAAGACCCGCGTGTATTGAAAGAAAGGGAAAAGAAGTTGAAACAAAAGAATCAAAAGGTAATTGAAAAGGCCTTAAAACCAGAGGTCAAAGAAGAAAAACCTGTTCAAGCAAAATCTAAAACTGTAAAACCAGTAAATGCTAAAACAATAAATTCAAATACTGGTAAAGGACAAACAGCTTGGAAACAAAAACAGGTAACTCAGTCAGGGGGAGCACCACAGGTTCTTTTTCCTAATCATCAAGTGATTGAAATCACTTTTCTTGATGATCAAGGACGACCCAAGTCCACAAAGGCTTGGGTCCCCCTCTCCGTCTAATCTTTGAATGAGTGTGTAGGATATTCCAGGAGGAACTTTCAATAGTCGTAAGATTGTTGATAGTGGAGTGTCCATGCACAAAATAGGCGACAGAAGAAATTGTTGCCTTTGATGGAGAGAAGAAAAGAAAAGGAAAAGAGAAACAGAATTGTCTGTTGAAAGAGTTTGAAAAGCTTCGACAAAAATGCAAAGCCTTTTACAATCAAGCTTTGATCGGGTCCCCAGGATAGATTCAATCTAAATGTACGCACCTGCAGCACGTTTGAGGTTCAAAATCAACAAGATGAACGTGCACTGTACATTTCGTCGCGGTGTGATTGAAGAAAAAGTGTTTGTTGAACAAACCAACCGGGTGTGCGGATGCCTTGGCATGAGTTGCACAACCGCACACTACTTCTGAAAGAGAAAGACAAAGACCTTCGCTGGTGCAATGTGGAAGACCAGCCGGACCCAAAGGTTTATGATCTTGTTGCTGTCAAGAGACTTCTCAGTAGCTACAAAGAATCGACTTTGAAATCCACACCGGGTGGATATCAAGTTTGGGAGAGCGCTCAGATTCCTTGCAATGCAAGAGGCAGTTGCAGGATACGGTTTTAAAATTCTAATATCTCCTATACTTGTCGTTATTTAAGCTACTTTATAAATTGTTATCCTCTCGCAGCACTCTTTGGCCAGACAATGTTGTCATGGTCCGCACCGCAAACCAACATGCCAACTGATTTTTCCAAAATTCGATAAATCTTTTCAGATTAAAAATTAATTTTGGTAAACGGCATTGAGGTAAAACATGAGTTAACCAACATCGGAAAGTCATTTTTGTAAATACCTTTGTGTTTTAAATTTTATCTTAGTTTATTGATTTTAGGGGGAGTAATTCCAACTTTGAAAAAAATCCAAAAACATTGAAAAATTTCAAAAGCACAAAAACAATAGAAAAGCAAAAATGAGTTTCCTGGCGAGCAAAAGAGAAAATGATAGTACATCAGTGGTCTGTCTAAACCTCTTTAAACCTTAAATGAAAAAGCGATAAGCAGCTCTATATAAGATGTATCGGTAGGCTCACAATCATTTTAAAGTGTGCAGGGTGATATAAACCTTAATTCGACTGAAGACTGGGTGGGAACCATTCATTGGCATATGGTCTTGGTACCGAAATTTCGTTTGAGAGATTGCCGAGGTTCTGAGATATTCGGTCTTTATGCTGCTTATCATCTGGGTATCATGGTTGTTTCTTTTACCGAAAAATAACGGGGACGCAAGTCTAGATCTTCCATGATACTATACATACGTGTACATATTGCATTCGACCTCAATAAGTG
The DNA here is from genome assembly GCA_030545235.1 of Helianthus tuberosus. NCBI lineage: Eukaryota > Viridiplantae > Streptophyta > Magnoliopsida > Asterales > Asteraceae > Helianthus > Helianthus tuberosus. Next base: position 79,275,470 of record CM060364.1, on the reverse strand, counting down.
ATCAACAATCACATGTCCAATCAAATAAGTGATAATATATCACAGATTCTTTGCGGGAGTCAAGTTCGTCTCTCTGCTGTACGAAAGTACTGACCTGTTCACGGACTTGCTCCTGTGCCCTCATGCATATGAAAATCAAGTTCCTCATCAATAAGTGATTCTATCACACAGGGCTTGTTTTCAATCAAAATAAGTGAGTTTCTCACATCATATACGGTCAAACAGATGATAATCGGTATACTCACCGGTAAGATGAATCCTCGTGCATACCTTGATACGGGAATGTGTCGTGTGTGGATGAACACCGGTCGGTAAGTATAAATCATACCTTAACGTATCCCCTCGCCATGATTACAAATGATAAGTTGAGCTTATGTGGACAACAATACCGATAATTGTTATAGGATGCTTATCTAAATGTTAACTAATTGAACAAAAAGAGCGTTTTGACATGACCGTACACTGATATGATTCTCTTACCCTCGAAACTCGCAAAAAGAATGTCTGTAAATATTTATTTACTGCTTTTAGTTTCTGTATCTTTGTATATATTTATTTATTGCTTTCCGTCTTTACTTTTGAAAAATGAAAAATTTCAAAAAGATTTTAGGTGTGTTTTAATATAAACTTTATAAAAGCCAAAAAGATTTTGCTTCTAGTTTATTTTTGATTGACTGATGTTGGAACTCGAGTCTATCCTACCCAAAATCCTGATCGTAAGCCGGAAAACAATTGCATCTTCATAAACAGTCGAAGTTAACAAGTTTTGAAAGGTAAAGGATTAAAATTGTATATTTTTCTAAACTTTCAAAATATTGTCGGTCGGTGTTTGATTGAGATTTGAATCTCATTTGTGTCGTTTGTTTAATTTGACTATATTCCAAGCGGTTGTTCTCATTATGCGTTTAGCTTTCTTGCATGTGCAGATGCTAAAGGCGAGGAGAACATGGTCGATGACAAGCTTCGGAATGAAGACACGAAGTGGAGGCACTCAAAGGATAAAATGATCGAGTTGCCGCTGACCCTTCATCAACACCACAAGGATCTGAAGAATTGCCAAGTCAAAAGATTCACGAGTATGACTCAATGGAGAGTTCAATCTAAGGGGGAGTTTATTGACACACTACCTAAACAAAAAGGGGAGTTTGTTGATACACTTTCTACTTACGACACGTGAAGACTTTGAAGATCCTCCGATGTGGAAGACATGGAAGTTGAACCTCACGAGTAGCGTCCAAGGGGGAGTTTGTTGATGCATATTTTGTGGACACGACTCGGCTCGGTTCAACTCAGCTCAGTTCGACTTGGTTTCGACTCGAAGACACGAAGATCGAGACAAAGATACAGGCAAGTGTTAGTCTGAGTTATGTCTTAGGTTTGATATGTGCGTTTGATGTAAGTTTGACCAAGTCAACCATCCTCCGGTTTGACTTGGCCAAACAGTTAGCACATTGTTTGTTTGATTTGTCTGTGTCGAAGGATGAGACATCGAAGGATTGTTCATATCCTTCGATGTGCTCGAAAGATGAACCTTCGATGGATGGACCTCGAAAGATACCATCCTTCGAAGTGTATATGGATCCTTCGATGGGATTCTGGTCGACAGATGATCTTTCGATCAATCTGTCTGATCCTTCGACCAGACCTGCTGTGTCGGGTATATATACCCATGTAGTGTGTTGTGTTCAATATAGACAGAAAAATAGATAGACAAAGGGAGAGCATTCTGCTGAGAGCATTCTGTCCAAACACACACACACACTTAGAGAGTTTGCAGAACAGATTTGTAAACATTGAGCTTGTAACTGGACCTTTCATACACATTAATACAAGTGGTGTTAATCGTTGAATATTGTGTGTCGTGCATTTGCGTGTTCTATCTCGGTTTGCATGCTAGCTTGGTTTCCGCACTCGCTAGTGTGTTTGTACACAAGGATTAGGCGACTAGATCCACCCCAAGCCGGACCTACAATTTTTGTAAGTCAAACTCGGTCCGAGTTGACCTACTAGATCCGACTGAGGTTGACCGCGTTTGATCAAATACCAAATTACTCGGAGTTAAAGAAAGTTGCATCGGCACTACTCGGGGACCTTGTTTTACAACCAAAACACATATCTCTGATTCATGATTCAATCTCAGAAAAAGGATAAAACATAACATGCACATGTGGAATGACAAAAGGCTGCAAATATAATCTTTCTTTTAAATCTCAAAACATGTGATGTAGATATGCACATTCGTGTGTATTGTGAATATAGTCAATTCGCACATTAAATTGAAAGACAAACATTATGAACATGTGCGCCTGTAGAAATTTGTAAAAACAACAATTTTATAAAATAAAATTTAAACACATTCAGGGCCGGCCCGTAAGGCTTATCAATCTAGGCTAAGGCCTAGGGCCACCAAAAAACAAGGGTCTCCAATTTTATTTCCTTTCATATATTAGACTTGTTTTTTTGCCATTTAAACATCGTTTCCAGACCCAAGATTTAGGATTTACACTAGGAGTCTGCATTATCCACTCACACAACACATCAACCCTAGTTACTTGCAGCGTCTTTTGAGTAACCAATGTGAAACTGATTGTGGATTGAGCGAAATTAGGGCCAAGATTAGGAAAAATCATCGCTATGGTTATTCAATGTCTCAAATCTCAATCTCAATTCCTTTATACCAATTCAATAGGGCCCTGACTTTGTAGTTCGCTTAGGGCCTCCAAAAACGTTGGAACGGCTCTGAACACATTCATATACTCATGTATATAAAACGTGCAACTAATCTATTTATACAATATATCCAGACTAAAAAACATTAGATCTGTAAGACCATTCACATTGGACCCTCCATCTCTATCTCTATAATAACACTAAAAACGTATTTTTCTCTATATTTTGTTTATTTTTTAAAACCTCTCACTCCCAACTCTCTATTTATGTCTCTATCATACTCACAAACACTTATTTTCTTACTTTTTTCTCTTTCCTCCACGCTCACACTAAAAATATGGAGGTTGTATTTTGTTTTCTATAAATCTTTCCCTATTATTGAGATTCTAATGTGTAGGTCCGGCTAGGGGAGGATCTAGTCGCCTAATCCTTGTATACGAACCACTCCGATTGTGCGGAATCCAACCGGAATAGCAAACCGAGACGGAACACGACAATAATAAACACACAATACTCAACGATTAACACCTCTTGTATTAATGCGTATGAAAGGTTCAGTTACAAGCACAATGTTTACAAATCTATCTTGCAAACTCTCTCTAGGGTGTGTGTGTGTTCTGTTCTCTCCTCTGTGTTCTCTGTCTGACTGTCTGGTCTTTTGAAATGAACACAACACACGGGTATTTATATCCGAACACAGCAGGTCTGGTCGAAGGATCAGACAGACTGATCGAAAGATCATCTGTCGATCAGAAACAGCTCGAATGATCAACATGTACCTCGAAGGATGAGATCCTTCGAGGTCCATCCATCGAAGGTTATCTTTCGAACATATCGAAGGATGTGACAATCCTTCGATGAACTATCCTTCGACGCAACCAACTTACAAACCAATGTTCAAACTGTTTGGCCAAGTCAAACCGGAGGATGGTTGACTTGGTCAAACTTACAGGACTACGAAGACATCGTTTTACATCGTTACAAAATACAGACAAAGTACAGACACAAATGCACCAACAAACTCCCCCTTGGCTGTAGCTTTGTCTGGCTGTAGCTTTGTCTCGATCTTGGTCTCGATCTTTGTCTTGATCTTTGTGTCTTCAAGTCTTTGACATCCTTTCAAGTCTTCAATGTCGGAGGATCTTTAAAGTCTTCACGTCTTGAAAGCAGAAAGTGTATCAACAAACTCCCCGTTTCATGTAGGAAGTGTGTTGACAAACTCCCCCTTAACATAAGCTCCCCCTTGAGTTATGCTCGTGAAATACTTGTTCTTTATGAAGTGAGATCCTTGTGGTGTTGATGATGGTCAGCGGCAACTCGATCATCTTCATCATTTGAGTGCCTTCACGTCGTGTCTTCATTCCGAAGCTTGTCATCGACCATGTTCTCCTTGCCTTTAGAATCTGCACATGCAAGAAATCTAAACGCGTAATGAGAACAACTGCTTGGAATATCATAAGCAAACGACACACATGTGACCATTGTTCAATCAAACACCGTCCGACAGTTTGAAAGTTCAATAAAATTTATCAATTTCAGGTTTTTAACTTTCAAAACTTGCAAATTTCGACCGTTTATGAAGATTTAGTCGTTTCGGTTTTCGTTCAGGTTTCAGGTAACGAAGACTCGAGCTCCAACATCGTACGATCGAAAATAAAATAGAAAGAAAATCTTTTTGGCTTTTATAAAGTTTATATTAAAACACTCTTAAAATCTTTTTGGAATTTTTGAATATTTCAAATGTAAAGACTGAAAGCAGTAAATAAATATATACAAAGATGCAGAAACTGAAAGCATTAAATAAATATTTACAGACATTCTTTTTGTGAGTTTCGAGGGTAAGAGAATCATATCAGTGTACGGTCATGTCAAAACGCTCTTGTTGTTCAATTAGATAACATTAAGATAAGCATCCTATAACGATTATCGGTATTGTTGTCCACTTAAACTCAACTTATCATTTGTAATCATGGCGCGGGGATACGTTAAGGTATGATTTATACTTACCGACCGGTGTTCATCCACATCACGACACATTCCCGTATCAAGGTATGCACGAGGGTTCATCTTACCGGTGAGTATACCGATTATCATCTGTTTGACCGTATATGATGTGAGAAACTCACTTATTTTGATTGAAAACAAGCCCTATGTGATAGAATCACTTATTGATGAGGAACTTGATTTTCGATGCATGAGGGCACAGGAGCAAGTCCGTGAACAGGTCAGTACTTTCGTACAGCAGAGAGACGAACTTGACTCCCGGAAAGAATTTGTGATATATTATCACTTATTTGTTTGGACATGTGATTGTTTATCACTTATTGAGGACGAATGCAATATGTACACGTATGTATGGTATCATGGAAGATCTAGACTTACGTCCCCGTCATTTTTCGGTAAAAGAAACAACCATGATACCCAGATGATAAGCAGCATAAAGACCGAATATCTCAGAACCTCGGCAATCTCTCAAACGAAATTTCGGTACTAAGACCATATGCCAATGAATGGTTCCCACCTGGTCTTCAGTCAATTTAAGTTTATATCACCCTGCACACTTTAAAATGATTGTGAGCCTACCGATACATCTTATATAGAGCTGCTTATCGTTTTTCATTTTAGGTTTAAAGAGGTTTGGACAGACCACTGATGTACTATCATTTTCTCTTTTGCTCGCCAGGAAACTCATTTTTTTTTTCTATTGTTTTTGCGTTTTTGAAATTTTTCAATGTTTTTGGATTTTCAAATTTTGGATTTACTCCCCCTAAAATCAACAAACTAAGACAAATTTAAAACACAAAGGTATTTACAAAAATGATTTTCCGATGTTGGTTAACTCTTGCTTGACCTTAATGCCGTTTACCAATAATAAATAGTCAAATCTTGATTTGTCAAAAGCTTTGGTAAAAAGGTCGGCACGTTGGTCATCGGTGTGGACATAAGCAACATCGATTAGGCTTTTCTCAAAGCAATCACGTATGAAGTGATACTTAATGTCGATGTGCTTAGTCTTTGAATGCTGCACAGGATTTTTAGTGATCTGTAATGCAGCAGAATTATCAACGTAAATAGGAGTAGTTAGGAATTCAAAACCGTAGTCGCGCATTTGTTGTTGGATCCATAGGACTTGGGAGCAACAACTTGAGGCAGCAATGTATTCAGCTTCGCATGTTGATGTAGCGACACACGTCTGCTTATTGCACTGCCATGTGACTAGGCGATTTCCCAAAAACTGACATCCAGCCGTTGTGGACTTGCCGTCGATTTTGCATCCGCCAAAATCAGAATCACTGAATGCGATCAAGTCAAAGTTATTATCCCTAGGGTACCATAGACCGGTGTCAGGGTAACCCTTCAAATAACGAAAAATCCTTTTTACAGCTGCAAGATGTGAGGCCTTCGGGTTGACTTGATATCTGGCAAGCAGGCACGTTGGGTACATTATATCTGGTCTTGATGCTGTGAGGTACATAAGAGATCCGATCATCGCGCGATAGTATGAGGGGCTAACATCTTGACCCTTCAAGTCTGGAGTAATTCCGTGATTTTGTGGCAATGGGGTACCGATGGGCGTTGCATCAGACATCTGGAACCGGCTCAAGATGTCACCAACATATTTAGTCTGATGGATGAATATCCCAGACTCAGTTTGTTGTACTTGTAGGCCCAAAAAGAAAGTCATTTCCCCCATAGCACTCATCTCGAATTTATCCTGCATTACACGCTCGAAATCCCTACACAAAACATCATTAGTAGAACCAAAAATAATATCATCAACGTATACCTGTACCAGTAGAAGATCTCCATCTTGTTCTTTGACGAAAAGAGTACAATCGATAAGACCTCTGCGAAATCCATTCTCCAGCAAATAATTAGATAAGGTTGCGTACCAAGCTCGCGGTGCTTGATGAAGACCATAGAGAGCTTTGTTGAGCAACCAAACCCGATCGGGATGGATAGGATCTTCAAAACCTGGAGGCTGTTCGACGTACACCTCTTCTTCTACCACACCATGTAAGAATGCACTTTTCACGTCCATCTGGTATACCTTGAAACCTTTGAATGAGGCATAAGCCAGAAATATCCGAATTGCTTCTAGACGTGCAACAGGTGCATACACTTCGTTGTAGTCGATTCCTTCTATCTGACGAAAACCTTGAACGACTAGCCTTGCTTTGTTGCGAATAACGATTCCACGGTCATCCTTTTTGCATTTAAACACCCAACGGGTACCAATCTTCTTGTAACCAGCAGGTTTCTCTACGAGTTTCCAGACACCAAGCTTCTGGAATTGTTGCAGTTCTTCCTGCATTGCTTCAACCCAAGAGTTATCTTTCAAAGCTTCTTTCCAAGTTCTTGGCTCTTCCTGTGAGACATAACACGCGAAAGACCAATCGTTTTGTTGCCCGGATTCTCTAATCGCCGCATACAAACCTGCATTGTTGTTGTTCCGCAACATGTTTCTTGTTTGAACGCCACTTTGCACATTTCCGAGGATGTTTTGTTGAGGATGGGTATTGTGAATCCTTGTTTCTGGATTTTCTTGAACTGGAATATTTATACCCAGATTGTTGAGATTGAGATCAACAACCAATTCAATGCCCGGAATTGCCGAAGAGGATGATGCAGTAGCTTCAGCTGTTCCAGGGACGCCCACTGGAGGTGTACCCTCTGAAGTACCATGAACTGCTGTAATTGGAGCTTCTTGATCTGCATCGAGAAATTCATCATCCTCTGAAGATTCGTTCAATTCGGTAGCATCGTGAAAATCCTCATTGTCGAGAGCATTATTGTTCACTGAAGATGGTTCTTGATTGACGATAATGGGACGAACCAACGGTGAATCTGTTGCATTGTCACTCTCGAAAAACATCCTTGCCGCAACATTTTCTTCAACTGCTTCAACATTGATCGAATTGAAAAAGTCATCGTACTCAAACATCCAAGGCTGACCAGGATTTTTGACTGGTAAAGTGTGCCTTTGTACTCTGACTTCAGACCATTCCTCGACCCTTTTAGTCTCTAGATTCCAGACTCTTAAGTTCGGGGTGGAATACCCAAGAAAGTATCCATCAATTGCTCTAGCCCCAAACTTTCCATTAGGATCGATTATTGTGCACGGAGCTCCAAACGGTTCAAGATAAGACAAATCTGGTTTCCGTTTGTTAATAAGCTCGAAGCAGGTCTTGTTGTGCCTTTTGACTGTAAGGACTCGATTCAACGTATAACATGCAGAGGACACAGCTTCAGTTCAGAATGGAATCGGAAATTGTGACTCTACCAACATAGTCCTAGCAGTCTCGATCAATGTGCGGTTCTTACGTTCAGCGACGCCATTCTGTTGAGGAGTATAGGCTGCACTAAATTCGTGAAGAATACCTTTTGAAGTGCAAAACTCCGCCATGGCATGATTTTTGAATTCAGTACCATTGTCGCTACGTATCCGCCTAACCTTCAACTTATATAGATTCTCAATCTGAATGATCAAGTTTTTGATAATACCGAAGGTTTCACTCTTATGTGCCATGAACGCCACCCAAGAAAATCTTGAATAATCATCAGTTATCACGAGGCAATATTGATCATTCCTAATACTTTTGTGCTTCACAGGACCGAACAAATCCATGTGCAAACGTTCAAGAGGAACAGCCACCGTGTTGACTTTCTTTGTAGGGTGTCGCTTCTTCGTTTGTTTTCCTTTCTGGCACGAAACACAGACGTCTTGAAGATGGAAGTTTTTAAGAGGAACACCATTCACTAATTCATTTGACACCAAATGATTCATTTTGCGTAAGTGAATGTGACCCATTCGTCTGTGCCAAGAGATTGTGTCTTTTTCTGTGGCTTTAGAAACGAAACAAGTTGCTTGTGCAGACGTTGTGATAGCTTGGCTCATATCAAGGACATACAGATCATTTATCCTTGGAGCTGACAAGAGAATCCATTCTTTTGGAATTTTGAAGCCGGGTTTCAGCACATAACATCCATTTGCATCAAAGTGTACTGAGAACTGCTTATCACAAATTTGAGAAACACTAAGAAGATTGTGATCAAGTTGTTGTACGAAGTTGATCTTGTCAAAACTAACAACCCCGTTGGAAATCATTCCTTCACCCGTAATATATCCACCCTTATCTCCAGCAAAAGCAACATAACCTCCTCTAATAGATTTAACGTCGTAGAGAAGCTTCATGTCGCCTGTCATGTGTCTGGATGCCCCACTATCAACAATCCAATGACTACTGATAGTTCCTCCTGGAACACCCTGCACATGAACTCACACAATTAGTTGGAGATGGGGACCCAAGCCATTGTGGTCTTGGGTCTTCCATTTTCATCAATCACAATAACCTCTATTCTTTGATGATTCGAGAATTGAGATGGTCCCCCTGAATTTTTAACCGTTTTTGGTTTCCAGGTCTGTTTTGTTATACCATTGTTATTCTTTAAAACCTTAACTTCATGGTTGTCTGAAGTTTTTAAATTGTTTGGTTTGACAGAAACAGATGGTTTGTTAACCACATCACTTTTAATCGCCTTTTCAATTTTCTTGACCTGTTGGTGTTTCTGTTTCTTTTCCCTTTCTCTTATGAGTCGGGGATCTTGTTTTACAGAAACAGATCGCCTTTGGTGATTGTGTTCACGGGGATCATCTTCTTTGGCTTTCAACTTATGAAGATACGGGCAATTTCGAATGATATGCCCGATTGTACCACATTCAAAACATGATCTTCGTTCAACAAACCCCGAAGTATCATGTGATCGTCTTGCCGATGATGAACTTTGTGATCTCGAGGTACTAGGTTTTGAACTATTTGGTTCATTCCTTTTCATCACTGTTACTTTCTGGACAAAATCTAAGTTAGATTGATTTGCAAACTTTTCAATTTTGTCCGTTCCCTTCGATTTCACAAAGTTCACATTCTTATTCTTCTTCTGATTCGACTTCCTTTGACTCTGAGTCGGTGTTTTACCTTTGGAATTGGTATGATTTTGCTGGGCTTTCACAGTTGGTAATTTCTGATTGCCAAATTGTTTTCTAACTTCAGCCTTTGGGATAGGAGGACACTGTGTGACTGTAACATGTGGTCCTGTCTTTCCCAAAAACTTACTTGTTGAATTTTCAAAGACTTTACTGATTAAAGATTGATTAACATTCTTAATCGGAAAATCTTTGTCTGAGTAAATTTTATCATCACCAACAAGAGTGTACAGCAAATCCACACTCTCCGACTCTTTCTCAGACGAGGACTCGGTTGCAACAGTCTTAGCGGTTTTTGCAGGAGGATCACAGAGAATATGATTCTCAAGAGGTATGTCCTCTTCTTTGATCACTGCATCAGACTTTGCTGAATCAGTATCATCAGACTCATCATCAGAAGAATCAGTATCCTCAATCACAACTAGAGGATCCTGATTCGGTTCAGCAGTTACAAAGGTATCTGCTGACACATCTGAATCTGACGATACTTCTTTCTTGTATCCAAGTCCTGTAGCAAATTCATTAACATCTAGAGGAACAGATGGTTCAAAGTGAGTTCTGTACTCCTCATCAGGCAGTGCATCATAATTGTGTCTGACAGGTGGTGGACATTGCTTATAACCTATGCATGTGACATCCTTTTTCTCTTTTTGAACATCAATGATGTGATCCAACACATAGCTAGAACTCAAATAACTGTCTAACTTAAGTCGGATCGCCTCACTTTCAGTTTTAACACAAGCCATTTCCTTTTGCATCACCTCAAGACGAGTGATATACAAATTAATGTCAGTTTGTTTTCTGGAAACCATTTTAGTCAACTCTGTTTTATCTTTCTTTAATGTTTCAATCATTGACTTAAATTCCTTTTCATGGTTTTCATAAAACATGTCGGCTTCAGTGCATTTTGAAAGATCAACGGTCAATTTCTGATTGTGAATAAATGTCACATCATATTTCTCCTGCAAAGCCTCATGTTTGCTTTGCAATTCACACCACTTATCATTCACTAAAACATGTTTGTCTTGCAATTCAAACAAACTAGCTTGTAAAGCATCGTGTTTGCCTTGCAACTCAGACATGTTTGCCTCTAAATCAGCACATCTAACATTCAAACTATCACAATTATCACAGCTAACAGAAGTGAGTTCATCGACACATACCTGACTTGATGAACTGTCGACATTAGCCATAAAGGCTGAATGGAGAGAAGACGAAGAATAAGCAGCTTGATCCACCAAAATAGATCTTCTTTGAATTCCTGCTGCAGCTTCCTCCAATAGCTCATCAATATTTGCATCGACTGATGCACTTGATGTGCCATCCACATGATCATCGCCTGAAGCGGAGGACTCTTCATCTGAATTTCCACTGTAACCGGAGCTGTCTTCATCTTCAGAAGATTCAACACCATTGGTGGAAGATTCTCCACCACTGGCGTGTTTAAGATCCTTGACAATTTCAGCAAAACACGCTGTTCCATCGGGAGCATCATTATTCAGCTGAATTGACCAATCACAACCTTCATCTACTTGAACCACAAGTGCCTGGTTGGCATTTGATGGTCCTGCTTGACTCTGGTTGTTGACAGGCACCAGTGTTCGCTCGTTGTTCCTCGCTTGGTTCTGATTAGCCCTGTTTCCTTGACCTCTGAAGGGATTCTGGTTCCCATGTTGAGATGGCCTTGTACATTCCCTTTTAAAATGACCACGTTCACCACAATTGAAACACTTGACGGCCTGTTTATCAAACCCATACTTGGTGTCTTTCTTGCTTTCCAAGCTGGTTCGGCCGGTTCTTTCCATGAAATCCTTTGCTCGCCTAACAGCACTGGCAAAGGCCCATTTGATGTCCATCATCTCCATCTCCTCTTTATCAATCTGCTGATAGTCTTCTTGTGTCAGATTAATGTTGCCAATCTGACCTTCAACTAATCCACAGTATGCGCTCACCAAAGTGTTTAGCAGCTCCATGTGTTCCTTGGCTACTTCTACACTGACTTTAGAAAAGCTTGAGGTGTCGAGCCGTACTGTATTTGGCTTTGATTGTTGACCAGCAGATGATGTGCTTCCATAACACGCTTGCTGTTGAGGAGGAGGAAGTGGGTTCCCATACATGTCTGTTGCAGGTCCGGTAGATTGAGCAGGTAATGGATTTCCAAACATATCAGTTGCTTCGGTAGATCGAACAGGTAAAGGATTTCCGAACATATCAGTTGCTCTGATAGTTCGTTGGCTTTGCTGTTGTGGTGCTGGTTGAGAAACTGGTTCAATCGGATTTCCAAACATGTCTGTTTTTGGAGGGACTGGAACTTGGATAGTATTGCCAAACATGTCAGTATGAGACACAAAAGCTGTTTGAAGTGGAGCATGTGAAGAAGGTTTTGTAGAGGTGCTAGAAGTTCCATAATACATTTCTGGATTTTGTGGCACTGGAACTCTTTTTGCCTTGAGAGTTTCTTCCTGATTCTTGTTTTCCAGGATTTGAACAAAGTCATTGTAGCTTGTTGTAGCTAGAGTGCCATTGTACTTCATGATTTCCAAGAAAGTATTCCATTGAGGTGGCAACGCATCTGCAAACTTTTTCACAATCTCTGCTTGAGGTGTAACGACCTCAAAATTTGACAATTCACTCAGCAAATGATTAAATCGACTTGTCAAATCTCCTAAAGATTCATTCTCCATACAAGAAAAACCATCAAACTCTTTCTTTAGCAGGTCTTTTCTTAATTGACGTGTTGCTTCATTTCCCACGCCCCTTGTCTTCAATGCATCCCACAATCTCTTTGTTGTCTTGTAACTGACAAACTGATGATAAATATCTTTACTTAACGCCTGAGTAAGAATGGCATATGCCTTCTTTTCCAAGTCATAGACCTTCTTCTGATCTTCCGTAAGGTCAGCAAATGTAGCAGCAGATGATGCAGCAACCTCTATTGTTTGATCGAAATCTGTGATGAACCGTAACCACAACTCTGTATTTTGACCAAGAACGTATGTATGAAATCTGTCAATCCATCCTGGATATTCATATAAGTGCATCAACTTCGGAGGCCGATTCAAACTTCCCGTTTCACTCTCGCTTAAGAGAATGCTTTGAATACTTGGAGTTTGATTTGATACGAATGCCCATTGACCAGTATTAGCTTGAGAAGACACCGGTGCGGGAGACGGAGTACCAAAATACATATCAGTATTTACCGCCGGCCTATTCCATCTTGGATTCATTTTTTATCAAGAATAATAATATTACACCAGCCGAAGGATCTGAGATCGAAAGACAAATCTGAAAAACACAAACTTGTTAAACATAAACAAACTGGGATCGAAGGATCAACAGTTGTTCGAAGGATCAACAGTAACCGAAAGATCACTGTTGAGATTCGAACAAAGATTTCGAAAGACTCTCCAATCGAAGGATCCTTGTCTTTCGAAAAAGAAACAAAGGTTTCGAAAGATTCTCCAACGAAGGATCCTTATCTTTCGAAAAAGAGCTGTAGACCGAAAGATGACTTCGAAAGACTCCCCAATCGAAGGATCCTAGTCTTTCGAGAAAGAGCAGTAGACCGAAAGATGTATGTTTCGAAAATATTCCTTGGACCGAAAGATAAGTCTCACACTTCGAAGGATGCTCGAAGGATGACTATCTGTCGAACCTCCTTTGGTCGAAAGATGATCTTTCGACTTCGAAGGATATCTTTCGAACTTGCTCTGACACAGTTGACAAATGATGACAGGTTGGTGAAAAAGTTGACGGGTTGGTAGAGACTTTCGGCAGAAAGTATGTTCAGACCATATCTTCTGAACATGCAGGTTTCACCAAACAGGTAATGTCCAATATTTTAATCAGTTTACTCTTTTCAATGCACAAACACTTTTCAATAATCAAATTTTTAAGATCAAAGAGTGTAATATTATGAAGAACACTTGAATATGTCAAGAACACAGCCCAAATATCCGAGTTTTCCGGTAAACCACTAACTTTCGGAACACAATATTTGCTAAAATGTTTAACAAAAACCCAAGACTAGCATGAAAACATGAAAAATAACAAGGTTTTTAACAAAAACACCAAGCAAAAACAGCAAGATTTTCCAGAAAATATGAACTTTAAGAACCCGAAAAACAGCAAGAACACCTCGGTTTTAACAAGGAGAAGAGCCAAGGCTCTGATACCACTTGTAGGTCCGGCTAGGGGAGGATCTAGTCGCCTAATCCTTGTATACGAACCACTCCGATTGTGCGGAATCCAACCGGAATAGCAAACCGAGACGGAACACGACAATAATAAACACACAATACTCAACGATTAACACCTCTTGTATTAATGCATATGAAAGGTTCAGTTACAAGCACAATGTTTACAAATCTATCTTGCAAGCACAATGTTTACAAATCTATCTTACAAGCACAATGTTTACAATACTCAACGATTAACACCTCTTGTATTAATGGTGTTTGATTGAGATTTGATCTCATATGTGTCGTTTGTTTAAATGATAACTATATTCCAAGCGGTTGTTCTCATTATGCGTTTAGCTTTCTTGCATGCGCAGATGCTAAAGGCGAGGAGAACATGGTCGATGACAAGCTTCGGAATGAAGACACGAAGTGGAGGCACTCAAAGGATAAAATGATCGAGTTGCCGCTGACCCTTCATCAACACCACAAGGATCTGAAGAATTGCCAAGTCAAAAGATTCACGAGTATGACTCAATGGAGAGTTCAATCTAAGGGGGAGTTTATTGACACACTACCTAAACAAAAAGGGGAGTTTGTTGATACACTTTCTACTTACGACACGTGAAGACTTTGAAGATCCTCCGACGTGGAAGACATCGAAGTTGAACCTCACGAGTAGCGTCCAAGGGGGAGTTTGTTGATGCATATTTTGTGGACACGACTCGGCTCGGTTCAACTCAGCTCAGTTCGACTTAGTTTCGACTCGAAGACACGAAGATCAAGACGAAGACTTGTGTCTGTACTTTGTCTGTAATGTGTCATGATACAAAACGATGTCTTATGTTAGATTTGTTGCTATGTGCGTTCGATGTAAGTTTGACCAGGTCAACCATCCTCTGGTTTGACTTGGCCAAACAGTTAGCACATTGGTTGAAACATGCTTGTGTCGAAGGATGAGGCATCGAAGGATAGGTTAGATCCTTCGATGACCTCGAAAGATAATGTCTTCGATAGATACAGATGGACCTCGAAGGATATCATCCTTCGAGGTGTATATGTGATCCTTCGATGGGATTCTAGTCGATAGATGATCCTTCGACCAGATTACCTTATCCTTCGACCACAGGTGCTGTGTCGGGTATAAATACCCATGTGTTGTGTTCATTTTAAAAAAGCACACACAGAGACGAGTGTGAGACACAAGAGACAGATAGATACACTCGAGAGATAGGGAGAGCATTCTGTCAAGAACACACACACACATTAGAGAGTTTGCAATACAGATTTGTAAACCTTGAGCTTGTAACCGGAACCTTTCATACGCATTAATACAAGTGGTGTTAATCGTTGAACCTTGTGTGTCGTGTGTTTATACTTGTCTCAACTCGGTTGCACTCTAGCTTGGATTCCGCACTTGCTAGTGTGTTAATATAACAAGGATAAGGTTTGACCTCATCCGGGAAGGGACCTACAAACTGTCCACTAAACTTACTCCTATATCTACACCAGTGTCCACCATGGTACTAAAACCCTCAACCTCTTAGGCAACAAGTCCTTTGGTAACATTGAAATTATGCATTCAAACATCTTTTCAATTTGTTGAAATAAGATGCAATACTAGATTACCTTGGGATATCCAATTCTGTTATCGCTCAAATGGATAGACAAGTGGTTCCCCAACTATGACGAATTTACTTTACAATTTTACACATTTCAAACTGTAGATGTAGAAATGCATCATATAGCTCGGTCGCATTGAATTCAAGATCAATAATTACATCTTATCCACAGTTTGCATGTCAGTGAATCTAAGTTTACGATTCCCACCAAGACAATCTTTTAATGAAGCGATCAACAATACATGCTAAAGCTATTAAATGTGTGCAACATTCTTCTTTGCTTGACATGCTAAGTCTCTATAAGACACCTAATCAATAAAACTGTTTTAAACACTTCAACATATCATTTAAATTGTAGTTCACAAAGTATAATTAATATATAGTAAACGAAAAGAGTAGGTTAAAAAAATCTCTCTCACCGGTCCGAGTTTAAAACTGTTTTAAACACTTCAACATAAATTTACTAATATTTATAACAAAATACATTCTTTCTTTAATATAATAGGCGTAGAAATTATGTTTTATTTTTGTAAGTCAAACTCGGTCCGAGTTGACCTACTAGATCCGACTGAGGTTGACCGCGTTTGATCAAATACCAAATTACTCGGAGTTAAAGAAAGTTGCATCGGCACTACTCGGGGACCTTGTTTTACAACCAAAACACATATCTCTGATTCATGATTCAATCTCAGAAAAAGGATAAAACATAACATGCACATGTGGAATGACAAAAGGCTGCAAATATAATCTCTTTTAAATCTCAAAACATGTGATGTAGATATGCACATTCGTGTGTATTGTGAATATAGTCAATTCGCACATTAAATTGAAAGACAAACATTATGAACATGTGCGCCTGTAGAAATTTGTAAAAACAACAATTTTATAAAATAAAATTTAAACACATTCAGGGCCGGCCCGTAAGGCTTATCAATCTAGGCTAAGGCCTAGGGCCACCAAAAAACAAGGGTCTCCAATTTTATTTCCTTTCATATATTAGACTTGTTTTTTTGCCATTTAAACATCGTTTCCAGACCCAAGATTTAGGATTTACACTAGGAGTCTGCATTATCCACTCACACAACACATCAACCCTAGTTACTTGCAGCGTCTTTTGAGTAACCAATGTGAAACTGATTGTGGATTGAGCGAAATTAGGGCCAAGATTAGGAAAAATCATCGCTATGGTTATTCAATGTCTCAAATCTCAATCTCAATTCCTTTATACCAATTCAATAGGGCCCTGACTTTGTAGTTCGCTTAGGGCCTCCAAAAACGTTGGAACGGCTCTGAACACATTCATATACTCATGTATATAAAACGTGCAACTAATCTATTTATACAATATATCCAGACTAAAAAACATTAGATCTGTAAGACCATTCACATTGGACCCTCCATCTCTATCTCTATAATAACACTAAAAACGTATTTTTCTCTATATTTTGTTTATTTTTTAAAACCTCTCACTCCCAACTCTCTATTTATGTCTCTATCATACTCACAAACACTTATTTTCTTACTTTTTTCTCTTTCCTCCACGCTCACACTAAAAATATGGAGGTTGTATTTTGTTTTCTATAAATCTTTCCCTATTATTGAGATTCTAATGTAATAGGGTTTTTGTCGTTTTCTCTATTTTTTACTTTATATTGTATGGAATATATATGAATAAAGAGTCTCCGGTGTGAATTCTCTAATATGCACATATGCATGAAAATCCAAAGCCAAAACCAGGGAAAACTCACCTAATAGTAAACAAGTTTCGTAAGTGTTCCATTAAAGTCACTCAACTTCCTTCAAGTGTTCCAATCATAAGTAATCTTTTTATAAATGTTTAAATTCTGTAAAATCAAGAGATACAAATTAAACATATATTAATCTTGGTTACTTGATATTCTTTTTGCAATTAACTTGAAGTAGGTGGTAAAAACTATAAAAGATTACTAAATAATAACCAAGTTTCATAATTATTAAATTTACATATCCTTCTCACTCTGAAGATTCCTTTGTTCTCAAGGGTTTTAGCTGCGTTCTTATCTTCTTCATCACCAACCATGACCTGCTACTTCATTTGTTGTCATTTGATCTTAATGTTAAATGAATACCTACACTGAAAGGGTTTGGTCTTGCAGCTTTGCATGTTTAAAAGTGACTTTGGAATTGCAACAGAAACATGTGCAGCTATAATTTCAATCAGAATCTATGTATAAAAAACACTTGCATATATTTTAAATCAATCAATACCATAGGTATTATCTTTCGAGGTACAAACGTTGATGAGTTGTTTGATATGCATCATTTGGTAGCTAAAACTGAAATGGGTCAATATGTTCCCACTCCAGCTGAGAACTTCTATGGCGTAATAAGACTTTTTTTCCGAAAGGTGTGTAATAAGACTGCTATGTATGAAATAATTTACATCTTCTTAATGAGCAATAACGTGCACATTTGCCACCACTGGAAAATACCTCCATGCAATACTATTAGTTATACTATTTGATCATTTCAAGTTATCAAAATGCTCTGCTTATGAAATTTTAGGGCGGCAAAATATTGAAAATAAAATAACAATAACAATAATAATAATATTAACACATCCCTGATTGTTGTGGATACTAATTAGTACATGTTATTCACTGCTTGAGCAATTGCCATCATATATGAATACAATCTAGACAACAAGATCAGATTTCTAGGCAGCAGATTCCTAACAGCTCGCTTTCCAACCCAATCTATACAATAAATAACTTGTAAAGATTAACTATTTACAATTTCTGGTGAATGGCTTTGTTCTGACCACCAAATCTATTTCTTCATCCATGAGAGACTGCAGCGTTGTTGGCATTTCACTTCTGTAAGATAACATCTTTAAACCAAAAGCTATCAACACCAACCACACATATTCATCGTTTAGCTGAGCAGATAAGGCATTTTCTTGCTGCAGCGACTGACTCAAACTGGTCCGCAGAATTATTCTTCATGAACTCTGTCATCGTTGTCTTGAACGGTGTCTAAATTGTTATTCAGCGTTTTGTTGTTTACGTCTTCCAAGTACCCAGGAGCCAAATCAACGTGGTCAGCGAGATTAGATTCAGATCTTACAAACGGGTCAACTGATTCAGAATCAACATTCTGCATCTTGTGGTTTACAGATTGGACTTCTGTATCATCTCCATACAAAGAATCCCTAAGCAAATCTGAGGAACTGTAATCAGCAGCAGTAGTTTTATAATCTTCATTCTGTGTCCTAAAATTCAAGGACTGAGTTTCGGTGTCATCTGCATCGGTTTTAGAATACTCATTTTGTGTTCGTGGTTTAACGGGCTGTATTTCTGCAACAACTCCAGCTGAAGAATTTCTACTCAATTCAGAGGACATGACATCCGTAATTTTATCATCATCTCGTCTCCTGAAAAACTGAATTTCTTTATCATCTTCGGATGAAGAATAACCTTTTGAATCAGGTGATTTATTATCCTTACTGTGAGTCCTCAAGTTCACAGACTGCCTATCAGGCTCATCTCCAGACGACGAATCCCTGTACAAATCTGAAGATATGGCAGCAGCAGTTTTAGATTCCGTATTCTTTGTTTCTGTGTCTTCTCCAGAAGAAGAATCCATGCTAAAATCATATGATAACCCAGCGGTAATTTTGGAATCATTATCCTCTTTTGTGGGATTCACATATTGAGTTTCTTCAACATCTCGGAGTGAAGAAGTGCCTCTCAAATGAGACGACACATCAGCAGTTTTAGAATCCTCATTCTGCATCCTGGAAATGCCAGATTGAGTTTCGGCTTCATCTCCAGATGAAGAATCCCTATTCAAATCACTGGGTATGGAAGCAGTAGCTTTAGAAGGCTCAATCTCGGTCCTCAAGTTCGCAGACTGCCGATCTGGCTCATCTCCGGATGACGATGAATCCCTGTTCAAATCTGACGATATGGTACCAAAAGATTTAGCATTCACAGGCTGAATTTCTTCATCATGTTTAGATGGATCCTCATGGTAAAGATCAGCAGTTTTAGAATCCGTATTCTGAGTTTCTTTATCATCTCCAGATGACGAATCCCTGCTAAAATCATATGATAAACCAGCAGTAATTTTGGAATCATCATCTTGTGTTGTGGAATTCACATATTCAGTTTCTTCAACATCTCCCGCTGAAAAAGTGCCTCTCAAATGAGACAACGCATCAGCAGTTTTCAAATCCTCATCCTGCATCCTGGTATTCACAAAATGAGTTTCAGCTTCATCTCCAGACGACAAATCCCTTCTCAAATCAGAAGTTACGGCATCAGTAGTTATAGAATCATCATTTTGTATCCTGGAGTTTACATATTGAACATCCGCATCATCTCCAGATGAAGAATCCCTGCTCAAATCAGCGGGTATGGTAGCAGTAGTTTTAGAATCTTCGATTGGTGTCAAATTCACAGACTGAATTCCCACATCATATCTTGAGGAACCATCACCACTCGAATCAGAGGACGCATCACCAGTTTTAGAATCTTCATTCTGAGGCACGATATTTACATGCTGGATTTTTGTGTCATCTCCAGGAGAAGAATCCCTTCTCAAATCAGATGATGTAGCATCAGTAGTTTTAAAAGAATCATCCCCATCCACATCGGGAGATCCTGCAGCAGATTTAAATAATCATGATCATGTGTTCTAAAATTCACAGATTGAATATTTGCATATTTACCGGACGAAGAATCCCGGCTCAAACCAGAGAACATGGTAGTAGTAGTAGTTGTGGGTGCCTCATTATGTGTCCTGAATGATTGAACTTCTGCATCATCTCCAGACGAAGAATGGTCTTTCAAATCAGATGATAGAGCAACAATGTTAGAGTCGTCATTCTGAGTCTTAAAACTTGAAGACCGGATTTCTGTATCATCCCCAGAAGACAAATCCCTACTCAAATCAGCATTAGTTTTAGAATCCTCATTTTGTACACTCGAATTCGAAGCTTGAACTTTTGCATCATCTTCGGATGAAGAATCACCTCTCAAGTCCGACGATACAACAATCGTTTTAAAATCCTCATTTTGCATCCTAGACTTAAGATCCTCATCTCCAGACGAAAAATCCCTGCTCAGATCAGCATTTGTTTTTAAATCATCATTTTGTTTACTCGAATGCAGATTTTGAACTTTTGCATCATCTTCAGATGAGGAATCGACTCTCAAGTCAGCATTAGTTTTAAAATCATCATTTTGTTTACTTGAACTAAATAATTGAACTTTTGCATCATCTTCAGAAGAGGAATCGCCTTTCAAATCGGAGGATACAACAGCAGTTTCAAAATCCTCATATTGCATCCTAGACTTGAAATCCTCATCACCCGACAAAGAATCCCTGCTCAGATCAGCATTTATTTTTGAATCATCATTTTGTTTACTCAAATGCAGATTTTGAACTTTTGCATCATCTTCAGATGAGGAATCGACTCTCAAATCAGCATTAGTTTTAAAATCATCATTTTGTTTACTTGAACTAAATAATTGAACTTTTGCATCATCTTCAGAAGAGGAGTCGCCTTTCAAATCGGAGGATACAACAGCAGTTTCAAAATCCTCATTTTGCATCCTAGACTTGAAATCCTCATCTCCCGACAAAGAATCCCTGCCCAGCTCAATTTTAGAATCCTCGTTTTGTGTAACCGAATTCAAAATTTGAACTTTTGCATCGTCTTCGGATGAAGAATCGCTTCTCAAATCGGAAGATACAACAGCATCTTTAATATCCTCGTTTTGCCGCCTAGACTTCAAATCCTCATTCCCCGACAAAGAATCCCTGCTCAGCTCAGTTTTTGAATCCTCATTTTGTGTACCCAAATTCAAAATTTGAACTTTTGCATCTTCTTCAGATGAGGAATCACCTCTTAAATCAGATGATACAACAGTTTTAAAATCCTCATTTTGCATCCTAGTCTTGAAATCCTCATCTCCCGACAAAGAACTCCTGCTCAAATCAGTTTTAGAATCCTCATTTTGTTTGCTTGAATTCAAAATTTGAACTTTTGCCTCATCTTCGGATGAAGAATTGTCTTTCATATCAGAGGCTACATCGACAATTTTAGAGTCATCATGCTGAGTCTTAGAATTAAAAGACTGAATTTCTGCATCATCACCAGAAGACGAATCCCTGCGCAAATCAGCATTAGTTTTATAATCCTCATTTTCTTTGCTTGATTTCAAAATTTGAACCTTTGCATCATCTCCGGATGAAGAATCATCTCTCAAATCAGATGCTACATATACAATTTTAGAGTCATCATTCTGAGTCTTAAAATTCAAAGACTGAATTTCTGCATCATCACCAGAAGACAAACCCCTGCTTAAATCAGCATTAATTTCCAAATCCACATTTTGTGTACTTGAGTCTAAAACTTGAACTTTTGCATCATCTCCGGAAGAAGAACCTTCTCTCAAATTAGAGGATACATCAACAGTTTTAGAGCCATCATTCTGAGAATTAAGTTCCAAAGACTGAATTTCTGCATCATCACCAGAAGACGAACCCCTCCTCAAATCAGCATTAATTTCGAAGTCCTCATTTTGTGTACTTGAGTTCAAAATACGAACTTTTGCATCATCTCCGGACGAAGAACCTTCTCTCAAATCAGACTCTACATCGACAATTTTAGAGTCATCAGTTTGAGTCTTGAAATCCAATGATTTAATTTCTGCATCATCCCCAGAAGAAGAGTTCCTGCTCAAATCAATTTTAGTTTTAGAATCCTCGTTTTGTGTACTCGAATTCAGAATTCGAACTTTTGCATCATCTCCAGACGAAGAAACTTCTCTCAAATCAGAGGATACAGCAATTTTAGAGCCATCATTCTGAGATTTAAGTTTCAAAGACTGAATTTCTGAATCATCACCAGAAGACGAACCCCTCCTCAAAACAGCATTAATTTCGAAGTCCTCATTTTGTGTACTCGAGTTCAAAATACGAACTTTTGCATCATCTCCAGAGGAAGAACCCTCCCTCAAATCAGAGGCTACATCGACAATTTTAGAGTCATCAGTTTGAGTCTTGAAATCCAATGATTTAATTTCCGCATCATCCCTAGAAGAAGAGTTCCTACTCAAATCAACGTTAGTTTTAGAATCCTCGTTTTGTGTACTCGAATTCAAAATTTGAACTTTTGCATCATCTCCAGATGAAGAATCTTCTCTCAAATCAGAGGATACATCAACAATTTTAGAGCCATCATTCTGAGTTTTAAGTTCCAAAGACTGAATTTCTGCATCTTCACCAGAAGATGAATCCCTCCTCAAATCAGCATTAATTTTGAAATCCTCATTTTGTGTACTTGAGTTCAAAATTTGAACTTTCGCATCATCTCCTGATGAAGAACCGTCTCTCATATTAGAGGCTATATCGACAGTTTTAGAGTCATCGTTCTGATTCTTAAAATTCAAAGACTGACTATCTGCATCGTCACCAGAAGACGATTCCCTGCTCAAATCAACACTAATTTTCAAATCTTCATTTTGGGTACTTGACTTCAAAATTTGAACTTTTGCATCATCTCCTGATGAAGACCCGTCTCTCAAATCAGAGACTACATCGACAATTTTAGAGTCATCATTCTGAGTTTTAATATTCAAAGACTGACTATCTGCATCATCCCCAGAAGAAGACTTCCTGCTCAAATCTGCATTAGTTTTAGAATCCTCATTTTGTGTACTCGAATTCAAAATTTGAACTTTCGCGTCATCTCCAGATGAAGAACCGTCTCTCAAATCAGAGGTTACATCGACAATTGTAGAGTCATCATTCAGAGACTTAAAATTCAAAGACTGAAGCTCTGCATCATCACCAGAAGACGAATTCCTGCTCAAAGCAACATTAGTTTTCGAATCCTCATTTTGTGTACTCGAATTCAAAATTTGAACATTCGCGTCATCTCCAGATGAAGAATCGTCTCTCAAATCAGAGGCTACATCGACAATTTTAGAATCATCATTCTGAGTCTTAAAATCCAAAGACTGAATTTCTGCATCATCACCAGAAGAAGACTTCCTGCTCAAGTCAGTATTAGTTTTAGAATCATCGTTTTGTGTTCTTAAACTCAAATTTTTAACTTTTGCATCGTCTTCGGATGAGGAATCGCCTTTCAAATCAGAAGATACAATAGCGGTTTCAGAGTCATCATTTTGAGTCTCAAAATTCAAAGACTGGATTACTGCATCATCCCCAGAAGACGAATCCCTTTTCAAATCAGTATTAGTTTTAGAATCCTCATTTTGCGTACTCGGGTTCAAAAATTGACCTTTTGCGTCATCTCCTGATGAAGAACTGTCTCTCAAAACAGAGGCTACATCAACAAGTTTAGAGTCATCATTTCGAGTCTTAAAATTCAAAGGCTGAATTTCTGCATCATCACCGGAAGAAGACTTCCTGCTCAAATCAGCATTAACTTTAAAATCTTCATTTTGTGTATTCGAATTCAAATTTTGAACTCTCGCATCATCTCCTGATGACGAACCGTCTTTCAAATCAGAGGCTACATCAACAATTTTAGGGTCATCATTCTGAGTCTTATACTTCAAAGACTGACTATCTGCATCATCCCCAGAAGAAGACTTCCTGCTCAAATCAGCATTAGTTTTAGAATCCTCATTTTGTATAATCGAATTCAAAATTTGAGCTTTCGCATCATCTCCAGATGAAGAACCGTCTCTCAAATCAGAGGTTACATCGACAATTGTAGAGTCATCATTCAAAGTCTTAAAATTCAAAGACTGAAGTTCTGCATCATCACCAGAAGACGAATTCCTGCTGAAAGCAACATTAGTTTTTGAATCCTCAATTTGTGTACTCGAATTCAAAATTTGAACTTGTGCATCATCTTCGGATGAAGAACCCCCCCTCAAATTAGAGGATACAACAGCAGTTTTAACATCCTCATTTTGCATTCTAGACTTAAGATCCTCATCACTTGACAAAGAATCCCTGCACATATCAGTTTTAGAATCCTCATTCCGTATCATCGAATTCATGGCTTCTGCATCACGCGCAGATGGAGAATCATCTCTCAAATCTGCGGATACGTCATCAGTTTTAGAATCCTCATTCTGCAATCTGGAATCCACAGACGGAAATTCTGCCTCATCTTCCGACAAAGAACCCCTGCTCAAATTGAGCTTAAAATCCTCATTATGTGTTGTGGAATTCACAACCTGAACTTCTTCATCGTCTCCAGATAATATATCAGCAGCCTCAAGAGCCGCATCATTCTGAAACGGACTAAGATTATCTTGATCTGTAAATGTATCATAGTCATCATTTCTGCTACCAACCGACTGTTCTTCATCTGCATCATAGTCACTGCCTCTTGCTGAACCCGTATCGAAGTTCTCAGCTCTGGTAAGATTCAAAAAACTGATAAGGTCAAAGGGCTCGTCGACAAAACCAGACTCAGGTCTCTCAGTGTCATCACGCCATGTAATCTGCACATCTATATGCTCAGCCAAAGTCGTTCCTTCTTCCCTTGGAGTCCCTCCTTTGTTCTTTCTATCTTCTTCGAAAAAACTCCCAATTATTTCCTGACAGTAAGATAAATTTTAGTTCATATATAGCATAACTAAAATTAGGTTCAAAGGAAAGAAAGGTATGTAATAGCTCAATCAATCAATACATACAACACAAGACATCCTTATATATTAGAATCCTGAGAAGTAACACGGTTATATAATGCAACAAACTATAACTGCCTCTAACTAACTGTAAACAGATTATACGCTCTTAACAATAACTAAATCACACATGAACAAAATCAATACATCATCATACACTTCAAACCCAGAATATTGAACATTCAAACCCTAGTCCCCAAATCTGCATGTATCAGAATAAAACTGCAATATCAATGCATCATCATATTACCCTAAACTCTCTGCAGTGTAATTCAAATACTCTAGGATACAAAATCGATATAGGAGCGAACAATTTTCGATAAATTAATGGCTTAAAAACACTAAACTAATCATTCAGATCCATCTAGCCGTATACAAACTATACTCTCCAATAATAACCAAATCACACATGAACATAATCAACGCATCATCATGCCCTTCAAAACCAGAATCAAACATTCAAAATTTCAAACCCTAGTCCCCAAATCTGCATATATCACAAATCAAATCACAATTGCTAACCTCCTTATCAGTGAATTTGAATACTCTATGTAACAAAACTGAATAAGAACGAACAATTTTCAACGAATTAATGGCGAAAAAATACTAATCTAATCACCCAAATCCATCTAACTGTAAACAATAACCAAATCACACATGAACGAAATCATTGCATCATCATAATACACTCCAAAACTATAATCAATCAAATCCTAGTCCCCAAATTTGCATGCATGAGAATCATATCACAATCACTAAACTCCTTATCAGTGAATTTAAATACTCTACAAAACAAAACCGATATAAGAACGAACAATTTTCGACGAATTACTGGCTAAAAAACACTAACCTAATCATTCAAATCCAACTAACTGTAAACAAACTTTACTCTCCAATAATAACCAAATCACACATGAACAAAATCAATGCATCATCATTGATCATACACTCCAAAACCAGTATCAGAGATTCAAAATTTCAAACCCTAGTCCCTAAATCTTCATATATCAATCACTAAACTCCTTATCAATTCAAATTCTCTATTATACAAAACCGATATAACAACAAACACATATCCACAAATTTACAAACTAAAACACTAACCGAAGCATTTAACTCCAACGACTGTAGCAACAAACGATAACCAGCGGTGGAATTGAAAACAATAGGTTGAGGATGAACATCATCAGCCTGACATTGGCCACAGTATATGCAGATCAGTGAGTGTGATCCTCGAAGAAGCTTATTATTACAATTGTTACATTTAATGCAGCGAGACGATGTGTCTTTAGAGGATAATATGTTTTGGACGGTGGGAAGAGATTTTAGGGTTGGTTTGTAGGATGAGAGTCCGGCATTGTTCCGGAACCCGATCTGTGATTGTTTGATCAGATCTGATGGGGGTTTGAAGCTCATTTTGTGTGTAGATCGGGATTAGTGAGAGTGGTGTTCGTCGTGACGGTACGTTGCCGGCGTTGGTCGCTGCATGGCTGGTTACGTGACGATTATGTGAATTCTGATACCTCATTTGAAGTTTTTTTATATATTTTAATTTTCCTTATTGAAATTTCACATTGAAGTTTGTTTTTTATATATTTTAATTTTCCTTATTGAAATTTCACATAATTAGAGTTGTAATCGAGTCAAGCTAGGTTGGGCTTGTGTTTGAACTTACGGTATAAGGAGTGGTTAGACACTTGAGAGTGGCAAACTAAAAAATCAACCAATGAGAGTGTGCCATGTCAAAGTAGTAAACTATGATCAAAAGTGTTGGCAATGGTTAGCCACTTGGTGAAGTGGTAAACTATTTAAAAAAAAGGAAAAATGTGTGATTGATTGAGATTGAAATGGACCCCACCCCACCCTACTCTCTCTCTCTCTCTCTCATATCCTTCCTTCACCACTTCGGCAAGCCCACACCGATTTGGCAAACTTTTGAGTGGCAAACTATATTAGCGGTGGTGTTACCAATTGGCAAACTAAGTTTGCCACACCCCACTCCGTACACCCTTAGACGAGCTAGCTCAGCTCGATACGTTGATTTTTTTGAGCTAAAATGTCGAGCTCGATCTTGACTCGTAAAAACTTCGAGCCAACTCGAGCCCAATCAAGCTGGCTCGTTAATTTTTTTATTATTTTTTTATATATATTGATAACATAAAATGCAAAAAAATATAAAAGCTTACACACATTTCTTAAAAAATATATACGTATGCACACACACATACATGTGAGCTATCAAGTTGAGCCACAAAGCCAAGCCATGAGTTGAGCTCGGCTCGATTAGAAAACGAGCTTATTTCGAACCAGCTTTTTTCGAGCTATATCGAGTAAGCCTTGAAACGCAGGCTTCTTGAACACCCCTGTACATACCGACAAAATTACACATTCAAAATTAAAAAAAAATCTTATTAAATTAGAGAGGAGATTTAGAAATATAGATTTCTTCAACAAAACAAACATGATCAGGAAAATTAGGATAGTGAAAACCCACATCATAAAAAATGACAAGTCAGCTGCCACATCAGCTGTCACACCATTAAAAATTGCCAATTGCCACATCATCTGCCACGTCATCAAAAAATGCCATTCAGTTGCCACGTCAACAAAAAAGGCCACATCAGATGCCACATCAACAAAAACTAACTGGGTTAAGGTTCGGTTAATTATGGAGTGCTAGAGGAAAATAATTTGAAAATTGGGAGTGCTGGGATACAAATCGAAAGTTGGGAGTGTTATCGACCAATTAGTGAAAGTTGGGGTTATTTAAATCCAATATCCCTAAATATTTTAGGTTTTCTTATTCATTTGCTAAAGCAATTCTCCGCCGCAATGCACGGTTAAAAACAAGTAGTGTATATAAATTTAGCAACTTGAATAAACGACTACATTACATTCTAATAGTTGTTCATAAGGTATGCATTTGTATTTATAAAATTGTTTCATTTAAGTTAACTAGTGGGATTTTCACGTGCTACACGACAGAATTTGGTCGATTCATTTTAAAACTTGTACGGTATTGGTACTCGGTATAGCAAGCAAAAGAAAAAACCCAAAAAATAAAACCGTGATATACCTTAAAGGGTATCGAAAGATGTTTAACATGGATCGAAAACTATAAAAACGAATACCGGATCCGATAATACCACTGATGTTATTCAGATTATATTGGTTTGGTTCGTCACTGTACCCGTACTCACTACAACTTATGGTACAATAAGAAAAATAATTTGTTTTAACTACAATTATGTTTTCAACAAATTTTATACCAAAACGTCCAACTTTTTTTAACACAAATATGTATTCATATTTTTTGAAAGTTATTAGAAAAAAATTTAAAGGCAAGTTATTAGAAATAAAAATTCAAATAAAAATAAATCGTTAAAGTCATATATTATTTAGAATATAGGATGAAAATGAAACTTAAAAAAAAACTATTGTACATACTGACCTTCAATTTTAATAATATATATTATCACATGTTTTACATAGACTGAAAACAACGAAAACAAATATCAATGCCGGTTTCAGTAATACCAATACCGATACCGTTTTTGTTCAGACAACATCAGTTCGGTTTATCATGATAGCAGCACACTCGCTATAGTTTACAATACCACAAAATATACTTTATTTTGAGTATAACTCCGTTATGCAACAATATATATTTATATCGGAACATCATAAAAAAAATAAACACAATTACGTATCCAATTTAAAAAAAAATAATAAATTCTAACAAATGCATGTTATTAGAAAATATAAATGGGTTAAAACCACGTATTGTTAATAGTATATATAATGGAAATGAACCTTATAACTAAAAATAAAAAAAAAGGTATTTTAGAATACCTTGTTTTGTTTTGGCTATGTGATGGGGTACCTTGCCTCGAACTTGTAACCTTCATGTTTCAAGTAAACTTGAATACCAACAAACTACAAGGAGGTTTGGTGCTATTAGAGGCTTTAGAAAACTTTTATTTGCCAATGATTTGAACACTCCATATATTCTAATGTGGGTCCTAGACGATTTAGCTTATATCTTTATATATGAGATTGTAAAAGAAAATGAAGTTAATTACTTACAACGGCCTCGGTCAGGTTATACAAGTATAGAGTCATTTTATTAAATGCTTATAAATTTTATGTTATATTGTGCGATGTTTAATTTAAAAGTATATTAGGTTAGAACTCGCGTGTAGATGCGTTTAACAAATTAAAATACTTTAAATTTGTTCAAATTTAATGAGAATAAATTAGATATAAATAAAATAAACTTAAAATAAAAACCTATTGTACCTACTGACCTTCAATTTTAATAATATATATTCCCACATGCTTAACATTAACTGAAAACAACAAAAACAAATATCAGTGTCGATTTTAATAATACCAATACTGATACCGTTTTTGTTCAGACAATATCAGTTCGATTCATCATGGTAGCAGCACACTCGCTATAGTTTACAATACCACAAAATATACTTTATTTTGAGTATAACTCCGTTATGCAACAATATATATTTATATTAGAACATCAAGAAAAAAATAAACACAATTACGTATCCAATTTAAAAAAAAAAAACAAATGCATGTTATTAAAAGAATATCAATTCATATAAAAAAATAAATGGGTTAAAACCACGTATTATTAATAGTATATATAATGGAAATGAACCTTATAAGGGGAGGGGTGGTGATCACTCATCACTCACAACATCCAATCAAGTTCTGTCATGTTATCAACCATTATTCCATCATTCGAAAATTTTTTTAGTCGAAATGTCCATCACTCACAACATCCAACAATAAACCCTCACATCCTTCCATTTATCACGCGTGAAATATATTACGGGAATTAAAATTCATGCGTTAAAAATGCTAGGTGGTGGTGGCTTGTTTGATTATTCCACGCGTGGAAACAAAGTATCACGCGGAAACAAACCCCCACCCCACTTGCCCTAACTAAAAAAAAGGTATTTTAGAATACTTTGTTTTGTGTGGCTATATGATAAAGGGGCACCTTGCCTCGAACATGTAACCTTCAAGTTTCAACTAAGAGCATCCACAATAATCAATATTTAGGAGATGTTTTTAAGGTGTCATATGGCACCTGCCCATAAATTTCTCTCTCTTGCCCTCTCACAAACAAAATACCCATCAAATATTTATCTCCTCTCTCCTACATCACACTCTTATACCTTACTTCCCTCTATTTTTTCTCATTTTTTCTCACACATACCACTACACTATCTCTCATTCACCTCACACCCTCTCTCCTCCACATCACACCCTCTCTCTTTAAAAACACCAAAAAATGCCTCTATTGTGGATGCTCTAAACTTGAATACCAACAAACTACAAGGAGGTTTGGTGCTGTGTTAACGGCTTTAGAAAACTTTTATTTGTCAATGATTTAAACACTCCATATATTCTTTTTTTTTTTTTTTTTTTTTGAGTAAACTGCCATTTTGGTCCCTGTGGTTTGGCCAATTTTGCCACTTTAGTCCAAATCTCAAACTTTTTACATCTGGGTCCCTGTGGTTTCACTTTTGTTGCCATTTTAGTCCAAAACTCAAATCTGGTCAGATTCCCCTGATTAAACCCTGATTTTTTGTCTTTATCCTCAGGGGTATTTTGGTCATTACAAGTTTTATTATAACAAATTTCTAATTAAAATAATGAAATAAAATTCATAAATGACCCTATAAACTCAGATCATCTTCCTCCCCCAGATTAACCCTAATCCACCGCACACAACCACCTGCCTCTCCAACTACCTCCATCTCTACCACCACACCATCACCACCACCCGACCACCACTTTCAATTGATTCAATTTGTATATCATAGCGTTGATTATCAGCTGATTTCATCTTCATCTTCATCATTCATATGATTTATATTCATATGATTTTATTTATAACCACTGCAGTGGCCGTGGTAAAGTCGCCGGAGACATGTCATCGTCATCGCCGCCTCACCGATCTCCGTCTACTCCTACATCTCATCATCATATTCATCCTCATCCACCTCATCTGCAGCAATCGTCGCTGTAGGTTTCACAGCGGGTTAATATCTGCACAAGCAATCGCTGTAGAGGTTGTGTTTGTGTTTGACTTTTGGATTTCATATGGGCCTTCATCTTGAATTTGGGAGATTCCGAGTCGGAACTGGGCCTTCATCTTGAATTTTGACTTTTGATTTGAAGTGTAATGGCATGAGATCTTGAAGAACGAAGAACACTCGTGTGGGGTTGCAGAGGTTGTGTTTGTGTTTGACTTTTGGGTTTCATATGGGTTGGGTTTTATGTTTTGTGTTAATTGATTTTGGGTTTCATATGGGTTGAAGAACGTCCACAGTGCCCTAAGTGGATGTCATGATGATGTATAAGAAATAAAGGTGAGTACTGGTGCCCTAAGTGGATGTCGCCGGAGCTTGCTGAGCTACCGGCGTGGAAACCCACAACAACAAACCCTAGTTCGACTTCAGTGGCGGTTAATTTTGAGCAAAACCCAGATCAATTGCAGTGTTAGAGAGAGGGAAGAAAGAGACACAGAGGGGTGTTTAGAGAGAGAGAGAGTAATGGATAATTGGAGTGGTGGTGGTGGCTGCTGTGGTGAGGAGGTAGTGGTGGCGGTTGTGGGGTGTTTAGATGATGGTTACAGAGAATGGGGTTTGGATAAAGATCTGGGGAAGATGAAGATCTGGGTGTTTTAGATGATGGTTGCAGGTCAAACTTTTTTATTTAGTTTTATTATTTTTAATTAATAATCAGTTATAATAAAATGAAAATGACAAAATTACCCCTGTGGAAAAGGACAAAAGTTGATGGTTTAATTAGGGGAATCTGACCTGATTTGAGTTTTGGACTAAAATTGCAACAAAAGTGAAACCACAGGGACCCAGATGTAAAAAGTTTGAGATTTAGACTAAAGTGGCAAAACTGGCCAAACCATAGGAACCAAAATGGCAGTTTACTCTTTTTTTTTTAAGAACTCCATATATTCTAATGTGGGTCCTAGACGATTTAGCTTATATTTTTATATATGAGACTGTAAAAGAAAATGCAGTTAATTACTTACAACGGCCTCGGTCAGGCTATACAAGTATATAGTCATTTTATTAAATGCTTATAAATTTTATGTTATATTGTGTGATGTTTAATTTAAAAGTATACTAGGTTAGGATTCGCGTGTACACACGGTTTAACAAATGAAAATATATTAAATTTGTTCAAATTTAATGAGAATAAATTCGATATAAATAAAATAAACATAAAAATACATAGGATATTAATCAAAATGTACGTTTTCTAAATAAAATAACCTTAACGATGTAAAATATATAAGTTTTTTTTATAATGGACTTTGTTAGTAATAGTTTTTTTTAGTATCATCTAAAAACAAACTCCAATAACATCAAGTCTATTCTCTTTAACATACTCAAAGATTTCAAATCCTTCCATTTCAAATTTTCAACCAAATATTATTTCTCACACTTCTATTTTCTTTTTTTTTTTCTTATCTTTCTTCTTCTTACTTGGTTTTTCATCTTCTTCATTGCCAGTTTAGCATGTTTTCTCTTATTTTTCTTCTTCTTTGTATCTTTTTCAGCCTGCTTATATCCGCCCCCAAGAACCAAATATGTCGATGCATTGTATGACTGCAAAACAAATGACCCATATTGACCCTAAATTGTTTAGACCTGTCGCATAGTCTGCCTGACCCGCCGACCGTAGTTACAAGAAGTAAAAGATAAAATCTTAAGCAATATAATAACTTGTTAAACCTGAAATCTGATTAATCAAAAAATTTTA
This sequence comes from Helianthus tuberosus, assembly GCA_030545235.1. Lineage (NCBI taxonomy): Eukaryota > Viridiplantae > Streptophyta > Magnoliopsida > Asterales > Asteraceae > Helianthus > Helianthus tuberosus. Next base: position 79,242,538 of record CM060364.1, on the reverse strand, counting down.
ATTAAAGGTAAGTTTTGGAAAGAAAAACTTTAATATAGAAAAATAATTAGCAAGATGAAGGGAAATCGTGAATTACCCGAAGCTTAATGATGAAGAACTCTGAACGGCCCGTATTACATACACTTTAACAAAATAAATCGTGTATTACCTTTTACACTCAATGATGAAGAACTCTGAGCAGCCCATATTTGATGTCCTAAAACTTCATTTTCTACCATCCACTCATCAAATCTGTAATAAGAAAGTAAAAGAGGTAATAAGACAAAAAAAAGTCAAAAGACATCTTCATGTTGTAACGCTTCGCATATTTGTACTTTCCCGATTTAGAAAGTATCGTTGTAAATTCTATTTATAGAAACATGTATTCATGTTGTATTCTATTTCATTTCAACTTTGTAATCCGAGACTATTGATCATAACGAAAATTCAAGTATTTTATTCACGTTTATGTTATTCATGTTAGACTTGTTTGCATGTTTATACTCAAAATCAACATTTTAAACACCATTATACATGTTTCATACTATTAAGATACACATTTATGCTCGTTACACGTAAAACCGACTAAAACACATCGCGTAATCGAACTCGAACTTTCGAGAGGAAGGGAAGACCCCTTTCGCGCGAGAGGACCTCTCTCGTGCGACAGGGCTTGTCTCCCCAATTGTCCCTCTCGTCTGTAATCACCAGTCGCTCTAATTTCTCCCTAAACCTATAAATAGGTGCACTACTTCACTCGTTCTCCTTCCCCAGTCGCCCAGACTTCTCTCAAACACTCTCAACTTCTCCCTTGCCGCAAGGATTTCATTTTCAGTATATTTTCTACCTTTTATTTCATTTTCATTACATTTCTTGCATATTAATCTCATTTCTTAAACCTTTCTTGCAGACTTTCTTGATTTAACACATCTCATGGATGGTTTTCACGAGTTTGCTTGGTCAAACTGATGTTGAAACCTCACCACATATGAGATTCAAATTGTCGCAACCCCCGATCCCTGTTCCCCGGGAACGGGCGGCCCGCGTCAACACGTGGTCAACCTATAGCTTGGCTGGGTCAGCTTGTAGACTCGACACGATATCGACACGTGTTGGCTCAGGGATGTGCCACCACTTGGAACACGCGCGGCCCGCGTGAGCTAATGAAGGGTCTTACGCGGCCCATATGAACTTAAGAAATCAGCGGAGTTAAATTCCGTATTGATACGGCCCGCGTGAGATGTTGGGGTGGGTCTACGCGGCCCGCCTCAACTAAACATTTCAGTTTTTTATTTTATTTTTATAAACTATAACGTATTTCGGGCTCGGTTTTCACATACGGGGTGTAATATAATACATATGGGGACATTTTAAGATATACTGAGGTGTCGGAAATATTTTGAGAACCTTGGTTTTACCGAGGGTTGTTACATTCTCCCCACCTTGTTTTAGAGCTCGTCCTCGAGATCTACTGGAATAAATGCGGATATTTCCTCTTCATTTCTGACTCGAGTTCCCATGTGTACTCAGGTCTTCTTTTGGAGTCCCACTTCACTTTGACTAGAACTAGTCTCTTGTGTTTGAGATTCTTGACTTTCCTATCTTCAATCTGTAGAGGTCTTTCTACAAATTTGAGTTGTTCATTTACCTCTATGTCCTTAAGAGGTACTATCAGTGATTCATCAGCTAAACACTTTTTAAGATTAGATACATGAAACACATCATGTATTCCTGCCATTTCCTCTGGCAATTGTAGCTGATAGGCTACAGGTCCTATTCTCTTAATAATCTCAAAAGGTCCAACATACCTGGGACTTAGCTTTCCCCGTTTGATGAATCTTACTACTCCTTTCCAAGGAGAGACTTTTAATAATACTTTATCTCCTACTTGAAATTCCAATGGCTTGCGTCGGTTATTAGCATAACTCTTTTGTAGATCACGTGCTGCTTTCAGTCGTTCCTTGACTTGAATAATCTTGTCAGTTGTTTCTTGTACTATCTCAGGTCCAGATAGTTGCTTTTCCCCAATTTCTGCCCAATAGACTGGGGTTCGACACTTTCGTCCAAAAGTGCTTCAAACGGTGCAGCATTGATACTTGTGTGATAACTATTATTATAAGAAAATTCTATTAAAGGTAAGTGATCGTCCCAATTACCTCCGAAATCAATTACACACCCTTTAAGCATGTCCTCCATTGTCTGGATTGTCCTTTCGCTTTGTCCATCTGTTTGAGGATGATAAGCTGTGCTCAATTTTAACCTGGTTCCCATTGCCTTTTGTAAACTTGACCAAAAATGAAATGTAAAGCGGCTATCCATATAAAAAACAATTGATAATGGAATACCATGTAAAGAAACAATTTCATTTACATACAATTTAGATAATTGTTCCATACTAATTATTTCCTTCATTGGTAGAAAATGAGCTGACTTGGTTAGTTTATCTACAATCACCCAGATTGTATCATTTCCTTTCCTAGTTTTGGGTAATTTAGTAACAAAATCCATTGTTATTAATTCCCATTTCCACACTGGCATCTCTAATTGCTGTAACAAACCTGAGGGTTTCTGATGTTCAGCTTTGACTTGTGAACAAGTTAAACATTTAGAAACATAGACTGCTATGTCCTTTTTCATTCCTATCCACCAGAAAATTTTCCTTAAATCCTGGTACATTTTATCACTTTCTGGATGCATTGTATACTTAGACTTATGGGCTTCTTCTAATATACGATGACGTAGATTTCCTAATTTAGGTATCCACATTCTCTTTTCATGGAATCTCCAAAGTCCATCTGTTCCTTGTTTTAATTCTTTCAGCATACCTTTCAATTTTTCAGTATCTTCCTTGATTACTGATTCTTGTGCTTCTCTTATCTGATTATTTAAATCTACTTGCAGATTTAATTTAAGAGAACGTACCCTTCTTGGCTTTTCATGATACTTTCTACTTAAAGCATCTGCTACTACATTTTCTTTTCCTTCATGATACTGGATATCACAATCATAATCACTAAGAAATTCCATCCAACGTCTTTGTCTCATATTTAACTCTTTCTGTCTGAAAACATACCTTAAACTTTTGTGATCAGTAAATATGGTAAACTTACTACCATAAAGGTAATGTCTCCAAATCTTAAGAGCAAAAATTATAGCTCCTAATTCTAAATCATGGGTTGAATAATTCTCTTCATGATTCTTAAGTTGTCTAGATGCGTAAGCTATAACCTTCTGACGTTGCATTAATACACATCCATAACCTATTCTAGAAGCATCACAATATACTACAAAATCTTTAGTTCCTTCTGGTAATGCTAATATGGGTGTATGGGTTAATCTTTGCTTAAGGATTCTAAAGGCTTCTTCTTGTTTTGGTCCTCATTCAAACTTAACAGATTTACAGGTTAACTTAGTTAAAGGAATGGCTATTCTAGAAAAATCTTGAATAAATATTCTATAATAACCGGCCAATCCTAAGAAACTTCTAACCTCAGTTGGTGATTCAGGGGTTTTCCATTTGGTAATTGCCTCAATCTTTGTTGGATCTACATGAATTCCTTCATGATTGACTAAGTGTCCAAGGAATTGTACCTATTCTAACCAAAATTCTCATTTTGAAAACTTAGCATAAAGCTTTTCTTTTCTTAATAAACTTAAAAGTGCATGCAAATGTCTTGCATGATCTTCTTTACTCTTAGAGTAAATTAGAATATCATCTATGAATATAATTATGAATTTATCCAAATATGGCTTACATATTCGATTCATCATGTCCATAAATGCAGCTGGGGCATTGGTTAAACCAAATGGCATGACAGTAAATTCATAATGACCATACCGTGTTCTAAATGTGGTCTTAGGAATGTCCTCTTCATGTACCTTTAATTGATGATATCCTGACCTTAAATCGATTTTAGAGAAAAATTGAGCTCCTTGCAATTGATCAAACAGATCATCGATTCTTGGTAATGGATACCGATTCTTAATCGTGACCTTGTTTAATTCACGGTAATCAATGCACATACGCATTGATCCGTCCTTCTTTTTAACAAATAGTATTGGCGCTCCCCATGGCGACGAACTTGGCTGAATAAATCCTTTTTTCTAACAATTCATCTAGTTGTTTCCTCAATTCTTGCATTTCAGAAGGTGCCAAACGGTAAGGTGCTTTGGCAATTGGTGACGTTCCTGGTATTAAATGGATTCTGAATTCAACTTCTCTATCCGGAGGTAGTCCTGGTAATTCTTCTGGAAAGATATCTGAAAACTGAGATACTACTGGAATATCTTTTAGTTCTTTTCCTTTAGTGTTAGTGATTATAGAAATCAAATACACTATAGAACCTTTTCTTATACAACTTACAGTTTTCATCACAGAGATGAACTTTGTGGATCTAGAGGGCTTATCTCCTTTAATTGTGATCTTTTTACCTTTTGGTGAATTTATTTGAATTGACTTTTGATCACATAAAATATTGGCTTTATTGGCTATTAACCAATCCATTCCTAAAACAACATCAAATCCTACCAGATTCATGGGATATAGGTTTGCTATAAATTTCTGATTTGAAATTTCTATACTTGCTCCCTGCAAGATTTCAGAAATTCTAATGGTTTCTCCATTAGCTGTTTCTACTAGACATTCTTGTGGTAGTTTAGTTAATGACTGATTTAGAATATTGCAAAATGAAGTATTGATAAAACTTTGGTTCGCACCAGAGTCAAATAATACTTTAGCAAATATATCATTAACTAAGAACGTACCAGCTATAACGTCTGGTATCATCTTGGCTTCTTCTGCAGTCAGGACAAATGCTCTAGCATTTTTAGTATTCTTGTTATCTGTGGCTGGAGCTAATTTTGGGCAGTTTGGCCTGATATGACCTTTTCTCCACAGTTATAGCAATATCCATTACTGCATTTCTTCCTGCAGTTTTCTTCCTTGTGTCCTGGCATCTTGCAATAATTACAGAGATTGGAGCATTTTCCCGAATGCTTTTTCTTGCAGACCTTGCAGTATGGTGCAGAGGTGGAACCCATATTCCTACGATTGAAATTTCCAGAACGGAATTCTTGAGTAAGCCTTTGGGTTAGGTTTCTCCTCTGGTCTTCTTCTCTAGTACGAACTAACTCATCAATCAAGGTATTTGTTAATTCTACAGCTTCTTCTATGGTTTGTGGTCTAGCTGCCTTGACTATGTGTCTAATCTCTCCAATTAATCCCCAAATATAACGAGAAATTAACATTGGTTCTGGTGAAGCAAGAGTTGGCACTATTCTAGCATATTCAAAGAATATTTTAGTGTACCCCTTACTATCTACACCAGTCATCCTAAGATTTAGAAATTTGTTTGTTATCTGTTCCTTCTCATTGGGTGGGCAGAATTTCCTTTCTTCTTTGTTTTTAAATTCTTCTCATTCCATATTATAGGTTTGATCACTTCCTCTTGTCTGGAGGATAGTGTTCCACCATTCTAGTGCTTCATTTTTAAACAGATTAGATGCAAACAATATTCTATCTTCTTCGGCACACTTGCTTATCCTTAAGACTGCCTCAGTCTTTTCTATCCAGCGTAAGGTTGCAATGGCTCCTTCATTGCCCGAGAATTCCATTGGTTTACAAGACCATAATTCTTTATAAGAACAACCGTTAGGCACGGTTCTTCTTCTTTTGGGAATAGGCATTTGAAGTATAGGTCCATTGTTCACGCTGTTTTCTGGTTCAATTGGTCGCTTACTGCTATGTTTACTTTTATTATCAGCATCTTTAATAGTTTGAAGTATAAATGGCATTGCATTTATAATTCCATGTGCCACTATGTGTTGGATAGCACTATTATCCACTTGATTTCCATTGTTATTGATGCTCGGATTATCATTAACCACGTTAATGTTACTCTGGTTATCGTTATTCAGATTTCCTTGATTTCCTTCGTCGGCCATCTGAATTTTAAACATTTATCCCATATTAATATCACAATTAATATAGTAAATCACATAACACACAATCTAGCCAAAAACGTAGATCATTGCTACTATACTCTTTTCATATACTTATGCGTCTATTACACACTAGTACAGAAATAAAAATTACAATACCAACATAAATAAAATAGTAATATGCATCCGTACACACATATTTTATTTTATTATTATAATATTATTATTACTACTGTTTCCTCCATTCTCACATTCACGGATATGGATTTATCCAAAAATCCATATTGCGCTCATCGTATTTCCATACGAGACGCTCTCCTACCTGACGCATTCTCTCACTGCTTTCTAAGATTTCCTCCCCAAAAGTCCTAAGTTCTTGAACGTTTTCTGCACTCATTGGGGGTGCAGGTTCTCGGACTGGGTTTGGAATCTGGGGTGCGGGTTCCTGATATGGGGGTGACAGTTCCTGAAATTGGTAAGGATCCTCTAATATCTCCCTAATATAATCATCTTGGTAATAGGGATCTAAAGGGTCCATACCTGGGTAGACTTCTATGTTCTGTATGGGTGGATAATCCTGGATAGGGTAACGTTGCACAAAGTCCCTATTATTGTCCCACCAGGGGTCATAGTTCGGGTCTAGGGGGTTTGGTGCAGGTACCCTAGGGATTTCTTCGGGATTAAAGTCATGCATCTCCACTTGGGTTTCCTGGTTTTCTATTTCCATGGGTTGTTCTGGGTTTTGTGGTTGTGGGGCTACTATTTGTTCCAGACTCGGGTCGGCAGCAGTTGTAGCTAAGATATGGAAATTAGCTAAGCTTCTGTTTAGCATATCTTGAGTATGGGCATCTGTCTCTCGCTTAATACCTGCTAAGGCCCTTTGCTGTTGCAATTTTCGCATTCTTTTCCTACGAGCAAAAGCTTCTTTACTGAACCATCCTCGTTTCTTACTAGTGAATGGTTCTTCAGATTTAGCTCTAAAGGCAAGTATCCCATCTTCCTGATCAGCAGTATACCCAGAGAGGGCAGGCTGTGATGATGTACCTTCACTCCTAGGTGAATCAGATAACTGACGATTCATATCTGATGGTTCTTGATCACTCATACTGAAAACTAACAAATAGTCAAATAACACATAACCAATAATTACAGTTATGCATGCATTTCCATAATTTATTTCCTAACACAATTTTTTTTAAAGATTAAGTGTCAGCAGAACGCTTCTTTGGCTCAGACCAATGGCTAGGCTCTAATACCACCTTCTGTCGCAACCCCCGATCCCTGTTCCCCGGGAACGGGCGGACGTGAGCTCAGAGTTTGGTGGTATCAGGTTGTTAAATCTCGCAGCGGAATTTACATCAGGATCGTAGTTAGGAAATGTTTATCAGAGTAAAACCACCTTATTTAATATTAATAAACACATGGGTAAAACCCAAGTTTCTTGTTACAGTACATTTATAGGGACAAAACCCTATTTTATTAAATTTAAAACATCGTTTATTAGGTAACTTTTATAGCCACATTATCCCCAAGCCTTCAGTGCTCTCCAGCTAGCTTTTACTAATTGGCTTTCACATTGGGTTACCTGAAACGCGTTTTAAAAAAATTTGTCAGTCGGAAATACTGGTGAGTGAATCCCAATTTAATCAAGAAACATTTTATCGATTAAAACAGTATCGAGGACGATTACAATGTTTATGTCTACACAATTACTCCATTTAGTACTATCAATCCACTGACTTGTGGGTCATATTACACATTGGCTAACTCATTGTCCAATGGTAACGTACTGTCATACTCGACTTACTACTCGCAGGTAGTACAAATTTTGTATACAAAACCCCAACATACCGGCAGTAATTGAAGAACTACAAAGACTCAATCACCGCATAATCACATTGTAAAACAATTAAGGTTTTGTAAATTATTCCAAAAAGGTTAACAAAAAGAGGATAAACTCACATTGTTATCTTAGGCTTTTTGTAAGGGTTTCCTGGATATAATCTATAATTTATACAAATGTACATTGGTTAGTATCATAACCCTTTGAAAATATTAATAATACCCTCCCCGAGACGGCATTCCAAAAACTACGTCGGGCAGAACCACGACCGTTGTTACGGAACCCTAAATCAATCGGGCAGCGTAACTATTACGAAACTGGGGTTATAATACTTACAACGGAGCAGAACCTCGCTAATTAGGGGTATAATACCCAAATATTATGCCTAATACTTCAGAATTCGAGATTGAGAATTGTGAATGAGCGACGGAAAACGAAAACTGATGCCTGCTATTTATAGTTGTGATATATGACTTTCAGGTGGCCCGCGTAAGGTAAGGCGAAGCCTTACGCGGCCCGCGTCAACACGCGGTCAACCTATAGCTTGGTTGGGTCAGCTTGTAGACTCGACACGATATTGACACGTGTCGGCTCAGGGATGCGCCACCACTTGGAACACGGGCGGCCCGCGTGAGCTAATGAAGGGTCTTACGCGGCCCGTATGAACTTAAGAAATCAGCGGAGTTAAATTCCATATTGATACGGCCCGCGTGAGATGTTGGGGTGGGTCTACGCGGCCCGCCTCAACTAAACATTTCAGATTTTTATTTTATTTTTATAAACTATAACGTATTTCGGGCTCGGTTTTCACATACGGGGTGTAATATAATACATATGGGGACATTTTAAGATATACTGAGGTGTCGGAAATATTTTGAGAACATTGGTTTTACCGAGGGTTGTTACACAAATCAAGATTTACAAACTTTAACATTTTTACAATTTGTTCATACATTTCGTTCTAATATATGTACAACCTTGATGGAATCTAGAACCCATCAGATGTCACACCCCAACCGATGGCGGAATCATCGGGGCGCGGCACTGAGCGAAACAGATTGTTCAAGAGAATCCACAACAACTATTAAATTACCAAATCCTTAATGTTAATATCCCATACTACTAACAATAAAGTAAAAATAGTTATTACAGATAATTGTCTCAAAAACAAGTTAACTGTTCCGACAACTCAGATTTTTTTATTAGGTTTGTTTCTAGACTCCATCCTAGCTTTATTCCAGCACGTAAAAAGCAAAGCATCCTAAACACCTGTCACATATGTTAAAATAGAGGTCAATACACATAGTGTAAAGGTGAGCATACAAGTTTATTAGTATAATTGATTTTGAAAGCGTTTACACATAACCAGCATGTAACATGTAGCAAAGTGAAGCATGTAGGTTGTCGACAATGAAATATGCACAGACGTGATTGCGAGTTGTAGAATGCGCAACACATATCCCCACTGGGACATGTGAAGTAAAGCCCTTAACAACCCCTGTCCGCGACAGGTGCTGAGTCCAAACAATAGTACTACCGTTGCTAAGGTGTCAGGCAACAATCACTGTGTAAACATAACATATAAGCATTCATCGAGTAACACGTATAACATGCAATAACGGTCAGCGTATAAATAGTGTTTGCGTTGTGTGTCGATTGTGATTTGAATAAGTAACGTATGTAACACCCAAAACTGCGTAAAGCAAAAAGGGTTCGAGTATACTCACAGATCGTGTTTAGCAAATAAACATTCTCTTAGATTGAAGGGAGCGCTGAGAGATTAGCCTGAACAGTTAACGATGGCATAAGCGATGAACAGCGCGTAAAACGGTGCAAGTGAGACAAGTAATGAATGGTCATCCGATCGGATGACAATCCAAACGGATGGTCATTCGATCGGATGTCAATCCGTTCGGATGGTCATTCGTTTGGGATGGATGTGTTTGTGTATGATGGCTTTGAAGTTTTCGTTGTAGCATTTTGAAAACAGAGAAGTATCTCTACTATTCAGGTCGTCCGGTCGAACGGTCGTTCGATCGGATGGGGATCCATCCGGGGAGGTATTTCTCAGAGAACAAGTTCACAGCAGGATGGTCATTCGATCGGATAGTCTTTCGATCCAATGGCAATTCGTTAGAACTGATGATCTTTGAAAATTATAAGATTGTAAAAATGTTTAAGTGTTGAAGAGTATAGGTCATCCGATCGGATTGTCGTTCGATCGGATGGCAATCCGATCGAACGGCAATCCGTTCCACGACCTGGTCGTTTTGAAAACTTGAATATTTTGTTAAGCTTGACAACTTTGTGGTTGGACCGAGACGGTATGACAACGTGTTAAACAACGGAATCCCCATCCAGCCCAAGTTACCCGACCAAAGTGCGAATCACCCCAGTCCGATCAGTTCACTGTTCGTGACGGTTGTTCATGTTCAACCCGAAATCAGTTGTCTTGTTGATAGGAATCAGATCTCAGACCGACACTTCACTAGGAAACGAGTAGAAGGCCTAAACGAGCTCCGATTTTATCGGATTTGAGTGCATTGAGTGTAAAAGAGTTGAAAGAAAGTTGTGAAACCATCTTTCAATCATTCTAACCATGAAAACGTTTAGATTTATGCGAAAACAGTGTTTAATCATGTGGAAATCTTGTAGATCTGAGTTGTTCTTGGTGGAATGAGGCCAAATCTTGAAGTTCATAAGAACTCCATGATAACATCATCCTAGAGCACCTCAAATCCGTTGATTTCATTGTTAAAAGTGAAGATTCAAAGGTGAAAATAATGAAGAAGTGTGTGCAGATGATAGATGTACAAGATTTGAGTTGAAAACTTACAAGAATCGCGAGAAATCGAGAGAAATGTGGGTTGGAGGCGCTGGTCGAACGAGAGAGCTGTTACATCACTGTTGGTGATGTGAGAGGGGGTTTTTATAGGTTTTCAAAAGAGGAAAGCTGTGCACAGGTGGCGGATCGGATGGCAAACCGATCGGATGGCCATCCGTACGGATGACCATTCGATCGAATGGTTATTCGATCGAAATGATCCGGCGAGTTGGTTTTCGATGTTTCGTTTTGCGTGCTGAGAGTTGTGATGCGTTCGAGCAAGTGTCGATTAAGTGATGCGATAGTTTATTAATAGTCACACAAATAATATAACTAACATAAACTTGCGTTTAGCGTTTGCGATTAAATTGCGTTATGATAGAGTTGCGATTGCGTTTCGGTTAATCACCACAAAACATAACAAAACATAAATAACATGCACAAGTAGCACATAAATAGCACACACACGTAAAACAATATCCAGAATCTATAATTCAAGTTGCGAATGCGATTGCGATGCAATTAGCGATAAAATAGATTAGCGATTAACATGCGATTAAACTGCGATTATTTATAGATATCCACATAATACAACTAAAGCAATAAATAATAGAATTCGATTACAAGTCAAGTTGTACAATCAATAGTTAAGCAAGGAGTGGCAGATCGCAATTAGCAATCTTTTCTTCCTTTGACTTTGACTTTGACTTGTACTTTAACTTTTAAAACACGGGGTGTTACAGCCTCCCATTGTTTAGGGAATTTCGTCCCGAAATTAAGGCGCAGACGTAACAAAAAGCTGCGGGTAGTTCGCCTTCATGTCACTTTCGAGTTCCCAGGTGAACTCTGCATTGCGTTTGCCTTCCCAGCGAACCTTCACAATGGGAAGGCGTGAGCACCTGAGCTTCTTGGTTTCCCGATCCATGATCTCGACAGGCTTTTCCATGAAGTGTAATGTTTCGTCCACTTGTAGATCCTCAAGTGGCACTTGTAAATCTTGCTCGGCTAGACACTTTCTGAGGTTCGAAACGTGGAAAGTCGGGTGGACATTGCTAAGTTCCTCCGGTAGTTCGAGTCTGTAGGCCACTTTGTCGATCCTTTCCAGAATCATAAAGGGTCCAACATATCGAGGCGCGAGCTTTCCTTTCTTGTCGAATCTGATCACACCCTTCCAAGGTGAAACCTTTAGGAGTACGTGATAGCCAACGTCAAATTCAAGGGGCTTGCGGCGTCTATCGGCGTAACTTTTCTGACGACTCCGAGCTTTCAGCATATTGTCTCGAATTTGGAGGATTTTGTAAGTCGTTTCTTGCAACAGCTCAGGACCGGTAATTTGCGCGTCTCCGATCTCGTGCCATACGATAGGTGATCGATATTTTCTTCCGTATAATGCCTCAAACGGTGCCATTTGAATGCTAGAATGATAACTGTTATTGTACGAGAATTCAACCAAAGGTAAGTGTGCGTCCCAATTACCACCGAAATCTATGACACACGAGCGAAGCATGTCTTCAAGGGTACGAATCGTTCTTTCAGTCTGACCGTCGGTTTGGGGATGGAAAGCGGTACTTAGATTAAGAGTAGTACCGAGATCAGATTGAAATGTTTTCCAAAGGCACGACGTAAACCGACCATCGCGGTCAGAGATGATATCACGAGGCATCCCGTGTCGACAGATGATCTCGTCGGTGTAGATTCGGGCTAATTTTTCTACCTTATAGTCTTCTCGTATCGGCAGGAAGTGAGCAGATTTAGTCAAACGGTCAACGACGACCCATATGCTGTCGTGACCTGATGGCGTGCGCGGAATTTTCGTTATGAAGTTCATAGTATACTTTCCCATTTCCATATAGGGATCTCGGGTTGGACGAGTAAGCCAGAGGGTCTTTGCTGTTCGGCCTTCACTTTCGAACAAGTCAGGCACTTCGAAACATAGATAGCGATATCCTTCTTCATGCCCGGCCATCAGTACTTGTAGCGAAAGTCCTGGTACATTTTATCGGCACTGGGATGAATAGAATATCGAGACTTGTGGGCTTCGTCTAGCAGAATTTGTCGTAAGTTAGTACGTTTGGGAATCCAAATTCGGTCCAGAAAATGGAATATCCCATTCGATTTATTCTCCAACTGGTCGCCATTATTAAGAATCCTTTCCTTCCTTAGAGTGCGTTCGGTAAAACAAGCATGTTGAGCGTCACGGATAAGAGTCTCGAGATTATGTTGGGCTTGGATATTACGAACGCTATGAAAATAGCTTCGTCAGCTTAGAGCATCGGCAATGACATTTGCTTTGCCAGGATGATAACGAATCTCACAGTCGTAATCATTAAGAAGTTCAACCCATCGGCGTAGGCGCATATTCAGTTCCTTTTGACTCAAGATGTGTTGTAGGCTCTTATAGTCGGTGAAGACCGTACACTTGGTACCATAAAGGTAGTGTCGCCAAATCTTTAATGCAAAAACAACTGCACCAAGCTCGAGATCGTGGGTTGTATAATTCTTCTTGTGGATCTTGAGCTGACGAGATGCGTAAGCGATAACCTTGTCCCGTTGCATAAGAACACAACCAAGACCAAGGTTCGAGGCATCGCAATAGACAATGAAGTCATCGTTTCCATTGGGTAAAGCGAGAACGGGAGCATTGCAGAGCATATGCTTGAGAGTTCGAAAGGCAGTCTCTTGTTCAGTTCCCCAAACAAAAGGCTTGTCTTTATGCGTGAGAGAAGTAAGCGGAACAGCGATTTTTGAGAAATCAGTGATGAATCGACGGTAATAGCCCGCCAATCCGAGGAATGAGCGAACATCGGATGGTGATTTTGGAGTAACCCAACTCTTAACAGCTTCAATCTTTGTGGGGTTGACGTGTATACCTTGACTATTAATGATGTGACTGAGGAATTGAACCTCCTCCAGCCAAAATTCGCACTTGGAGAACTTGGCATAGAGTCGATTCCCTTGGAGTAGTTCGAGAACCAAACATAGATGCTGCACGTGTTCGGTTTCCGACTTCAAATAGATAAGGATGTCGTCGATGAACACGATGACAAAACGGTCAAGAAATGGTTTACACACGCGATTCATCAAATCCATGAAGACCGCGGGTGCGTTGGTTAAGCCAAAGGGCATTATGACGAATTCATAATGGCTGTATCAAGTGCGGAAAGCAGTTTTCGGTATATCTTCCTCCTGGATTCGCAACTGGTGATAGCCTGAGCGTAAATCAATCTTCAAGAAACACGTAGCACCTTGTAATTGATCAAACAAATCATCGATTCGAGGCAAGGGATAGCGATTCTTGATAGTCAGCTTATTCAACTCCCTATAGTTGATGCACATTCGGAACGACCCATCCTTCTTTTTGACGAAAAGAACTAGTGCGCCCCAATGAGAGGTGCTAGGGAGAATGAAGCCTTTGTCAAGTAGTTCCTGGAGTTGACATTAGAGTTCACGCATTTCAAATGGAGCGAGGCGATAAGGAGCTCTAGCAACAGGATTTGCTCCAGGAATGAGATCAATACGGAATTCGATATCACGACTTGAAGGTAAACCAGGTAAATCATCAGGGAAGACGTTAGGAAAATCACAAACCACAGGCACCTTATCTATTGCCTTAACTTCCTTTTTATCCGCTACTATAATGTGCGCCAAGAAAGCTTGGTATTCCTTGCGGAGATACTTGCTATCCTGGATACACGACATAAGATTAAGACCTTTCGAAAGAGTTTCGCCATACACACAAAGTTGATCACCATTAGCGAGCGAGAAGCGAATCATCTTATCGAAGCAAACAACTTCAGCACGATTTTCACGAAGAAAATCCATGCCTAGTATGATGTCAAAATTACCGAGCTGCATCGGAATAAGATCGATAGGGAAGACGTGATTGTTGAGTTCAAGCGTACAATCACGTATGACAGAATTGACAGCGACGGTTCTTCCTGTGGTAACTTCAACATCGAACGTCGAGGGGAGATGGGCGCGCTTACGATTAAGGAGCTTTTCGAATTCAAACGACAAAAAACAGTTATCTGCTCCAGTATCAAATAAACACGAAGCATATATACCATTGACGAGGAACGTACCATTAACCACGTTGTTATCTGCTTGAGCCTGGCGGGCGTTGATGTTGAAAGCACGTCCGCGGGCTGCTGGCTGCTGCTGTTGGTGTTGTTGCGGCTTCTACTGTGGCTCTTGCTTCACCACTCTGTTGGGGTACATGTTTGCAAAGTGGTTGGGATCGCCACATGCAAAGCAAGCTCTAGCGTGAGCAGCAGGTGCAGGAGCTGCTTGTTGGCCCTGTGGAGCCGGAAGGAGAGCTTGCGGTGCAGGAGCTTGACCTTGAGCTGGAGCTAGAGCTTGGCGGGGACCGGTACGGAAGTTAGCGGTAAAATGGCTGTACAGGTTGCAATGAACACAGAATCGGCATGCAATCCCCAAGGGATGATGATAGGTACAAGTAGGGCAGAGCGGGTGAGGACCAGTATATGCACACTTGGCTGGCGGTGCATTGGTCACAAGCGCCGCTACTTGGCGGTTTTGAGGTTACGGTTGGGCAGGCACGACTTGGAGTGGTGCGGCGGTAACTGCACAATTCTTGTTGTTGGAGTTTTTGTTCTTGCGTTTGCGGCGAGAGGACTTTGAAGCTTGCGGTGAGGCAGTTTCAGCGGTGGGAGCAGCGGTAACTTGGTGAAGATTCTTGGAGGCCTTATCAAAGTAAGCAGCCCGAACTTGCTTTTCATTAATCTCGGCAACGAGCAGGAAGGTCTCTTCAATAGTTGTCGTCTTCGCAGCTTGTACGAAATCAGCCACACAATCCGGTAAAGCACGGATGTATTTCTTGATGGTGATTTCAGGGGTAGTAACTTGGCCCGGACAAATGAAACTCAGCTGCTTGAAGCGGGCAGTTAAACCAGTGTTGTCGCCACCCTCTTGTTTGATGTGCCAGAACTCGTCCTCCAGCTTTTGAAGCTCGTGGGGAGGGCAGCACTCCTTCACCATGATGTCCTTCAACTCATCCCGCGTTAGCCCATGGGCTGCATCATTCCCCCGCTTGTTTCTTTCGGCAGTCCACCAATCCAGAGCCCTGGATTGGAAAACGCCGATGGCGTTAACAGTGCGAAGGTTTTTCGGACAGTCGCTTTGGCGCAGGGTGACTTCGATTGAATCAAACCATTGAAACATGGCCGTAGGCTCGTCTTCTCCGGTAAATTCTTTGGGACTAAACGCTTTGAACTACTTGAAGCTAAAAGTAGCTTTAGGAGACTCAGTCCTGGATTCTTCAGAGGACTTGCTAGCGTTTTCATTCAACTCACTAACAATTTGCAGAATGACCTTAGCCATTTGCTTAGCGACGAGAGCAACGATACGTTTGTCCTCACGATTGCGACGAGCGGAGCGAGCAGTGTGAGATCCAAATGACTACATTGTCTGCAATAGACATCGCCACAGGATTCAGACACTATATGTCGAATCTCACCTCACAACATACTTAACACTACTAAAGCTCAATAACACGTCTACTCACATAAACACATAGTCACATAGGCACATAAACCACAGAATCACATAAGCACGTAGAGCACCGAAACACATGAGGACATACTAAATTTTGCACGTATTCACCTACATATATTGCACGTATTCACCTATCTTTCACTGCTGCGTAAAGCGATCGGGAGTTGCGAGTGCGA
The DNA here is from genome assembly GCA_030545235.1 of Helianthus tuberosus. Classification (NCBI taxonomy): domain Eukaryota; kingdom Viridiplantae; phylum Streptophyta; class Magnoliopsida; order Asterales; family Asteraceae; genus Helianthus; species Helianthus tuberosus. The sequence continues at coordinate 79,226,262 of CM060364.1, read as the reverse complement.
ATAGCGAGTAACATAGCGAGTAATATAGCATGCGATTTGTTAGCGTATTGAGATAGATGTGCAGTGCGAGTTGTGCGTGTTGATCAAAACAAACAGTGAATAGCATATAAATCACCAAAAATTGATACATATAAACATGTAAAACCACATGAAACACATAAAATTCCACATAAAAGCGATAAATCACAGAGTCAGCGGCGGCAATTCCAGAATCGAAACACATAAAATCGAGAATAGATCATCTCGGCTTGATAGACGTCGACTACCCAAAGTGGTTCGACTATTCTCAAGGACCTTGTGTACAAACTTTGGCTTTCTGGACAGTGCTCTCGCCTCAATCTGGGTGATCGGCACGCATCCTTCCAGTTACAGTGTGACTGCAGGTCGTTGGAGTCCGTCGAGACTTTGGTGAGAGTTTTGTAAAATCAAAATAAACAGCGGAATAAGTCATCAAGATTCGGGTTTCACCCCTAACTTAAAGGCTATGTTTCCTGTTTTGACGAAGTAGAGAGGAAAATTTGCGTCGAAGTATGGATTTCACTCCTGATTCAACGCAAATTCTCGTGTTTATAGTAAAAATGCTCGTCGAACAAACGATCCAATCGAGAGTTTACGGTTTTCACAGCTAGTCTCGACCTAATCGCTCGTTCATTTTTGAAAATAGTGTGCGGTAAGACTGCCTTAGGAAAGGCAGTGTGATAGTATAGCATGATTGCGAATCAATCGAATAACAGAAATGGGCTCGCGCGGAACCCCTACCAGGTTCGCACATGGCGGTCTGTTGGTACTTAGACTATAGACTAGGTCGTTTCTAAGACATCGACCCGGACTAGGTCGAGTCTTGCCTAATTCCCTATAGTTATGTGCTCTGATACCAATCTGTCACACCCCAACCGATGGCGGAATCATCAGGGCACGACACTGAGCGAAACAGATTGTTCAAGAGAATTCACAACAACTATTAAATTACCAAATCCTTAATGTTAATATCCCATACTACTAACAGATAAAGTAAAAATAGTTATTACAGATAATTGTCTCAAAAACAAGAAAACAGTTCCGACAACTCAGATTTTTTTATTAGGTTTGTTTCTAGACTCCATCCTAGCTTGATTCCAGCACGTAACAAGCAAAGTATCCTAAACACCTGTCACATATGTTAAAATAGAGGTCAATACACATAGTGTAAAGGTGAGCATACAAGTTTAATAGTATAATAGATTTTGAAAGCGTTTACGCATTACCAGCATGTAACATTGTAACGCCTCCTATTTCCGTATTCTATTTTTTTTATATTCGTAGTTAAAACCGAATCGGAAAATGGACAAGAAATGATATTCTACGAAGTTCAGGAATGTAAACTGTTAGTGCATTTATGTCTATCGCCTTCGTCAATCCGAGCCGTAGCGAGAAACAGAAGAAAACGAGTCGTTATGATGTAATATCTAGACAAAAGGCAAGGTGGCAACATTGTAATTAATGAGAAATCTCATTAAAAGCCAAGGCCTATAAATAGGAGCTTTATGTTTAGATTAGAGACTTTTGGCTCATTTGTGTTTAGGAGAACTCTAGATCAAGAGAGAGAAAGTGATTCAAGGTGCTTGTTCTTGTTAGATTTCTAATAGAATCACGTTTATATTACATCGTGTGTGTTAGGTCGCGTTCGTGTACGGATTCCGCACGTCATACGTTCGTTTCGCAATCGTTTCGGAGTCAAAACCGGTCCTACAAGTGGTATCAGAGCAGGAGCTCGATTGCACTGATCTATCACACTTTTTCGCGCAGAAAATCATCAGATTCTGATCCGGATTTCATCTATTTCTTCATCTTTTTCATTTTTTTCACGTTTTTCACTGAAAATCGTCAAATTGAACGGGTTTTTACAGTCCAAATCGTCTGATTTTTTGATATGTTGTGCGAAAACATCTGATTTACAACCCTAGCAAATTTCAGATTCAAACTCCTAGCCGTTTAGGAGAAATTTGAGTTTTTAGGTCCGATTTCGTCTGAAAATTGGTGACCGTTTGAACGAGGCTTGCCTGTCTGTTTGAAAACTGACTTGTCCGTTTGAAACTGACCTGTCCGTTTGAACGAAGCCTAGCTGACCGTTTGAAATTTGCACCCTACCGTTTGAAACTGGACTGACCGTTTGAAATCTGCACCTTACCGTTTGAAAATGCATGTGTCTGTTTGAATATGTTGGGTTAACTGTTTGAAGCAAGCACCTTCCCGTTTGAAACATGACTTCCGTTTGAAAATGACTGTTCCGTTTGAGGGTGTGACCGTTTGAGGGTGTGACCGTTTGAGGGTACCGTTTGAAACACGATTCCCGTTTGAAAGTGGTTCAGTTGTTCACGTGATACTTGTTTTGATCTGATCTGCATTGTGTCAGCACCGTTTATCGTTACATGTGATAGTATTAATTAGTTTCATTGCTCAAGACAAAGTGGAGGTCCTATAAGAATTGAATCATAAGAATTTTCGGACATTTGAATAAACATATTAAATCGAGAATAGTTTGTCGGCCATTTTAAAAAAGAATCATAGTGATACACAATATACATCGGCTCTTGTGAAACAATAAAAGCACCGGCCCACTAATTTGTAGAGGTCCAATAGGAGAAGTAAATAAACAGATCTTGTCGGCCTTTTATATTAACGAGAACAACAGTAGTTATGGCCCAATGCATGTGAATTGTCTGACCATTAGCTCGTAATGTTGTAGCTTTGCATGTGTAGCATTTAAAAATTGTTGGTATAATTTGTCAGATTGCATGTGAGTATGTCAGCAAAATTAATTGAGAAATAAATTGTTTGACTATTTTGAGGCTCAAATTGAAAGAAAGTAACATCAATTTGCATGTGACAATGATTAGTTTTCATGAGCTTTGATTGAAAATCACTAGATTGTTCGACTTTCACGAGATTGTTTGAGGATTAACTTTGTCTACATAAGTCAGTTAGTTTGTGTTCACAAGAGGTGTTTCAGTCCGTTTGAATTCAAACTCATTCAAGGTCGTGTGAAAACAAGTTCCAGTTTGTACGGTTTGGAGTTCAAAGTGTTCAAAGGTTCATCAGGTCGTTTGATTTTGATCCGGGTCATAGCAGTCCGCACAGTTTGTCAACCTTCAATCCGCACAAAATATTCACCAGTCCAAGTATCAGTCTGATTTCAGTTAATTGATAAGTGGTTAAACCGATAAGTGTTTGTTTGTTTGTTGATTCAAGGTAATTCAAGGATCACATCATGGCTGAAGAATTCTACAATACGTTTTTCAATGCGTTCACATCTGAATCTTCCGAGATTGCAAATGTTACACCAAAAACCATCACGAAAGCAATCAATGAGAACATCAAGCATGATAATTTCTACGGAACACATTCAAAGCCACCAACTCTGGAAAGCATTGAGGATTATACATGGTGGAAAGAACGGTTTCTTAACTGGGCGAAAGCGTATGCGCATGAAAGCTGGTTCTGTTTAGAATTTGGATACGAACGACCAAAAGATGATAAAGGCGAAGAACTTCTGTTAGTGCATTATGTGTCTATCGCCTCCGTCAATCTAGTACGTAGCAGAAACCAAAGGATTCTAAGCTTTTATTGTAATATCTAGGTAAAAAGGGCAAGGTGGCAAACTTGTAAATAAGGAGAAATCCTTATAATCCTTGTGCCTATATATAGGAGAGTGATGTCATAGTTTAGAAGACTTTTGCTCATTTGGAGGTTTAGGAGATCTTATCATAGAGAGAGAAAGTCTAGAGAGAGAAAGTTCTCTCACGTGATTCATGGCTTTGTATACGTCATCTTATTCAATAGAATCACGTTATTAGTACGTTCTTTGTGTGTTCGGTCACACACGTTCACGGATTCCGCACGTCAAACGTTCGTTACGCAATCGTACGATGTCAAAACCGATCCTACAAGTGGTATCAGAGCAGGAGATCGATTGCGCTGATCAAACACATAGATTCGTACAAGATTTCATCGATTTCAGACCTGAATTTCATATATTTCTTCATCTTTTTCACTTTTATCACGGTTTTCACTGAAAAACGTAAAATTGAACGGGTTTTTACGGTCCAAATCGGCTGATTTTTTGATATGATGTGCGAAAACACTTGATTTACAACCCTACAAAATTTCAGATTCAAACTCCTATTCATTTAGGAGAAATTTGAGTTTTTAAGTTTGATTTCGTATCAAACAGCAAGCTTTCGCTTGAAACTTTTCAAGCGAAACCACTTTTAAATTCCTGTTTCGCTTGAATTTACTGTTGTGTTTCGCTTGAAAAGAACATATAATCAGGGTGTTTCGCTTGAGATATTTGTTGGGTTCGCTTGAAAAGTTCACTGATCGCTTGAACGAACTTGTTTTGTTCGCTTGAAAAGTGTGGTATTTTGAAGCGAATTGGTTCTGTTCACTTGAACAATTAATAGCAGTTTCAAGCGAGAAGGTGTGTTTGCTTGAAAGTTTGTGATCGCTTGAAAGTAATCAGGGGGTTCGCTTGAGTTGATCGCTTGAACTGATTTTGATTGAACGTGAACATAACAGTTGTTGGTCCTATCAGAAATTTGTTGTCGGCTGCATGTGATCACTTTCAATCAGTTTTATACTCAATTAAAAATTGTTGGACACAATTGCTTCGATTCATGTGATTGTCAGAAAGTGTCGGTTTATTTGATTAAAACAAATCGGTGAAATAGAATTAATTGAATTGATTTGATTGGGAAATACAAATTGCCGGCCACTAAAGTCATCGATTAGTAATCAAAGTTGGCACTTGTCGGTTTAGTGGACTTGAAGGTCCAATAGGCTCTTATCTGAAACTTTGCATGTGAACTGATCAAAAGTAACAAATACATCGGCTAAATACACTTGTTGATATCCGGATTGCATGTGATTGTATTTGTTTGCTTGTGGAATAAATTTGTGATAATTGATCTGATTATCACAGATTATAGTTTGCTTGTGAGCATGTGATTGTTTGAGTAAAAAAGGTGTTCATTCATCCTTTCATTCAGTGATTATACCCGATATACATTAAACAAGTCCGCAAATCTTTGACACGAGTCTTAGATTGATTTCATCAAACGTACACTGTTACGTATTCAGTCTGTTTGAACTAATTGTTTGTTTGTTTGTTTGCAGAATATTCCGAGGTAATTCAAGGTTATAAAATCATGGCAAATTCTGAACCTAAACCTTGGAAAGACAACAGAACTGAAGAACAGAAGTATAAACACAGAAAGTTGTTGGCCACAAACAAATTGATCAGAATATCTGGTATTTTTTATGAGGCAAAAAGAGCAAAAAGATGGGATCCAGACCGAGAGTGTTATCTTGACCCCTATGGAAACATTGTTGTTGATCATAAAACTCTTGATTTGGAAACCATAATCCAAGAGTATAAAATTGAAGATGATTACTGGCAGAAGAAATGGTGGGGAGATGAAGAAGAGAAAAAGAAAAAGAAAGAGTTAATAAATGAAATAGAAAGAAACTCAGAAAATATAAGTTTGGTTGAGTTTCTTGAATTAATCAAAAGGATTAGAAAAGGAACACAGAAGACAGAGAAAGAAGGAATGACAAAGAATGAAGAATCAAAGAAGGGTGAAACTTCAAGATGTGAAGTTGGGTGCTCTAAATGTGATAAATTTGAAGCTGACAATGACAAACTCTTGAAAGATACGGAAAGTTTGACATTGGAAGTCAAAAAGATGAAGGATGAGAAGTAATCTGATGATAAACAGATTCTTGCGTTGCAGGAAAATTGTGAGAAGCTGAAATCTGAAAATGTTAAACTGTCAAGTGATTTGAACAGTTTGACATTAGAAAACAAAGTTTTTCAAGATAAAATCAAAATTTTTGAAAATGAAAAAGTAAAAATTGAAAAATATTTTCAAAGTCAAATAAAGATTCTTGAAGATGGGAGATCTGTTTTTAGTAAGAACAATATTAAAAAGCAAAAGGTAATAAATTCCCATCGTCAGACGATTATTCGACTTGAAAAAGAAGCTGAATGTGATAGAAAGAAAATCAAAGTTTTAGAGAATAAATTGAAAAGTTTTGTGACTTCTGCATCACATGTTTGTCCAAAACCGATCAATTCTGTTCCAATAAGTGACAATGTCACAAATTTTGACAAAGTCAAAATTGAAGATTGCGATGACAAAGCTGATGATGAAATAGAAAAAGAAAAGAAAAATATTTTTAGAATTACAAGAAAAATTTCAAAATACTGTTTTGCAGTCTACTGAAATAGGTGAATGCTCTAAGCAAAAACCTGTTAAGAAGATTGTAGAACAGAAACAAAAAGTTAAAAATTTGAAAAATTTTCAAAATGAAAATAAAAGATCATCAGTTCAGACATCCAATCATTATGAAAAATTACAAAAATTTAAAAATCAAAACTCAAAAATAGTTGGTAATCAGTGGTGCAGGTTTGACCACAGTTCTCAAAAGCCAAATCCAGCTTACAGGAGAAGATGGGATGAAGATTCTTCAAGGACAAATCATTACAATGATAGAAAATAAAGAAATGGTGATTACCACAAGGCAAATCAATGCTATGATTTAGGTGTTTGGTATGAAAGTAGTAAGAGGTATGATAACAGAGTGTGTTACACTTGTGGCTATCAAGGACACATTGCTGTTAACTGCCAAAGTCAGAGATTCGAAACAAGAAGGTGCTATGAATGCCACATCAGAGGTCATATTGCCAGAGATTTCCCAATGAGATCAAAGGGACGATCGAGGGCTGATTCTCAGAAATTGGCAAAGAAACCAGTCAATGTCAAGCCTAAAGAACAAAAAGTTCAAGAACAGAAAGTTCACGAACCGAAAGTGAAGCTTTCACAAGGGCAGAAAGACAGACTGAGGAAGAAAAGAGAGAAGGCAAGAGAATACTTGGAGAAAATTTTGTCCTCGGATAAAACTGGTAATCCGAGAAAAAGTTCTGATGAATTGCTTTCCTCAACTGAAAAGGAAAGCAAAACGAATTCATCAGATGCAAATCTGAGGACAAAAGAGAAGAAAAAGAAAGTTGTTAGCCATGAATTTGTTTCTTCAGAAACAAAGGAGCAACATGTTGGCAATTAATCTGGCTCAATAAAGTCAGACAAGCCATGTTCAGGCAATGATTCTGGTTTGTCGAAACCAGAAGAGCCATCTATTGAGGTAAAAACTGTCAAACCCAAGGCTGGTCAGGCTTGGGTGAATTTGTTTAAATGAAAAACCTGACTTGCCGGAGTTCCCAGGTTGGTAAGTGTGGAATAGGAATCGGCATATTTCTTGAGAAATTCACAGGTTGGTAACTGTGATATTTCGAATTACAAAAGACTAATCAAGGACATTAAGTTGTACTTGATTTATCTTACCAACAAGTGATTAAAGGTGAACAATGTGATTAAAGAACCTCGAGTTTGTAAAAAGACAAACAAAACTAATTTTCCGGAAAAACCATTTTGATTAAAACAAACTTAAGTGTTTTGAAATCTAAATGGGAAAATTGTTTGTTGTCAGGGGGAGTTCTGATTGTTAAGCCAAGTGGATGGCGAATTGAAGCGATTCGATATCAGTTTGTCATTTTATTTGTACAGTTGGTTTTCAAATTTTCCTTGAAAATCAAAATTGAAACATATTTTGATTTTAGGGGGAGAAAAATTTTAAAAAAAATTAGAAAATTTGAAAAAACCAAAAACATGATAAAAACCTACTGGTAAAAATAAAAAAAATTGAAAAATGAAAATGAGTTTTGGTGTATAAAAGAGGAAATGATAGTACATCAGTAGACTTTCACAGCATGCTAAAGAATTGGAAAGTTAAATGTGATAAACGGTCTCACTGATGATGTGTCAGTAGTTTTTGCACATTTAGTAGATTGTGACGAGATATAAACCTAAATTCAAACTTGCTTATATCGTGGGTAACATCTCTTGGATATATGGGTAACCCCCGAAATCTTGTTTGAAAGATTCCTTTTTCTGATATACTAGGTTTTTATACTCAGTGATGTCTGGGGTATTATTCCAGGACTTCTGCTGAATGGAAGTTCTGACCTAGTCCTCGAATAATACTTTCTGCAATGCTTGAAACATAGCATCACCCTCAGCATAAATGATAAGACAATAAAATTGCTTAGCAATGCTGTTGTAAAAAAGATCCTCTAAAGGGGACACACCCAAAGGTTGAGTCATGATCTCTCTGCTGAATGGTAGTTCTGACCTGAGCTCTCATGATTCTTCATAAATTATTAACCCCTTACAGATATCATTTGTGTTATACTTACCTGTAAGACTGAATATTGGGATCTGGATACGGGAGTATATTCTGAGGTGGGACACGCGATTAAGTTTAAATATCTAAGACATTAAACTCGTATCTCGAAGCAGTTGAACTTTGTGTGAAAATTTAAGTGGACCAGTATACTGACAATCTATGTGAATCGTTTAGAACTTAAAATGATTAAAGCTTAACGGTGCTTGTGATTTGTCTCATAAACTGATATGATCCTCTTACACAAACTCACAAAATTATTGTTTGTATATATTTCTTTACTGCATTTCTTTAAACTCAAAATCCAAAAAGATTTTAGTGTGTTTTAGCATAAAGTTTTGAAAAATACAAAAAGATTTTCGACAACTGATGTTGGAGAGTTGATTTTCAAAATTCCATGTGCTAAACTTGATGAACTAGAGGGTTGGGAGAATATGTTGAAAAATTTGAATGTTATATACAAATGTTTTGAAAGATTGTGTGATTAGTTAATCAAGGTCATTCACTTGAACTTGATGTAACTATACAGATTGATGAATTAATGATTTCTACCAAGTAAGTTTCTTAAATATAAGTGTTATAAATTTGTGAAACTTATGTTATGAGTAGAGGATTTGCAGTTTAACCAGGTTTCAAATCCTGAGCATATGCAGAATAGAGCCAGGAATTGATCCTGAATTTGGGAACTTGTGAAAGCCAGACTACGATCCCGACAGCTGAGTCTAAGGGGAAGTCTAAAGACGAGCTCAACGCAAGAGGAAGCGCAGATTCAAAGAACCAGATATCTATCTTGGAGGAGCTTGTATACGGAAAGCCAGGCGTCGATCCTAAAAGCACGGAAGCTTGACGAAAGGGGGAGCCTGAAGAAAAAGACTACCGAGAGGGAGAGCAACTGAGTTGAAGACAGATTCACGGGGATTCTGTTCGTGAAAAAAAAACAAGACGCTACGAGATTGACTACGGCAATATCCAAGGGGGAGTCTGTTAGTGCATTATGTGTCTATCGCCTTCGTCAATCTAGTACGTAGCAGAAACCGAAGGATTCTAAGCTTTTATTGTAATATCTAGGTAAAAAGGGCAAGGTGGCAAACTTGTAAATAATGAGAAATCCTTATAATCCTTGTGCCTATATATAGGAGAGTTATGTCATAGTTTAGAAGACTTTTGCTCATTTGGAGGTTTAGGAGATCTTATCTTAGAGAGAGAAAGTCTAGAGAGAGAAAGTTCTCTCACGTGATTCACGGCTTTGTATACGTCATCTTATTCAATAGAATCACGTTATTAGTACGTTCTTTGTGTGTTCGGTCACGCACGTTCACGGATTCCGCACGTCGAACGTTCGTTACGCAATCGTACGGTGTCAAAACCTATCCTACAACTTCCATTCAAGAAATTATCAAGAGAAGATAAATCTGAGTTTGCTGCCGAACAAAGAATGATTGCTTTGATCCAGTCTGCAATCAGAAATGATATTTTTGCGTTGCTGAATCATGATGGGTCATCTAAATCAGTTTGGGAAGCTTTACGTGTTAAAGCTGAGGGGTGTAAACAGATAAAAAAGAACAAAATTGCTTTACTTAAAAAAGAATTTGATCTGTTTGATAGTCTAAAAGGAGAGACATTGAGACAAATGATTGAGAGATTTTGTCATCTTAAAATTGAACTTGAAAGATTTGAGATAGTGAAAACAAGAGAGGAACTTATAGATAAAGTGATTGAAGCGTTACCACGAGCTGATCAGTGGCAAACGTTTGTGTTTATTTTGAAAAATGATGCTTTATATGATACAATTTCTCTTGATGTGTTGTTTGAAAAGATAGAGAGTCATGATCTGGAGCTACAAAAGCAAAGCAAGATGACTGGTTCTTCACATCAACAGAATGTTGGCTTGTACTACAAAGGCAGTGTACCTTCAGAGAAAGGTGTTGGTTCACCAAAGACAGCATTTAGTGGAGAGAAGATGAAAGAACCTCAAACAACTTCATCAAATCATAATTCTGGATATCATTCATCTTCAAAATCAAATTTTGATGAAGCTGAGGAGATTCTATGCAATATTGCTCTCAAACTGAAGAATTATCCGTCGATGAGTATCAATGCAGCTAAGCAGCAAATGAGTTTCCTTGCATCTGTTCTGGAGTCATATGAAGGTCTTGTAGTTGGTAAAATTGGAAATTCAGAGTTAACCAAAGAAGACTACGACCAGATTGATCCGGAAGAGATGGAGCTCATTGACATTCGTTGGTGTTTAGTCAGTTGCATCCGAAGAGCGCAGAGGTATATGGAGATTACTGGGAAACAATCTCTTGGAGGTGCATCAACAAAGCTTGGATTCGACAAATCCAAAGTGACTTGCTTCAAATGTAAGCAGAAAGGTCATTCCAAGAGAAAATGCACTAATTTTGCAGTTAGTGGAAATGAACATCCATTCAATGATGATTACTATCGAAAGGCAATCTACCATCGAAGCAGAGAAGAGCCTAAGATGATTGAAGATAAACCCAAATCGAGAGCTTGTTTTGTAATTCAAGATGATGAAGGTTTTGATTGGTCAGAGATATGTCCAGAAGAAGATCGTTTGGAGAATGTTCGAAATACAGCTCATGGGAAAGCTATAACAGAGGAAAGAAAGTTTGTTTTTGTTGCTGAAATCCGTGACGAGAACAATGAAGATAAAGATAAAGTTGAAATGAAGGTGAAAACCAGAGAAGAGATTCTGGAAGAAAAGACCTACAGAGAAAGAAACATTGTGTTGAACAGAATGGATGAAATGTAAGAAGAGTATGAGAGTGCAGTGAGCAACAAAAGATGGGATAAAAAGAGAGAGTGTTACTTCAACAGAGAAGGTGAACCAGTTGTTCCAAAGAAAGACATAATCTTTGATGATGTTCTTCTCATAATTCCTTTGAGAGCTGAATACTATAGAAATGTGTTGAAAGATGACAAATATGCTAAAAGGCATGAAAAGGAAATCAGATATGCTATGACATCGTGTCTGAGAAAAAGGGATGAAGAAAGAATGGAGAAGAATGTTGAGAGTATGGTTGAAGAATTAAAGAAAGTTGCTGAGGAAGATGTGAAGAAAGCTGTGGAAGTAAAAGAAGAAGTTGTGGTGAATGTAGAAGTTGAGAAAGTTGTTACTAAAGAGCAGCAAGTTGAAGAAACTAAGAAGAAAGAAGAAGTAAAGAAGGAGAATTTGGTACCTGGTAATGTTGGTGATGAAGTCGGTGTTGAGGAAAAGCAAGATGTTGCTGAGTCGAAGCAGACAGAGGCAGCTGAAAACACCGAGGTAAATTCTAATTCTAACATCTTGACTGAAACTGTTGAACAGTGCAAGAAATGCATGGAACCGTGCAGAGCTTGTACTGAAAAAGATGAGCAATTCAGAACAAGAGATCTTGAATTCACTAAAATTGAAAACATTTTTAAAGAAAAATGCAAAGAAATGCTAGAAAAAGAAAAAGTTTTAAAAGAAAATGATGAAAAATTTTCAGAAAAATGTAAAATGTTAGAAACAGAAAATGAAGTTTTGAAAGAAAATGTTTCTAAAATGACAGAAGAATGTTTACAAAAAGAAATTGCTTGTCAAGAAATGAAGAAAGAATATGACTCAATGAAATTAGCATATCATATTACAAAAGAGTCATATGAAAAAGTGAAAGATGAAATGAAATATGCTCAATCAAGAATGAATTATCTTTCTGAAACAACTAAAGAGCTTAAACGAATGTATGCTATAAAACAAGATGTTGTTAATTCCTATATTGAGGATGTTGCTAAGTTAAAGCGACAGATTGCTGATTTAGAACAGGATAACAACAAGTTGAAAAGTTACCACGTGTCGTCATATGTGCTTGAACGAATTTTCAATATAAAACCGGGAGATGGTGAGTCTGAGCAAAACAAGAAAGGCATTGGCTCAGAGTTTCATCAAGTTCTACCACCGGAAAAGTTTGCATTTTATGATAAGGAAAAGGTCGAAAAAGCTTTCAACATGGTAGACCAATTGCCAGACAACATTGACATAACCTATTCCAAATCTGATGATTCTCATGATTCAGAGGTGGTAGGTAAAGTCGTTGAAAGTGTGTTGAAAGAAGAGTCAGTTTATACAGGTAAATCTGAATCACAGGATGAAGATGAAGAAAATTTTCATGATAGTTATCTGAAAAATACAAAATCCGAGAAAAGTTTGAATGATGATTCAAAAGGATTGGTTTATACCATGATTGGATCGGACAAATTGTTCTTAGATGTTGTATTCCCGATTCAGAATGTGATTTCAGAAAAGGTTGATAAAGTGTTCAAAATGGTTGAGATTGAGAAGTCTGAGATTTCAAAGTTTGTTGGTAAGAGTCATAGAGGTTCGTATAACAAACCTGGTTACAAGAAGAAAAACATGAAGGCTGGGTTGGGTTATAAGAAGAAACAAAGTGGGAAACGAAATGAAACTCCGAATTTTCAAGCAAAAATGAGTTTTGTTCAAGGAAACAGTTTAGCAGAAGAAAAAGAACTCAAATTGAGACAGTCTAATGATGAGTTTTTTGCTAAAAAGAAAAAGCAACAACCACAGGTCAAAGATGTGTCCATGAGAACATGTTTCAAATGTGATCAAAAAGGACATCTTGCAAGAAAGTGTCCAAATCCGAAACCTGTGGATGTTGACAAAAAGAAGATTGATGCTGAGAAACAAAAATCTGAGAATGTGAGACAAAGGTCAACCAGATTTGACTCAAAACAAACTTGGAGGTATAACACAAACAAGTTTGCTTCGAATCAAAACTGGAAATCAAACCCGAACAGGTTCGATTTTAGACAGACTTGGAATTCTCACACACCCAGAGTCAGAACAACTCAAAGTTGGAAAACAACTGTTGATATGACAAAACCACAAGAATTTTGGAAACCGAAAGTTGTTCAAAAACAAAATGTTCAAAAAAAGTCTCATTTTTATAAAAGAGGTACGCCGAAAGGTCAAACATGGTCTATTAAGAAACAAATGACTTCGGTAAAAGATGAGAAAGTTGAAGTAAAAGTTGAAAAGATTTTTGTGAAAGATGACAAAGATTTTCCGAAATTGAATGAAAATTATTGTGTTGAAATGCCTAAGGTTCAACAGACCTGGGCTAAATTGTTCAAGTAATCAAGTAGTCTGAATGTGCAGGTGCTCAACAACTTCAAAGATTGTAAGAATGGAAGTTGGAGTAGCCTGGCACAACGAGGAGAGGAGGCTGCTGGATCCTGTGTTGGTTGAAACATGAAGTTTATTTTCATTCTGTAAATAAATAAACAATTTTTCAAAAACCCTAAAAAAATTAAAAAAAATTAACAACCAAAAATATGTTTGTTTTTTTAATTTTTGTCAAATATTCATAAATACAAAAATATGTGTTGATTGAATACGCCGAAACCCTCACGGCTGAACAAACTTGATTAATTTCACAAGATTGAAAAACGGTTTTCAAACTGTGAATATCAATGTGTTGTAAATCATGGGGGTACATTATTTTTCTGCAAATCAGTGCACATTAGCAGAAAATGGATGGCAAGACAAAGCTATCAGTATTGGTTGTCAAATTTTCTTTAAATGATTTTGCATTTTAGGGGGAGAAAAATTGTCAGAAAATCCAAAAACATTTGAAAATTTGAAAATGACAAAAACATGATAAAAACCTATTGGCAAAAAGACAAAAACATGTTAAAATTAAAAATTGAGTTTTTGCGTAAAAAGAGGAAATGATAGTACATCAGTAGACAGTTACAGTACGCTAAAGAATTGGAAAGTTAAAATGTGTTAAACGATCTCACCGTGGATGTGTCGGTAGATTTTTATACATTTAGTAAACTTTTTCGGGATATAAACCTAAATTCAAACTTGCTTATTTCGTGGGGAACACTACTTGGATATATAGGTAACCCCTGAAATCTCGTTTGAAAGGTCCCTCTTTCTGAGATACTAGGTCATTATGCTTAGTGATATCTGGGGTATTATCCCGGGACTTCTGATTTTGCGGAAGCAATGGCCTAGTCCCCGGAGAATACTTTCTGCATTGCTTGAAATATAGCGCCGCCCTCAGCAAATTGATGAAACAATAAAATTGATAGTCATTGCTGTTGTAATACAAAAGATCCTCTAAAGAGGACACACCAAAAGTCTAGCCGTCATCTCTCTGCTGAACGGAAGTTCTGACCTGAGCTCTCACGGTTTCGTACTATAATTTATTCCCCTTACAGATATCATCTAGGTATACTCACCTGTAAGACTGAATATTGGGATCTGGATACGGGAGTATATTCAAGAAGTGGGACACATGAATGAGTTTAAGTTCTTAAAACATCTAATTCATATCCTGAATCAGTTGAACTTTGTGTGAAAATTTAAGTGGATCAGTATATCGACAATCTAAGTGAATTGTTTAATTCTTAATGTGTAACTAAGCTCAACGGTACTTGTGACTTGTCAAAAACTGATATGATCCTCTGACGCAGACTCAAACAAAAATATTGTCTGTAAATATATTTGTACATATTTCTTTACTGCTTTATATTTTCAGAAAAATACAAAAAGATTTTTGATTCTGGTTTATTTTCGACAACCGATGTCTGAAATGCTGAGTTTTAAAATCTAAGTAAGCTGATTGTGTTTCTGAAAATAAAACAAGTTCATTAATTTGAAACTTGATTTAAAAATCAAAAATCCAAAACAGTTTGTGATATCTCCAAGGTCATTAGTTTGGACTTGGATGATTAACTGTGAGGGAGTTGGATTCTTAAATACTGCCAAATCTATGAAGTTTGTTGACAGGGGGAGTAAAATTTAGAAAGTTTAATAGAGCCAGATTACAATTTCTGGAAATTCGAAGTTATTTTCATTGTTAAAATGTTTTACTTATAAATGTCAGAGAATTGCAGATGTTATACCAGACTACGATCCCGACAGCCGAGTCTAAGGGGGAGTCTGAAGACGAGCTCAACGCAAAAGGAAGCGTGGATTCAAGGAGTCATGTAACTATCCTGAAAGAGCTTGTATATGAAAATCAAGGTGTCGATCCCAAAAGCACGGAAGCTTGACGAAAGGGGGAGCCTGATTAAGAAAAGAGTCTACAGAAAGGAGAAGCTGAAGCTGAAGACAGATCCACCGGGATTCTGTTCAAGAAGACTAAAAGAGAGAGAGAAAGAGAAGACGCTACGAGTTTGACTCAATGATCGAGATTGACTGCAGCAATATCCAAGGGGGAGTCTGTTAGTGCATTTATGTCTATCGCCTTCGTCAATCCGAGCCGTAGCGAGAAACAGAAGAAAACGAGTCGTTATGACGTAATATCTAGACAAAAGGCAAGGTGGCAACATTGTAATTAATGAGAAATCTCATTAAAAGCCAAGGCCTATAAATAGGAGCTTTATGTTTAGATTAGAGACTTTTGGCTCATTTGTGTTTAGGAGAACTCTAGATCTAGAGAGAGAATCTAGAGAGAGAAAGTGATTCAAGGTGCTTGTTCTTGTTAGATTTCTAATAGAATCACGTTTATATTACATCGTGTGTGTTAGGTCGCGTTCGTGTACGGATTCCGCATGTCATACGTTCGTTTCGCAATCGTTTCGGAGTCAAAACCGGTCCTACATAAACGGGTTTTAGAAATACATTTGGGCCGTACAAGAGACTGGGTACGCGTTAATGGGCCTTGGGCCCAACCCACTTTAAAACCCTAGCTTTATAAACTAATCTTATCTCCTCTTCACCTCATTTTTTTTTTTGAAACCAAATAACCAAAACATGGCTCCCTCATCTTCCCCATCTTCTTTCTAGTGAAAACCCTAAACCCACCTTCACCTCCTTCTCGATCTCTCTACCTGCAGACACAAAAAAAACATAACAAACACCCCCCCCCCCCCTATTCTCTTGTATACCCTCTCGCCACCCCCTCACCCCTCTATTCTTAAACGACCACCCAATCACCCACCTCTGTTCGAATGGACGGCCGGCCACCACCATTTCGGTGGTGGCGTGCGGCGACCCAAACATAGACAAGAGAGAGAGAGAGACGCGGAAAGAGAGAGAGAGAGAGATAGAAAAGAGGATAACGACGACGGCAGCGGTAGTCACCGGCGACAGCAGTGGCGGCGGCCTGCCGACAAACCTCCGAATAGTCACGTCGTACTAGTCTTCTTCTCCGGTAAATTCACTGGTCTTCCATTTTTTTCTTCTTTCGTTCTTTTTCTTTGTTTCGGTTCGACCCATTTTTCTCCGGCCGGTTTCGGGTTTGGTTCTGGTTCCGCTGGGATCAACGATGGAGGCGGGGAGGTGTTTAACAGTTGGTCGGCTCGACAGGTTCGAGTTCCGGTGACGTGAATGAAATTCTGGCCAACATCGGTCCGGTTTGGTTTCATTTGGATCTAACCTCGATTCTTTGTTTGATTCAGGTCTCGTTTTAGGCCTCACGGCACGAGTTCAATCGACACCAAGTCATCTTGGCTGTCTCGGTTCTGACATGGTCAACCTTGGGTGTGTCTTGGATCAGATTCGTGCTCGGTTTCAAATATGGTTCGGGTCAACTCGGTCAGTCAACTCAGTCACACTAATCGACGGAACGACACGAGGTTTTGGTAATAGTTTACTGATGCAATTTTTGTTATGATTATGTAATTATTGTTTTAGTCGCAAAACCGAACTCTCAACCGAACCGGCCAACATAAACGTTATAATATAAACTATTTGAACTTGGACAATGTAATTTTATATGTATATATATCGTGTAAATAATAGTTAAAAATGAACCGGCGACTCGTTACAAAATTTTATATATGTGTTGGATAATGTTCGACTTAAATCGTGTTTTTTTGCACATTCGACAAAATTATATGTAGTTTACATTGTTGATGAATTTTGAAAATTATAACGACAACTTGTGTTGTCGGTATCGTCCAAAAACAGAGGAAACTCTGCTCGATTTTCGTTAAAACATAAACGCCTACTTTATAGTCAAACCACAAATAAAATCGTATCGAATTCAAATAATTTTTATAACAATAATTATAAACGTATACTTATTTTGTCCACTTTTGAGATTTTAATTTTTTTCAAAATCCATTTCTTTTCCTTCAGTTCCAAAATAAAACTTTTATAAATTCTATTCTTTTAAAAGTTCTTTTAAAACATTTTTAATCCTTAAATTCATTATTAATTAATCGGGGTTTTATCTAAAATTCTTTTCTTGTAAGAATCTTTATAAACTGTAAATTTATAAAATAAATATTCTTTTCTATTTTATAATAAACTCCTAGAATAATAAACAATTCATTATAATCCCTTTTATAACATTAAAGGTTAATATTGAGATAAATTATCTAAATAAATTAACTTATGTAACTATTAAATAATAATAAGTTCGTGATATTTTAAATATCTAGGCTAAACACTCTCGTTCGTTCTCTTGAAATTTCGTTTACTCATGCGCCATCGTTCACCCATATAGGGTGAACTCGGTGTTCCAACCTCCCAATCTTTTACACTCGTCAACGCCTGGATAATCGGAAGACTTGGCAATTAAGTGAGTACACTTGACCCATTTTCCTTTTAATACACTTTGGGTGCATCATGTTTTACTTGTTAAACCGCACAATTTACAAACATACTTTTATTCATTCAATCCGTATACATGCCTTGTTATGCTTAGGTTCATGCTAGAATACATATTATTTGTTAACTCGGATTAAACAATTATAGCGCTATAGGAGTAGCACACCACCCGACGGGGTTTTGTTAAGTCTTTATTCTATAACGGTCTCGTTGCTTTTGTGACGAGGGATGCTAAATACTAGTGGACACTAGAGTTGACATATTGTGATGCATGATAGTTTGACATTGTATACCAAATGCTATGTTGGATTGAAAATACTTTTTATACGCATGACACGAGTCTAAAACTTGTGTACTCGCCAATACCTTTGTATTGAACTATACTTTTAAAACATGTTACAGGTTTAGCGATGATGTTGGTGATGCATGGAATCTAGTAGGATGCTTAGATACACACTTTAAATCTTGTATTCTTATTGCATTGTATTTCATTATTCATGTTGTATTTACTTCAAATTCTTGTAATTGATTCTTTAGAAATGAAATGAGATTTACTATTTAAATACTTGTCACAATTATTAGTGTTATGATGTATCGAGCAATCTATTTTGTCTCACTCCGATGTTTCCGCCATCGGTTGGGGTGTGACAGATTGATATTAGAGCCATAACTATAGGGAATTAGGAAAATTGTCATGCTTTTGACCTAGTCTATAGTTAAGTACCGAATTCAACCATGCTTGCTTCACATGCTACTTTTATGAAATATCTTTACATGCTATACTTGAAATGTCTCTTACGTGCTATTTGCTTAAAATGCTTTATGTGCTCATACTTGTTATCGTTATTTTGAGCTTATGTCTTTTCATTCATTTATACTAAAATTCGGAATCACTCGTATTATACAACCGAGACGAGTCTACCAAAATAGGCGTGAAACCCACAATTTGGTAAACGACTCTAATTTCGTTTAATTCTATTTGCACGAAATTAAACCATTAAGTTAGGAGTGAAATCCACATCTTAATGGTAATTTCAATTTTCAAATTTCAAATCCTAGTGGACCCTCGTCATCATGTCGAAATTAAATTTTGACCCGACGAGTACCAACCACATTTAAGGTACAAAATCATCAAGTTAGGGGTGAAACCCGCACCTTGTCAACTAGTTCCACTCCTTAAATTTTATAAATCCCGCAAAGTCTTGAAATTTCGATTGAATTGGGTCATGTAGTAACTGGAAGGGTGAATACCGTTAACCGACATGTCGGCGAGAGTATTTCACCTATTAGGCCAAAGCATGCTACTCAAATTCAAAAGACTTTTCGAGCACTTTGGTTAGTCAAAGTTCCGTTTTGAAACCATCCAAGTTTTAATCAAACCTATGTTTTACTATTGTCAATCTTATGTAATGCAATTCTCCCTTTTCAAATTTGATTTTCTTTCGAGATTATTTTCTTATGTACATAATATACTAAATCTTTTCATACATCTACACATATGTTATTCACATGCATGATTTCAAAACAATTTTATTTACGTTCTTTGTAACAATGGAAGCATATCATCAAGATAGGAGTGATTTTCATACCTTGATGAGTAACTCCGCTCCATTCTTTTCTTAAAATGACCTCACCAACGGGTTATGGGTGATTCCTATACCTAGGTGATTGTTACCAAATTTCCTTCGAGAATACGTTATTTTACAAACACGATCATGCTTTACACCTAATTGTATCGAATTCAAAGTTCATTTTTTATTCAAATGTATTTCTTACCTTATAACCTATGTTCTTATAAATCATGTATACGAAATTCTTGGTCATACCTTAAAACATTTTAATACCCGAATTTCAAAACCTTACGAAATGCTACCTATCAAATTGATCGGTCCAATGAGTCCCTTGCCCGTGAATTTCGTACTCAACCTAATCACTAACACACGCTCACATTTTATCATTATACCAAAGACTTTGTTTGCAATCGAAAATCAAACTAGCCATTTCATTTGTCTATAAGATCTTATAGTTATTATAAGATCATTTTCTTTTCTAAAGCCCTTTTCAAAATCAATAAAACATTTTATTATAACACTTTTCAACAATCACTAAGTTCAATATGCATAAAATTCTCTTTAAGAAACAACGTTTTCACAAGGACCTCCTAATTCCAAATTTCCTATTTTAATACAAGATCCTTTAAAAACGATGCGAACTTATCATTTCAAAATATTTTACATACACCGCTCAATTCATCATTTAAGATTTCAAAACACGTGGGCAAGAAGACTTCATAGGGACCGACAATCTTCGACTTACGTAAACTCTCTTAAAACAAAAGTAGCATTTCCATTCATTACAAAATACGTTATGCATAACCAATGAGTACTTTACATCCTCTTACATTTACAAACTATGTCCTACCTTCCCAATCAAACTCAATTCTAATTTGATACGATAAACTCAACGTGTCGCTTAAACAACTATACCTGCTTATCATCGTACACGTTTTAGTCGATACCTCATGACGCTTTTGTTTATATCATACGTTTTACATACTAAAATTTCCCAAACATTTTCTATGCTTAAATTCGTTATGTTTCAACATATATTATATACGTAATCTTTATTATTCGTACCTACACTCATACTCATGACAATACATTTATGCTTATACTCATGTTCATATCATACTCATACATTTTATGTTTATGCATACATTCACATGCGTATTTATACTTACACTAATACTCATACTCATACTTTCATTCATATTCATGATTCATACATTCGTACCCATATGCGAGCGGAATCCGAGAGATTCGCTTACGTGGGTCCCATACATACTTAAGCATGGACTTGCTTACATACTACACTCTTATACGTACACGTTCTTACTTTTCAAATTTATGTATACCCTGATTCGTACACAACTAGTACAAGCTATGCGGATCATGCGACGATCAATATAATCGCGGGTGCACACGGGATTATAGTGATAGGTGCATGAGAATCATAGAGTGTACTACTGTGTATGGTAAGACACTGAACGTAACATGACACCGAATACGAAACGGACGTAATGTGGTCAAAACATGGTGGATACGCTAAGACTTCCTATATATAAGTGTTTTCACCATGTTACCAAATTTTCGTAAAACGTGTCATGAGAAACTCAGTGTTTTGCAGACCTTTTTGGACCTAATACAAACTTTAAACAACTCACAAACGCATTATATCCGATTATCCACAACGCGACCTTATCCTTAACACTACTTTTGTTTATCCGATACGTATGCTATTCTTATACTCATAATCGTTATTAGATCAATCGTTCACCCTTATTGCATTGTATTTCATTATACTTTTAAAACATGTTACAGGTTTAGCGATGATGTTGGTGATGCATGGAATCTAGTAGGATGCTTAGATACACACTTTAAATCTTGTATTCTTATTGCATTGAATTTCATTATTCATGTTGTATTTACTTCAAATTCTTGTAATTGATTCTTTAGAAATGAAATGAGATTTACTATTTAAATACTTCTCACAATTATTAGTGTTATGATGTCTCGAGCAATCTATTTCGTCTCACTCTGATGTTTCCGCCATCGGTTGGGGTGTGACAAACATGTAGCAAAGTGAAGCATGTAGGTTATCGACAATGAAATATGCACAGACGTGACTGCGAGTTGTAGAATGCGCAACACATATCCCCACTAGGACACGTGAAGTAAAGCCCTTAACAACCCCTGTCTGCGACAGGTGCTGAGTCCAAACTATAGTACTATCGTTGCTAAGGTGTCAAGCAACAATCACTGTGTAAACATAACATACAAGCATTCATCGAGTAACACGTATAACATGCAATAACGGTCAGCGTATAAATAGTGTTTGCGTTGTGTGTCGATTGTGATTTGAATAAGTAACGTATGTAACACCCAAAAGTGCGTAAAGCAAAAAGGGTTCGAGTATACTCACAAATCGTGTTTAGTAAATAAACACTCTCTTGGATTGAAGGGAACGCTGAGAGATTAGCCTGAACAGTTAACGATGGCATAAGCGATGAACGACGCGTAAAACGGTGCACGTGAACCAAGTGATGAATGGTCATCCGATCGGATGACAATCCGAACAGATGGTCATTCGATTGGATGTTAATCTCTTCGGATGGTCATCCGGTCGGATGGCCATTCGGTCGGATTGACATTCGTTTGGGATGGATGTGTTTGTGTATGATGGCTTTGAAGTTTTCGTTGTAGCATTTTGAAAACAGAGAAGTATCTCTACCTTTCAGGTCGTCCGGTCGAACGGTCGTTTGATCGGATGGCGATCCGTCCGGCGAGGTATTTCTCAGAGAACAAGTTCACAGCAGGATGGTCATTCGATCGGATAGTCTTCCGATCGAATGGAAATCCGTTAGAACTGATGATCTTTGAAAATTATAAGATTGTAAAAATGTTTAAGTGTTGAAGAGTATGGGTCGTCCGATTGGATTGTCGTTCGATCGGATGGCAATCCGATCGGACGGCAATCCGTTCCACGACCTGGTCGTTTTGAAAACTTGAATATTTTGTTAAGTTTGACAAGTTTGTGGTTGGACCGAGACGCTATGACAACGTGTTAAACAACGGAATCCGTATCCAGCCCAAGTTACTCGACCGAAGTGGGAATCACCCCAGTCCGATCAGTTCATTGTTCGTGACGGTTGTTAATGTTCAACCCGAAATTAGTTGTCTTGTGGATAGGAATCAGATCTCAGATCGACACTTCACTAGGAAAATGGTAGAAGGCCTGAACGAGCTCCGATTCTATCGGTTTTGAGTGCATTGAGTGTAAAAGATTTGAAAGAAAGTTGTGAAACCATCTTTCAATCATTTTAACCATGAAAACATTTAGATTTATGCGAAAACAGTGTTTAATCATGTGGAAATCATGTAGACCTGAGTTGTTCTTGGTGGAATGAGGCCAAATCTTGAAGTTCATAAGAACCCCATGATTACATCATCGTAGAACACCTCAAATCCGTTGATTTCACGGTTAAAAATGAAGATTCAAAGGTGAAAATGATGAAGAAGTGTGTGCAGATGATAGATGTACAAGATTTGAGTTGAAAACTTACAAGAATCGCGAGAAATCGATAGAAAAGTGGGTTGGAGGCGCTGGTCGAACGAGAGAGCTGTCACATCACTATTGGTGATGTGATAGGGAGTATTTATAGGTTTCCAAAAGAGGAAAGGTGTGCACAGGTGGCGGATTGGATGGCAAACCGATAGGATGGCCATCCGATCGGATGGTCATCCGTACGGATGACCATTCGATCGAATGGTCATTCGATCGAAGTGATCCGGCGAGTTGGTTTTCGATGTTTCGTTTTGCGTGCTGAGCGTTGCGATGCGTTCGAGCGAGTGTCGATTAAGCGATGCGATAGTTTATTAATAGTCACACAAATAATATAACTAACATAAACTTGCGTTTAACGTTTGCGATTAAATTGCGTTGCGATAGAGTTGCGATTGCGTTTCGGTTAATCACCACAAAACATAACAAAACATAAATAACATGCACAAGTAGCACATAAATAGCACACACACGTAAAACAATATCCAGAATCTATAATTCAAGTTGCGAATACGATTACGATGCGATTAGCGATAAAATAGATTAGTGATTAACATGCGATTATTTATAGATACTCCACATAATACAACTAAAGCAACAAATAATAGAATTCGATTACAAGTCAAGTTGTACAATCAATAGTTAAGCAAGGAGTGACAGATCGCAATTAGCAATCTTTTCTTCCTTTGAATTTGACTTTCAAAACGCGGGGTGTTACATCAGACCCTCAACCCATTTCATATTTAAGGGTTTGCATTAGGGTTAATTTCCACCAAGTATTGATCTGATTCGAACATATCTAACATACGTTTTCAACAGAACAGACACATCTCGCACGGAAGGAAACCCCTTTCGCGCGACAGGGTGTCCCCTTTCGCATGAAAGGGACCGTGGTCACGTGTTTTGTTTTCGATTTCATTTCTGTTCTGTGTCAGTTCATCAGTGATGAACCCCAAACAATTTGCTAGTCACAAAGTGAGATAACCCCGTCCAGCCTCTGACACTTAGTTCACTCTTTCTATGTCGTGTTGGCACACCTGGGTTGTCCTTACTTGACTGTTTGGTCATTTTCACTTTATGTTTTCGACTTGTTTAACAACTGCTGTTATTGTTAATGTTTAAATCAGTTTACGATCAAGTTTTACGCGTTTAAAACAGACCAGTCGCTCAAGGGGAATACCCTTTCGCACGAAACGATCCGAACCCTTTCGCACGAAAGGATCCCTTTCCCACGAAAGGATCCCTTTCCCACGAAAGGATCTGTTACTTGTTTAACATCGTACTTTCTCGTATTTTACAATCTGATCCGAACCCTTTTCACATCAGAATACGTACACCTCTGTTTACCCATTTCAGGGTGACTTCAGTTTTCCAACCTTCACTCCGTTTACCCATTTCAGGGTGACTTCGATGTTCCAACCTTCACTCCATCAGCTCTCAGTTTTCGTGGAACTCTACGCAAAACTGTGAGTATGCTCGATCCCTTTTTCATTTTATACACTTTGGGTGCAACATGCACATCTATATATATACTATATAATAAAAGAAACCAATGAGAGGACACATGTCATTCATTGAAGCCATATATTTTTTATAGAGAAGTAATATCAATTAAAAGATAATTATAAAATTTAATTTAATATAAATTTAAACAATGCGTATAGGAGATAATCTAATATTTTAAAATATTTATCAGATTTCAAAAATTAACAAAAGATGTACGTTAAATATAAATTAATATAATGTAAATGATTTATTTATTTTATTAAACTAAAGTAGTTAAAGGTAGATACTATTTCAAAAATGTTTATAAGGGGTAAACAAAAATATTAATCAATGTTTATTGGTTCTATATTTTTATTTTCGTGTTCAACTCTCAACCCAAATACGTTAATCACTATGTTTACGTGAAATTTATAAGAACCATCAACGCAATCACCCCATCCATCGTATATCGAGTATATCCGTTAGTTTTTTTAAGATATAATTTTTTATTAGATTCATTCAACCCATGTGATAAACGAAGGGGTATGGTCCCAAAAAGACGCGCAGACCAATCAGGTCGCGTGATGAACCATACTCCTTATTCTCTAATCTGATTGTTCAGCAGACCCCGCGCGAGCTACTTACTCAATACCTAAGACACGCGCGAGGTCCAAGCAAGGCATAACATCAGTTTTCACCATTAGCATCCTGAATAAGGGCCCTCAACCCCTGAGCCTTGCGCCGACTACTTGGACACACACCAAGGGTCGCGCGAGGGTATCGGTGCAGGGCCATTTCAGGAAGCATCAAAGGTATAAGTGGCAGAAAAGCGAGCCAATCAGCGTCCATCAGGCTGTATCTTATCGTTCTCCAAGACTAACAATCATGTAGGAGACAAAAGGTACACAAGGACGCCTACATGGCACCAATCAGGGGGTGTGACAACTGCCCCATGATCTCCACTCACCTGCTGATGTCAGAAGGACAACAGGGCCGACAAACAAGACACGTGGCTCCAATCAAGGTTCGCCAGCACCGAAGACCTTCTAGAAGCCACTAACGGTCGATACCAGAGAGACAAAGAGGATATCCCTTGTTGTCACCTTCCGGCACAAGGCCCATCAGCCCATCTTCTCTTGCACCATTCCGGCTATAAATAGGGACCTTCATACACAGGTTAAACATTCTGTTCTCTCTACTCTCACTTTTAACACACACTTATTTTCCTCAAAGCAGTTACTTATCCTCACGCCGGAGAGTGGTTAAGAGGGAAACCCCCATATTCCCCTCTTAACGAGCTTAATGGTGTTACTGTTTTGCAGGAAGGATCACACCCAAGCTCAGGAAGGATTAAGAAGATTAACCCTCATGTTCGAAACATAAATCCAACTAATAAACCTAAAATTAGTTCCGTGTTTCATCAGGAACTTGTGTAATACACGGGGTTTTTAAAACTTTAACTTTTTTTTTATTATGTAGTATATAAAATTAGATTTATTCAATCCATATAATACATAGGGTTTATAAAGATATAACTTTTTATTGTTTGGTATATAAAATTACATGTGCTCAACCCATATAACACATGAGTTTCTTATAAATATAACTTTTTTCATTATTTAATATATAAAATTAAATTTATTCAACCCGTACAATACACGAGGTTCTTAAAAATACAACATTTTTTTGTTATTTAATATATAAAATTACATTTATTCAACCCATGTAATAAACGATATTTTTAAATATATATTGTTTTATTATTTGATATATAAAATTACATTTATTCAACCCGTGTAATAAACGAGATTTTTAAAGATATATATATATATATATATATATATATATATATATATATATATATATATATATATATATATATATATATATATATATTATTTGGTATATAAAATTATATTTATTCAATCCGTGTAATACACGGGGTTCTAACCTAGTGTACATATATACAAAACACGCAACACTATTAAACATGTTTATCAATTCACACTCTATCCACTATTAAATATGAAACTTGTTATACTTGTTAATCTTATATGCTATGTTTACATGTGTCTATATGTTCATTAATTTTGCAAGCCTACCTTAACAATTATAGCGCTATAGGATTAACGTCCTGCCCGTATTCTTGTGGTATTGTTAAGTAAACACCATTACACCCTCTTCGTTTCGACGATGTTGGGTAATCACCACTTCGTTAAACTCTGGTTTGACATATAGTTGCACTAGTACAACATGTTAGTAACTTGTATACATTTATCATGTTGGATATGAGCACAGTTAAAATATTTTCATATTGTGCTATGTATTTAAACTTGTATATTCGCCAACATATTTGTTGATCATATTTTAATACATGTTGCATGTTGATAGACGATGTGTTGAAGAAACAAGTTTAGGGTGGACATTGAAACACGCCTAAATGATAAACAATTATTTATGTTACATGTTTTGTTGCTACAATTTGTTTATGTTTGGTTTCGTTGAACAATGTATTCAATTTAGCATTTTATGAAATTTTTATTAATTATACATTGTCACAATTTAGTGTTATGATGCTATGAATAATCATGTTTTCATCACCACCACCACTGTCCACCACCCTTCACTGTCAATCATCACCACCACCGTCTACCACCACCATCCACATCCACCACCTACCATCACTGTCCAGCACCACCACCACCACCACCACCACCATCCGTACACCACCACCAACTTATTTTAGAAGTCTACATAAGTTAAAAAACAAACAAAATTTTTTTGCAGACTGTAGAGGTTTGGTCCACCTCTTCTTCTACAGATTTGGTCTGCCGACTACACACATTTTGCCTCTTAAAAAACAAATAACACCTTAGTGACATGATATCTGACGTCAGCTAACTATGTTAGAGTTCAGTTCGTGTCATCAGCCAAATAGTAAAAGTTACGGAAATTTAATTAAAAAATAATACACTTTCAACCGAATCCAATCCCATTCCCTGGAGGTGTGTGAATATGCATAACTAAACTAGAGAGGAGCGGAAGGACCATTTCTTCAATTTCCTTTTTAGTTGATCAGGTTCATCAGCATCCCCTTCATTTCTTCCATATTCTAACCAGACCAACATATCACTACACTAATATTATCAACATCAACATCATAGTTCTGATCTTTCTCAACATCAACATCAACCCTACCCATACATCTCACCATTCTCACACACAAATGGCACTAAACAACAGATCTGGATCTTGCAATTGGACAGTGGCAAAGATCGGAATCGTGTTCTTGGGCCTGTCTTTGGTGGGCTACTTATTGGGCCCACCTCTTTACTGGCATCTTCTTGAAGGTTTCGCCGCCGTTCGCCGGTCTTCCTCCGCCGCATCTTGTCCTCCCTGCAACTGCAATTGTGATTCTCGCCCTGATATTTCTTTTCCTCATGGTGGGTAAACGTTAAATCTTTCATTTTTATCATTTGGGTGTTAGTTTTAACATGTGGGTATTGTTGATTAGACCTTGATCTGTGAAAGTTATGATTCTTGATTTGATCACACTGCAATTTACACACATGTTTTTAAGGTTTTTACTAACTAGATCTCAGATATCCTTTAGTTGTATTTATTTACATGTTAATACTTTTGATTGGCCTCTGTTCCTGAATTAAAGATTTTAACTTTTGGGATTCAGATTTTATGTGGATTTTTGAACTTTTTTAAAGATAATCTTTGGTTAAGTTGTTAACAAGTAGTAGAAATTGACTAGGGTTGGGTCAACCTTTTTTTGGTCTAAAGTGAATTATAGAAATCGGAGTCCTTTCGGTAAAAAAGTTTATTTTTTCTTAGGATCTTAACTCGTGGGAATATGATGACACACGTTTTTTGTATACGATTTCTAAAAGGCACAAAATCACACGGTTCCAATAAAATTTGAGATATTGAGAGATGAGGGAGTTGTGATCAGAAAGGAAGAATCGAATGCGAACGTAGTCAAGCCCTAAAAAGTTAGGGGCCCTTAAATATGTGGCTCTAAGCTTCAGTTTTTTTATTTTTATTTTTTTGTACAGTCGAACCACCCCTGCGGTCTGTACATGTTGAGGAAAAAGTGTCACTAACAATTTTGCATTGAGTTAACTATTTTCTAGAATCATCATACTTGAAATTGAACTGTTCATGCAAAAAAGAAAGAAGAGTTAGACAAATAGTTGGGAAGAAACGTGTGTTTGGATATCAGTAAACTAACTGTCATTAACTTAAGTCACAATTTTGATTCTGATTCTTAAATTTGCAGTAATTACTTTGAAAACACATGTCTAAATACCCCCTTCCCTGGCTATTAATTTACTAGATTTGTTTTATATGTTTATTTTTTTACTGTAAAACCAAACTTGAGTCTGATATCTGGTGTATGTTTCTTGCAGGACTTGTCAACAGTTCCTTCACAGGTTAGTAGTACAGATATTGTATCGTATTCTTTAGACATTAATGTATATATGTTTAGATATTGGTATTATCCTTGGTTTTATAAATCATGAGGCGTTTAGGCTCGAAAACTTTGCTATATGTACAACCGAAAGCTGCATCTCTTTCGTCTTTTTTACACATGCGCCTTTACATCATATAAATCACTCATAATCTCTTCATCCTTTTTGGTCATTTTTACATGTCAGCCTCTTTTACACCCTAATTTTGACCAGTTTTGACCCACATGTATATGAATCGCCACCTTGAGGCCCTGAGCCGTTTTTTCATTCTTCTCAGGCGTGATAAAATAGAACCAGGATATTATCATTTTGAATAAACAATTAACTTATTATTATCTTAAATATGTGTAGGTATCATATATAAAGATTAGTATAATACAAATGCTATAGATTTAGTTATCTATTTAGGTCAGTAATAGTATGGAAATTTGTGTTTATTAGCTAGATATCTGAACTTCTTTCAGTAGTGACAAAATAATTGCAAGGATATGTTTTGTATAATTTATTTTTATTTATTAAAATATATAAAGATAAATCCTTTCTTTTTTTTTTTTTTTGTTTACCTGGTGTGCTTGTATTAGTCCAAACTGTTGAATCTCTTTACGTTTTATCATTTTTAGAATTGTTGTATATCAAATTGTTTCTCTTGTTATATTGGTTTAATATTTTCTAGAATTATTGTTACTTGCAAAATTCTATCAATTTAATCGGTTTGTTTCGATTGTATCTGAATCAGATTGTGCAAAACGCGATCCTGAAGTGAACGAAGACACAGAAAAAAACTTTGCAGAGCTTCTTTCAGAAGAACTGAAACTGCGTGAAACCGAAGCTACAGAAAGTCAGCAGCGTGCTGACATGGCACTACTAGAGGCCAAGAAGCTGACATCACAATATCAAAAGGAGGCAGACAAATGCAACTCAGGAATGGAAACCTGTGAAGAAGCTCGTGAGAAGGCCGAAGCAGCTTTAGTGTCACAAAAAGAACAATCTGCGATGTGGGAATTAAGGGCCCGCCAAAGAGGCTGGAAAGAAGCCGGTGTTAGGGCCCGTGCACGGTCTCAGGGAGGCGTTGAGGCGTTTTGACGGTTTTGAGGTTACTGAACTGCCTGAAACTAGGTAGCGGGAATGTCAAAACCGAGCTTTTTAATACTTGTTCTTGTTTTTTTGGTGTCATGCCCTAAATGGAAAGTTTGATAGGTGTAGTATAGTAGCTAGAGGTGAGAAAATGATTTCAGTTTTTGTTCATTTTTTTGAAAGTGATTAAAACCATCTATGTATGTACTACAAAAAAAATGAAATATAGCAAACCATTAATTCAAAAAATGGTTGATGTTGAACCAGGTAAGTTTTTTGCTTGTTTAAGTTTGTTTCCTATGACTATTTATGATTTACTTTTAGCATATCATGACCATAATATTATGGTAAATTTTGGTGGTAAAAAATGGGCGAGCTGTGTGTAAATGTGTGGGGCCAAAATAAGTAGTTTTATGTGTGCATTGGGTTGGGTTGACCAGAACTTGACTTTTCTATAAATGATTAGGTTCTATGCTAATGCGACATTTTAATACATCTAATGCAAAGAATATGTCAAGATCAAAGAAAAATTCAACAGGTAAGATTCTATGTATGCAAGACAAATATTTGGAGTTCACTCATAAATATATATATATATATATATATTTAACATTTTTTTCCATCCAAAAACAGTTAAATGAATATAAAATTAGTATATGAAAAAAAAAACATACAATTTCTCTTGTATTATACTCAACATAAAACAATAAATACATATGAGATTTGACACAGGACCTTAATACATTGCATTACACAACACTTTAAAAAAAATCAAGAAAAATATACATACAAAATAAAATGATGAGGCTTTTTGGTCACTATCTCCCAGACATGAGGCTCACAAGATTCTGGTTTTCATAAAACGAGCCAACATCCCAATCTTCAGTGGACGACGAGAGAGTCATCAACGCGACCACGATAGATCTCATGCTCGGCCTTAGTTGGGGATTCTCATGCGTGCACGCTTTCGCAAGTTGAGCCATCTACAACCAAGTTCACAACAATATTTTTTTCAATTATCTTATTTATTTATTCTAAAAATCAACACAAAAATTTTTTACCTTACGAACTGAATCGAGAGGGTAGTTTTCCCCCAGTCTAGGATCAATCATTTTCATCAGGTCATCTTTTGGATCTGGTTGACTAAGAACTTCTTCAAACTGTAAATTATCAAAGATCGAGCGTGTTAGTTGTTTTTTAGTGAACTAACCATAATATGTACGCAATTAAACGATTAAACACACCATGGCAACGAGTCCCTTCGATTCGGCAACAGAGCCATTTGCTTTGACTATGGCTTCTTTGGCCGAAATAAGTTCGTAAAGCACAACCCCAAATGCATACACGTCTACCTTCGGAGAAACATCCCCATACTGTGCATACCTGCATCCAAATGTTACGGAGCTTGATCAACGGCCCTGATCTAGTGAAGAGGCCCAAAAGAATGATCTAGGCCGAAAAGATAATTAACATGTTTATTAAAAGAAGAGTAAAATGCCATTTTCGTCCCTAAGGTTTGGCCAGTTTTGCGACTTTCATCCAAAGGTTTGTGTTTCTGCATCTGGATTCAAAAGGTTTGAAATCCTGCCATTTTCATCTGCTCGTTAACTCCATGCATTTTTCTCCATTAAGTCAGGGGTATTTCCGTCTTTTTTGTTAACTTAAAGGGCCATTCGGTTTTTTTCACAAGTATTCGGTCTTTTTACATAAAGTGAGAAAGACCTAGTTACCCTTTAGGTTAGCAAAGAAAACAGAAATACCCTAGACTTAACTTAACAGAGAAAAATGGATGGAGTTAACGAACCAGATGAAAGTGGCAAGATTTCAAACCTTTTGGATCTAGATGCAGAAAAACAAACCTTTGGACGAAAGTCGCAAAACTGGCCAAACCTCAGGGACGAAAATGGGATTTTACTCAAAGAAGAGGATTTACTCTGGTGGCATATATCCGAATGTACCCACAAGACGTGTAGGCAAAGAATTACTTCCAACTTCTGTCAATTTTGTTAAACCGAAATCCGCAACCTGTGGTAGACACGTGGCACCAATAAATTAGACGCACCTCACTTGGTCCCACCAATGAGAAAGGACCATAACGGCCCTATAAATGAACAAGAAGAAAACAACTACGATGACATAAACGTATGCAAACCTTTCCATGAAAGTTCTTGTCGATGAGTATATTTGCTGATTTAATATCACGATGTATATATACGGGAACAGTATGTTCATGGATATACTCAAGACCGCGCGCTGAATCAAGGGCGATTTGGACTCGGGTAGACCATGGTAGCGGGTCCCGTCCTGGAAATGATGATTAAAGAAAACATAATTTCCTATTGTTTCGATGCTTCGGTATAAGAAATGAATTGTGATCTTTATACTTAACTGACCTGATCCATGTAGATGTTGACTCAAGTTTCCGTTTTCAATGTACTCATAGACCAAGAAAAGGGAACCCTCGACACAATATCCTATCAAACGCACCTGCATTAGATATGTGATCAAAACATTAGACTTTACGTATCATTTGTGTTTCAAGCCTCATAACAAACACACCCTAAACAACTCTTACCAGGTTTAGGTGATGAACATGCGTTAAAACCTTTAGTTCGGCAAGAAATTCACGTGATGCTTGCATATCCATCTTCTTGATAGCAGCTTTCTGAATAAGTTTGACAAATTAAAAAACCAACATAACAAAATGCCTAAGTTAAGTTTTTGAGCTGAAAAGATATAACTATTAGATGATGCATGATAACACGATGAAAAGTGGAACCATATTTGCATAGGCGTGTGCTACCATTTAGTACAGGTAAGGTAATTTAACGGGTTGGGTAATGGGTCAAAATGGATAACTTTCATATAATTTCGTCCAATAAATTCTGTGTATAAATTACGATTACATAATATATACATTATTTCAATGATGACCTACTTTTTTTAAATAAGATGATTTTGGAGGTCTTACGTAGGGGTGTTCATCGAATCGAATAACGAATTTCGAATTACTCGAATCGAATATTTTTTTAATTTTGCTGGAATTCGAATTCGATTAAAACTGGCCAATTCAATTTGAATTCGTATTCGAATTAGAACGCCAATCCGAATTCGATTAAAATTCGATGAAAATTCGAATTTTCGAATTTGAATAAATTCATTTTGGTTCAAATTTATTTAAAATATGTAAATTCGTTATGGGCTATTTGGGCTTAGTAATGAGCTATTTTAGGACTTAGATTAAATTTATAGATTAGTTTATACCACAACCCAATAGATTAGTTTATACCACAACCCAAATTAAAGTTATATGTGTGTATTATATATAAACATAATAAATAAATATGTATAATCTGAATTCGAATTTCGAATCGAATTTAAAATTATAAATTCGTGTTCGATTTACTGGACTTGAATTTGAATTCTTGATAATCTAATTGAATTGGATCGAATTTCGAATTTTTCGAATCCGAATCGTATTTTGAACACCCCTAGTCTTAAGCATTGAAAAACATGTTGGAAAAATGTCGACCCGTTTGACTCAATTTGACATTTTGACCCACTTCCCTTTAAGCTATTTACTGTTATTAAACCGCTCTAACCCGTTAGAGATAATACATAGCGAGATTCAACCCATTCAAAAGTAAATGGGTTAAAACTGCCACCTCTCTGTACATTGAAATGTGTTCAATAAACATTTCCACTTATTCTATATGGATTAGCATATTATACAATAATTAAAGCGAGCCTAGTAGTTTTTTTTAATTATAAACTATATATAAAAAATCAGTTAATTTTAGCAGAAGAAAAAGATATAAAACCCTAGTTTCGAACCTCGCCTCGGAGCTCAGCATAGTAAACAGCACCGAAACCACCTTGACCAATCTTATTAGCAAGACTGAAGTCATCTGTAGCTGTCGAAAGCTCTTCATACGAGAACTCTACTGATTTGTCAACTGTTATACCTGTAAGCCCAGGTGAGGCACCAGCAACCGCACCACCACTAGACTCTGAACCTCTAACCAACGAACCATTGCGCCCTAAATTTAAAAGAGAAGACAAATCAACAAGTTAATACACAATTACTGATAATATGAGCATACTGTTCAAATAAAGTTCAGATATACCTTGATCGGGCACAAGTTGAACCTGTGCGTTCTTTAATAAAGCTGAACTCGATCCAGCCTTTTTCTTTTTGTAATATCCGAAATAAAAGCATCCTGCAAGTAACAGCAGTACAGCTACTATTCCTACGACTATTCCACCTATGGCCCCACCTGATAATCCTGGTTATGTCAAAGCAGATGCTAAGTTAATAACACGCGTTTTCGATCAAGAAAATATTGTGGAATTAGGACGCTTTGCGATTATGTAAAGGAAAGGCTGGTTCACCTGAGCTGCAAAAGATAACGTGATTTGGAGTTAGAAAACTTGTTATAACAATGATTGTAGTTATTGATTTTAGTAAAGAACATGCTATTCGAGAGAAAGAATGTACCTGCTTGGTAAGGGTGGATAGTTTCCATTTTCATCTGTCAAAAAGCAAAACCATTACTCATCAACCAATTTTGTAATTAAAATGTAACCGAGAAAGTAGAAAACAAAATGTTGTCAAAACAACAATGAAATAAAGCATTTGACAACAAACAGAGAGAGCAATTTAACCAATTTACAATATGTATTGTTAAAACAACACATGCATTAGATTTAATAAAACTGTTACCATTAGACACTAATGTTGGTTTCTATCTTGTCTATTTTGTTGTTCTTTCACGGTATACATAAAGTCGATTCTATGTTTTTGTTACTTGTAATTGTAACTTTTTTATTGGGATAGCTTTACCCAAGCGATTACTGGTCTTATGCAAAACCATTTCTATGCTCCTTCATCATGGTTTCAAAAAGCGTGAGGCACTCCATGGTGTTTAGGTCCCAATAGCCGAGGCGTGAGTCAAGAATTTAACATACATGAGGCGTTGATCTATGTATAACCAAACGTTGCATCTCTTTTACATATCAGCCTCCTTCATCACGTAAACCATTCATAATCTCTTCATCCTTTTGGTCTTTTTTTACTTATCACTCTCCTTAAAGGTCGTCATTTTCTAAATTTCCAAAACAGCAATCCTATTTTAACACGCATAGGCGCGCATTTTAATATTTATTATAATTATCAACGATCACACTAACATCATCTCGAGATCACATAATACCAAAGCCAAAAACAGGACTATAATTTAGCAATAAAACTAGGGACAAACTACAAAAATATATGAGATATGACAAAGGAACACACCATCAAAAAAAGGTAAACATATAAAAACAAAAATTCCATTGAAGACAAGCTGTAATATCACATCTATCTACGCGCACACATACATAGGGATCTATGAGATTTTTCCCAAAATACCCATACACGTACCGATTTTGACTGTATAACTACCAAGTTTTATTGATTTCGATACTTTTGGTACCGGTACCAAAATTTATATAGAATTTGAAGAGCTTTTTTAATGCATACTTTTTTCATATTACGGTATTATGATATTGTATCCATTTTACCTATTTGGTACCCATACAGATGCTCAAAACAAACGCCCCGCATGCGGTATGCGCATATAATGTATATATGTGTGAGCGCCCGGGGGGCAAAAGTGAAAGTGCACTAATTTTAACGTTATTTTACTAATTTCGAGAAAATAATGTTAAAAGAGGGGGACGGTTAATCATGCATCATGTGGTGGCGTTGATAACCGAAAGACAAGGGGGTACATGCACTAATCGGCAGTTGTCTCAATTGTTGAGTGTTATGTGCCGTATGTTCAAGGCTTGATGTAAAACTACTATCGAGCCCTATTCCTACAGGGTAGAGGGTAGAGATAAGGTTGTCTACATCTTACCTCTCAGACCCTACCTTAGCTTTGCTATTGGTGGGATTTACCGACAGAGCCGTTCCAACGTTTTTGGAGGCCCTAAGCGAACTACAAAGTCAGGGCCCTATTGAATTGGTATAAAGGAATTGAGATTGAGATTGAGATTTGAGACATTGAATAACCATAGCGATGATTTTTCCTAATCTTGGCCCTAATTTCGCTCAATCAGCAATCAGTTTCACATTGGTTACTCAAAAGACGCTACAAGTAACGAGGGTTGATGTGTTGTGTGAGTGTACAATGCAGACTCCTAGTGTAAATCCTAAATCTTGGGCCTGGAAACGATGTTTAAATGGCAAAAAAACAAGTCTAATATATGAAAGGAAATAAAATTGGAGATTGATAAGCCTTACGGGCCGGCCCTTTTACCGAGTATGATGATGACGACAGGTGCTCAAAACACAAGGAAAGAAAAAGTGGTAGCAAAGTGGGTACCATACTTTATACCATAATATTAGGTATGGTATTCGGTGGTACCCGGTTTTGTTCAAATTAGGCTCCGGTAATTCCATATACTAACTAACCTCTGGCAGGAATATACAGCAATCCACTGGTCAAATTGGCATCCGGATTATATCTCCTGATCAAATCTGAACTCAAATTCGCAGCCGACGAAACCGAATCCAACGTCTCCCCGGGTCGAAGCGGATACGTCACAAACAAGCCATAATCCTTAGAAATATCACTATCCCCACACGAACAATTCACCGTCACAATAAGAAAGGCAGTATCCGGAATCCGATTCGGACCAAAACTATTAAACCGCTGAATCCAGTCAGCAGTAGTCAAATTCGCAAACTTATCTTGTGCAATTGTTAGATACGTATCCCTAGTGGCAACATCGTAGTTGAAGACGTGGCCTAAGAACTCACCGTTGATACAATCGCAGGAAAAGGGTATGTTTATCCTCTGACCGGCCTGCACGCTATCCTGGTTAGGGATAGATGGAGTATAATTGATGATGTTGGTGGTGGTTGTGTCGAATCGGGTGGAAATTGGAAGGAGTTCATCTCCTTGTCGAAGGTAGTATGAACCCAAGGCTAGATTGCAACCTCTGGTGCATCTGGATTGAGCTAGTGAATTGAGATAAATTGAGGTTATGAATAAGAAGGTGGGGATGAATCGGAACCCTAATTTGAGGTCCAGCATGATTTGTTGACTGAATTGGTTGATAATTGTTGAATAGTGGGAGAATATATGCAGGTTTTGATTTTGATGATTATAGAATAGAAATTGGTTGTTTTGAGTATTTATTGTATTTGTAGCGTGTCAGACAGGTTGACAGTTGAATTTTGCCGCCATCCGTGTTTCTTTCTTTTTTTTTCAACTTTTTTTTTACCCTGTTAGGCCACATTTATGGGACATTAGACTAATGGGTATGGGGGCCGGCTGAGGCCCGGCTAGGACCGGCGCCGGTCCCCCACACCATCCCCTCATGTCCGGCCCGGCTCATTCGGCCCCCCACAGCCGATTCAGCCGATCCCCTCTCCTCTCTCTATACACACATACATCTATACATACATACATATATATATAAAGGGGTTCATCCCCCACCCCCCTAGGTTCATCCCCCACGAGCCGATTCTACGTGGCGCCTACGTGGCGGCTCATCCCCTCCGAGCCCATCCTCACCATACCCTTTAGTCTTATGGGATAAGCGATAGATTGTGTAATAAAGTGATTTTATATAACTTGAGTGTGTAGTGGGGTTATATATATATAGGGCTTTATATGTATGTATGTATGTATGTATGTATGTATGTATGTGTGTGTGTGTGTGTGTGTGAGTGGGGAAAGAATGGTCATGCCGGTGACATACATCGTGGGAGGGAAAAAAATTACACTATAACGCCTGCCGTAGTGGTGTACGAGGGCGCTATGCCTTTTTGACGTGTGATGACGCCCCACTACGGAGTGTCTTATAAATAAATAAAAAAAATTAATTCCGGTGACAAACTCAGCTAGTGTTGTTCCAGATAAATGATTTTTAATTCAGGTGACAACTAGTGTAGGTATCAAATCAAACAAATAAAATAAAATAAAATCTGGGTAAAATTGAAATGTCGATTTAAATATATTATGTGATTGCGATATGAATTCTTTAAATTCCAATTCAAATTTTAATTTTATTCCATTACATTTGATGAAACGAACAGTATCTAACACGGGATGAAACGGGTTCTTAATGAAATTGAAATGTAAACCATCACTAGTGCTCTAGGGGTGGCCACGGGTATTTAAGTTCCACTTATGGTGAGCCCGGGTGAGTTTTCCCCTCAAGGTCTCAAGTTCGAGTCTTGGTGATAGGGGTTTCTCATTGGGGGGTTTAAATTGGGGATCTATTATGCGAGGGGGCTCTCTAGCGCGGACCCGGTTAAGACAACGTATGCTAGACCTCTCGACATTCGCGAATAATTCACACCTTTAAAAAAAATGAAATTGAAATGTATATTCCATTCTTTATGTTATTCGTTTCAACAAAAGAAGGAATATATGAATTGAATCTAAATTGTCTGGTTCATCTCTTTTCTTGATACAAGGTTATTATGTTATTTTACATTTCAATTTTTTAATATTATATCAAGCAAACATATTATGGAATTTCAAAAGAATTTTACATTCCAAAAAACAAACACCACCTTAACAAAATAGGATGATTTGGTAAAGACGAGATATGCAATTTCTAGTAATACCTAAGGGACGAAAATGTAATTTTAGTGGTTATATTCTTGTTGCATTATGGTATATATGGAAGGTAAGAAATAAGAAAATCTTAGACTATCCACATCAAGGATGTTTGTAGGTGATTCTTGGCCTATGTGGAGGGCATTTGTGAGAGTGGTGGATTAGTGGACATGGAGGGTGTTCATTCTTAAGGATTCTTGGGGAAGAATGGTGAAGAATGGGGGAATGGTGGGTCCTTTCTTTTTTTTTATTTAGTTTAAATTTAATAAAATAATTATAATAAGGTTGTTTGTGGGAAGGATATATATGTTATTGTTGTGGGTAAAAAGTGTTTGTGGGAAGAATAAGTGAAAAGCTGATGTGGCATGCTGATTAGGCTGTTTGTAGAAAGGATAGCCTTTCACTGATGCGGATAATCTTAGCAATATTGAGAAGAGGTCAGATAAGATATCAGAATTTTTGTGGACGAA
Organism: Helianthus tuberosus; assembly: GCA_030545235.1. Lineage (NCBI taxonomy): Eukaryota > Viridiplantae > Streptophyta > Magnoliopsida > Asterales > Asteraceae > Helianthus > Helianthus tuberosus. The sequence continues at coordinate 79,187,159 of CM060364.1, read as the reverse complement.
GCATAAAAGTAAATTTATTTGCGTGTAGAGGAATGATTGGCAGGGCGGACCCGTATAGAGTGGGTTGGGGTCCCCGGACCCCAATGTTTTTAAAAAATTATTAGATTCGGTATATTAAATTGTATAAGGACCCCATAAATACAATCAGGTAGACACCATAGAAAGAAAATGAAACCTGGTGTAGTGGTTAACCCCTCTTTCTATTAACAAGAGGTCATAGGTTCAATCCTTGTATAGCTTGTTTTTCTTTTTTTTTTAAGTCTAGTTCAAACTTCGTTATGACCCGACGCGAAAATTTTAACTTTTTATTATGAAAATTTTGAACACCAAAAAAATGGACCCCATTGAAAAAAAAAGGATAAATTACACTTTTCGTCCTTTATGTTTGTATCAGATTGCAATGGATGACCTTTAACTTCAATAATTACAGTCACAGTCCTTTATTTGGAAAACTTATTACATCGTTCGTCCTTTAGCACTAACTAGGTTAAATGTTTCAGTTAACTTTGATCAAGTAAGGGCAATTAGGTCTTTTATCAGTTTATTTAACTTTAAGTCATATCTATATCTGAAAAGTCACCCCTCCTCTAGATCTGAAAAAAAAAAAACAATCTCTCTCTGTAAAACCCTAAGCATCGATCTCTCTCTCTTAACTCCTTTTTATGGTGAACAACGAAACATAAACAAAATCCTGTGATGGATATTGATGGTGAAAACGATTTGAAATTTGGTGATGAAAAAATTGATAGAGAAGAATCAGTTTTGAGTTTGGTTCATCGGATTTTCTTTACACCATCCAAAAATTCAAAAAAAGGAGCCTGTACCCTCGTTTTTGAAGTTGTTGATACAGATCTGGATTCGGAGCAATCATTCTTCGCTTAACCAGTTACTGCATCACCATCACCAACGATTCAAAATCTGCACATCGTTTTGGAAGCTGTCGATTCAGATCTACATCGAACGATCTTGACGGGAGTACACAAAAAAGGAGTCTGAACCCTCATTTTGGAAGGTGTCAATACAGATCCGGATTCGAAGCCCTCTTTCTTGGTGAACTAGGTCGTGGTGGAGGCTTTCATATATATCTGCATCCAACAATCTTGATGGAACTACACAAAAAATGAGTCTGAACCCTCGTTTATAAAACGGTAAAAGTTGTTTTGATTTAGGGTTTGGTTTGGGGATTGGGGGTTTTGGATTAGGTTAGTGGGTATTGTGGTGAAGAAGATGAAGGGAGAGAGAAAGAAAATGGTGGCAGTGGTGAATCGGTGGCGGATCAGTGGTGCTTGATCGGTGGTGCTGGCACACATCGGTGAGTGGGGTTTTGGATTAGGTTATGGCGGTGGGGCTTGATCGGTGGTGCTGGCATACGTCGGTGGTGGTGTTGTGGCTCTATTTGATGGCGGCGGCTGGGATAAGGTGGTGGTGGTGGTGATAGAGGTTGGATGAAGAGGGAGAGGGGGGTTGAAGACAGGAAGAAGATGACTTTACCACATATGGATTTATGTGTATACATTTATATTTTTTTTATCTTTTTTTTAATATATGGGTAAAATTACCAATCTGCCCTCATGTGCAAGGCACATGATTAGACTTAACTGAAAATTTTAACCTTGTTACTGCTAAAGGACGAAAAGTGTACTGAGTTTTTTTAAATAAAGGACCGTGGCTGTAATTATTGAAGTTAAAGGTCATCCATTGTAATTCAGTACAAAAATAAAGGACGAAAAGTGTAATTATTGAAGTTAAAGTGTAATTCAGTACATGATTGGTGTTGTTTTAATTTATGCTAGTAATTGCATTGTAACTCTATCGGTTTTGTGCTTTCTAGCTTCACGCTAGAATCGGCATTCATTATTATCTAACTATCGACAAAAGTCATCAACAACTCAAAATGTAAACACTTTATTCTTTTCTCGCTCAACCAAAAATTTTAAAAACTATACGTCATGAACATCATGCATTTTGCTCATATAAGTAAATCCTAGTTCCCTACACGCCATATGCATATAGCATCTCACCATCAACTAAACGCCGCCTCTAGACCCTAAGGCCCTTTGGTTGTCCCCCTAATTTTGACCTAAATGTGCAAGAAGCGCGACCACTTCCACACCTTGGGCCACTTTGGTTACCGCCCCTATCTCCTCACACCTAGATGAACCTAAGACGCGCTTTTTAAAACCATGTCCTTCATCATGATGATTTCCATCAATTAACACAATATCATCTCTAGACTACATATTATTAACCCAAAAACAGGAGTATACATTAGCAATAGAACTAGGGATAAACTACAAAAGATAAAATGAGATATGAGAAAGGGGCACATCATCAAAAGAAGGTTAACATGTAAAAACAAAAAAGAATCTTTTCAAAGAGTTCAAAAAACTAGGGAGTTTATATTTACACACCCCTTCCCTCTATCTCTCTCTATATACGTTGATAGATATATACAGAGAGAGATAAAGTGAAAAGTAATGTGAAAATAAGATTTGGAGATGTGAGAATAGTGAAAGCGAAAAACTAACCTCGCCCAGGAATATACAACAATCCACTTCCTGTAGTTAAATTGGCACCAGAATTATACCTTCTAACCAAATCGGAACTAAGATTCGCAGCCGAAGAAACTGAATCCAAAGTCTCCTCCGGCTGGAGCGGATATGTCACAAACAAACCATAATCCTTGGAAATCAAACTATCCCCACACGAACAATTGACCGTGACATTAAGAGTACCGCTATCAGGTATCCGAAAAGAATCATACGAATTAAACCTTTGAACCCAATCCGCAGTCGTCAAATTCGCGTAACTCTTTTGTGCAACGTTATCATAGGTATCCCCAGACTGAATAGTGTAGGTGAACACATGTCCTAAGAAGTCACCGTTGATACACCCACAAGAAAACGGCACGTTAATCCTCTGACCGGCCTGGAGGCTATCCTGATTCGGTATACTCGGATTATACTTGAGAATATTGTTGTTGTTGTTGATGTTGAAGCGCAACGAAATTTGAGCGAGTTCATCTCCTGATTGAACGTAGTAGGAACCGAGTGCTAGATTACAGCCTCGGGTGCATCTGGATTGAGCTGATGGTATGAAACAGGTTGAGATTAAGGATAAGAAGGTTGCTAATCGGAACCCTGAGTTGAGCTCCAACATTGTTTCTTTGGGTTCATGTGGCGTTGACCGAATGTGTTTGGTTTAGTTGGTTGGAGGAAAGGGAAAATGAATGAATGAATGATGAGGGAATATTTGGGTTAAAGAATGGTTGGAGAATATGTGCTACTTTTGGTTGACTGATTAAACAAATGGCTGATGATTGTTGCCGCCATTAGAAGTAGTTGCTCCTTGTTTTTTTATGAATAAGGGAGATTACTGGGTGATTTAAATGACTAGTGTATAGGTCAGTGGTCATATTTAGACTATGTGTAATGGTGCAAAGCCCCAACCACCTCAGCCTAAAAGGGCATGGAACACCACCCATGGGGCATGAGGGACTACTCTTCCTTGAGTGTGGACACAAGCATGGGGCACATACGTATGTTGAATTAATTTTATCACTCAATCCTACTCTGCCAACTCACCATTCTTTTAAAAAGAAAATTTTAAAAATGCAACTTTGTTAGACTAGAAGTAGTGGTTTGGCCCATCCCCACGGGATGAGCCTCCACGTAGGCGCCACGTAGCCCGGCTCGTGGGGGATGGGCCTCCTTCATAATTGAGGGGGATGGAGGATGGGGCTACCCCACCTCATTATTTTATAATTTTCTAAGTTTTACTTTATTAACTTAATAAAAACTTTATAAAAATTAACAAATACAACATAAATAAATTCATTTCATAACATAAAAAAAATTACATTTTCTAAAAAAAAAAAAAAATAGATTTCCGAAAAATAAAAAAAAATATTACATTTCCTAAAAAAAAAACTAAACTACTCGTCTTCGTCTTCGGCACCGTCCGCTACGTTAACGTTGTTCCAAATATGTTCTACCAAATCCTGTTGAAGGTTTATATGCGTGAAGTCGTTGGTTAGCGCGAACGAGTTTAAATCTTGTTGCGTCGGATCTACCGGGACAGTATTCCCGTAAGATGCATTCTCATCATACTCACAAATCGCCCGACCTTCGTCTTCAATAATCATGTTATGGAGCAAAATGCAAGCGTACATAATCAGGCGCAACCGCTTCGGTGTGAACGCACGTGCCGGTTGTTCAAGGACGACCCATTTTTTTTTAAACACCAAAACAACGTTCGATGTCTTTTCTTGCACCTTCTTGACGCTTGGCGAATTTTTTCCTTTTTTCGTCCTCAGGATATGAAATAGTCTTGACAATTGTAGACCAAGACGGATATATTCCGTCAGCAAGATAATACCCGCGTCTATACTCAACCCCTGATACTGTAAAACGGGTGTCCGGTCCGATTCCATTAACGACATCGCTAAAGATCGTCGATTGGTACAGCACGTTGAGGTCGTTGAGTGAACCAGGGAGCCCAAAGAAAGAATGCCAGATCCACAAATCTTGTGACGCCACGGCCTCAAGTATTAAGGTTGGATAGCCGTGATCACCTCGCGTGTATTGGCCTCGCCACCCAGTCGGGCAGTTATGCCACGCCCAATGCATACAATCAATGCTACCAAGCATTCCCGGAAACCCGTGCCTTGCTTCATGAGCTTGGTACAACTGTTGAACATCATACGCGTTTGGTTTCCGCAAATATTTTTTGCTATACAGTTTCACCACATTATGGCAAAACCGATACAAACATTCCCGCGCGGTTCTTGCCGACATCTGTAAGTACTCGTCCAACGCGTCGGCCACTGTCCCGTACGCCAGTTGGCGAATGGCCGCAGTAAACTTTTGTAACGTGGTGAACCCTTCATAATTCCGAGCATCGGGTCGTTGAGTGAAAAACGGGTCTAGCCCCGCCAAATCATCAGCAATCCGTGTGAATAAACGGCGACTCATTCGGAACCTTCGTTTGAAAGTGTCGGCGTTGTAAAGGGGTGCTTCCGAAAAATAATCGTTAACCAATTTCTCGTGCGCTCCTTCGCGGTCTCTGTTAACATGTATTCGTCTGGTAATAATGTTTTCAGACGAGTCCTCTTCCTCTTCCTCTTCCAAAAGAATCTGCGCCGCCTGTACCATAGCGCTTGCGAAAAACATCTCCTCTTCATCCGAAGAAGAGCCGGACCACCAAGGATTAGATGCCATTGTGGATGAAGAGATATTTTTTTATAAAAGAATGGTATAAAAATGGATGAGAATGGGAGAAGAATGGGTGAAATATTGAAGAAATGGTATAAAGAATGGGTATATATTTAAATTGAAAAAGGTTTTTTTTTTTTTTTTTTTTTTTTATAAAACTAGCCGTTAAATAACGGCTATATGCTTCAAAGTGGCCCGGCGAGCCCGGCTTGGGTTTGCCGGTTAGGACGGGTGGGGTGGAGGGGGGCGGTGTGGGGGACCGGCGCCGGTCCTAGCCGGGCCTCAGCCGGCCCCCACTCCTTCCAGTCTTAAGACTATCAGAGCATTCACATCCCATCCACCAAATTTTGTGAGAGTACTTCATATTATATAGATAGTGGTTATGAGGGGTTGTGAGTGGAGGAAAGAAAATGTTATTGTTCATATGTAAATATGAAAAAATTATTCACCCCTATAAATTTTTTAATATTTTTAGAAAGTGGTTGTAAGTCGAAGAGAGAGAAAAGGTAACGATAAATGTATAAAAAGAATCATTTAATTGAAAATGGAAGAGAAAGTGAGTGATTTTGATGTAATTTTAGAGATGAAGATGGCAGATGGGATGTTAATGGTCTTAAGGTGTACGGGGTGGAAACGGCAAGGGGTGCGGCAAGCCCCTTTGCCGCAAGGGGAACACCGCCGCCATCATATTTTGCCGCGCGGGGAAGGCTCAAACCGGGGACTCATTGCCGCATGCGGGGAGATGGAGGGTGAGTTGAATATGACCGTTGGGAGCAGCTTTTTGACTTTTCAAATGGCTATATAGCCGTTAGTTTAAAAAAAATGTATATTTAAACTATATAAACCTATACCCATTTTAAACAAATTCACACCAACTCATTTCCTCATTTCTCCAAAGCTATAAATCTCTACCTCTACTTTATTTAAAAATGGTGGAGGAAATACTAGTGTTTTTCTCACTCGATAACAATGATTCATCCGACAGTAACATAAGTTTTTTTCCAAAAACTCATAGACGAAGCCGAACTACAAGATACGGGCACATCTAGTAAGAAACGTTATTTTCTTCGTTGAGCATCTCGGAAGAATGGATTTACTCCATCTATTGATGGAATCCGACGAAAAGTAGTAATTTTAGTTAGTTTAATCTAGTTTATTTTAAGTATTTTTAATTAATGTAATGTTTTTTTTTTGTTTTTTTAGAGTAAATTACATGTTTTGTTCTTTATGTATGTACCAAATTGCAAGCGGTGTCCTTTGACTTCAAAATTGACTGGTTTTGTCCTTAACGTTTTAAAAATCTTGCACGTTATGTCCTTTAGGTCAAAACCAGTTAGATTTTTTTGTTAAAGTTGGTCATGTGCCTTGCACATAAGGGCACTTTTGTCATTTTGTCTCTCTAGGGACTATTGTGTAAATGACTTAAAATAAGGGACTAATTGTGTAAAAAAATTAAAGATATAAAATACAAATTTCTGAGTTTCATCCCTGCACTCTCTTTCTCTCTCTAACTCTCTCTTCTTTCTCTCTCTATAAAACCCATGTAATCTGTTCTGAAACAAAAACATCAAACCCTAATTAAGGTGTGGTTAGTGATATAGAAGGTGCAAAGATACAGTTAAATCATCTTCGATTGTAGCAAAAAGATATTAGGTTTAGCAGTGATGGAGGTGTAGGTGGTGGGTGCGATGCTGATGGTGGGTTTAGCGGTTGTGGGTGGTTGATTGTGGTGGATTAAAGGCGAAGGTGGTTGTACGGTGGTGGGTGCTTGATTGTGGTGGGTTAGAGGCGACAGTGGGTGAAGGGGTGGGTGTGGCGGTGGTCCAGTGGAGGTGGAGTTGGGTGAATTTCGCCGTAGTTCACCTTTCTCATCGATACTCGGAACTGGGTGGTGACTAACACTGAAGAACCAAAGAATCGTGTTTAGGCCGGAGCCTGTAAACGAGGGTTTGGATCTTGTAAGAGGGCTTGAAGAACAGTCCTGCAAAACAGAAAACCGTTAGGCTCGCCGCAGAGATGGGAGGGCCCCTCTGCGACCACCCTCCGGCGTGAGGATAAGTATTGGTAGAGAGAGAAAGTAAGGACGAAGGTTCAGAAAATCGTACTTGGCTTTGTACTTGATAGGGTATTTGTAGTAGTCAACTGAGATGACATCATCCGTCCAGACGCACTTGAATGGAGGTTCGTCTTCGGAGGTTCTTGATACGGAACGGACATGTTTCAGATGTCCGTCCAAGTGGAGTCTAGTTCATCCTAGGATTCATGTCCGGTCTCGGACATGTATCTTCAAGTCCCCCAGTTTGGTAAGTCTTTGTAAAGACTTAGCAAACTATTATTTCAAGCTTTTTGTCCTACTCGGATGACGTGTCACCGCAGGAGTGGTCTTGAATTGATGACGTGGCATTTTTTGAACGGTGTGGGTGACCTTCATTATTTTGACCGTCAGTCACCTACTGGTGACGGTAGCGAACCCCGTGTTGGGAATCGTGGGAAGTGACGGTTGACATGATGGCCCCCCAACCGACTTACTTTTTTCTATAAATTTGATTTTTACCACTTCATTTTCACCTTTTTTCCTCTCCTTTTTCATCTTCTCTGCTGTTATCCTCTCTAATTTCTTCTTCTTCTTCAAAGAAAAAGGTGCGTCCGTATTCTTTTTACTTTTTAAAGTTATGGCTCCTGGTAAGGAGAATCTTTCGGAGAGCGTGAGCGTGCTTACCCAACGGCAGTTGGATAAGTTCATTAGAGATTATCAGATTCCCCTAGATCTTCACCCGGTCCTTCCTTCCGAAAGGGAAGCCATATATCCATTCCGTCAAGGGAAGTTTCCCTTTTATACTCGCGTCTGCAATCTCGCGAATTATAGGGTTCCTTTTTCTCGCTTTTTGATTAGGGTTCTGCAATTTTTTAGGGTTCATATTTGTCAGGTTAATCCCTTCGGTCTTAGCCGCATTAACCATTTCGAAATTTCTTGCCGAGCCTTAGACCAGAAACCCGGACCTGAATGTTTTTCGATATTTTTACGAGTTTATCACGGCCGGAGATTGGTATACATTCGCACACCGAAAGAATGTCCCTTCCCCATCCTCCGGCGAGCGGTCTAGCCTCAAAAATTGGAAGGACAATTTTTTCTGGCTGGACGACCGCTGTCTTCTGGAGGATATGAGGTGGCTTTTCAAAGATCAGACGATGTCCTTTGATCTTGATGAAAACTTTGTCTTTTATGAAAATCTTGTCCGTGCCTTGATTGAGCATAAATCTCCCATCCGTCCCCTTTCTGAGCATTTACTTTGGTTAGGTCGAGTTAGTTTTTACTGGGCCCGAGGGGATAGGGATTGGCCGATTATTCGCCGAAAGCGTGATCGTAAGTTCCGACCCTTTACATCCCTTTCGGCACCATTACTTGTTTTATTTTTGCTAACTTTCTTTTTGTTTTGAGAATGCAGGTGCCGCAATGTCTCTTCTTGATGCTCTAAAGGTTCCGAATGCGGATGTTTTTTACTTTGATTTTGAGGAACAAGGTGAAGAGGACGTTCCGCTTATGAAACAGGTGGCATCTTCGGCTCATCCGATCCGCCCACATGTGAATCCAAATGTGACTGGGCCATCTGCTGCCGAAGCAACTTCTTCTATTCCTCAGGACATGCCTGAACAAGTTGCTGCGGAGACTGCTTCTTCCACTCCAAAATCTACGAAAGAGGCTGTTGGTTCATCCGGATCCCAGTCCGGAAAGAGATCAATTCTTGATGACGTGGATGATGATCCGGAGGTCTGTGATTTAGATGAGGCCCTCCAATATCGACCTTCTTCTTTGAAAAGCAAGGGTGTTGCACCAGGCGTAGATTTAAAAGTTCGCTCTCGTAAGAGGAAGACTGAGCCAATGCTGATACGTTCTACCGATCCTCTTCCTTTGCCCCAGTCAAATAAATCAAGGAAGGATTCTCATTCCGAAGGTAATGTAATGGCAGAATTGGACGAGCATCTTACCGGAGGTAGGTTTTCTAGGGAGGAGGCCGCATTGGCTCGCAACAAACCGACCCCTACCTTTTCCGGTGGTTTCATTCCAAGTACTGAGGTAGAAAATATGGAGACGGAGATTCCGGAGATTTCGAGCAAGGAGAAGGGGAAAGCTCATGGTGAACCTAAGGTGGTAACTTTTTCAGGTACGATGCTGGACTCTTCTTTAGGTCCGAATCGCTTTATCGAAGATGAGGAAGACCAAGTGTCTTCTCTCCCTTCATCTTGGTTCGGACCTGAGTTGTTGTCCTTTTTTCGATATGCAGATTTGTTCTCGGATGATATGGATATCGATCCGGCGACTGTGGAAGAAAAATTTATTCCTGACTGGGACATCCGGAACAAAGACTCGGTGATGGATACTTTGATTGCTAGGACTATGCTTTTCAACATAAATACTCCGATAGATCATGCCAGGAGCTGGAAGATGAAGAATCCGGATCTAGGGGCTGCGGTTTTGACTAATCAAGCCCAATCAAACATCTTTGTGACGGAGCTCTATCGTCGGTGGGTAGAAGCGGAATCGGTTCGGGAGAATTTGGAAAAAGAAACTCGCTCTTTGAAGCGGAAGGTTTCAAGGTCACCGGATGCAGAGAAGAAAATTACCCAGCTGACCCAAGATCTTCAAACTCAGCAAGAAAAGGTTAAGTCCTTGACCGCCCAGAATCAATCGTCTCAAGCGACTGCTGCTCCTGCGGAAGATAGGGATAAGATTTCTTCGGAGTTTAAGGCGTTCTCTGAATCGATGAAACAGAAGGATGAAGAACATAAGACGGTTTTGGCGAAGATGGAGGAATCTCTTAGTAAGGCTCGTCTTGCTTATGAGAGCATGATGGCTGGTACGTCCTTTTTCTGGTTTAATTGTTTCTTATTTCTCCTGTTTTTCTAACACTTTTTCCAGAGCGGGATGCGCTTAAATCAGGTGAAGCTGATTTAAAGGACCGTATTGAGGAGATTAAAAGTCGTTAAGAAGAGATGGGGGCGGAGAATGTTTCCCTGAAAGCCAAGGTGGAGGATCTTCAAGCGACGAAGGTTTGGATGCTTTCGGAGGGGGCCAAGCTTTTGGCCAAAAACATCCATAAGGGTCCGGAAATGACTGCTGCAGTGGCCGCAGTTAATAATGCAATGAGTTCTATCGGTATCAATTCTGGCCTTCATCAGGGATATGTCCATGCTCTGCAGAAAAAGACCCCTTATAAAGAGGTTCCATCATTGAATCGTAATGCTACGGAGGAGTTAAATGCGGCAGTTGCTTGTTTCGATTCTCTTAAGTTTCCGGTGATAGAGGATCTTCCGAAGCTTATTGGCGCGCCCCTTTCTGAAATCAAGAAAGTTCTACGCTTTGCAAATGACGCTTCTCCGTAGGAGCAAGGTGGACATGCCTGGTTTTTTGGGGTATGCACCTTAGGAATTCTTAGTTTGTTTAGCTATTTGGAGGGTGGACATGTCCGGTTGTTTGGGATATGCACCCTGTTGGATGAATGTAATGATGCTTTTACCAGTATTTTGACAATTATCCTTTGTAAATGACTTTGTGATTTCCGGTTTACATAAATCCGGTAAATTTTGATGTAAACACTTGTTTTCACATGCGTCCATGCTTTGTGTTTTACATTTTCTATTAGAACGTTCATTTTAAAGCACGGATCCGATTTGTTTTTATTTTATTAGGATAATTTTTAAGTGAAGGAAAGGTACGAACGGAACCAGTTCGTTCTTACCTCTTAGGGTTAGGATCCCTAGCTCGGCCGAAGGTTATACTTGTGTAGCAACACTGTTGATGATAGAAAATTTTACCATTTTATTTTACTTATTCGGAGTTATATTTCTCTGGTTAATCACATAGTAAAAACATTTTATGTAATCCGTGGGTAAAACCCTCCACGGTATTTGGAATTTATAATTCATTTGGTGCGGGCATAACCATCCGCGTTACAGGAAAATAGAAAATGTGACGGAGGTCGTAGCTTCCGTATTACAATCTTATTTTAAAATAAGAATCTTTTTAAAGAAAACACTTCTTTAGGTGAACTCCGTTCCATGTGCGTGGAATGATGGTTCCGTCCATTTTCTTGAGTGTATATGCACCGTCCTTTCCTGCGGTGTTAATCAGGTAAGGACCTTCCCACTTTGGTGCCATTTTTCCGGTGCCTTCTACTAAACTCGCTTCATTACTCCGCATGACGTAGTCCCCGACTTTGAACCGGACCTCCTTCACTTTTGAGTTGTAATGTTTTTCCAACTCTTTTTTATATTTCGCTTCTCGGATCGCCGCAAGCTCTCTCCTTTCTTCGGCTAGATCCAGGTTCAGAAGGAGTTCCTTTTCGTTTTCTTCTTGACTCAACTGCATGCGGGGAGTAGGTACTCCTACTTCAGCGGGAATAACTGCTTCGGTACCGTATGTTAAGCTGAAGGGAGTTTCCCTATTGCTCGTCTTCGGCATCGTTCGGTGGGCCCATAGAACGTGCGGGAGCTCATCTGCCCATGAGACGCCCTCCTTCCCCAAGCGCTTTTTAATGCCTTCCACAATGCTGCGGTTGGCTCTTTCTACTTGCCCATTGGCCTGGGGATGGGAGACCGAAGCAAAATTTTGCTCAATATGCAACCTTTCGCACCATGTCTTGAACGGTTTCTCTGCAAACTGTTTCCCGTTATCACTGACTATGCATAGCGGCATTCCGTATCTGCACACTATGTTTTCCCAGACAAACCTCAGCACTTGATCTCCTGTGATGGTCCGGAGGGGTTTGGCCTCGACCCATTTTGTGAAATAGTCAATGGCAACCAACAGGAACCTTACCCCTCCGGTGGAAACTGGGAAAGGACCCACAATGTCAATCCCCCATTTCTGGAAAGGCCATGCCGATGTTACCGGAACGAGGTTGTTCTTGGCTCGATGGCTAATGGGAGCGTGCCGCTGGCAGTCTTCACATGATTGAAGTTCGTTCACTGCGCTTTGATGCATACCCGGCCAGAAATATCCGGCATTCATCACTTTAGCTATAACCATCCTCGGTCCGGCGTGGATGCTGCATATTCCCCAGTGGATTCCTCTTATGACGTAGCTGGCTTCTTCTGGTGTTAAGCATTTTAAGAGCGGACCTAAAAAGGTCTTTCGGTAAAGTTGCCCATCGTGGATCTGATACTGCAGCGCTTTGACCTTTAACTTCCGAGCCTGAGCTTTGTCTTCTGGGAGCGTCCCTTCTTTCAAGTAATCCACAATCGGAGTCATCCAGGATTTTTCTATCACGGAGACTGACAAGACCGACTCCGTCTGTTGGATGGCCGGGGCTTGCAAGGCTTCAACTAAGACTTCTTTGGATAGATGACAAAATGCTACGGATGCGAGTTTACTCAAGGCATCGCCATTTGTCAGTTCTTTGCTCAAGAAATTCACCAGAGTGAAGGACTAAGAGCTTTGAGATCGGATGGCGCCAATTGAAGAACCAAAGAATCGTGTTTAGGCCGGAGCCTGTAAACGAGGGTTTGGATCTTGTAAACTCGCATCCGTAGCATTTTGTCATCTATCCAAAGAAGTCTTAGTTGAAACCTTGCAAGCCCCGGCCATCCAACAGACGGAGTTGGTCTTGTCAGTCTCCGTGATAGAAAAATCCTGGATGACTCCGATTGTGGATTACTTGAAAGAAGGGACGCTCCCAGAAGACAAAGCTCAGGCTCGGAAGTTAAAGGTCAAAGCGCTGCAGTATCAGTCCCACGGATGGCGCCAATTGAAGAACCAAAGAATCGTATTTAGGCCGGAGCCTGTAAACGAGGGTTTGGATCTTGTAAGAGGGCTTGAAGAACAGTCCTGCAAAACAGAAAACCGCTAGGCTCGCCGCAGAGATGGGAGGGCCCCTCTGCGACCACCCTCCGGCGTGAGGATAAGTATTGGTAGAGAGAGAAAGTAGAGAGAGAAAGTAAGGACGAAGGTTCAGAAAATCGTACTTGGCTTTGTACTTGATAGGGTATTTATAGTAGTCAACTGAGATGACATCATCCGTCCAGACGCACTTGAATGGAGGTTCGTCTTCGGAGGTTCTTGATACGGAACGGACATGTTTCAGATGTCCGTCCAAGTGGAGTCTGGTTCATCCTAGGATTCATGTCCGGTCTCGGACATGTATCTTCAAACACGAAGAGAATTCCTCCTTTGTTTTAGTTTCACCGGAGTTCAGCTTCCAGAATCTAATCGATCTTGTGCTCATCAACCATATAGTCTTTCATCTTTAAAAATATCTCCTAGGGGAACCACAAAAATTACCATTTAAATGATATTGAAATAGGTAAAACAAAACATTGATACTAAATTGATACCTATGGGAAACGAACTGCCTAGATGTACAAGTACTTTCAAAATATGTCTTCCCATTCTTTTTTTTATTGTAACTGTTCGAATTTCGTCGGAGTTCACCTTTCGCCGAGAACAATCCTCCTTTATTTAGTTTCTGTGATAACTTTGTTTGTGTTGATTTGGGGGGTGGAGGTGAAGGTTGTGGGCTGGTGGTGGGTTAAAAGAGATGGTGGTGTTGGTGGGTTCAAATTAGAGAGAGAGAAAGAGTTTATATTTATTTTTATTTTTCAGTTTTATACAACAACTCATTGAATAATAGTTCTTTACAAAATAGCCTCTGAGAAAGTGAAATGACAAGAATGTCCTCATGTGCAAGACACATGACCAACTTTAACAAAAAAATCTAACTGGATTTGGCTTAAAGGACATAGCGTGCAGGATTTTGAAACGTTAAGGATAAAACTAGTCAATTTTGAAGTCAAAGGACACCGCCTGCAATTTGATACATAAATAAAGGACAAAACTTGTAATTTACTCTTATTTTTAATTTAATGTAATGTTTATTTTAATTTAATGTAATGGTTTATTTTAATTTATTGTATTTTTTTAATTAAGTATTTAAAAAAAAATAGTTTACCCCATAGCATGACTCATGAGGGGAAACCACCCCTTATGATTTTTGGGTAAGAGAGGAGAATGAGAGAGAAATGGAAACACTCTAAGTACGTGGTAGTGACATGACGCCACTTTATGATTGGGTGAGTAAAAATTTCTTTCTATCTCATGAGGGGTGCACCCTCTTCACCCTTATACACATTTAATAAGTGTGAAAAATGGAAACACTCTAAGTACGGTGGTAGTGACATGACGCCACTTTTATAGGGGTCAGAAGGGAATGTGCATCGATTAATGCCAATGATGTCGACTTGAAAGCATCGTGGACAAAATCGCCGATCAGTATAGGGGAGGGATGTCCATGGCTTTATACCCTAGTGACATCTTGGGGTGTGATAAGGCTTTGAGACCAATATGTTCTGAGTTCGATTCCCACAAGGGAGGTTTTCTCATATTTATTGGGTTTCCTCCTGAATTGGTTTATAGGTATTATATGCCTAGTGGAGGTGGATATAATCGAGTGGTTTCACTGGTGACACGATGATACTCCAGTGGTATGTCAGTGATCCAAATTTGCCGTTAAAAAAAGTATAGGGGAGGGATAGGGTTGACCGGTTGGGGAGGAATATCATGCGGTGGGTTAGGGGGGAGGGGACTACATAGGGGTTACTAGATTTTTATAATGTAAAAAATTAAAGGATAAAATAATCCCTCTACCAAATGGTTAAGGGAAATTTAAATATTAGTTAGGTGAAAGGATGAACAAGCCTTAAACACATGAGGGATGATTCTTGTAACTAATGAAAATGAAGGACGAAAGATGAAATTTCCTAGATAGAACGAAAAGTGCAATCAGCCTAAAGTTTAATATTATATCGGTGATTTTACTCATATATTCATGTTAGAAAGGATGATTTGTGAAATTAATGATAATCAAGGCGATAAAGTTTAATATTATGTTGGCGGTTTTAATCATATATTCATGTTAGAAAGGATGATTTGTGAAATTAATGAAAATCAAGGCGAAAGTTGAAATTTCTGATATACCTAAAGAACGAAAAGTGCAATTCTATCTAAAGTTTAATATTATGTTGGTGGTTTTTACTCGTATCTGATAAAAATAGTTGTACTTTACATGACTGTTATCAAGAATCAACGTTGACTCTCATAACATTTCAAAGAGAAAGGCGAAAAAATGTTTCTTGGGATACGCCGATATAGAAGAAAAATACACAAATCAATTTGTAGCTAGAGTCGTTAATTGTTGCTCGATCAACCACACTCAAAGCCAAAACCTTGAAACCAAGCTGGTGCCAAACTAGCTTGTATCAGATTGATTTGGTTTAGTCTCAAACTAGGTTAGAACCCCTTGTATTACACGGGTTGAATAAATGTAATTTTATATATTAAATATAAAAAGTTATATCCTTATGAACCTTGTATATTGTATGGGTTAAATAAATGTAATTTTATATATCAAATAATAAAAACGTTATATCTTTAAAACCCATGTGCATTACACATATTAAATAAATGTAATTTTGTATACTAAATTCTAAAAACGTCGTATCTTTAAAAAAACTCGTGTATAATCGGGTTGAATAAATCTACCAAATAATAAAAAAAACATCCTTAAACACCGTATATTACACGTGTTGAATAGATCTAAAAAAGAGTTATATCTTTAAAAACCATGTGTATTACACAGATTAAATAAATGTAATTTTGTATATTAAATACTAAAAAAGTCGTACCTTTAAAAAACTCGTGTATAGTTGGGTTGAAAAATCTACCAAATAATAAAAAAATTATATCCTTAAAATGCTTTTGTTCCAACATGACCATGCTTCTATTTTAGCATGATAATGTTCTTTACACTAAGACGCAATGAAACCCAAAATCAATATTTTGCACTACATGTTCTAAAAATAAATGAGGTTTTAACATAGGTTTAAAAAGCAATGTAGTTTTAACATGGGTATGCCTAGTTCCAACATAATCATGCCTTTGTCTTAGCATGATCATGTTCTTTGCACTGCGTGTTCTAAAACGCAATGGGTTTTAATGTGGCTATGCCTTTGTTCCCACATAATCCTCTGATTAACGACAGTGGACGGAGAAAGAACTCCGATACACCGTTGGGAAACTTATTGTGGTGGCGGTGGGTGGTGGAGCGGTGGCGGTGGATGGTGGAATGGTGGTTCCATATCTGAAAAAACCCCACAGGTGGTTGAAGGTGGTGGTGGTGGTTTCAGATCTAGTTTCCTGCAAGATGGTGGCGATCATAGGTGGTGATGGAGGTGGTGGTGTTGCTTGTAATGTGATAGTTTATGATTTTGAAAATTGTGGATTTAAGTATACGGAGAAGAAAAATGAATTGCAGATACTGGGTTTTTTTTAAAGATGGTGAGTTTTGACTAAAATATCACTCCTTATGTTTTTTCATCTTTGCCACATGTCCTCCTCTTATTGCTTCATATCTTTCCTATCAAAACTAAACTTCTATTTGATATTTTCCCTTAAAAATATATTAAATTAACAATTTAGATTTGAGGATAATATTTTATTAAAGTGTGATAATATTTAATATTAGTTTATTATTTATTTATTTAGTTAATATAAAATAAGTATAGATTTGAGGATACATTCAATGAATGACATGTATTTAACTTGTCGTCGCTAGTATATGATGCTATTAATAATGAAACATAAAAAATATCGACCATAATTATCGCCTACTTATGCTAAATATTTTTTGGCTATTAACAAAATTTTACCGGGGTTTCATTTCCTTTATGAAAAAAACCCAAAAATATCAAACATAAGTATCGCCTATTAAGCAAGAGGCCGGTTTTAGCAAAATTGGGTTGGGTGATCTCAAGAACACCAAATGTGACACCCCGATTCTAGGAATATTATGAGTTATAATATATTTGTAACTTCAAAATTCAATATTCGCCATTTTATATGTTTAAATTTTATGTATTAACCCTTAAAAAATACCAACTATTTTCATATAGAATTATCTTAGTCATTATACTTTTTAATTAATCACAAGAAACACATTTAAACATAAAAGATTATGTTCCAGGATAAATATATATTTATTTATAAACAAATAGTATTAAGAGTATAAAATTGAATATTAATTTATTATTTATTTATTTAGTTAATATAAGATATGTATAGATTTGAGGATACCTTCAATGAATGACACGTGTCCAAAAATTAGTTTCTTTTATTATAGTAGATATATTTCTATAGTTTTATCTTTGTTTACGATTCTATTACTAATTATTTGGCAAAAAAACCCGTCAAAACTGGACTATGAGTATTCTATATCTAACCACTAAGATTTCATATGGTTAACACTAAGGGGCTGTTTGGTAGCCTCTTAATGATCATTCAGATGCTACCTCTTAATGGTTTAAAACCTCTGAATGAATAAGAGGTAACCTCAAGTCTGAATGGTTAAGAGGTAACCTCTGAATGGTTAAGAGGTAACCTCTGAATGGTAAATTATCACATGTCACATTCTTCTACCTTCTCATTGGTAAAATTCTTAATGGTTCTATTAAGATGTAGCCTCTTAATGATCATTCAGAGGCTACCAAACAGCCCCTAAACCTTTAAGATATTCCCATGTTAATGGCCATTTAGGTTACGTAGACACGTTTACCTCCCTCTATAAATCTAATTCTTAACAATCCACGCTTCTATACTAACATAACCTCTGTTATAATTCACAATAATGTTGGAGAATTTTTAGAAAACCGGATGATCAGGGAGGCGTGTAATCACTCTCAGATCAAATTATTTTAGTGGTTCACCCGAATAATTTAATCGGATACAACTATGATTTTTCGAGAAATTGAACCAGAGTATGTTTGTGTCTGTGAAATTTTTGTTTGAACCAGGAAACAGTGATCAAAGCTGTCTACCAATTTTTTGGTTTTTTGGGATGTGACTGACTAATGGCAGTTATCTCTATTTTTAGACAAAACTGCTAATAAAACTGCCATTGTTTCAACATTTTGAAAATGTGACAATTTCCAAAAAATAAAAAATTTTGATGCAGTTCGACCCTAGCCAGGGGCTCTGCCCCCTTGAACCTGGCCAGGGGCGCTCCCCCGGACCCCGATGCCCCCTTGGAAGCCTCGTAGAGTACGGGCGAAGCCCGTACACTTCGAATTATAATAACTCAAACAAAAGTGCACTCCTGCACCTCCTAACTTGCTTGATGTGTATTATTATTTGCTTTGATCACCAGGTCATTCCTGATTACACTAAAATATCTAACAAATAACATCATATCTATATCACATGATATCAACAAGCCAAACGGACTATATATTAGCAACAAGGATAAACTAAAAAAAATATGAATATGCGAAAGGGACACAAGGTAAACATGTAACTAAAATAAAACTTTTAAGAGAGTTCCAAATACTAACCTCGGCCAGGAATATACAGCAATCCACTACCTTGACTAAAATTGGTGCCGGGATTATATCTCCGAATTAACTCCGAACTAACATTCGCCACCGACGAAATATTATCCAAAGAATCCTCTGGCCGAAGAGGGTACGTCACGAACAAACCATAATCCTTTGAAATCGAACTATCCCCACACGAACAATTCACCACCACGTTAAGCGTACCAGTATCAGGTATACGATTTTCGCTATAATTATTAAATCTCTGAATCCAGGCCGCAGTCGTCAAATTCGCGTAATCCTCTTGTGCAACCTTTGTATACGTATCCCCAGAACTAATATTGTAGGTGAACACATGTCCTAAGAAGTCACCATTGAAACAATCGCAGGAAAACGGCACGTTAATCCTCTGACCGGACTGGATGCTATCCTGACTACGTATACTTGGATTATACTTGAGAATATCGTTGATGGTGGTGTCGAAGCGGTTGGAAATTGGAGTGAGTTCATCTCCTTGTTGAACGTAGTACGAACCAAGCGCTAAGTCACAGACTCTGGTGCATGTGGATTGAGCTGATGAAATGAAACTACTTAGAATTAAGAGTAAAAAGGGTACTAATCGGAACCATAATATGAGCTCCAACATTGTTTCTCAGGGTGCATGTGATATTTAAAGAGAATGTGTTTGGTTCAGAAAAAAAATATGTTTGGGCCAAATTGAATGATGAAGAAACAAATGGCCGTCGGTTTTAATTGTACGCGTGTGAGACTAGTCGACCTTTAAATCTAGCCGCCATTGCTGTGTCTTCTTCCGACTCCGTTTCATGGACTTTTAAACGGATATTTTGTTTTTGTTTTTTTATCGTTGATTTTCATGGACTTTTAAACGGATATTTTGTTTTTTATCGTTGATTTTTTTAAGATGGGCAATTGCATATATACTCTTACAAAATTCATTGAGTATTTACCCAACTAAAAATCAATAATTGTATATATCTCCCAGTGACGGAACTAGAAGAAAAATTCAGGGGTATCTCAAAAAACTTTTACATTTACCCGTTCTTGAGAAATCAACCCCCCCCCCCCCCCCCCCCACATCCCTGTGTAGCTAGTAAAAATGTGCCTTTTAATTTTTTTTCTTTTACCTATGGTCATCCTTGAGAATTTAATAGCCCTTAGGGGCCCTGTGCGACTAGTAAATACATATATTGAATTATTAGGTTACATACCCGTGTATCAAATGGGACATGAGATAAAAAATATTATACAGTTAGTAATAAGATTTAGAAATTATAATATAATATTTTGAGATAATATATAACTGAATTTATGTATTATTTAGATGTAGATACATTTAGTGTGAATGTTTATATAATATTTCTTTGCATTTAGTCCTTTTATTAAATCATCTATATTTAGAAAGAACTATTTCAATGTTTCTTCCTGTATTATTTTTGTTTTAACCTTTTCTTCCTGTATTATTTTCATTTTTAACCTTTTCTGTTGTGAAACTTGTAGGCGCATATCGTTTTTAAGGAACCTTTAGTACATGTAAAAAATATACACAAACAAAGTAAAAAAAAACAAGTTATTGTTAAAATAAGTTAAAAAAACTAAATTGTTAAATATTAATTGAAGTTTGAATAACTATTAAATATTAATTGAAGTTTGAATAACGGTGAATTCTGATTTGACTTGACTTTTGGCAGACTCCTTTTCATTCAATATCCCAATGCTTATTATATATTATAGAGTTAATTGCTAAAATTGTCCCTGAGGTTTGGGCAGGTTTGCCATTTTCGTCCAAAATGACACTTTTGTATCAAATTACCCCCAACGTTTGTAACTTTTTGCCATTTTCATCCAAACCACTAACTTAGTTTATTTTTTCTGTTAAGTTGGTGATATTTGGATGAAACTGACAAATATAAAACCACAGGGATGATTTTGGCAATTTACTCAAACTCTTTTAAATTTATTTTATTTTATTTAATTAATTTTGTTACATACATAATAAAAAAGAATATGCATGCAATTTTTATATGAAAAAATAATAGGTTTGTCACATAATTTTTATAAATTTTCATCCAACCACTAACTAAGTTAATTTTTCTATTAAGACGAAGTATGTTTATAAACTAAGACAGGAATTAATTTCTAATTTTTTATATAGATCAGTTTTATAAAATAAAATATACTTAAACCTCTAAATTTTATAGAACTAAAATGCTGGAGACCTTATTGAAAAAAGTCAAATAAAAAGATCTAATCATATGTACCAAGTTTGTAATTCATCTTCTACTCTTTTAAATTTGCTCCTAAGGAAAAACAGAAGCCAGTGCCCCCTATCAAACAACGTATCGTTACCAAACCTTAAAATTACCCACCAAATTGTAATTATAATGCTATGAACCAAAAGTTTCTTACTCCCTCAGAATAAGTTTTAGTTAGTTACCCTCATAATTTTAATTAAATAAATCTTTTATTTTTACCAACTTATTTCCTAGGTGCTCAACACATTTAAAAAATATGTAACATTTTACAATTTTTTTATATCTCTACAACTGATAAATACTAAAAGTTGTAATCGATTGTTATGTGTTGCACACCAATGATGTTTTCTCTTTATAAAACTGATTTATATAAAGAAGCTGTAAATTAATTTCTGTCATAGTTTATAAAATTTAAAACATCCTTCACCTTAACAGAAAAATAAACTGAGTTAGTGATTTTGATGAAAATTTATAAAAATTATGTGACAAAACTATTAAATTTTTTTTTCTAAAAACTCCATGTATATTCTTTTTTATTATATATGTAACAAAAATAATTAAATAAAAATAATTAAAAAGGGTTTGAGTAAATTGTCAAAATCGTCCCTATGGTTTTATATTTGCCAGTTTCATCCAAATATCCTCAATTTAGCAGAAAAAATAAACAAAGTTAGTGGTTTGGATGAAAATGGCAAAAAGTTACAAACGTTGGGGGCAATTTGGTACAAAAGTGTCATTTTGGACGAAAATGGCAAACGTGCCCAAACCTCAGGGACGATTTTGGCAATTAACTCTTTTAAAAATATGTAACGTTTTACAAATTTTTTCTATCTCTACAACGGATAAATACGAAAAGTTGTAATCGATTGTTATGTGTTGCACACCAATGATGTTTTCTCTTTATAAAACTGATTTATATAAAGAAGCTGTAAATTAATTTCTGTCTTAGTTTATAAAATTTAAAACATCCTTCACCTTAACAGAAAAAATAAACTGAGTTAGTGATTTGGATGAAAATTTATAAAAATTATGTGACAAAACTATTAATTTTTTTTCTAAAAACTCCATGTATATTCTTTTTTATTATATATGTAACAAAAATAATTAAATAAAAAAAATTAAAAAGGGTTTGAGTAAATTGCCAAAATCGTCCATATGGTTTTATATTTGCCAGTTTCATCCAAATATCCTCAATTTAGCAGAAAAAATAAACTAAGTTAGTGGTTTGGATGAAAATGGCAAAAAGTTACAAACGTTGGGGGCAATTTGTTACAAAAATGTCATTTTGGATGAAAATGGCAAACGTGCCCAAACCTCAAGGACGATTTTGGCAATTAACCCTATATTATATTAATAAATATATCTTCCATCATCTTTTTCTTCAAGAAGCTGTGCTGCGGTTGCAAGTTTCCACCGGGAAAGTTTGTTTCCGTCAACCATAAAATTTCATTTCTTATCTTCATCTACATTCAGGGGTATCCTAGTATTTGCTTAGGGGTATCCCCGTAATATAAAATGAAGATTAAAACTAAAAGATTACACTTCGCCAAGAAAGTTGAGGGGTATCCCGGGCTACACCTCGCAACAACGTAGATCCGCCCCTGATATCTCCTCTCTTGTTAAAAAAAATTACTTATTTACACATTTTGATTTATTTTATTGAGTTAAATGTCATTTTAGTACATGTGGTTTGAGCCATTTTAACAGTTTAGTCCAAATATTTCATTTTTCGTCAGTGGGTCCAAAAAAGTTTCACCGTTGCCATTTTAGTCCACTGGGTCAATTTCATCCATTTTTTGTTAACGAGAAGAGCAATTCGATCATTTTATATGTAATTATATTAACTAGAAGGGAAATTTGGCCATATAAAATGTTCGAATTGTCATTCTCGTTAACAAAAATAATGGATAAAGTTGACCTAGTGGACTAAAATGGCAACAGTGAAACATTTTTGGATCCACAAACGAAAAATGAAACGTTTGAACTAAACTGAAAAAATGGCTCAAACCAAGGGACTAAAATGACATTTAACTCTATTTTATTAGATAAAATTATAGAACAACTATATTACCCTTATTTCTTCTAAATCTTTAAAATATCTTTTACCAATTTTTAACTAATCTTTTTACAATATTTTTTGGGTTTTTCTTTTTTCTTTTATGCTTTGTTTTAATATTTCACTTTATCTTTAGAGGTTAAAATAGTCATTTTTCCCTAAAAGCTTGTAGCTCATTCTAAACGCTACTAGAGATATGTTTGCAATGGAGCTTTTAGGAGCTTCTAACTTTAAACTTTTAACAAAAAGCTCATCTCAGGACAAAGCTCACTGGGTACCGATAACGGTACGAACCAGTATTTGAAGGTGAAACCCAATACCGAAAGAGCTAAACGTCGGTACCAAAAATTGTGTCAGTTCAGGAAATTCGATACCAGTATCCGGTACCATTTGGTCATTCCTTAATGTGGAGGACTAAAGTGCACGTTACACATAAGTACAAGGAGCATTATGCTAACGTCCCTTATTTAATCAGCATTATCCTCTTCTTCCCTGAGGGCAAACCGGACACAAGAGCGCCATTATTGCCGAACAAGGTTTGATACATTCTTCGCTCTCTTTCTATTTCTATTTAGGTTAATTTTTAAAGAATTTAGTTTATGGTTTCCATAAAACAGTTCAATAACTTTGCTGTTGAATTCATACTTGAAATGTGATTTAATTCGCCATGAATCTGTATCTATTTCTTTTATAATTATTCATCACCTACGTAGGGTTTAAATATCATAATTCTTGTCCAATTACCGAACATAAATCATAAATTAATTACAGATGTATTTTGTAGAATTGTTTTCGTTTGCCCCAACATCAACATATAGTTTGTTTAATCTGATATAATTTGATTGATTATAAAAAAAAAATTAATGTATTAAAAAATTTTGCCTAAAATAAATGATACTTCAGTGGTCTAAAGAAAGTCCACTTTACTCTGCTTTTCTTTGTGCAAAAACAATTTTTTTTCTCATAATTTAGGGTTAAAGATAAGGGAAAATTACCAAGATGTCACTTGACCAACTCAACTTACCAAAAGGTCACCCTCCTGCGTCAATGGGCGGACTCATCCGGTATGGGAAGCGTCTGGCAGTAAAGGTGAAGAGTCCATGAATGAGGTGGTTACATGTGTCCAACAAAGGTGATGCGTCGTCCACTGACGCTTCGGAAGAGTCTACTGACGCTTCGGAAGAGTCCACTGACGCTTCGGAAGAGTCCACTGACACATCACCTTTGTTGGACACATGTAACCACCTCATTCATGGACTCTTCAACTTTACTGCCAGACGCTTCCCATACCGGATGAGTCCGTCCATGGACGCAGGAGGGTGACATTTTGGTAAGTTGAGTTGGTCAAGTGACATTTTGGTAATTTTCCCTAAAGATAATATGGTGTTTGAAATTGACATTCCTTCTTAAAGATGAGATAAAGATATGTTTTTAACATGCTCTTGATTCAAGTATGAATTTTCCAAAAGGTTGTGTTAGTTCATTCTATGTTGCATGTGGACCTTTCCTCTAGGGGTGTTGTTCATGATCAGTTTTGACGAAACTTCTGGACCGAACTGGTAAGTACAGTTTCAGGGAATGAAAAACCAAACTGGCGAGGTAGGGTGGGCGTAGGTCGGCTAGACGGGCCGGTTTTACCAGTTTGGCAATTTAAGGGTTCGGTTTTGGCAGTTTGGTGGCTTAAACCGATTTTTATTTTTTATTTTCAAAATCATTAGTTTGTATTAAAATTTTTAAAATGATAAAGATGGTTTATGATTGACCTGTTAAACCAGAAAATGTCAAAACCAAATCGTCTGGAACTCAACTCGGACAAACCGGCTGACTTGATTCGATTTGAACGGGTCTGTTAGTTTAAACGGTTTATAAACACCCCTAATTTTCTTCAAGGCGGGAAGGAGACTATATGTTACTGTGGGCTGTTGAAGTTGTGCACGTTGACTTTTTCCCGTGATAAAAGAATGTTTAAACCTTAGAAGTTAGTTTTTAGACTTTGATGAATGCTGCAATGCATGTTCTAAAGTCGTTTTCTCACAAACGGCGGATTATGCGGGTTGATGATAACTTACTTTGATACTTTCATATCTTAAACTTAAAGGTACAAAATCATATAACTATGGCAAGTTTAATGATGGGTCCGCCATTGGCATCATTCTCCAAAACAAGCAAAACTACGCATAAAACTTCAAATTCTACCAACGGTCGAATCAAATGTGTGCAGAGACCATTGGAGGAGATATACAACATAAGGGTGGAAAAGAGCGTGTCTAAACAGCGGTTGACCGAGCTCGGGGTGTCAAAGTGGTCAACGTGGAAGACGGGAAAGTGCAATGTACCATGGGATTGGCATGTTGACCAACTGGTTTACATTGAAGAAGGCGAGGTTAGGGTTGTGCCTGAAGGCAGTGAACGATACATGAGTTTTGTGGCTGGTGATTTGGTACGATATCCTAAATGGTTCGAGGCGGACCTCTGGTTTAATGGCTATTATCAAGAACGATATAGTTTTCGTGCGTATGGTGATGATTAGGTTTTGTTTGTTGTGTGCTTTGTTGGTTAGACACGCGTAACTTCACTCCCTCTGTTTGGGTTGTTGAATTTGTTGTACTATGTTTGTTGACCAGCTTCTATGCCAGGTTAGTATGAAATGTCATGGTTTTCTTGCTCAGTTGATTTTTTAGAGGATGTTTGGATATGCATTTAACTCATTGTTGCGGTTTGAAGTCGTGATAATCGGTTTAAGAGTGTAGATGAACTGATTAAGATTCTGATTTTTGGTTAAAAATTGCCATACTAACCTGGCATAGAAGCTAGTCAACAAACCAAATATTGCCATACTATGTTTGTTGACTAGCTTCTATGCCAGAATACACTAATCACCAAAACCGAACCGTTTTGGCTTGACCAATCCCGCTTTGGTTTACCATTTTTCAAAACCCATAGTTAGGTGTTCGGCCTAAAATATTTATCAAAACCGGTAAATCAAACTATCAACCCCTTATTACAATGGTTTCAGGAACAAGTTTGCGCTATATGTAAACCGGAACCATAGAAGAAACACCATTTTTTTTCCCTAAAAAGTAAACAATCACCCAAAAATCACAAAAAAAGCCAAAAACAAAACATGATGGAAAAAAAGCATTAAATTTCTGCATCAATAACATTATGTGTAGAAATCCCAAGAAACATTTCCTCTTATGAACTGGTTTTTATACTACAAACAAATCCCAAGGCTCATAATACAAACCAAAAAACAAAAACAAAAACAAAAAGAGATACAAAAGGGTAGGAAAACATACATTTATATCCACAACAAGCCCCAACTTTCACCCCTTTTCATTATCTCCTCCAAAGTAAACACCTAAACTCCAAATGAACTCGGCCCCATCCAATAACCGAACCCAACTTCATTCGAGTCAAATCCGCAAGTCAATCTTTAGGTCAATCCTGCATCATATCAGCTACTAACGGCAACAGAAGCAAACTTCGAGACCATTTCAGGTTCGTTGCTTTTAGAAGCCGCTACGTTTTCCAAAAGAGTCCAAAGTGATTCACGTTTCTTGTGATTCTCCTTTTCTTTCAGCTCATCTTCTTGGTATTTGGTTAAGCATTCGTCAAAGAATGATTGATCAGCGTCGGCAAATACTTTCCTCACGTTTAGCGTTAGGCTTTGAACTGCTTGATTCCAGTGACCGAGCGTGTTTTTCTCTAATGCGGGAAAGATTATGGGTAGGATCACCTTGCGGTTTTGAATTATGAGATTCCTTATGTGGTCGTTGTTCCATAAGAATAATGCGCGTTCAGCTACCTGTATCGGCAGACACAATATGATGAGCACATGTGCAACTTTGTGGTCAAAGTTTGGTAAGAAAGTAGTTACAAGTTTACAACAGTTATTATGTGTTCATTAGTACCTATTTGTGTTTTTGTAATCATATTTAATGCATTGATTATTTTATATTATAATGAAAAGACCTCTACATGTAACCAAATAGCTATTGAAGCTCAAAAAACAAACAACTTTCTAAGTGAAAAGAAAAGAGAGCTAACTGAAGCAAAAACCTTCTATTTCAAATAAAGGTAGCCTTTCATACATACGAAACATGAAGAAGAAAAAAAGCAATAGATGTAAGATAGGTAGGCTATTCATGGAAGACGTAAGGGCGCCTTTGGATGCGTGTTTCCAAAGTAACTATTGTGACTAAAAGATTCAGAATCATATAATTAGCCAACTTTACAACCATCCCAATAACCAGTTTTCCTAGTGCCTACAACTACTCCTTACCTGCTGTTCCAAATCCGAAAACGACACCACAAAACCTGAAATGGGTGTCAAGTACAAAGACTTGAGGGGCATTTGGATGCGTGTTTCTAAAGTGATTATTGCGATTACAACTTCAAACAACAAAAGCACATCCGAACACTATTACCTATGGCATATCTTATCACAACTATTTAATTCTTATTATTCAAAATCACATAATTACTTTCAAAACACACAACCAAACAATTCATTACTAATATTAAGTGTTGTAAGAATCGTTCAGCGTTAGTCGACCGGTGGGGTACAGACTAGGGATTAAGCGGATTGGGATTTTTATATGTAACCTTAAATTTTATATATATACGCACACATTTTTGTGTAATTTTTTTAGGAAGAAAAGTTTCAACCCCTCATCAGCTCAATTTTTTTAAGTAGACAAGATTAATCACCAATATTTACAAGATTTTTGATCAATTAGGACTGCCTAAGGCCGCCGTTGACCGTCTAGCGATTAATTGGCCAATTAGTGGAAAATTACTCGGTGAACATCCGACTAGCGATTGATCGGCGACTAATCGGATGCTTGTCGGATTTTTAACCATGCTAATACTAACACAAGAACAGTAAGAGAATACCAAACGTATTAAACTCAATAAGTACCTGAAAATGTGAACTATTAAGACAATGCCCAATTTGACAAAACAACGGCACCATGCATTGTTGAAACTCCGCAGCCTGAGTAGCTTCTAGAACCTCCTCCAACTCACTAAGAAACATGACCTCTTTCGCACTATTCGTTATAGGCCAATACTTCAACAAACCCCTAATCACGGTGTCAGCGAGCTTAAAATCCTTTTCCACAAACTGCGTGATGCAATAAGATAACTGTTGATGATACATCGACAAACATTTGGGCTTATGAAGCGGAACCAAAGCCCGCATGAGAAAAAGCTTATGCTCTTCTTTCAAAGGCAACGCAAAACCGTTAATTATGCTGCCCAATATCTCAAGCAACTCAGCGATCCCGTTATGCTTCTCGGTTTCATATATGAAATTATAAAAGATGTTATTGATCGCCTTTCTGATGAACGGGCGATGCACCATGAATTTTCCGTAAATTCTATGAAGAATTGTTTTCAAATACTCTCGTTCCCTTTGATCTTCCGAATCGAAGAGATCAAGCAATTTTAAAACAAATGAATGATCGATGTACCGTTTTGCAATCTTGGCATCGGTTTCTGGCGCAGCAACAAACCGTAGAAGAAACTCGTACACGATTTGAAGATGTGGCCATGAGGGGTCCATACTCGGTTCATCTTCTTCCGGATCGTAAACATCCGGAAGCTTGTTATCGTGGATACACGAAGGTAAAGATCTGAAAAGATTCGACGATATCATTTTTATGATTTCTTGCATTGTAACCTCGTTAAACTTCGAAGGAACCGACGCTAAGTAATCGACAAGCTCAAGTAAAGTCTGCCTTTTCACATCTTTTTCCTTCAAATTCTTCGACGGGTCGCTAAAATCAAACACTACACAACACATATTCAACTTCTTTATAAAAAGATTGTGTTTTTCCGACACCGGCACATCACGAAAACTAGGCAACGCTTCGTAAGCCACCTGATTCAACCCAGGTTGACCCGATTTCTTCCCCTGGCTTGACTTAACACTTGTGGTGTAACTTCCATTAACCGACTTATTCGAACCCAAATTCGAGCTCTTACCCGATGAATCGACCTTAGACCCGTTAATATTAACACCCGAATTCACCGGATTCGGTGAATTCGAACCCATATCATTCCTCCCCACATTACTTTGTGAGGTTTTTGAAGATTGCTTTCTAGGAAGCTTATTCAATATCTGCTTAATCATATCCACAAGTCAAAAACCCTAATTCCCCAAATCTTGAACCCTAATTCATCCAAAACAATCAATTTATCAACACCCAGATACCCAAATCCACACACATTTCTAAAATCTTGAAAATAACGAAATATTATTCACAAAAGGTGTGAAATTTAAACCCTAATTGAAAGAATCTTGTACCTATGAGTTCATGGGCTTTAATCGCATGATGTTGAGGTTCGAATAATCGAACGGTTGAGATGAAATCTGGGTGATAGTTAGTTGAATATAGAAGGAGATTAAAGATAGATAATTTTTGTTGGTGAAGAAGAAGAAGAAGAAGAAGAAGATGAAGATGATGAATTTGGATATAGAAAATAGTGATTAAAAAAGAAACCCTAGAACAAGGGGAAAAGGGTTTTCTTTGTGGCATGAGAATTTGGAAAATTATATTCAATTTTTGTTTTTTTGTTATTTTAGAGAGAGAAACTATAACAAGGAGGAGAGAGAAAGAGAGTGAGAGATAACGGCGATTTAACGGAAAATATAACATTATCTGTTTTTTTTTTCTTTTTTTTTTAACAAATCAGCCACAAGTTTTAAAATATTGTTTTTATTTGGTGCATGTTTATTGATGTGTCATTTATGTTCAAACTATTTTGTTTCATTTCTTATTTGACTTTTTTTTTGTTTTTAAGCTAGAGCTTGATAGATTAGTATAATAGGTTGGTTTGAATCGACTCGGTTATTTGTATTGTAAAATTATAAAAGCAGCATTCGATTGTAGAATTAATCGGTTTGAAACTTTCAAATTTGAGTTGATTTGACTTGATGTCATTGTATAACTTCACAAGACTCACAAGGTTTACTGGTAGAGTATTTGACCACATGCAACACAAGTGGCTTAACATGACTACCAAGCTTGAGATTTCCGACGGGAGGCTGAAAACGTATATACTCAAAAATTTCTATAAAACCGGGGGTCGAAAACGTATATACTCAAAAATTCTTATACGAAAGCTACATATATAACATAACTGAGCGAAAAGTTTGGGGAGTCGGGCTCCCCCTCCTAACTTGCGCCACTAATGACTGCAACATATATTGGAGAGTGATATCTTTTTTTCAAGAGCAGAGAGAATACAATAAAAAAAATCATTATTTCAATCTTGGTAATTTATAAATTACAAGAAAGTGGTTGAAATACTATATTTATTCATCTCCTATTGTCGAATACCCAAATCCCGGCTGACGTTCAAGGGGTCTTCGCTGACGTCAAGATATCCCGGCCTTCGTTGCTACAAAAAAGTAAACCGTTAGCCTCGTCACGGAGGGCCCAGGGTGGGGGATCCGCGACCAAGCTCCGGCGTGAGAATAAGTAAACTTGCCGGAAAGCTTGAGGAGCTTATTCCGATGAGTGTGATCACCGGAATGTTCCTCTTATGGTGTGAATCTAATAAATGTGTGTGTGTTTAATGTAGGAGAATATTGGTCGGAATAAATGAGAGAGCTTTTAATGTAATACCTTGAGTCCTCCTTATGATCACTTCCTTCTTTCCTTATATAACCCCGAGACCTAATCTCCCATGTGAGATATTTCAACGAGGTGATCCGAGGGGTTCTGAGAGTCTTCGGGGGGCTCAGACACGTGTCTGACCCCCAACGGTAAGATTGCTGCCTCATTAAATGTTTTCGGCTAGGAAGTACAGTTCCAGCCAAAGTTCATTTTCTAATCATGCATTAAATATCGCCTGCGTCCTTTGATCCTTGTTTCCCGCCCATTTTGTGTAAGGAAAACCTTAATGGGCAAGGTAAGTGGTTGTTGGGCCTTTCTCTTGTTGGGCCCATGCGACGGTAGCCCAAGACGGATAGATGGGGTGACCCATAGGTCGTCGTCAAGTCATCTTTAGTCCCTGGTTATGAGGTTTAAATCTCATAACCCAGGGCTGAGCCATAATTGTCTGCGAGAACAACTACATTGGGCTAGGGAGGTGGGCCCATCCCTAAGTAATCATCACGTGCTCCGTTTCCTTTCAAGGTTCATTGATCACAGGTGATCGACGACGGGGGTTTAATCTTCCCCATACACGTGCACGGCGGTTTTAAATGTGAAAAGACCATGATGTGACGGTTTTTCTCTCTCCGCAGCAGTTATCCTCTTTAAATACCCACATAACCTTTTGAATCTTCCTTCAACCTTTATCAGTTTTCCCCCTTTCTCTTCTCTTTCACATTTTTTCGATCATTATTCCCCCTCTTAACTATGAGCCGCACCGGCCGTTCTGCAATTCAATCGGTCTTGACAGCGAAGGACTTGAAGTCCTTTGTTGAGACTTACAATATTCCTGAGCGCTTTTCTCCCACCTTGTCGGGCCCTAATGAACCGGCTGAGTGCACTCCCGATAGGATTGTCCTTTACACTTTGGCATTTTCCTCCTGTGGAGTCCGGTACCCCCTTTCTCCCTTCAAGATAGCCCTATTGCGGCACTTCGGTGTTCATTTCTCTCAATTACACCCTCTAGGGCTTATGAGGGTGGTGCATTTCGAGTTATCTTGTGCGGCTGTCTCCGGCGAGCCGTCTGTCCCCTTGTTCTGCATGTTTTATAAACTGATCTCTGATGGGGATTGGTTCACCTTTGCCAAACGACAGAACAGTGTGTCTCGGCCTTGCTACTCTTTTATGCCGACTTCCACTTATCCTAAAGAATGGAAGAGTCGGTTTATCTTCGTTTCTGCTGCCATGATACCAGAGTCCCCACCGTTAAGAGATGTCGAGGCCACTATTGAAGACAGTGTTCCCACCTTGTCTGCCAATGAAACCGTCCAGTGGAAGCATATGTACGAAAATCTGACGAGGCCTTTTACTTTTTCTGAGGGAATCCTGGCTATGGGGGGATTGAGCCCTTCCTACTCAGTTCGCCCCAAAGCCTTTTTCGGTAAAAAAGGTATCTTTTTACCCTGGATTCGCTGTTATCTGTTTTTACTTTTTGGAATCTGTGCAGTCTTCTTTAGTGTTTTTTCCTGTGCAGAGTTGACTTTGTGGAGACTGCTTCAAGGGGATTCTAAGGACATTAAGTTTGTGGTTGGTGATGAAGTTGAACCGAGCTTGAACCAGGATGTTGAGATGCAGGTGGTTGGAGGGTCTGTTCAGGCCGGGGGCCCTGTTTCTGTGGGAGAAGGTAAGGGGACTTCTTTTGATGGGGAGGAGAGTTCCTCTGATCCTCTTCAAGTCGAGCACTCTGATCGTGATGGTGAGGAAGACCTGGAGATCCGTCTGGTTCGTAAGAGGAAGGCTGCTAGCCCCAAGCCGGTTCCTGCCCCTCGTGACATCCGGCAGAGGCTCCGGAGCGCCAGTGGACAGAAACCCCCTCCTTCAACGAAGGCTGCTTTCGAACTTCCCCCTGTTGGGGTTAAGGGTTCTTTGTCTAAGCACCTGCGACCCTCCAGCCTTCTGAGTGCACCCTTGTTGGTGAGTTTATTTCCTCTTTTATCTGTTGCCTTACATTCGCTTTGTTCTGGGGAGGTTTTTGATGTTCTTTTTTCTTTCTTTGCCTGAGTAGGGGAGTTCTCATGATCCAATAGAGATTCCTACTGGCCCTTCCTCTTCCCGTGTTCGAGACAAGACTCCGGAAGTAAGCATTGCTCGTCTCGCCTCAGCTTTTGAGGTTTCTCCTCATCATGCTACTGGGACCAGTAAACCTTCTCAATTTGAGGGTCTTGCTCATCGATCCCCTTTGGCTCCCCTGTTTGCTGATTCCCTCCCTTTCACCTATGTTCCTAAGTGGAAAATAACTCCCTCCTCGGTGATAGGAACCCCTGAAACTGCCAGGGATTTTTTGAGTCATGTTGTTCCTCCCTCCCATAGGTTCATGAACTCTGCTTTGAGGGATGACCTTTTTTGAGGATCAGTACAGCATGTCACTCTGCAAGAGCTTTTTCAGGGGCGCCGGTATGCTGCAGCGGGTTGATGATTTGAGGAAGGAGAATGACGAACTCAAGGGTGAACTCAAGACTTCCCAATCTGTTGCTGCTGAACTTCGATGTCAAGTGGTTCAGGTTTAGCGAAAACTGCAATAAGAGAAGGTACATAGCCTTTCTCCCCCCTCCCTTTTTTTTCCACTGCTTTTGGATTCTTTATGATGTCTTTTGCTCAGGGGGCTGGAGCTATGTTGGATCGAAGGGAGCGAGCTTGGGAGAGGGAGATGACAGCTTTGGTGGAAGAGAAGGAAGAGCTAGCTGCTGAGCTGAAGCATCAAAGGGAGCTTGACTCTGTCTCTCAGAACGATCTGGACGTGATGTATGCTGAATACGAGATGACATCTGATGATAACCAGCGGTTGGCTAAGTAGAAGCATTGGTTGATCACTGAAGGCTTCGGAGCCTTTCTTACTGCCGTCTCTCAATCGGAGGAGTTCAAGAGTGGTCTTGAGCAGGTGTATAGGGCGTACCGGGACGTTGGGTACCAGGCAGGGCTGAAGGATGAGTATACTTACTCTGCTCAGGGTCTGGGCAGGAAGGAAACTCCGCTTTACAATTCCAAAGCTAAGAGGCAGTTATCTAAGTTGGACAAGGAGTTTGGGGGTAAGACCCCGGCCCTTCTTGAGAAGATCCTGGAGCACCCCATGATATCCATCGATGAATTGAAAGCCCTGTTTTCTTCTGCTAGTCCCTCGTCTCCGAAGTCTTTGTCTGGGGATGGCTCCCAGTAATTTCTGAACACTAACCCACTTCGATATGGTTGTAATCTGAATAATTATGTACTCTAGGATACTTTTAACTTTTTGATGCTTGGGGGAGAACCTTTGTGTAGGGGTTCTCCTAGTACTTAATCATATGACTTATGACTGTGTGTTGCTATGTTGCTTTTGCCTGTTTTCTGTTGTGTTTTTTTCTTTTTGCATGAGCCTTTGCCAGGGACCAGGTCGGCATTTTCCTGAAGACTTTTGGTTGTTTGCAAGAAACTGTGCTTTAGTCTGTCTGTTATGCTTTCTAGCTTGTATTTTAGTTTTTCTTGTCAAGGCCAATAGGGCTTCCTATTGTACATTTATTTTGTAATAACAACTTCTCTTTGTAGTTTGTTTACAAAAGTGTGTCGTGTCTCTAGTTTACTTTATAAACTATGATTGTCTGTTCGAGGACAATCACTTGGACAAATCTTATAATGTGAGATTATGTTTTTGGCTTGTTTGTCCTTTTTTTTTGGGTTAGCTAGACCCTATTTTGCCCCACGACCGAGCGTTTGCTATGTTTGGTATACCTTGTACACGTGTGTCTGTTTGTTAGGCTTATAGTCTTTCTGGGCATGTCTGCCTTAGTATAACACCTGTTATTTTGCCAAAAGGGGACAAGTGGATTGTCCGTTTGTCATTCATTTCTTGGGGACTAAGTTTCCCAGTACAAGTTTTTACAAAAGATTTTTTTTTTTGGGTAGGCCCCTGACTAGTAGTTAAGTATTACAAAAGTGGCTCCCTGGCCGTTTTTCCTGGGGGGTAAACCCCTCATATGTGATACTTCCTGAGCTGCATGAGGTTCCATGTCCTGGGGACCTCCTTGCCTTGAAGTGTTTCCAGCTTGCAACTTCCTTTGCCGTTTGCCCATGTAACCCAGCAAGGTCCTTCCCAATTAGGCCCTAGCTTTCCGGTGTTCTCTTGTAGGCTGGCTTCGTTTGCTCTCAGGACCAAGTCCCCCGGGACGAGATTAAGCTTTTTCATCTTGGCATTGTAATAGCTTTCAAGCTGCTTTTTGTACTTAGCCTCCCTGACTGCCGCGATTTCCCTTCTCTCTTCAAGCAGATTCAGGTTCATCCGGAGGTCTTGCTCGTTTTTTGCCTCCCTGAGCTTCATTCTGGCAGTTGGGGATCCTATTTCAGCCGGGATGACAACCTCCGTCCCGTAGGTTAAGCTGAAAGGAGTCTCCCCGTTGCAGTCTTTAGGGATGGTCCTATATACCCATAGTACAAATGGTAATTCCTCCAGCCATCCTTTTTGTTTTCTTCCAAGTCTCCCCTTCATCCCCTTGATGACGCTTTGATTTGCCCTTTCCACTAGCCCGTTACTCTGGGCATGGGTGATAGAAGTAAATACTTGATGTATGTGCATCTGCTCGCACCATGGCCTGAAGGGTTTTCCAGCAAATTGTACACCATTGTCGCTCACGAGCTCCTTCGGGACACCATATCTACAGATAATGTTATCTAGCACAAACCGTCTCATCTGCTCCCCCGTTATTTTTGCCAAGGGTCTTGCCTCTATCCACTTGGTAAAATAATCGATGGCCACCACCACGTATTTGACTCCTCCTGGACCCTCTGGGAATGGTCCGATTATGTCGATGGCCCATTTTTGGAAGGGCCAAGACATCGATACAGGTATCATTGGGTGTTTGTGGCGGTGCGTCATAGGTGCATGAATTTGGCAATTGTCACATCTCTTAATCTCCTCTGATGCTGTCTCGTACATTCGAGGCCAATAGAATCCCGCATTCATTGCTTTCGCCACTACTGTCCTTGGCCCCGAATGCATTCCACAAATCCCCTCATGTATTTCTCTGATCACATACTCGGCCTCCTCATTATCGACACATTTCAGGGATGGACCCAGGTATGATCTCCGGTAAAGCTCTCCGTCAATCAACTCGTATTGCAGAGCTTTGATTCTTACTTTTCTGGCTGCCCAGTCCCCCTCGGGTAATTCCCCGTTTCTGAGGAATCTTACAATCGGTGTCATCCATGTCTCTTGTTCGTCCCCGATTGTAGCCACTTCTGCTGTGTCGATAGAGGGGGACTTCAGGACTTCCACTTTGACTTCTTTTACCAGATGATCGAATGCCACGGAGGCCAGCTTGCTGAGGGCATCGGATTTCCTGTTTCTCCCGCGGGGGATATACTCTAGCTTGAAGGTCCGGAAGGCCTTGGCTGTTTCCTTTACCTTTGCCACGTATTGAGCCATTGTGCTATCTTTGGCCTCGTATTCTCCTTGGTATTGCTTGATCACTAATTGTGAGTCGGTACTGGCCTCCACATGTTTTGCTTTCATCTTTTTGGCTAGCCTCATCCCTGCTAAAAGGGCTTCGTACTCTGCCGTATTGTTGGTGTTTTCAAAGTCTAGCCTGACGGCGTAGGTTAGCTCAACTCCTTCAGGGCTTATCAACGTAATGCCCGCTCCGTTCCCTTCTTCGTTGGAGGCTCCATCTGTGAGTAGTTTCCACACAGCCTCTTCTTCCTTCTCTTTTTCTTCCCTTTCCAAGGTCTCCCATTTTAAAAGCTCCTTTTCTTCATCCTCAGGGACTTATGCTAAGAAATCGGCCAATATTTGTCCTTTCATGGCTGTCCTGGGTTTGAACTCCAAGGAGTGTTCCCCCAGCTCTATTACCCATTTAGCCAGGCGTCCCGACAACTCCGGCCCCCTTAGTACTTTCTGGAGGGGTTGATCTGTCATTAGTGTGATCTTATGTCCTTGGAAGTACCTTCTAAGTCTTCGGGATGCAAAGACAAGGGCTAGAGCCAGTTTCTCTAGGGGCATATAGCGTTCCTCGGGGCCCTTGAGGGTCCTACTGATGAAATATATTGGTATCTGCTTTCCCTCCCGTTCCACCATCATAACCGCACTTATGGTTGTTTTTTAGGCGGATAGATACAAGAGGAGATGCTCCCCAGGTACTGGGGTGGCTAGGGTTAGGAGTTTGCAGATGTAGGCCTTCATTTCTTGAAAAGCGGTTTCTGCCTTAGAGGTCCATTTAAACCTGTCCGTTTGAAGGCAGTCTTTCAGTACCTTCATGAAGGGAAGGGTCATGTCAGCTACTTTTGACAAGAAACGGTTTAAGGCGATTAACCTTCCGTTCAGCTGTTGGATGTCTTTCAGGGACCTGGGGGATCGCATTTCAGCCACGGCTTGAGTTTTCTCCGGGTTAGCTTTGATTCCACCCTTAGTAACCACCACTCCCAGTAATTTCCCTTCTTCTACCCCGAAGCAGCACTTTTCGGGGTTCAGCTTCATATTAACATCTTGCATGGTGCGAATAGTTTCAGCTATATCATCTATCATGGCCATCTCAGTCAGGCTTTTGATAATGATGTCAATGACGTATACCTCCAAGTTTCATCCCTGTTGTTCTCTGAAGAGGGCATTCATGAACCTTTGATAGGTGGCCCCAGCATTTTTGAGTCCGAAGGGCATCTTGGTATAGCAAAATGTCCCCTCGTCTGTGATGAAGGCGGTCTTTTCCTCATCTTCCACAGACATCTGTATTTGATGATATCCTTTGTAGGCATCCAAGAAGCACTTCAGGGGATACTGAGATAGGGAGTCCACTTGGACATCTATCTCTGGGAGGGGGTAGCAGTCCTTGGGACATGTTTTGTTTAAATCTTGGAAGTCGATGGACATCCTCCACCCTCCGTCTTTCTTCTGGACCATAACTGGGTTAGCAACCCAAGATGGGTACTTCACTTCTCTGACTATTACGGCTCTGAGCAGCTTCCTGGTTTCTTCGCAGGCGGCCCTCCTCTTGCTGGGGCCCATGCTTCGTTTCTTCTGTTTAACTGGCTTTGCCCAGGTGTATGTATTGAGTCGGTGTTCAGTCAAGCTTCTTGGGATTCCTGACATGTCTCCATGTTGAAATGAAAATACATCTATGTTGAGGAGGAGCAGCTCCTTGAGAGCACTCTTGCACTTGTCACTTAGGTGACTTCCTACTTTAACCGTCTGCTCCGGGAACCTGTCACAAAGGACCCACTCTTCGACCCCATCCTTTTGGGGTTTCTCGGATGCTTCCCCCTCAGATACGGAGGAAATTACTTCGTATGCAGATTTCACCCAAGCCAAGCCTTTTGGCGTTTGGAACACTAGGGCTCCGTGTGGGGTCGATGCCTGTGCTTGTAGATCCCTAATCCCAGGCCTTCCCAGGATTGCATTGTACTTTGAGGGTGCCCGGACCACTGTGAAGGTCAGATTTATAGTTCGGACACGATCCCCTACCCCGACTATAAATGGGAGTCTGATCTTTCCCAAAGGGTGTGACACACTGTTGTTGAAACCTACTAGGGGGATAGAGTCCTCCTCGAACCTATCTCTTACATCCCTGTCAAATCTGAGGAAACAATGCTCATATATTACTTCGACCCCGGATCCCCCGTCCACATGTATTCTGGCTACCTTGTGGCCAGCTATTATGGCTGAGATGTTAAGAGGGAGTCGCTGCACTTCGTTTTCCTCCAGGTGTGGCATCAAGATGGGAGCTTTCATGCGGTCTGGGGAGCCCATAATTCTGGCCTTTACACTTCTGGTGGTATCAAATTCATCCCTCATTCGAATCATGTCTACATCTGCCCTTCCAGGCTCCCTCACATCTTTCCCTTTGCGGTCCCCTCCTCCTTCCTTAATTTCTTTAATCAAATGGGCCAGTTTACCCGTTTTCACCGCGGCCTCTATCTCCCTCTTTAGGTACATGCAATCATCAGTTTTATGACCAAATCCTTTGTGAAAGTCACAATACTCATTTGGTTGTGCCTTTGGCCCGGGTTTTATGGGTGGCGGTCTTGGAAAGGAGCTTTTCACCCTCTTAGTGGCCAGTATTTCACTTGGGGTTTTAGTAAGAGGGGTGAAGCTGTCAGAGTAGGGGGATATGCCTCTCCCCCGAGGCCTATATGGGGAATACGAGGGCCTCGTTCTATCATGCATCATTCTATCAAAAGCTGGTTTTCTTGAGTAAGGTGTAACTTTTTCGGGAGGTTTCGTAGTTGGGTTTGCCCTCTGAGGTGGGGTGTCCATCTCCTTAGCTTTGCTGACTGTGTCTTTGCCCCTGACAAAGGCTCTCACTCTGTCCATGAGATTGTCGAACGAGTGTGGGAACTCCTCTCCCAGCTTCTCGCATAGTTGTGCATGTTTTAACCCGTTGATGAAACTGCTGATCTTCATGACCTCCGGGACATCCTTGATGTTCATGCTTTCCTTGATAAACCTATCCATGTATTGATCTATTCGCTCATTGTCCCCCGCCCTATGTGCAAGATTTCGTTTGGGTTCTTGACCAC
Source organism: Helianthus tuberosus (assembly GCA_030545235.1). Classification (NCBI taxonomy): domain Eukaryota; kingdom Viridiplantae; phylum Streptophyta; class Magnoliopsida; order Asterales; family Asteraceae; genus Helianthus; species Helianthus tuberosus. The sequence goes on along the minus strand of CM060364.1, from coordinate 79,148,116 downwards.
TTTTCTTTGTTGGCCAAAGTTTCTCAGAAACTTTTCGCTTAACTCTTCATAGTTGTCAATCCCTCCGGGGGGAAGGCTGTCAAACCAGAGCCTGGCACCCTCCGTCAGGGTTTGCACAAACATATGGCACCAAACTGGCATGGGCCACCGTCCCAACTGTCCTGCACCCCTGAAGGCATGGAGATGGTCCTCAGGGTCTCTTGTCCCATCGCACCGGTCGAAGTTTGGAGGTAGTTTTGTCTTAGGGGGCATGGGTGCCTCCGCTATCCTCCTAGTGAACTTTGAGATTTCGGCTAAATCCCGTGGGAGGTAGGGTTGATCCAGACCATCATCGCCTTGGTTTTCCTTTTCTTTTTCTTTTCCTTTTTGCTTCTTCCCTGTGATGAGATCCTCATTCTCTTCCGAGGAAATCTGTCTAAGTGTCGTCTTGAAAGTTTCAAGTGGGTCATTCCCACTGCTTTTGTTTTGTGGATCCACCCCTTCCTGGTTGGAAGGTGTGTCGAAGGACAGTCTAGCCCTAAGGCTGTCAAGCTTCTCTTGTCTTTCTAAATCCTCAAGACACTTTTTTAGCTTCTCCTTGTGCATGGCAACAAAATCTGGAGTAATGACCTCCTCCCTTTCCAGAATTTCCACTTGATTTTCGTTTTCTTCTTCATGAGTTATGTCTTCCATTGTGACCTTATCATGATCGTTCTGTACCGTTTGGATGGTACGTGAACTGGGTGGGGTAGTCATGTTGCTTCTTGTAAAACGGGTTATCCCAACGTCGGAATTTCAGTGTGGAAACACCAGTTAGACTGCTGTCCCACGGATGGCGCCAATGTCGAATACCCAAATCCCGGCTGACGTTCAAGGGGTCTTCGCTGACGTCAAGATATCCCGGCCTTCGTTGCTACAAAAAAGTAAACCGTTAGCCTGGTCACGGAGGCCCCGGGTGGGGGATCCGCGACCAAGCTCCGGCGTGAGAATAAGTAAACTTGCCGGAAAGCTTGAGGAGCTTATTTCGATGAGTGTGATCACCGGAATGTTCCTCTTATGGTGTGAATCTAATAAATGTGTGTGTGTTTAATGTAGGAGAATATTGGTCTGAATAAATGAGAGAGCTTTTAATGTAATACCTTGAGTCCTCCTTATGATCACGTCCTTCTTTCCTTATATAACCCCGAGACCTTATCTCCCATTTGAGTATTTCAACGAGGTGATCTGACGGGTTCTGAGAGTCTTCGGGGGGCTCAGACACGTGTCTGACCCCCAACGGTAAGATTGCTGCCTCATTAAATGTTTTCGGCTAGGAAGTACAGTTCCAACCAAAGATCCTTTTCTAATCATGCATTAAATATCGCCTGCGTCCTCTGATCCTTGTTTCCCGCCCATTTTGTGTAAGGGAAACCTTAATGGGCAAGGTAAGTGGTTGTTGGGCCCATGCGACGGTAGCCCAAGACGGATAGATGGGGTGACCCATAGGCCCGTCGTCACCTATGAAATTCAAAACAACAATATGAACAAATAAGAAGACTTTTTTTAAATATATGAACTATTGATATAAAATAACGATTAACAAATAATAAGGCTTCTTTTAAAGATATGAACTATTGATAAAATAAAATAACGATTTAAGTTTATTATTAGAGTAAATTGTCAAAATCGTCCATAAGGTTTGGGCATTTTTGTCATTTTCATCCAAAACAACTTTTTTTGTACCATATAGTTCTTCACTTTTGGGATTTTTTGTCATTTTCATTCAAACGTCTAATTTGCTTTATTTTTTCTATCAAACATTTGGATGAAAATTGCAAAAAGTCCTAAATCTCAGGGACGATTTTGGCAAAAAAGTCAGACGTTTGGATGAAAATGATAAAAATCTCAAAAGTGAAGGACTATATGATACAAAAAAGTTGTATTTGATGAAAATGACAAACATGCCCAAATCTCAGGGACGCTTTTGACAATTTACTTTTATTATTATTCTAGCGATAGTGTAGTGAGAGGTCAAATAGAAAATAATATAAATTAGTAAAAACCATCAAGTAGAAAAAATTTTTTTAGGTCCCTTACCTTCCGACCTTCCAGTGTAAATCTTCAAGCTTCGCCACTTCTTACATGGTTTGTTTATATCACATCCCACCTAGGATGGGGCATTTACAGTAACCTATCGACGCAGACTTATAGAGGAAACATAATCTTATTACAAAACTTAAGCATTTTCTCTGAGAATCGTTAACCAAAAATCATTTTATAATAAATATTATTTAAATTTAAAGATTATCTTATTGGTAGTTTAGGAATCCTATGTGGTTAACCCGGAGTGGTAGAAAATATAACCGTTTAGTATTTTAAGAAAATAATAACCTAATAGCTTTAAGGTAACGACTCGTCAGAGTAAGGCATACGACCTTAGCATAACCTGTCTAGTAGGTGCACATTCAGATTGTGGTATTGTATGACCATTCTGATTATGAATGGTTAAGATGACTCATGAATTTTAAAATAATGGGTATAACTGTTAAATTCATAATATTGTCTGGACTAGAATAGTTGTGCACTGTAAATGCAGTTGTTATGTGACTAGTCTATTAGGCTATGCGGTATGGTGATGGCCATCCTTGGAGGATGATCCGTCACGTAAGCAGCATCACGTAGATCGAGTGTGAGGATGGGGAAAAGAGGATAGAGGTAAGGAAATGGGGGATGGGCCTAAAATATATATGTATATATAGTATGTATAGGTGTGTGAGAGGGGGGGGCATCTCCAACGTCTGGATGTCGACGCTCAGGACGCTGGGGGGGGGGGGGGGGGGCGGCGACGAAGCAGAACGGACTGGGGACGACCCCCACACCCTCCAGCCTTAGAGTTTGAACATTAGACTTAAATTAGTAATCAGGTATATTAAATTCTAGATTACAATCAAAGTGTCAGGAGTTGAAATAAAGTGTGAAGAAAGTTTATTCATGCGAGTTACTATTTTCAAAACATGTTACTTGCTTGTAAAACTGTTTTGACTATGATTGATCATGTATTTGTATGGCCTATATGTTGTGGCATCCAAGGTGTTATATATATTACAATGATCATTATATTTTCCCGAGGGGACAGACACTTGATATAGCAACAGTCACAGACGTGTGTGAGACGATATGTGTATGAACATATAATGTTGACTTGCTTTAACGTGAGGTGGACGTATTACAATTATGGTGTGTTATGCACTGAGCTCATATGTGATCGAAAAAAATCGTTTATGCGTTAGTTTTATACATCTGTCGTTTATGTGACACACCAGCCGTGTGCTGATGTATTTTTACCCGAGCATGTATCGCAGGTCGACTAAAGTAAGGATCGAGGTTGCTAGCTAAGTGTTGAAATATTTTAGATGTCTCGCTTAATAACGTTACGTTTTGTTTTGTTTTGTTTTATTGTACATTTAGTACTCCGCCCTGTAACAAATACTTAAATTTGATACTGAGATTACGTTTCCGCTATAAGTTTGTGTTGACTAGTCTCTGTAAGTGTCCCATCCTGGGTGGGGTGTGACAGTTTATTTACATTAGAAAATAGAAAATAGCTTATTTAGAAAAAACAAATTAAAAATTGGGATTTTTATAACAATAGAGAAAGTTTTATAATAATGTTAACTAGGTTTAAAGAAGTTCGCCGCGTTGCGGCGAATTTCTTTTGTTATTTAGTATGTGTTTACATGTGTTTTGAAATCATTACGAGCGTGTCGCGAATGAAACTGCTAACAAGAATAAAAAGAAAATGTAGAATAAAACACTAAAAGATAACCGAAAGAAAATCAACAAAAAAAGTTGTATGGTAACGATGTTGTTCGTACGAAACCCGTGGTCAGAGATGAGCAAATTGTTCTGGGTACTGGTACCAAATTTGCCGAACCAAAAAATCTTAAGTACCAATTCGGTACCGACTTTTGGCATTCCTGGTACCGGTTCACTACCGTTTTTTACCTTCATAGCGGTACCGTAACTGATATTTTCGGTATCAGTACCGATTCTGTATCAGTTGGCACCGAGCTTATCCCTACCCCTGAAAGTAAAAAAAGAAAAAATTAAAACTTGAAGAAAATCAACAAAAAAAAGTTGTACGATACCGTTGTTCGTACGGTAACAGTGATCAGGGATGAGCAAATGGTACCGGGTAGCAGCACTGAATTTCCCGAACCAAAAGATTTCCAATATCAATTCGGCACCAACTTTTGACGTTTTCTGTATTAGTGCTGGATTTTACCTTCATGTACTGATACCGAACAGGCCCGTCTCGGTATTTTCAATGCCAATACTGGTTCGATACCAGTTGACACCAAGCTTATCCCAACCCCTGATATGAAAAAAAAAAAATTAAAGTTAAAAAAGTAAGAAAATAGCTATTATTATAATATTACAATAATAAAAGTATTAAAAAATTATATATAATTATAATATTAAAATTACTATTCATTTTGTTTCCTTTATTAATATACTAGTTTTTGCCCCCGCCCGCGTTGCGGGGCAATAAGCCGAATATTTCTCTCTCATAACATGTATGTCTGTACAGAGGGCAAAATCGTAAATTATATTTTGAATTGGAGGTGAAATCATAATTTTAAACTGAGAGCAAAATCATAATTTTGAGTTAGGAGGAAAAACATAATTTTATTTTGAACTGTGGGCGAAAACGTAATTTTGAGCTGAGGGCAGAATCGTAATTTTGAGCTAGAGGAAAAAACAACATTTTATTTTGAACTGGGTGCAAAAACGTAATTTTAAACGGAGGGCGAAACCGTAATTTGAAACTGGGAACAAAATTAAAAGTGAGTTTTTGAACCGAGTGCAAAAGCGTAATTTTAAGCTAGGGGCAAAATTATAATTTTATTTTTAACTGGGGGCAAAAACGTAATTTTAAACATAGGACGAAAGCGTAATTTTAAACTGGAAATAAAATTAAATTAAAAATAAGTTGGTCCAATAGGGAAGTGTCAGGCAAGCTGCCTGGCACTATTCACCTAACTTATAAATATATATGTAGAAAATAGTAATATATAGTAATAGTAATATTAAAATAATTAAAGTATTAAAAAACTATTGTCGGAATAACTGCTATTGTCGGAGTATTACAATGGGAGAAGTAAGGACAGCACTCAAGAAGATGGGAAGAGCTAAGGCAGTTGGTCCTGACAACATACCGATAGAGGTGTGGAAGTGTTTCGGAGAGGATGGAGTTCGATGGCTAGCTAGTTTATTTAATCTTATTTTCAAATTTGGAAAAATCCCGGACCAGTGGAGGAGTAGTGTCGTAGTGCCCTTGTATAAGAACAAAGGAGATGCCCAGTGTTGTGGGAACTATAGAGGGATCAAGTTACTAAGCCACACTATGAAACTATGGGAGCGGGTAATTGAGACTAGGATTAGAAAAGAAACTCAGGTTACGGTAAACCAGTTTGGTTTCATGCCAGGGCGCTCAACGACAGAAGCGATCCATATTCTACGGAGACTAATGGAAAAGTACAGGGAGAAGAAGCGAGACCTACATATGGTGTTCATTGACCTTGAAAAGGCATATGATAGTGTGCCACGTAGACTGATTTGGGAAAGCTTGGAGGGTAGGGGAGTTCCTGGAAAGTATATAGACTTAATTAGGGATATGTATGATAGGACTGTGACTACAGTCCGTGCGCCTGTAGGATTTACAGAGTCGTTCCCCGTGGAAATAGGACTCCACCAAGGGTCCGCGTTGAGCCCTTTTCTTTTTACGGTGGTCTTGGATGAGTTGTCCAAGTCGATTCAAGAGACAGTTCCGTGGTGCATGCTTTTTGCCGACGATATAGTGTTGGTTGCTGAAACGAGACAAACCCTAAATGCGAGGCTAGAGGAATGGAGAGCAGTCCTAGAGGGCAATGGTTTAAGGATCAGCCGCTCAAAGACTGAATACCTTTATTGTAATTTCGGTGGTGCAGATGACAACGAGGACTCCCAGGTTACCATTGAGGGTCAAGTGGTCCCACAAACGACTAAGTTCAAGTACTTAGGATCGTTTGTGCAAAGGGACGGGGAGATAGACAGTGACGTATACCACCGCATCCAGGCTGGTTGGTGTAGGTGGAGAGCAGCCACTGGGATTTTGTGTGATAGGAGGTTCCCAACTAAATTAAAGGGAAAATTTTATAGGGTAGCAGTTAGACCGGCTATGTTATACGGGACAGATTGTTGGGCCATCAAGAAAACACAAGCACGCAAGATGGACGTAGCAGGGATGAGGATGCTGAGGTGGATGTGTGGCCACACGATGTTAGACCGAATAAGAAGTGAGGTTTTTAGGAAATGGTTAGGAGTGACTAGTATATCGGACAAAGTAAAAGAGGGGAGATTGAGATGGTTTGGGCATGTGAAGAGGAGGCAGTTGACAGAACCAGTTAGAGTCGTGGAAACCATGACAGTGGAAGGAAGAAGGAGTAGAGGCAGGCCCAAGTTGACTTGGGATGAACGACTTAGGCAAGATTTGGTAGAGTTGCACCTCTCCGAGGACATGGTTCAGGATAGGAGTTCATGGAGACGTAGGATTAAGGTTAAGGACTTGTAGGGGAGGGTATGGACGTGTCCTACCTTTGTCTTGGGGGGGGGGGGGATAGATTTCTTTCTCACTTTAGGTAGACCTCATATATGATGACTTTCTTGTATCTATGACTACATGTTATTTGTTGATAATATATCTGACTACTGCTACGCTATATACTTATCGCTCTTTTGTCTATATGGTTGTTTGTTGTTTTTGAGCCGGGGGTCTCTCAGGAAGCAGCCTCTCTATTCTGTGGATAGAGGCAAGGTTTGCCTACATCCCACCTCCCCCAGACCCTACCAATAGTTCAGCTATTTGTGGGATTTACTGGGTATGGTTGTTGTTGTTGTAAAGTATTAAAAAACTATATATTATTATAATATTAAAATAACTATTCATTTCATTTCTTTTATTAATATATAGTAAAGTAAGGGTGAGAGGGGCACTCCCCTCTCTTACGCACACCCAATCAGGTTATGCCACGTCAACTCCCCTCTTAAACTCCCCTCACACCCCAATTTGATGGCGGCACTCCCCTATTAGGTGACTTGTTTTTTTATTCAAAAAAAAAAAAAAGGAAATAATTGATTGGTTTGAAAAGTGGGTGGCCCACCATCTTCCCCTCTCCTTCATCGGTGAACAAGCCCCGAACACCCTCCCCGATTTCGGTCCCCGCCTTGATGGTGCCGGTGTTCCCGAGCGGGGACTTGGGTCACCGCACCCACTCCCCGCGAGTGCCCCGATCACCCTAATAGTAGTAATAATAGTAATAGTAATAATAATAATAATAATAATAATAATAATAATAATAATAATAATAATGAGGCTAAGAGTAATATTAATATAAAAGAGGCAATGGGTAAAGTTTTCAGGATTTGTGTCAATTTCACTTAGACGTGTTGACTAGGCAAACTAACATACCGGTGTGTTCTGTACTTTTGTTCCTATTCTGGGTAAAATATCTAGCTTACTTTGACAAAATTTGTAGTAATTATGAAGGCATAAAAATAGTTTAATATCGTTTAAGGGAGTGGAGGTGATCACTAGTGATGAAATTTAATCACTCACAAACATCCAATCATGTTCTGCCATGTCAGCAACCACTATTCTATCACTCACAAGCATTCTTTAGTGGCGGTGGTCATCACTAGTGATGGGATTCCAATGTACAAAAATTAATACACAATGTACAAGTCATACACATACATTCATCAACGTTCAACGCGTGATAATATCAACGCGTCAAAACTATCACTCGTGATATGGGTGATGGCGGCGGTGTTCGTGTTACATCAACGAGTGATGGGGAGTCCATAACGGACCGCCCCCACTCCCCTTATAAGTAGGTTGGTTGATTGAAAAATAGCATTATTTCTTTTCTTTATTTTAATCAATCAACCTATTATGACCATTTTTTACCATTTATAATCATTTACGTTACCATTTATTTACATTGTTTCAAATATAATTACTAACAAGGTAATATAAAATAGGTTATATTGCTTAAAAGTAGTTATGAATTTCATTTTTACCTATAACCGTCATTAATTGAAAATTGTATCAACCATCATTGTACATTTGTACACATCTAAAACGGATGTTCGTCAAAAGATGTCATGTCATGTGAGTTACATACCAGCAGTAAATATATATTTTTATCAGGGCTGACGAGCACTAACGGGTAGAAGAATTTAGGGTACTTATTTATGCTAGAATACCGCCGCCACCCCCAAGGGTAGGCAAGACGGGTTCGGTTAGCCAGTAGGTTTACCCACATGAGAAAGATGTTTGTTCAAGGTGGGTGTTGACTTTGAGATTTGTTAGTGGCTTGTGATTGGTTGGGGTATTTGATTTTATTAATATTAAAAATTATATATATAGTTTATGACATGGATAAGGTGCCGTCACTATTTACTAGCCAATGAGTATTTTGTATGAAAGTTGGGGCTATGGTAAGGACCCTTGAGTGCTCCTTCATCTCTAAGTTGGTATGTTTTATAATCTTTTTTAAAATTTTACTTTTTATGTGTTAATAAGGCTGGAGGGTGTGGCTAGGAGCTTTATCACGTCATCTCACCGCCACGTCACCATCACGTCACACAAGGGCTTTAAAGCCCCCTCCTTTAACTTGTAGGGTGTGAAGGGTGTGGCTAGGGGCTTTATAGCGCCCTCTTTAAGTCCAATCAACTTCGATCGAAAAGTTCAAGTGGGGTAGATGTTGTTCTAGCTTTGGTGCAAATGTTGGTTCTAGTGGTGATGTAAGTGGTATTGAAAACCCAAGTTTAGTTTATATTGTTACTATAATGAATTACTTGCTTTAAGTTTGTAGGTTTTAGGGTTGGTGTGAGGAACATAATAGATTGATTTGTAATGGTGAAATTAGATTTTTGTGATTTACTTATATTGGGAATGGGACACATTTTGCACTACAAAAAAATAACCTAATGCAACCCTGGTAAAATATTGCATTAGGCCTTAAAAAGTTGCATTAGGTGCATTAGGCCTAATGCAACTTTTTATCTAAGGCTGCATTAGGTGAAGTTGCATTAGACCTAATGCAACCTTTTTGTTAACAAATGCAACATTTTTTGAAAGGGTTGCATATACTATTCAAATGCAACCTTTTTTTATGCAAACTTTTTATATGCTATTGCAACTTTTCTATCTTTAATTGCAACTTTTCAAACACTCAAACGTAACCCTTGTTACCTCAAATGCAACCTTCGTTACCCTAAATTGCAACTTTCTTTTACATCAAATGCAACATTCTTTTTATGGTTTAGTAACACCAAATGCAACCTTTTTATAGTCAATGTAACTCTATAACATCGTCGTTTGAAGTACAAAATACAGAGTTACTCGAGAACAACAATAACATAAATATAACAGAGAATCTTTTATCATGATACATATATACTCAAAATAACAATGATAAAAAGTAATGGAAACCTCCTACTCATCTCTAAGATCTTCAAGTATTCAAATAGATACTTTTTCCATGATACTCTTGCATCATAGCTTCAATGTTTGCTCATTGGCTGTCAAAATTTTTCTACATAGCTTCTAACTTAGCTTTTTTCCATGGATGGTTCTCTTCAATTTCTTTTTTGAATTTCAAGCAACTATGGCTTTTCAACTTCAAGGTACCCATGCGGCCAAGCCACTTCAACATTTAGCTTTTTACCTTTGATGGTTATCTTCAACTGTGTTTTTTTCCAGGAATTTGTTGGGAGAATTAATCTCTTTATTTTTGTCAACGACCTTGGAGCCCTTTAAAAAAGAAATATAAAAAAATGAATTTAAACCCATGCCAAGATCAATTGAGAAATGAAAAAAATCCCTACCCTTTTGTTCCCCAAACATCAAACAAGGAAAGCCTTCTAAGCAAGCGTCTCCATGCAACCTTCCGACCTAGTTCCCATATCACATAACACTCAGCAATTCAGACAAAGGCCGATTAGTGCATGTACTCCCTTGTCTTTCGGCTATCAACACCACCACATGATGCATGATTAACCATCTCCCTCTTTTACCATTATTTTCATGAAATTAGTAAAATAACGTTAAAATTAGTGCACTTTCACTTTTGCCCCCGAGCCCCCACACATATATACATGGCAATTGGGTAGGATAAACATTAGAGCCCGACTACCCCTCAACAAGAAAACTGTATCAAATCACGTATTATACTAAGACCATGTGTAGTGATTCAAGCCCCTAGGGGGCGTTTTCCGCTATGTAGACCCCACATCAGTAAAGACATTATGAAGCAAAAACCGGGTGTAATGGTTCAAGCCCTTCAATAATTACCTAACTATGATCCATAATCAACAAACCATGGAGGTGAATGGTGCAGAAGTGGGTGAGCAAGAAGACGTGAATTAAATCACGCTTCAGACGAAATTGGGGTCTTTCACGAGGTGGGGGCGATGGTGCAAGGCGTTTTGGGGTGTGATGTGGGGGAACCACGCTCCACTACAGTTGGTCTAAGTTGTGACGCCTGTTAAGTTTTTTTACATTAAAATAAGTAATTCAGAGATTGGTTATATGGCGAAAACTTAAGCTTAAGCGACATTATAGTATACCACATGTAGCATGCTTCATTATTTCTGCATACGTATTTTTAATTTTATTATTATAATTACTTTTGATCGTATTTTATTTTTCTATTATATTATTATAATTACATGTAGCATGTTTCATTATTTGTTCGAGTATCCAGTTGTGACTTACTTATTTTATCTACGTCTAGATATAGATTTTATAATATTATAATTATTACATGTAGCATGTTATTTGTCCAAGTATGCAGTTGCGACTTACTTATTTTATCTACGTCTCGATATATATTTATCTCTTATACTAAAGCAAAATAGTGTTGACTATTTGACTTTGATGTGGCTATTCTTGTCACGGCCCCCGACCCGGTTTGACCCGTTTCAGGAGCCGCGGGACAGAAATCCCGTGGTATTTAATTAATTGAGTTTAACAGCGGAAGTTTATTATCAGGATCTTTTTAAAACTGAAATATTTCCCGATTATTTTATTTCACAACTCGGGATAAAACTCCGGTAATTTACAATCTTGAGATTTCACGGAGAAATCTTTTATTTTACAAAACATGTTTCTTTATTTTATCATGAGCCACTTCCTTAAGCTTGTAGTGCTTTACTGCACTTTTCCTGGATCATAACAGATCACCTGAAACATGTTTGAAAAAGGTTTTGTCAGCGGGAAATACTGAGTGAATCATTCTATTTACATAAAATGATACATAGTTATTAATTACAGCATAAGAGCGATTACAATGGCTTCTATCTTATTTTTATCTGGCGCTCTGTCACAATGGTGACATGTCACAATGGTGACGATGGTCATACACTATTAGATCAATGAACCTAAATAGTAATGATTATCCCTAGTAGGTCAATGAACCTAACTGGGAGAAAATTAGTAATGTGCACAATACCCCACTAGCCAGTGATTCAAGATATCCACGACTTAGTCCCTGTAATTATAACTTTTGAAAATAATTTGAGGTATTGTAAAATAGTTGATAAAAAGAGAATGACTCACATTGCAGATTTATTTTGAGCAGAGCCTAGCCTACTCATTAGCCTTTTTAACCTAAATTTAATAACAGGCGCACAATTCTGGGTTAGTAATCAATACAGCATTTACGATAACTCACGAGATCAAACCCTCACAACGAATGACAAAGTGCGATACTTAAACATCCATCGAATTAACGACGAATGACAAAGCATAAACCCTAATGTGGGCAGCACTTAAACATCCATTGGATATTTTGATCAATCGGACATTGAATCGTATCAGCGATCGAGTTATTACCCTGATTGCGGCGTCGATTAGTGACCCGTGTGTGTTAATTGTGGTAAACAGAGCATAACTCAGTGTAGGATTGGAATTTCTACGTCGTTTCAGCACCCAAATTCAAGTCCCAAACTCTACTATTTATACTGAAAATTTGACCCAGTGGCGTAGCGCGACTGGTTACCCCTATAGTCGTCGTGCTACGCGACTGCTTACCTAGTTTCATAGGGTAGCCCCGTGTGTGAGTAGGCTTGCTGAGTTGACGGTTTCTTCAATTTCATTTTTGACAGATAGTTATGTGGATAATCGTAACTAGGGTTTTACCCCCCCCTGAGTTTTAAGGGCCCTAATCCTGATTCTGAAAATTCTGAAAATTTTAGGGTTTGTGCAGAATCACTTGGGTGTCTCAATTAGGGTTTCCTATTGGATAAAATAATAAAATAAATAGGACTTTTGACACGAGTTGTTACAATTCTCTTTGGCCAAAGAATTATGTTTTTAGGCGCCATTCTCCTTCTCTCTCTATTTTCCTTCAATTTTCTTGGCCGCCTCTTTCGTCTATTATCTGTATAACTCTTCTGACGATCTCTAGCCGTCTTCAGCCTTTCCTTCGTGATACTGAATATCACAGTCGTAATCACTTAGGATTTTCATCCATCTCCTTTGCCTCATGTTTAATTCTTTTTGCCCAAATATATATCTTAAATTCTTATGATCCGTATAAACAGTAAACTTACTTCCATACAGATAATCTCTCCAAATTTTAAGGGCAAAAATTATGGCTCCTAATTCTAAGTCATGAGTGGTATAGTTTTCTTCGTGCTTTTTCAATTGCCTTGATGCATACGCAATTACCTTTTTGCGTTGCATTAACACATATCCAAATCCTAGCTTTGAAGCATCACCGTATACTTTAAAATCTTCTGTTCCTTCTGGTAAGGCTAGGATTGGTGCATTTGTTAATTTATGCTTTAAGATCCTAAAGGCTTTTTCTTGTTTAAGTCCCCATTCAAACTTAACTTGTTTTACAGATTAACTTAATTAATGGTATAGCTATCTTGGAAAAATCCTTAATAAACCGTTTATAGTATCCAGCTAAACCTACAACACTCCTAATTTCCATTGCGGATTGCGGAACCTTCCATTTGGTAATTGCTGCTATCTTATCAGGATCTACGTGAATACCTTCATGATTTACCATATGACCTAGAAATTGCACTTCTGGCAGCCAAAATTCACACTTCGAGAAATTGGAGTAAAGCTTCTCTTTTCTTAACAAAGTTAAGAGTGCATGCAAGTGCTGACAATGTTCTTCCTGACTTTTGAATAAATAAGTATATCGTCGATGAAGACAATTATAAATTTATCCAAATATGGTTTACAGATCCTATTCATCATGTCCATGAATGCTGCAGGTGCATTCGTTAATCCAAAGGGCATGATTGTAAACTCGTAATGACCATACCTAGTTCTGAAAGCAGTTTTAGGTATGTCTTCCTCTTGTACTTTCAATTGATGATATCCGGAACGTAAGTCAATATTAGAAAAATATCTATCTCCCTGGAATTGATCGAATAGATCATTAATTCTAGGTAATGGGTATCGATTCTTAATTGCAACCTTATTCAATTCCCTATAATCAATACTCATTCTCATCGAACCATCCTTTTTCTTAACAAACAACACTGGTGCCCCCCCCCCCCCCACGGGGATAAACTAGGTTGTATGAAACTTTTACTTAATAATTCATCTAATTGCTTTTTCAGTTTTAATATTTCTGTGGGTGCTAACCGATAATGTGCCTTGGCTATAGTTCCTGGAATTTAGATGAATCCTAAATTCTACCTCCCTATCTGGTGGTAACCCTGGTAACTCTTCTGGGAATACATCTGGGTATTCTGAAACTACAGAAATTTCCTTAAGTTCTTTATCTTTAGTATTAATGATTACTGAAATCATATATACTATTCCTTGCTTTCGTTCATAATTAGCAACTTTCATTACTGATATGAACTTTATGGGTTTACATGGCTTATCTCCTGTAATCATTATTACTTCTCCAGTGGTTGCACAATTTTCTATGGAATTATTATCACAGATATTTTGAGCATGATTGTTTACTAACCAATCCATTCTTAACACAATATCGAATTCAACTAATTTCATAGATAATAGGGTTGCAGAAAATTTATGACTTAAAAGTTCTATTTCTACATTTTGCAGAATCTTATTTATTTTAACTGAATTCCCATATGCCGTTTCTACTGTAGAAATTTGCCTAATGCTGGTTAAAGGTAAGTTAAGAGTTTGGCAGAATGAAGTATTTCTAAAACTTTGGTTTGCACCAGAGTCAAATAATACTTTTGTGTAAACGTTGTGAACTAAGTACGTACCAGCTATCACATCTGGAATAAGCTCTGCTTCCTGAGCAGTCAGTTGGAAGGCTCTTACATTCCTTTTTGCTCCTTCTGTAGGTTTGGCTTTATTGTCAAATGGTTTGTTCAGTTTTGGACAATCTGGCCTAAGATGTCCAGCTTCTCCACAGTTGTAGCAGACTGAAAATTTCTTCCTCCTGCAGTCTTCTTCTTGATGTCCCGGAATTTTGCAAAAATTGCAATATCCTTTGCATCTTCCAAAATGCTTCCTTTTGCAAGAATTGCAAAATGGGCTAGTGGAAGATTGCCCATTCCCTCCTCTCTTGAAATTGTATGGTTACCCGGACGGAATCCTTGGGTAATCTTTTGGGCTACTTCCTTCCTTCTATTTTCTTCTCTTGTTCGTACTAGTTCGTCAGTCAGAGTATTGGCTAAATCTACTGCATCATCAATCGTGCGAGGTTTCGCAGCCTTGACGATATTACGGATTTCGGCAATTAATCCCCAAATATAACGAGAAATAAGTACCGGCTCTGGCGAAGCCAGGGTTGGTACCACTCGAGCATATTCGAAGAATGTCGAAGTATACCCTCGACAATCTACATCCACCATCCGGTGGGTTAGAAACTTATTTGTCATTTGTTCCTTTTCATACTCGGGACAGAATTTTCTTTCTACAAAGCTCTTAAATTCTTCCCAGTTCATAGCATACGCCATCCTTCTTCCTTTTGCTTGTCTTCCTTTTGCTTGTAACACCGTATTCCACCATTCTAGCGCCCCTTATTTGAAAAGGTTTGACGCGTACATGACCTGATCATCCTGAGCACATTTACTTATGGCAATTACTGCCTCGGTTTTCTCTAACCAACGCAGTGCCGCAGTCGCTCCTTCCTTGCCTGCAAACTCAGTGGGTTTACAAGCAAGAAATTCTTTGTAAGTGCAACCAGGCGTTGCAACTTTCATTTTCTTAGGCGGAGGAGCTTGCCGTGGTTCATTCTCATGATTAGTATGATTATTGCCTCCGTTTTTGCTATTACTGAAGTTATCTTCAGAAATACGTTTGCTAGGAACGATTTGTTGCGGTTCGATTGGATTTTTAACAGCAGTAACGATTGCTGGAATAGCGTTGGCTATCCCTTGAGCAACTATTGCTGGAATAGCGTTGGCTATCCCTTGAGCAACGATATTTTCTATATCCTGCCTAGTCATATATTGATCCCCCGGTTGTTGCTCAGATTGATTAACCTCATTAACTGGTTCATTATTAACGTTTTCCATCTGATATCTAATTTATAGATAAATAATTAGTATAAAAGAAATAATCCAATGTCACAATTAATTGCACATAATCACGTAAACGAATATACAAACAAAATTGTAAATTTTCTAAAATTTCATTTGTTTTATAGATTATATCATGCTTCTATATACAACCGTTTTATTATTTATTTTACACATACTGATTTTACTATTACTATTACACAACCACAGTTTCATAAATCCCCTATCCTTTGTCAGATGATATTCTAGTAACGGTGTTCCCTCTCATCGTATTTCTAGGAGATCTGTCCCCCAATCTCTTGGATCCTATTCCCAGTATCCATTAGTTCTTCATCAAAGCGAAGTTCAGCCATATTCTCGTTACTCATTGGTGGATTTGGTAAAGGTTCTGGATTGAACTGAGGAAAAAGCTTATAGGGATAGTTTTGTAACTGTATTTCATTAGTCAACCATTCGTCTATTTGCGAGTGGATTGAAGGATTTGGAATAGCTGGTTCTAAGTTCATTGGTAGTTGTGTTTCAAGAGAGTGAATAAAAACATTTTCATTAACAGGCTTAATAGTATTATAGCTTGCCAATATAAAATCTAGCTCTTCCTGAGATGGTAACCCCTCAATTTGTCTAGAACTTTCCCCAATTTCCATTTTCTTAGGCTTGGGTTTCTCGAGAGGTAATACGTTGAATTCTATAGGTTCTTCTATGTCTGGTATATATTTATTGAAATCTCTGGAAACCTCTATTCTTACCGGATAGAGATTTAATCTCTGAAGGGCGTCAGACAAGTCACTCATGCTGTTATGCAAAATACACATCATTACTAATTATAACAAAATTTTTTATAGAAAACCTTTAAATATTATTCCAGACTGTGTAACTACAAAACAACTGAAAATTAAAACACACTAGGTTTTATTTGTAAATTTATTTATTTACTGAATAAGGTTTCTAGATTGTAGATAATAAAGATGCTAAAACTTTGAGTCAGATTATTTTAAAGATTTGTATTTACTGCTACAGTGGCTAGCATATAAAGATCTGCCCATACTGTACAAAATTAGTCAGATAATAAAACACATAATCACAAAATAGCAATTAATAAAATTAAGTATTTTCTAAATACTTAATTGGCTTAAATCAGTGGCTCGATCAGTGGCTCTGATACCACCTTTTTCTGTCACGGCCCCCGACCCGGTTTGACCCGTTTAAGGAGCCGCGGGACAGAAATCCCGTGGTATTTAATTAATTGAGTTTAACAGCGGAAGTTTATTATCAGGATCTTTTTAAAACTGAAATATTTCCCGATTATTTTATTTCATAACTCGGGATAAAACCCCGGTAATTTACAATCTTGAGATTTCACGGAGAAATCTTTTATTTTACAAAACATGTTTCTTTATTTTATCATGAGCCACTTCCTTAAGCTTGTAGTGCTTTACTGCACTTTTCCTGGATCATAACAGATCACCTGAAACAAGTTTGAAAAAGGTTTTGTCAGCGGGAAATACTGAGTGAATCATTCTATTTACATAAAATGATACATAGTTATTAAATACAGCATAAGAGCGATTACAATGGCTTCTATCTTATTTTTATCTGGCGCTCTGTCACAATTGTGACATGTCACAATGGTGACGACGGTCATACCACTATTAGGTCAATGAACCTAAATAGTGATGATTATCCCTAGTAGGTAAATGAACCTAACTGGGAGAAAATTAGTAATGTGCACAATACCCCACTAGCCAGTGATTCAAGATATCCACTACTTAGTCCCTGTAATTATAACTTTTGAAAATAATTTGAGGTATTGTAAAATAGTTGATAAAAAGAGAATGACTCACATTGCAGATTTATTTTGAGCAGAGCCTAGCCTACTGATTAGCCTTTTTAACCTAAATTTAATAACAGGCACACAATTCTGGGTTAGTAATCAATACAGTATTTACGATAACTCACGAGATCAAACCCTCACAACGAATGACAAAGTGCGATACTTAAACATCCATCGAATTAACGACGAATGACAAAGCATAAACCCTAATGTGGGCAGCACTTAAACATCCATTGGATATTTTGATCAATCGGACATTGAATCGTATCAGCGATCGAGTTATTACCCTGATTGCGGCGTCGATTAGTGATCCGTGTGTGTTAATTGTGGTAAACAGAGCATAACTCAGTGTAGGATTGGAATTTCTACGTCGTTTCAGCGCCCAAATTCAAGTCCCAAACTCTACTGTTTATACTGAAAATTTGACCCAGTGGCGTAGCGCGACTGGTTACCCCTATAGTCGTCGCGCTACGCGACTGCTTACCTAGTTTCATAGGGTAGCCCCGTGTGTGAGTAGGCTTGCTGAGTTGACGGTTTCTTCAATTTCGTTTTTGACAGATAGTTATGTGGATAATCGTAACTAGGGTTTTACCCCCCCTGAGTTTCAAGGGCCCTAATCCTGATTCTGAAAATTCTGAAAATTTTAGGGTTTGTGCAGAATCACTTGGGTGTCTCAATTAGGGTTTCCTATTGGATAAAATAATAAAATAAATAGGACTTTTGACACGAGTTGTTACAATTCTCTTTGGCCAAAGAATTATGTTTTTAGGCGCCATTCTCCTTCTCTCTCTATTTTCCTTCAATTTTCTTGGCCGCCTCTTTCTTCATTCAATGTGTCTTTGGATTATATATGGTAGGTTGAAAACTTAATCAATTATCGGAAGTTTTTTTTAGGAAATTATGGAACCGTTTCCAATTCTACGGCCTATATACAAATTATTGCTTTTAATCGGATGTTTCAAACGACGACTGAAGAAGCCTGCTCTGTTTTATCTTCATCATCAGACTTCGAAATTCAAGCATCGGTAAGCTGGATTCCACCTCTGTATTTGATTTTTTTTTTGTTGCTATTAGAAAACCCTAATTTTGTTGTATGATTTCTATGATATTGTTGATGTCAACGGATCCGCTAATTGTTTTTGATATGCGGATTTAACCCGTTTATTGTTGTAATTTGTGTGTTTATTGAAGTTGCTAATTCTTTATCAAGAGTATTGCATTGAACGGAAACTTGGATTCCACCTCAGTATGTGATTTTTTTCTTGCTATTAGAAAACCCTAACTTTGTTGTATGATTTCTATGTTGTTGTTGATGTCAACTGATCCGCTAATTCTTTATGTATTAGTTTTTATGGTTTCTTGATTTTAAATAATGTTGAGTTTGTGGGTTTTATTTTTCGTTGGTCTTTCAAAGAATTTTGTTTCGATTTTTCAGCCATGTGTACTTTTCTGTCTAGAAAACTCAGAGATATTTGACGAATGATGCGGCATCTTTATCAGGTGATAGAATTTTCATTTTACCGGGCCTTTCCATGATTTTTTTTTTGTTTGATATGGTAAGAGCAGAGCTATTTGTTTTCCACGACATATTAAGTCTAATGGAGGAATGACTGAACTCTAACGACTTCTAGATGCTCATGTTCCGGTCATGATTCAACTTCAAATTTTAAATTTTTACAGATGCAAAGTGGCAAGATATCTCAAGGCAACACTTGTGACTTCAGACATTAGTGGAAGTCAACATGAACCTGGTGATTGGAGGTTAGTACCACCAAAACCTTTAGTGCTTTAAAATAGAGTTTTTTTTTTTTTTTTTTTTTTTTTAATATTTGGTTTATATAACCTATTTTTAAACAAAAGATTGATTGTCACACTCTAAGATTATCTAATAACCAGTTTGGTGATAATTTAACACTAAAAATATGTTACTTGCAGGAACTTTGGAGATATTCAATGGGATGTTTAGCCATGTTTGGAACACTTGAGCTACAACCAGAGGTTCGGGAAGTGGTTAACTCAATTTTGGTTTTGTATTTAAAATGTTGGTATCATATTTATTCTAAGAAGATTTTCCGGTTACATCAGGTAATTGACGCTAATATGTAATGTTCGTATTTGTAATTGGTTTAGAACTTTGTTTCAATGATGAAATATTGTTTTTGATGATTTCATTTATGTTTAGACCGTTTCAAGATGTGAAGATCCGATACCAGCAAAAGAAGGATGTTTGGTTTTGCTACGTTTATACTTCCAGAGACTGTGAAAGAAATTTTGGCAAAGGGAAACCCACACTTCTTAAGTGATTCATGGGTTATTGTTAAACCGTACAAAAAACATGTAAAATACTAGATAAGTATCACACATTGTCTGTTTTGTTTTTTTATTTTTCATGTTCGTTTGTTAATCTATACCTCTATACTATTTAATAAATCAAAACAAATGGGGGACACATGGTAGTGAAATAAGCAATCACAATTGGGTTTTGCCGCCTAAAGTGAAGATCTGGAATACTATCACGAGTGATCTGACCCATCTGGCTTATCCCAATCCGTTTCATCGTTAAACATTCATTTTCAAACCTTTACAAGTGTTGCCGCTCCCAAATCTATTGTCCTCCATTGATCATCGCCTCCAGTTATATATTTTTGGTATGTTTCTTCAACACTAACAAATTTTCTTTTGAAAGTTTTTTTTATGATTTTGTTGTTCAGTGGTTCGATTAAGCTCTGTGTTCTCTCTTCTCACCATTCATCCATCCATGAATCATTGGCTCTTTTCATTTGATTTCAACAGGTATGATCGCTTCATCGGTTCCATAGGTTAAAATTAGAAGTTTAATATTTTTTTCTGCGAATCTATTTGAAATCGTTTCATTTGTTTACCAATCTGTATATTGTTTGTAACTGTTGGTTGACTAGAGGTATATGCTGCTCGAGAGATCAATGGAATTTACATACACAAAGACAGATATCTTTAGGAGGAAGAGGAAAAAAAGATAAATTTTCATGAACTTGCAGTTAGCATGATTGAAATTGTTATTCTCTTTATTTTTATTGAAATTTTGTGACTTTTTTTTGACAACTTAATGCAGGAAATGGCTGAAAAACAGACCACATGGAACTTGATAATGAATCTAGGGGTAAGGTATAATCAAGTCATCAAATTTTCACTATTTTTTTGTTTTTTTCAGTTAAATTTGTTTTTTATATTGGTTTTCTCACTGTGTATAGTACGAAATATGGAGCTACAGGAACTCTATAGCTTTCAGTAGTTAATCACTGCAAATTTAATTGAGAAGATTGAGAAGACAGAGGTATGTTGTTTGTATGTTTAATGTTTTCTTTATCTTTTTTAAAGCTTAGCATTATGTTTCCATTTTCCTAACATTAAGAAGCATACCTCTTCTGCCTTTAGGTAATGCTCCAAGAAACTGAACATTCGTTGTTCGATCTTGAAGGAAAGCATAGACAATCAGATGAAACAATTAAAGAGATGATTTCATATCTTCAACCATTTAAAATCTGATGGGTCCATTTATTACTCAATCCTTTTATAAAGGAGTTTTGTTAAATATGCTATGTTGTAAACTGGTGATTTATGCAAACAGGTACCTTTTTATAAAATAAATTTTGCGGTTCTGATTTGGTGATTGCTTGATTTTTTCTTTTGGTGAAGCTATGCTATTAAGAAGAAGGATGAGATTGAGAGGGTTACCAAGGCCAATCGTTAAGAAGCAGATTTGACGTCAAGGTACTTGGTTTTGGTTGTTTTGTTTTGGTGTTTTTATGAAAAGTAGTTAATTATCAAACCTTTTGGCAGTTCTGTTATGGATTTGGTTTTTTATGGAAAATAATTATATTGGCTAGGAGGTTCAAGGGGAAAAAGGTTGTTTTCTTGAAGCAGCTTACATCTGAGTTGTTACAGCAATAGATCACTGGTAATTTTCTTTGTTTATTGTTTTAAGATTGTAGACACAATAAGTTTTAAGTGGTCACTGGTAATATGAATGGCAATTCTGACCCAACGGTTGTTATACGAGGGTCAATTTGGACTTTTAATAAAGTGTTATGGGTGAATTTGGGTAAAGCTAAAAGGGATGAATGGGTCTAACTAGGCATATTGAAAATAGGTAAAAAGGTTGAACGGGTCTAACTGAGTTGAACAAAAAACATGAACGAGAGTAACTGGGATAAAAAAACAGAATGGGGATATTTTTACTCAGATTATTGTTTCTTACATTGTGCTTAGAGAAAAAAAAGGAGCTTTGATTACAAAGAAGATAGACTGCAATATTGACGAACGATGAATTATAAGGTTTTGCGGAGAAGATGACCTGTGGCGCGACCCTCTGGATATCAATATAGTGGAAGCTACCAGATGTTATATTATTGTATCAAATACTGGGATAACTACACACCAAAAGATTCATTTAAATGGAGCACCCTGGTAACCCCCATGATTAGCTGTCCAAAGGTAAATAGGTAATAATGTTTTGTCTGTTGGTTGGTTAAAAAAAATATATATATATATGCAAAAAACTTTTTACATTTATTTTCTTTAAAAGAATGTTTAAGACTATTGTAGTTATGTGATTCAGTTGAAAACTTTAATCGTTTATAAAAGAAAGCAATAAAAAGTGTTTGTTGATCTGTCATTTTTACCCGTATCAAAAGTACCCATTTTGACCCATTATCACAATATTTAGGTTTTCATGTATACAAACTCTGAATGAGTTAAACTGGTTGTTTATGGTTTGGAAAGTTGAAGAATTTTTATCAACTTTGAAGGTCTGAGTTTATGATTTGTTTAATTTTGAATTAGAATTAAATTATTGTTTTATTGGAGGCGTGGAGTAATTTTTTTTTTGAACTGATATTAGGAATACACTGGTCCGAAAGTCACTAATGAACCTCAAGATTTTTGGAAGCCGATATGAGCAGGTAATTCACCGTCTTTTACTACAAAAAATTTTTGATGGTGGCTCTGTGTATTTTATTTTGAACTCGAAGAAACCGGAATTCCAGTGACAAGTTTGAATTCAAAAATTCGAATTAGGTACAAATCTTAGCCACACTAATACTTTTAGTTTGAGACATATCTTATATGTTGCCATATAAGATAAAAACTCAAAATTACAAGGGAAGATATATTTGGGATGCCCTTATGGAATTGAGATTTTGTAAATATGGAATTGGCCTCCATACTCTATATGGGCTGTCATTTAGGTGGCATCATTTAGGTTCAAGATTCTCTTTAGATTTTAGCTCGGATAGCTGCTCTTATTTAATTATCGAACAAAAACCATGGGACGTAATTCTATTTATTAAGATTCTCTTTCACAAGGTTGTCAATAGTGGTCGTTATGGTCGCTATAGCGAATAGCGTAGCGTATAGGTCGAAGGTCGCTACAAAATAATCAGAATTTCAGTTATCTTTTATTTTTTTAAATATAAATATCGATTAAATATAGCTATAAAATAATCAAAATTTAATCATGACGTTAGCCAAACGCTCAATAACCCGCATAGGAATTTGGTTCATCGACGCACTCATTCGGAAATTCTGACCCTACTTGATGATATTAACTTCGATAGCGATCTTGGTGTGGTGGGTGGGTTTGAAGGCTCTTCGTTTTCTGATGATACTGAAGAAGATTTGATTTCTATGTGCCTTGATATGGATAAGTTTAATGCGTCATCCGTTACCTGGTGAATCGTCATCAGCTGCGGTTCAAGTTTCAGCAAGTTGGAGTTTGACTCCTGGCCTGAGACCTTTGTTCCGGGCCCGAGTGAACTAAGCCGTTTAAATCTCAAACCGTTCAGTTTCAACGGTTTATGAACACTCTTATAATGTGTTCAAGTGGATATAAATATTTACAACCTCTTTAGTTGTTTATGTCAAATATATAGGTTAGTATCGTACTAAGTTCGGAACGTTTGTATACAATCTTTTTGTACAGTTTTGCAATAACTGGACCAATTGGAAAGCAATATGCTGATCTTTGTGGCCTATAATTGCAGGTGTTGCTAATGAAAGTGTTTTAGAATTGTTTAGTAGATTGGCGAGTCGGTTTTTACGCTTTGAACTGATCTTTTCCTTTTTTTATTTGGAATTGTTAGAGTTCAATGTGTGTTGCCGGAGCGGGAGTTTAAAAGCTATCTCGGATGGCATGAGCAGGTAAGTTTCATCACATTATCTTCACATCATTAGAAGATATGTTTTAAAATTGTTTTTACCAGGTAAATTTTTTTAATTTATTTGTGGCAGGCTGATTGGTGTTAATTTTGTGGGCTCCATGTTGACAGGATAATTATACGGATGCAATTACATACTATCACAAGGTAAGTCGGTTCATTTGTTGGTAAGAACAATTATGATCATATGAAGTGCATGTTTTGTTTTTTGTAATTTGCAAGTAATTGGATTGGTTTTTGTATGAGCAGACATTATGGATTTATACAAATGACCAGTTCTGCCCAAAAATGTTAGACATTGGTTTTTATGGATGAAAGTCGTCAAGGTATATAATCTGAAATTTATTTTTAGAAGAAAATGAAGAATGTGTATACAATTTTATATGTTGTATAAAAGCATTAATTAATTAATATAATGACAAAGTTTAGAAAATAAGCCTGACCCATACTGAAACATTTCAAGTTGGCTACATTTATACTTTTGACTATTTCAATTTTAATTTATAGAACTTGTGGGAATATGCAGGTGTTACTGAAAATCGGATCATTCATTAGCTATCTATTCAATTTTATAATTAATTAAAAACATATAATACAACAAAAAGTATACTATCGTTTTATATTCGACAAAGAAGAATAACAATACCATTAGTATATAATTTGTGTGCGTGTGTGTATATATATTCACGAAATTTTTTGGCTAATAAAATGATAAAAAGTTAGTTTTTGGTGAGAATTGTGCGAAGTGAATTTAAATGTTTGTGTTAAGCCACCCGCGAAACTCGCAGGATCTTAGACTAGTTTTATAATATTACAATTACATGTAGCATGTTTCTTTATTGTCTGAGTATGCAGTTGGGGCTTACTTATTTTATCTACACCTCAATATAGATTTTATTTAGAACTGAGTTGTGAATAGTAATGTACAAAGTAAATTAAAACACAAACGTGCATGTCATTAAAGTTGTCTCATGTTTAGTTTTTCATATAAGTGGTGTCGTTTACCCTTTTAGTTATTTAATAAAATAATATAATGCTTTATAAAAATTATGTATATTTTGTTGCACTGAACATATTGTTATCTATATTTCCATAAAAGTTAATATTTTTGGTTTTTACTGTGACGAACTGGAACAATACCATTCAGTGTCATGACGAACTGAATCGTTCCGACCGAATAACATTGGTACTGATATTGGTATTGGTATTGGTATTTGTATTTGTGTTTTTCGATCGATATAAAACACGTATCGTTATCATCATGGACATATATCTTTCGCTTGCTATATCGAGTGTCAGTATTGTACTCGTACCGTAACAAATTGAACCAATATTGATTGGACGCTTGCCCCAACATGCCGGGAATTCCATTAAGTTAATTACAATTTCAAACACTTATACATCCAATTTAAGAAATAATTCTAAAAGAAACTGCAAATGTTTCAAAATCAAATCATATTTGGAAATAAAATGAAAAGAAAAAATTGGCATTGGTAAGTTGTGTTTACCTTTGTAGATTTTACAAGACAAAAACCACTTTTAATAAACTTTTACATATGAAAATGAAGGAGATATCATTAAAGTCGTAACATCAAATCCTCAACGTGTCGAACAATCATTATTTAAAAAAAATGTAAGAAACAATGGAGGAGACGTTGGTAAGCATTTTTAAGCATGACGTTGGTAAGCATTACATTATAATTGATTATATTCATAATAGCGATTCGCATATCTTTCAACTAATAATTTCGTTTGGTGTTTCATAAAAACGGATTAGGATCAAATATAAAGACTCCTTAGACCACCCGTAGTGGTGAACAAAAATAATGCCCCCACCATGGGGTATTATCCGACACGTGGCATCCTAGTCAGCGTTGGGCATTATAGCAAAAGTGGCGTAGTGGGGCATTATTCCAATAACCCCCATGCAAAAGGATTAAAAAAAAAAAAAAACTAAATTCTTATTGGGTAGTCAAAACCTTGGACCCCACCATGTGGCCACATGCATTTAACCTTCTTCTCCCATTGGCCAATGCAAGAATCAAATGGGTAAGTGCAACGTTTTATTAAAAACGCCAAAACCAAATTTCAGAATTTTTTTTGAAAAATAACGCCTAGTGTAATGGTAGGTTGGGCGTTTTCGGGCGTTTTTTTTTGAATTTTTTTTTAAAAAAACGCCCCACTACATATGGACTTATTGTAAAAAGGGTACAAAGGCTTTTAAAAAAACTCACTACACAAAAAAAGAAAAAAGAAAACCTAAACACCCACCACCACCAAAAAACCTAAACCCCCCACTCCCACCCCCCTCACCCACCCAAATTTTTTTTTGTTGTTGTCGAGAGGTGTGAGGGGGGTAGGTTTTTGGGTGGTGGTGGGTGTTTAGGATTTTTTTAGGTCTTTTTTTTTTTTTTTTGGGGGGGGGGGGGGTTGTGTTTAGGTTTTTGGTGGTGGTGTAGTGGGTTTAAGTTTTAGGTTATTGGACAGCTGGACACTTGTCACTCTAAATCCTTTTTATACTTTTTATAATTATGAGTTTTTGTAGAATAACTTAACCCCATAAAAACAAGAGAAACACGTTTAATCATTTATAAATTAATGGCCCGCCAAGATTACTTTCCCTTATTATTATTTTTTTATTGCCAACATAAACCATATTTATTTAGCACAACTTTCCCTTTAATTCATCAAGACTAAAATGTCACATAATAATATCAATCATGAAAACCAAACCCACAAAGACGGGGGTCAAGCGTTTTGGCCAAGTCATGTGACCAGGTCAAGTCAAATTCCATGAACACTTGACGTTCAAATCAGGTCAACGAGCCCAACGGCATCAAGAGTTACAGTGATGGGAGGAGACACATTGTTCTTTATACGGTCGTTCCCTAATAAAATTCTATATTATTCAAATCCCAACATGGATACTAGTTGACAAAACAAGGCATGTTACAACCCATAATACGGTTATCAAAATTATCTCGCGTGCATGAAAGTCGCTTCATGTTAAATAAAAGGTATGCTTTTGCTACAGGGTCTTACAGATGCAACCGTTCATGTGTAAGACCATATCAAATAAAAAGTATTTTTTTTGCAACCGTTCATGTGTAAGATCAATAATTTTTTTTCACATATGTAAGACCAATAAAAAGTTTTTTTTTTTTTTTTCTTTTTCTTATATGGTCTTACACATGCAACCGTTCATGTGTAGGACCATATATCAAACCCTATTCGTGATGAAAAGTGCCAACTTTAGTACAGTTAAAAATATCGACCCATTGGGTGTATCCCCTGTTCGCTAATGCCATTTCATTTGAGCCAACTTACATGTTTGAAATAAAAACACAACTCAAATTCTCAAAACATTTCCATAACTGAATCCAACGACCTGAAGACGACTCATACTTCATTATGACATCAAGAAACATACATACAAACATGTTAGACACGCACATGTCTATATATGTATGTGTGCAAACACAAAGACGGATAAAATAAATACCCGATAAGTAAAGGAATAGAATAGCAAAGGCAAGAAATGAGTAGAGTTCCAATTCTAATCTCAAGCTTAATATGTTCTCAACAGACTCCTGCACTAATTCTAACCTTCTGTTCTACAGTTTTCGCAACAACGTCTCACAACACTAGTCTAGCTTAAACAAGGCAAAGACAGACAGTTATATTTCACACAATAAATAACATAAAGCTTATTAATTGTGCAAGCAAACTCTCTCATCTTGCGCTATACAATTGTCCCCACAAACAAGCCTGGAGAACTAATTTAACTCAACAAAATGATCACCTCCTTCACAGATCACCGCTTTCTGCGCTTCGACTCCACCTGCATCAGTCACATATATAAACCGATTAGATGACAAAAAAAAAGATCTATGAGTTATGTCTTTTGTGATATAGAAAGATGAAATGGTTTGTAACCTTGACATCAGACGATGGTGATACATGGAACGAGCTCAGTGGTCTTTTCGCATCATCATCGGATGAGCAGTCTGAGCACAAAAACTGGTCCAACTTCTTCGCCTCTTCGATTGTCATACCCATGCAATTTGGATGAAACCTGCATAATTTATACAAGAAAATATAAACTCATTTAAATATGTAGTGAAAGGTTTAAATACATAAGGCTCTTAACGTGCTACAGTACGTGAGTCACGACCAACAATATAACATGCGTAATTAAGGTTAACCCAACCCCTGCGTAATTATGCAAAGTTAGTTACTATTGTGCCACAGCATTCAATTGAAGGCCTAGATTACATCAGATGTGCGGTTGAGATGCTCGCGTACGCATCGCACGATAAGGTGGTCTTGTACATTAACCGTCCTCTAGATATGTATGCATGTTATTCTAGCTGAACAATCGCCCACAAAATTAAAAAAATAATTTGCTTATGTTTAACATAGCCATGATGACAGTCATATCACCAACTACATAATACATAAATATCTGAATATGTATATGTAAGTCACATACGATGATATGAATTAGTATACATAGACATATATGAATATATGTCTGTTTTGTGTATTTATATGTATTATAAGGTTATCTCTTACTTCAAATTCAGAGAAAACACGCTTCTTACTTGAAACAAACTTATTATTATGAAAATTTTAAGATGACATTCAGTCAAACAATATATATACCAGTCCTTGCATCCTTCGCATTGAACCATCAAGTCATCAGGGTTGTAAGGCATTTCACATTTGCAGTACCTACACAACAAAAAACAAACACCAATTCACACCATTAGTTTCCACAAAACTCGAATCCGCACCAAAAACAAGAACAAACTGTACTCACACTGCAACGCGATCAGGGGTGAACCCACCAGTAGCAGCCTTGTACTCAAACCGACAGAAGTAATCCTCAGTGCCAACATTATCGAGCTTCGTATAGTTCTTAAACGAGTGAACTATACACTTCCCTTCAATAGTGTGTGCACTCTGCATATCGTAATGATCCGAAAGAAAGAGTTCTTTGACTCCGTGAAACTGTCTCCTACCACCCATAGATTCCTCTGGGCGGTAATACCATCTAACCCTAACTTTTACATTGTTTCGGTGATCGGCTTCCAGTTTCTCCACTCGAGCGACGTATGGAGGCTTGTCGGAGTCGGAAGGTCTCATTAACACACAGTCTCCAGCTGCATAAACCAAGTTAAAATTAGTACTTAAACCCTAGATAGTTCAAAATCAACAGAAATTAATATACAAACCCTAGAAAGTTCAAAATTAACATAAATCAAACATAAACCCTAGAAAGTTCAAAATTAACATAAATCAATACATAAACCCTAGAAACTTCAAAATCAACATGTGCATATAAAAAAATCCTCTTCTGTAAAGCAAATTAAAGTTCAAACACATGTGTTTAAAAGATCTCTAACAGTCAAAAGAAGGCAAAATCAATAACTAAACACTAGAAAGTTCAAAATCAACATGTGTACATAAAATTCAAAAACAACCTCATTTATAAAACAAACTAAAGCTCAAAAACATATGTTCGAAGGATCTCTAGCGGTCAAAACAAGTCAAAATAAATACCTAAACCCTAGAAACTTCAAAAATCAACATAAATCAATGCATAAACCCTAAAAACCTTCAGAAATCAACACAAATCAATAATACCTAAACCCTAGAAAGTTCAAAATCAACAAAAATCAATATTTAACCCTAAAACTTCAAAAAAAAAAAAATAACATAAATCAATATAGCCCTAGAAACTTCAAAAATCAACATAAATCAGATTTTAACCCTAAAAACTTGAAAAAAAACAACATTAATCAATACCTAAACCCTAGAAACTTCAAAATCAACATGCGCATACAAAATTCAAAAATCTTCTTCCGTAAAGCGAATTAAAGCTCAAAATCAAACTTTTAAAAGATCTCCAGCACCTAAAACAAGTCCATGACAGTCACGAATCAAAACTTCATAAAAATCTACATACACATTCAAACAGTAGAGAGAGTGAGATATATAGAGAGAGAAAGGATATACATTGAACACTTTGTCTGTGCCTTTAATAATCAATGCCTAAACCCTAGAAAGTTCCAAATCAACATTTACACGTATAAATCCTCTTTCATAAAGCAAATTAAAGCTCTAACACACACGTTTGAAGAATATACAGCAGCCAAAACAAAACCTCATAATAATCTACATACACATTCAACACTAGACACATATATAGAGAAAGAGATACATATAGAGAGAGAGGATATACGTCGAACAACTTTGTTAGTGCCTTTGATAGTGTAGGAATCCAAATCCTTCTTTCCAGGCTTCGTTTTCGCCATTGGAGGTGTGAGATGAAGAAAATGGTGGTGGATCTGAGTGGAAATTGAGTGGAAATGGTGAGGGAGTTAGAAACCCTAGAAATTAGGTGGTGTCGGAAGGAAGGAAGGGAAGAGAAGGGGGTGGGGTTTGATTGTGTGTGGGATGTGTACGATAAGGAAGGTGGGTGTTACCATTAAAGGCAGGAGGCATTATAAGATGAGTCCACCTCCACCTCAAAGCTTGCAAAATAACGGGACGTATCGATGTTCACAACAGATATCACCACCGTGTTTTTGTTTCACTTTTCCCCACAATCAAACACCCTACATAAATGCCGTTAAAAAATGTATATTATTTATAAAAAAAAAAAATAATTACCCTATATATTAAAAACAGAAGTTTTTGAATAGTGTTATATATGCCACGTGTCAATACGCTATCAATAGGTGATTAGCAAATGATATTGGGTACCGGTACCAGTATCAAATTTATCAAACCGGGTGTATTTTCGGTACCGGTTCGGCACCGGTTTTTACCCTCAAATACCGGTGTCGTACCAGTATCGACCGGTACCGTACCAGGTCTATTCGATACCGGTACCGGTATTCACTGGTTTTTACACTCAAATACCGGTGCCGTACCAGTACCGACCGGTACCGTACCAGGTATATTCGGTAACGGTATTTTCGGTACCGGTTGGTAACGAGCTCATCAAATCATGTAGCAACATAGCAATGCAAGTAATTGCACCGTTTAGATTACTTTTCATACACACAGTAATTAAACTGTATTTCGTTTGACTGAGGTTTTATATACACAACAACTTATTTTGCTTTTTTTTTTGTCTTTTTCTGTAATGAGTGAATTGTAGCATGTAAAATTAACTTGGATATTTAGATTATTGATTAGCAAATCGTATCAAATCCAGTAATCAAACCGATATCGTATCAGTACCAAATTTACTATACCAAATCATTTTCGGTACCAATTTGGTACCCACCTTTTGGCGTTTTCAGAATCGTTACTTTCAGTTCGACACCGGTCTAGCACCATACCTGTATTTATTGATTTTTACCTTCAAATACTATACCGTATTGTACAGAGCTTTTTCGGTGCCGGTGCCTAATTTCGATGATTTTCCGAATCGGTACTTTCGGTTCAGTTACCGGTACCGAGCTCATCCATATTTTACCGTGTTAGCACCGTAATAACTGAACTGAAAACAACCGAATTTCCAACGTGTAGGACGTGTGGGTCCTATTATTATATATTAGGTTATTTAAAATCGTTTTTTAGGACGGAGTGACTATCCTTACCACGTTATTTTTATTTATGTTTTGATATTCGGTATCTGCTTGCCGTTCCTGACACGCGTTTTGCAGTCATTGGGTCTCCGTCGCAACGCGCGGACGGAAAATCAACTAGTTTTTATTTATAATGAAGATAATTTTCCTTTTGTTTACTAAACTAGTTAATGCCCCGCCCTCGTTGCGGGGCGCTGGCCGAATAATTCTCAACCAATTAAAAAAAACACTATTATAGTTTTGTTAGAAAAAAAAACTAAAACAATGACAAGACCGTAGTTCTGAGCTCAGGGGAAAACTGTAGTTTGTCAAGATTAATGAGGGAGTGTGAGACAGCTCCTTGACATGGAAAAAAATTAAATCCAATCAACTAATAAAAAAACACTTTTATAGTTTTGCTAAAAAAACTAAAACGATAGCAATACTGTAATTTGAACTAAGGGCAAAGTTGTATTTGTTGACTTTGGTAAAATCTTAATTTGCCAAAACTTAAAGTGATTGCGATACTATAAATTTGAACTAGAGACAAAATCGTAATATAACTTTGCACTAAGGACAAAATCATAATTTTAAGCTGGGGACAAAACTATATTTTTAATTTGAACTGGGGCAAAATCAAAATTTTGAACTGAGTGTAAAATCGTAATTTTGAGTTGGGGGGCAAAAACATAATTTTAAACTGAAGGAGAAATCATAATTTTTGAAACGGGGCGAAAATGCAAAATCCTCATTTTTAGTTTGGGGCAAAAGCAAAAATTTATTTTGAACTGGGGCCAAAAATGTAATTGTAATCTGGGGATAAAATCGTAATTTGGAACCGAGGGCAAAATCGTAATTTTAAACGAGGGACAAAAACATAATTTTATTTTGAAGTGGGGGCACAAACGTAATTTTATTTTAAATTAAGGACGAAACCGTAATTTTAAAACGAATATAAAACAATAAAATGGTTGGTCGAAGAATGTAATTGTAATCTGGGGATAAAATCATAATTTTGAACCGAGGGCAAAATCGTAATTTTGAGCGAGGGGCAAAAACATAATTTTATTTTGAAGTGGGGGCAAAAAACGTAATTATATTTTAAATTAAGGATGAAGCCGTAATTTTAAAACGAATATAAAACAATAAAATGGTTGGTCGAATAGGGAAGTGTCACGCAGCTGCGTGACACTATTCCCTCAAACTTCCTTTTGTATATGTAGGTAATAGTTGATACCCCACCCGCGTTGCGGGGCGATGGCCGAATAATTCTCAATCAATTAAGAAAACACAACTATAATTTTGCTAGGAAAAAAACTAAAACGATGATAAGACCTGTGCGGAACCGAGTTGGCTCAAATATAACATATATTTTTTTATGTTTCCTGTACCGCCCGCATTGCGGGGCGATAGCTGAATAATTCTCAATCACCTAAAAAAACACTACTATAATTTTGCTAGGAAAATAACTAAAACGATGATAAGACCGTAATTTTGGGCTCAGGGTAAAACTGTAATTTTTCAGGATTAATGAGCGAGTGTTAGGCGGCTCCCTTAGACGAAAAAAAATAAAATCGAGTCAACCAATTAAAACAAAAAACTTTTATAGTTTTGCTAGAAAAATTAAAATGATGGGGAAAACGTAACTTTGAACTGAGGGGTAAATCAAAATTTTGTTTCAGGGATTAAATCGTAAATTAAATGGACCAATGGGGTTGAGGGCAAAATCGTAACTTGGCTGTGTGAGTAAAAAAACTAATGGCAAAACTGTAAATTTAAACGGGGCAAAATCATAATTTTGAACGAGGGCAAAATTGAAGTTTTTAGCTGGGAGCAAAAGCGTAAATTTATTTTTAAATGAGGGTAAAAACATAATTTTGAACAGATGGCAAAATCGTTATTGTAAGGAAAAAAACCTAATGGCAAAACTGTAAATTTAAACGGGGCAAAATCGTAATGTTGAATCGAGGGCAAAATTAGAAATTTTTAGATGGGAGCAAAAGCGTAAATTTATTTTTAAGTGAGGGTAAAAGCATAATTTTGAACTGATGGTAAAATCGTAATTTTAAAACGGGAGAAAATCGTAAATTTGTTGGACCAATAGGGAAGTGTCATGCATGACTATAAATATAAACGGGGAAAATCGTAATTTGAAAAAAAAAACACAATTATGGGTGGCATGTGGCCGCCCACCTCACCCAATCCAATCAAAATACTATTGCCGCCCATGGTATTTGTTATAGTAGATAATTTTTTACGGGAAAAACAAGTTGACATAACATTTTTAGATGAGTAAATTGTCATTTTAGTCTTTGAAGTTTGACTAAAATTGTCACTTTAGTCTAAATAGTTTTTTTGTCATTTTAGTCCAAATAGTTTTGTTTTCTGTCATTTTAGTCCCTGGCTTTTGTTATTTCTTGTCATTTTCATCCAACCCACTAACTTCATTCAAAAAATTTAGTTAACTTAGGTGAATTATGGCCAAACCACATTTTTCTTTCTTTTTTGTAGGTGCGATGGTACGGGGATGGTGTTGTGTCGGTTTACAGTGAAGATGATGGCGGTGGTTATTGGTTTTACGATGATGGTGGCGGTGTTGGTTGATGACGTGGTGGCGGAAAAGTGGCCGGTGGTGGTGGAAATGGTGGGTGGTGATGGTGGTGGGGTTGGTGGGTGGTGACGGTGAGGCAAGTGGTGGCGATGATAGAAGGTTGTGATGGGGTGGGTGGTGGGAGGTGGTAGTGGTGGTCGATGAAAATGGCAAAAATGACAAAAGTTAGGGACTAAAATTATAGAAAACAAAACTATTTGGACTAAAATGGCAAGAAAAAAACTAGTTGGACTAAAGTGACAATTTTAGTCAAACCTCAGGGACTAAAATGATAATTTACTCTTTTTAGATTTATCAAAAGGGTTGTACTTAAATAAATACGTATAGACCACACGTGAATTAGTGGTCTACTGATATGATGTGTTTGTTTGAATATATGGATCTAGGTTTGTTTAACTAGTCTAGTCTTTAGGGTTGAGTACAATATGAATGGTAGGTTTCTAATTCAAGGTTAATTGTGTGATGAATCGAGGGTTGGGTGAGGGAGGGGGCAATTCCAGGTTGCCAGGGCTTTAGACATCATTAGAGTGGAGGGCCTCTCCTTGGGCCTCCTTCTCGACATAAAAAAACTGAAGTTTTTTGGACTACATATGACGGGGTGAAGACTTAAGATGGTTTATTTTCGCGGGAGATTGGTAGGCCGGTGCATGGTGTGAAACTCTTAGGTGGTGCTGCCAGTAGAGATGGGGAGTTTATTAGTGGTTTGGCCCTCAAAACAGCCAAATGTGCGGTTGAGCTGATGGGATGCCTCAAACGTCTTCGGGACCCTCAGAGCGAACTCCTCCTGCTTCATTCGTGCATGGGGGTTGCTAGTTGCTGTTTGGGCTCAGGACATGTCAGCCTTCTTATTTCGGAGGAGCCGTCTCTGTTTTTTACAAGGGGCTTCGGAATGCGATCGAGGAAATTGTTGTTTGTGGGGGGTGCCTTTTTCAGGGACCTCCAATGGAGGTTAGCTTCCCTCCCGACCCGTTTTGGGGGTCTTGGGATTTGCTCAGCTGAGGATTCCTCTTCCTACGCTTTTGTGGCTTCAAGGGCCCAATCTTGGGTTCTTCAAGACCACATCCTTTGTGAATGTGGTGGTGGTTTGTTTGACTCTGATTATAGGGGTGCATTGGACACTCTGTATAGTTCTCTTCCTAATCTTGATCTAGGTGGTTTCTACATTAAACACATCGCCCCCTTAAAGCCCAGAAAATTTTGGCGAATGCCTTATATGGTGAAATCGTCAAGACAGTTGAAAAGAAGTTTGCCTTGTCCCCAAGGCAGCGAGTCATGTTTGAGTGTTTGCGAGCCCCCCATGCTTAGGATTTCCTATCTGTGATTCCCATCGAAGGTTTAGGGCAATGTATGTCGGCTGTGGAATACCGGGCTATCCTCAAGTACCGGCTGATGGTACCCATTTTCCTGGTTGATGACCCGTGTCCCGTATGTCGGAAGGCTTGGTTGGATTATTTTGGGGAGCATGCATTCCATTGCAAAGAATTACCGGCCTTTAAATATCGACATGATTTAGTTCGAGATGTGCTTCATGATGTCCTTAAGCGGGCAGGGATCTCGGCGAAAAAGGAAGCCCCAACGAACTTCTTAACCGATCCATTAGAAGGGAGATCTACAGTGCCCGCTGACATTCTTATTTTTGGATGGGAAGGAGGGAAACACGCATGCGTCGATTTGACAGGTGTGTCCCCCCTCGTTGGGCTAAGGGACCACAGGTTTGTGGCGGGCCAGGCAATAACCAAGGTGGAGGCGGGGCAAAGTAGCTAAGCACGAAAAAGCTTGCATCGAGAATCATCACGTGTTCGTCCCGTTCACTTTTGATACCTTTGGCGTTCTCGCCCTTGATGCGGTGCGGTTCCTCAAACGGGTTCGGCAGGTGGTAAGCAATAACACCACGTATGTTAAGGGGCATAATTTTATGTTTAGCAGGGTAGGGTTTGCTATTCAGAAATGGGTAGCGGCGCAGATTGTTGCCCGTCTACATGTCATTCGTCTGTAATCGTCTTTGTTTTAATGAATATCTATTAGAGGAGCACATGAGGAAGGGATGGTGGCATTAATGTTGGTGAATCGAAAATTGTGATTTGTGCGTGGTGTGAGGATCTCTAAGGGTGATGTGAACACAAAACCAAAACCATAACCATGATGTCAGTTAATGGATAATCATAACCATAACCAATCAGTTATAGCGGTTTTGGTGAATCTGTTTTGAAGTTTACGGTTGGTCAGTTTATGGGTGGTTAACCGTGAATTTATGGGTCGAATAAATTTTTATTACACATTTCTATATATTAGTATATTACATAGTATTAAAAATTGCATATAATCTATAATATTAATACCGATTATATCGAATATTGAAACAAAATGATATGATATATTTCATAAATTTAAGTAACCATTCAACTAAAATGATATAAATAACCCAAAATACTAAAAACATTCAACCAAAAACATCAAATATTAAAATGGTGAAATGTCCTAAATCCGAAAAAGATTTTACTCTATGTTGGTTCAATTCGGTTATGGTGGGTATGGAAACATTGATAACCATAACCAACCCGCTACTTTGGTTATCAGAAAAACAATTAACCTGTTAGACCCTAACACATTTTAAATGAAAACACGCAACGAAAATGCGAACCGAAAAAATTCTTTCTTTATTAACCTTTTAACATACTTGAAAACCGTTTATAATAACTCTTTATAATAATTACATCTTTCCTTTCTTAATTTATAGCTGTAATACAACACACATTTACAAATCTACAAGACCCCACTCCCGTACAATCCATGCTATGACCCGATCTTCACCATTTTACGTTCCATAAGGATGATCCGTGATCCATTCCATGTAATTGTTGATGCATATTTGTGTGGATGCAGCTCGGTTCGGTTCGGTTCGAGACCGAAGTCGACAACGTTCCTCCGTCAGTTCGACTCAGCGTATGAGATGCAAGTGACGAAGACGACAACCGATACGTGTGAGAATGACATCATCATCATGACATCATTATGACATCATGATGATGTCATTATTATTCAAGATATGGAAGCATGCAAACAGAATGCATGTTCACGAAAGATAGTGTTTTGCCATGATGATAGTTAGGAAGAACCAGTCTTTCGTGATCATTGTTGTTCGCTGACAAGGTCCACGAAGAACCCTCATGTTTCGTGGGCCTAGCTATTTTTCATGGCCCAATAACATCCTTCATGGTGTTACTGGGTGTTGGGCCTATAAATAGTCAGTTGCAGTTCCATTTTAAGATTAGAGCACACCCAGAGAGTATTCAGAGCATTCTTGTTGAAATATTGTACTGTTACTCTGCTGGAATACATTTAAGATTTAAACTTTGAAATCTTTCTTGTGTTTGTGTGTTCTTGTACTTAGTTTGCATATACACTTGGATTCAGCACTTGTGTGTGTGCTAAACAACAAGGAAGTAGGTTTATCTTGATCCTTCGAGGGACCTACAAGTGGTATCAGAGCTTTGGCTCTCTTCCTTGTTGAAAACCAAGCATTTTGGTGAGTTTTGAGTGAAGTTTTTAGAAAGAAAAAGTGGTCTAAAACTTGGTAAAAACTAGTTGTTTGCAGATATATATATATATTTTATAAAAACCATGTTAAAATTCATGGAGACATGTTAAAATACAGTTTTTATTAAAATTTCAAGCAAAAATCTTGTTCGCCATCTTTTCCGGTGAAGTGTTTTGGCCGGAAAAGTCACCGGAATTGATTTTCGAATGTTTGTTTTCTAATTATATCTGGTATACCAACTTTAAGCTTTCACAACTTCAGAAACTAGATTCTTCTATAAAAGGAAAGTTTTCACTTACCTTTTTCACGAAAAACACCAACTTTGAACATCTTCTTCGTAGTTTCTGGGTGGACATCATTCGTGACATCATCCTTCATGAACATCATCCCTCAAGGACAAAAAGAATCATTCACGAAAAACCAAAGTTCACGCAAAACCAAACTTGGTGTTGTCTCACCTTGTCCCACGAAGAATCTATACTTTTGTCTTTCATGACTCTTGTCTTTCGTCATCATGACATCATGATTGTATTAAGTCTTTCGTGAGACAACTGTTAGGGCATGGATTTTATGCTGAGGATCATCCATCCTGAGACTGGACCTGGATCACGGATCCTTAACGGATAATGCAGGGAGTCTAAGGATCAAGGATCCTTACTAATGTTTATGTTTTTAACAATTGTTCCTTGTGTGTTTAGTTTACGTGTGCAGGCATTATGTGAGCTGAGTCAACACGGGAATATCGGAGGAATATGCTGTTTATGGCTATGTTGTCAAAGACGCAAGGCTCAGGCGAGGCACATCGGCCTCGCCCGGAGCCTAGGCGCAAGGCGCAAAAAAAGCGTGGGCTTTTTTAAGAAAAGCGCACATAGAGAAAAAAAATATAAAAAATATGTTATGCTTTGAAAATAAATAAGATTCCACATATATAATTAAAAAAACTATTATACATGCCATTTAGTAGCAAAAGTTTGACTTATATGTTGTAAGTTTTGGGTGTGTGAATAAAAGTCTCAAAAGGTGGTAAATACTTTGTCCCACATCGGTGTGGGGACAAAGTGAGTGGTTGTTTATAAGGTAAAGTCTTTACTACTCTATTGTAGCTTTATGACATGTTTTACCACAAGTCCTACCCGCGCGCAGGGGGGGTGCAAAAATGAGTTTCTGAGCTGGAATTTGGTTGAACTCATGTGTGCCCGCACCTGCGGACACGAATGCAGCTCCGAAAAGCCCGGGCCCGCGTGAGGCAGTTTTTTATTCGTCGTTTCAGTTTTTTTTTTCCTGCTGCGCCTCAGGCCATTTTGTTCGCCTTTTTGCGCCTCAGGCCGCTTTTTTCAAAAAAAGCCCATTTTTGCGCCTAGCCTGCCACCAGGCGCTAAACCTGCGCCTCGCCTGCGCCTTGCGCCTAGGCGCGCGCTTTTTGCGCTTTTGACAACATAGGTTTATGGCACATGCAAAGGAGTCATGACCGTTAAGGGGGATCGTGTGAAGACTTGCATGATTTTCGGATAGTTTGTTACTAGGATATTTCTAATTTTAAAAAGGGGTTAACAAGCTCAGAATAAAAAAAACACATTAGCTAACATTGGAACTCTCGGATATTCATTGGTGAACCACACACACACTTTAGCAAATCATTGTATCGAGCTTGTTATCTTCTGAAGTTGTAACCTTTCTTGTGCAATATAGTTGATAGTGATAGTTTTCACTATCCGAGGTTTTTTATGCTGGAGATCATTCATTGATCAAGGGCTTTTTCCTCGTATAAATCCTTGTGTTCATTGTCATTTTCGTCTGATAATTGTTCATACATTTGTTCATCAAAGTAAGACTCAACCTCAGAAAAATCAGATTTGGTTACATTATCCTTGTTGTGATTTTTGACCAAAACAGTTTAGCGCCCACCATGGGGCAATTGGTGCTTCAATTCTAAAAAAAACTTGTTCATTTCATTCATTTATGTGCATTACCATCAACCACATGGCTTCTCAGGGAAAAAACTACTTCAAGCTCCATGTCGGTGGTCACTTCATCACAGGGCATTCCACCGTTGCCTCCTGCTCCCTCTGCATCTCAGAAGAATGCTGAGAATGCTCTGAAGAAGCCAACCCCCGTTTTCACAAAACCAACTGTTGTTTCTTCCTCTACACCTACTAACAGTGATCTTTATACTTTGATTTTGCAGATGAGAGGATACATGCAGCAGCAGGATGAAACTAAAGGCAGGATCCTTCGTGAAGTCTGTTTTGGTCAAAAATCAAGCAATGACAATGTAACCAAACTTTCTGTTGTGAGGTATGATGCTTGGATTGATGAACAACAATAAGGATCACTATGAAATGTAATGAACAAGTGACACGAAGATTTATACGAGGAAAAAGCCCTTGATCAATGAATGATCTCCGGCATAAAAAACCTCGGGTGATGGAAACTACCGATCACCAACTCAAATTAAACAAGAAATATAATACAACTTCGGATGATAGCGAGCTAAGTACAAGGATCACTATAGTGTATCGTGTGAAAAAGTGTGTAATCGCCAAGTGAGTTAACAAGAGCTGGTGAGAGCAGTTGTACGAGTGTGTGTGTAGCCAAAAATAGCCAAGTGTTTTCTAGTTAGCTCGCTTTCACATTATAAATAGGAGTTAGAGATAGGGATCATTTCACATTTAAATTCAAGAGAGAGACTCCCTTTAAATTTACATCCGCAGATCAAACAGGTAATCCTCTTCCTCTTCTTCCTTTACGTTTTCTTTCTCTGCTCCTTCTTTCTTCACCTTCTTCACATTCATGATGATGCTACGATCCTCACCGGCTAAGGATCACAAGAAGGACAGTCCTCTTAAAAGCCAGGGGATCATCAAAGATTCACCGAAAGAAAGATGCTGCTTCAATGATGCACAAATAGACAGAATTCGCCACTGTTTTCCGGCGAATACCGTTATCAAGCCATTCGACCCCACCGTTCTAAGTGATTTCATTTCCGAAACTTGGGTAGCTTTCCCAGTCACTCCTTTCTCAATAGGATACTCGTATCCTTTCCCTGAATTCACCCAATCCTTTTTCTCCCTCACCGGCATCTCCTATATTCAAGCTATGTCAATGATCTGGAGGGTCTTATATACCCTTGAAAGGATCATTGAGCAAGAAGGAATTAACCTGGGAATGTCGGAATTGACCGAGATGTATGATCTCACAACATTTGGATCCCACCGATATTTATTCAAGCGTAAACCCGGAGAAGAACATCCCATCTTTAAAGCTACTAAGAATGATACCAATTGGAAACGACGGTTCTTCTTTGTCAGAAGGGATTCTATCCCGGATGGAAAGGATCTGCCAAGGAAGTGGAGCACTCATGGTAGGATAGAGGATCCTTAGAAGGATCACTGAGTAAGCTCATTTTTGATGATGATTACTAATATGCTTCTGTTTCTCTTGTACAGCTATCACAATTTCACATATTATACCTTCACCTGCCACCGAGGAGAGACTTGCTGCTTTCAGAAAACTTGATCCTGCAACAAGATCATTCAAAACAAACACCCAGGATTCACAGGAAGTATCCTCAGGTTCTGTTACTATGTCAAGTAAGTATCCTGTATTTTGTATAGTCAAATATTTAAATAAATAGTTGAATAGAAATAGGATAAGGATACTTATCTGTTTTGAATGGGGCGCTGGAAAATCATCAAAATCTGCATCCAAATTCAGTGTCACTGAGCTTGACACCGTCCGATCCAAGAAAAGGTCTGCTGCTAGCCCCTCCATTGTAATCCCCAAGGCTACCACTTCGAAGGGAAGAGGTGGAAAGAAGAGAAAAACCTCCGAAGCTGACAATCTCCAAGGCTTACCTCTGATTCGTCATCAATTTCTCGAGTACTTCAATGATGTAAGGTTCACTGACTCAGTTTAATTACCCTATCCACTTGAGGATCACCTGATCCTAATCTTTGCATTGTCTTTATTGTAGAAATTTGCGGAGATCGAGGATTATGTTGGGAATGTTGAAGAGCTAGAGGAGAAACACTCTGACCTCCAGAAAGTAGCCATGCTCAAAGACCTCAAGATCGCTTCCCTTGAAAAGGATCTCAACAATGCCAAAGCTCAAACAGCTGCCATTCTGATCAACTTTGATTATGAGAAGAGCGAGATCACGGAGGATGCTAAGGTCTCCGCCGCCATTGCCATGTACAAGACCAAGCTACAGATGGCCCAGGAAGCTCAGGATCCTGCCTTTGATAGGAGCAATTGGGACGTGGAAGGCTGGAAGGCCAGGCTGGCTGAATTGGAGGATAAGGATGAGGCTGATGAGGTTCTGGCAATCGAAGCTAGTGGCAGTGGCAAGGATCAGGTGAAGGATACTGGAGCTGGAGGGGATGCCGACGCAGCGAAGGTGTAGGCTGCATGAATGGGCAATGAAGGACATTTCTAGACGTAGCCGGAGCCCATTTTTTTTAGCTTGGTTATGGTTTTTGTTTTGATGATGTTTTGATGAACAATGGTTGGTCTGTACTTAAACAACAGTAATTAGGGTTGAGGATCATGGATGATCCTTTGAACAATAGGTAGGATAATAGGCGGTGGATGGATCCTCTGTTTAGGGGATGAAGCCACTTGTTATCCTTCCGCCTTTAATTTCCTGCACTTGTTAGACCTATGAACAATGGACACCCTTTGCCAACCCATGTGGACGGGCCACGTTTTGCTGGTAGAAACGTGGGTTGGCAATTTTGACAACCTTAAAAGGGTTTAAGCTTTTGTGAATAAAATAACCTTAACTTTTTGGCTTATCCTGTGTTGATATCCCTGTTAGTATTTTACTTTCTAACTGTTGTGTTGTTCAATTTGTTTAAACTTATCAAGTAAAGAAAGAATTTAAGAAATATCCTCAAAATTTTTTAGGATATGATCAAGAATCACATATCCTATAATCGATAAGTTCTGAAAAGTAATATAGTTTAAGGATCACAAGTTCAGTTGTCAAAGGATAAGGGTCATTCAAATAAATAATGAACAAAATCAAAATAGTTAAGGATCATACCTGAGAATCCAAGTTAGGATCCTATCTTTTAACACTTAATATCAGGATAACCCAGAAGACAA
The DNA here is from genome assembly GCA_030545235.1 of Helianthus tuberosus. NCBI lineage: Eukaryota > Viridiplantae > Streptophyta > Magnoliopsida > Asterales > Asteraceae > Helianthus > Helianthus tuberosus. The sequence continues at coordinate 79,105,716 of CM060364.1, read as the reverse complement.
ACCTTAGTAAAAGGTAAGGATCAAGGATCCTTAGTCGTTCAACTTCAAAAACCTGAAATAGGATACAACTTGGGACTAAGCCAATATAAGATGAAAGTTAGTAACTGGGGACAAGCCCAACAATTCTGGGGACGAGCCCAAAGGATAACTGGGGACAAGCCCAAAGGATAACTGGGGACAAGCCCAAAGGATAACTGGGCACAAGCCCAAAGGATAATTGGGGACAAGCCCAAAGGATAACTGGGGACAAGCCCAAAGGATCGTATGTAAACTGGAGTATGGCCCACACTGGCGACTATCCAAACATAGTGACATGAAAATGCCAAAACCTTAGCTAACGTGAAAACGTTAGAAACCTTAGGAACGGATGTATGGTACGTCTACCATTATACGTAGGATCCTGAATATAGCCAGTACAATGAAATTGTCAGCCCCTAAAGCGAGTACTGGTCCCATTGCCATGAACTATACCAGGATCATCGTGCGCTACTGGCGAAACTTGGGACATGCCCAAACTGGGGACTAGCCCAAATAACTGGGGTCAAGCCCAAATAACTGGGGTCAAGCCCAAATAACTCGGGTCAAGCCCAAATAACTCGGGTCAAGCCCAAATAACTGGATACTTCTGTGGATACTCAATCCTTAGTTAAGGATACCCGAACCTTCAAAACTCAGAACCAAGTAAACAGAGGATAAAGGATGCAGGATCCTTATCCTTATATAAGAGCATAAAAGAATGAAATAGGTTAAGATTAGAATGTTACCAGAAAGAGGATCATCTGTCCGTAAGGATCCTTCAAGGATACTTGTCAAATGAGGATCATGGATCCTAGTCACATAAAATACTTCTTTAAATGGACAGCATTCCAAGCCCTTGGTAGCAAATCACCTTCCATTGTTAGCAATCGATATGCCCCCTTTCCTACTTCAGCTTCAATCAAATAGGGGCCTTCCCACTTTGGTGCTAGCTTTCCATCAGCAGGATTGGTGGTATTTTGAAATGCTTTCCTTAATACCATATCACCAACTTGGAATTTCCTGATCCTGACGTTTTTGTTGTAGGCTCCAGCCATCCTTTGTTGATAACTGGCCATCCTTATCCTTGCTAAGTCCCTGATTTCCTCTATAGTATCCAGGTCTTGAACCAAGTTTTCAGCATTTTCTTCAGGATTACGAATGCTTGTTCTTGCAGTTGGAACCACCATCTCTGTAGGGATCACTGATTCTGCCCCAAATACCAAAGAAAATGGAGTTTCGCCTGTAGCATTGTTGGGAGTTGTCCTATCAGCCCAAAGCACATAAGGTAGTTCTTCCACCCATTTTCCTTTCTTGGATCCAAGCTTTTTCTTCAAATTGTTGATGATAATCTTGTTGGATGATTCTGCCTGACCATTAGCTTGTGGGTGGACTGGTGTTGATGTTATCATCTTAATCCCCCAGCTGTCACAAAAGTTAGTAGTTCTATTCCCAATAAATTGGGATCCATTATCACAAATAATCTCAGAAGGGATACCAAATCTAGTAATAATGTTTCTTTTAATAAAGGATATAACTTCCTTTTCTCTGACTTGAGCAAAGGCTTCAGCCTCTATCCACTTAGAGAAGTAATCAGTCATAGCAAGCATGAATACTTTTCCACCAGGTGCCTTAGGAAGCTTTCCAACTATATCCATTCCCCATCTCATGAATGGCCAAGAAGAGGATATAGGATGCAATAGCTCTGCTGGTTGGTGAAGGATATTACTATGCCTCTGATAAGGATCACACTTCTTGGCATACTCCACAGCATCCTTCTTCATAGTGGGCCAATAGTATCCTGTCTTCAGGATCCTTGAGAACAATGCTCTGCCCCCAGTGTGGTTTCCACAATCTCCTTCATGGAAATCCTTTAGGACTTCTTGGATTTCAGGATCCTCAATGCATCTTAAATATGGTCCTGCAAGAGATCGTTTGTACAACATATTATTCAATATTGTAAATTGAGATACCTTGATTTTGAAAGCCCTAGGGTTTTCTCCTGTAGGAATCTCTCCATGTTGTATGTATCTCATGATTGGAAGGATCCATGATCCTGAATGAGATTGAGTATCATCACTAGGGATGATTGCAGAATCCTCTCCTATCTCCATAGCTACATGATCCTCAATAGCCGGGGTCAGGATATGGATAATAGGGATCTTGATATCCTTCGGGATCTTCAAGGATGATCCTAAATTGGCTAATGCGTCTGCCTCTGCATTCTCTTCCCTTGGTACCTGTGTCAAACTAAAGGATACAAAATAAAGTGCCAATTCTTTGACTATCTCCAAATATTTGATTAGCTTTTCACCTTTAACAATATAGGATCCATTAAAGTGATTAGTGATCAGCAAAGAATCTACATGTACCTCAAGATACCTGATCCTCATATGCTTTGCAATTTGCAAACCAGCTATCAAGGCTTCATACTCAGCCTCATTGTTGGTAGTTTGAAATTCACAAGCTATGGAGTGGGGTATTATGTCCCCCTGTGGCAATTTTAGTAGTATTCCAAGCCCTGTTCCATTTACATTGGAGGATCCATCAGTGAACAGTACCCAAGGATCCTTGGTTTCTTCAAGCTCTTGGACTTCTAATTCAGCCTCCTTTTGCAAATCACTACTAAAATCTGCCACAAAGTCAGCTAAGGCTTGGGATTTGATTACAGTCCTTGGTTCATATCTTATATCATATGCACTTAACTTCACTGCCCACTTAGCCATCCTTCCTGACATTTCAGGTTTCCTGAGAACATTCTTAATAGGAAAATTAGTTTTAACAATAATGGCATGAGTCTCAAAATAATGTCTTAATTTGGTAGATGCCATTATTAATGCAAGGATAAGTTTTTCTAAATGTGAATACCTGGATTCAGCATCAAGTAAGCTCTTACTTACATAATAAACAGGATGTTGTGTACCTTGGTGATCCTTAACAAGGACCGCACTTACTGCTTTTGAGGATACCGCCAAATATAAGGATAACACATCTCCTTTTTCTGGTTTCATCAAGGCTGGGGCTGAGGATAGGTAATCCTTAAGAGCTCTGAGGGCACCTTCATGCTTCTCTGTCCATTCAAATTTCTTGTTTTTCCTCAGGATATCGTAGAATTCCTTACACTTTTCTGAGGATTTGGATATGAATCTGTTCAAGGCTGCGATCCTGCCTGTCAATCTTTGCACATCCTTAACATTGGCAGGAGATTTGATATTTACAATAGCCTTGATTTGCTCTGGACTTGCTTCAATGCCCCTCTTAGTCACCATATATCCTAAGAATTTACCTGCCTTAACACCAAAATGACACTTAGAAGGATTAAGTTTCATATTATATTTATCAAGGATATTGAATGCTTCCTCCAAGTCTTTAAGGTGATCCTCAGCCTTCTTGGACTTAACCACCATGTCATCAATATAGACTTCCATAGTGTGTCCAATTTGTTCCTTGAACATCATATTGACAAGCCTTTGGTAAGTAGCACCTGCATTCCTTAGTCCAAATGGCATAGCAATATAACAATATATACCAGTTGGGGTCATGAAGGCTGTATCCTCCTGATCAGATGGTTCCATCTGAATTTGTTGGAATCCAGATGAAGCATCCATGAAAGTTAACAACTCATGACCCGCGGTAGCATCCACCATGGAGTCAATGTGGGGTAATGGGAAAGGATCCTTGGGACATGCCTTGTTTAAATCAGTGAAATCGACACATACCCTCCACTTTCCATTTTTCTTTTGAACAAAAACCACATTGGCTAACCATCTTGGATACTTAACCTCTCTTATCATACCTGCTCGAAGTAGCTTATCTACCTCTACCTGGATAATAGCATTTCTTTCAGGTGTAAACTTCCTCCTCTTTTGATGTATAGGCTTGAATGACCTGTCAATGCCAAGTTTATGAGTAATTATATCCTTAGATATACCTGTCATGTCTTCATGTTTCCAGGCAAAGGTGGATTTCCTTCTCTTAAGGAAGGATACTAGCTCCTGTTCGATATCGCTAAGGATCCCTGATCCTATGAAGATCTTGGATTCAGGAACATCAGGATCCATGAGGATTTCTTTCAAATCCTGTTCTCTTGCCTCCAAGACATCTCTTGAAGGATACTTTAATTGCTATTGCTCCCTTGGTCTTGAGGCTGGCTTCATTGATGAGGTATAGCAATTTTTAGCCTCCTGTTGATCACTCTCAATTTTCACCACTCCCCAAGGACTTGGAAGCTTTACACATTGATGATAGGTGGATGGGACTGCCTTCATATCATGTATCCATGGCCTGCCAAGGATAACATTAAAACATGATAAGCAATCTATAACACAAAACTTTTGATAAGAATGCAATCCTTCAATATAGATTGGGAGTTTGATGTCCCCCAATGTATTCTTAGTTTCTCCACTGAATCCCACAAGCACTGAGGATCTTGGGATAATATCAGACTCCGGGATATTCATCTTCTTGAGGACATCAAGCTGGATGATGTTCACAGAGCTTCCTCCATCTATAAGGATCCTACGAACAAAGTGATTAGAAATAAACAATGTAATTACAAGACCATCATGATGAGGATCCTGGATATCAACACGATCATCCTCATCAAAGGTTATGACTTTATCCTGGGTGACAACGGAGGTCCGGACGGGTCTGTCTCCATTATCCATCTTGGTTTCCTTGGCATGTCTCTTTGCTGCTGAAAAGGAAGTACCACAAATGTCTGATCCACCGAATATGAAGTTTATGACTTGTGCATCTGCTGGAGGAGCAGGAGCCTTTTCTGGGATCCTTTCAGGATCCTGGATCCTTGACTTCTTCCGTCCCAAGAGTTCCTTCAAATGCCCCTTGCTCAACAAGTAACCAATTTCCTTTCTTAGTGCAATACACTCTTCAGTGAGATGCCCAAAATCCTCATGATATGCACACCACTTGGATTTATCCTTCGTAGCAGCTGGTTTATCACTCTTCCTTGGCCACCTTGCTTTCTCACCTAAATTCTGCATTGCAAGGATTAGTTCATTGTTATCAACAGAAAAATAGTATTCTGAAATAGAAGGATAATCCTCATCATCCTCTTCTTGTTCCACTGAATGCACATTCTGATTGTCAGACTTATTGTAGAACTTGGATTTGTTGTTCCTGAAGTAGGATCCTTGCTTCTCCTGTTTTGAGGATCCTGCTAATCTATCCTGGATCCTTTTGTCATCCTCTAGGCGGATGAACCTAAGGGCCCTGGTTCTTACTTCATCAAGATTCCTTCAAGGTGTCATGACAAGATCATCATAGAATAATGAATCCCTAAGTAATCCCATTTTAAAGGCTTCTACAGCCGTAGCAATATCCAAGTTAGGAATATCCAAGGATTCTTTACTAAACTTAGTGATGTAATCTCTAAGTGATTCATTTTGACGTTGTGTTACCCTATATAGATCACTAGTTAATCGTTCAAATTTCCTACTACAAGAGAATTGGCTATTAAACAAATTAACTAGATTAGCAAATGAAGTAATAGAGTAAGGGGGAAGGCTTAGCAGCCATTTAAGAGCAGATCCTGTGAGTGTGGATCCAAATCCCTTGCATAGACATGCTTCTTTTAACCTTTCAGGAATTGGATTGATCTCCATCCTCTCCCTGTATTGAGCCACTTGCTCCTCTGGATCCGTCGAACCATCATACAGCTTCATGGATGGTATCTGAAATCTTTTAGGTATCTCAGCATCACATAAGGGTGGTGCAAAACGTGATATCCTATGGCTACCATCTGCAATTTCAGGAATGGGTTTAACCACTCCTGGAACACTGGATATCATATCCTTGAGCTTCTGTAACTCCCTGGCCATAGCCTGATTGATACCTGTATCCTGCATTAAGCCATGGTTAGTGTTGTATAAATTATTGAAAGTGTTACCTCCCACGGGATTCATGTTTGGAATCCCAGATGTGTATCCATATTGACGAGACTCTGGCATGATTGTAGGACCAGAGGGAGCAATGGTCTGCATTGGTATGAAGTCTCCTTGATGAACGTCCGAGTTCTGAGGCTGCATACTTCTCAAGAATCCTTGATCCTGAAGAACGTTGGATCCTTGAAGTTGAGATGATCCTTGAACCTGAAAGGATCCTGGAACCAAAGAGGATCCTGGGACCAGAGAGGATCCTGGGACAAAGGAGGATCCTTGGACCTGGGAGGATCCTTGGACCTGGGAGGATCCTTGGACCTGGGAGGATCCTTGAACTGCATGCATTCCCAAATATCCTCCTGACGTGAAGTATCCCTGATGCTGAGAGGAGGATCCTGATGGTTGAGAAGAGGATCCCTGAGGCTGGAAGTAAGAGCCAAATGCCTGACTCATTGTTGTTGTTCCATAACGCCTTCCTGGTAATTCACCCAAGTATTGCACATCCGGAACCGCTGAGTGTTGGGAAGTTATGACTGGAGTGTCAAAGTTCAACGACCTTGGCATCAGAGGGGAGTGATTCTCCACTGATTTCTTCTGTTTCTTGATCTCATCGATCTCCCGGAGGATCCTTTCGTTGGTTTTGTCCTGCTCTTATGCATGATTCCTCATCTGCAAAATCAGAGTGTAAAGATCATTAGTAGTAGGATTAGTTGAAACAGAAGAAGTTGGTGGTTTTTGGAAAATGGGGGTTGGTTTCTTCGCAGCATTCTCAGCATTCTTCTGGGATCCAGAAGGTGGTGGAGGCAAAGGAGGAACGCCTTGTGAAGAACTGAATGAGGGCATCAAACTTGAAGTATTCTTTGCTGAGGAAGCCATCTGCTTGGTTGTAACGAACCGAAATGACCACGAAAACACGAATCTTTTTAGGAATGAAGCACCAATTGCCCCATGGTGGGCGCCAAACTGTTTTGGTCAAAAATCAAGCAATGACAAAGTAACCAAACTTTCTGTTGTGAGGTATGATGCTTGGATTGATGAACAACAATAAGGATCACTATGAAATGTAATGAACAAGTGACACGAAGATTTATACGAGGAAAAAGCCCTTGATCAATGAATGATCTCCGGCATAAAAAACCTCGGGTGATGGAAACTACCGATCACCAACTCAAATTAAACAAGAAATATAATACAACTTTGGATGATAGCGAGCTAAGTACAAGGATCACTATAGTGTATCGTGTGAAAAAGTGTGTAATCGCCAAGTGAGTTAACAAGAGCTGGTGAGAGCAGTTGTACGAGTGTGTGTGTAGCCAAAAATAGCCAAGTGTTTTCTAGTTAGCTCGCTACCCCTTTAAAAATAGAAAATATCTACTCTAACTAACATTCCGCAAATGGTGCAAGTCATCCACGACTCCATAACGTCCACTTTTGGGCAAGCACGTGCGGAATAAACATAGAATATTCTCCAGGAATGTCGCCAAGACCAAGTCCAAGTCGATACTCCTGCAAAACAGTTTCGAATTCAAAGTAGACAACCGTTAGTACAAGGATCCTTAAGATGATCCATGATCCTGATCCTGCAACACTTCTGAGGATCACTACTTCAGACAGAAGTGAGGATCACTAAGTCCAACAGCAATTGAGGATCACTGATCATTTAGAAATCCACCCCTAACAAAGTCGATGAAATCAAGAAACTTAAGAAATCAACGAAGGATCACTCCCCATTGATGCCTAGGTCGTTGGATTTCACTACTCCACCAACAACAATCCAGCATTCCAAAGCATCAGGTATCCAGTATCAAGGAGGATCATCAAGTTTTTAATATGGATCATCAGCCGTCACGCAGCCTCAAGGATCCTACTTCCAGCCTCAAGGATCCTCTTCTAAGCATCAAGGATCCTTCTCTAATTCAGGAGGATACATGGGGACGCTTTCAGCTCAAGGATCCTACCCTCAACATCAAGGATCCACATCACAGGTTCAAGGATCCATGGAATATCCTCTAAGGCCTTCAGTACTGATGTATCTTGGATCCAACATCTTCCAAGATCAAGGATCCTTAGGGAGTCAACCACCCAGAAGTTCTGAAATTCACTTGGGAGACTTCATTCCCATGCAAACTGTTTTGGTCAAAAATCATACAAGGATAATGTAACCAAATCTGATTTTTGTGAGGTGTGATGCTTGATTAGATGATCAAATGTATAAACAATGAATGAATGAAATGAATGTTGAACACAAGGATTTATACGAGGAAAAAGCCCTTGATCAATGAATGATCTCCGGCATAAAAAACCTCAGATAGTGAAAACTATCACTATCAAGTATATTAAACAAACAAGTTTACAACTTCAGAAGTATTGAGCTTGATACAGTGAGTTCTAGTGTGTGTGTTCGAGAAAGAGAGTAGCAGAAGTGTTGTGCGTAAAACAAAGTGCAAAAGTGTTTCTAAAAATAAGCTCAATACCCCTTTATTCTTAGCTAAAAATATCCTAACTAACTATCCGAAAAATCGGCCCATCACCCACGATCACCACTAACGGTCACTAGCTCGTGCACATGTTGAAAATATAGAGCATATTCCCCTGGAATCTTGCGTGGAATAAGTATTCTTCGAAACATACCTGCAAAACAAGCCAAAAGGTGATGGAAACAATTGTTAAGTTAGAATAATAATGAGGACCCTGGATCCTTATTCCCGCAGCGTCTCCTGAGGATCCTTAATTCAAACTAAACTGAGGATCCGTGATCCATTCTACACTTGAGGATCCGTGATCCATAGGTGATAAAATTCTATCCCTAACAATTGCCCCCAAACAGGACTAGTTGATATCCAATTAGATAGTCATGTTTGAATGACTTCCGGACTAGCCGTTACTTGGAGATGTAGCCGTTGCGAGGCTTACGTCAGCGAGGGTCATCCTTGCAACAAACAATGATTATAAATAGGATAGAGATAGGAACGATATTTTGCATTTAAATTCGAGACTTTCTCCCTTTAATTCTTCATTCGAAGACCTCAACAGGTATCTCTCTTTCCTTCTCTCTAAATTTTCTTCTTCCGATTCTCTGCTTCTTCAAAATCCCATGGCCAAGATGAATCTTCGATCCTCCCCTGCTAAGGATCCTAAGAAGGAGAGCCCCCTGAAGAGCCAGGGCATAACCAAAAATCCTTCACTGGAACTTTGTCGTTTCACCGATCCCGAGATTGATCGGATACGTCACTGCTTCCCGGCAGGAACCATCTTTAGACCCTTTGACTCTTCCATGAAGAGTGATTGCGTGTCTGATGCCTGGATCACCTTCCCGACAACCCCTTTTGTGATAGGGTTCAATTATCCTTTTCCTGCTCTAACACTAGCATTCCTCACACTCACCGATATGTGCTATATACAAGCCATGCCGATGATGTGGAGAGTTCTCTACACACTTGAAAACATCATTGAGCAGAAGTGTGTTGAAATAGGGATGTCTGAATTGAGTCAGTTGTACAATCTTGTCAGCCATGATTCTCATGCACAAACCTGGTCAGGCTAATCCAATTCTAAAAACCACAAAAAATGATTACAACTGGAGAAACCAGTTCTTCTTTGTAAGGAGGGACTCCATCCCGAATGGGAATGACCTCCCCAAAAAGTGGATCACCCAGGGTAGGATATGGGATCCTTAGACCAGGACCATAGTAGGATTCTTTTTCTGTTAAGGATAACTGATCCTTCTTTTTGTTTTTGTTGTGCAGTTATCTCACTCTCTCACATCCAAGAGTCTCCTGTTACAAAAGAAAGGATTGCTGCTTTTTGGAAGCTTGATCCTGCCATTAGAGCATTTCAAGCCAAAACAAAGGATTCTCAAGAAATCTCCTCCGGGTCCTACACAATGTCAAGTAAGTATCCATATCTATGTGTAAATAAATGTTTAAATGAATATAAGGTATGAATACTTATATGTGTTTTGTATTTGTAGGTGCTGGAAATTCCTCAAAGTCTGCTTCCAGGTTCATCGTAAGTGATCTTAATGAATACGCCTCCTTAAGGTCTCTCAAAAAGGAGCTGGCTGCAAGCCCAAGCATCCCGAACCCTAAGAGCATGAGTACAAGGGGCAAGGGTGCCAAGAAGAGAAATACTGCTAAGCCCAATGAAGGCCTCCCTCTCATTCAACATCAGTTTCAGGAATACGTCTCCGAGGTAAGAATCCTGTATCCTTAAACCTTAGCTTTCTTTTCTAAGGATGAAGGATCCTGACTGTTAGGGGAGGATTTTCCAATGATCAGTGATCCTCAATTACTGTTAGATTTAGTGATCCTTACTTCTGTTTGAATTGGTGATCCTCAGAAGTATTGCAGGATCAGGATCATGGATCATCGTAAGGATCCTTATACTAACGATTGTCTGCTTTGAATATGATGTTGTTTTGCAGGAGTACGAGCTTGGACTTGGTCTTGGCGATATTCCTGGAGAATATTCCATATTTATTCCGCACGTGCATGGCTGAAATGGACGTTGTGGGAGTCGTGGAGGACTTGCACCAAATGCGGAATGTTTGTTAGCTTAGATATTTTCCATTTTTAAACGGGATAGCGAGCTAAATAGAAATACTTGGCTATTTTTGGCTTAACACACACACTCGCAACTGCTCTCACCAGCTCTTTACAATTCACTTGGCGATTACACACTTTTTTGCACATTACACTATAGTGATCCTTGTAATTAGCTCGCTATCATCCGAAGTTGTAATACATTTCTTGTTTAATTTGAGTTGGTGATCGGTAGTTTCCATCACCCGAGGTTTTTTATGCCGGAGATCATTCATTGATCAAGGGCTTTTTCCTCGTATAAATCTTTGTGTCACTTATTCATTTCATTTCTGAGTGATCCTTAGTGTTGTTCATTCATTCAAGCATCATACCTCACAACAGAAAGTTTGGTTGCATTATCATTGCTTGATTTTTGACCAAAACAGTTTGGCGCCCACCGTGGGGCAATTGGTGCTTCATTCCTAAGAAAATTCATACTTTTGTGGTCATTTCGGTTCATTACAACCAAGCGGATGGCTTCCTCCACAAAGAATACATCAAGTTCTATGCCGGCAATCAGTTCTTCACAAGGCGTTCCTCCTTTGCCTCCACCACCTTCTGGATCCCAGAAGAATGCTGAGAATGCTGCGAAGAGACAAACCCCCATTTTCACAAAACCACCAACTTCTTCTGTTTCAACTAATCCTACTACTAATGATCTTTACGCTCTGATTTTGCAGGTGAGGAATCACGCACAAGAGCAGGACAAAACCAACGAAAGGATCCTCCGGGAGATCGCTGAGATCAAGAAACAGAAGAAATCAGTAGAGGATCACTCTCCTCTGATGCCAAGGTCCCTGAAATCAGTAGAGGATCACACTTTCAATAATTTATACAACACTAACCATGCCTTAATGCAGGATATAGGTATCAATCAGGCTATGGCCAGGGAGTTACAGAAGCTCAAGGATATGATATCCAGTGTTCCAGGAGTGGTTAAACCCATTCCTGAAATTGTAGACGGTAGCCATAGGATATCTCATTTTGCACCACCCTTATGTGATGCTGAGATACCCAAAAGATTCCAGATACCATCCATGAAACTGTATGATGGTTCAACGGATCCAGAGGAGCATGTAGCTCAGTACAGGGAGATGATGGAGATCAATCCAATTCCTGAAAGGTTAAAAGAAGCATGTCTATGCAAGGGATTTGGATCCACACTCACAGGATCTACTCTTAAATGGCTGCTAAGTCTTCCCCCTTACTCTATTACTTCATTTGCTAATCTAGTTAATTTGTTTAATAGTCAATTCTCTTGTAGTAGAAAGTTTGAACGATTAACTAGTGATTTATATAGGGTAACACAAGGTCAAAATGAATCACTTAGAGATTATATCACCCAGTTTAGTAAAGAATCCTTAGATATTCCTAACTTGGATATTGCTACGGCTGTAGAAGCCTTTAAAATGGGATTGCTTAGGGATTCACTATTCTATGATGATCTCGTTATGACACCTTGCAGGAATCTTGATGAAGTAAGAACCAGGGCCCTTAGGTTCATCCGCCTAGAGGATGACAAAAGGATCCAGGATAGATTGACAGGATCCTCAAAACAGGAGAAGCAAGGATCCTACTTCAGGAACAACAAATCAAAGTCTTACAACAGATCTGATAACCAGAACGTGCATGCAGTGGAACAAGAAGAGGATGATGAGGATTATCCTCCTATTTCTGAATACTGTTTTTCTGTTGATAACAATGAACTAATCCTTGCAATGCAGAATCTAGGTGAGAAAGCTAGGTGGCCAAGGAAAAGTGATAAACCAGCTGCTACAAAGGATAAGTCCAAGTGGTGTGCATATCATGAGGATTTTGGGCATCTCACTGAAGAGTGTATTGCACTGAGAAAGGAAATTGGTTACTTGTTGAGCAATGGGCATTTGAAAGAGCTTTTGGGACGAAAGAAGTCAAGGATCCAGGATCCTGAAAGGATCCCGGAAAGGGCTCCTGCTCCTCCAGCAGATGCACAAGTCATAAACTTCACATCCGGTGGATCAGACATTTGTGGTACCTCCTTTTCAGCAGCAAAAAGACATGCTAAGGAAACCAAGATGGATAATGGAGACAGACCCGTCCGGACCTCCGTTGTCACCCGGGATAAAGTCATAACCTTTGATGAGGATGATCGTGTTGATGTCCAGGATCCTCATCATGATGGTCTTGTAATTACATTGTTTATTTCTAACCACTTTGTTCGCAGGATCCTTATAGATGGAGGAAGCTCTGTGAACATCATTCAGCTTGATGTCCTCAAGAAGATGAATATCCTGGAGTCTGATATTATCCCAAGATCCTCAGTACTTATGGGATTCAGTGAAGAAACTAAGAATACATTGGGGGACATCAAACTCCCAATCTATATTGAAGGATTACATTCTTATAAAAAATTTTGTGTTATAGATTGCTTATCTTGTTGCAATGTTATCCTTGGCAGGCCATGGATACATGATATGAAGGCAGTCCCATCCCCCTATCATCAGTGTGTAAAGCTTCCAAGTCCATGGGGAGTGGTGAAAATTGAGAGTGATCAACAAGAGGCTAAGAACTGTTATACATCATCAATGAAGCCAACCTCAAGACCAAGGGAGCAATAGCAATTAAAGTATCCTTCAAGAGATGTCTTGGAGGCAAGAGAACAGGATTTGAAAGAAATCCTCATGGATCCTGATGATCCTGAATCCAAGATCTTCATAGGATCAGGGATCCTTAGCGACATTGAACAGGAGCTAATATCCTTCCTTAAAAGAAGGAAAACTACCTTTGCCTGGAAACATGAGGATATGACAGGTATATCTAAGGATATAATTACTCATAAACTTGGCATTGACAGGTCATTCAAGCCAATTCATCAAAAGAGGAGGAAGTTTGCACCTGAAAGGAATGCTATTATCCAGGAAGAGGTAGATAAACTACTTCGGGCAGGTATGATAAGAGAGGTTAAGTATCCAAGATGGTTAGCCAATGTGGCTGTTGTTCAAAAGAAAAATGGAAAGTGGAGGGTATGTGTCGATTTTACTGATTTAAACAAGGCATGTCCCAAGGATCCTTTCCCATTACCCCACATTGACTCCATGGTGGATGCTACCGCGGGTCATGAGTTGTTGACTTTTATGGATGCTTCATCTGGATTTCAACAAATTCAGATGGAACCATCTGATCAAGAGGATACATCCTTTATGACCCCAACTGGTATATATTGTTATATTGCTATGCCATTTGGACTAAGGAATGCAGGTGCTACTTATCAAAGGCTTGTCAATATGATGTTCAAGGAACAAATTGGACACACTATGGAAGTCTATATTGATGACATGGTGGTTAAGTCCAAGAAAGCTGAGGATCACCTCAAAGACTTGGAGGAAGCATTCAATATCCTTGATAAATTTAATATGAAACTAAACCCTTCCAAGTGTCATTTTGGTGTTAAGGCAGGTAAATTCTTAGGCTATATGGTGACAAAGAGGGGCATTGAAGCAAGTCCAGAGCAAATCAAGGCTATTGTGAATATCAAATCTTCTGCCAATGCTAAGGATGTGCAAAGATTGACAGGCAGGATCACAGCCTTGAACAGATTCATATCCAAATCCTCAGAAAAATGCAAGGAATTCTATGACATCCTAAGGAAGAACAAGAAATTTAAATGGACCGAGAAGCATGAAAGTGCCCTCAAAGCTCTTAAGGATTACCTATCCTCAGCCCCGGCCTTGATGAAACCAGAAAAAGGGGATATATTATCCTTATACTTAGCAGTATCCTCCAAAGCAGTAAGTGCGGTCCTTGTTAAGGATCACCAAGGTACACAACATCCTATCTATTATGTGAGTAAGAGTTTACTTGATGCTGAATCCAGGTATTCACACTTAGAGAAACTTATCCTTGCATTAATAATGGCATCTACTAAATTAAGACATTATTTTGAGACTCATGCCATTATTGTTAAGACTAATTTTCCAATTAAGAATGTTCTCAGGAAACCTGAAATGTCAGGAAGGATGGCTAAGTGGGCAGTGAAGCTGAGTGCATATGATATAAGATATGAACCAAGGACTGCCATCAAATCCCAAGCCTTAGCTGACTTTGTGGCAGATTTTAGTAGTGATTTGCAAAAGGAGGCTGAGTTAGAAGTCCAACAGCTTGAAGAAACTAAGGATCCTTGGATACTCTTCACTGATGGAGCCTCTAATGTGAAAGGAACAGGACTTGTGATACTACTAAAATCGCCACAGGGGGACATAATACCCCACTCCATAGCTTGTGAGTTCCAAACTACCAACAATGAGGCGGAGTATGAAGCCTTGATAGCTGGTTTACAAATTGCTAAGCATATGAGGATCAGGTATCTTGAGTTTGACACAGGTACCAAGGGAAGAGAATGCAGAGGCTGATGCATTAGCCAATCTAGGATCATCCTTGAAGATCCCGGAGGATATAAGGATCCCTATTATCCATATCCTGACCCCTGCTATCGAGGATCATGTAGCTATGGAGATCAGAGAAGATTCTGCAATCACCCCTAGTGAGGATACTCAATCTCATGCAGGATCATGGATCCTTCCAATCATGAGATACATACAACATGGAGAGATTCCTACAGGAGAAAACCCTAGGGCTTTCAAAATAAGGTATCTCAATTTACAATATTGAATAATATGTTGTATAAACGATCTCTTGCAGGACCATATCTAAGATGCATTGAGGATCCTGAAATCCAAGAAGTCTTAAAGGATTTCCATGAAGGAGACTGTGGAAACCACACTGGGGGCAGGGCATTATTCTCAAGGATCCTGAGGACAGGATACTATTGGCCTACTATGAAGAAGGATGCTGTGGAGTATGCCAAGAAATGTGATCCTTGTCAGAGACACAGTAATATCCTTCACCAACCAGCAGAACTTTTGCATCCTATATCCTCTTCTTGGCCCTTTATGAGGTGGGGAATGGATATCGTAAGGCACCTGGTGGAAAAGTATTCATGCTTGCTATGACTGATTACTTCTCTAAGTGGATAGAGGCTGAAGCCTTTGCTCAAGTCAGAGAAAAGGAAGTTATATCCTTTATTAAAAGAAACATTAAATTACTAGATTTGGTATCCCTTCTGAAATTGTTTGTGATAATGGATCCAAATTTATTGGGAATAGAACCACTAACTTTTGTGACAGCTGGGGGATTAAAATGATAACATCAACACCAGTCCACCCACAAGCTAATGGTCAGGCAGAATCATCCAACAAGATCATCATCAACAATTTAAAGAAGAAGATTGGATCCAAAAAACGAAAATGGGCAGAAGAACTACCTTATGTGCTTTGGGCTGATAGGACAACTCCCAAGAATGCTACTGGCCAAACTCCATTCTCTTTGGTATTTGGAGCAGAATCAGTGATCCCTACAGAGATGGTGGTTCCAACTGCAAGAACAAGCATTCGTGATCCTGAAGAAAATGCTGAAAACTTGGTTCAAGATCTAAATACTATAGAAGAACTCAGGGATTTGGCAAGGATAAGGACGGCCAGTTATCAACAAAGGATGGCTGGAGCTTACAACAAAAATGTCAGGATCAGGAAATTCCAAGTTGGTGATATGGTATTAAGAAAGGCATTTTAGAATACCACCAATCCTGCTGATGGAAAGTTGGCACCAAAATGGGAAGGCCCTTATTTGATTGAAGCTGAAGCAGGAAAGGGGGCATATCGATTGCTAACTATGGAAGGTGATTTGCTACCAAGAGCTTGGAATGCTATCCATTTGAAGAAATATTTCATGTGACAAGGATCCATGATCCTTACATGACAAGTATCCTTGAAGGATCCTTACAAAACAGATGATCCTTATCTCGGTAACATTCTAATCTCAAACTATTTCATTCTTTTATTCTCTTATATAAGGATAAGGATCCTGCATCCTTTATCCTTCTTTCACTTGATTCTGAGTTTTGAAGGTTTAGGTATCCTTAACAAAGGACTGAATATCCACAGAAGTATCCAGTTATTTGGGCTTTACCCCAGTTTGGGCCTGTCCCCAGTTTCGCCAGTAGCGCACGATGATCCTGGTATAGTTCATGGCAATGGGACCAGTACTCGCTTTAGGGGCTGACAATTTCATTGTACTGGCTATATTCAGGATCCTACGTATATTGGTAGACGTACCATACATCCGTTCCTAAGGTTTCTAACATTTTCACGTTAGCTAAGGTTTTGGCATTTTCATGTCACTAAGTTTGGATAGTCGCCAGTGAGGGCCATACTCCAGTTTACACACGATCCTTTGGGCTTGTCCCCAGTTATCCTTTGGGCTTGTCTCCAGTTATCCTTTGGGCTTGTCCCCAGTTATCTTTTGGGCTCGTCCCCAGTATATTGGGCTTGTCCCCAGAATTGTTGGGCTTGTCCCCAGTTACTAACTCTTATCTTATATTGGCTTAGTCCCAAGTTGTATCCTATTTCAGGTTTTTGGAAACAAACGACCAAGGATCCTTGATCCTTACCTTCTACTAAGGTTTGTCCTTTGGGTTATCCTGATTATAAGTGTTAAAGGTTAGGATCCTAACTTGGATTCTCAGGTATGATCCTTAATTATTTTGATTTTATTCATTATTCATTTGAGTGACCCTTATCCTTTGACAACTGAACTTATGATCCTTAAAATATACTACTTTTCGGAACTTGTCAACTATAGGATATGTGATCCTTGATCATATCCTAAACTTTTTGAGAATACTTATTAATTTTTTTCTTTACTTGGTAAGTTTAGACAAAATGAATATCACAACAATTAAAAAGAAAAGTACTAACAAGGATAGCAACACGGGAGATAGCCAAAAAGTTAAAGTTATTTTATTCACAAAACATTAAAACCCTTTATTGTTGTCAAAATTGCCAACCCACGTTTCTACCAGCAAAACGTGGCCCGTCCACATGGGTTGGCAAAGGGTGTCCATTGTTCATAGGTCTAACAAGTGCAGGAAATAAAAGACGGAAGGATAACGAGTGGCTTCATCCCCCAAACAGAGGATCCATCCACCACCCATTATCCTGCCTATTGTTCAAGGATTCATGATCCTTAGCCCTAATTACTATTGTTCAAATACAACCCATCATTGTTCAACAAAAACATCATAACCAAAATAAACTATCAAATTTAAAAAATGGGCTCCGGCTACGTCTAGAAATGTCCTTCATCGCCCATCCATGCAGCCTACACGTTCGCTGCATAGCCATCTCCTCCAGCTCCAGTATCCTTCACATGATCCTTGCCACTGCCACCAGCCTCGATTGCCAGAACCTCTTCAGCCTCTTCTTCATCCTCCAACTCAGCCAGCCTAGCCTTCCAGCCCTCCATGTCCCAGTTGCTCTTGTCAAAGGCAGGATCCTGAGCTTCTTGGGCCATCTGCAGCTTGGTCTTGTACATGGCAATGGCAGCGGAGACTTTAGCATCCTCCGTGATCTCGTGCTTCTCATAGTCAGCATTGATCTGGGCTGCAACCATCTGAGTTTTGGCATCATTGAGATCCTTTTCAAGGGAAGCAATCTTGTGATCCTTGAGCACCGCCACTTTTTGGAGGTCAGAATATTTCTCCTCAAGCTCTTCAACATTCCCAACATAGTCCTCGATTTCGACAAATTTTTGCAAAGAAGACAATGTAAGGTTAGGATCACATAATCCTCAAGTGGATAGGATAACTAAGCTAAGTCAGTGATCCTTACATCTGCAAAGTACTCGAGGAACTGATGGCGGATCAGAGGCAAGCCTTCTAGGTTGTCAGCTTCAGAGGTCTTCCTTTTCTTTCCACCTCTTCCCTTTGAAGTGGTTGCCTTGGGGATTATGATGGAGGGGCTAGCAGCAGACTTTTTCTTTGAGGATCGGACAGTGTCAAGATCAGTGACACTGAATTTGGAGGCAGATCTTGAAGGTTTTCCAGCGCCTACACACCCAAAACAGATAAGTATCCTTATCCTATTTCTATTTAACTATTTATTTAAACATTTAATTGTACAAAAAACATGATACTTACTCGACATAGTGACATAACCTGAGGATACTTCCTGAGAATCCTGGGTGTTTGTTTTAAATGATCTTCTTGCAGGATCAAGTCTCCGGAAAGCGGCAAGCCTCTCCTTTGTTGCAGGTGTTGTGATGAGGTGTGCGACAGTAATAGCTACAAGATAGAAACAAAAGAACGTTAGTGATCCTTAAACAAAAAACAAGGTTGTCTGGTGATCCTTCTCAGGATCCTCTATCCTACCATGGGTGCTCCACTTCCTTGGCAGATCCTTTCCATCAGGGATGGAATCCCTTCTGACAAAAAAGAATCGCCGCTTCCAGTTGGTGTCATTCTTAGTTGCTTTGAAGATGGGGTGTTCTTCACCAGGTTTATGTTTTAGTAGATATCGGTGGGATCCATGGCTAACGAGGTCATACATGTCCGTAAACTTCGACATTCCCAGATCAATTCCTTCTTGCTCAATGATCCTTTCAAGGGTATATAGGACCCTCCAAATCATTGGCATCGCTTGAATGTAGGAAATGCCGGTGAGAGAGAAGAAAGACTGGGTGAATTCAGGGAAAGGATATGAGTATCCAATTGTGAATGGTGTGACCGGGAAAGCTACCCATCTTTCAGAAATATAATCACTTAGAACGGTGGGATCAAATGGTTTGAAATCGGTGTTTGCCGGAAAACAATGGCGGATTCTGTCTATTTGTGGATCAGTGAAGCAACATCTTTCTTTCGCTGAATCTTTGATGATCCCCTGGCTCTTAAGAGGACTGTCTTTTGTGTGATCCTTAGCCGGAGAGGATCTTAGCATCATCTTGGTCATGAGGGTAGAGAAGAAGATGAACAGAGAAAGAAAACGTAAAGGGAGAAGAGGAAGAGAGATACCTGCTTGATCTTCGGATGTGGATTTAAAGGGAGTTTCTCTTGAATTTAAATGCGAATTGATCCCTATCCATAACTTCAATTTATAATGATGGTTTTGCAGGATAGTCACCTCAATGACGTCATGCTCGTAACGGCTAGTCCGACTCCAACGGCTAGTTATCCGTTGATTTGTTACGGATAAGAACAAAAATATAACTCGTTATTTACAATTTACTCCTTATATTTTGGGGGCAATTGTTAGGGGAGGATTTTCCAATGATCAGTGATCCTTAATTACTGTTGGATTTAGTGATCCTTACTTCTGTTTGAATTGGTGATCCTCAGAAGTATTGCAGGATCAGGATCATGGATCATCGTAAGGATCCTTATACTAACGATTGTCTGCTTTGAATATGATGTTGTTTTGCAGGAGTACGAGCTTGGACTTGGTCTTGGCGATATTCCTGGAGAATATTCCATATTTATTCCGCACTTGCATGGCTGAAATGGACGTTGTGGGAGTCGTGGAGGACTTGCACCAAATGCGGAATGTTTGTTAGCTTAGATATTTTCCATTTTTAAACGGGATAGCGAGCTAAATAGAAACACTTGGCTATTTTTGGCTTAACACACACACTCGCAACTGCTCTCACCAGCTCTTTACAATTCACTTGGCGATTACACACTTTTTTGCACATTACACTATAGTGATCCTTGTAATTAGCTCGCTATCATCCGAAGTTGTAATACATTTCTTGTTTAATTTGAGTTGGTGATCGGTAATTTCCATCACCCGAGGTGTTTTATGCCGGAGATCATTCATTGATCAAGGGCTTTTTCCTAGTATAAATCTTTGTGTCACTTATTCATTTCATTTCTGAGTGATCCTTAGTGTTGTTCATTCATTCAAGCATCATACCTCACAACAGAAAGTTTGGTTGCATTATCATTGCTTGATTTTTGACCAAAACACTGACTATACACTTCTTTTATGCAGAAATTCGCCGAGGTCCAAATGCTCCTTGATCAACACGTGGCCAAAGCTAAGCAGCGAAAGCTAGACTTCTAGCAGATGTTCCTTGCTAAAGACAAGAAGATCTCTTCCCTTGAGAAAGATATCAACCTGCGGTAGAAGGAATTGGTCCTGGCTCAGATCACAACTCAGCAGGAGAAGGCAGAGGTCATGGATGGGGCTATGCTTTCTGCCACTATTGCCATGCTGAAGATTAAGCTGCAAATGGATAAGGAGGCTGAGGATCCTGCCTTTGATAGGTCTGCCTGGGACCAGGAGGCTTGGAGGCGGAGGCAGAGGCTGGCTGAGCTGGATGATGAGGATGAAGCTGAGGAGGTCTTGGCACTCGAAGCCGGTAGCAGTGGGGTTAAGGATCCTGTGGAGGAGGCAGCTGGTAAAGGTGGTGAGGATGCAGCGAAGGTTTAGGCTGTAGTAATGGGCGATGATGGATAGATCTAGACGCGGCCGGAGCCCATTTTTTATGGTTTTGTGGTTTTTGTTTTGATTCCGAACAATTATGGTCTGTAATAACTAAACAATATCTATTAGGGTTAAGGATCAGCAATCCTTAGAACAATAGGTAGGATGATAGTTAGTGAAGAGATCCTCTGTTTGGGGGATGCAGCCACTATTATCCTGCCGTCTTTACTTTCCTGCACTTTAAGACTTGTTAATATGGACACCCTTTACCTACCCCAACGGACGGACCACGTATTGCTGGTAGATGCTCGGGGTAGGTAATTTTGACAACCTTTAACAGGTTTAAATTTGATAAATAAATATAACCTTTAACTTTTGGCTATCTTGGTGTTGTTTACTTTATGTATATTTACCTTTCAATTGTTATTGTACAACTTTTTAGATTTACAAGTCACTAGTGAAGGTATAAAAATCAGTTTAAGTCAAAAGTTTAGGATATGATCAAGGATCAAATAACCTATAATCGAAAAGTTTAAAAAGTGAGATAATTTTAGGATCATATATCCTGTTGTCAAAGAATAAGGGTAACATTGATAAACCAAGAATAAAGTTAGAGTAACTAGGGATCATACCAGAGAATCCAAGTTAGGATCCTATATCCTTAATGCATACAATTGTAACAATTATAAGACAAACCCTTGTAGAAAGTTAGGATCCAGGATCCTTAACTGTTTAACTTTGGAATCCTGAAATTAGACATAACTTGGGACTAAGCCAATCTGTAAAAGAAAGATTTAGTATCTGGGGACAAGCCCAACAATCTAGGGACAAGCCCAATAAACTGGGGACAAGCCCAAAAAACTGGGGACAAGCCCAAAAAACTGGGGACAAGCCCAAAGGATCTTGTGCAAACTGGAGTATGGCCCATACTCGCGACTATCCAAACTTAGTGACATGAAGATGCCAAAACCTTAGCTAATGTGAAAACGTTAGAAACCTTAGGAACGGATGTATGGTACATCTACCATTATACTTAGGATCCTAAATACAGCCAGTACAATGAAATTGTCAGCCTCTAAAGCGGGTACTGGTCCCATTGCCTTTAACTGCACCAGGATAATCGTGCGCTACTGACGAAGGTGTAAGAACCTGATTCGTAGGAGGTAATAGATACATTGAAATGGGGGCAAGCCCAAAAACTAGGGATAAACCCATAAAATTGGGGACAAGCCCATAAAACATAGGAAACTTCTGTGGATACTTGATCCTTTGTCAAAGATGCACCCACTTCTGCAAAACTCATAACTTAGTGAAAAAGGATAAAGAATCCTGGATCCTTCTCCTTGTAATCAAATAAATTAAAGGATTAGATAAATGAGAATCAAATCATTACCAGAATGAGGACCATATATCCTTTAAGGATCCTTTATGTATACCATATATGAGGATGACTAAGGATCCTAGATCCTTCTTACATGAAATATCTCTTCAAATGGACAGCATTCCAAGCTCTTGGTAACATATCACCTTCCATTGTTAACAAACGGTATGCCCCCTTTCCTGCCTCATCTTCGATAAGATAGGGGCCTTCCCACTTTGGAGCTAACTTGCCATCAGCAGGATTCGTGGTATTTTGGAATGCTTTTCTCAACACCATGTCACCAACTTGAAACTTTCTGATCCTGACATTCTTGTTATAAGCTCCAGCCATCCTTTGTTGATAGCTAGTGTCACACCCCGATAATTCCACGTTTGACCGGTGGGCCCGGTGGGGGAGTATCGTGACGTGGTTGGCAACATTACAGTCAAACAACACAATATTTAAATGCACAGCGGAAGCAAATGAAAGATATATTTCAACCGAATATAATATTGTAATATCATGTATCACAATGGTTGAAATTAATCCACAGGTGGATAAAAATAAAAATAGGAAACAGTAGTTCAACAGACTTTAGGCATCTTAAGCTTGCGAGACTCTTTTGATGCTAAGGAGAAATCCAGCCTATTACGAGTCGTACCTGCATTAATCTTTTTGGGAAAATACGTCAGTTTACACTGGTAAATACAATTAACCGACTCATTTTAAAAATGATTAAAAATTGATTTGGATGCACGTGGCACAAACATTTTTATAACTTGGGATAATTATTTAAATATATAAACTTGTAAAAGAATTACATGTTCCTTATGCGTTCAGTAGCCCGGTTCGTGTCGGGTTAAAGATCAATAGACACACCACATAATTTATTTATGCACTGACGAGTGTACGCCTACACTCCGCGCTTAGGTCGTGGCCATTTCGTAAAATGATGCCAAGGATATCCGGGACATGGTCATTAACCTCCCAAAGGATTTAAGCAAACAAAACAATTTAAACAGGTCATCTCGATAATACTTAACCACCAAACGATTAAGGTCGAATGCTCGACCAAGCGGTATTTTATATATCGTACTCCAAGCCCGTATAGGGAAAATAAGTTAAAAGTATTTACCTTTGCAAGTATAATTCACAATTAGCAAATGCGGGTAGCTTTTACCGGTTCTCCTATTCTGGAACAAAGGTTTTTAATAACCTATTAGAATCCTAACGGTCTTTAGTTAAGCTTAAGCTTAGACCGGTTAGTTTTAAGGAATGATACGGTTCGTACGCACGATTAAGCGAAGACCGGAATAGAATGTGATTTAGACCCGACAAGTTTAAAGACTTGTCTTATATGGGTAATCTAAACACATTCTGGAATTTGGGATAAAAACGATAAGGTTTGACCCGTTTCGGCTAATTTATGCAAACTAGTTACATAAACCGAACCGAACGCGCAAGAGGCGTAACGGTAATCATTAGAGCCATATACAGGTTTCCTAAGTTAATATGCCTTAAATATGTTGTGACATCAGTAAGATATCTTTTATTATGCCCGAAACGAATTTAAACCCAAACTATGCCCCGTAGGGGTAGTTTGGTCATTTACATGGTTATAAAAGAGTTTAAGTATTAACCTGAGTTACAGGTCTGATATAAACAGCAAAAATACTTAGTTTACTAAGTTATAACAGTAGGGTAATGCATATATGTGAAATTTATCAATTATAACTAAACTATGCACCGTAGGGGCATTTTGGTAATTTCACATAAGCCGAAAAGCTCAAAACTGAAGTCTGAGTTAAACAACCTTTGCTTACTGTTAAAATATTATAATTTACCTAAAATATCAGTATGTATCAACCCATGTATGTTTAAAATAGTTTTAGTACATACTATGCGTTAAAAACGCTTAATAAGGCGAGTAGAAGCCGTTTCCGGGTTCTATATGGAAAACTGATATTTTTATTATTCAGAAGGTTTAAAATAATTTTTTTATCATATATAATCAGTAGCAAAAGGTTTGGGGTCAAAAAGATATGAAAAACTCATTTTATAGCCCAAAAGGGCAAAACCGACAATTACCGGATCAAGCCTATATCTCCAAGTTATGCTCAGCCTAAAATTAATTAAAAATCTTCAAAAATCCCAAAATATTATATTACATCAGTGGGTAAAAAGTTTGATATCAAAAAGTGGGTTTAAATAGGCTATATGCTAATTATGCCGTTTAATCGCTAAAGAAGCTTTCTAATTACGCTAATGAGCATAACTCTCATTCTACACCTCAAACTGATGTCAAATTTTGGGTGCAAGTTTATAATTCAGTAACTAAGGTTTCTACTCTTTTACACTTTTAAAAATCACGTTTTATGGTGAAAAGGGCATAATGGTCAACATATGAGCAATTAACGGAATCATGTATATTAATTGGATAACTATTGAACTAAGGTGTATAATCACAGAGGGTTATACTAGCATGTAACCTAGTCCAATTAAATCTCTAAGGAATTTCTAAAGCATACCAAAACGGGTCAGAACTGAAGTCAAAGCAAAAGTCAAAGCTTTGCGACTTTCGGTTCCGAACCGGGTCTAAACAGAAAATTATCGGGTTGAACATGTTTAGACATGTTCTTACACTAATTACCAAGTTATATTAATGATCAAATAGGTTGTATGTGTTCTACATTGCTAACTATGCATAAATTGAAAATAAGCATTCAGTTGACTTTTTAATAACAAGTTTGACCCGACATCTGACCTAGTTAGAGTGGGAATTAGAGGGAGCCCTTTTAAGGGTTTATTGCCCACATAATTACCAACTTATAACTACTTTCAATTCGACTAATCACTGGACCATCAATGATTAATCGCTAAGTCAAACGGTAATTACGACGGTTTGACTTTTAAGCTAAAACTAAGTAAAAACTTAACTAAGAAAGGTTAAGCATACTTACTGAAGTCCTATGCACGATTAGGAAAGACTTGAGTCTGCTCTTAAGCTCCAGGAAGCTCCAGAAATGCAGAAATGAGGTGTGATCAATATGTTGCAACCTTGTGGCCTTTTATAGTGTTCTAAATCTCATAGATCATTGACACACAAGCCTAACAATGGCCATGGATCATCCACAGATGTCCCTAAAGGCCTAGGGGTTGTTTAGGGGTCGCCCAAGATGTGGAAAATCGGATTAAAGTCGGTTACAATGCACCTAGCAGACCAAAACCCAAAGTTTTCGGAGCAGATGACCCCTCGCGGCACGCGTAGACCCCCCCAAGGTCCTCGCGTGGCGCGACGCCCCTTCTGATCAAATCCAAATTTCAGATTTTTATGTTTTGGTCCTTGGCCCTTAAAAACTTTGTTTCGACTTTATTTCTTGCATTTTGAACCCTCCAATTTGACTTATAAGGGCTTCAAGACATATACCCACTTTGTTTAGTCCTCGGTTAACTTTATTGTCACCCGAAAAGTCATAAACATCATCGTTGACGCTTTTAACCCCTCGCGTACGAATTTGATCATAATTTTCTCATACGATAACGAAACTTTATGAAATTTATATCTTGCATTCTAGTGAGCATAATTTATCGTTACAAAGCTTCGGGTACGCTAAAAGGTCACTAAGAGGTATAACTTAAACATGTTGACACATTTAACCCCTGTAGTTTGTAATCTCTTACTTTCATTCACAATTAGCTTCGTATGATCCATGATTTATTCGTTTGAAGGTATGAGCATTATGTAGGGTTAATGTAAAGTATATTTATTCACTGTTGACATTTATAATCCGTATATTCACATACTTTCCATGATTGTCAACTTTAATCCTTCTATAACATTCTTTCGCACATTCAAACCTATGACACGTGTCAACACATTGTAGGACGTGAATTTTCGAGGTGTTACAGCTAGCCAATCTCATTCTTGCAAAATCCCTGAGTTCTTCTATGGTATCCAAATCTTGAACCAAGTTTTCAACATTTCCTTCAGGATCACGGATGCTTGTTCTTGCAGTAGGGACTACCATCTCTGTAGGGATCACTGATTCTGCTCCGAATACTAAAGAAAATGGAGTCTGGCCAGTATCATTCTTGGGAGTTGTTCTATCAGCCAATAACACATAAGGTAGCTCTTTTGCCCATTTTCCTTTCTTGGATCCAAGCTCCTTCTTCAAGTTGTTGATGATGATCTTGTTGGATGATTCTGCTTGACCATTAGCTTGTGGGTGGACTGGTGTTGATGTTATCATCTTAATCCCCCAGCTGTTACAAAAGTTAGTAGTTCTACTCCCAATAAATTGGGATCCATTGTCACAAAAATTTTTAGAAGGAATACCAAATCTGGTAATAATGTTTCTTTTAATAAAGGATATCACTTCTTTTTCTCTGACTTAAGCAAATGCTTCAGCTTCTATCGATTTGGAAAAGTAATCAGTCATGGCAAGCATAAATACTTTTCCTCCTGGTGCCTTGGGTAGTTTGCCAACTATATCCATTCCCCATCTCATAAATGGCCAGGAGGAGGATATAGGATGTAGGAGCTCTGCTGGTTGATGAAGGATATTGCTATGTCTTTGGCAATCATCAAATTTCTTTGCATAATCCACAACATCCTTCTTTATAGTAGGCCAATAGTATCCTGTCCTAAGGATCCTTGAGAACAGTGCTCTGCCCCCAGTGTGGTTTCCACAATCTCCTTCACGAAAATCCTTCAAGACTTCTTGGATTTATGGATCCTCAATGCACCTTAGATATGGACCTGCAAGAGATCATTTATATAACATGTTATTTAATATTGTAAATTGAGATACCTTGACTTTAAAAGATCTAGGATTTTCTCCTGTAGGAATCTCTCCATGTTGTATATATCTCATGATTGGAAGGATAAAGGATCCTGAATGTGATCGTGCACCATCACTAGGTATGATTGCAGAATACTCTACTATTTCCATAGCTGTATGATCCTCAATGGCAGGAGGTAGTATATGGATAATGGGAATTTTAATATCCTCTGGAATCTTCAATGATGATCCAAGGTTGGCTGAAGCATCAGCTTCTGCATTTCCATACCTGTGTCAAACTAAAAGAAACAAAAGAGTCTGCCAATTTCTTGACTATTTCAAGACATTTGATTAGACTTTCACCTTTAACAGCATAAGAACCATTAAAGTGGTTAGCGATTAATAAAGAATCTACATGTACCTCAAGATACCTAATCCTCATATGCTTGGCAATTTGCAAACCAGCTATTAAGGCTTCATATTCAGCCTCATTGTTAGTAGTTTGAAACTCACAAGCAATTGAGTGGGGTATTATGTCCCCCTGTGGCGATTTTAGTAGTATGCCTAGTCCAGTTCCTTTGACATTTGAAGCTCCATCTGTGAAGAGTATCCAAGGATCCTTAGTCTCTTCAAGCTGTTGAACTTCCAATTCGGCTTCCCTTTGTAGATCACTACTGAACTCAGCCAAGGCCTAAGATTTAATGGCAGTTCTTGGTTCATATATGATATCATAAGCACTAAGCTTGACTGCCATTTTGCCATTCTTCCTGACATTTCAGGTTTCTTTCATGATCCTTAACAAGGATTGCACTTACTGCCTTAGAAGAGACTGCCAAATATAAGGATAATATATCCCCTTTTTCTGGTTTGATTTATGCTGGGGCTGAGGATAGGTAATCCTTAAGGGCCTTGAGAGCATTCTCATGCTTTTCAGTCCACTCAAATTTCTTGTTCTTTCTCAGAATGTCATAGAATTCCTTGCATTTCTCTGAAGACTTTGAGATGAACTTGTTCAAGGCTGCGATCCTTCCTGTCAATCTTTGCACATCCTTGGCATTCGCAGGAGACTTAATATTCACAATCGCCTTGATTTGCTCTGGACTTTCCTCTATGCCTCTTTTTGTCACCATGTAACCTAGGAACTTCCCTGCTTTTTACACCAAAGTGACACTTGGAAGGATTCAGTTTCATATTGAATTTATCAAGGATATCAAATGCTTCTTCCAAATCTCTAAGGTGATCCTCAGCTCTCTTGGACTTAACCACCATGTCATCTATATAAACTTCCATCGTGTGTCCAATTTGTTCTTTAAACATCATATTGACTAGCCTTTGGTAGGTAGCACCTGCATTTCTTAGTCCAAATGGCATATCAATATAACAATAGATACCAGTAGGGGTCATAAAGGCTGTATCCTCTTGATCAGATGGTTCCATCTGAATTTGCAGAAATCCAGATGAAGCATCCATGAAAGTCAACAACTCATGACCCGCGGTAGCATCCACCATGGAGTCAATGTGGGGTAATGGGAAAGGATCCTTGGGACATGCCTTGTTTAAATCAGTGAAATCGACACATACCCTCCGCTTTCCATTTTTCTTTTGAACAACAACCACATTGGCTAACCATTTTGGATACTTAACTTCTCTAATCATACCTGCTCTGAGCAGTTTATCTACCTCCTCCTAGATGATGGCATTCCTTTCAGGTGCAAACTTTCTCCTCTTTTGATGTATGGGTTTAAATGACCTGTCAATGCCAAGTTTATGAGTGATAATATCTTTAGAAATATGTCACACCCCGACCACGTAAAACAACAAAACATGGCGGAAACATCGGGGAGTGTTGTAACAGAATCATTGTTTCATAACACATGGAAAATTAAATAATGTTTTATTAAGTACACGGTTACAATGTCTTGACAATCAAAGAAACATAACATAAATAACTAGTCTTGCATCTTTTATTGTCACTAAGGCCCATGTCCGCCTAAGTGTATCTTGATCAATCCTATGCTTCATTTCCTGAAACACATGTGAAAATAGGTACATCAGCATAAAAATGCCGGCGAGTACATAGGTTTTGTGAAAATAAGATTCATGACTTCTGTTTAAGAAAATGTTTAGTCATGAACCTTGAAATTTGCTTTGTCTTTGTAAATCATTTGAAAAACAATAAGTTCAGATGATACATATAAATAAG
The DNA here is from genome assembly GCA_030545235.1 of Helianthus tuberosus. Classification (NCBI taxonomy): domain Eukaryota; kingdom Viridiplantae; phylum Streptophyta; class Magnoliopsida; order Asterales; family Asteraceae; genus Helianthus; species Helianthus tuberosus. The sequence goes on along the minus strand of CM060364.1, from coordinate 79,076,585 downwards.
AGAATAATGCATGGTTAAATGAATAACCATGTAAAATGAGTTTGTATAAGTTAAGTTGTTTGTAAAACAATATATTGTGAAAAGTATGTTATTTGTATAGAATGTTATATGTCATAAACTGAAATGATTCAAATAACGCTACGATATGTAATACCATACAAACACTTATATATAGGAAGTACCAGCGGCGTATCCACCATGCTTGTATCATATTACACACGCATCGTTACTTAATCACTTACTCAAACCAAACCAACAATGTAAAATGTTCATGTCTAATGTAAATCATGTAATGTATAACCAATGTCAAAAGTGTTTATGTGTCAAATGTAAACCATGTAATATGTAACCAAAATGATATGTATGGCTAGTGAAAATGTATCAACTAAACCATATGCACAAGAACATAGTATTGAAGTAAAACTTGGTTTAAATCAAAGTTTTGTTTTGTGGAAATGCATGATCAATGTAAATCATGTAATATGTAAACAAAATGATATGTATGGCTAGTGAAATGTATCAACTAAACCATATGCACAAGAACATAGTATTGAAGTAAAACTTGATTTAAATCAAAGTTATGTTTTGTGGAAATGCATGATCAATGTAAATCATGTAATATGTAAACAAAATGATATGTATGGCTAGTGAAATGTATCAACAAAACCATATGCACAAGAACATAGTATTGAAGTAAAACTTGGTTTAAATCAAAGCTATGTTTTGTGGAAATGCATGCTATACTGATACAAACATCTATGCGGTGTTGTGAAAATGCATACATCCAAGCCTTGAGACTGCGGCGATAAACCCTTAAACAACTTAAAGGTTTATCTAAATTATGTATATCGAATTCGGTCATTCCTTTCGTCCCCATACCCAGAACGTCCGGAACGGGAGTTGTCAATTCCTATGGTACCACTACCTACTAACGAACGGCGTAGCTAATGTTAATGAATGTATTGTTCCATTGTAAACAACCCAAATGCCATAACAAAATGTAAGCATGTGATGAAAACGATGTACTAAGTATGCACGCAATGGACATACATAGCATAAAATGTAAATGTAAAACGATGTACTAAGTATGCACGCAATGGACATACATAGCATAAAAACAATGAAATCATGTAAAACAATGTACTATAAGTGTACTATTGAACATAGCATGTATATGATGTGAAAACATAAAAGCATGAAAGTAACAAGTAGGCACATGTGTTCCACCCCAAAACGTTTGGAAAACAGTAAAAGAGGGGTCTATGTACTCACTTGAGATTGCTCAGGAGTCCTAAGATAACCACCAAGCAACGCTAGAGATCACGGAAATCAAACGGCACCTAATATAGGTAACTATGTTAATAAACCGAACCTAAATCGGAAGATCTGATAGAATGAGGGTTCGTAAACCAAACGAGTATAGAGACTCGTATCATATGGTTTAACAAAGCCTACATACTAATTGAAATCTTAATCTAAGTGCTTTCGACCCATTACGACCCGTTTAGGTAGCTTATGCTACTTTAACGCGTCGTTATCGTATAACGCGTTCGGACTGCCTAACTAGTCCTATGACAAGTGTTATATGCCTAAACATGTTACATTATCAGTTATGTGACAAAAGTTTAGGTTACATATGCTTAATTACCAATTATACATGAAAAGGGTATTCTGGTAATTTACCTAAGGCATATAAACTACTTATCATACAACTACTTAAACGATGTGACCATAAGGTATAACCTCGGAAGGTTATTCCCTATATACTATGGTCACCTAATGTATTTGGTCGGATCCTAATGATCGACCAAACTGGGTCGGGTTCGAAGGTATAAGCGATTTATCAGATCGCTTACCCTTACGACCCTAGACAACGTGGTAATCAGTAGGCATAGTCACAAGGGACTATAACCATCGTGATTACAATCACGTTGCGAAGTTCAAACGAACTTCGCATTGACCATAAGCTGGTCAACGCTGAAAGTCAAACAAAGTTTTACTTTCGGACTCGAAAAGCAATAAAAGACGAAAGAATACTTACGAAGGGTCCCCGAATGCTAATCCCGATCCAAGTAGCTCAGGTATGAAACAAAGGTTTCAACTTAGAGCTCCTCAAATCAGAATTCTTGTAGGTTTTGCAATGGGGTGGGTTGGGTATTTATAGGAATACCCGAACCGTTAGGATCGTTTCATGGAAAACGTGCCTTAATCGCATCCGTACAAGTGTCGGAACCTTATGGTGGCTAAAAATGGTTCTTATCAGCTGACTAAGCATGTGTGAGTGTGTGGGTGTGGATCAAACAGCTGGAAACTGCTGTTAAATGCAGTTAATCTGGTCCAGAAGTCGGACGCGGCCCGCTTCAGGATGTACATAAACTCCGGCGGGCCGCCTGGCTATGCCAGATCAGCAATAAGTTTCAGAAATTACAGTTTCAGTCCCTGCATGTGTTTAAGGCCATTTCCGACACTTCTAAGGCCCATAAAGCCAACTTTAAGGACCTAAAATGATGCCTAAACATTGTGGACATGAAACATGCTCAAAAATATGTCGGATGTTGGTTCGTTTAGCCGTACGAACGCGATGTTCGCTTAATTACGACGGAATGCGCATAAGCGCGAAAAACGATCCAAATGACGCAACGAATTGATTTCTCTTATGCTGAACACTAAAATAAAATATTTTAGTGCTTACATAAATTTTTGGATGTCCGGATGTATTCAGAACGTAAGTTATGCGCGAAAATGCAAACTTGTGCACTTTTTGACACTTTTAGTCCCTGAATGACCAAAAAGTTTATTTTAGCACACCAAACCCCTCAAAGCCTATTTCTAAGCTATATAAGGGATATTTAAGGTGTGTTTAACTTATGGTCATGTTCCGGAATGTCTGTTACAGTTCAAATTGGCATACTTTCGCAGTTTGTCAAGTTTAGTCCCTGTAAGCGAATTAGCTTGTTTTTGCCATACCAAAGCCTTCAAAACTTATTTCTAAGTTATGTAAAGGTTATTTAAGGTATGTTAAGCCTATGTCACTATTCCGGAGTGTTTGTTGGATTAAACTGGTTATATTTACGCATCGGTGCGCGTATAACCTTCCAGAAAGCGATTTAGAGTTTGGAATGGAACAAAAATTGATATGTGCAAATGATACACATATTTTTACAAATCCCAAGTATGAAATATAATATTTCATTGGTTTGGTATTTGTTTGATGGCCGTGGAGTCATAGGTGTTACAAAATACCTGTCATGTCCTCATGCTTCCAGGCAAAGGTAGCTTTTCTCCTCTTGAGGAAGGATACTAGGTCCTGTTCAACATTGTCGAGGATCCCGAATCCTATGAAAACTTTGGATTTAGGATCCTGGTGTTAGGGATGGAATTTTATAGTCTATGGATCACGAATCCTCAAGTGCAGCTAGGATCACGGATCCTCAGTTTAGTCTGAATTAAGGATCCTCAGAAGACTTTGCAGGACTAAGGATCCAGGATCCTCATTATGATCCTTATACTAACAATTGTTTCCATTATATTTGAACTTGTTTTGCAGGAGTATTCGAGTGGGACTTGGTCTTGCCAAGATTCCATGGGAATATACCTTCTAATTTTGCACGTGCATGGCCTTCGTGACCGTTGTGGAGATCGTGGGAAGCTAGCACCTTTTTCGGATTGTTAGTTTGTTAGCTTATTTCTATTTTTAAATGGGGATAACAAGCTAGATTAGTTTATTATTAGCAACACACACACTACTCCTGAGAACTCTCTGCAACTTATTGGCGATTACACACTTTTTGCACACTAGTGATCCTTGTAACAAGCTTGTTATCATCTCGATTTGTAACGTTGTTTGATTAATATATTTGGTGATCGGTAGTTTCCATCACCCGAGGTTTTTTGTACCGGAGATCATACATTGATCAAGGGATTTTTCCTCGTATAAATCCTTGTGTCCAACATTCATTTCATTCATACATTATTCATACATTTGTTCATTAATTCAAGCATCACACCTCACAAAATCGGATTTGGTTGTATTATCCTTGTGTGATTTTTGACCAAAACACTGAGGATCCATCAGGATATCTTTCACATCTTGTTCTCTTGCCTCCAGGACATCTCTTGAAGGATACTTAAATTGCTATTGCTCCCTAGGTCTTGAGGCTGGTTTCATTGATGAAGTATAACAATTTTTGGCTTCTTGTTGGTCACTTTCAATCTTCACCACACCCCATAGAGTAGGGAGTTTCACACATTGATGGTATGTAGATGGAACCACTTTCATGTCATGTATCCATGGCCTGCCAAGGATAACATTGCAATAGGATAAGCAATCTATAACACAAAATTTTTGAAAAGAATTAACTCCCTCTATGTAAATGGGAAGTTTAATGTCCCCCAATGTGTTCTTGGTTTCTCCACTGAATCCCACAAGAACTGATGATCTTGGGATAATTTCTGATTTAGGGAGGTTCATCTTCTTGAGGACATCAGGTTGAATGATGTTCACTGAGCTTCCTCCATCTATCAGAATCCAGTGAACAAAATGATTAGATATAAACAATGTAATAACAAGACCATCATGATGAGGATCCTGAATATCCACACGATCATCCTCATCAAAGGATATAACTTTCTCATGTGTAAGGATTGAGGTTCGAATGGGTATGTCCCCATTATCCATCTTCGTTTCTTTAGCATGCCTCTTGGCTGCTGAAAAGGAAGTGCCACATATGTCTGATCCACCAGATATGAAGTTGATAATTTATGGATCTGCTGGGGGAGCAGGAGCTCTTTCTGGAATCTTTTCAGGATCCTGGATCCTTGACTTTTTCTTTCCAAATAGCTCCTTCAAATGCCCTTTTCTTAATAAATAACCAATTTCTTTCCTGAGTGCTATGCATTCATCAGTAAGATGACCGGAATCTTCATGATAGGCATACCATTTGGATTTATCTTTTGCAGCAGTTGGCTTATCATTCTTTCTGGGCCATCTTGCTTTTTCACCTAGATTCAGCATTGCAAGGATTAGTTCATTATTATCAACAACAAAGCAATATTAAGAAATGGGTGGATAATCTTCGTCATCCTCTTCTTGCTCCACTGCATGCATGTTTTGATTATCAGACTTGTTATATGATTTGGACTTGTTGTTCCTGAAGTAGGATCCTTGCTTTTCCTGCTTAGAGGATCCTGCCAGTCTAGATCACTAGTTAATCGTTCATTTTGACCTTGTGTTACCCTATATAGATCACTAGTTAATCGTTCAAATCTCCTACTGCATGAGAATTGGCTATTAAACAAATTAACTAGATTAGCAAATGAAGTAATAGAGTAAGGGGGAAGAATTAGCAGCCATTTAAGAGCTGATCCTGTCAGTATGGATCTGAAACCCTTGCATAGACATGCTTCCTTTAACCTCTTAGGAATGGGATTGATCTCCATTCTTTCTCTGTACTGAGCGTTGTTGTAAAAGTCGCTAGGCGGTCCCTAGTCGGCCGACTGGGGAGTTGGGAGTAATCGGAGTACTCGGAGAGTACTCGGGGAGTACGCGGACATGGTAAATATAAAGAAAATTAATTTTTATTTATTATTTATGTGTTAAAATAAGCATAATTCATGTTAACTGAGTATAATTTAAAATGAAACATGTTTAAATTTCAAATATTCTGAATACAAGTCCGACTAGTCTGAGTACAAGGCCGAGTAGGCCGATTTTGACCGAGTTTGACCGATTAAAAGTCAACAAACCACGTTGACCGCCTAGACCGATGTAACAACTCGTATCAAAAGTCTTATTTATTATATTATTTTATTCAATAGGAAACCCTAATTAAGAAACCCAAGTGATTTTGCATAAACCCTAAAATTTTCAGAACATTAGGAATCAGGATTAGGGCCCCTAAAACTCAGGGGGGGGGGGGTAAACCCTAGTTATAATTATCTACATAAAACGCTGTCAAAAATGAAATTTCATGCAACGTCGACTCATCAGGGCTAGATAGGTGACGAAGCAGGCCTAGTCTACTTTGACACCCCAGGCGATACGCGGCACGTACCGCGGATTCTTCCGCGACTAGCGGGAGGTGCAAATTTTGGGTATAAATAGAAGGGCCTGGCACTTGCATTCTGTTGTTCGTTCGACGATCAAATTACAAATATACGCTGAGATATACGTAGATTACTATAAACACACACGAATCACTAAACGCTGCCGCAAAATAGGGTAATAACTCGATCGCTGCTACGATTCAATGTCTGATCGATTAAACTATCCAATGGATGTTTAAGTGCTGCCCACATTAGGGTTTATACTTTGTCATTCGTCGTTAATTCGATGGATGTTTAAGTATCGCACTTTGTCATTAGTTGTGAAGGTTTTAATCTCGTGAGTTATCGTAAATGCTGTATTAAGTTACTAACCGAATTGTGTGCTTGTTATTTAAATTAGGTTAACAAGGCTAAACAGTAGACTAGATTCTGTCCGTGTTATATCTGCAATGTGAGTCATTCTCTTTTTATCAAATTTGATTTCAAAAGCATGTTATTTTCAAAGTTATAATTACAGGGATTAAGTCTTTGTAGTCACCAAATTACAGCCGGTATGTGGGGTATTGTATACATTACTTTTCCCGCCACCATTGGACAACGAGTTAGCCAATGGGTGGTCTGACCACAGTCACAGAAATAAGTCGAGTGACAAATACTGTGGGTAGTTGGTTGATATAGAAACAATGTAATCACCCTTAATACTGTAAATTATAACAAACAGGTCATTTTATTAAATAGAATGATTCACTAGTATTTTCCGCTGACAAAACCTTTTTCAAACATGTTTCAGGTGATTTGTTGTAATTCAGGAAAAGGTGCTGTGGAGCACTGCAAGCTTAAGAATGTGGCTCATTATAAAATAAAGAAATATGTTTTGTAAAATAAAGATTTCACCGTGAAATCATAGTATTGTAAATTACCAGGGTTTTATCCCAAGTTGTGAAATAAAATAATCAGGAAAATTTTAGCTTTAAAAAGATCCCGATGATAAACTTCCGCTGTTAAACTCAATTAAATAAATACCACGGGATTTCTGTCCCGCGGCTCTTGAAACGGGTCAAACCGGGTCGGGGGCCGTGACAGAAAAAGGTGGTATCAGAGCCACTGAGTTAAGCTAATTAAGTATTTAGAAATACTTAATTTTTCCTGATTACTATTATGTGATTATGTGTTTTATTAACCGATTATTTGTTAGTTACAGTATGGGTAAGCAAAAGCTTTCAGATATCTATCTTAAATTAGATAGGTTATCAAATGAAATGGGAAGTTCATCCCAAACTCCTGAAGAAGGAATATTCGTTCAAAAAGCCCAATACGAGGAACCACTTTCTCCTGATAAAAGAAGTTTAATTATTAGAAAAAGTCAGGAGAAATTAAGGAAATCCCGAGAAAAGAAAGTTAAAAAGGAAACCCAAGAATTAACCAGTAAATCACCTTGGGAAGACAAGTTAGACGAAAAATGGGCAGATCTTTATATGTTAGCTACAGTAGCAGTTAATGCAGATCTTTAAATAATTTGTTTCAGTTTTAGCAAAACCATATTACCTACAAGCTAGAACATCCATCCAGTAAATAAATAAATTTACAATAAAACATAGTATATTTTAAATTTCAGTTGTTTTGTAGTCATATGGTATGCAATAATAAGTAAAGGTTATTTTTGAAAGTTTTTTTAATTTTTTTTTAAACAGCATGAATGAGTTATCTGGAGCCCTAGAGAATCTCAACCTTTTCCCTGTAAACATAGAAGTTTCTAAAGAATTTACAGGGTATTTTCCTGATGTGGAACAACCTATAGAATTCAACGCTCCACCTCCGGAGAAACCTAAACCCAAGAAAAGAAGGAGATTTGTAGGATGGAGACGTGCGCGTAGGAGGAAGCCTACAACAAGGAAGATCCCTAAAATAGAAAATCCTTTAGACAAAGGAAAGGGGGTGGAAGTTAGTAAAGGTTATAGGCCACTGGAAATGGAATTGGAAGAAGATTTTAGACCACCGGGAATGGAATATGGAGAAGGTTCTAAGCAAACTCAGAGGGAAGTTGGGGAAAGTTCTAGACAGGTTGGGGAGTTACCTTTTCAGGAAGAATTAGATCGGGAATTGGCGAGCTGTGATGTCGTTAGGCCAATTAATAATAATCTATACCCTACTCTTGAAACACAACTACCAATGAACTTGGACCCCGCAATCCCAGAACCTGTTATCCACACCCAGCCTCTAGGGATAGATGAGTGGTGGACAAATGATTGGCAATTCCAAAACCTGATCAACAGTCCTTATTCCTTTCTCCCTCAGTTCGACCCGGAACCATTACCAAATCCACCCATGAGTAACGAGAATTTAGCAGAACTTCGCCATTTTGGCGAAGAGTTAATGGATGCGAGAAATAGAATCCCGGAAATAGGGGGACAAATTGCCTGGAAGTATGATGAAAGGGAGCTTCGTTTTTAGGAAGACAAATGACGAAAGATAGTAGGTTTATGAAACTGTTGTTGTGTAATAGTAATAGTAAAATCAGTATGTGTAAAATAAATAATAAAACGGTTGTATATAGAAGCATGATATAATCTATAAAACAAATGAAATTTTAGAAAATTTACAATTTTGTTTGTATATTCGTTTATGTGATTATGTGCAATTAATTGTGACATTGGATTATTTCTTTTATACTAATTATTTATCTATAAATTAATTATCAGATGGCAAACATTGGTAATGAACCAGTAAATGAAGTAAATCAATCTGAGCAAATTCAGGAAGAACAATTATTAAATAGACAAGATATAGAGGATATTGTTGCACAAGGAATAGCCAATGCTATTCCAGCAATCGTTGCTGCTGTTCAAAAACTTGTTAAACCTCAATCAATCATTCCTAGTAAACGTACTCAAGGCGACAACTTTAGTAATAGTATAAATGGAGGCGGAAATCATGTTAATAACAATAATGATCTGCAAGCTCCAATTTTGAAGAAAATGAAAGCTGCAACACCTGGTTGCACTTACAAAGAATTCCTTGCCTGTAAACCAACTGAGTTTGCAGGTAACGAAGGGGCTATTGCAGCACTACGTTGGTTAGAGAAAACTGAGGCAGTAATCACTATAAATAAATGTGCCGAGGAAGATCAAGTTATGTGTTAGTGCATTCATCTGTCAACTTCGTCTTAGATCGTGTCTCAGTTCGTTGCGAAGATTGGTCAAACATGATGTCATCATGACATCATCCAAGTGATGTCACAATGACATAATCCAACTAAAGACAAAAGCATTTATGGGATTTTAGATGAAGATATCGGTCATAAAGTCAAATTCAGATTTCGTTGTTTAGTCAAAATGTAGATTCCGCTTTTATGTCTTATTGGTGATTTCGCTTTTATGACATGTTCATATAAGCGAAATCAGAAACAAGTGATTTCGCTTATATGTCATGGTCATAAAAGCGAAATCAACACTAGTATATAAGGGGCACTTGTTAGTTCATTCGACACGCATCCTTCAGAAGTGTAACGAAGTGCTGCCGGTTTTCTGTCAGGTTGTAAACATTGTTAAACGAAATATAATAGACAGATTAAAGATTATCAAGCTGTGTTTGTATCCGTTTCTCTGATTCCGCCTTTGAAACGGACTTAAACTCTTCGGATCGACTCAATCGGGTCAAACAACGATCCTACAAGTGGTATCAGAGCAGGAGCTCGATTGCACTGATCCAACACACATTTTCGATCGTGATTTCATCAGATTCAGATCCGAATTTCATCTACTTCTTCATATTTTTCATATTTTCACGTTTTCACTGTTTTTAGTCAAATTGAACGGGATTTTACGGTCCGAATCGGCTGATTTTTTGATATGTTGTGCGTAAACACTTGATTTACAACCCTACCAAGTTTCAGATCCAAATTCCTAGCCGTTTAGGAGTAATCAAAGATTTTCGGTTTGTTTTTGCTGTCAAAATTCTGGTCCGCTCATCTGGTCCGCTTATTTGAACATTTTAAGAGGTCCGCTCATCCGGACAATATCTGGTCCGCTCATCCGGACAATATCTGGTCCGCTCATCCGGACAATATCTGGTCCGCTCATCCGGACAATACCTGGTCCGCTCATCCGGACATTATCTGGTCCGCTTTTAGTGACAAAATAGTTGAGGTCCGCTCATTTGTCATATTAACAGTAGGTTCGCTCTTGAGATTCGCTTGTGTGGTTCGCTTTTGTGACATCATATCAAGGGGTATCGCAGTTGAAATCTGATTTGCTTGTCGGCCACTACTTGTTTCATTTAAACAATTTGTTGACATATGTGAATTGCATATTATATCAGTTCATGTGATCGAGATATGTTAAAGTGTTTGACTGACTTTGAGGTCCAATGAGAATAAAGTGAACATTAAAGGTTGTCGGCAATAAATTGAAAATTGTTTCAAACTTTCAATCAAAAGTGATCATTCGGTTCTTGCATGTGTTTTTGATCGAGAAAGGTGTCGGCTGCATGTGAAACATTTAATGTATATTGGTTTAGTGGAAATTGACGGCCTGATCATGTTGTTGGGTTAGTGGGTGCGGCCCTATCAAATCCAATCAAGTCAATGGGTGTCAGGAGTTATAAATAAAAACATAAGATTTCAAGTTGTTTGTTAGCTGGCAAATCATATTTGTTGATCCACTAATTGAATTGGCCCAAGTTCAAAGCATATCAGTTCAAAAGAGGTGGTCCAGTTCATTTGAACCTTGTCAGGTCTTTGAAAAAGGTCGTTTGAATTTGATCGGGGTTATAGCACTTTGTACGGTTTCACAACTTAAAGTCCAGTTCACACGGTTTGGAGTTCAGTCAGTTGGTCATTCGATCCGCACAGTTGGTTATTTAGTCTGCACAGTTGATCGTTCAGTCTGCACAGAAAATCATCAGTTCGAGTACCAGTTTCTTTCAGATAATTGATAAAAGTTTAAAACTGATTGTGTGTTTGTTTGTTGTTGTCAGGTTTACATCATGGCTGAAGAATTTTTCAATACGTTTTACAACGCGTTCGCAACTGAATCGTCTGAGGCTACAAATATTACACCAAAAACCATTTCTAAGGTGCTAAATGAGAACATCAAGCATGATAACTTTTATGGAACTCATTCAAAGCCACCAACTCTTGATAGCATTGAGGATTATACCTGGTGGAAAGAACGTTTCATCAACTGGGCGAAAGCGTATGCTCATGAAAGCTGGTTTTGTTTGGAGTATGGGTATGAAAAACCAAAAGACGATAAAGGCGATGATCTAGTATTCAAGAAGTTTTCTAGAGAAGATAAAGCTGAATACGGAGCTGAACAGAGAATGATAGCATTGATCCAGTCGGCAATCAGAAATGATATTTTTGCTTTATTAACTCATGATGGGTCATCTAAGTCTGTCTAGGAAGCTTTACGTGTTAAAGCTGAAGGGGGTAAACAGATTAAAAAGAACAAAATCGCTTTATTAAAGAAAGAATTTGATCTGTTTGATAACATAAAAGGAGAGTCAGTGAGGCAAATGATTGAGAGATTCTGTCATCTTAAAATTGAATTGGAGAGATTAAAGATAAATAAAACAAGAGAGGAATTGATAGACAAAGTGATTGAAGCGTTACCACGAGTGGCAAACGTTTGTTTTTATCTTAAAAAATGATGCTTCATATGATAATATTGCTCTTGATGCTTTGTTTGAAAAGATTGAAAGTCATGATCTGGAGCTACAAAAGCAAAACAAGATGACTGATTCTTCACATCAACAGAACGTTGGTTTGTACTACAAAAGTAGTGTGCTTTCTGATAAAGGCGTTGGTTCACCAAAAACAGCATTTAGTGGTGAAAAGATGAAAGAACCATCAACAACGTCAACAAGTCATCATTCTGGATATCATTCATCTTCAAAGACAAATTCTGATGAATCTGAAGAAATCCTGTGCAACATTGCTCTTAAACTGAAGAATTCTCCTGCAATGAGCATAAATGCAGCGAAGCAGCAAATGAGTTTCCTTGCATCTGTTCTGGAGTCATATGAAGGTCTTGTAGCTGGCAAAATTGGAAATTCTGAATTGACCAAAGAAGACTACGACCAGATTGATCCGGAGGAGATGGAGCTCATTGACATTCGTTGGTGTTTAGCTAGTTGTATCCGAAGAGCTCAGAGGTATATGGAGATTACCGGGAAACAATCTCTTGGAGGTGCGTCAACAAAGCTTGGATTCGACAAATCCAAAGTGACCTGCTTCAAATACAAGCAAAAGGGTCATTTTAAAAGAGAATGCAGAAATTCTGAAGTTGCTGAAGGAAGTGAACGTCCTTTTAATGATGATTATTATTGAAAGGCGATTTACCATCGAAGCAGAGAAGAACCAAAGTTGATCGAAGATAAGCCGAGAGAAAAATCAAGAGCATATGCAGTAATCTATCCTGATGAAGGATTTGACTGGAGCACAGTTTGTCCAGAAGAAGATCGTTTAGAGAATGTTCGTAAAACAGCTCAAGGGAGAGCTATGACAGAAGAAAGAAAGTTTGTTTTTGTTGCTGAGATTCAAGATGAAAACAAAGACAAAGACACTACTGAAATCCATGAAGAAAAAGTTGAGATCAAAGAGAAAACTCGAGAAGAGATCTTGAGTGAGAAGACCTACAGAGAAAGAAATGTGGTCTACAATAGAATGGATGACATGCAAGAGGAGTATGAGATGGCTGTTGGTAGCAAAAGATGGGATAAAAAGAGAGAATGTTATTATAACAGAGAAGGAGAACCGGTTGTTCCCAAGAAAGACATAATCTTCGATGATGTTCTTCTCAAAGTCCCGTTGAGAGCTGAATACTATAGAAATGTGATGAAAGATGACACATACGTTAAGAGGTATGAAAAAGAGATTAGATATGCCATGTTATCGTGTCTGAGAAAAAGGGATGAAGAAAGAATGAAGAAGAGTGTTGAAGAAATGGTGAACGACCTGAAGAAAGATGCTGAAGAAGTTAAAACAGAAACTATTGAAGTTGAAGCTGTGAAGGAAATCAAAAGTGAAGAAGTTGTTGTGAATGAAGAGGTTGAGAAAGCTGTTACTGAAGAACAGCAGATTGAAGAAGAGGTGAAGAAAGAAGAAAAAGTAGAAAAGAATGAGAATGAGGAAGCTGATAATGTTGGTGATGAAGTCGGTGTTGAAGAAAAGCAGAATGTTGCTGAGCAGACAGAGGTTGCTGAAAACACCGAAGTGCCAATCACTGAGGTAAATTCTGATTCTGAAAACTTAAAACAGATTGATAAGTGCAAGAAATGCATGGAACCGTGCAGAACTTGTACTGAAAAAGATGAGCAATTTAGAACAAGAGATCTTGAGTTCACAAAAATTGAAAACATTTTCAAAGAAAAATGCAAAGAGATGTTAGAAAAAGAAAAGGTTTTTAAAGAAAATGATGAAAAACTTTCAGAAAAATGTAACAAATTAGAGAAAGAAAATGAAGTTTTGAAAGAAAAGGTTTTGAAAATGACAAATGAATATGAACAAAAAGAAATTGCTTGTCAAGAAATGAAGAAAGATTATGACTCAATGAAATTAGCATATGATATTATGAAAGAGTCATACGACAAAGTGAAAGATGAAATGAAATATGCTCAATCTAGAATGAATTATATGTCTGAAACAACTAAAGAGCTTAAACGAATGTATGCGATAAAACAAGATGTTGTTAATTCCTATATTGAGGATGTTGCTAAGTTGAAGCGACAAATTGCTGATTTAGAACAGGATAACAACAAGTTAAAGAGTTACCACGTGTCGTCATATGTGCTTGAACGAATTTTCAATATAAAACCGGGTGAGGGTGAGTCTGAGCAGAACAAGAAAGGCATTGGCTCAGAGTTTCATCAAGTTCCACCACCGGGAAAGTTTGCATTTTATGATGATGAAAAAGTCGAAAAAGCTTTCAACATGGTAGACCAATTGCCAGACAACATTGACATAACCTATTCCAAATCTGATGATTCTCATGATTCAGAGGTGGTAGGTAAAGTCGTTGAAAGTGTGTTGAAAGAAGAGTCAGTTGTTACAGGTAAATCTGAATCACAGGATGAAGATGAAGGAAATCTTCATGATGGTTATCTGAAAAATACAAAATCCGAGGAAAGTTTGAACGATGATTCAAAAGGATTGGTTTATACCATGATTAGATCAGACAAATTGTTCTTAGATGTTGTATTCCCGATTCAGAATGTGATTTCAGAAAAAGTTGATAAAGTTTTCAAAATGGTTGAGATTGAGAAGTCTGAAATTTCAAAGTTTGTTGGTAAGAGTTGTAAAGGTTCGTATAACAAACCTGGTTTCAAAAAGAAGAACATGAAGGCCGGTTTGGGTTATAAGAAGAAACAACATCGGAACAAAAATGAGACGCCGAATTTTCAGACAAAAATGACTTTTGTTCAAGGAGGCAGTTTAGAAAAAGAAAAAGAACTCAAAATGAGACAGTCTAATGATGAATTCTTTGCTAAAAAGAAAAAGCAACAACCACAGGTCAAAGATGTGTCCATGAGAACATGTTTCAAATGTGATCAAAAAGGACATCTTGCACGCAAGTGTCCTAATCTAAAACCTGTGGATGTTGACAAAAAGAAGATTGATGCTGAGAAACAAAAATCTGAGAATGTGAGACAAAGGTCAACCAAATTTGATTCGAAACAAACTTGGAGGTTTAATACAAACAAGTTTGCATCAAATCAAAATTGGAAATCAAACCAGAACAGGTTTGATTCAAGACAGACCTGGAATTCTCACACACCCAGATTCAGAACAACACAGAGTTGGAAAACAACAGTTGATATGACAAAACCCCAAGAGTTTTGGAAACCAAAAGTTGTTGTTCAAAATCAAAATGTTCAAAAAGATTCACATTTTTACAAACGAGGTACACCAAAAGGTCAGACATGGTCTGTTAAGAAACAAGTTGATTTGGTAAAAGATGAGAAAGTTGAAGTTAAAATTGAGAAAGTTTTTGTGAAAAATGACAAAGAATTTCCAGCATTGAATGAAAATTATTGTGTTGAAATGCCTAAGGTTCAACAGACCTGGGCTAAATTGTTCAAGTAATTCAGTTAGTTCAATGTGCATGTGCTCATGGAATCTGAAGATTGTAAAATTGGAATTTGGAGCAGCCTGGCACAACGAGGAGAGGAGGCTGCTGGATCCTGTGTTGGTTGAAACAGGAAGTTTATATGTTTTCTGTAAATAAATAAACAATATTTTCAAAAACCCTAAAAAATTGAAAATTTTGAAAAACCAAAAATATGTTTGTTTTTAATTTTTGTCAAATATTCAAAAATACAAAAATATGTGTTGATTGAATATGCCGAAACCCTCACGGCTGAACAAACATGATTACTTTCATCAGATTGAAAAACGGTTTTCAAGCTGTTAAAATCAATGTGTTGTAAATCATGGGGGTACGTTATATTTTCTGCAAATCAGAGCACTTTTAGCAGAAAATGGATGGCGAGACAAAGCTATCAGTATTGGTTGTCAAATTTTCTTTAAATGGTTTTGCATTTTAGGGGGAGAAAAATTGTTAGAAAATACAAAAACATTTGAAAATTTGAAAAAGCCAAAAACATGATAAAATTCAAAAATTGAGTTTTTGTGTAAAAAGAGGAAATGATAGTACATCAGTAGACAGTTACAGTACGCTAAAGAAATGAAAAGTTTAAATGTGTTAAACGATCTCACCGTGGATGTGTCGATAGGTTTTTATACATTTAGTAAACTTTTTCGGGATATAAACATAAATTCAAACTTACTTATTTCGTGGGGAACACTACTTGGATATATAGGTAACCCCTGAAATCTCGTTTGAAAGGTCTTGTATTCTGATATACAGGTTTTTATACTTAATGATGTCTGGGGTATTATTCCGGGACTTCTGCTGAATGGAAGTTCTGACCTAGTCCTCGAATAATACTTTCCGCAATGCTTGAAACATAGCATTAAACCCTCAGCATGCCGATGAAACAATAAAATTGATAGTCGCTGCTGTTGTAAGCAAAAAGATCCTCTAAAGGGGACATACCGTAAAGTCGAAGCTGATATCTCTCTGCGTATACGGAAGTATCGACCTGAGATCCCTCGGCCCTCGCATACCTAATTTATATACAGATATCATTGTAGTATACTCACCTGTAAGACTGATTATTGGGATTCTGGATACGGGAGTATATTCAAGAGGTGGGACACATGAATAGGTTTAAGTTCTTAATACACCTAATTCGTATCCTGAATCAGTTGAAGTTTGTATGAAAATTTAAGTGGATCAGTATATCGACAATCTAAGTGAATTGTTTAATGCATAATGTGATTTTAAGCTCAACGGTACTTGTGACTTGTCATAAACTGATATGATCCTCTGACGCATACTCAAACAAAAATATTGTCTGTAAATATGTTTGTACATATTTCTTTACTGCTTTATATTTTCAGAAAATACAAAAAGATTTTGATTTCTGCTTTATTTTCGACAACCGATGTCTGAGCGCTGAGTTTCAAAATCTAAGTAAGCTGATTGTGTTTCTGAAAATAAAACAAGTTCATTAATTTGAAACTTGAATTAAAATTAAAAATTTCAAAAACAGTTTGTGATATCTCCAAGGTCATTAATTTGAACTTGGCTGATAAACTGTGAGGGAGTTGGATTCTTTAACACTGCCAAATCTATACAGTTTGTTGATAGGGAAAGTGGATTAGAGAATTTGATTGATAATACGAAAACATTGTATTTATAGATGTTTGAGTGTTGCAGATAGTCCAGACTACGATCCCGAGAGCATAGTCTAAGGGGGAGTCTAAAGATAAGCTTGAAGCAAAGAGAAGCTTGTAGATGGAAAGCTAGGTGTCGATCCCAAAGCACGGAAGCTTGATGAAAGGGGGAGCCTGAAGCTGATATAGAACTGAAGACTGAGAAGACTTGACATTTAAGACTCGTCAACATCTGAGGGGGAGTCTGTTAGTGCATTCATCTGTCAACTTCGTCTTAGATCGTGTCTCAGTTCGTTGCGAAGATTGGTCAAACATGATGTCATCATGACATCATCCAAGTGATGTCACAATGACATAATCCAACTAAAGACAAAAGCATTTATGGGATTTTAGATGAAGATATCGGTCATAAAGTCAAATTCAGATTTCGTTGTTTAGTCAAAATGTAGATTCCGCTTTTATGTCTTATAGGTGATTTCGCTTTTATGACATGTTCATATAAGCGAAATCAGAAACAAGTGATTTCGCTTATATGTCATGGTCATAAAAGCGAAATCAACACTAGTATATAAGGGGCACTTGTTAGTTCATTCGACACGCATCCTTCAGAAGTGTAACGAAGTGCTGCCGGTTTTCTGTCAGGTTGTAAACATTGTTAAACGAAATATAATAGACAGATTAAAGATTATCAAGCTGTGTTTGTATCCGTTTCTCTGATTCCGCCTTTGAAACGGACTTAAACTCTTCGGATCGACTCAATCGGGTCAAACAACGATCCTACATTATGTATGCATCAAATCTTTTTAAAGAAGGGGCGTTAGAATGGTGGAACACAGTATTACAAGCTAAAAGAAGAATTGTGGCCTATGCCATAAACTGGGAAGAATTTAAGAGTCTTGTAGAAAGAAAATTCTGTCCTGAGTATGAAAAAGATCAAATGGCAAATAAGTTCCTAAACCATCGGATGGTGAATGTGGATTGTCGTGGTTATACTTCGACATTCTTCGAATATGCTAGAGTGGTACCAACGCTGGCTTCGCCAGAACCGGTACTCATTTCTCGCTATATTTGGGGATTAATTAGTGAAATCCGCAATATCGTTAAAGCTGCGAGACCTCGCACTATTGACGATGCAGTGGAACTAGCCAATACCCTAACTGATGAACTGGTACGCACAAGAGATGAAAACAGGAAAAAGGAACTGGCTTAGAAAATTACCCAAGGATTTCGTGTGGGTAATAATAACAGCTTCAAAAGAAGAGGAACATGGCAATCTTCAACTTTGCCATTTTGCAGAAATTGCAAAAAGAAACATTATGGAAGATGTAATGTAATCTGCAACTTTTGCAAAGCCATAGGACATCGTGAAGAAGACTGCAGGAAGAAAACAAGAATCTGCTATAACTGTGGAGAAACAGGACATTTTAAGCCAGAATGTCCTAAATTGGTCAAACCTACAGACAATAAAACCAAGGCGACCGACGGAGCTACTAAAAAGAATGTCAGAGCATTCCAGCTAACCACTCAAGAAGCAGAACTCATTCCAGATGTGATAGCTGGTACGTTCTTAGTTCACAACGTATATGCAAAAGTATTATTTGACTCTGGTGCAAACTAAAGTTTTATAAATACTTTATTCTGTCAAGCTCTTAAGTTGCCTTTAACCAACATTAGGCAGATTTTTACAGTCGAAACCGCAGATGGGAATTCAGTTAAAATAGATCAGGTTCTGCAAAAAGTAGAAATAGAACTTTCAGGTCATAAATTTTCTGCAAATCTGTTACCTATGAAATTAGCTGAATTCGATGTTGTGTTAGGAATGGATTGGTTAATAGCCAACCATGCTCGAATCCTTTGTGATAAAAATTCTGTAGAAATTCAGGCCCCTACTGGAGAAATAATCACGATTACAGGAAATAAACCACATAAGCCCATGAAGTTCATATCAATAATGAAAGTTGCTAGTTATGAACGAAAACAAGGAATAGTATATATGATTTCAGTAATCATTAGTACTAAGGGTAAAGAACTTAAGGAAATTCCTGTAGTCTCAGAATACCCAGATATATTTCCAGAAGAGTTACCAGGATTACCACCAGATAGGGAAGTAGAATTTAGGATTCATCTAATTCCAGGAACTATACCGATAGCCAAGGCACCCTATCGGTTAGCTCCCATAGAAATGTTAGAACTGAAAAAGCAATTAGATGAATTACTAAACAAAGGATTCATACAACCTAGCTCATCCCCTTGGGGAGCGCCAGTGTTGTTTGTAAAGAAGAAGGATGGTTCAATGCGAATGTGTATCGATTATAGAGAATTGAATAAGGTTACAATTAAGAATAGATACCCATTACCTAGGATTGATGATCTGTTTGATCAACTCCAGGGAGCTAAATATTTCTCTAAGATTGACTTACGCTCTAGATATCATCAATTAAAGGTACAAGAAGAAGACATACCTAAAAATGCTTTCAGAACTAGGTATGGTCATTACGAGTTTACAGTCATGCCCTTTGGGTTAACGAATGCACCTGCAACATTCATGGACATGATGAATAGAATCTGTAAACCGTATTTAGATAAATTTGTAATTGTTTTTATAGATGATATACTTATTTATTCCAAAAGTCAGACAGAATATTGTGAGCACTTGCATGCACTCTTAACTTTGTTAAGAAAAGAAAAGCTTTATGCCAAATTCTGGAAGTGTGAATTTTGGTTAAAGGAAGTGCAATTCTTAGGACACATGGTGAATCACGAAGGTATTCATGTAGATCCTGCTAAGATAGAGGCAATTACCAATTGGAAGGTTCCGCAAACCGCAATGGAAATTAGAAGTTTTATAGGTTTAGCTGGATATTATAGATGGTTTATTAAGGATTTTTCCAAAATAGCTGTACCATTAACTAAGCTAACCTGTAAAGCCACTAAGTTTGAATGGGGACTTAAGCAAGAAGAAGCCTTTAGAATATTGAAGCAGAAATTAACAAATGCTCCAATCCTAACTTTACCAGAAGGGACTGAAGATTTTGAAGTTTACTGTGATGCTTCAAAACTAGGATTAGGATGTGTGCTAATGCAACGCAAGAAAGTAATTGCGTATGCTTCAAGATAATTGAAAAAGCACGAAGAAAATTATACGACTCATGATTTAGAATTAGGAGCCGTAATTTTTGCCCTTAAGATTTGGAGGCATTATCTGTACGGAAGTAAATTTACTATCTATACAGATCATAAAAGTTTAAGATATATATTTGGGCAAAAAGAGTTAAACATGAGGCAAAGAAGATGGATGGAAATTCTAAGTGACTACGACTGTGATATTCAATATCACGAGGGAAAGGCAAATGTAGTTGCAGATGCCTTAAGTCGTAAGTATCATGAGAAACAAAGATGGGTTCGTGCTCTCAGATTAAATCTGCAGTTAGATTTAATGGAACAAATAAAGAATGTTCAGGAAACAGCAATCAAAGAAGATGCTGAAGGAATGAAAGGAAGAATAAAAGAATTAGAACAAGGAGCTGATGGAATTTGGAGATTCCATAAGAAAAGGATTTGGGTACTGAAGCAGGGAGAATTAAGAAATAAGATTTTAGAAGAAGCTCATAAATCTAGGTATACCATACACCCTGGAAACAATAAGATGTACCAAGATTTAAGAAATAATTTCTGGTGGATAGGCATGAAGAAGGATATAGCTAAATATGTTTCAAAGTGTCTTACTTGTTCACAAGTTAAGGCAGAACATCAGAAACCTTCAGGTCTACTACAACAATTAGAAATGCCAGTATGGAAATGGGAACTCATAACAATGGATTTTGTTACTAAGTTGCCCAAAACCAGAAAAGGTAATGATGCGATTTGGGTAATTTTCGATCGATTAACCAAATCAGCGCACTTTCTACCTATGAAAGAAACCTTTAGCATGGAAAGATTGGAAAAGTTGTATGTAGATGAAGTTGTGTCCTTACATGGAGTTCCACTCTCCATTGTTTCGGATAGGGATAGTCGTTTTACTTCTCATTTCTGGACAAGTTTCCAGAAAGCAATGGGAACTCGACTAAACCTAAGCACTGCATATCATCCCCTAACAGACGGGCAAAGTGAAAGGACAATCCAAACTCTAGAAGACATGCTCCGAGCATGTGTAATAGATTTTGGTGGAAACTGGGATGATCATTTACCTTTAATTGAATTCTCCTATAACAATAGTTATCATTCAAGTATTGAAACTACCCCATTTGAAGCACTGTATGGAAGAAAGTGCAGAACTCCAGTATGTTGGGCAGAAATAGGAGAAAGTCAATTGTCAGGTCCTGAAATAGTGCAAGAGACGACCGGCAAGATTACTCAAATCAAGGAAAGGCTGAAGACGGCTCGAGATCGCCAGAAGAGTTATGCAGACAATAGATGCAAGCCGTTAGAATTCCAAGTTGGAGACAGAGTATTGTTGAAAGTTTCTCCTTGGAAAGGAGTTGTTAGATTCGGTAAGAAAGGAAAGCTAAGTCCTAGATACGTAGGACCATTTCCAGTGATCCAACGTATAGGACCAGTTGCTTATCGTTTACAACTACCCGAAAAACGAGCTGGAGTACATGATGTATTTCATGTATCCAATCTCAAGAAATATCTATCAGACGAATCACTGGTAGTACCTCTTCAAGAAATAAAGGTAAACGAAAAGTTAAAATTTGTTGAGAAACCTCTTCAGATAGAAGATCGAAAAGTGAAATTTCTCAAGCACAAGCGACTAGTTCTAGTTAAAGTTAAGTGGGATTCAAAGAGAGGAGCTGAATACACTTGGGAGCTGGAATCAGAAATGAAGAGAAAGTATCCTCATTTATTCCAGTAAATCTCGAGGACGAGATTTTTATTAAGGTGGGGAGAATGTAACAACTCGTATCAAAAGTCTTATTTATTATATTATTTTATTCAATAGGAAACCCTAATTAAGAAACCCAAGTGATTTTGCATAAACCCTAAAATTTTCAGAACATTAGGAATCAGGATTAGGGCCCCTAAAACTCAGGGGGGATAAACCCTAGTTATAATTATCTACATAAAACGCTGTCAAAAATGAAATTTCATGCAACGTCGACTCATCAGGGCTAGATAGGTGACGAAGCAGGCCTAGTCTACTTTGACACCCCAGGCGATACGCGGCACGTACCGCAGATTCTTCCGCGACTAGCGGGAGGTGCAAATTTTGGGTATAAATAGAAGGGCCTGGCACTTGCATTCTGTTGTTCGTTCGATGATCAAATTACAAATATACGCTGAGATATACGTAGATTACTATAAA
Source organism: Helianthus tuberosus (assembly GCA_030545235.1). NCBI lineage: Eukaryota > Viridiplantae > Streptophyta > Magnoliopsida > Asterales > Asteraceae > Helianthus > Helianthus tuberosus. Next base: position 79,054,497 of record CM060364.1, on the reverse strand, counting down.
CACACACGAATCACTAAACGCTGCCGCAAAACAGGGTAATAACTCGATCGCTGCTACGATTCAATGTCCGATCGATTAAACTATCCAATGGATGTTTAAGTGCTGCCCACATTAGGGTTTATGCTTTGTCATTCGTCGTTAATTTGATGGATGTTTAAGTATCGCACTTTGTCTTTCGTTGTGAAGGTTTTAATCTCGTGAGTTATCGTAAATGCTGTATTAAGTTACTAACCGAATTGTGTGCTTGTTATTTAAATTAGGTTAACAAGGCTAATCAGTAGACTAGATTCTGTCCGTGTTATATCTGCAATGTGAGTCATTCTCTTTTTATCAAATTTGATTTCAAAAGCATGTTATTTTCAAAGTTATAATTACAGGGATTAAGTCTTTGTAGTCACCAAATTATAGCCGGTATGTGGGGTATTGTATACATTACTTTTTCCCGCCACCATTGGACAACGAGTTAGCCAATGGGTGGTCTGACCACAGTCACAGAAATAAGTCAAGTGACAAATACTGTGGGTAGATGGTTGATATAGAAATAATGTAATCACCCTTAATACTGTAAATTATAACAAACAGGTCATTTTATTAAATAGAATGATTCACCAGTATTTTCCGCTGACAAAACCTTTTTCAAACATGTTTCAGGTGATCTGTTGTAATTCAGGAAAATGTGTTGTGGAGCACTGCAAGCTTAAGAAAGTGGCTCATTATAAAATAAAGAAATATGTTTTGTAAAATAAAGATTTCTCCATGAAATCATAGTATTGTAAATTACCAGGGTTTTATCCCAAGTTGTGAAATAAAATAATCGGGAAAATTTTAGCTTTAAAAAGATCCTGATGATAAACTTCCGCTGTTAAACTCAATTAAATAAATACCATGGGATTTCTGTCCCGCGGCTCCTGAAACGGGTCAAACCGGGTTGGGGGCCGTGACAACCGACTAGGCCGACTACATCCGACTACGTCCGACTAGGCGCTGACTAGGCCGACTAGGCACCGAGTACTCCCGAGGCCGACTTATTGAGACCGCCTAGGAGGAAGTCGCCTCGGAGGGGGTTCGAGGACCGAGTACTCGGCCGAGTAATCCAACTTTTACAACACTGGTACTAAGCTACATGCTCTTCTGGATCAGTTGAGCCATCATACAACTTCATGTTTGGTGTCTGAAACCTCTTTGGTATCTCTGCATCACAAATAAGTGGTGCAAAGCGAGATATCTTGTGACTTCCATCTGGAATTTCAGAAATGGGCATAACCACTCCTGGAACGCTGGATATCATATCCTTGTGTTTCTGCAGTTCCCTAGCCATAGCTGGGTTGATTCATGTATCCTACACAAAGCCATGGTTAGCATTATAAGAAGTATTTAAAGTGTTACCTCCTGAAGGATTTAGGGTTGGAATTCCTGATGTGAATCCATATTGGTGAGATTCTGGTATAATTGAGGGACTAGATGAAGCGATAGTTTGCATAGGTATGAAGTCTCCCAAGTGAATCTCTAAACTTTTGGGTTCTGCACTTCTTAAGGATCCTTGATCCTGAAAGATGTTGGATCCTTGATATACCGAAGCTGGGGGTCTTGGAGGATAATCCACGGATCCATGAGCCTGAGATAAGGATCCTTGACCCTGAGACGAGGATCCTTGAACCTGAGATGAGGATCCTGGATACTGAGAGTAGGATCCCTGAACTGTCTGCGTCCCCATGTATCCTCCTGAACTAGTGAAGGATCCTTGATGCTGGAAGGAGGATCCTTGAGGCTGAAGAGAGGATCTTGAAGGCTGAAAGTAGGATCCTTGAGTCTGAGTCATTGCCGATAATCCATAACGCTTACTCAATGATCCACTCTGGTACTGGACACCTGATGCTGTAGAGTGCTGGGCGGTTGAGGCTGGAGTATCGAAATTCAGTGATCTAGGCAGCAATGGAGAGTGATCCTCCACTGATCTCTTCAATTTCTTGATTTCGTCAATCTCTTGAAGGATCCTGTCATTAGTTCTGTCCTGCTGTTGCATACAATCCTTCATCTGTAAAATCAAAGAATAAATATCATTGTTAGTAGGACTAGAAGAAACAGTAGTAGTTGATTTTGAGAAAACGGGGGTTTGTTTCTTCGCAGCATTCTTAGCATTCTTCTGGGATCCAGAAGAAATAGGAGGCAAAGGTGGAATGCCCTGTGAAGAGGTGATCGCCGGCATGGAGCTTGAAGTGTTTTTCGCTTGAGAAGCTATGTGGTTGAAGGTAAATAACCGAAATGAATGAAATGAATAATTTTTTTTAGAATTGAAGCACCAATTGCCCCACGGTGGGCGCCAAACTGTTTTGGTAAAAAATCACACAAGGATAATGTAACCAAATCTGATTTTTGTGAGGAGTGATGCTTGATTAGATGATCAAATGTATAAACAATGAATGAATGAAATGAATGTTGAACACAAGGATTTATACGAGGAAAAAACCCTTGATCAATGAATGATCTCCGGCATAAAAAACCTCAGACAGTGAAAACTATCACTATCAAGTATATTAAACAAACAAGTTTACAACTTCGGAAGTATTGAGCTTGATACAGTGAGTTCTAGTGTGTGTGTTAGAGAAAGAGAGTAGCAGAAGTGTTGTGCGTAAAACAAAGTGCAAAAGTGTTTCTAAAAATAAGCTCAATACCCCTTTATTCTTAGCTAAAAATATCCTAACTAACTATCCGAAAAATTGGCCCATCACCCACGATCACCACTAACGGTCACTAGTTCGTGCACATGTTGAAAATATAGAGCATATTCCTCTGGAATCTTGCGTGGAATAAGTCTTCTTCGAAACATACCTGCAAAACAAGCCAAAAGGTGATGGAAACAATTGTTAAGTTAGAATAATAATGAGGATCCTGGATCCTTATTCCCGCAGCGTCTCCTGAGGATCCTTAATTCAAACTGAACTGAGGATCCGTGATCCATGCTACACTTGAGGATCCGTGATCCATAGGTGATAAAATTCTATCCCTAACACAAACTATTGCTTCATCTGGTCCAACTATTACACCAGAGATGCCTCATTTTGGATACACTTCTGGGATACCAATTCCAAACCAATCGGGAGGTAACACGTTCAATACACCTTATGGTACTAATCATGGTCTTATATAGGAACCAAGAATCAATCAAGCTATGGCTAAGGAGTTACAAAAGCTTAAGGATATGATATCCAGTGTCCCGGGAGTGGTTACACCCATTCCTGAGATCTCGGATGGAAGTCACAAGGTGTCTCGCTTTGCACCACCCATATGTAATGCTGAGATACCAAAACGGCTCCAAACAGCTAATATGAAGCTGTATGATGGTACCACCGATCCAGAAGAAAATGTGACACAGTACAGGGAAAGAATGGAGATTAATCCCATTCCAGAAAGGTTAAAGGAACCTTGTCTTTGCAAGGGTTTCGCATCCACACTAACTGGACCAGCTTTAAAATGGCTGCTAAGTCTTCCTCATTACTCAATTACTTCATTTTCTCATTTAGTTAACTTGTTCAATAATCAATTCCCATGTAGTAGAATGTTTGAAAGGTTAACTAGTGACTTATATAGGACCACCTAAGGTCATAATGAATAACTAAGGGATTATATAACTAAATTTAGTAGAGAATCCTTAAGAAATCCCTAACTTAGATATTGCTACTGCTGTTGAAGCTTTTAAAATGGGTAGACTAAAAGATTCTAAATTCTCTGATGATCTTGTTATGACACCTTGCAGGAACCTAGATGAGGTAAGGAACAGGGCCCTAAGGTTCATCCGTTTAGAGGATGACAAAAGGATCCAGGAAAGGTTGTCAGGATCCTCAAAGCAAGACAGGCAAGGATCCTATTTCAAGAATAATCGATCCAAATCATACACTAACCTGATAACCAGAATGTGCATGTTGTAGAACAAGAGGAAGATGATGAGTATTATCCTCCTATCTCTGAATATTGTTTTTCTGCTGATAATAGTGAACTAATCCTTGCTATGCAGAATCTAGTGACAAGGCTAGATGGCCAAGGAAGAGTGACAAACCGGCTGCTACCAAAGATAAATCGAAGTGGTGTGCTTATCATGAGGACTTTGATCATCTCACAGATGAGTGCATAGCGTTAAGGAAGGAGATTGGTTATCTTTTAAGCAAAGGATACTTGAAGGAGTTGCTTGGAAGGAAAAAGTCAAGGATCCAGGATTCTAAGAAAGTTCCTGAAAAAGCTCCTCCTCCACCAGCTGATGCTCAAATCATCTACTTCATCTCCGGAGGTTCTGATATCTATGGGACTTCATTCTCAGTAGCTAAGAAACATGCAAAGGAAACAAAGATGGAGAATGGGGACAGACCTATTCAAACTTCCATTCTTACCCAGCAAAAAGTGATATCCTTTGATGAGGATGATCGTGTAGACATACAAGATCCCCATCACGACGGTTTAGTCATTCCATTATTTATCTCTAACCATTTTGTTCATAGGATTCTTATTGACGGGGGAAGCTCGGTGAACATAATCTAGTTGGATGTCCTCAAAAGGATGAATATCCCTGAATCCGAGATTGTTCCAAGATCATCTGTCCTTGTGGGATTCAGCGGAGAAACAAAAAATACATTGGGGAACATCAAACTTCCTATTTATATAGAGGGGGTGAATTCTGTTAAGAAATTTTATGTTATTGAGTGCTTATCTTATTGTAATGTTATCCTTGGCAGGCCATGGATACACGATATGAAGGCAGTCCCCTCAACATATCATCAATGTGTCAAGCTCCCAACTCCATGGGGTGTGGTGAAGATAGAGAGTGATCAGCAAGAGGCGAAGAACTGCTACGCTTCCTCAATGAAACCAGCCTCCAAGCCAAGGGAAGCATAGCAATTAAAGTATCCTCCAAGGGACGTGATGGAGGCAAGAGATCAAGACGCCAAGGATATTCTGTTAAACCCAGAGGATCCTGAATCCAAAGTTTTTATAGGATCCAGGATCCTATACAGTACTGAGCAGGATTTAGTATCCTTCTTGAAAAGAAGAAAATCTACCTTTGCTTGGAAACATGAAGACATGACAGGTATATCTAAGGATGTTATTACTCACAAACTTGGTATTGACAGGTTTTTCAAGCCAATACACCAAAAAAGGAGGAAATTTGCACCCGAAAGAAATGCCATTATCCAAGAAGAGGTAGACAAATTGCTAAGGGCAGGTATGATCAGAGAGGTAAAGTATCCAAGATGGCTAGCCAATGTGGTAGTTGTTCAAAAAAAGAATGGAAAGTGGAGGGTATGCGTTGATTTTACTGACTTAAACAAAGCATGTCCCAAGGATCCTTTCCCTTTACCCCACATTGACTCCATGGTGGATGCTATGGCGGGTCATGAGTTGTTAACTTTTATGGATGCTTCATCTGGATTCCAACAAACTCAGATGGAACCATTTGACCAAGAGGGCACAACCTTCTTGACTCCCACTGGAATATATTGCTATATTGATATGCCTTTTGGATTAAGAAATGCAGGTGCCACATACCAAAGGTTAGTGAATATGATGTTCAAGGAGCAGCTTGGACATATAATGGAAGTCTACATAGATGACATGGTGGTCAAATCTAAAAGAGCTAAGGATTACCTGAAGGATTTGGAAGAAGCATTCGATATCCTTGACAAATACAACATGAAGTTGAATCCTTCCAAATGCCATTTTGGAGTTAAAGCTGGTAAATTCTTAGGATATATGGTGATAAAGAGAGGAATAAAGGAAATTCCAGAACAAATCAAGGCCATGGTGAACATCAAATGTCCTACCAATGCTAAGGATGTGCAAAGGTTGATAGGAAGAATCCCAGCCTTGAACAGATTTATCTCAAAGTCCTCAGAAAAGTGCAAAGAGTTCTATGATATCCTGAAGAAGAATAAAAAGTGCGAATGGACTGAGAAGCATGAGAATGCCCTTAAAGCCCTCAAGGATTACCTATCCTCAGCACCAACCCTAATGAAACCAGAAAATGGAGAAACATTATCCTTATACTTAGCTGTTTCAGCTAAGGCAGTAAGTGCCGTCCTAGTTAAGGATCATGAAGGTTCTCAACATCCAGTATACTATGTAAGTAAAAGTCTACTTGATGCTGAGTCCATGTAACACCCCAATCGCGTAATATAACAACACACGACGAAAATATCGGGGAGTCACGTTACAAATTGCTCACAACTACTGGTACTAAATTGTTTCAATATCATTAACATCATTTACAAACAAAGAATACATGTAATTATTCTTTTGTTTTAGAAGTCTAAGGCCCGTATGCAGTCCTATGCGTTGCATGCTTGAATAGTCGAAAAACCTATAACATATGCGAAAACAGTCAGCATAAAAATGCCGGTGAATACATAGGTTTTATTAGCCAAGTAAATGGCAAAACATTTGGTATTATAATCTTAATTCTGAAAACTCGTGACAAAATAGGTTTGTATATGGCAATATGATTATTACTAAGTCATTTTATGCCTTACATCGAAATCTCGATTTAAACCATCGTAAAAACTTGTTAATATGTTATTAGGAATCCAATCAAGGATTAATAATAATTGTTTTGAACTAAATCAAAACTTATATAAGTATTATATAAATCAAATCAATGAATCATGATAATACTTCAGATATCTTTCTAAGAATCTAACATATAAAAATATGGGAGATTCTACAAAGATTTTGATAATCAAACATTGAAACAATTGTACACAAAATCCTAAAGTGATCCAGATAACGCTACAAGAATAATAAAATAAGAACACTTATATAAAGGAAGTACCAGCGCGTATCCACCGGCGTATCCACCATGTTCTTATTTTATTACACCCGTTTCGTTATCTAAATCACAACTACCACATAAACACATAATCGTCAACTTGTTCCACCTCGTAAACACGCATTAAAGTACACAATGAATCCAAACAGGGACTCCAATATCAGTACTCTAAACATCCCACATATGTCTAACTATGAAGATAGATAGATACTACAGGGATCGGGTTCTCGTAACATCGTCTAACCTAACACGCATTAAAGTACACAATGAATCCAAACAGGGACTCCAATATCAGTACTCTAAACATCCCATATATGTCTAACTATGAAGATATATAGATACTACAGGGATCAGGGTCTCGTAACATCGTCTAACTTAACACGCATTAAAGTACACAATGAATCCAAACAGGGACTCCAATATCAGTACTCTAAACATCCCATATATGTCTAACTATGAAGATAGATAGATACTACAGGGATTTTGGGTTCTGTCACATTGAATCGAAACAATCCTAAGTCCTAATGGTGATTCGGGATAACGCCACGAAAGATAATACAATAAGCACACTTATATATAGGAAGTACCAGTGGCGTATCCACCATGTACTTATTGTATTATTTAGTTTCGTTATCTAAATCACCAATAAACTACACAAAAACCAACCATCGAGTCGTAAAGTACTTCTTAAAAATCTCACTATGAAGATAGGAAGATCTAAGACTGTACTTCAAATATGCTACATGAATCTAACTATGAATATAGGTAGATTACTTAAGGATAAAATATTATATTTGCATAATCGGAATAATACACATAAAAGCACTTAGTGAACACACATATGCCATACATTTTGAAAACAGATCGATTACACATATGAATCACCCTAAAACAATTGAAAACGGTAAAAGAGGGGAACTATGTACTCGCCTAGGGTTGCGTATAGTCCTGGTTCAAGGGGTGTAACAAAGCTCAAAAGACCAAGAGTTCAAGTGTTGAAGCGGTTCCTAGGGTAACAGATACTATGTTAGGGAATCGACACCTAAATCGGAAGATTGGGTAGAATGAGGTCTTGTAAACCAAATGAGTGTTGGAACTCATGTGATATGGTTTAACAAAACCTACATTCTAAATCGGAAATCTATCCTACATGCTTACGACCCATTACGACCCATTAAGGTAGCTTACGCCACTTTAACGCGTCGTTCGCGCGGAAGCGCGTTCGAGACGCCTAACTAGTCCTATGATAAGTATTATATGCCTTAACATATCTAATTATGTTATATAATCAATTTAAATGTCAAAACATGTGTTACATATGCTTAAAATGAACTTATGCGAAAAAGGGCATTTTGGTCATTTTCCTAAGGCATATAAACTACCTATCATACAACTAACTAAACGAAGTGACCATAAGGTATAACCTTGGAAGGTTATTCCCTATACAACTATGGTCAGATTAAATGTTTGGTCGGATCCTAATCATCGACCAAACGGGTCGGGGTTGAAAGTCTAAGCGGTTGTTAAGACCGCTTGACTTACGACTCTACATAAGCACTAGACTAATAGTGACGAGCTAAACATGTTAGAACAAGTTTAACTAAGTTGAAAAACAGGTTTTGATATCAAAACAAACGGTTTTGATACCCAAGAATAGTTTGGTTGCAAAATACGCGTAGACGCGTATTTTGACCGAAACTATGACTCGTCACTACACCAAATCAACGTGGTAATCAGTAGGTATAGTCATAAGGGACTATAACCAACGTGATTACGCTCACGTTGCAAAGTTTAAACGAACTTCGTGTTGACCATAGACTGGTCAAAGCTAAAAGTCAAACACTGTTTGACTTTCGTGCTTGAAAACACAATAAAAACATGAAAGAATACTTACAAAGGGTCCAAGCTTGAACATTTGAACTCAAACTGCTCAGGTATGAAGTCTTACAATGGAGAGCATCAACTTAGAGCAGGTTTGAGAGCAAATGTGTGAAGAAATGAGCAAGAGGGCCTTGCTATTTATAGGAATCAAGGATCAAGGAGATCATTCCATGTGTTAGGGGGATAAATCTTGGCCATACACTTGTTGTAAACTGATTGGGCCCCTTGATGAGCACACAAACCAGCCCATAGAATGCTAAAACAAGCAAAGGAAACAAGTGCAAGCAGTTGGGTTTTGCAAAACTTGTTTCTGCTGATCTGGGCATGGCTTACAGACCGTAAGCAATCCCATACAGTCCGTAAGGTCCCTTGTTGCTGGTAGAAACTTTGCAAACCTGGCAGAACAGGCCCCTGTGACTCCAAACTTGATTTTTGATTCATTTTGGCACGTTTAAGCCCCTTTAACCCCATTTCAAGGCTCTAAAATGAAGTTAAAGTATAGGGAACTTAAAATATGCTCAAAAACATCTCGGATGTTGGTTCGTTTGGTCGTACGGTTGCGTTGTTCGGTTAATTACGACGAAACACGAACAGACGCGAAAAACGATCCAAATTACGCGATGAATGGAATTTTATCAAGCCAATCACTAAAATAAAATATTTTAATGATTAAATAAATTTTTTTGATGTCCGGATATATTCAGAACGTAAGATATGCGCAAAAATGCAAACTTATGCACTTTTTGACGCTTTTAGTCCCTATTGATCAAATAAGTTTATTTTTGCGCACCAAACACCTCAAACCCTATTTCTAAGCTATGTGAAGGATATTTAGGGCATGTTTAACTTATGATCAAGTTCTGGAATGTTCGATACTATGTGAATCAGCAGACTTTCGCAGTTTGACGCAAATAGTCCCTGAGTGTGAATAAACTTGTTTTTGACACACCAAAGCTTTTAAAACCTATTTCTAAGTTATATAAAAGTTATTTTAGGTATGTTGAACCCATGTCACTATTCCGGAGTGTTTTCCGCATTAAACTGATTACGTTTACACATCAGTTCGCGTATAACTTTCTAGAAAGCGATTTAAAGCTTGAAAATGAACTAGAATCAAATGTGAAATTGTAAAACCAAAATAAACAAAATTTTGAGACCAAAACACATTGTTTAAAAGATAGTGTCCTATATCGTGTGTGTTTACGGAGCACAAGTGTCACAGTCTCCCATACTTCAGGAAATTTCGTCCCGAAATTTATTCGAAGGAGACCGTAGAGTGGAATTGAAACAACTAATGGATAAGCAGATTGCTAGATCCCAAATATGCGGAGCATCATTTGGAAGGGAATTCAAAATGTGATTTGGGATATTCAAAGTATCTCAAGGTATTCAACCTTTTGAAACTTGTGATAGTCGACTAGTGTTCAAAAATCATTTAAGTATGGCACTATGTTATACTAAGCTCCTAGTGTAATTCCTAGCAAATAAAGGGGTGTACATTCAGGCCCTACACGTACGTGGTTTCTATCATCCCACGAGGTACATCCAATGCACCATGAGCATCTCATGCACATGAGACGGGTCAACATACCTATGGCATCAAGATCGTCACCTTTCACACCATAATATACTCCCGGTCGGCTCGATTTGAGTTAATGAATGTACTCGTCGCCTTCCATCGAAAATAACCACACAACTAACACTTAAACACATAATCACATAATGGTCCAAGATAACATAAAATCACCAAATGATTTCAGCAACGTTCTGAAGAATAACACAATAAGAACACTTATATATAGGAAGTACCATCAGCGTATCCACCATGTTCTTATCGCATCATACTCCTCCTGTTACCTTAATCATTCTAGATTTTATGCCACCATACTTAACACGGCTTACTATGATTCTCATGCGTCGAAACTCATAATTAAGTGTGCACCCATAATTACTCGTTTCGTCACATGGTCCACATAGCTCCTCTTGTTAAGCAAGGGTAAACAAATAATAAGGTCGAACTATCGTCTAAATCAAATAAACATTATCATAACATAACATCTGTCAAATCGAATCGTATTTCATACTAGCAATGATAGCACTACTTATTTTGCATACAACAAATTCAGTAGTAGGTATTTCATTCTAGTACAAATATTTATATATGTTTCATACTTAACCAAACAGGTAAAATGCAACATATACAAATCATGCATTGTCATCATAATAGAAGCATATCGAGGAAAATATATTTTCAAATCATGCGCTAGGTATGCTAAGTTAACACACTAGTCAAAATGCATTTGAAAATTAGGGTACTAAGTACGTTAAATCAACATACAAAGTAAATTATATTTATAATCATGTACTATACATATTAGATAAACAAATCATGAATGTAATTTTATGATCATAAAACAGTAATAACTTATTCATAGTATTCGTATTGATCGTGTTACCACGTTCGTACGAAGGCACTAGAGTGCAATTTATATTAGGCTAATATTATAAGATTTAGTTCCTAAAGAACGGAATCCTCAAAATCAGCATGAAATTTGAAATCACACATAGTGCAATCACATTAGAGTTTGAAATTGGAAATTGAATAACAGAGATAAAGATAAACTTCTTGAAATTTTATATTGTCCTTACAAACATAGTTAAAATATGTACATTGATCTTGAAAATAAACAGGAAATGTAGAGGTTCAAATGATCATAAGCGCTTGATCATTAGCTTGAGCCTTGCTGATGTTGAATACTCGTCCATTAGCATTGGCAAGCTTGGGGCAGTTTCTCTTGAAATGATTTAAGTCACCACAATTGAAAAATGCTCTTGGGCGAGTTTGAGTAGGGGCTTCTTGGTTCTGGATACCACAGGTCACAGCTAGGTGTCCAAATAAACCAAAAATTGTACACTGGAGACAAGGGGAATTTGACGCATGACGATAATTGCAATGATTGCACCGAGGTTGCTTCCCACGATAAAATCCCTTAAAGGGTACTGAGTTCAGTGGATTAGGTGCAGGAATTGCAAAATTCTTTGAAGCCTTGCGCTTCCTAGAACTTTTAGAAGATTCGGCCTTTGATCTTCTCGAGTTCTCGGTAACAGATTCGGTGTCTTGTTTCTTGTCTCCTTGTCGAAATAACTTACCTTTTCTAACCTGAGAGTCAGTCAAGATAGCAGCTAATTCCTTTGCCTCCCTAAGCGTTGCAGGTTGGCTGCCGGTGACAATGTCTTGGAAAGGATAAGGTAAACTATCGATGTATTTCTCAATGGCCCGATCCAAAGGTGTGACCATAGTGGAGCAAAGTAGGCTTAACTGTTCAAACCGGTTAGTGTAGGCACGATTTTCCCCACTATCCTGTTTCAAATAATAGAACTCATTTTCAAGAGCCTGAATTTCGCTTCGTGGGCAGAATTCTTTCTTCATAAGATCCTTAAATTCTTCCCACGCCAGTTCTATTGCTACATCGGCACCTCGGTCTCTCATAATACCATTCCACCAAGTGAGTGCTCTCCTTTGAAAGACACTCGAAGCGAAATCTACCTTTCGCTCATTGGGACACTAAACATGGCGGAATGTGCTTTCTATACTTTCGAACCATTGTAGGAGTGCGGTTGCTCCTTCAGACCCCAAAAATTTTAGCGGTTTGGCTGAATTGAAGGTCTTGAAATTACACTGGGCGTTGTTGTTGTATATCTGATGAATCTGGGTTACTACGTTCGAAAGCACAGCAGCCATCTGCTGAGTGACAAGGGTTGCGATTTCTTCGTTAGATTGAGGTTGTGCATCTCGTCGAGGATGCATTTTGAAAGTACAACTATAGAGGAAACCAAAAGTTAGATTTATCCAATTGTTATGAGTTTGTAACATTATTGTTTTGAAACAAGAGTTGTTTGAAAATAATCTTTTGTAATATTTTTGGATGAGAGAATACAAACCGGGTTAATGGTTTATATAATAAATTATTTACCTGTTAAAAATTTATTACTTTTAAGACAAAAATGTTTTTAATTTAAAAATTTTTAAAATAAAGAAACTTTGTGTTGAAATTTTGAAAATTCTCATCCAAATGGTAAAAATTTGAAATTTTAAAAGACAAAGGTAGTATTTTGAAAATAAAATAGGATCTCGTAGAGTCGGGAAATGAAATGAGATTCATTTCAACTGTATCGAATCAAACATATCACCGAAAGTAATATGATGAAATGGTATTGGGAAAAGAAGGATGCTTCGATTGTCATGAAGAGCAAACACATTACCGAGGGTAACATGAATGAGTGGGGTTACAAAGGTCATTTAAAAAAAATCTTTCGGTAGGGTCAAGATGGATAGGTCTTTATAATGCTTCACGAAGACATGCTTTAGCCTATAAGTGGACACTCACCCTAAGAGTTCCCAGGTATGAGTGACTGGTCCGATAATGCGGATTTGTACGAACACTCTAGCCTTAGACAGAAAACTCGGGGTACAGGCATCCACCCTTCCAGATTGCATGTGTTCACATTATTAAAACCCAAGACTTCGATGAAAAATGTTTGAGGAAAAACATTTAAGAAATCTTTTGATACAAATCGTTTGAGATAAAACATGTTGTGAAATATTTTGACAAAAACGTTTGAGAAAACATTTTGAAAAAATATTTTAATGAAAACGTTTTGAGAAAAACATTTTGAGGAATACCCAAGGCATAAAGCCTAAGGTTTAGGATAAATCATCTAAGGTTAGATGATTCGTGAATCATAGAGTAGTTGTGGCACGAATAAAGATGAGGATTAGGAAAGAAGTCCTAAGTCCACTCATGTTTGGGTCCTAGGAAGGTTATAGACTAGGTTCAAGGCATGCTAATAACCTAATTCCCTATAACCAGTGCTCTGATACCAATCTGTAACACCCCAATCGCGTAATATAACAACACGCGGCGGAAATATCGGGGAGACACGTTACAAATTGCTCACAACTATTGGTACTAAATTGTTTCAATATCATTAACATCGTTTTACAAACAAAGAATACATGTAATTGTTCTTTTGTTTTAGAAGTCTAAGGCCCGTATGCAGTCATATGCGTTGCATGCTTGAATAGTAAAAAAACCTGAAACATATGCGAAAACAGTCGGCATAAAAATGCCGGCGAATACATGGGTTTTATTAGCCAAGTAAATAGCAAAACATTTGGTATTATAATCTTAATTCTGAAAACTCGTGAAAAAATAGGTTTGTATATGGCAATATGATTATTACTTAGTCATTTTATGCCTTACATCGAAATCTCGATTTAAACCATCATAAAAACTTGTTAATATGTTATTAGGAATCCAATCAAGGATTAATAATAACTGTTTTGAACTAAATCAAAACTAATATAAGTATTATATAAATCAAATCAATGAGTCATGATAATACTTCAGATATCTTTCTAAGAATCTAACATATAAAAATATGGGAGATTCTACAAAGATTTTGATAATCAAACATTGAAACAATCGTACACAAAATCCTAAAGTGATCCAGATAACGCTACAAGAATAATAAAATAAGAACACTTATATATAGGAAGTACCAGCGGCGTATCCACCATGTTCTTATTTTATTACACCCTTTTCGTTATCTAAATCACAACTACCACCTAAACACATAATCGTCAACTTGTTCCACCTCGTAAACACGCATTAAAGTACACAATGAATCCTAACAGGGACTCCAAGATCAGTACTCTAAACATCCCACATATGTCTAACTATGAAGATAGATAGATACTACAGGGATCGGGTTCTCGTAACATCGTCTAACCTAACACGCATTAAAGTACACAATGAATCCAAACAGGGACTCCAATATCAGTACTCTAAACATCCCATATATGTCTAACTATGAAGATAGATAGATACTACAGGGATCAGGTTCTCGTAACATCGTCTAACTTAACACGCAATAAAGTACACAATGAATTCAAACAGGGACTCCAATATCAGTACTCTAAACATCCCATATATGTCTAACTATGAAGATAGATAGATATTACAGGGATTTTGGGTTCTGTCACATTGAATCGAAACAATCCTAAGTCCTAATGGTGATTCGGGATAACTCCACGAAAGATAATACAATAAGCACACTTATATATAGGAAGTACCAGCGGCGTATCCACCATGTGCTTATTGTATTATCTACTTTCGTTATCTAAATCACCAATAAACTACACAAAAACCAACCATCGAGTTGTAAAGTACTTCTTAAAAATCTCACTATGAAGATAGGAAGATCTAAGACTGTACTTCAAATATCCTACATGAATCTAACTATGAAGATAGGTAGATTACTTAAGGATAAAACATTACATTTGCATAATCGAAATAATACACACAAAAGCACTTAGTGAACACACATATGCCATACATTTTGAAAACAGATCGATTACACATATGAATCACCTCAAAACATTTGAAAACGGTAAAAGAGGGGAACTATGTACTCGCCTGGGGTTGCGTATAGTCCCAGTTCAAGGGGTATAACAAAGCTCAAAAGACCAAGAGTTCAAGTGTTGAAGCGGTTCCTAGGGTAACAGATACTATGTCAGGGAATCGACACCTAAATCGGAAGATCGGGTAGAATGAGGTCTTGTAAACCAAATGAGTGTTGGAACTCATGTGATATGGTTTAACAAAACCTACATTCTAAATCGAAAACCTATCCTACGTGCTTACGACCCATTACGACCCATTAAGGTAGCTTACGCCACTTTAACGCGTCGTTCACGCGAAAGCACGTTCGAGATGCCTAACTAGTCCTATGACAAGTATTATATGCCTTAACATATCTAATTATGTTATATAATCAGTTTAGATGTCAAAACATGTGTTACATATGCTTAAAATGAACTTATGCGAAAAAGGGCATTTTGGTCATTTTCCTAAGGCATATAAACTACCTATCATACAACTAACTAAATGAAGTGACCATAAGGTATAACCTCGGAAGGTTATTCCCTATACAACTATGGTCACATTAAATGTTTGGTCGGATCCTAATGATGGACCAAACGGGTCGGGTTCGAAAGTCTAAGCGGATGTTAAGACCGGTTGACTTACGACTCTACATAAGCACTAGACTAATAGTGACGAGATAAACATGTTAGAACATGTTTAACTAAGTTGGAAAACAGGTTTTGATATCAAAACAAATGGTTTTGATACCCAAGAATAGTTTGGTTGCAAAATACGCATAGACGCGTATTTTGACCGAAACTATGACTCGTTACTACACCTAATCAACGTGGTAATCAGTAGGTATAATCACAAGGGACTATAACCATCGTGATTACGCTCACGTTGCAAAGTTCAAACGAACTTCGTGTTGACCATAGACTGGTCAAAGCTGAAAGTCAAACACTGTTTGACTTTCGTGCTTGAAAACGCAATAAAACATGAAAGAATACTTACAAAGGGCCCAAGCTTGAACATTTGAACTCAAATTGCTCAGGTATGAAGTCTCACAATGGAGAGCATCAACTTAGAGCAGGTTTAAGAGCAAATGTGTGAAGAAATGAGCAAGAGGGCCTTGCTATTTATAGGAATCAAGGATCAAGGAGATCATTCCATGTGTTAGGGGGATAAATCTTGGCCATACACTTGTTGTAAACTGATTGGGCACCTTGATGAGCACAAAAACCTGCCCATAGAATTCTAAAACAAGCAAAGGAAACAAGTGCAAGCAGCTGGGTTTTGCAAAACTGGTTTTTGCTGATCTGGGCATGGCTTACGGACCGTAAGCAATCCCATACGGTACGTAAGGACCCTTGTTGCTGGCAGAAACTTTGCAAACTTGGCAGAAAAGGCCCCTGTGACTCCAAACTTGTTTTTTGATGCGTTTTGGCACGTTTAAGCCCCGTTAACCCCATTTCAAGGCTCTAAAATGAAGTTAAAGTATAGGGAACTTAAGATATTCTAAAAATCTCGGATGTTGGTTCGTTTGGTCGTACGGTTGCGTTGTTCGGTTAATTACGACGAAACACGAACGGATGCGAAGAACGATCCAAATTACGTGACGAATGGAATTTTATCAAGCCAATCACTAAAATAAAATATTTTAATGATTACATAAATTTATGGATGTCCAGATATATTTAGAACATAAGATATGCGTAAAAATGCAAACTTATGCACTTTTTGACGCTTTTAGTCCCTATTGATCAAATAAGTATATTTTTGCGCACCAAACACCTCAAACCCTATTTCTAAGCTATGTGAAGGATATTTAGGGCATGTTTAACTTATGATCAAGTTCCGGAATGTTCGATACTATGTGAATCAGCAGACTTTCGCAGTTTGACGCAAATAGTCCCTGAGTGTGAATAAACTTGTTTTTGACACACCAAAGCTTTTAAAACCTATTTCTAAGTTATATAAAAGTTATTTAAGGTATGTTGAACCTATGTCACTGTTTCGGAGTGTTTACCGCATGAAACTGATTACGTTTACACATCAGTTTGCGTATAACTTTCCAGAAAGCGATTTAAAGCTTGAAAATGAACTAGAATCAAATGTGAAATTGTAAAACCAAAATAAACAAAATTTTGAAACCAAAACTCATTGTTTAAAAGATAGTGTCCTATATCGTGTGTGTTTACGGAGCACAAGTGTCACAGTCCAAGTACTCTCATTTAGAGAAACTTATTATTGCTTTAATTATGGCATCTACTAAACTCAGACATTATTTTGAGACTCATCTTATTGTTGTCAAAACTAACTTTCCTATCAAGAATGTTCTCAGGAAACCTGAAATGTCAGGAAGGATGGCAAAATGGACAGTCAAGCTTAGTGCATATGGCATTAAGTATGAACCTTGGATTGCCATCAAGTCCCAAGCCTTAGCTGACTTTGTGGCTGATTTCAGTTGTGATCTACAAAGGGAAGCGAAATTAGAAGTTCAACAACTTGAGGAGACCAAGGATCGTTGGACACTCTTCACAGATGGAGTTTCAAATGTCAAGGGAATTGGACTAGGTATACTTCTAAAATCGCCACAGGGGGACATTATACCTCAACCAATTGCTTGTGAATTTCAAACCACCAATAATGAGGCAGAATATGAGGGCTTGATAGCAGGTTTGCAATTAACCAAGCATATGACGATCAGGTATCTTGAAGTATATGTAGATTCTCTACTAATTACTAATCATTATAACTGTTCTTACACTGTCAAAGGTGAAAAGCTAATCAAGTACTTAGAAATAGTCAAGAAATTGATAGATTCTTTTGCTTTTTTCAGTCTAACACAGGTACCCAGGGAAGAAAATGCAGAAGCAGATACCCTAGCTAACCTTGGATCATCACTGAAGATTCCGGAGGATCTGAAGATACCTACCATCCATGTTTTGACTCCTATAATTGAGGATAACATTGCCATGGAGATATTGGAGGAGTCTGCAATTGTACACAGTGGTGGTGCACAGTCAAATTCAGGATCCTGGATCCTTCCAATTCTGAGATATATACAGAATGGAGAAATTCTTGTTGGAGAAAATCCTAGAGCCTTCAAGATTAAGGTATCTCAATTCACATTATTAAATAACATCTTATATAAAAGGTCTTTTGCAGGTCCATATTTAAGATGTTTTGAGGATCCAGAAATTCAAGAAGTTTTAAAGGATTTTCATTAAGGAGACTGTGGAAATCACACTGGGGGCCGAGCACTGTTTTCAAGGATCCTCAGAACAGAATATTATTAGCCCACAATGAAGAAGGATGCTGTGGAATATGCAAAGAAGTGTGATGCTTGTCAAAGACATAGTAATATCCTACATCAACCAGCGGAGCCTTTGCATCCTATATCCTCTTCTTGTCCATTCATGAGATGGGGAATGGACATAGTTGGTAAGCTTCCTAAGGAACCAAGAGGGAAAGTATTCATGTTAGCCATGACTAATTATTTCTCCAAGTGGATAGAAGCAGAAGCCTTTGCACAAGACAGAGAAAAAGAAGTTATATCCTTTATCAAAAGAAATATCATTACTAGATTTGGAATACCTTATGAAATTGTTTATGACAATGGATCCCAATTTATTGGGAGCCGAACTACTAACTTATGTGATAGCTGGGGGATTAGGATGATAACATCAACACCAGTCCACCCACAAGCTAATGGTCAGACATAATCATCTAACAAGATCATCATCAACAACTTGAAGAAGAAGCTTGGATCCAAGAAAGGGAAATGTGCAGAAGAATTGCCATATGTCTTATGGGCTGATAGAACAACTCCTAAGAATGCTACGGGTCAAACTCCATTCTCACTAGTCTTTGGTGCTGAATCGGTGATCCCTACAGAAATGGTAGTCCCTACAGCAAGGACAAGCATCCGTGATCCTGAAGAAAATGCTGAAAGCTTAGCTCAAGACCTGGATACCATCGAAGAACTCAGGGATTTGGAAAGGATAAGATTGGCTAGCTATCAACAAAGAGTAGCTGGAGCCTACAACAAGAATTTCAGGGTCAGAAGGTTTCAAGTTGGTGACTTGGTATTAAGGAAAGCATTCTAAAATATCACAAATCCTGCTGATGGCAAGTTAGCACCTAAATGGGAAGGCCCCTACCGAATTGAAGCTGAAGTTGGAAAGGGGGAATATCGTTCATTAACAATGGATGGTGATCTCCTACCAAGAGCTTGGAATGCTGTTCACTTGAAAAAATACTTTATGTAAGAAGGATCAGGGATCCTCAGCGATGCCAGTATTCTGATTAAGGATCCAGGATCCTCAAAGGATATATGATTCTATCTTTGGTAACACATTACTTTCATTTTCATTCATTTTATACTTATCACTTATCATAAGTCAAAGATGTTAAACATTTAACATTTATTTTCATAAAGTTTGAGCTTTTGTAGAGTTGTTATCATTTTATAGAAGATCAAAGTGGTTGGCCAACTCTCCAAAGTTTTTGGGCTTGTCCCCAGTTTAAGGTATCTATTACCTTCTACGGTTTAAAGGTCTTCACCTTTCACACGAATTGGGTTTTGACACCCCACCAGTTGCGCACATTATCCAAGTATAGTTCGAGGCAATGGGACCAGTACCCGCTTTAGGGGTTGACAATTTCATTGCTGTTGGCTATATGCAGGATCCTAAGTATAATGGTAGACATACCATACATCCATTCCTAAGGTTTCTAACGTTTTCACGTTAGCTAAGGTTTTGGCATTTTCATGTCACTCATGTTGGGAAAGTCGTCAGTTTGGGCCAAACCCCAGTTTATATAAGTTTATTGGGCTTGTCCCCAGTTTATATGGGCTTGTCCCCAGTTTATTGGGCTTGTCCCCAGTTTATTTGGGGTAGTGCCCAGTTTGTTAGGCTTGTCCCCAGTTTATTTGGGCTTGTCCCCAGCTTGTTAGGCTTGTCCCCAGTTACTAATGATTCTTTCATTTGATGTTTGGCTTAGTCCCAAGTTATATACTGTTACAGGTTTACAAAGCTTAACAGCTAAGGATCCTGGATCCTAAAGTTCTACTGATTTTTATGCCTTATTGACATAACTGTAAGTGTTAAGGATATAGAATCCTAACTTGGATTCACTGGTATGATCCTTTGTTTACCGTTGTTTTATTTATGGTTTATTAATGTTACCCTCAACCTTTGACAACATGATATGTGATCCTTGATCAGATAATATTCAGTCTTTTGAAGAACTCGTTTTGACATATACTTGACATTCTTTTTAACAACTTATAAATTCCTAAGTTATATTGGTGTGCGTTAGGTGTGATATGATTTTATTAATATTTTGAGCCCATTTTACGCATTAGTCAAGTTTTAGATTTATAAAACACGATATTGACTAACAATAAACACACACTTAGGAAAGTGCACCCATCGTGAGCGTAATATAGTGTTGGTAAGATACCGAGGTCGTCCAAGGACACAAGAGCTTTTAGTACCGGTTTATCCTCAACGTCTAATCGATCTAAATTTTTGAGAAAAGTTTTAAAACATAAAAAAAAAAATAAAACTAAAAAAAATGAAAAGATAAATAGAATGAAAAACAAATAGACAAGATAGAATCACTTGGATCCAACTCATCTTTAATGTATCCTTTGATAATTTTTTCACTTTCAGACTTTTTAAGAGATTATCTTAGTTATAATAGTAGGCCCCACTTTTGAAGGTGACGTTACCCTCAACCCAGTGGTTTGAGTTAGTAGGGATACAATCCCAAAGGGTCGGAATATTGAAAGACAATTAAGTAAGTTATTAATGCGAAAAGTGGTAGGCCCCTCTTTTGAAGGTGACGTTACCCTCGGCTAAGTGGTTTGAGTCAGCAATGATACAATCCCAAGAAGCCGGTTTAAAGTATTAATCGTAGTTTACATATGAGGGGTTCAAGCTATTCGCACCCCCGCCATCCAATACCGTTGGGCATTGAAGGAGGTCCTAGTAAGCTTGAACCAGGCCCTCGCATGATCTATACACTGAACGAGACAAGAACTTTACCAAACCACCCTCCTAACCCCCTTCCAGGTAGTTAACGCGCTTTATATAGATCGTAAAGACACGAATGAGCAAATCAATGACATCATGAAAAAATGGTAAAGAAAATTCACCTTCAACATAAGAAACTAGTTATTAAAGTCATTAATACAAACCCAATTAAAAAGTGCCGAAAGATTAAAAATCAAAAGTAATACATTAAAGACTTGTCTTCACCAAGTGATGTAGGAGATTAGCCAAATATGGCCTTTGATTGACAAAAACTCTTACGATCAATCTTCGATCTCGAGACTACTACACACTCTAAAGATGGATGATGGATGATGGTGGTGGGTGTTGGTGTTGTAGTGGTGGTGGAGTGGCGGCAAAGTGGGAGAGTAGTGGTTTGCCAAGGGATGCCTTTGAAGTGAACCAAGCACCCCTATTTATAGCCAGAACAGAGCCCTGGCCACGACTCTGTGTCCAGCCAACACGGCCCGTGGCCATCATCTTCTCTTCCTTCATTAATTGCAATTGTCAGCAGAGGGCCTCATACGACCCCGTGTCTTTTGGACATGGCCCCATGGTCAACTCTTTACTGTACTATCAAGATTCTGCAAATCTTAGAGTTGATCACGCCCCGTGGAGAGCTGGGCACGGCCCCGTGGTGGGCGTGGAAGCTTCTACAGGTTTGTCTTGTTGTGCAGGATCCTGACCACGCCCCATGCTCAGCTGGGCACGATCCTGTGGTCAGGTTCTATTTCTTATTTTTGCTTTGGGAGATGCTGCCGAGGGGTCGGACATGTCACGTTTATTCCTTCTTTTTATATTTATGTTGGTTTTGGCTGCTTATTTGCTCCTTTTGTTCTTTTAAGCTCGTTTAGTCCTATAAATTCAAAAGGAAGAAAGAAATGCGCTTTTTCCAACATTAGTACTAAAAAAAGGTTAGTTGTATGCCTCATTTGATGTAATTTATATGTTGCATTTTGCACACATCAAATACCCCCACACTTGAATCTTTGCTTGTCCACAAGCAAAACTCTTTAATATGTGGCTTACACACCCAAATGGAAGAGGTAGAGAAGAAGTTTGTGGCTTATCTTGAGTGTCTAGAATACAAGATCTTTATTAAGTTTTATTTTTATTTTATTTACAATCCTATTCGTCATGATTTATTTAGAACACTTGTTAAGAAAAATTATTTAATTGGGCATAACATGCCTCTTTAAAATTCCATTTATATACAAGTTCACATACCTCACGGGAGATCACTAAATACTTGGCCGATTTGTGTATTTTTGTGAAACACTCGATACCATCATGGAACTTACTTCTACCATGTGCTTGCCAAGCGATCAAACCTCCTCCTTTTTAACTATAAACCTTTGTAAATATCAAGAGGACTTTGGGAAGGGTTAGGCATGGGCTAAGGTAGGTGTTTTTTGGTTAAGGGTTAGTAAAAATGGCGAAAAGCGTAAAAAGCATTGGTTGTCGTAATTTTTTTTTCTTTTTGTGACATTTATTCAAACTAAGCATATTCAAACAAGATTTATTTTGAGGAACTTGTTTGGTTATTGCAAGACTTTCATTTTTTTTCATGTCACATGATAACCGAGCTTTTTACTAAAACAAATGGGTTTGAAAAGAAAAAGGTTTTGGTGGGTAATGGGTGTTTGTTTTTAGGGTTTTGAAACGAAAAGGTTTAGGCCAAAGGGGTTAACTAGGGGGATTTTGGGTAGTGGTGTAAAACGAGGAAAAATAATGGTTTTGAAAGGAAAATGGGTTAGTCCTAATGCCTCCATCAATTACTTACTTGGGTTCAAGTTGGTAAGGACCGGTAATGTATCGTCTTGGCAAGTTCTAGAGTTGTAAGAACCAGGCGGCTCTTCACACAAGAAACAAAAATGAGCATTTACTTTAAAGATGTATGCAAGTATGCTCAATAAAGGCTCAAAACTCACTTATTGTGGGAATGAGTTTATAATGTGATCAAGTATATATAATCAGATTTGTCATGCCTCTTCTTAATTTTCTTATTCGGTTCTTTTTATCATGATGCTATTGGTTGTCAACTTGTAAAAATATAACCTTTTTAAGAACTTGTTATTCCCAAATTAAACCAAGATAAGTAAAAAATGAAAAAAACATTTGAAAAAAATTGGGGTGATTAGCGGTTCCAATAGAGTTTTGTGGAAGGCTTGTTTAAGGACTTTGCAAGATTCAAGGGTTTATCATCCCACACTTATATTACACATTGTCCTCAACGTGTTCCAAAAATAAGTTTTTAGGTTGATTCGGATGTGCAAAAGTGGGTTTAAAAACAATTTTTTGTTACTGGGCATCTGGCCACGACCCCGTGGTCAGATTGCCAGTAACAGATTTTAACAGAAGGCTGGCCACGGGGTGTGTTCAGTGGACACGGCCCGTGGTCAGTTACCTGATCTGGAGATTTTTTCTGCAGAGCCTAGGCACGGGGCGTCTTGGGCTGAGCACGACCCTGTGCTGCACATGCTGGACAGATGGAAAAGTTGACAGAAGGCTCTGTTTTCGTGCATGGGGTGCGGTTTTAATGTCCCTTTGGCTATTTCCATCTTTTTGAGTGTGATTTATTCCTGAAAAGTAAGACTAAACTAGAAAACATAAAAGTTAAACTAAATTAAAACTAAAGATAGTTCCACGGAATGCCTTCGTGGTGCGCCACGTTTATAAGGGTCATTGGCTAGACCCAAAGTCAGTCATATGTTACCCAAGCTGGATGTCTCGCTTCCCGTGTTGCACCGTCAGAGAGTGTCATTCAAGCTTGATTCTATGAGATCCATGTTGTTGACCGGGTCGTCTTCCACTCTTTTCCCAACCCCGAATTTCATCTCCTTGTCTCCAACCCTCAATGTTAGCTTCCCGTCACTCATATCCACCATGGCACGTGCGGTGGCAAGGAATGGTCTTCCTAGAATGAGGGGAAATTCAGTGTCTTCTTCCATGTCGAGTATGACAAAGTCGGTCCGGAAGACAAAGTCTTCGACTTTTACCAATAGATTCTCGACGACACCTTGTGGGTATTTGATAGACCTATCGGCGAGTTGTATGCTCATCTGTGTGGGGCTTGTTTTACCTAGTCCGAGTCGGTCAAAAATTGATGTGGGCATGAGATTGATGCTAGCCCCAAGGTCGGCTAGTGCATTTTGTATTGGTGATCCCCCTATGGAGCAAGGGATGGTGAAGCTTCCAGGGTCGATTTTCTTTTGTGAGAGTTTGTTGAGGAGTACGACGGAGAATTATTCACTTAGGTTGACCAGTTGCAAGGTTTCAATCTTTCTTTTATGGGTGAGGAAGTCTCTCATGAATTTTGAGTATTTTGGCATTTGAGTGAGGACTTCTACAAATGGTCTTTTGGCGAAGTAACCGACCGGGGTAGGGTACCGAGGGGTTTTTGGTAGGTTCGGAATTTTGTGGGATAATTGTTTCTTTGTGGGTTGAAGGTGAGTTTGTGGCTTGGTTGGGTGGATTGTTGTTGGTTGGGGGTAGTGGGGTTTACTCGGGACCTACGGTCCGATTTCTTAATGTTACGAGGTGTACTTATGCCTTTGGATTGGTTTCGGTATTGCTAGGTAATGCGCCTTGTGGTCTCTCGGAGAAATTTTGGGCTAGTTGATTTAATTGTTTTTCAATGTTTTGAATACTAACTTGCTGGTTTCTAATGTTGGATTCTGTTTGTAGGAATCGATCTGAGTACCTTTTGTCGGTTTCAGAGATGAGGCGTGTGATGAGGTCTTCAAGCCTCTCTCGACCCCCTTGTTGTTGTTGAGTGAAATTTTGTGACTCATTTCTTGGTTGTTGAAAGTTTGGTCGTTGATTTTTATTTTGTTGGTTACTACTATTTCCGGGCTCCCTCCAACCAAGGTTAGGGTGGTTACGACACCCTTGGTTGTAGGTACCCGTTGGGGGACCCGACGGCCTAGGTCGTTTATCAATGTAGTTTACCATTTTCGTTTGATTTTCCATTTATTTCATACAACTCCAATTTTCATGTGGCCCACCACACACTTCACAAGCCATAACCAAGGCCGTTTTTGCCATTTCTAACTTTTTAATTTTTGAAGATAGGGCCTTGATTTGGGCTTGTAAAGAGGTGCTCTCATCTACTTTATGGGCACCTGGGGTAATAGTTTTTGAGCCTCACGGGGTGTGCCATTTAAAATTGTTTTGAGCAATTTTCTCAATTTGATTATAAATTTCTTTGGGCGTCGATTACCTAGGAGTCCCCCGGAGCTTGAGTCAAGTGTTTGTCTCGTGTGTGGCAACAATCCATTATAGAAAGTGGACACTTGTTGCCACATCGCGAGATCATGATGAGGGCATTTTCTCAATAGCTCCTTGAACCTTTCCCAAGTTTCATATAAGGATTCCCCGTCCTCTTGTGAGTATGTATTTATTTCAGTCATTAATTTAGCGGTTTCAGAGGGCGGGAAATACTTATATAGATATTTTTGGGCAAGTTCATCCCAAGTGTTTACCGATCCACTTGGGAGGGTGCTAAGCCAAGCCTTGGCTCGGTCTTTTAGTGAGAATGGGAACATTCGGAGGTGGACGACGTCGTTTGATGCTCCGTTGATCCGGAAAGTGTCACATATTTCCAAAAAGTTGGTAATATGTAAATGGGGATCTTCATCGTGTAGGCCATGGAAGGTTGCGGAATTTTGGGGCATTTAGATCAAATGCGGTTGAAGTTCGAAGTTGTTGGCATCGACGTTCGGTGCATTGATGTCGGCTCCGAGATTACCGACCGTGGGCCGTAGGGAATCCATTAAGGTACGCTGATCAGCCGTTGGGAGTTGGTCCCCCGAAGATTTCTCTTGATTCTTGGCTTTTAGTCTTTTCCTTAGAAAGTGTTCGGGTTCGTCAAGAGGTTCTTTTTATGTCTTTATTGGAACTGGAGCTCATGCACTGCGTAGAGAATTCAGGCCCTACGATTGAGCTCTAAGTCCTGCGATAAAAACAAAAAAAGAATGTCGGTCAGATCTCTCACCACAGCCCCGTGGTCAATGACCACGGCCCGTGGTCAATGACCACGGCCCGTGGTCATGTTTCATTTTTATTAAATATTTACATAGATATGTGGATACTTACTTGACATGATAATCATTCGACAATTCACAAATTCAATTCAAATACACGATAATTATTAAAAGCTTCAAAATCAAAACATAATTTCTCACTAATCAAATCTCAAAACAATGTTCAAACCCTAAACTCTTACAAAAACCTACACCGGGGTGAAACCCGCTAAGATTAGCCACTCATGGTAGACAGAACTTGATCACCGGATGATTGAAGCTCGAACATGGACATCTTGAAGCCTTGAGAATGATGGTGATGAAGGTTAGGGTTGTTGTGGATGGTTATGGAGAATGGATTGGTGGGATGATGGTGATTAGGGTTAGGAAGGTGAGAATGGATGATCAATTCGGATGATGGTGGATGATTCAGATGGATTGCAATTGAGATTGGGGATGTTCTTGGCTCCAAGAAATGGTTCAAACTTCAAATAATGCGTAACTCCCTTCAAAAGACCCAAAAAATGGGTTTTAACTCGTTCAAATATGCAAGAAATCAAAATCCGCATCAGACACCAGGAGAAGGCATCGTCGACGCCCCCTGGCGTCACCGACGCAGCCCAAAATCACCAGTTTTTTGGTGAAGCTCTAATTTGATGCCTACGTCATTTTCATCGATGCGGGTGCGTCGTCG
The DNA here is from genome assembly GCA_030545235.1 of Helianthus tuberosus. Classification (NCBI taxonomy): domain Eukaryota; kingdom Viridiplantae; phylum Streptophyta; class Magnoliopsida; order Asterales; family Asteraceae; genus Helianthus; species Helianthus tuberosus. The sequence goes on along the minus strand of CM060364.1, from coordinate 79,027,594 downwards.
AAGACCCTATTGGCTTCGGTGACGACCCTTGTAGGGTGTCTTTTCCTATTTTGTCCGTTTAGCGTCCCCGGTTGATCCCGTTCGCTCCCGATGCTCCATGTAGCTTCCGAATAGCTCTTTAAACTCCGTTAGACCTGCAAAATACAATTCTAATCAAAAGTAGGCCATTCAAAATTAAAAATTATGCAAAAACATAAGCTTAAACACAATAAAGCACTGGTTTTTGACGCAACCCCCATCCCCTAATTACCGGTAACGGGCGGCCGCGGCCAGTTTTAGTGGTATCGGTATTTATCATTTTGGCAGCGGAAATTACATCAGGACCGCCGTTAGGAAATATTTTATCACAGTAAAATACCACACTTTCATAATATTAAACACGTGGAAAAATCCCAAGTTTTAAGTACACACATTTTCATAGGGATAAACCCTATTTTATTTAATATAAACATCTCTTTTTATTTTAGGTAACTTTATTGCCACTTTTCCAAGCCTTCAGTGCTGTCCAACTGGCTTCTATTTGGCTTTCACATTTTGTTACCTGAAACGCGTTTAAAAACATTTTGTCAGTGGGAAATACTGGTGAGTGAATCTTAGTTTAATTAAGTTAAGTAAAACCATTGTACAGTATTGAGGGCGGTCGCGCAATTACAATTGTTTCCATCTACTTTAATTTCCACCCACGGTACTGTCAACCCGACTTGTGATCATGTTATTACTCACAATGTAGTAACAAATTTTGTATACAAAACCCCAACATACCGACAATAATTGTAGAATACAAATACTCAATCACTGTTTAATATAATATTAATTATGTGAGGTTTTGTAAAAACACTTTATAAAAAGGAGATTACTCACATTGTCTGAATTGTCCTTTCACTTTGTCCATCCGTTTGAGGATGATAGGCTGTGCTTAGATTTAACTTGGTTCCCATTGCCTTTTGGAAACTTGCCCAAAAATGAGAGGTAAAACGGCTATCCCTATCAGAAAAAATTGATAAAGGAATTCCATGTAATGAAACTATTTCATTTACATACAACTTAGCTAATTGTTCCATATTGAAAGTTTCCTTCATTGGTAAGAAATGAGCTGACTTAGTTAGCCTATCTACAATCACCCAGATTGTATCATTACCTTTTCTTGTTTTAGGTAATTTACTAACAAAATCCATTGTTATTAATTCCCATTTCTAAACTGGCATTTCCAACTGTTGCAACAAACCTGAGGGTTTCTGATGTTCAGCTTTGACTTGTGAACATGTTAAACACTTAGAAACATAAGCTGCTATATCCTTTTTCATTCCTATCCACCAAAAATTCTTTCTTAAGTCCTTATACATCTTATCATTTCCAGGATGCATCGTATACTTAGACTTATGGGCTTCTTCTAATATACGGTGACGTAGGTTTCCTAATTTAGGTATCCACATTCTTTTCTTATGGAATCTCCAAATTCCATCGGCTCCTTGCTCTAATTCCTTAATCATTCCTTTTAACTTTTCAGTATCATCCTTGATTACTGATTCCTGTACTTCTCTAATCTCTTCGTTTAAATCTACTTGCAGATTTAATTTAAGAGAACGTACTCTTTTTGGCTTTTCATGATACTTCCGACTTAAAGCATCAGCTACCACATTTGCCTTTTGTCACACCCGACAGCGTTAAAACAACAAACCGCGGCGGAAACGTTGGGGAGTGTCGTAACAGAATCATTATTTCACAACACATGGATAAAAGTTCTGTTTTATTGAAATAAGTTTATTACATTGTATTGAAATTTGAAACAAAACATGAACAATTAACTATCATTGTTATTAAGTCACTAAGGCCTCGTCCATTCCTATGTGAGGATGCATCAATATCATCAACTATGGTACCTGAAACATATGTGAAAATACGTCAGCATAAAAATGCCGGCGAGTACATAGGTTTTATGTGAGTGTCAGATTCATGGCTCGTTTACATGTTGAAATTAATTCGAACAACTTTGTTAATTGATAATTAGAAAACCATGTTTTGTAAAATGTTTATATTGTAAATTCAAATAACCAAGTCAAAACAGATTAATTATAGTTTATAAAATCTCGATGCCATGAATCTTAACTCAAAAACATTTGTTTATGTAAACCCAGATTGTAAATCGTTTTTGTAATAAAACTCGAACGATTCATATTGTTAGAAAAACCTTGTAATATAACTTTGTTTTGATAACATTTGCCCAAGTGATCTAGATAACGCAACGATATATAATGTGTTAAAAGCACTTATATATAGGAAGTACAAGTGGTGTATCCACCATGCTTTTATCACATTACACTCGCCCCGTTACCTAATCACTTCCCTAACCCAACGGTTCAAACAGTTCCTAACGGTTCACATAAATCAATCAGTTCCAAACGGTTCACAAAAATCAATCAGTTCCAAACGGTTCACATAAATCAATCAGTTCCAAATGGTTCACATAAATCAAACAGTTCCAAACGGTTCAAATAAATTAATCAGTTCCAAACGGTTCACATGGATCAAACAGTTCCAAATGGTTCAAACAGTTCAAATAGTAATATGAACCATAGCATTTGTTTAAAAGACTCGAAAACATTTGGCACATATGAATCATCCCAAAACAGTTTAAAACGGTAAAAGATGGGAACTATGTACTCACTTGAGAATGCTTAGAAGTCTTGAATAACAACCAAGCAAAGCTAGAGGGAACACGGAAATCAATCGGCACCAAATATAAGTAACTACGTTAATAAACCGGACCTAAATCGGAAGATCAGATAGGATGAGGTCTTATAAACCAAATGAGTGTTGGAACTCATATAATATGGTTTAACAAAGCCTACATTCTAAAACGAAACCTAGCCTAAGTGCTTACGACCCATTACGACCCGTTTAGGTAGCTTACGCTACTTTAACGCGTCGTTTGCGTAAAACGCGTTCGGATCACCTAACTAGTCCTATGACAAGTATTATATGCCTTAACAAGTCTAATAATGTTTCCTAATCAGTTTAGATGTCAAAATTTAAGTTACATATGCTTAAAATGAAATTATGCGTAAAAAGGGCATTTTGGTCATTTTACCTAAGGCATATAAACTACCTATCATACAACTAACTAAACGAAGTGACCATAAGGTATAACCTCAGAAGGTTATTCCCTATACATCTATGGTCACTAAACATGCTTGTTCGGATCCTAAAGATTGACCAAACGGGTCGGGTTCGAAAGTCTAAGCGGTTGTTTAGACCTCTTATCTTACGACCCTATACAAGCACTAATCTAAAAGTGACAAGTTAAACATGTTAAAACCTGTTTAACGAAGTTTGAAAACAAGTTTGATATCAAAACAAAGGGTTTTGATACCCAAGAATAGTTTGGTTGCAAAATACGCATAAATACGCATTTTGACCGAGACTATGACTCGTCACTACACCTAATCAACGTGGTAATCAGTAGGTATAGTCACACGGGACTATAACCATCGTGATTACGCCCACGTTGCAAAGTTCAAACGAACTTTGTGTTGACCATAGACTGGTCAAAGCAGAAAGTCAAACACTGTTTGACTTTTACGCTTAAAACGCAAAAAAGAACGAAAGAATACTTACAAAGGGTCCAAGCTAGGAATATCTTGATTCAAGTTGCTCAGGTATGAAGTGCTAAACCCTAACTTAGAGCAATTGAATCAGATTTGTGAGTTGCAAGAAATGAAGGTGTTGGGTATTTATAGAAATCCCACAACCGTTTGGATCGTTCCTCGCAATTCGTGCTTCGATCTTGGCCTTACACTCGGGCACATGGTTTTATAATATAAGGGGACACTAAAAACCAACAAAATCTAGCCCATAGAGTGAAAGAAACCATGTGCAAAACAAAGGAACAACTGGGTTTTGCTGGAAACTGATTTTTGCTGATCTGGGGTCTCTCGCGCCCCGTGTAAGAATGGCCTTCATCTTATGCGCCCCTCCTGAGCCAATGTTTGGCAGATTGTCAAAATTGGTCCCTGCAGCCCAAAAACTTGGTTTTCGATGCATTTTTGGCATGTTTAAGTCCCGTTAACCCCATTTCAAAGCTCTAAGATGAAGTTAATTACGACGAAACACGAACGGATGCGAAAAACTATCCAAATTACATGACGAATGGAATTTTATCATGCCAAATGCAAACTTATGCACTTTTTGACACTTTTAGTCCCTATTGATTAAAAAGTTTATTTCTTGCACACCAACACCTCAAAGCCTATTTCTAAGCTATGTAAAGGATATTTAGGGCATATTTAACTTATGATCAAGTTCCGAAATGTTCGATACCATACGAATCGGTAGACTTTTGCAGTTTGACGCAAATAGTCCCTACGATCGAATAAACTTGATTTCGACACACCAAACCCACCAAAACTTATTTCTAAGTTATGTAAAGGTTATTTAAGGTATGTTAAGCCCATGTCACTATTCCGGAGTGTTTGTCGCATTAAACTGATTATATTTACGCATCAGTTCGCGTATAACCTTCCAGAAAGTGATTTAAAGCTCGAAATTGAACAAGAACTGATATGTGCAAAGGATACACATATTTATACAAATCCCAAGTATGAAACACAATATTTCATTGATTTGGTATTTGTTTGATGGTTGAAGTGACATAGATGCCACAGTCTCCCCTACTTTAGGAAATTTAGTCCCGAAATTTATTTGTAGGAGTCTGTATGTGACGTTGTGTTAAATAATTGTCTTGCATGGAATCTAGGGTGTCATCTATTTGCGTAGAGTAACCCATCAAAGATTTTTATGCAAGGCATAACCCTGTCATTCCCCAGTGGATATACTTCGAAGTGAAAATGAATGGACGATTCACTTTCTCCAATTGGTTCTTTGTCAGGTGACGAAAGGATATTCATTTCCCTCGATGGATATTCTTCAGAAGCGAAAATGAATGGACGATTCATTTTCCTCAATGGGTTCTTCGTCAGAAATGGAAAAGAAGGTATAATCAAAAGGATATTCATTTCCCTCAACGGATATTCTTCAGAAACGAAAATGAACGGATTGAGTCATTTTCCTCAACGGGTATTCTTCAGAAATGGAAATGAACTTTTCGGTTGTGGTGTAATTGAGTTGCGCTTCGGATAAAGTTTTGCTTGCATAGTAAATCACCACCGGCTTTCTATCAACCCGTTGACCCAAAACTGCACCAATAGTAGTGTCGCTTGCGTCACACATTATCTCGAACGGCTTTGACCAATCCGGTGGTTGCAAAATAGGAGCTTTGACCAAGTGTTCTTTCAAAACAGTGAAAGCTTGCATACACTCGTTAGTAAAATCAAATGGGACATCTTTTAATAACAAGATGCATAAAGGTTTGGTGATAACACTAAAACCCTTTATGAAACGTCTATAAAACCCCGCGTGTCCCAAAAATGACCTTAGACCCTTAACATTTTTCGGAGGTGGCAAAGATGCTATTACCCTTATTTTTGCCTTATCCACCTCCATCCCCACACTTAACCGTTGCTTGTCCCAAGCAACTCATCAAATCAATTTCAATACAAGTGATCAATTTAAACCAAACAAAAACATGCAATCCTTTTACTAACCCCTTTTTAACACCCAAAACAATACACCCCTCTCTAAATCTCTCCTCTCGGCTACAAGTGAATACTAGCAAAGATAAGCTAGACACCCAATAGGCAAACGGGTGGTTGCACAACTATAGGCTTGTACCTAAATCAATTCTTCTCCTAAAATGTGTCAAACATGAATGCAAATCAAAGGGACTTTCAAGGTTGTAACGTGGCTAGGTGTATGGGTAAGAAATGGAATATAAATGAAGTAGCGAAACTTAACCCGGTCTTTTTATTACATAATCAAATAACCAAACAACTACTAACTTAACCGATATATACAAGACAACTACACATCACTTCTTTTTCATTTTTTTTCATTGCTTTTTCTCTTTTTTTTTTATCAAGACAAAGCAAACTAACATACAATGAAACATCAAACATATCTACATCATACTACTCAAACTATTACTACTAACACTATAAGACCGGGTCAAATTGGGTAAATTTTTAAGTAAGTAGCTAGGGGTAACAAACGATAGGCTTTTAGGCACAAAATTGGCAACTAAATGTCCAAACCCCCGCCCCTCTCGCAACCATGCTCATATATATACTTATGAGGTCCAACCCCCCAAATCCCACACTCACACACACTAAAGACGAGGCTACCTAGATGCCCTTATCCTTTTCGCATTCATGTCTAACTAAGGACTCAAATCGCATTCAAGCACAAGTTCTAATGCACCCCCACCCGTAGCCACTCTCATCAAAGATAAGCATTATTTATATACAAATGTGGCTTCAACTCTCACCAAGAATGAAAGGGTATCAAGGGTTGCCGGTGCACCATTTGGGGTTAATCTAGGGTGTTCAAATTCTCACAATATTTTGCTTGACTCAAAATTTTTCAAAATCTTCAAAAATTCCCCCCATCCCCACACTTGGGATACATTGACCCCAATGTATGGTTTTAGGAGGCTTTGATCACTAAATTCATTCGACATCAACAAAAACTTCTTCACTCAAACCCCAAATTTCTTTTTGGATTTTTTTTTCTTTTTTTCTTTTTAAAACATGACACCACCAACTCGCACCAACCCAAACACAACATAACAACCATAAACCACCCAACCACCCAAACATAAACAAACAAACTAACAAATATGCACAAAATATACAAAGGGGAAACACAACCTGACTAATAATAGCGCGGTCCCGGAGGTCCAAAAATGGAAGACATCATGTCGTTCCATTCTCCAAACGCAAATGAGCCGCTACTACTCCCTCCTTGTTGTTGTTGAGCTCCCTCTTGTTGTCGTGGGTCAATCCATTGTGAATGATGGATCGGCGGGGTTGGATACGAAACACTACCATCATACGGTGGTAGAGACGCATAATCCACATGTTGTGGATCCACAACCACCGGCCGCCCGGCATGCCAATCCGCGTGCAATCTCCTTTCTTGGTCGTCATGATATCGATTATTCATTTCCACTTCACGGGAATACGCATGTGTGCGATTCCATGCCTCCTGACGATCAAAGCTTCGTTTCAACGACTGCTCCAAACTTGCACTCATCCTTGTATTTTGATCAAATAGCATCCTTTCCGAACCCGACCAGGTATCAAACACGGATGCCGGAGGACGTTGATTCTCAATCACTTCTTGCATTGTACCGTCATAAGCCCAACCCGGCTCATAGGACTGCTGCGTATAATCGTAAAACATACCACCATAACCTCTACCATAACCCCCTTGACCTACATTTTCACCACCATGCGGCTCGTCCGCATAATCCTCGTCACCACTTGGAACTACTTCTTCATCACATAATAGTGTTACGGTGGCTGTTGTCTGAGTTACGGTAGGATCCAGGTAGAATTCAGGTCCACCGTAAATTACGGTGGAAACCTGGATTTTGCACTTTGATTCATCTTTCGTTTCGCACACGACCCGTTCAACTCCAAACCGTCCAAAGCTGGGTTTTATCCACTTAAAGCTCCCTAACCGCACCTGAAACATAAGCAACCGTAGTCATCTAATTCAAGATAATTACGCGATTAAGTGAAGGATTAATTTGTCTTTTAACATGATTAAGGGTTGTCCTATGGACCACCCGTCAGGTTCTTCGTCAGAAATGGAAATGAAGGTATAATCAAAAGGATATTCATTTCCCTCAACGGATATTCTTCAGAAACGAAAATGAACGGATTGAGTCATTTTCCTCAACGGGTATTCTTCAGAAATGGAAATGAAGGAATAATCAAAAGGATATTCATTTCCCTCAACGGATATTATTCAGAAACGAAAATGAACGGATTGAGTCATTATCCTCAACGAGTATTCTTCAGAAATGGAAATGAAGGGATAATTAACAGGATATTCATTTCCCTCAACGGATATTCTTCAGAAATGAAAATGAACGGATTGAGTCATTTTCCTCAACGGGTATTCTTCAGAAATGGAAATGAAGGGATAATTAACAGGATATTCATTTCCCTCAACGGATATTCTTCAGAAACGAAAATGAACAGATTGAGTCATTTTCCTCAACGAGTATTCTTCAGAAATAGAAATGAAGGGATAATTAACAGGATATTCTTTTCCCTCAACGGATATTCTTAAGAAATGAAAATGAACGGATTGAGACATTTTCCTCAACAGGTATTCTTCAGAAATGGAAATGAAGGGATAATTAACAAGATATTCATTTCCCTCAACGGATATTCTTCAGAAACAAAATGAACGGATTGAGTCAATTTCCTCAACGGGTATTCTTCAGAAATCGAAATGAAGGGATAATTAACAGGATATTCATGTCCCTCAACGGATATTCTTTCAGAGGTGAAAAGTGAATAGCTAGTTCATTTTTCCTCAACGGGTGCTTCTTCAGAAATGGAAATGAATAGAGTTAACTCTAGACATATGACAAAACTTGCTGTGATTTCTGTGCACTAGATTCCATAATTATGTATGCATCCATAATTGCATAATTCCTTACACAGTTCACACAGTTTGTTTTATAATGTGAAGGGGATAGAATTTGATGAACAAGCTCAATATGACTTTGATTAGGTCAACACATAAACACATAAACACAAAAGCACATAATTGTTTTCTTGGTTATTAATTTGTTATCAATTTGTTATTAATTGTTATTAACTTGTTGTCGATTTGAACATGGGTATACAAGGTATACCAGGAACCCAGTCGATAGACTTTAACGTCCTCAAGAATCCATCTGAAAAGATAGGATGATCTTTAAAAAGAAAATTCGATTTCGTTTACAAGGAATCGTAACATTCAAATTTAGGTACACAACAATTAATGACTTACGGAAATACCCTTAGGCACCTTATTAAGGATTTATAGTGGTACTTTGGGTATTTGTCCAGAGTTGTAACTTGCGCCTTATACCTCGTTTCCTTGGAAGAAACGAGTACTTAGGATTTTCAGGGAGATCGCAAGAGATCATAAAATGGAAGAATTTTGGGAGTAGGTTATTCTACAAGGAACACGGTTCCTTGGTTGTCGGTATTGTAGGGGATATGTTGTTTATACATGCAATCACATTTGTACATTGCAATATAAATAAAAGATTTATTTATAAACAACAACAACAACAACTGTTTCATAGACCTTGACAACAAAAGAAAATAATACATAAGGCTCGATTATTTCTAAACAACGTTGTCTTTTAATCGGCCAGATGCTCATCCCTGTGCTGGATTCGCATTAGCAAGCTTTGGGCAATTTCTTCGGAAATGGCCCATCTCGCCACAGTTGTAGCAAGACCCTGGTGGAAAACGAGCTTGAGCAGGATTGTTGTCAGCTTGATTTGGTGCAGCTGCAGCTCGGTAAACCCTTGTTGTATGACCTATAAGTCCATAAATTAGGCATTTGCGGCACTTCACACTGGCATGATGATGAAGGTTACATTGGTTGCATAAGGGTGCAGTTCCGTTGTATGGCTTCCTAGCAGGGGGTTGAGCTGGTTGGTTGGGGACAGCTTGATCATTGTGGGCAACCACGGAAAAGTTCTGAGAGGCCTTTCGCTTCTTTGACTTCTTGGAGGATTCAGTCTGCTCATCCTTTGGTTTCGATTCACCGGTCGGTTTCTTATCGCCCTTTCCGAAAAGTTTACCTTTCCTGATCTGAGATTCAGTCAATGTAGCGGATAGCTCAATGGCCTGTCTAACCGTAGTAGGGTTGCTACCAGTAACAATGTCTTGTACTGAGTCAGGGAGGCTATCAATGTACTTTTCGATTGCCTTATCCAAAGGCGTAACCATGTTCGGGCATAACAAACTTAACTTTTCCTAACGGTCCATGTAAGCTCGATGCTTACCACTATCTTGCTTAAGATCGTCGAATTCGTTTCCAAAACCCTGATCTCATGACGAGGACAAAATTCCCTCATCATTAGAGCTCGAAGCTCTTCCCAGGTTTGAGCCAGTGCCACGTTGGCACCCCTATCCCTCATCACACCATTCCACCATGTTAAAGCTTGTTTCTCAAAGACATTAGATGCGAATTCAACCTTTCGCTCGTTTGGACACTGAACATGTCTGAAGGTGCTTTCTAGACTCTCGAACCATTGCAGAAGTGCAGTCGCTCCTTGAGACCCAGAAAATTTTGATGGCTTAGCTGAGTTGAATGTCTTGAAGTTACAGGGAGCATTATTGTTGTTATTGATGGCTTGGTTACATTGAGCAATGATGTTTGGGAGTGCAGTAGCCATTTGCTACGTAATGATAGCTGCTAGTTCTTCATTAGGTATCTGATTGTCACGTCGAGGAGGCATTCTAAAAGAGGAAGCATGAGAGAAAACAAATGAAATGGCATTGGGTAAGGATGTTATAATTACCGACCAAAAAGCATGGATGATCGTCATTTATTCGAACCACGAATGCAAACAAACGACGCACAAAAGCTGAATCAAAGTAAATAGGTCCTCATAATGTATCGCGAAGACATGCTTTAGCCTATAAGTGGATACTCACCCCAAGAGTTCCCAGGTAAGAGTGACTGGTCCGATTATGTGGATTTGTACGAACACTCTAGCCTTAGACAGAAAACTCAGGATACAGGCACACATTCTTCCAGATTGCATGTGTTCACATTAATAAGACCCAAACTTTGACGAGATTTTGAAAACTTTGAAGGTTCAAAACCTTATAATAAATCATCCTAGAACAGATGATTGGTTTTCAAAGCGGATTCGAAATTTGTGTTCTTTTTGTGGTTGTCACCTAAAGATAGGCGACGGTATTGTTTTATGACTAAACGCTAGTAAACTCGCGTTAGGGTCCTAGGAAGGTTATAGACTAGGTCAAAGCATTACTAATAACCTAATTCCCTATAACCATGGGCTCTGATACCAACTTTTCTGTCACACCCCGACCGCGTTAAAACAACAAACCATGGCGGAAACGTCGGGGATGGTCGTAACAGAATCATTGTTTCACAACACATGGATAAAAGTTCTGTTTTATTGAATTAAGTTTATTACATTGTATTGAAATTTGAAACAAAACATGAACAATTAACTATCATTGTTATTAAGTCACTAAGGCCTCGTCCATTCCTATGTGAGCATGCATCAATATCACCATCAATCATCATCATCATATATGGTACCTGAAACATATGTGAAAATACGTTAGCATAAAAATGCCGGCGAGTACATATGTTTTATGTGAGTGTCAGATTCATAGCTCGTTTACATGTTGAAAATAATTCGAACAACTTTGTTAATTGATAATTAGAAAACCATGTTTTGTAAAATGTTTACATTGTAAATTGAAATAACCAAGTCAAAACAGATTAATTATAGTTGATAAAACCTCGATGCCATGAATCTTAACTCAAAAACATTTGTTTATGTAAACCCAGATTGTAAATCGTTATTGTAATAAAACTCAAACGGTTTATATTGTTAGAAAAACCTTGTAATATAACTTTGTTTTGATAACATTTGCCCAAGTGATCTAGATAACGCAACGATATATAATGTGTTAAAAGCACTTATATATAGGAAGTACCAGTAGCGTATCCACCATGCTTTTATCACATTATACTCGCCCCGTTACCTAATCACTTCCCTAACCCAACGGTTCAAACAGTTCTAAACGGTTCACATAAATCATTCAGTTCCAAACGGTTCACATAAATCAATCAGTTCCAAACGGTTCACATAATTTAAACAGTTCCAAACGGTTCAAATAGATTAATCAGTTCCAAACGGTTCACATGGATCAAACAGTTCTAAACGGTTCAAACAGTTCAAATAGTAATATAAACCATAGCATTTGTTTAAAAGACTCGAAAACATTTGGCACATATGAACCACCCCAAAACAGTTTAAAACGGTAAAAGAGGGGAACTATGTACTCACCTAAGAATGCTTAGAAGTCTTGAATAACAACCAAGCAAAGCTAGAGGGAACACGGAAATCAATCGGCACCTAATATAAGTAACTACGTTAATAAACCGGACCTAAATCGGAAGATCGGAGAGGATGAGGTATTGTAAACCAAATGAGTGTTGTAACTCATATAATATGGTTTAACAAAGCCTACATTCTAAAACAAAACCTAGCCTAACTGCTTACGACCCATTACGACCCGTTTAGGTAGCTTACGCTACTTTAACGCGTAGTTTTCGTAAAACGCGTTCGGATCGCCTAACTAGTACTATGACAAGTATTATATGCCTTAACAAGTCTAATAATGTTGCCTAATCAGTTTAGATGTCAAAATTTAAGTTACATACGCTTAAAATGAAATTATGCGTAAAAAGGGCATTTTGGTCATTTTACCTAAGGCATATAAACTACCTATCATACAACTAACTAAATGAAGTGACCATAAGGTATAACCTCGGAAGGTTATTCCCTATACATCTATGGTCACTAAACATGCTTGGTCGGATCCTAAAGATCGACCAAACTGGTCGGGTTCGAAAGTCTAAGCGGTTGTTTAGACAGCTTATCTTACGACCCTATACAAGCACTAATCTAAAAGTGACGAGTTAAACATGTTAAAACATGTTTAACGAAGTTTGAAAACAAGTTTGTTATCAAAACAAAGGGTTTTGATACCCAAGAATAGTTTGGTTGCAAAATACGCATTTTGACAGAAATTATGACTCGTCACTACACCTAATCAACGTGGTAATCAGTAGGTATAGTCACACGAGACTATAACCATCATGATTATGCTCACGTTGCAAAGTTCAAACGAACTTTGTGTTGACCATAGACTGGTCAAAGCAGAAAGTCAAACACTGTTTGACTTTTACGCTTAAAACGCATAAAAGCACGAAAGAATACTTACAAAGGGTCCAAGCTAGGAAGATCTTGATTCAAGTTGCTCAGGTATGAAGTGCTAAACCCTAACTTAGAGCAATTGAATCAGATTTGTGAGTTGCAAGAAATGAAGGTGTTGGGTATTTATAGAAATCCCACAACCGTTAGGATCGTTCCTCGCAATTCGTGCTTCGATCTTGGCCTTACACTTGGGCACATGGTTTTATAATACAAGGGGACACTAAAAACCATCCAAATCTAGCCCATAGAGTGAAAGAAACCATGTGCAAAACAAAGGAACAGCTGGGTTTTGCTAGAAACTGATTTTTGCTGATCTGGGGGTCTCTCGCGCCCCGCGTAAGAAATGGCCTTCATCTTATGCTCCCCTCCTGAGCAAATGTTTGGCAGATTTTCAAAATTGGTCCCTGCAGCCTAGAAACTTGGTTTTCGATGCATTTTTGGCAGGTTTGAGTCCCGTTAACCGCATTTCAAAGCTCTAAGATGAAGTTAAAGTATAGGGAGTTTAAAATATGCTAAAAAACATCTCGGATGTCGGCTCGTTTGGTCGTACGGTTGCGTTGTTCGGTTAATTACGACGAAACATGAAAGGACGCAAAAAACTATCCAAATTACGCGACGAATGGAATTTTATCATGCCAAATGAAAACTTATGCACTTTTTGACACTTTTAGTCCCTATTGATTAAAAAGTTTATTTCTTGCACACCAACACCTCAAAGCCTATTTCTAAGCTATGTAAAGGATATTTAGGGCATATTTAACTTATGATCAAGTTTCGGAATGTTCGATACCATACGAATCGGTAGACTTTTGCAGTTTGATGCAAATAGTCCCTGCGATCGAATAAACTTGATTTCGACACACCAAACCCTCCAAAACTTATTTCTAAGTTATGTAAAGGTTATTTAAGGTATGTTAAGCCCATTTCACTATTCTAGAGTGTTTGTCGCATTAAACTGATTATATTTACGCATCAGGTCGCGTATAACCTTCCAGAAAGCGATTTAAAGCTCGAAATCGAACAAGAACTGATATGTGCAAAGGATACACATATTTATACAAATCCCAAGTATGAAACACAGTATTTAATTGATTTGGTATTTTTTTGATGGTTTAAGTGACACAGATGTCACACCTTTCCTGCATGATACTGGATATTACAATCATAATCACTAAGAATTTCCATCCATCGCCTTTGTCTCATATTCAACTCCTTTTGCCCGAAGACCTACCTTAAACTCTTATGATCGGTGAAAATGGTAAACTTACTACCGTAAAGGTAATGTCTCCAAATCTTAAGGGCAAAAATTATGGCTCCAAATTCCAAATCATGGGTTGAATAATTCTCTTCATGATTCTTAAGTTGTCTAGATGCATTGGCTATAACCTTTTGACGTTGCATCAATACACATCCATAACCTAACTTAGAAGCGTTACAATAGACTACAAGCTCTACAGTTCCTTCTGGTAACGTTAGTATGGGTGCATTGGTTAACCTTTGCTTAAGAATTCTAAAGGCTTCTTCTTGTTTTGGTCCCCATTCAAACTTAACAGATTTACAGGTTAGCTTGGTTAAGGGAATGGCTATTCTAGAAAAATCTCGAATAAATCTTCTATAATATCTGGCCAATCCTAAGAAACTTCTAACCTCGGTTGGTGATTCAGGGGGTTTTCCATTTAGTAATCGCCTCGATCTTGGTGGGATCCACATGGATTCCTTCATGATTGACTAAATGTCCAAGAAACTGTACCTGTTCTAACCAAAACTCGCACTTTGAAAACCTAGCATAAAGCTTTTCCTTTCTTAATAAACTTAGAAGTGTGTGCAGGTGCGTTGCATGTTCCTCTTTACTCTTAGAATAAATGAAAATATCATCTATAAAAAAAATTATGAATTTATCCAAATATAGCTTACATATTCGGTTCATCATGTCCATAAATGCAGCTGGGGCATTGGTTAAACCAAATGGCATGACAGTAAATTCATAATGGCCATACCTTGTTCTGAATGCGGTCTTAGGAATATCCTCTTCCTGTACCTTTAATTGATGATATCCTGATCGTAAATCGATTTTGGAGAAAAACCGAGCTCCTTGCAATTGATCAAACAGATCATCGATTCTCGGTAATGGATACCAATTCTTAATATTGACTTTGTTCAATTCGCGGTAGTCAATGCACATACGCATTAACCCATCTTTCTTTTTAACAAACAATATCGGTGCTCCCCATGGCGATGAACTCGGTTGTATGAATCCTTTCTCCAACAATTCGTCTAATTGCTTCTTTAACTCTTGTATTTCTACTGGTGCCAAACGATAGGGTGCTTTGGCAATTGGTGCTGTTCCTGGTAGCAGATGGATTTAGAATTCAACTTCTCTGTCCGGGGGTAATCCTGGTAATTCTTCTGGAAACACATCTGGAAACTGGGATACTACTGGAACATCTTTTAGTTCCTTTCCTTTAGTGTTAGTGATTACAGAAATCAAATACACTAATGATCCTTTTCTTATATAACTAGCTGTTTTCATTACAGAGATGAATTCCGTGGATCTAGATGGTTGATCTCCTTTAATTGTGATCTTTTCACCCTTGGGTGAATTTACTTGGATTGACTTTTGATCACATAGAATACTGGCTTTATTGGCTATTAACCAATCCATTCCTAATACAACATCAAATCCTGCCAGATTCATTGGGTAAAGGTTTGCAATAAACTTTTGATTTAAAAATTCTATTCTTGCTCCCTGCAAGATTTTAGAAATCTTAATGGTTTCTCCATTTGCTGTTTCTACTAGACATTCTTGTGGGAGTTTAGTTAATGGTTGTTTAAGAAGTTTGCAAAACGAAGTATTAATAAAACTTTGGTTCGCACCAGAGTCAAACAATACTTTAGCAAAAACATCATTAACTAAAAACGTACCGACAATCACATCCGAAATCATCTTTGCTTCTTTTGTGGTCAGAACAAATGCTCTAGCATTTTTGGTAGTCTTGTTGTTCATGGCTGGAACTAGTTTCGGATAGTTCAGATTGATATGGCCCTTTTCTCCACAGTTGAAGCACATTCCATTATTAGGTTTCTTCCTACAGTCTTCTTCCTTGTGTCCTGGTATCTTGCAGAAATTGCAGTAGGTGGAGCATTTTCCTGAATGCTTCTTCTTGCAGGCCTTGCAGTAAGGTGCAGAGGTAGACCCTACATTTCTCCCACGGTTGGAATTACCGTAGCGGTATTCCTGGGTAAGCTTTTGAGCTAGGTTTATCCTCTGGTCTTCTTCTCATGTACGTACTAATTCATCAGTCAAGGTATTTGCTAGTTCTACAGCTTCTTCTATCGTTTGGGGTCTAGCTGCCTCGACTATATGCCTAATTTCACCGATTAATCCCTAGATGTAACGGGAGATTAATACTGGTTCTGGTGATGAAAGGGTGGGCACTATTCTAGCATATTCAAAGAATGTAGTAGTATAACCCTTACTATCCACTCCAGTCATTCTAAGGTTTAGGAACTTATTTGCTATCTGTTCTTTTTCATTGGGAGGGCAAAATTTCCTTTCTACCATATTCTTAAATTCCTCCCATTCCATATTGTAAACCCTGTTACTTCCCCTAGACTAGAGAATAGTATTCCACCATTCTAAGGCTGAGTTCTTAAACAGATTGGAAGCAAACATTATCTTATCCTCTTCCGCACACTTGCTTATCTTCAAGACTGCCTCAGTCTTTTCTATCCAGCGTAGAGTTGCAATGGGTCCTTCATTGCCCGAGAATTCTATTGGTTTGCAGGACCAGAATTCCTTGTAAGAACAACGATAAGACATGGTTCTTCTTCTTTTTGGAATGGGCACTTGAAGCATTGGTCCATTGCATACGCTGTGTTCTGGTTTAGTTGGTCGCTTACTGCCATTATTACTCTTATTATCAGCTTCTTTAACCGTTTGAATAATATATGGCATTGTGTCTATAATCCCTTGTGCCACTATGTGTTGGATGGCACTGTTATCCACTTGATTTCCATTATTATTGTTGTTCGGGTTATCGTTGTTATTCTGATTATCGTTATTCTGGTTTTCCTGATTCACTTCGTTGTCTATCAGGATTTTGAACATTTGCCAATTATTAAGATCACAATATAATATTTAATGCAAACAATCACATAACACACATATTGATCAAAATCGTCGAACATTGCAACTTACTCTTTCTTATATAGTATGCATCCATATATATTCCAATACAACTGGAATTGAAATTACAATACTATTAGGCATCCATATATTATTATTATTATTATTATTATTATTATTATTATTATTATTATTATTATTATTATTATTATTATTACTAAGGGTAGGGTTTCATCCAAAAGTCCATATTACGCTCGTCATACTTCCAGACGAGTCGTTCTCCTATTTGCCTCATCCTTTCACTACTTTCTAAAATCTCCTCACCGAAGGTTCGGAGTTCTTGCACATTTTCTGCACTCATTGGGGGTGCAGGTGCTGGTACTGGGTTTGGGAACTGGGGCATGGGTTCTTGGTAAGGGTAAGGGTTCTCTAGAATTTCCCTGATGAATTGATCATTATCATAATAGGGGTCTAGAGGGTCTAGATTTGGGTAGGCTACTAGGTTTGGCAAGGTTCTTCGGGTATTGGGTAATGTTGCTGGTAATCCCAATGGTCGTCGAACCACGGGTCATAGTTTAGGTCTAAGGGATTGGGTGCTGGCACTCTAGGTATCTCTACTGGGTCAAAATCATGCATTTGGATTTGGTTTTATGGGTTGGCTTCAATCTCCATTGGTTGTGTGGGAAACAAAGGTAATGGTTGGGGTGCTATGAGTTGCTCCTGGTTAGGGTCTACAGCTGTAGTTGCTAAGATGTGGATATTTGCTAAACTCCTATTAAGCATATCCTGGGCGTGAGCATCTGTTTCTCTCTTAGCGGCTGCTAAAACACGTTGCTGTTGTAACTTTTTCATTCTATTCCTACGTTTATGCGCTCCTCTACTGAACCATCCTCTCATTTTAGGAGGGAATGGCTCTTCAGACTGAGCCTTAAACACGAATATCCCATCTTCATTGTCAGCTGAATACCCTGAGAGGGTAGGCTGTGAAGAGGTGCCTTCGCTCCTAGGTGAGCTGGACAACTGACGGTAGGTGTCGGAAGGTCCTTGGTCGCTCATACTGTAAACTAACAAATAGTCAAATAACACACAACAATAAAATACAAATATGCACGTAGTTCTGTAGAAAATTTCCTAACGTTTTGAATGATATATTAGTGTCAGCAGAACACTTCTGTGGCTGAATTAGTGGCTTAGCTCTGATACCACCTTCTGTCGCAACCCCCGTCCCCTAATTACCCGGGAACGGGCGGCCGCGACCAGTTTTAGTGGTATCGATATTTATCATTTTGGCAGCGGAAATTATATCAGGACCGTAGTTAGGAAATATTTTATCAGAGTAAAATACCACACTTTCATAATATTAAACACGTGGAAAATCCCAACTTTTAAGTACATACATTTTCATAGGGATAAACCCTATTTTATTTAATAAAAACATCTCTTTTTATTTTAGGTAACTTTATAGCCACTTTTCCAAGCCTTCAGTGCTGTCCAGCTGCCTTCTATTTGGCTTTCACATTTTGTTACCTGAAACGCATTTAAAAACATTTTGTCAGTGGGAAATTGATGTGCTAAAAGTGGTTTAACTAAATTAACTAAATTAAACCCTAAACTATACTCTCTAAGTTTTAAATTTATAAAACTAAGACTCTCTAAAACCTAAACCACACGACCGGTAAGTGTACCGATAGATGCAATATAGCCTAAGGAAGTCCGAGTATCGAATCCAAGAGACTCTACTAAATTACGCTAATGACTCTATCTAGACTTAGACTAACATGGACTTAACTATTTGTTTATTGATTGGGGGGGTTTCTAAAAATCCTAAATAAATAATAAAATAATGCTAAAAGACTAGACACGAACTCGAACGAAGGCTTTGACCAGTGGCGATGAAGACTACCTAGGCTAGACGCAAGTTCAATTCAGAATGGATTTTTATTCGATAGTTTTGTTGTATGGAACCGGGATCTTTAAATGCTAAACCTATTAAGATACCAACTAAGCCCCTCAATCCCTCTCAAGGTGATTCTTGTGGCACTACCTAGGCTGTTACGCTTACCGGTTTTTAGATTTCCTCACAGTCCTCTAACTTCTTGAAAGTGCCTAATTAAGACGATCTACCTCACAGCGCGAAAGTCATAGGCAACTATGGGTTTTAATATTGGTTTAATAGACAAGAGAATGTTTAAGGACTAGACCAATTTCTTAGACCTAGCTATAAACCAAACCGAGACCTATTAATAACCTCGAGCCTCACAGCGACAAGTTTAGCAGAACACTTGATTTTATTAAATTACCGATTATTACTTCTAAGGTTAATTGTGCACTTTTCACCCTAAAGGATTAATGACTTATTATGTGATATAGACACTCACCTAAATCAAGAACCCTAGCATAACCCTATTATGTGATATAGACCATCACCAAGGATTATACGAAGCAATAAACAGCAATAAAACACTATCAAGCATGCATATACACCAAGTTAAAATTCCATAGCTTTTACAATACAAGAAAATCCATAAACCACGCCAAAAACCAAATAAAAATCCAAACTTTATTTAAACCATTGTCATAACCTAGGTAGTTAAATAAATTTAGCCAAGAAACATAGTCAAGAACGAAGACAATAAACAAGGTCTCAAACAAGAATTCATTGACATAAAATAAGAAAAATAGAAAACAAAAGAAATCGAGTAGAAAAACCCGTTAATCCTTTGATCCCTAAGCTTTCTGATCTTCAAACCGATGATTCTTGAGCCTTGATCCTTCTCGTGCGTCCCCAAGGAGTTGTTTCTTCTCGTCCAGGCGTGCGTCTGATATTGCGGCCGTATTCGTGAATGTTGATGTGTCTCCCACCAAAAATCACTGATCAAATAGATGTATGATATATATATATATATATATATATTCACATGCAACTGATACCCTTTTTTTAGTCCACCGCCTCGTGCGTCTAGAATGTTCCCCCTCTACTAATTCCTTTTCGTCCGATATATGTCTTTCACGGCCCAATGTCTGATGAAATAACTGGGCTTTTTGATATGGTAGCCCCCATAACAAATAACATAAAGCAGCCATATGTATCCTTTAGAGTAAACTGCAATTTTACACCCTGAGGTTAGGGGTCATTGGCACTCCTACCCCCCCTAAGGAAATAATTGCAAAATTACACCCCACTGTTAACCCTTATGTCTCACTTTTACCCCCCGCCGTTAAAGTGGGTTAACAGTCTGTTAACTCTAAGTTGAAATTACTATTACCCCCTGAGATTTACAAAACCCTTCCCGCCAAAATCAAATACATGTTCTATGATTCTAAATAAAAAATCTGAACCTGTTTTTTTTATCTAAAACCTAATAGTTTCATTTTGAACACGTAATCTGAAACAAAACACCAAAAGCTTGTTTCAGTGTTTTGTTTTTGGTGTTTTGTTTCAGATTACGTGTTCAAAATGAAACTATTAGGTTTTAGATAAAAAAACAGGTTCAGATTTTTTATTTAGAATCATAGAACATGTATTTGATTTTGGCGGGAAGGGTTTTGTAAATCTCAGGGGGTAATTGTGCGACTTAACAGGAATGTTGGGGGGTAAAATGTAAGGGTAGTATAGTAATTTCAACTTAGAGTTAACAGACTGTTAACCCACTTTAACGGCGGGGGGTAAAAGTGAGACATAAGGGTTAACAGTGGGGTGTAATTTTGCAATTATTTCCTTAGGGGGGTAGGAGTGCCAATGACCCCTAACCTCAGGGTGTAAAATTGCAGTTTACTCTATCCTTTATTTATTCCAAGTATTATTAGAATCCATTCAATGGCCCAACCTCCAATAATAACAATTCTTTTATGGCTTGTCCACCAAAAGCACATTTACTAATTCTTTTATATATGCCAACACTTAATAGATGACATAGAGATAGCGGGCTCGGCTCACTTAAGAAAATAGAGGCAATTTTAATTCGGTCCCTGGTATCCCACTCTGCCCAACTGGCTGGTTATTTAATTATTACTCTTTTTTCGCTCAATTTGCACCAGGACCTGTCAAAACACAAAATAATATAATATAATTCTAAAACTAAATAAAAACAAATAAAACTTATACAAAAAATATACAATTTACACGGGACAAATATGTGTATTTTACCCTATATCAAATATCCCCACACTTAACCTTTTTTCGTCCCCAAAAAAGAATTATGCATAACGGAATCATAGTCGGAATAGTCGTTCGGGACAAAAGCTTAAGTTACTTGTTAAAACCGAAACTTCTGTTAGCCGCGATTGCAAGTATATTTGTCCTCTTAAACCCAACCCCGGTTCCAAGCCCTTATCATGCAATTTAGGTTCAAGTGCTGTCAATCTACCTAGGGTCTCACACTAAGAATCACAAGTCCACCTAATCCCCCCTCAAGCTTATAGGACAAAAGGAACAACCATTGGGTTATTTCCTAACCGTTTTATACCAAGATCAAGAGAGTTTAAAATCAAATCTTTTCTCATTTTTTTTCCTTTTTTTCACTTTTCATTTTTTTTCATCACTTTTTTTTTTCTTTTCATTCTTTTTTTTTTAACGAACATAGACATTGCTTTCCCTAACCCAGAGGCATTCCGGCTGTAGAGTCGCTATCCCAACTCGGATTACTTAGGCTTCGGTACTTTTTATTTGCAAGTTCGATTTCACACATCCTAGAGGTATTCCGGTTGTAGAGTCGCTATCCCCAACCTAGATTACATAGAAATGGCTACTTTCATTCGGTTTCTAGCTCGTTTTTTTTTTTCACGAGATAAAGACCAAAAACTCTAACGATCTTAGCTTATAACGGCATCCCTTATACTATTTTTGGCGGTTTCAATTTCCCCACTTTCACTAGATGAGAACCCACTAGTAAATCGACAATTAGGTATATTTAAGATCAAAGAAACCTAGAACCGAATCGAGCCTACCCGCACATCCCAACTTTTCTATCATTTTCCGTTTTTTATTTTGCAAACTTCTTATTTCAAAAGACATTTTCTATTTTTTTAACTTTTTTTGTTATTTTTCAATTTTTTAAATTTTTTTTAATATTTTTTTTCGACTTTAGACTCAAGACTCTACTAACTAGACACTAAACAATAGTTTCTCATCCCCACACTTAAAATCTACATTGCCCTCAATGTATGATGGAAACCAACTCAAAAACTAAAAATAAATAAGAAATAAAAGACAAAGGGCATAAATGGAAAGGACTTAGCTGGTTATATAACGCGTAAGCTCCCACGGTCTCGTCCAATCCAGCTCGATCGTATAGCATTTCATTCGCGATCGGCTTTTGACACTGACTAGTAGACTCAATAAATGCCTGGAATTTGATAAGCAGCTCCAAAATCACCCGAATGGAGATTGAGTACGGCTGGTACATATTCAAACCTGCATAAACAAAAACAAGCAAAAACCAAAGCAGTACTGACTCTAAACAAAAGACTGACTCAAAATACAAGTAAACATGAAAACACGAAAATACCTAAAACTACGATAAAGACTCAAAATCTACAAACTCTACAAGTGGGCTATCAACTTTTCTAACACTCACGGAGGATCATGTAAACGCGGCTCACCTGTGTACCAAATCTCACGGGCTGTAGCACCATCATACCTATGATTACCCGAATCTCTCCAAACCTCCTCATACCTCTCACAACCTCTCAACTCATCATCGGGCGGTTTGAACTTATACGTTTCAAACCTAAATCTATCCCCACACTGAGCTTCACTCAGTGCTTCTAGCTTCGATTCTAAACACTGTACTATTTTTTCAAGATCCTCTACTCTCCCATCGGGTGGATCCCCACACTTAGGTTCTAATATTGGCTCTAACCTCTATTCGAACCGGTGGTGAACCAACCTCTCTTAACTTTAGACCCGACCTAGTAGATATAACTTTAACGTGATGATTGGTTGTGTTAGGTTGGGTGTTACCCGAGAACTGACCGGAAGACCTTTCTTGCAATTGACTATTTATGTCACTGACTTGCCTTTGAAGGTCCAAAAAGTTGGAGTGATTGTTCTTTAAAAATATGGAATGATCCTCTAAGGTTCTTTGAGTGGCCTCTAAGGCCCTTTGGATTGCTTCTAAGGTCCTTTCGGTCGCTTGATTCTTAACTAGTATTTGGGATAACATAGCTTTAATCTCATCTAGACCACTACCCAAATCTTTGTTGTTTGAACCTTGACTGTTTGACTCCCCACTATTTAACTGACCTACTGATCCTGAACTACCAAACTGACCCTGCTGATTCGAACCCCCACTAGAATAATAATCATGTCCCCTGTTTTGATTCGAACATGATTGGAAACCGGGGGGATTACCGGAAGAGCAGAAAGTGTTATTGTTACTACGCCAATTAGACCCTAAATTTGAATTGTTGAAAGGGTTCGTTGGACCTCTATTGGCTATGAACTCTACCTGCTCAACAATGAGTGTGGGACAATCTATAGTATCGTGACCCCCTCTACACACCTCACACCTATCGAACCTCCTCTCTAAATCGTTCATCCTACTAGTAAGCTTTCTCTCAAGGTTTTCCATTGCCGCGACCATCGATGTATCCAAGCTAACTTGGTGTACTCCTCGACCGGCCGAGGGAGTACTAGTCACAGGAATGGAAGTCTTGCCGATGGCGCAATTATCGATGTCGGAATTGGCGAAACTCTCAAAAAGGTCATTGCATTCGGCCACTGTTTTCTTACCTAGGAGGTGGCCTCCTGCTGAAGTGTCAAAACGGGCTCGAATCTCTGGAGTGAGACCATTGTAGAATTTCTCTACAAGTGCCCAATCAAATAACCCATGTTGAGTGCAACGAGAGAGTAGGGTTTGGAATCTTTCCCAGGCTAAGTGGTAGGGCTCCTCAGGCTCCATCCGGAATGAATGGATCTGATCACGAAGACGAGATGCTTTGGCGGGTGGGAAGTATTTGGCAAGGAAGGCATCTCGAAGGGTGGCCCATGTGGTAAACGTACCCGCGGGTTGTGAATCAAGCCAGGTGGCTGCGCGGCCTGCGAGTGAGACTGGGAAGACCTGGAGGAAACGAGCGTCAAGGTTGGCACCTTCAATGGAAAAAGGTGCTGCAGAGGCGGGTGAGGCGGCTGATGTGAGCTGCGACATCCTCGTCATCACGACTGTGAAATTGGCACGAGTTGGTGATATCGGCAAAGATGTAGGACGGGATTTTCCAAGACTTGTCATTATTGATGGCGGGTAGGGTAATGGGTGATTTCGCACCGGTGAAACAAGCGTTGGATTCCTGATGAACCGTTTGACGACCTGCCATATGGACAACGGGTTGTGGGCTAGCAGGATGGGAAGATGGTGGTGAATTGTGTGGTGATGACTAAGGCTGGTGGTTTAGAGTGAAGGGTAGAGTTAGAAAGGGTGGAAGATGAAGAATAAGAAGAAGAAGAACTAACCTTGAGATTTAAAGATGAGAAGGGTAGCTGCGGTGGCGGTCCTTATGAACGCGTATGGGGCATCCACTAAAAAACCGACACAGAAACGAGCAAACTGACTCTAACTACGACCCAATCAAAAGAAAACAACTAGCACGTATGATGTCAATTAAGTCCAAATAAAGTAATCAACGCAATTGCCAAAGAGTCCCCGGCAACGGCGCCAAAAACTTGATGTGATAAAAGTGGTTTAACTAAATTAACTAAATTAAACCCTAAACTAGACTCTCTAAGTTTTAAATTTATAAAACTAAGACTCTCTAAAACCTAAACCACACGACCGGCAAGTGTACCGATAGATGCAATATAGCCTAAGGAAGTCCGAGTATCGAACCCAAGAGACTCTACTAAATTACGCTAATGACTCTATCTAGACTTAGACTAACATGGACTTAACTATTTGTTTATTGATTGGGGGGGTTTCTAAAAATCCTAAATAAATAATAAAATAATGCTAAAAGACTAGACACGAACTCGAACGAAGGCTTTGACCAGTGGCGATGAAGACTACCTAGGCTAGACGCAAGTTCAATTCAGAATGGATTTCTATTCGATAGTTTTGTGGTATGGAACCGGGATCTTTAAATGCTAAACCTATTAAGATACCAACTAAGCCCCTCAATCCCTCTCAAGGTGATTCTTGTGGCACTACCTAGGCTGTTACGCTTACCGGTTTTTAGATTTCCTCACAGTCCTCTAACTTCTTGAAAGTGCCTAATTAAGACGATCTATCTCACAGCGCGAAAGTCTAAGGCAACTATGGGTTTTAATCTTGGTTTAATAGACAAGAGAATGTTTAAGGACTAGACCAATTTCTTAGACCTAGCTATAAACCAAACCGAGACCTATTAATAACCTCGAGCCTCACAGCGACAAGATTAGCAGAACACTTGATTTTATTAAATTACCGATTATTACTTCTAAGGTTAATTGTGCACTTTTCACCCTAAAGGATTAATGACTTATTATGTGATTTAGACACTCACCTAAATCAAGAACCCTAGCATAACCCTATTATGTGATATAGACCGTCACCAAGGATTATACGAAACAATAAACAGCAATAAAACACTATCAAGCATGCATATACACCAAGTTAAAATTCCATAGCTTTTACAATACAAGAAAATCCATAAACCACGCCAAAAACCAAATAAAAATCCAAACTTTATTTAAAACATTGTCATAACCTAGGTAGTTAAATAAATTTAGCCAAGAAACATAGTCAAGAACGAAGACAATAAACAAGGTCTCAAACAAGAATTCATTGACATAAAATAAGAAAAATAGAAAACAAAAGAAATCGAGTAGAAAAACCCGTTAATCCTTTGATCCCTAAGCTTTCTGATCTTCAAACCGATGATTCTTGAGCCTTGATCCTTCTCGTGCGTCCCCAAGGAGTTGTTTCTTCTCGTCCAGGCGTGCGTCTGATATTGCGGCCGTATTCGTGAATGTTTCTGTGTCTCCCACCAAAAATCGCTGATGAAATAGATGTATGATATATATATATATATATATATATATATATATTCACATGCAACTGATACCCTTTTTTTAGTCCACCGCCTCGTGCGTCTAGAATGTTCCCCCTCTACTAATTCCTTTTCGTCCGATATATGTCTTTCACGGCCCAATGTCTGATGAAATAACTGGGCTTTTTGATATGGTAGCCCCCATAACAAATAACATAAAGCAGCCATATGTATCCTTTATTTATTCCAAGTATTATTAGAATCCATTCAATGGCCCAACCTCCAATAATAACAATTCTTTTATGGCTTGTCCACCAAAAGCACATTTACTAATTCTTTTATATATGCCAACACTTAATAGAGGAGATAGAGATAGCGGGCTCGGCTCACTTAAGAAAATAGCGGCAATTTTAATTCGGTCCCTGGTACCCCACTCTGCCCAACTGGCTGGTTATTTAATTATTACTCTTTTTTCGCTCAATTTGCACCAGGACATGTCAAAACACAAAATAATATAATATAATACTAAAACTAAATAAAAACAAATAAAACTTATACAAAAAATATACAATTTACACGGGACAAATATGTGTATTTTACCCTATATCAGAAATACTGGTGAGTGAATCTCAGTTTAATTAAGTTAAGTAAAACCATTGTACAGTATTGAGGGCGGTCGCGCAATTACATTTGTTTCCATCTACTTTAATTACCACCCACGGTACTGTCAACCCGACTTGTGGTCATGTTAGTACTCACAATGTAGTAACAAATTTTGTATACAAAACCCCAACATACCAACGATAATTGTAGAATACAAATACTCAATCACTATTTAATATAATATTAATTATGTGAGGTTTTATAAAAACAGTTTGCAAAAAGTAGATTACTCACATTGCTGTCTTAGGGTTTTCCTTTAGGAGTTCCTGGTGATTATCTATTAAATACACAATGCACACGTGTTAGTATAATAACCCAATATTTACATTAGTAATACCCTCCCCGAGACGGCATTCCAACGACTACGTCGGGCAGAACCTCGACAGCCGTTACGGAACCCTAGATCAATCGGGCAGCGTATCTAATACGTAACCTGGGTTATGATACTTACAACGGGGCATTACTTTGTTATTTAGGGGGGGGGGGGGTATTATGCCCGAAAATTATAATTGCTATGTAGAATTTCGAGAGAGAAAGAAAGTTGTGAGCGAATTCGACTGAACGGCCGATCCCCTCTATTTATAGTGTCTGTCTGACACTTTGTCGCGCCCCGCGAAGGCTGTAGCCAAAGGCTACGCGGCCCGCGACGTAGGCTGGTAGGCCCTAGCCTGGCCCAGTCACTGATCTAGCTTCGACACACGTCCGACACGTGGCAGCACCGGCATGCGCCCTGGTGACTAGCTGTCTCGCCCCACGTAAGATCCCTAAGGGGTCTTCGCGGTCCGCGAGCGACACTATTTTCTGGTTTTTATTTATTTTTAATTATATAAGGTATTTTGGGCTTGGTTTTCGCATACGGGGTATGTTTTAGGACACATAAGGATACTTTAAATATTTTAGGGGTGTCGGAAATAATTTGAGGGTTGTTATAGTTTTCAACCACATATCAGGTTTGTCCCGGCCATAGCGGATAATATCATGGTGCGGTTACGCTAGGCTGTTACACATCCTCACAAAGAGTCATTCACTTGAGGACTCTCACACGTGAAAGAGACTGTTTGATGAATTCACAGACAAAATGTTGAATATAATGGGGTAGTCATGGATACCTACGCATAATGTTTATCATTTGGGTAAAGTGACTATTAATGGGCCAAATCAAAATATTCACGTTGATGAAAAACGAACTTTTGTGGAGAAAAATGTCACATTTTCACATAGTTGAGTTTTCTGAGATTAGAGAGGACTGAATTTGCCTATTTTGAGGGGGAAATTCAGTGAAGAGTTTAAGAGATGTTAGAATTTGCTGAAAATGAGGGGGAATAAAAATTTTCAAATATTAGAACATTTTTGGAAATTCAGACAAGAAAAAGTGCAACAGTATTCGGGTGGTTCAAACTTGAAATTATGGGGTGATGCAGAGTATCTAGATTTGTTCGGCTATGATCATAGGAAGTTCAAATTCTTTAGATCGTGATCAGATTGATGTCTGAGGTTTTGACTCTCGAGTCTTCGTACAAGCCGGTGAGCAGGATTAGTGTTAGGAGGATGCATCAGTATTATCGATACTTACAAGATATCAGAGAGCTTTCAAGATATTACATACACGACAACTTGATGATAGGCTAAAGTGTCAGATAGGTTAATCTTCGAGCATATGAGTTGTTTTTTGGACTAACCGCTAGGGAATAAGGTTGTTTATTGATTAAGTTGCTGCCAGAACTAACGGAGATGGCTATACATCTGTTTTCATGACTGAAGAGGAAGAATGTGAATTTGATCGTGGAAGAATGTGTCTTAGATCACAACGTGTTACCAGATGATTTGTTATCCGATGAAGATTTGCTAATTGTAGAGATTACCTTTTACACTGAACATTCATTCTAGTTGGGCATAAAGATGATTACGGAAGACGGGATTTCAAATTTTTGTGGGTGTTCACGAACTTGAAGTTTACCAGTGTGGTGTTCGTAGTTTCTATCAATTGCCGGTTGGGTTTTTGAAGATTAAGGATTTAAGCAAGATGGGAGAAATCAATAACCGATCGCGAATGTGGTTAAAGTCGAAACAGAGAAGTTACATTGTCAGTGTTGTAAAAGTCGCTAGGCGGTCCCTAGTCGGCCGACTGGGGAGTTTGGAGTAATCGGAGAGTACTCGGGGAGTACGCGGACATGGTAAATATAAAGAAAATTAATGGTTATATATTATTTATGTGTTAAAATAAGCATAATTCATGTCAACTGAGTATAATTTAAAATGAAACATGTTTAAAGTTCAAATATTCTGAATACAAGTCCGACTAGTCTGAGTACAAGGCCGAGTAGTCCGAGTACAAGGCCGAGTAGGCCGATTTTGACCGAGTTTGACCGATTAAAAGTCAACAAACCACGTTCACCGCCTAGACTGACTAGGCCGACTACGTCCGACTAGGCGCCGACTAGGCCGATTAGGCACCGAGTACTCCCGAGTAATCCCGAGGCCGACTAACTGAGACCGCCTATGAGGATGTCGCCTCGGAGGGGGTCCGAGGACCGAGTACTCGCCGAGTACTCGGCCGAGTAATCCGACTTTTACAACACTGTACATTGTGTAGTTTCAAGTTGGTGATTATTCGTGAAGATTGTGGTTTAGCTAATAAGAGGAGGTCAGGAACATGCGCAAACAAAAAACTGAATATTCATTTCAGAGGGAACTTATTGGAGTTAATGCAAATCCGAATCATCAATCAAGGGGGAATTAGTTGAAGATATCAAATGCTTGATTGAAGTTGCAAAATATTCAAACACGACTTACATATTTAAAGAATAAGATTCGACTATGACATATGATGATGTGGGTACTCGGAGTTCCCAGTCAGTAAAATTAAGCTCTATAGCAATCACAAGAAAACAACAAAGAGTGACAAACACAAACTGAAAATAAGGAGTTGGAAGTTGAAGGTTCCCGACGGGGAGAATGACAACATGAGAAAGCCCCCCCTGCCATACGCTTGTTGCTTTAACAACGTACAATGGGGAAACTGTTAGTCTATATTCTATTGTGTCCGCCATTATACGAATAGGCTAGATAGAGTGTGTGTTGAATATTGCATAGTTTAGAGTGAAATACGTGATACTTTCAAGAGGACAGCACCTTTCTAAAGGACGATACCTTTCAAGAGGACGACACCTTTCTTGAGGACGGCACATTTCGATAGGACGAGTACTCATCCTCACGAATGACTCATCTTCACGGATGAGTCATCCTCTCCCAATAATCATGTCTATAAATAGGAAGTCATGTGTTCAAAGTTGATAAGTTTTGGGGAAAGGTTGGAGAGAGTCTCTCCAGCTTGTAATATAATGTATATCTTTTCGATATGAATGGAAGCTTTCTACTTATGCTTATTCTTACGAGATTTCTACCGAACTAGTTTTATCTTATCTAAACTTCTGTCTAAACCCGTTGGATCCGGAACTTTCAAAAAGAAACAATAGATAAGAAAGAATCACTTGGTTTCGACTCTTCTTTTATGTATCCTTTGATGATTACCGCACTTTGGATTATTTAAGAGATTATCTTAGTTATAGTGGCATGTCCCTCTTTTGGAGGCAATGATACCCTCAGCCATATTGGTTTGAGTCAGCAGGGATACAGTCCCGTAAGTCCGCAATATTGAAAGATAATTAAGTAAGTTATTAATACAAAATGTGGCATGTCTCTCTTTTGGAGGTAACTCTACCCACGGCCATATTGTTCCAAGTCAGCAGAGATACAGTCCTGCGAGGCCGGTATAAAGTTTTAATAGTAGTTTGTTTATAAGGGATTCAAGCCATTCTTACTTCCCCTAATTTGATGCTATATGCCTCAAGAGAAGTCCTAATAAGCTTGAATCAAGTCCTCATAAGATCTATACACTGAACGAGGTAAGAACTTCACTCAAACCACCCTTCTAACCCCCTTCCAGGCAGTTAACGTGCTTTATATACACCGTAAAGACACGAATGAGTGAATCAACAAAACATGAAGAGATGATAGAATAAAGTTCACTTTCAATAAAAAAACTAGTTATTAAAGTAATTAATACATACCAAATTAAAAAGATAACCAAAACTTGGAAATCAAAAGTTATACATAAAAGATTTGTCTTTACCAAGTGATGTAAGAGATTAGCCAAGCATGGCCTTTGTTTGACAAAAAACTCTGAGAATCAATCTTGGATCCTGAGACTACTACACACTCTAAAGATGGATGATGGTGGTATTGTGGTGGTGGAGTGGTGGCATGTGTGAGAGAAGTTGTTTACCAAGGGATGGATTGAAAATGAACTAAGCACCCCTATTTATAGCTAGAAACATGCCTTTCACATGGCCCTGTGCCCAAGGGGCACGACCCCATGTCTTATTCTTCTCTGTCTTCATTTAATGAGTTGTGTCAGTCCGTATGCTCACACAGCCCCGTGTGTTAGAGGAACGGCCCCGTGTTCTTGTACTTGCTGTACTATAGGAGAGATTGCATATCTGGGAGTTGACCACAGCCATGTTAATGGGACACGTCCCCGTGTGTCTTGTCTGCTTCTGTTTGTCTTTTCTTTATGGACTCTGGAGTAGGGTACGACCCCATGCCTTGGTAGCACGGCCCCATGCTTGTCTTCTGATTTGTTGTTTTTGGTCTTAGGGTGAAGCTCGGGGGGTCGGTATGATGTGTCAACTTCTCTTCTTTTATACTTATGTTAGTTTTTGCCATTAATTTGTTCCTTTTGTTCATTTAAGCTCTTTTAACCCTAAAAATCAAAAGTATACAAAGAAACACACTTTTTCCAACATTAGTATATAAAAGGGTTGATTTTATACCTTATTTGATATAATTTATATGTTGAATTTTGCGCATATCAACCATATTTAACCTAGTTAATAAATTTCATTTAACAACTAATCGGGTTAACCATAATATAATGACGATTAACCTTAAGGCTAATTTGGTTAGATGATTTCTTTACAACTATGTGAACACTTTTCGGAATTAACTTATATGTTTTAAAGTAACATTTTTAAATCCGACTTTAGCTATACGAAGGAGGAACTTTGGTATAACATAAAATAACACTATAAATAATAAAAATTGTCTTTTATTCGCTTTAAAAATAATTCAGTTCATATTCTGAATCTGGATTCGTGGATCCGTTTTTAGCGGTTGTTACACCACTAGAAGTGTTCCCACTCTCCCCAAATACACAGAAGATGATGCCAAAAATGGGGAGAATGAAAACATGAGAAAGCTCCCTCCTCATGTCAAAAGAGCTCAAAAGAGACCTGCCACATCTGCAACCAAAAAGCCTAAAGCAGATGCCTATTAAAAAGAAAAGAGGAAAGATACAAGGGATACCAAAAATGCTATAACAATCCATGAAATCCTAGGAATAAAGAGGATTGAAGAAAACTTTGGCTCCTTAACAAATGCCCCCACAAGAAGACAACGTGTAAGACAAGGAAAATCTCAAACATCTGTTGTAGCAACCACTGTTCCATCCACAACAACATCTGCCACAACAACCACTGTTATTCAAACCTCTGCTCCCACCACCCAAACCACTGCTTCTTTCGAAACATCTGTTGCAAATAGAAAAGTGATAAGAAATGTTTCATCTAGTACAACAGACCCTGCATATTAACTAAAGCACCCCTATAAGGATTCTAAAAAAGAAAACCACTAAATCACAACCTCTCACTACTAACAAAAGAACCTACACCATATACAAGGGGTAGAATAACAAAATTCAGCATCAAAGAAAAGAAAATGATGAAAAATCTACCCAAGCTTCACCTATCAACACCACTACCACCACAGAACCATCCACAACCTTCATATCTCTTCCATTAACAATACCGTCAACCACCATAGCCATAACTACATTTCCTCATCTTTTAGAACTAGAAATTGTTTCAAAAGAAATACAGTCTTTCTACTGCACAACATATCCAAGCTAACTCACCTTTCCATCTCTTCAAGCCTATCTAAAGCCTGCCAATGTTACAGAATACTTGGAGCTAAAGCTAAAACAAGCTAAAAAGGTTGCCGCTGAAACAAGAAAATGGAAGAGTGGTACAGAGCTGTGCATATCTTGTCTGAAGAAATGAGAGTTCAGGATCCGGCGGGTTTAGTCGGAAGTTTGGGAAGAAAAGAACTAATTCGGTAGAATATTATTAATAAGAATGGAGTAGAAGCAGAATAGTTAAAAGCTTCATTCATACCGAAAGAGTATACATATTTTACAAGCTGGACGCATTTCCCCTCTGGGGACCCAAAACCTCACCTCAACTCTCACTCACAACTCCTATTTATAGGCATATCCCTTCGTGCGAGTGGCTTTGGACGAGTGGAGACACCCACTCGTGCGAATGGAACTTTACAATACAAAACCATTTTTCAAACACACGCTCTATCTAGCGTATTCGCACATTGACGGGCACACGGAATATGCACTAACAATTTCCCCCTTGTACGTCACTGTCGAAGCTTGATCTTTGAAAAATAGAGTCGTGTTTTGAATATTCTACAATTTCAATCAAGCATTTAATATCTTCAGATAATTCCCCCTTGATTGATGATTCGGGCTTGCGTTCCCCTTGAAATGAATCTTCAAGTCTTTGTTTGCACGGTTTCCAACCTCCTCTGATTTGCTATACCATAATCTTCATAAATAATCACCAACTTGAAATAACACAATGTGACTTCTTTGTTTCAACTTTAACCACATCCGCGTTCTGTTTTAGCGCATTCTCCTGCTTGATTCTCTGATCTTCAAAAACCCAACCGGCAATTGATAGAAACTTCGAATCACCACACCGGTAAACTTCAAGTCCATGAATATCCACGAAAATCTAAAATTCCATTTTCCGTAATCATCTTCAATCACACTATTGAAAGATTGATCAGTGTAAACGATAATATCCATAGTCAAAAAATCTTCATCGGATAACAAATCATTTGGTAACACATTCAGATCTCAGAAACATTTTTCCACGATCAGATTCACATTCTTCATCTTCAGTCACAATAACAGATATATAGTCATCTCCGCTAGTTCTGGCAACAACTTAATCAACAAACATCATCACTTCTTGGCGGTTAATCCAGAAAACAATTCATCTGCTCGAAGATTAACCGTTCTGACGCTTTAGACAATCACAAAGCTGTGATATCTTATAAGTATTGACAATACTGATGCATCTCCTGACACTAATCCTGCTGACCGGCTTGACGAAGACTCGGGACTCAAACCCTAAGACATCAGTCTGACCATGATCTGTAAAATCTGAACTTCCAATGATCATGAACTAACAAAACTAGATCTTATACGTCCACGGATAATCTGAAGTTGGAACCACCCGAATACTGTTGCATGTCACGAATTTGAAAAATGCTGGAATTTCCAATTTTCTGACGAAAATTTTTATTCTCCCTCATTTTTGCAAATTCTGACCTCTCTAAACTCATCACTGAATATCCCCCTTAAACTAGGTGAATTATGTTCTATCTGTTCACTGAAAAAACTCGACTATGTGGAAAACATGTCACTATGGTCCACAAAAGTCAGTTTTTCATCATTGCGGATTTTTCAATTAGGCCCATTCATAGTCACTTAACCCAGATGATAACCATTTTGCATAGGTATCATAACTACCCCACTATCTTCACTTCTCCGTGATCGCATCATCAAATCTGTTCTCTGAAGCTCCCGACGGGGTCCCCGAACAACCCGTATTTGTCGAAAAAAACTCGATTTTTTTTTTTCAAAAAAAATCCTTTTTAGGCATTTGACTCATTCGTGCGAATGGAGTAGGTCTATTCATGCAAATGAGATGATTTTTAGAACGAAAAAGGTGTCTTCATGCGAATGACATTTTCACTCGCTTGAAAATTCCCTTCGCGCGAATGGAAAGAATCTGTTCGTGCGAGTGGGGTCCTCTTCGCACGAGTGGTTCTTTGTTCGAATGCTGTTCGTGCGAATGGAAAGAATGACATTTTCACTCGCTTGAAAATTCCCTTCGCGCGAATGGAAAGAATCTGTTCGTGCGAGTGCTGATCACATTTTTTGATCCAAAATCTTTATTTCTGCGAATTTCATGATGATACTTCACAGATATGAACGAATATCAATTCCGAATGTAATGATGTCTTCAGTTTCAAATTCCATCCGTGAATTGACCTTCAATTTTATGTTTTACATCTAAAACCCCCTAAAAACCCATAATTCATGAGCGTAGGTGATTCAATCAACTGTTAGATCAATTAAATCGGTACCGTAGCTCTGATACCAATTGAGAGTCCAGGATCCGGCGGGTTTAGACGGAACCTTGGGTAGAAAAGAACTAATTCGGTAGAATATTATTAATAAGAATGGAGTAGAAGCAGAAAAGTCGAAAGCTGCATTCATACCGAAAGAGTATACATCTTTTACAAGCTGGAAAACATTTTTCCAGCATGTCCCCTTTGGGGACCCAAAACCTCACCTCAACTCTCACTCACAACTCCTATTTATAGGCATATCCCATCGTGCGAGTGTGGCTTTATGCGAGTGGCTTTGGATGAGTGGACACACCCACTCGTGCGAATAGACTAGTGTCCCTTCGCGCGAAGGACTCTTTCATGTGAACGGAAGTTTACAATACAAAACCGTTTTTCTAATACACGCTCTATCTAGCCTATTCGCATACTGACGGACACACAGAATATGCACTAACAAGAATTCAGGAAAGTGAATGCTTTGGAAGACTATGCAAAGGATGTCAGCAATAAAGAATCTCAGGCCTCTGTTGGTGATACAAACATCAAAAGAGCTTTAAGAGAAGACTAGCTAGATCACATCATGAAAATCAAGCCTTATAAAGCAACCAAAGCTCAATTCATAGGATGGTCTATAGAAGCCCTTCATGTTAAAATCTTAAGAATAGAAAAGCTAAAGCTTCATCCTAAGATCAAGCCCACTTCTCCGATCTGGAAAGAAGCTAAGAGGCCAAATGACAAAAGCGCCCTCAGTTGAAAAAGATGAAATAGGAAATGGTTTCAGCCAATTTTGGCATACTAAGGTTAATGGCTAGATGGGATGAGCCAACAATCTTTGAAAACTACAAAAATCTAAAAAAATTAAGAGAAAAAGATCCCTCCATGCCTAGAAAGCTAGTCAATGAGCAGGTAGACTTTCCCATCAAATTTCTCATTGATCCCTTAGAACTCCTACAGCAAAGAACATCTCACCAGCTGTAAAAAGCTACCTAAAAAGGCAAAAGAAGATATCTACAGCAGACATGAAGAAATATGAAGATGAAATGAGAAAAAAAGGGATCAAATGTGAATTAATGTATGCACATCCAGACCAAAATCCAGAAGACTTGATTGGTCACATATTTGGAAGACTTGTCTCTCCAAACTCATCTGCAATAACTCTTGTCCCAGCAAACTAAAATTATAAAATGGAAGTCTGATAAGACAAGCCATAAATTGACTCTGCTAAGGGCTAGTGGGGAAGTTCGAAAGATCTCAATGAATAACGTGTGTGGGCTCAAAGATGAAGATCTACAAGACCTACTAGGTCTTCAACTCGAAAGGAATCTAGAGGATAACTTCTATATGAACCTTGAATAACACTTTAAAAACCAGATCAGAAAGCTGATGAGGAATAAAAGTTGAACAAATAATGCAGAGATTTGGAATCATCTGTTCTAGGAGGAGATTGTTGGATCTACAAAAGAACATGATGATTTCTGAAAGCCAAAACATGCTATAAGAAGATCAAGAAAGAAGCAGCATATGATACATTCTCCTCCTAAAGATAGTGAATCTTGAACACCTATTCAGAACATCTGTTGAAGACATCAGATATCTATGTTGAAGGCACGAAACCTCTGATAATGAAGATAAAACCATTGTTTAACAGCCAAAGTCCAATTGGAGAAAAGCACATATCAAGAAAATCAAACATCTGTTGTGGCCAAACAGATGTTTAATACAAACAAACAACGGTTTAAAGAACATCGGTTAGATAAATGCAACAATTTAATGCTTAGAATAGATATTTTATGTGATAGATGGATGTTAGATTTCCGTATATGTTTGCTAACATCTGTGGAATCTTTTCTATTAGGAATCTTTTCTATTGCAAACAGACCTTTCACACATGTATAAAAAGATCTAATGTGTTAGAGATCTATTTCATCACTTTATAAGCATTCCTTTTGTATGAACATATATGTGAGTGATAAGTTTGAGGAGGAGTTTGTAAAATCCTTGTTGTAATTGTTATTAATTCAAAACAGTTTTGATATAACTTTCCACTCTTGTATGCTCAAATAATTCCACATTTCTATTTTAACTTTATATAACATCCATAATTGTTCATTTAAAGCATACAAGTTAAACTCAGATCCTAATATCTTGTGCTAAAGTTGGGACTTGTATAAGTGTACATACATAACCTAACAAGTTACAAACATGCCTTTTGTTTATTTCTTGATTCTATGCTTTGCTTGACGCGGTTTGGGGCTAAATCGCCAAAACCAAACTAAGACTCCAAATAAGCCAAATGTTTATATGTTTTGTGTTAAGGTAGGCTCATGTAGTGGTTTAGGATGCAAATCTCACCATCTAAACACTTACATGTGCACCTTGTAGCTATTGCGTCATTTTTTCATATTTTCCCAAAAACCAAACAGAAATCCCGCTAACCAAATAGATGGTGATTTTGTGTTATAGTGAAACTCTTATGAGATTTATGGGAAGATTTATCCTTATTTTATTTATGAAATTTTCTAATTTTATTAATTTTTACATTGATTTTTGCCATTTAAAGGCATTATAATAGCCTAAAAATATCTATTATAATTCAACAAAAATATAATAAATATATTTGGGCAGAAATGTAACACCCGTCTAATTACTACTCGAATTTAACAATAATTCATAAGATTTATATAAAAGGTGACCCATTTAAAACATAAGTTCCAAAAGTAAAG
This sequence comes from Helianthus tuberosus, assembly GCA_030545235.1. Taxonomy (NCBI): domain Eukaryota; kingdom Viridiplantae; phylum Streptophyta; class Magnoliopsida; order Asterales; family Asteraceae; genus Helianthus; species Helianthus tuberosus. The sequence goes on along the minus strand of CM060364.1, from coordinate 78,989,955 downwards.
TTTTAAGGTAACAAACATTAGTCAACTACCGACTAATTCAAACATTCATAAGTTGTTTTGCAAACTAGTTACATCGTAAACATTGTCTAAACAAAGTTAAGTTTAACGCGGAAGCTTCAAAAGTTCGTGTTCGGTTCTTCAAAAGATGCTTGATCATCGTCCACCTACTAGTAATACCTGAAACTGGAGATTTTAACAAATCTTAGCATTAGAATTCTAAAAATTATTTCTTAATAGAAACTACGCTTAAAACGGATTCGATTAGCTAGGATATAAAAGAATTAGACAAAAATGTTTAGGATCTACCGTAACTTACGGCACCACCGTAAGTTACGGTGGTTGCTGGAAAACCCAGATCTGCCGTATGGCAGTAAAGGACTGCCGTAAGCCTTTTTATGTCTACCGTAAGTTACGGTACCACCGTAACTTACGGTATTCCCTGTAAGTTCATAATTTGGTTGTTTTGTTTATTTCGGCTAAACCAAATTCTCGGATATCTCGTTCTATCAACCAACATGTTGATTTCTCGCATTTTATTATGTCCTTTATCAACTATAACAAAGGCCAATTTCTTATATTACGAAACATTTGCCACGCATAAATTGATTATTCGACCCGTCCTAACTTTACTCATTTCACTATCATTTAACTAGGAAGCTTATGGCACTTTATACCCAACATCCGGGGCTTGTTATCACCCGCATTTCTTTACCAATCTCATGGCTTAATGCTCTTGTGATTGTTATCGCCTTTTCAACTCTCTAAAACACTATTACAATAATTTACACAACAAATCAACCCATTTGGCTTATCTTGTGGAATCCTCCAATATGATGACTACCAAACGGTATCTTATCACGCTAAGCCTATTAATTCAAGTAACGATCATGGTCGCTACAATCAACACCATAACTACCTTGCAACGAAACTTCGCATAATTTAACAACAATTCGTTTAATGTAACGGGTCAAGTCACATACCTTCAAACTACGCCCTTCAAACGCAAGTCGCCACCGGCTTGTCCACTCGACGCTCCGGTGTCCTTTCCTATAGAGTTCAATCATAACATGTTTAGAACTCTTTTCGATTCATAGTTCGCATATTTTTTCCGAAACATCACAATCATGCTGTATAACTTAAATTTTCAGATTTAAGCCTCATTTGAGGCATTTTTACAAACACCTTAAGGGCAGAATTTTAAATAATTCATTAACAAGCTCATAACTTGTCATATAACCCTAAATTTCCATCAATCAAGCTTTCATATATAAGGTTTAACATTCAGATTTCAGAAAATCTCTTCCTAAGGACCACATTACCCTAGGAAATTGCTCAAAACCCTAGTGTTCATCAACTTCACACAAAACCCATGAATGACCTTGTTAGTGCAATACGTCTATTGACTTCGTCTTGTATCATGTAATAGGATAGAATAGGATTATCAGTGCCCGAGGTTCGAGAAACAATTTTTCAGGTTTAAGATGTTGATTCCGCTCCAGAGTGCATTTTGGTCATTAGGAGCGAAATCAGAAGGTTCTGATTCCGCCCGAAATGATACCATGTCATTTGGAGCGAAATCAAGCCTAGTATATATAGGGCTGTTGTTGTTTCATTTGGTACGTGACTTCCAGATCTGTAACGAAGTGCTGCCAAAGTCTGTTCAGGTTGTAATTGCTGTTATTATCAGTATAAGTGACAGATTAAAGATTAACAAGCTGTTATCAAGTCCAGTTCACTGATTCCGCCTTTGAACTGGATGTAAAGCTCTTCTGAATGACTCAGTCGGGTCCAACAACGATCCTACAGACCTTCAATGTATTCATGAAATTTCCAGAATTTAGGCATGTTTTCACATGTTTTTGTCTAGGTTTTGCTCCTAGACACTACATCATTCCTATTTAATCCAAATAACATACATGCAACATCTAATTTCAGATTTTCCAAATTCATGAGAATTCCAAGTTGAGAGTTTTCTCAAAATTTTACATACCTTGTAATCCTCTTGTGATGAGGATCAGTAATCTATGTTCGGATTTTGATTTGGGACAGAATTTAGCCTTCAATTGATTGATTTTGTGGAGTTAGGGTTTGGTGAGGAGTCCTGGTCGCTCCCCTGCGTTCTTGATCGACCAGACACACTAATTTGTGTGTTTGGTTTTTATTTATTTTGTTTTAATCAATTCTAGTTTCAAGTTCTACAACTTAGGTCCCTCCACTTTTGTTTATCTAAAAGTTTTGGTTATTTTAACCCTATTTCAAGTTATTTCTAAATTTGTAGTTAAATAGGTTAAAATTCCTAGTTAGTAAATTCTTGTTTATTTATACTTTATAATCCTATTATAAAGTTTTATATTTTCGGGGTGTTACAAGTCCACCCCCCTTAAAAAGGGTTTCATCCCCGAAACCGAATTACGTACCGAATAAAGTAGGGTAGAGGCGTCGCATCTCCTCCTTGGACTCCCACGTAGTGTCCGAACCACATCAATCTTTTCATTAATGGCTCGTACTATATCTTGGTGGGCGAGTTTACCTGGGCCCACTTCACCCCAACATACCGGGGTTCGGCATTTTCTACCACAGAGCATTTCGTACGGTACCATCCCAATACTAACATGGTAACTGTTATTATATGAAAATTCGACCAATGGTAGATAGACATCCCAACTACCTCTGAGATCGATAATGCATGCCCGTAACATATCCTCTAATGTCTGTATCGTTCTTTCGCTTTGTCCATCCGTTTGTGGATGGTACGCGGTGCTAAATAACAACTTAGTTCCCATTTATTCTTAAAATTCGCGCCAAAAGTCTGAAGTAAACCGAGTATCTCTGTCGGACACAATGGATACCGGTACTCCGTGTCGCGACACTATTTCATTAGTATATACTTATGACAACCTTCCTTAAGTAGTCCTTTGGTTTGGACCCAACTAGCTTAGTTTCATTTTTAAGTCATTGTTTCTTCTAGTCAAAAGTTATCATACGCATGTGTCTTTCACAAGTAAGTCCTCATGGGCTGTAACTTTTATCTTGTATCTCTTATTTTGTTACCTATTTGACCCAATTGTCAATTGACCACTCAATAGTATGAATTCATCAACATGTTCGCCCCATACTAATCTTATATTGACAAGTGTCTTGTATAGATCACATCACTATTTTTGACTCTGGATGGTCTTGTCGGCTAGATTGATTAATCACCGTCATTTTATGCCCCATAATTCGGGTCTTCCATATTGTCATATTCGGTCTCTCATGAGTTTTTGATTTCCTATCCCGTAACATGCGTTACGACACGATTATATTCTGTATTTCTATGTCACTTCTGTGACTATGATCACATCGCATCACATCATGTCTAAGTTTTCATTAGTTCTTCATTATCATGAATCTTCTTTCGAATATAGTAACTCACACCTATCGGTGTTGAGATCTACATTCATTTATATTAGCTATGTTCTAGTTTCTCTATAACATTCATATTTGTTAAACGCCACTTCTTACTAAAACTGAATTTTAGTTTAACGTCTATCTATTTTACTTATGTCAATTACTCATATCCAGGAATTGACGACAAGAATTTATTCTTTACCATTATTATATTGCGCGGGGAATCGTAACCAGTCCTCATGCTTAATCCCAAGTGACCCGTAGATTCCTTCACTTTGTCACGTAGTCTATTTTATTAAATCTTCACTTTTTTTAAGGTGAGACCTTATAGTTTGTTTCTTCGTATTTGTGACACTAGGGTCACTTTGATCCCGTAGACTTTTATATTGTTTATGACCCGAAGGTTATGGTGATCCCGTAGATCACTTTCTACTTGTGTCTTTATTTAATTGTATATATATATACATATGGCGTCAATGCGCCCCTTTTATGTTTAGAGTAATTTATTTTCACTTTTGAAATTCATTTGACCTTAACCATAGTCTAAGGCTACACTCATTTTCTTTCGGATTATCTTTCCGACTCTTTGACTTCTTATGTCGTATTCACGACTGTTTATCCCACTCGTTCAGTTGTTTGGTTTATGCCCCTACTTTCCTTTCAACTCGTTACCGGGTTCTTTATCTTAATGTTTTTAACGCTCCGGTTTTATTGATCTGCGTTTTCCTTTCTATACTCTTTTACTTCATAACACATAGATTCAGTAATATTTCGCACTTTCATTATTCGGGTTGCACTTACTTGGAATATCAAGTATTATACGTATTTGATCCGAACACCACCTTCCTTTTGTTAGCGACCCTTAGGTCTGTTTCTTTTTTACTAATGTCCCGAAGGCCCATTTCTTAAGTCTTATTTGGTAAAACCAATACTGTGGTTATACAACTTTTGGGGTTTACCCGTTCTTATTCTAATACCTTCATAACATTTATTTATTAATCTTTTATATAATCACTTCCATCACTGTGATCATCGTTGTTCCTCATAAGGATTTGATTAATAATATGTTACTTGGATGGTTACCCATACCCAAGTTTCTAAATCTGTATTTAACGATACTTTCTTATTCGTAGTGGCGAATAATATGTATCGTTTATTTGGTTTTCCTTGAGGATATTTTCCGCCCAAGTCTTGATTTCTCATTCTTATCCTCGGTCCAACTGTAACAAAATTAATTCGTTTAATTTTATTATTCCTTATTGTTGCATGAAATTTATCCACATCGTTTGTTGATGTAAATAATGCTTCTACACATTTTATTTAGTTTGGCCAAGTCTATAACCTTGCCTTCGCTATTTATTATTATTGCAATTTCCGGGTTCAAGTGTACACGCACTCCTTCCCATTATGACACTTGTCTTTCATTGCTTCTCCGGGCTCGAGTGTAGATGCACTCCTTCCCGTTGCAGTATCTATCGAGATTACTTTTACCTTTGATGCTCAATGTACAGTTTCAGCACCTCTTATAAACAATAGAACTTTTATTACTACCTATTTCTTATTTCTCAAAGCATAGGTAATTTCGTTAATGCGAATGTATGATGTTGAATAAATCGATGTAAAACAACGATTTATTTGCACTCATAATAATTAAAATTTCATGCTGAAATTTAATTTACAAGAGTATACCTGAAGCGACATCAGTTTCAGCTTTAGCCTCTGTGGCTGTTATATAAAACAACTTTGTTCTTGATTTCTGGCCATCGGACTTTGTGTCGGTTGCGTCCTTGGTTCCAAGTCTCTCTGGACATTTAGACTTCTTATGTCTTGGCTTACCACATGTGCCCTTGTGAAATTTTCCACAAAATTTACACTGATGTACTACACTTTTTGTAACTCCTTTCTTGGGAGTTTTATCATACTTGGATTTCTTTACGGAACTTGGATTCATATCCAACACCCTCCTTTCTTCTATTTCTTGTAATATGCTATCTTTCAATTCAGCCATCATATCGTCCATTATCGGCACGATTGTGGTTTGTAATCTATCAATATAATGTGATAAACTATTTTCTAGAGCTTTTCCGACTGCCTCGGAAATCTTAGCTTTCATTTGTTCAGTCAATTGAGATGTCGAATCATCTCCAGTTACTCCAGACATTTCTTTAGCTAAAACATCCATCATGGTTAATCAATAATTATTTAATTCATTTCCATCTTATTATACGGAAATTTATATCGCTCTTACTTAATCATAAGTAATGTGTTATTCTTTTTCGATTTGGTCAAGTACATATCTTGCCTTACCTTTCTTACTTAGTGTACTTCCCAGGCTCGAGCGTATTTATACACTCCTCTCATACATTTTTCACATAATTCGTATCATTTAATCTTAATTATAAGTAACTCTTACCGGATGTCTTGAAACTGAAATGTTTACATCGATTATTAAACATCTCATTTATAACATAACTTTGTTTGTTTCGGTTTAGCCAAGTTCGTAACTTGCTTTGACCGTTCTCATTTAGTGCACTTTCCGGGTTTGAGTGTATTAACACGCTCTTCCCGTGCACATTTATTTCCATCTCTTTCACTTACATAGAATAAGATCTACTGAAATAAATAATTAATCCTTACTGGACGATCGATCAAGCTTGAACCGAACACTTTGTTGACAACCTTAAGCTCTGATTACCAACTTGTAACACCCGTCTAATTACTACTCGAATTTAACAATAATTCATAAGATTTATATAAAAGGTAACCCATTTAAAACATAAGTTCCAAAAGTAAAGTTTTAAGGTAACAAACATTAGTTAACTACCGACTAATTCAAACATTCATAAGTTGTTCTGCAAACTAGTTACATCGTAAACATTGTCTAAACAAAGTTAAGTTTAACGCGGAAGCTTCAAAAGTTCGTGTTCGGTTCTTCAAAAGATGCTTGATCATCGTCCACCTACTAGTAATACCTGAAACTGGAGATTTTAACAAATCTTAGCATTAGAATTCTTAAAATTATTTCTTAATCGAAACTACGCTTAAAACGGATTCGATTAGCTAGGATATAAAAGAATTAGACAAAAATGTTTAGGATCTACCGTAACTTACGACACCACCGTAAGTTACGGTGGTTGCGGGAAAACCCAGATCTGCCGTAAGGCAGTAAAGGACTGCCGTAAGCCTTTTTATGTCTACCGTAAGTTACGGTACCACCGTAACTTACGATATTCCCTATAAGTTCATAATTTGGTTGTTTTGTTTATTTCGGCTAAACCAAATTCTCGGATATCTCGTTCTATCAACCAACATGTTAATTTCTCGCATTCTATTATGTCCTTTATCAACTATAACAAAGGCCAATTTGGTATATTACGAAACATTTGCCACGCATAAATTGATTATTCGACACGTCCTAACTTTACTCATTTCACTATCATTTAACTAGGAAGCTTATGGCACTTTATACCCAACATCAGGGGCTTGTTATCACCCGCATTTCTTTACCAATCTCATGGCTTAATGCTCTTGTGATTGTTATCGCCTTTTCAACTCTCTAAAACACTATTACAATAATTTACACAACAAATCAACCCGTTTGGCTTATCTTGTGGAATCCTCCAATATGATGACTACCAAACGGTTTCTTGTCACGCTAAGCCTATTAATTCAAGTAACGATCATGGTCGCTACAATCAACACCATAACTACCTTACAACGAAACTTCGCATAATTTAACAACAATTCGTTTAATGTAACGGGTCAAGTTACATACCTTCAAACTATGCCCTTCAAACGCAAGTCGCCAATGGCTTGTCCACTCGACGCTCCGGTGTCCTTTCCTATAGAGTTCAATCATAACATGTTTAGAACTCTTTTCGATTCATAGTTAGCATATTTTTGCCGAAACATCACAATCATGCTGTATAACTTAAATTTTCAGATTTAAGCCTCATTTGAGGCATTTTTACAAACACCTTAAGGGCAGAATTTTAAATAATTCATTAACAAGCTCATAACTTGTCATATAACCCTAAATTTCCATCAATCAAGCTATCATATATAAGGTTTAACATTCAGATTTCAGAAAATCTCTTCCTAAGGACCACATTACCCTAGGAAATTGCTCAAAACCCTAGTGTTCATCAACTTCACACAAAACCCATGAATGACCTTCAATGTATTCATGAAATTTCCAGAATTTAGGCATGTTTTCACATGTTTTTGTCTAGGTTTTGCTCCTAGACACTACATCATTCCTATTCAATCCAAATAACATACATGCAACATCTAATTTCAGATTTTCCAAATTCATGAGAATTCCAAGTTGAGAGTTTTCTCAAAATTTTACATACCTTGTAATCCTCTTGTGATGATGATCAGTAATCTATGTTCGGATTTTGATTTGGGACAGAATTTAGCCTTCAATTGATTGATTTTGTGGAGTTAGGGTTTGGTGAGGAGTCCTGGTCGCTCCCCTGCGTTCTTGATCGACCAGACACACTAATTTGTGTGTTTGGTTTTTATTTATTTTGTTTTAATCAATTCTAGTTTCAAGTTCTACAACTTAGGTCCCTCCACTTTTGTTTATCTAAAAGTTTTGGTTATTTTAACCCTATTTCAAGTTATTTCTAAACTTGTAGTTAAATAGGTTAAAATTCCTAGTTAGTAAATTCTTGTTTATTTATACTTTATAATCCTAATATAAAGTTTTATATTTTCGGGGTGTTACAAGAAAATAAATATTAAAATTAATTTATTTTTCTGAAATTTATTTATTTATTAATCATTTATCTATTTTTATGAAAACCTATTTACAATAAATACATAACATTTTATAAAATGACAGTTTTGACACTTAAAATTCCTCATTTTACATAGACCTTATTTTATTATTACTCATATCATAGATAGTAGTTTTACATATAATTATACTAGTGGAAATGACCGCGCGTTGCCGCAGCTCGTTACATAAATGGTAGTATTAACCTGCTCTTGCGACAACCACCTTTCTGAGGTTGCATATTGGTAATGCTGTTAAAGTTTCTAATACATTGGTTTCCAAACCACCACTTGTTTGACTCTATCAAAATTTAAAAAAACATGTTTAAAAGTAAAAATGGCTATTTTTTATGGATAGCCAATTGAGCTTAGCAAAAAACAAATCGTCTATTTTATAAGGGAAACTGGTCTGTAATATTCGCTAGTAGACGTCATTGGCCGTTGGCAGTCACACTATTGAATATTCCCTCTACCAGTCCAACCTTTCACCTATTTTTTCTCTAACGGTCCCCCGTTTAAAAAAAACTTAACCAAGTTAAGTTTTTTTTTTTTGAATTACAAATAGATGTTTTAGGGCTTTTGATGATGTAAAACTTAGCTCGAAACAGTGCTCCAACCGACTTGATTTTTGTTAATTGGATGCTTCAACACCCGAATTGAAGCACCGTTTTCATCGTTTGGAGCATCGTTTTGAGGTACGTTTTACATCAATGGACTCGTATCGTCGTTCTGATCAAAGTCTCTAAAATATATGTTTGTAATTTGTAAAAAAATTTAACTCCGTTAAGTTTTTTTAATAGGAGACCGGTGGAAGAAAAATAGTTGAAAGGTTGAACTAGCAAGGGAAATATTCAAAAGTGAGACTACCAATGGCCAATGATGTCTACTAGGGATTATTACATGCCAATTTCCCTTTTTATAAATAAAGAAAGATTGTTAAGAAAAAAATACCTTAAACTTCAACTCACTTCTTTAAAATTTTTATAAAGATACTTGATGAACATCATCCCCTAATACCACATTACTATTATCTCCACTAAAGCTTCCAATTTTAAGATTTTATTCACTAAACCCTTTCGATTGGACAATCTGGTCATAATAGTTGAAAAAACATGTTGTCAAAGTCCAAAAGTCAACTTTGCTTGTTTTTGATGGAAAAAAAACCTATAGTAGGTATGCTGTTAAACACCTCTCAATTCTCAATAACTAGGAAACAAGGATCTGATGGAACAAAAATGAGATTGTGACATTTTTTTTTGAACAGTGCGTTTTACTAACAAACAGCAACGCTGTTGCACAGGACAACAAACTTACAACAAATCAAAACAATACCATTTTGACCATTCTAACGATTTACACTTTGATATATTCTTGAACCAAAATAACCCTATAGACCTTACATCTCCTATAATGTCTTCTATTTTCACCTCGATACTCGAAAAAAACATCTCATTCCTCGCTTTCATATCCGCCAACACACCAATATCACAATGCCATGAAACACTTTTAATTTTTGCTTTGACAATCCCACATGACAGTGAAGCTCCAAAAGGCCTCTAACCGAAAAGGAAACAATTTGCGGAACACCGGACCACACACTAACATGCTGCTAGATCAACGTAGACACCAAACACGACGTAAATAAATGATCTGTTGTCAGAATCTCGGAATCACAATTGAAACGTATAATCTAACTGAGCGGGAAAAATGTTTAGAAACCAAATATAATCTACCTTCTCATCCATAAGTAAATCGATGAAAGCCCTTGGTTTACATGAAAAATTAATAATAAATGGAAGTAATGTGTTATGTAAAAATATACACGATGTTTTGTTATTTCTAACTTCTAAGATTTGATTTTATGAAGTTAAATTTTAAAATTGTAGAGATAAATGGGAAAAATAAATAAAAAGAAAGAGGTGCAATGGTTACCTTAATTGCCAAGACAGACGAACTTGATAAAAATGTGTCAAAACTCGTAGATGAACGAAACAGAACCTCTAGATGTAGCCTCCAACGAAGGTACATATGTTGACATCCCATGCCAATTTGTAGAATATATGTTGTGGCACCCACATCTGCTAGTTTACACAATTGGATCACCAGCCGAACTCATTTTTATTCAAAACCCGTTTTGACCCGAACCTAGTCTGATTCGTCACTAAACCTACCTCTTTTGCAAGGCTTAGTCGACAAGACTGACTCCCTAACCAATCACTCAACTTTCTAGCCAATCACTCAACTTTCTAATAGTCTTATATTTTTTAGCCATGCACAAATAATTTCACTTAAATCTGTCAATTTTACAAGACGATGGTATTTTTTTTTTACATTAGAGTGCAACTTTTTATAGAACATTTATAAATAATACTTTACATCGAGATAGTTGGTAAACGGGCTACAAGCTGCTCCGCTACCCCTTTTTGAATAGCAAAACTAAGCCTTTTAAAAACTACGTCCATAGATCTCGGGGTCATAACATTACTACGCATGATCCTTTGAACTCGACTAAGTAGGTCCACAACATCTAGCGCCAGAAAACCAAAAGTATCAAAAGCAAATGGGACGTGCTGGTTGTCAAGGCACACTTTCTCATGCTTGATCACTTTACCCGAAGCAGCCTTTAAAGCAGTCTGGCCCACTGTGAAAGCACTATTCCCTAAGCCCACAAGCGGGGAAACCCCAGTTAGATCCACACCGGCGTGTTTTCCTCCTACCCATCCAAAGACCAGAATGTCAGCTGGTCGAAGGGTAGATCTCCCTTCCAACGGGTCTGTTAAGAAATTAAAGGGTGCCTCTTTCTTAACAGAAATACCAGCGCACCTGAATATGTCAAAAAGGACATCCCTAACCAAATCATGTCGGTATTTGAACCCCGGGAGCTCTCTACAATAAACTGCATGCTCACCAAAAGAATCCAAACACGCCTTATGACAAACCGGGCATACCTCATCAACTGGGAATAAAGGAATCATGAGGTGATACTTAAGGATAGTACGGTACTCCACCGGCGACATATGCTGGCCTAACCCATCTATAGGTATAGCAAAAAGTGTAAGATCCGTCAAAATGGATTCCCAAAATCCGACCCGTTTAGAAATACGGATCCTAACTCTTGAAACTCGGAAATATTTTCGCTAAATAGACAACCGTTGAAGGATTTATCCTAATTCAATTATCAATTTAGTGTTATTTATTTATTTACTTAATTAATTTAATTAATCAGTATTGCAATTTTCTTAAACTCAGTCAGCTTGTTAGGTTAAATGTGGGTTTTTTTAGTTAATCTAAGTTAGTTCAGCTAGTTAAACTTCGGGGGCCGTTATTGTAAATCCTGAAAATATAATAGTTTTTTTTAGTTACAACAATAGTTTAAGGTTGTTTAAAATTCAAACTAAAATGAAAGGTTCGTTTGGTAAATTATGTAACATCCTAAGGGTATAATTGAAAAAGATTGAATTAAAGTCTTTTAAAGAGTTTTCATCCCAAACTCGTCTGCAGCAATGGAAAATATAATCCACCTTTCAAAATCATCGAAATTGATTCCATTTTTCCTAATAGGAATCGATGTCACAGCCTTTCAATTGAACAACCTATCTTCTAAAATTCTAAGGGTGAAGGGAGTGGGCGGCAAAAGGGTCGGCAAACTCCCTTTGCCGCGCGGTAACACCGCCCCCACCCCACTTTCACCGAACGGCAAAATTGAAGAGCGGCAAACCTTCACCGATCGACAAATATATGAAGCATGCTTTTTTTCGACCGTTGTGCACTATCAATGATTGAAAACAATAATGAAACAAATGATTGAAGGTGGAACCGGTGGTGCATCAGACCGGTGGTCCGGCCAGCGACCAAAGTTTAAACTCTTCACACTTGCTGACATGGCACACTCTGATTGGTCCATTTTAAAGTTTGCCACTTTCACCTGTTTAACCACTCCCTTCACCCTAAATAAGCGATAATTTCCTTTCTTTTTAATTCTTTTGCCGCCAACAACTTTCAACAGCAACAACTAGTGGCGGACCAGGATTTTTGGACAATGGGGTCCCAAAAAAAAAAAAAACACAAAAAAACGAAGAAAAAAGGTATTGAACCCATAACCTTTTGTGTGTAAACAAGGGTTTTACCACTGCACTAGGCTCACTTTCATTGTTATGGGGTCCAACTAAATTATTTTATGAGGTCCATAGACAATTTTATATACCATTTCGACTACTTTTTAAAAAAAGATTGGGGTCCGGGGACCCGTTCCTCGTAACGTAGGTCCGCCCCTGGCAACAACTATAGTTTCCTTTTTAGTTACGCTAATTTATCGAGATTGGCAATGAATTTCTGCATTCCGTTACAAACCAATCACAACCCGTTTCCATATTTGCGAGACGTGTGAACACTATATAAACCGAACCATTGTCACCGTTTTCACCCGCAATCGATCCTCTCGACACCCTTTCACACGCTGACAACACTCTTTCGATTAACATTACACCCTCGCTGGAGCCGGAGAAACTCATACCGCCGCCGGAGAAGCCCGCAAACCATCGGAACTCGACCGCAAGTTCACCGGAACCGGAATCTACGCCGGAACTCGTTACGACATGGTTCGGTATACATTCTCATTCTTTTGTTTGTTCGTTTAACCTCCTGTTCGATCCACTAAAACTATAGTTATACACATAATAGTTTCGTATGTTGGTTCGGTTCTGATTAAACATGAAGGAAAACATGAAAACATACCTGTTACAGCATTCAATGCGGTGGAGAATCCACTCAGAGAAGATGACATCGAGTTCGACATGATTGTCAGAGTGATTCGGTTCCTCCTTAGGGTGCTAACTGATGATGGGGACTAAGAAAACCGACAAGGGAATCGGTATAGGAGAGGAGGTCGATGGTGATGATGTTATGCTTATGGGTTTTGTGTCTAACTTGTGTAACCCCTCAACCTCCACATAAGACTCCTTTATATAGACACCCAGGAGGAAACCTAATTAGTTAATAAGGGTAATATGGTCCATCAACAATTACCAACTAATTATTTAATAGGTTATTATATATTTTGACCTATATTATGTAAATGGTTATAATGGATATAGATTAAATATTAAAACATAATATATTTAATATTACATTCTCCCACTTAGCCGAGTAATCATTTACCATGAGTATTAGATAAGCCTGATCAGGAGTTAACACTCATTTTAGCCTTAAACAAGTACTATAGCAGAGAAATACAGCCGTTGAATCCTTATGCGACTCAGGACCCCCATTAATCATACTATAGCCTTAATTTAAAACCTAATCGTTATGATCAAAATACGCGTAAGCCCTTTGTTTGATTTGTAACTTTATTTGTCTATATGCCATTATACCGGTTGAACATATTCTAAGAGACATACAAAATCAAACTGAGGAAATTTCATTAACATAAAACATAAGCTAGTACAATATGCTCAAATAAGGTCTTTACTAAATCCCATATTCCGAACATGTTCTTCATAAACCTTAGGAGGGAGACCTTTAGTCATCGGATCCGCAAGCATATCTTTAGTACTAATATACTCGATACAAAGATTATTTTCCTCAACTCGTTCTCGTACGAACAGATATTTTGTATCGAGATATAAACCAGCTCCAGTCGAACTGTTACTGTTCGAGAAACTAACGCCAGCTGAATTATCACAATAAAGCTTCAATGGTCTAGAAATGGAATTAACAATTTTGAGTCCAGCGACCAGATTTCTAAGCAACATTCCATGACAGGTTGCGTTATAAACAGCAATGTACTCTGCCATCATTGTGGAAGTTGTGGTCAACTGTTGTTTATGACTCTTCCATGAAATAAGGCCGCCTGCTAACATAAAGATATAGCCCGAAGTGGATTTCTTGTCATCTTTGCACTTTGCAAAGTCAGAATCAGAATAGCCCACCACTTCTAAATGATCACTTCTTCTATAAGTCAGTTTATAGTCTTTCGTCCCTTGCAGATATCGAAGTACCTTCTTAGCTGCTTTCTAGTGATCTAGGCCAGGATTAGTCTGATAACGGCCTAGCATTCCAGCAATATAAGCGATATCTGGGCGAGTACAGACTTGAGCATACATCAAGCTCCCGACTACTGACGCATAAGGTATCTGGCTCATTTGCTCCTTCTCAACCTCTGTTGTCGGACACTGGAATGAACCGAAAACATCTCCCTTAACTACTGGAGCGACGGAGGGTTTGCACTGTTGCATGTTGTAACGTGTAAGGACACGATCTATGTAGGCCCTTTGGGACAATCCTAAGATCCCTTTGTGTCTATCTCGGTGAATTTCGATGCCAATGACGTAAGAAGCATCTCCAAGATCCTTCATGTCGAAGTTATGCGAGAGTAACCGCTTCGACTCATGCAACATGTCTAAACTATTACTTGCCAATAGAATATAATCTACATAAAGGACAAGAATAGTAAAGTTGCACCCACTCATCTTGAGGTAGGTGCATTGATCCACTTGATTCTTCATAAAACCTTGTTTCTTCATGACTTCATCAAACTTGAGGTACCACTGATGTGATGCTTGTTTTAACCCGTAAATGGATTTCTTCAACTTACAGACTAGATGCTCCTGACCTTCAGGTTTAAAGCCTTCAGGTTGTTTCATGTAAACATCTTCGTCCAAATCTCCGTTAAGGAAAGCGGTTTTAACGTCCATCTGATGTAACTCCAAATCAAAATGAGCTACTAGGGCCATGACGATCGTTAATGAATCTTTACGAGAGACAGGTGAAAAAGTCTCTTGATAATCAATTCCCTCTTTCTGAGTGTAGCCCTTTGCAACCAATCTCGCTTTGTAGCGTTCAACGTTCCCATTCGGATCCAGTTTTGTTTTGAACACCCATTTACATCCTACGGGTTTCACACCGTTGGGTAATTCTACCAAATTTCAAACGTCATTTTTCTTCATGGATTTAAGCTCTTCAATCATTGCTTTATTCCATTCAGAAGACTGATCACTGCTAATGGCTTCATTGTAAGAGATAGGATCATTGAGCTTTCCGGGATCCATTTCGGTTAGGTAGGTAACATAATCATCCCAATTAGTAGGCCTTCTTTGCCTAGATGACCTCCTGAGTGGATTATCGGGTTCAACGTTGTCTTGGTTTTGAGTGTTTGATGTGCCTTCGTCATGAGGTATAATGGGTTCTGATTGTAGAGATGAATTTGCAGTTGGTGCAGTAGCTTCAGGTACAGTAGTTGCATTGGGTACAAGAGGAGTAATCGGAGTAATGGTAAGCGACGAGTCTCTCCCCCCGCGTCTTGTACTTCTTGCAATTCTTCGTAAGGGTTGTTACTGCTCCCGCTGCCCTTGAAATCCTCCAAGAACGCGGCACGCTTGGTTTCAACAATACGGGTGACATGGGAAGGACAATAGAAACGATAACCCTTAGAGTTCTCAGGATACCCAATAAAGAAACAGGTAACTGTTTTAGGGTCAAGTTTCCTTAGGAAAGGATTGTACAGTTTTGCTTCAGCAATGCAGCCCCATACTTTCATATATTTAAGACTCGGTTTTCTTCCTGTCCAAAGTTCATAAGGAGTTTTAGGGACAGACTTAGAAGGAACTCTATTGAGTATATGAACAGCTGCTTTTAACGCTTCAGTCCAGAGGAATAATGGTAAATTAGTGTTGGCTAACATACTGCGCACCATGTTCATAAGGCTACGGTTTCTTCTTTCAGCGACACCATTCTGCTGAGGTGTACCAGGCATGGTGTATTGGTTCACAATCCCCTGGCCCTTACAAAACTCATAAAATGGACCAGGAGCTTGACCCACATCAGTATGTCTTCCATAATATTCACCGCCTCTATCTGATCTCACAACTTTAATCTGACGATCTAATTGCTTTTCAACTTCAGCCTTATAATCTTTAAAAGTTGCAAGAGATTCAGATTTCTCCTTAATAAGATACAAGTACATGTAACGAGAATAATCATCAATAAAAGTGATAAATGAAGTATGTCCTGTTATGCCAGCGATTTGGTAGGGACCACTAATGTCAGTGTGAATGAGTTCTAATAAATTAGAGCTCCTAGTGGCACCTTTCTTATTCGCTAATGTCATTTTACCTTTAAGACATTTGACACATGTTCCAAAATCAGAGAAATCGAGAGGAGGTAAGACTTCATCCTTTACAAGACGATTTAATCGTTCTTTTGAAATGTGGCCTAAACACTGATGCCACAACATGGATGAAGTTTCTAAGTCTCGTTTCTCTTTCATCTTTGTGAGTGATTCATTAATGTTATATGACAACAAAGATTTGGAAAAGTTATCTTCTAGTTCTAATCTATAGAGACCACCATCCAGAATACCAGTACCATAAAGAACATAATCATAGAGGATAGAGAGTTTGCGATGACCATGGGAAACAATAAAACCGTCCATGTCTAACTTTGGTCCTGATACAAGGTTCCGAGTTACCTCAGGAACATATAAGGTATCATAAAGTTTAATACATAAACCAGTTTTCATAACTAATTGTAATGTTCCAATGGCCTTCACTTCTAATTCTCGATCATCCCCAACCTTAAGCGTTCTTTGGTTTCTTTCCAGCTTCCGGATTGTAAGGAATCCCTGAGTTGAATTTGTAACATGAACCATAGAACCAGAATCAAACCACCAAGAATTAGCAGGAACATTTAAATTATAGGACTCAAGTATCATAAAATAATTGTTACCTTTCTTAGCCAGCCACTCCTTAAAGTCAGGGCATTCCTTCTGCATGTGTCCTGTCTTTTTACAGAACTTGCAGCGGATATTGCCTAAGGAGTTCTTAGAGCTGGAGGCTGCACTTGTATTAGGATTAGGATTAGGCCTTTGGACTTTTGAAGCATCCTTCCTCTGATAATTGTTCTTCCTTTTCTTAGAGGTGGAGGTAGTGAAATTGGCAACATCAGAAGTGCGATCCATCTTCATACGCTCTTCCTCCTGTACGCACATAGCGACCAGCTCACTCATTGTCCATTTGTCCTTCTGAGTGTTGTAATTGATCTTGAATGCTTCAAAGGACGAAGGAAGCGAAGTGATGATAAAATTAACAAGGAAACCATCACTGATTTCCATTTCCAGCCCCTTCAGCTTATTGGCCATGTCATTCATCATCATGATGTGCTCACGAATGCCTCTCCTCCCATCATACTTAGTTGTCACCAGGTTGAGAATAAGAGTACTAGCGTGTGCTTTAGACGTCCCCTTGAACTGCGCCTCCACATGTTCCAAGTAGGTTTTAGCATCTTCAGAATCGGGAATTGCTTCTCTGATTGCATTGCTGATGGACTGCTTCATAAACATGAGAGACATGCGGTTACACCTAGTCCACTTGTCATGAGTTAACTGCTCAGCAGCAGTACTTTGAGTGGTAAGATCCGCTGGCTTATTCTCTCTTAGAGCATAATCGAAATCCAGCAGCCCAAGAGTAAGCATGAGAGCATCCTTCCATGCAGCAAAGTTATCACCAGTCAAAGGTGGAATCCCGCAATTGGGCGCTGATAGTGGAAATAAGATGAGCAAGTTATGATACTAAGGAAGAAGTCCTAATGTGATCTAAGGGCACGTTAAACTAAGGCAGGCATAAATAATGACCATTTTACATTATGAAGCTGTGATATTGTCTATTACTAACATCAAAATAATAGACTAAGCTAAAAATCCTACTTAAACGAAGACAAAACAGCTTTGGCCAGAAGTGTAATCATTTAAGCATATGTGCAAAGTGGTTGTAACAAATCAGCTTTGGCCAGAAATTGAGACAATCACTTTAGTTATGCACTTGTTGAGTATGCCATCTATGAATGAATTAAATCAGCTTTGGCTAGAAATTAAGACATTCATGCTTATGATGCACACACAACATAGCTTTCGTAATACTTGAACGATAAGTAGATGTATCAAGTCAGCTTTGGCCAGAAATGATGCATCAAAAGCTCATTCAAGTTAAGCTATTTTGGTTTTGTAAAACATTATCTGATTCTGATTAATTAACTAAGTAATTACAAAACCAATTATTTAATAGCAAACCACCCGTTAAACGCCAAAATTTATGAACACTCATGATTTCGGATGAATCATGTCTTGGATTCATCCGAAATGACTAATTTCGAATCATTTCGGATTATCCGAAATGCATGATTTCGAATGATTTCGGATGTGTCCAAGACGCGTAAGACGAATCATTTCGGATGGTAATACTTAGTCCGAGATTCATCCGAAATGGTCAGTTATTGATCCGTAATGGGCGAAAAAATTCAAACATTCATCCGAAATGCATCAGTAATGATCCGAAATCATCCGTAATGATCAGAGATGATCCGTAATGATGAAGCTCCAGATCCAAAATCATCCGTAATGATCAGTGATGATCCGTAATGATGAAGCTCCAGATCCGAAATCATCCGTAATGATCAGTGATGATCCGTAATGATGAAGCTCCAGATCCGAAATCATCTGTAATGATCCGTAATGCATTCGAGATGATCAAACTTAGATCCGTGATCATCCGAAATCATCCGTAATGAGGATTTCGGATGGCAAAAACGTAATCTGATATGAATTTTTCAATTCTGTTTTCAGATTTTCGGAAATAAAACAGAACCGACTAATCAGCATATGCTCTGATACCACATGTTGGTTCGGTTCTGATTAAACATGAAGGAAAACATGAAAACATACCTGTTACAACATTCAATGCGGTGGAGAATCCAGTCAGAGAAGATGACATCGAGTTCGACATGATTGTCAGAGTGATTCGGTTCCTCCTTAGGGTGCTAACTGATGATGGGGACTAAGAAAACCGACAAGGGAATCGGTATAGGAGAGGAGGTCGATGGTGATGATGTTATGCTTATGGGTTTTGTGTCTAACTTGTGTAACCCCTCAACCTCCACATAAGACTCCTTTATATAGACACCCAGGAGGAAACCCAATTAGTTAATAAGGGTAATATGGTCCATCAACAATTACCAACTAATTATTTAATAGGTTATTATATATTTTGACCTATATTATGTAAATGATTATAATGGCTATAGATTAAATATTAAAACATAATATATTTAATCTTACATCGTATAGTTCCTTTTTAATGGAGAAGACGACAGAAGTCACAACGAATTCACTTCGATTCGGTATACCGTTCTCATTCCCTTGTTTTACTCGTTTAATTCTCTACTAAGATACAATAAAAATCTGTTGTTATAATCATTCAAATGAATTGAAAAGTTGAAAACTCACATAACAGTCGAATGGTTCTTTTTATAAAAGCTGGTTATGTTGAAGCTGATTATCTATTATCTATATAATATTAATAAAAAGGATGTTTATCACAAAAAGAACTATAGTCTGGTATTTGAGGAAGCATTTTCCAATCGGATGAACCCGAGTTCGATCCGGGTTAGAGGCGTTTTTATGCCGGTTTTGTTTATGAAACATGATTATATGTATTTGTTTTAATTATTAATGTAATTTCTAGTAACAGATTATTTTCTTTCTTTCTTTATTTATTTCTTTTAATTAACTATAATCTTTTAAGTTTAATAATTACCTATAACTTACCAACTTTATAAATAATAACTAGATCGTTTATTATTTAGGGTAATCACTCTTGTTCGTTCTCTTGGAATTCTCCATCTTTACTGGTGCGTTATTTCAACAAATCTCCTTGCGCAATAACTGTGAACATACTCGATCCCTTTTTACGCTTTATTATCTTTGGGATGCAATACATGTTCTTTGAATCAAATACACAAACATGCTAGAACTTTTAAACAAATAATATCTATATATGTTCATATGTGTTATACTTTTAATCATACGTGTTATACTTGAAATCCTACGTGTTTAAGTTCATATGCTTATAATTAGTTATTGTCATGAAAAATTTGTTTAAAGACATTTTTATACATAAACTCAAACTTGTATGCTCGCCAATACTTTTGTATTGATCTATGCTTTAACATGTATTGCAGGTTGTGATGATACAAGGAATCTAGTAGGATTGCCTAGAAACGCATTTAAATTTTAATACTTGCAAACCTGTTGTAATTTGTTTCCAATCTTGTAATAACCATTATTATGAAATGAATACTTGTCACATTTTATTTATTTCAAACTTGTGGTATTTCTAGTTCAAACAATGTAAAATGAAATCATTAAATACTTGACACAAATAGCGTTATGATGTCTCTTGCAATCTATTTCGTCTCATCCCGATGTTTTCCGCCATTGGTTGGGGTGTGACAAAAAGAAAATCTTGTGCATGTGGTGCTCGGAGACACTCAAAAAAGGATTTTGTTCTAACGGTCAAGTCAAACTGTATTTCGATTTCGTGGACAATTTTACTAAAAAGAGCACTCGCCAATGCATGTTGGGCTTTAGGGGGGGGGGGGGGGCGATGTCCTTATTAGTGAAACCACTGAAGTTAAAGCTTGGAATCGTATCACGAAGACAAGCCAAAGCACAAACATAATCAGAATCCATACCGCATATGCCACTGTCTCTTAAGATGTGGTCCTGTAGCTCCCACGATTGGGCCCTCGAGGCCACAAAAGCATAGGATGAAGCCACTACAGCCGAATACATCCCCAAGCCTCCAAACTTAATAGGTAAAGAAGCAAGCCGCCACTGGAGGTCTCCAAAGAAAGGACCTCCACAAACCACCAATTCCTCAATCGCCTCACGCAAATCTTTGTCAAAGAACAACGCTGCATCTTCCATGTGTACAGGTTGGCATGTCCTCAAGCCAAAGAAAAGTTTGGCAATGCCCATACAGGATCGAAGCAAGAGTAGTTCACTTTGCGGGTCACCTAATTTCGGTAGAAGACGCATCAAATCTACTGCCTTAGCAGCTCTTTTCTTTGCCAACCCACTAATAAAGCTTGCGTCTCTACTAACAACCCCCCCCCCCCCTAAGAAGCTTCACCCCCACTAATGGCCTCCCGATGTCCTTAGGAAATAACCCTTCATGAAACTTGCTACCATCACAAGAAGGCCAAAATAGCTCAGTTTTCTTAATATTAAGTTCAAGACCCAATGTTGGACCCGACACCTTAATGATGTCCAACACTCTAGCCACCTCTTCTGAACCTCCAATGACAGTCCCATCATCAAGATACCAAGCATGAAGGAGAAGCTTGCATTTGTCTCTAATCTGATGCACAAGGGGGTGCAAAACAAGAGCGAAAAGAAGTGGTCACAATGGGTCCCCTTGCTTAACTCCCATGGTAGACCAAATGTGCCCATCTCCAAGATACAATCTTGCTGGCTGCCCATATAGAAATACCACCCACAAAGAAATAGAAGGGCACCTCATCCTGACCTCACGAAGTAAGGCTGATCTATCCACCTGGTTAAAAGCATTAGAAAAATCTACCGTAAGGATTGCAAGAGACCCATCAGTGTGATGTTCACTTAGAACCCTATTGACGCTGTGTAAAATGGCCTCAGCGCCAACCCGACACGCCGACCCCAAACTGAAAATCATTAAGGTACTTGGTCGTTTCTTTACCAACACCCTTCATAGCAACCTTAGAAATCTTACACAGCTGTATGTATAAGAGAATTACCTAGTGTACCTACATCAACCCAACAACACATGTTGAATTACAAATCTTATAGGAAATATACTATATGATACTCTGATTTTTGCGAAAAAAGAATTAACTTTTACAGAGCACATATGATTACCCATTTACAAAAAAACATATCATATCTCGCCAATTTGATATAAAGCAAAATCGAAACATGCCCATTTCAACAAGAATGCATTAAGCTGTATAAAACACGAAATTTGATTGTTTAGTAAACCAATAATAGTGCTTAAGTTAGATACTTGTCATGATAAATACAGGATAATAGTCAGATAATGAGAGATGCTAAAGCAAACTTTATCAAAATTCCAACAAATATAAACCACTTACAGAAAATAAAAACTAAACAAATTGTCCAAAGTGAGGATGAAGTGCACTCACATCCATCGATAAGAAACCGTAATCTGCACTCGCTATGCATGGAATAAGGTCACCTCTGATTAGTCCACATCATGCTAACCCAGTGAAATCAAGCTTCAAAAATCAAAATCAAGGGTCAGTTTATTTTTTAGCAATTCCCAACTTGAAAACCACAGTAATCGCTCTTGGAATTCCCTTGATTTCGCTCCACGATTCTAAAATTTAATTCAACACATGGAAGAGCAGAGAAAGAAAATTGTTGTTAAAGATAAAAATTAATCAAACCTTAAATAAAAAAGAACAACAATCAAATTTAAAAAACCCCTCACAACCCACAAAGACATTTCAAGTAATGTGATTCACATACCTCCACAAAACTCACAATCATATCCAGGAACTATGAACGAGTCGGCATCGTGTACTGAAAGGTTAAAACGGGAGAAAACAAGTTCAATCTGTAAGATTAAATATATTATGTATTAATGTTTAATCGAGTAGCCATTATAATCATTTACATAATATAGATCAAAATATATAACAACCTATTAAATAATTAGTTGGTAATTGTTGATGGACCACATTACCCTTATTAACTAATTATGTTTCCTCCTGGGTGCTTAAATAAGGAGACTTATGTAGAGGTTAAAGGGTTACACAGTTACACACTTAGACATAACATGATAATCATAACATCATCGACCTCTTATCCATACCGAATCCCCTATTCAGTTCAATCATAACCATCATCAGTCAGCACCCTAAGGAGGAACCAGATCACCTTGACAAAGATGTCAAACTCCATGGCTTCTTCCATCACTGGATTCTCTACTGCACTGTCTGCTGTGACAGGTATGTTTTTCATGTTTTCCCTTACGTTTAGAACAGAACCGATCAACATGTGGTATCAGAGCATATGTTGATTAGTCGGTTCTGTTTTGTATCCATAAATCTGGAATAAAACTGAAAAACAGAATTGAAAACCCTAATAAAATTTGGTTTTGTCACCCGAGATACCATTCCAGATCCGTCTCGGATCATGTGCTCATTCTTTATTACTGTTCCGAAATCAGAATGTTCAAAAATATGTTTAAATCTGTAAAAAAATTCCAGATTTTGGATGAATGTTTGAATATTTTTATTTTAGGGTTCATCGCATGTTCATGAGAAATTCGAAAAAACTCCCTTAGTTTTGGAATGAATTCGGATTATTGGGTGTTTGTTCCTGTTTGATCTATTTTTTGTCTACTTAAATTTTCGAAAATCTGTTTTTCTATAAATGGATATAATTTTCGAAATAAACAGATAAACAAAATTAATATTCAAACAGGAAACCTAATCCCATAATCCCTAAGATTTCGGATTTCAATCTTATCAATTATTAACTGCCTTAATTAAGGATTTTGTATCTTGCGGAACACATTTCGGATGACCATCACGGATCATTTCGGACTAAGCGTCCATTACGGATCAACATCTACCTGATCATTACGGATCATCACAGATCATTTCGGACTAAGCATCCATTACGGATCAACATCAGCCTGATCATTACGGACCCTCACGGATAATTTTGGACTAATCATTTCGGACTAAGCATTACCATCTCGGATGATTCCAAGACATAATTCATCCGAAATCATTCGTCTCGGACACATCCAAAATCATTCATCTCGGATGAATCCAAGACATGATTCATCCGAAATCATGAGTGTTCATAAAGTGCCAAGACTTATCCGAAATCCTGTCACTTTATTAAGCAGTTAATATGAACTAAAAGTTTGATCCGCGCTAACAGGTGGTTTGCTATTAAATAATTGGTTTTGTAAATACTTAGTTAATCAGAATCAGATAATGCCTTACAAAACCAAAATAGCTTAACTTGAACGAGCTTTTGATGTATCATTTCTGGCCAAAGCTGATTTGATACATCTACTTATCATTCAAGTATTATGAAAGCTATGTTAAGTGTGTATCATAAACGTGAATGTCTTAATATCTGGCCAAAGCTGATTTAATTCCTTCATAGATAGCATACTTAACGAGTGCATAACTAAAGTGATTGTCTCAATTTCTGGCCAAATCTGATTTGTTACAATCATTTTGCACACATGCTTAAATGATTAAACTTCTGGCCAAAGCTGTTTTGTCTTTGTTTAAGTAGAATTTTAACTAAGTCTATTATTTTGATGTTAGTAATAGACAATATCACAGCTTCATAATGTAAAATGGTCATTATTTATGCCTGCCTTAGTATTACATGCCCTTATATCACATTAGAACTTCTTTCTTAGTATCATAACTTGCTCATCTTATTTCCACTATCAGCACCCAATTGCGGGATTCCACCTTTGACTGGTGATAACTTTGCTGCATGGAAGGATGCTCTCTTGCTTATGCTTGGGCTGCTGGATTTCGATTATGCCTTAAGAGAGAATAAGCCAGCAGACCTTACTACTCAAAGTATTGCTGCTGAGCAGTTGACTCATGAAAAGTGGACTAGGTGTAACCGCATGTCTCTCATGTTTATGAAGCAGTCCATCAGCAATGCAATCAGAGAAGCAATTCCCGATTCTGAAGATGCTAAAACATACTTGGCTTCTGTGGAGGCGCAATTCAAGGGGACGTGTGACAACCCTCGTAATTCCATGTATCCGTACAATTTATTAATGATAATTAAAGTGCTTGATGACTGTACTGAATCATTTAACTGCTCTCTGATTACTGTATTATACTTACATGTGCGTGTTAGCATACTAGTAGTATACAGAAAAGTTACTAAATAGTCCGGTATGTTTTCCTATGTGTTAGGAATAAATTGCGTTACAAAAATATATATATAAGACGCCTTAGAGAACAATTAAACAATTTAACGGAACAGTATCCGACTGAACAACCGGACATTACCCGGGACACCAAATATTTGTCAAACACATTATTTAATTAATTTGAGCTAGTCGTGATCCCCGTTCACCATAACACCCACTAAAATATTCCCTAACACATAGAATCATATACTTAGAATTGAACTTATAATTACCAACTTACCATTCAAAGTTCCGTATATCCCCCCCCCCCCCAATGTGCAACCGTCCCCAAGAGGATCCCACCATGATCCACACCATACCCTCCTAAGATATGTTAGATCTTGCTTGATTGTTTGCTTGATTGTTGCTTGTAAGAGTGAACAAGATATTGGAAGTAATCTCATAAGCATGGACTTAGAAGATCACCATCATCACTTCACAAGATTGCACACTTCATCTCACCACTCTCTCTCTCTCTATTCGGTTCCCCCATAACCGAACCCACCACCACCTTCCAACATTTTCATCTTCTCCAACATCTAGTTCCATTCAAAGCTTCAAAGTGATCCATGGAGGTTTCACCTTGAAGGGATTCCAAAGGAGCTTTGTTCAAGTCTTTCTCACCACCTTTTTTCTCATCATCTTTGCACTAGATTTCTACCCTAGCCTTGTGCTAGTAGTAAGTGTTCTAAATCTTCATTTTTGTTCTTGTTTTTGGTGGATAATAGATGTTAGAATGATAAAAAGTTAAGAAACTTTAAAGCTCATGAACAAATCTTGAACATAATGTGTTAAAGAGTGGATAAAGAGAAGTTTTGTGTGTATATCATGTAGATCTTGTGTTGTTATGATTCTTGTTGATTATCTGATGATTTGTTGGTTAATATTGGTGCTTGATGTTGTTGTGATCACTAAACATGATTAACGGAATCAATCGAACACACTTTAGAAGACTTAAAAGCTGAAACAGTAGGCTGTTTGGTGATTACAGCCAACTTCAGTTGGCTTTAGCAGGACCGTAACCTAACGAAAAATGTATTTTCTGAAGTCTAGGTTTATGTATTATGAAATACGGTTCTAATGGCACCAGAATCATAATTTTTGGACCTCGTTTACTATTTTTAAAGTGTTGTTTTGTAACAGCAGCTAAAGCTGCATTTTTCCTGCTGAAAATATGCGTTCTGTTTTCTGTCATAACTTAAATTCTGGGTAGTGTTAGATCATGAAATTTGTACACTAGATGAAAACTGATGTATTTGTAATTACCCCACTGGAATTTCGTAAATCGGACTCTCGACGAATTTTTAATAAATTATTCCGTGGACTGCAATCAGAAAAAGATGAATCTGATTGCAGTCCAGAAAATGAATTTTTATAAAATATTGGTAATGAACCGGACCCCGAGATTTTTATAAAATAATATTTGGATCGTTTAAGACATTCTGTAAAAATTTGGGAATTTTTGGAATACGTTAACTATTTTATTAAAATGTCCGAAAACAGCCCGGTTTTGAATATTAATGCTGAAATGACATAAGTTCTAATTTGCATGTCTAAATGTCGGGTAGCTTATCTGTGAATGATATAACATGTTATATGTGTTATGTGCATCATCGTATGTTTGTTTATGAGTGGGGAATGGATGGGTAACTTATATGGGCATAAACCGTTAAAGTGATGCATGTTATGTGATAGATACGTGTAGGAACTTTGTGCTCTATTTTGAAGTCACTAATAAACTAAGTGGTAATCATACTAGGACGTGATTGACCGACATTGAATGTTAGCTATATTTGAGAATCTAACCGAGCAAACCGAGGTGAGTTCACACTTTCTACAAGGCATGGGATTCCCGATGGTTTGGGAATGGGTTAAAGAATTTAAAAATGAAATCTACATATCCTCCTTGGGTAGGGTATGTACGGCCATCCTCCATAGGTAGGATGCCATTATTAATCCTACGAATTCTCCTGGTGCAGAATACGTACGTTCGTCCTCTTGGTGTAGGACAACAACCTTAAAAACTAGCTAGACAAAACTCTATCAATAAGTCCCTCTTCATTATATCGACTTAATCACCGAGGCCAATGGCGAGCGGGTCATTAGTTAATAGCGCTATTAGGTTTAACAAACCTCACACCGTGCCGGTCGGACGGGCGTGTACTAATGGACTATGGCAGATTATCAGTGATGATAGATGCTGATATAGGGCACAACTTATTTGCGTAGTAGTCGATATCATACCGTCTAGTAGTTCACACGGGGAAAGCCCCCGCTGATTATGGTTATGGTTTGGGTAATGATAAAGGAACTGGTTAAACATACTTTCAACTACGGGGTAACCCCCACGGCAATTAAGCCAACGAAAGTCAAATCATGTTTTTCAGAAACAACTTAAAACTAAATAACCAAACGTGAACTCACTCAACTTTGTTGTTGACTCGTTGTTACATGCCTTACAGGTCGTTAAACGCTTGGAGCTTGCACGAGGAAGGATTCGTTGTGGTGTACGGATTGTTATGTTCCATGCTTATTATTTAAATCCTTATGAACTTATTAAACTTGCATTTTGAACTTTAACTTATAAACTATGGACTTATGTTTTGAACTTACGTTTTATGCTTCCGCTGTCAACCTAAAATCGGTTTACTTCCTTTTGGTCACCAATCGTATTGCGTTTGGTTTTATTTACTTAATTGTGTTGTTCAATATGATTGGTTGCTCGATCCTGGTCACGTCACGCCTCCAAGCGGTGGTACTCCGCATGGTGGATTTTGGGGGTGTGACAGGACGTCTAAAGCAAACGCTAGTACTCTTATCCTCAAGCTGGCGACGACTAAGTATGATGGTAGGAGCGGCATCCGCGAGCACATCATGATGATGAATGACATGGCCAATAAGCTGAAGGGGCTGGAAATGGAAATCAGTGATGGTTTCCTCGTTCATTTCATCATTACTTCGTTTCCTTCGTCCTTTGATGCATTCAAGATCAATTACAACACTCAGAAGGACAAATGGACGATGAGTGAGCTGGTCGCTTTGTGCGTACAGGAGGAGGAACGTATGAGGATGGATCGCACTACTGATGTTGCTAACTTCACCACCTCCAACTCTAAGAAAAGGAAGAACAATCATCAGAGGAAGGATGCTTCAAAAGTCCAAAGGCCAAATCCTAATGCAAGTGCATCTTCCAGCTTTAAGAACTCCTTAGGCAGAATCCACTGCAAGTTCTGTAAAAAGACAGGACATATGCAGAAGGAATGCCCTGATTTTAAGGAGTGGCTGGCTAAGAAAGGTAACGATTATTTTATGATACTTGAGTCCTATAATTTAAATATTCCTGCTAATTCTTGGTGGTTTGATTCTGGTTCTATGGTTCATGTTACCAATTCAACTCAGGGATTCCTTACAATCCGGAAGCTGGAAAGAAACCAAAGAACGCTTAAGGTTGGGGATGATCGAGAATTAGAAGTGAAGGCCATTGGAACATTACAATTATTTATGAAAACTGGTTTATGTATTAAACTTTATGATACCTTATATGTTCCTGAGGTAACTCAGAACCTTGTATCAGGAACAAAGTTAGACATGGACGGTTTTATTGTTTCCCATGGTCATCGCAAACTCTCTATCCTCTATGATTCTGTTCTTTATGGTACTGGTATTCTGGATGGTGGTCTCTATAGATTAGAACTAGATGATAATTTTTCCAAATCTTTGTTGTCATATAACATTAATGAATCACTCACAAAGATGAAAGAGAAACGAGACTTAGAGACTTCGTCCATGTTGTGGCATCAACGTTTAGGCCACATCTCAAGAGAACGATTAAATGGTCTCGTAAAGGATGAAGTCTTACCTCCTCTCGATTTCTCTGATTTTGGAACATGTGTCAAATGTCTTAAAGGTAAAATGATATTAGCGAATAAGAAAGGTGCCACTAGGAGCTCTAATTTATTAGAATTCATTCACAGTGACATTACTGGTCCCTACCAAATCGCTGGCATAACAGGACATACTTCATTTATCACTTTCATTGATGATTATTCTCGTTACATGTACTTGTATCTTATTAAGGAAAAGTCTGAATCTCTTACAACTTTTAAAGATTATATGGCTGAAGTTGAAAAGCAATTAGATCGTCAGATTAAAGTTGTGAGATCAGATAGAGGCGGTGAATATTATGGAAGACATACTGATGTGGGTCAAGCTCCTGGTCCATTTTATGAGTTTTGTAAGGGCCAGGGGATTGTGAACCAACACACCATGCCTGGTACACCTCAGCAGAATGGTGTCGCTGAACGAAGAAACCGTACCCTTATGAACATGGTGCGCAGTATGTTAGCCAACACTAATTTACCATTATTCTTCTGGACTGAAGCGTTAAAAGCAGTTATTCATATACTCAATAGAGTTCCTTCTAAGTCTATCCCTAAAACTCCTTATGAACTTTGGACAGGAAGGAAACCGAGTCTTAAATATATGAAAGTATGGGGCTGCATTGCTGAAGTAAAACTTTACAATCCTTTCCTAAGGAAACTTGACCCTAAAACAGTTACATGTTTCTTTATCGGGTATCCTGAAAACTCAAAGGGTTATCATTTCTATTGTCCTTCTCATGTTACCCGTATTGTTGAAACCAAGCGTGCTGCATTCCTGGAAGATTTCAAGGTCAGTGGGAGCAGTACCAACCCTTACGAAGAATTGCAAGAAGTACAAGACGCGGGGGGAGAGACTCATCGCTTACCATTACTCCGATTACTCCTCTTGTACCCAATGCAACTACTGCACCTGAAGCTACTGCACCAACTCAAAATTCACCTCTACAATTAGAACCAATTATACCTCATGACGAAGGCACATCAAATGCTCAAAACCAAGACAACGCTGAACCCGATAATCCACTCAGGAGGTCATCTAGGCAAAGAAGGCCAACTAATTGGGATGACTATGTTACCTACCTGATTGAAATGGATCCTGGAAAGCTCAATGATCCTATCTCTTACAATGAAGCCATTAGCAGTGATCAGTCTTCTGAATGGAATAAAGCAATGATTGATGAGCTTGAATCCATGAAGAAAAATGACGTTTGGGATTTGGTAGAATTACCCAACGGTGTTAAACCAGTAGGATGTAAATGGGTGTTCAAAACAAAACTGGATCCGAATGGGAATGTTGAACGCTACAAAGCGAGATTGGTTGCAAAGGGCTACACTCAGAAAGAGGGAATTGATTATCAAGAGACGTTTTCACCTGTCTCTCGTAAAGATTCATTAATGATCGTCATGGCCCTAGTAGCTCATTTTGATTTAGAGTTGCATCAGATGGACGTTAAAACCGCTTTCCTTAACAGAGTCTTAGACGAAGATGTTTACATGAAACAACCCGAAGGCTTTAAACCTGAAGGTCAGGAGCATCTAGTCTGTAAGTTGAAGAAATCCATTTACGGGTTAAAACAAGCATCACGTCAGTGGTACCTCAAGTTTGATGAAGTCATGAAGAAACAAGGTTTTATGAAGAATCAAGTGGATCAATGCACCTACCTCAAGATGAGTGGGAGCAACTTTACTATACTTGTCCTTTACGTAGATGATATTCTATTGGCAAGTAATAGTTTAGACATGTTGCATGAGTCGAAGCGGTTACTCTCGCATAACTTCGACATGAAGGATCTCGGAGATGCATCTTACGTCATTGGCATCGAAATTCACCCAGATAGACACAAAGGGATCTTAGGATTGTCTCAAAAGGCTTACATAGATCGTGTCCTTACACGTTACAACATGCAACAATGCAAACCCTCCGTCGCTCCCGTAGTTAAAGGAGATGTTTTCGGTTCATTCCAGTGTCCGACAACAGAGGTTCAGAAGGAGAAAATGAGCCAGATACCTTACGCGTCAGTAGTCAGGAGCCTGATGTATGCTCAAGTCTGTACTCGCCCAGATATCGCTTATATTGCTGGAATGCTAGGCCGTTATCAGACTAATCCTGGCCTAGATCACTGGAAAGCAGCTGAGAAGGTACTTCGATATCTGCAAGGGACGGAAGACTATAAACTGACTTATAGAAGAAGTGATCATTTAGAAGTGGTAGGCTATTTTGATTCTGACTTTGCCAAATGCAAAGATGACAAGAAATCCACTTCGGGCTATATCTTTATGTTAGCAGGCGGACCCATCTCATGGAAGAGTCATAAACAACAGTTGACCACAACTTCCACAATGATGGCAGAGTGCATTGCTGTTTATAACGCAACCTGTCATGGAATGTTGCTTAGAAATCTTATCACTGGACTCAAAATCGTTAATTCCATTTCTAGACCAATGAAGCTTTACTGTGATAATTCAGCTGTCGTTAGTTTCTCGAACAGTAACAGTTCGACTGGAGCTGATTTATATCTCGATACAAAATATTTGTTCGTACGTGAACGAGTTGAGGAAAATAATCTTTGTATCGAGGATATTAGTACTAAAGATATGCTTGCGGATCCGATGACTAAAGGTCTCCCTCCTAAGGTTTACGAAGAACATGTTCGGAATATGGGATTTAGTAAAGGCCTTATTTAAGCATAATGTACTAGCTTATGTTTTATGATTAATGAAATTTCCTCAGTTTGATTTTGTATGTCTCTTAGAATATGTTCAACCGGTATAATGGCATATATACAAATAAAGTTACAAATCAAACAAAGGGCTTATGCGTATTTTGATCATAACGATTAGGTTTTAAATTAAGGCTATAGTATGACTAATGGGGGTCCTGAGTCGCATAATGATTCAACGGCTGTATTTCTCTTCTATAGTACTTGTTTAAGGCTAAAATGA
The DNA here is from genome assembly GCA_030545235.1 of Helianthus tuberosus. NCBI lineage: Eukaryota > Viridiplantae > Streptophyta > Magnoliopsida > Asterales > Asteraceae > Helianthus > Helianthus tuberosus. The sequence goes on along the minus strand of CM060364.1, from coordinate 78,958,169 downwards.
GTATTAACTCCTGATTAGGCTTATCTAATAGTCATAGTAAATGATTACTCGGCTAAGTGGGAGAATGTAAGATTAAATATATTATGTATTAATATTTAATCAAGTATCCATTACAATCATTTACATAATATAGATCAAAATATATAACAACCTATTAAATAATTAGTTGGTAATTGTTGATGGACCATATTACCCTTATTAACTAATTAGGTTTCCTCCTGGGTGCTTATATAAGGAGACTTATGTAGAGGTTAAAGGGTTACACAGTTACACACTTAGACATAACCTGATAATCATAACATCATCGACCTCTTCTTCATACCGAATCCCCTATTCGGTTCAATCATCACCATCATCAGTCAGCACCATAAGGAGGAACTAGATCACCTTGACAAAGATGTCGAACTCCATGGCTTCTTCCATCACTGGATTCTCTACTGCACTGTCTGCTGTGACAGATATGTTTTTCATGTTTTCCCTTACGTTTAGAACAGAACCGATCAAAACAATCAAACCTAAAAACATACCTCGGGAAGTCTCCATCAAAACCATAGGACAACGGTTCTTCACCCTTTCTTGAATCTAACCCAAAACGAGTGCAATTACATGTACCATTTAACCGTTTTCTACTCTCGTTCATGGATTTCTAGTGTTTCTATGTTGGGGGAAGGAATTGAGACAATATTGGAGACGATAAAACATAACCAAAACAATGCAGAATTGTGATAATCACAGATTAATCGGAGCCGAATAGCAGGGTTTATAAATTGCTAGGGTTTCGATTCGTTAGGTGGAGGAAGAGACGACTGATGATTCGTATCATTGAATTCTTAGTTTTGTGTTATGGATTTGTAACTGATGTTTCTTAATTGTAAAAAAGGATGGACCGATCAACTGCTTCTTTAGTGGTTTAAGAGGTAGATAAAAGGGCAGACGGTGGTGAGATTGATTAATAACTTAATTAAATATAAAGATCAGTGACATAAATGTAGGTTTTTCTAAAATTCCATAGATGAAATCTCTATATTGCCCTCAAGGTGTTTTAAAAGTTTGGACATTGTCTCAATTTACCCCCTCTAAAATGGCTTGATATCTCTTGTACATAATGCTTCAAAATTTATACGTATGGTAAAATTACAATCTTGTCTATCACATTTTTTTATATAGTATTATAGATAACACATTTATATGATTATTAAAAAAACTATATATAAACATTTTCGTTTGATCATTCTTATGAGGTTTTATCCTCCTTTCTTCGTACTTCAGGTTTTCATTTCCTTTTAAATAATCTTTCATTTATTCTTTATTCCCACACTTATACATTTACGTTTTTACCCTTTAGGCTAGACTTCGTTTGCTCGCCCTACTCATACGCATGTTCGTCACTTATCTCGTTTTAACTACGTAAAACCATAAGTATACATGATCCCTTTTTTACCTTTACACTATTTGGGATTGAAACATGTTCATATATCAAGACACTACAAATTGCACATATTTATTCAAATACATATCCACTTACATGTTCATTAGTCTATGTGCCTTACGTGAATACATATTTGTTTACAATTGTTCCTATGCTAAATTCATTAACCTTGCAAGATGCCCTTGACATGTATAGCGCTATAGTATTCACAACCCATCTAGATTGATCCTCTTCAGATCTGTGGTCATTGTTAAGTTTACTTAGACTTAGCACTTCGGTGCTAAGGACTCAATTGTCTTAAATTTAAGTTTAAATTTTGCCTTTTGTACACATATGTTACACATTGCCATATTAGATAATTTTGGCATGCGGATTATTTCTTTTACATTTGTGCTATATGTAGTAAACTTGTATACTTGCCAACTTTTTGTTGACCATTATTTCGGGCGATGCTTGAGATGCTATTACAAGATTGAGATCGCATAGGGCTTTGGACCTAGACTATCAATTTAATTTAATGTTATGTACTTGTTTCTTTTTGTTAGTTGAACAATGTGTTTCCTTTCATGTATTGTATGACAATTTCAATGATTAATATATTCCAATTTTGTACCATGATGTCTTTGAACAATCAATAACGTCAATATTTGAGCCATGGGTTGGAGTGTGACAAAAACACACTCAACAAACAACCATATAAAAGAAGAAAAACCAAATGGTAAAAGTCATTTAGATAATAATAAAATAGATAAAGCCAACACTCATAATGTTGTTTTTATTGTTTCGCACAATGTTGTTTTGCACACTCTAAGCATGTGTAAACTATGCTATGCTACAAAAGTGACCTGCCACGATTAGGGATAAATCAAAGACCCAATGAATAAAAAAATAAGCATTTAAAGTAGGAAAAATCACAAGTTTTGTCCTTTATCTTTATACCCTTTTTCAGGCGGTGTCCTTTTCAACGAATCTTGATAGGTTTTGCCCTTTATTGAGAAAATTGTTGCACGTATTGTCCTTTAGCCCTAACCTAGTTAGATTTTCTTGTTAAATCTGGTTATCCAAGGGTATTTTAGTCTTTTTATTTTTCTATTCTTTTTTACTTTATTTATATATTTTACTCTTTTTATTAATAAACAAAATATTATTTTTGTTATATAAACCCAATCCATCCAGATTTTTTCAATCTCATCTCTCTTCAATCTCTGTTTACAACCCACCACCTACACCACACACCACCACCACCACCACGTCACAGATCCACCTCCACCACCGTCACCCACCCCCGCCATCACACGCCACCACACACACCACCACCACGTCACAGATCCACCCCCATCTCCGCTTCTTTCTATAACTCAGCCGCAACTACCCCTTTCCCCTTTCTCTCTCTACAAAACCCTCAATTCTTCATTTCACAAACCCTAATTACTCCTTCAGTTTCTGTTTCATCTTCCACAAATGGTCAAAATTGAGTCCTCTATCTTGACTTTCGTAGACCGAACTTGACCTAATCGGAAGCATCCACAATGAATTTGATTTCGCGGTGGTGAATTCCATGGATGCGGTGGAGTTACCGCTTCCAGCTGCTGTTGTTACAAAGATCATGAGATCGGCTGGTTGCAGTGGCGGTGGTGGAATTAGTCGTGTGGTGTTATGTAGTATGTGTATGTATAGATTTAGTGTATATAAGACTTCTATTAAGATTTTATCTGTATATGCTTCAAGTTGAGTAATTTTTGATCTTGGTGTCTAACCAATGCCTTAAAGTCGAGTAAAAGTCATTAGAATACAACAGAGGTTTTAAAAGTTTTAAAAGTCCATATCGGTTTTGAAGTTAATTTGATGTCATTTTTGTTGTGATTTGTCACTTGATCCATTAGGTTTTGTTGCTAATGATTAGATGGTTTTGAATCTGTAATTACCTTTAGAGATTGAATTTGCTTATACTTTTGATCACAGATTATGTGTATGAGATATAAATATATAATCATTTGTTATTATAATATGTGAGTATTTACAAAAATCGTCCTTTATAGGTAAAAAGACTAAAATACCCTCATGTGAATTGCACATGATGAGATTTAACTAGAAAATCTAACTGGGTCAGGGCTAAAGGACAATACGTGCAACAATTTTCTCTATAAAGGGCAAAACCTGTCAAGATTCGTCGAAAAGGACCCCCCCTGAAAAAGGGTATAAAGATAAAGGACAAAACTTGTAATTTTTCCTTTAAAATATGTCTCCTTTCATTTTTTTCATCACATTTCCTCTCTTCCTCACTAAACCCCCAACTCAGACAACTCTACCACACCATATTTGAGCAACTCCAAACATGTTCTCTTTCTGATTACAGGAAGCACTTCAAGCATTACCTCCGGCCCAAAACTCCACATTTAGCCTGCAGGTTCATGTAATTCTTTCCCTAATTCACCTTAATTGAGACGTTTTCAGAACCACTTTTATTGCCTCATGCTTGAGGTGTGGTTCTTGTAGGTCCACCCGGAGGATCGAGTCAACCTCTATTCCTGTTTTCCGACAAACCCGAGAGTGCGGAATCCAAACGGGTAAGTTAAACCAAGTTACGAACGCGTACGACACAAGATTCAACGATTAACACTCAATGTATTAATGCTATGAAACGGTTACAATGCGGTGTTTACAAATGATCTCTGTAAACTCTCAGTGTGTGTGTGTTACAGTGTCTTCGCTCTCTATGAAATCTATTCAGACTTCTCTATGTATCTCTATGTGTTCTGTTTACTGTCTGTGTTTATATACTAACATAATCGACGAAATCATAAAGCCGACGAACACTCAGCGAAGAACATACATCATAATGACGAAATCACCCTGATTTCGTCACATATGGGGTTTTCGCCACAAGGGTTTTCGCCACAGGGTGTCTTCGTCACACATTGGGCCAGTGTCTTGGGCTTGTGCTTCATCTCATGTTGGGCTTCAAACAGATGGCCCAAACAACAAACATAATCAACACATAAGCAATACTAAATGCAAACTGCACACACGCAGTTGCATTTACATCAAACGTTACAAAGTGAATCGCATACCGAGTCAAGACAAGAGGATGTCTAGACTACGGCCTTCACTTCGTAGCCGAGTCGAACCGAGCCGAGCCGTATCCACACAATATGTATCAACAGTTCTTTAAAACTAAGATATTCTCACTATTCATTCGCCAATTTTTTTTTAAGTAGGTGTGAGTGGAAGAAATAAAAAAGTTAATAAAAACGAACAAAAAAGTATTATATAAATGAATAAGAATAAACAAGAGAAATGAGATGTGAGAGGTTTCTGAAAGATAAACACAATTTTAGAGATAAATGTGTTTTTTAGCTAAATCGCAGAGATGGAGATAACAAGCTGATGTGAGTGCTCTTATATCATTTGCTAACAATTTTATTGAGTCCTATTAAATAGAGTGTTGATATCATTTTGGTTATTTATAACTTTATATGATTGATTGATAATATGTGCATAATGAAGTAACTATAAAAGAAATATAAATTTAGCATTAAATATAAATAGAAAATGTTGATAATAATAACGGCAACACTTTTTTTTAAATACAACAAAATGAAAATTTAATGTTGCTTAAACTTAAGTTAACATATCCAAAAAGGTTGATGAATGGTATTTCTTCAATGTGTTTTTTAACGTTCTTCCAAATAAAATTAGAGAATCTTAGCTTCAATATATTCACATTGGTTTTAGTTTTATATATTTCATCGAAATATTAGGACCAAAATTTCTTGTTTTTGAGATCCCTAATGTTGAAACAAAAGACCCTTTCACGTAGACTGGGTTATGATTTAACACAAAAAGAGTTACAACACGCCCACGTTAATGTATATATCTTCATTTGGAAATGTATCTCCACAGATAGCATAGAATTAGTCTCACAAAAGTAACAGAGGATTTCTCATTACGACCTCCCGCTCGAAAGAAATTATTTATGCATCGAGTATCGTGATAAGAGAGTAAAGTTTATGAAAATTAGTGTACCCTCGCTTGAACAATGATATTGGTTTGGACCATTGTGCCATGTGGTGTACCCTATAGTAATCTTTGTTTGTTGAGGCCGACATTTGCTTGAGTCAGTCACAAGTTGTGTGGTGCACAACACATTCTACCAAGACACTATGTGCCCACAACATTGTTTGCACTTTTGTAGCGGTCATCCATTTAAGAACTTGTGCTTCGGAGAGAAGATTGATATTGAACTTCGGTCATATGTGTGTGTTTGGTTCTGGTATAGATCCGGGACTCTGTAGAGGAACATAAGTCAACTGAAGCGCTTTGAGCTCTAGAGGGTCGTATTAGTTATGTTAATTCATTCAGAGCTCAAATAAGTCACCCGGATTCAGAGCTCCAGAGAAGGGTAGGTGAAACATGACCTTCAAAATAGTATATATATTCCAGAACATCAGCTCCCTCTCAAGATGAATGCTTTTAGTCAAGAGTTTGTGTGTTGTTCACATAACACCATTTGGATTAGGTCTTATTAATTATAGACTCACAAACATCTTCGACCTTGTAGGCATCATGCATCATCTATCCATCTTTCCATCAAGAAAAAAAATAGATAGATATAACCTAATTCTACGAGGCAAATTGGACTACGCCAGAGGTGATTCCCCTTTTGAATCCCCAAGAACACGGTACCCATTTGGAGCCCCATGGTCTAGGGCTTTACTCCTAAGAACCATTTAGGTTCCACGGTGTTTGAAATATGAAAGGGTAGTGATCGTGTGTGTACTCCGCACCGGTTTAAGAAAGTAAGAAAATCATCAATGTAACGAAATTGATACCGATACCAATACCGGGAAGATTAACATGGACCATTGTACCACCCTAAGAAAATCCCATTCGGGATGGTGGGGCAAACCTCATCGAGGACAATGAATCCCTAAGGGGGTGATTGTAATGATACTGAATATCGATACTGAGAAGATTAACATGGACCCTTGTAACACCCTATGCAAATCCCATATTGGCCGTGGCCAGCAGAGATTTTTGGTTCATAAGACATGCCACATCTATTTAAATCACCAACATGTTTTGGGCTTAGTTTGTGACACTCTCAGATTATCTGTATTCATGACCCGACTTGTTTTCATAACCATTCAAATTTGGAGCCTTTATCTATGATCTAATTTATGAAATTACGCGAGAAGATACTGTCATGAACTCCTTGCTGAATTAGGGATAATGCTTTAGCATCCTTCTTCTTGTTCTCCTTCGTTTTATCTTTTGTTCCTTCTGCTACCAATTTCCACATAATCCCACAAGTCTTGAGACAGCAACAACGTCTTCATCCAAATGCTCAGAATTCATGCCCATCACCTTTGAAGACCGGAACATTGGACTGATTTCCTGATACTGTTGTTGTCGCCATTGCCGCGACACCTCTCACACTCTCAGAACCAGAACCAAAACCAGAACCTGTGCACTAGAACCTGTGCATTGATACCACAACGTTGGTAAAATTAGAGATAAAGTGACACTCAATATTGTTGGAACCGAATAATTTTATTTATGGGGAAATGGACTGTATCACCCTAAACTATGCAAAATTGGCCGATACCACGCCCAACTTTCAAGTTGGCTCCCACCACCCCAAACTTAACATTTAGGTTGGTGTGTCACCCCGTCGTTAATAATCACTAACTCAGTTTGTTTTTTAATCCTACGTGGCAAGGAACTTGTGAGGTGGACAGGCTACGTGGACTCACCATCATCTATCTCTATAAACATAAATAAAAACCCTAAATCACTTGCCAGTTCAACCCAAACACAAATTGCAGAGAAAATCAATCGGAACTCCTACCACCACAACCACCTCCGTCACACACAACCCAATCGTCGCCGCCTCCTTTCAGATTGGAACGACAAACCCAAAAGAGAGAGAGAGATGGGAGAGAGGACATCTCCGTTACTAGCCAAGATTGAAGCCACACCAGCAAAATAAACAGATAAAAAGCCACATCAGCAATTATAATTAAAAAATGCCAAGTCACCTTGCCACATCAGATAAAAAGCCACATCAGCAAAATAAACAAACTCAGTTAGTGATTTTTTAACCAAGGGGTGACAGTGACACCAAGTTGTCGAGTAGAGGGTGGTGGGAGCCAACTTGAAAGTTGAGCGTGGTATCGGCCAATTTTGCATAGTTTAGGGTGGTACAGTCCATTTCCCCTTTATTTATCATACTTGAACCTTAAATACACAAAAGAAAGAAAACTGCAAAACACACCATGACTGTCACACCCCTATTTTCCATGTGTCACCGGTGGGCCCGGTGGGGAGTATCGTGACGTAGTTGGTATCATCATAGACAAACAACACAATATATAAATGCACAACGGAAGCAAAGATAGATTCATTTCAACTTTAAATAAAATGTAATATTAAATATCACGAGTAGTTGAAATGGATCCACAGGCGGATCAAAATAAAAAGATATTGTTCAACAGTTTATTTGACATCCAAGCTTGCGAGACTTATTGTGGACGCTTTAGAAGACAGCCAGCCTAGTACGAGTAGTACCTGCACTTAACCTTTTGGAAAAATACGTCAGTTTACACTGGTAAATACAATTTAACTGACTCATTTTGAAAAGGGTTGAAAATTGATTTGAATGCACGTGGCACAAAACCTTTTTATAACTTAGGATAATTATGCAATATAATCTTGTGAACGAATTACATGTTACTTGTGCGTTCAGTAGCCCGGATCTTGTCCGGGTTAAAGATCAATAGACACACCTCAATAATGAGTTATACACTGACAGGTGTACGCCTACACCCCGTGCTCAGGTCGTGGCCATTTCGTAAAATGATGCCAGGGATATCCGGGACATGGTCATTAACCCCCCAAAGGCTTTAAGTGAACAAGACTGTTTAAACGAGCCGATCAAATTATTCAATTAACCACCCAACGATGTAAGATGTGATGCTCGATCAAGCGGTATTCTATATACCGTAACCCAAGCCCGTATAGGGAAAATAAGTTAAAAGTATTTACCTTGGTAAGTATAAATCACAACTAGCAAGTGAAAGTAGCTTTTACTGGTTCTTCTATTCTGGAACAAAGGTTTATAATAACCTATTAGATTTCTAACGGGTCTTTATTTAAGCCTAAGCTTAGACCGGCTAGTTTTAAGGACGATACGGTTCAAACGCACGATTAAGCGAAGACCGGATAGAATGTGATTTAGACCCGAAAAGTTTGAAGACTTGTATAATATGGGTATACTAAACACATTCTGGATTTTGAGACAAAAATGATAGTGTTTGACCCGTTTCGGTCAATTTATGCAAACTAGTTACATAAACCGAACCGAACGTGAAAAGGGCGTCACGGGTAACCATAAGAGTCATATGCAAGTCCCCTGAGTTAATATGCCTTAAATATGTTATAATATCAGTAAGATATCTTCTATTATGCCCAAAACGGATTTAAACACAATTTATGCCTCATAAGGGCATTTTGGTCATTTAAAAGATTATAAAAGAGTTTAATTGGAAATCTGAGTTACAGGTCTGGTTTATACAGTAAATATACTTAATTTAACATGTTATAACAGTAGGGTATGACCCATATATGAAATTTATCATTTAAAACCAAACTATGCTTCTTAGGGGTATTTTGGTAATTTCACAAGGGCTTAAAAGGTCAAAATTGGAAACCTGAGTTCAAAAACTTGTACTTACTGTTATTTTATAAAAAATATACTAAAAACATCAGTAGGTATCAACCTTATATGTTTAACATGGTTATGGAACATACTATGCGTTAAAAACGCTTAAAAAGGCGATTTGGAGCCGTTTCCGGGTTTTTAAAAGAAAGCTGATATTTTTATAATTCCAGAATGCTCAAAATATTTTATTTATCAATTAAAATCTGTAGAAAAAGGTTTGGGGTCAAAAGGATTTATAAAACTCATTTTATGGCTTAAAAGGGCAAAATCGGTATTTACCGGATTAAACTTAGAGACCTATGTTATGCTCAGCCAAAAATTAAATAAAAATCTTTAAAAATACCAAAATATTATATTATAACAGTGGGTAAAAAGTTTGATATTAAAAAGTGGGTTTAAATAGGTTATATGCTAATTACGCCATTTAGTTAACAAAAGGCTTTCAAATTACGCTAATGAGCATAACTCTTAATCTAGACCTCAAACTGATATCAAATTTTAGGTGCAAGTTTATAAATCAGTAACAAATGTTTCTACTCTTTCACTGTTTCAAAAATCATGTTTTATAGTCAAAAGGGCATAATAGTCACATTTACGCATAAATCAGAAACATGCATATGAATCGGATAGGTATTGAACCAAGTTGCATAATCTCAGGGAGTTATACTTATATGAAACCTGGTCCAAAATAAGCTCTAAGACAGATCTCAAACATGCATGAACGGATCAGAACTGATAGTCAAGGCAAAAGTCAAAATATGCAACTTTCGGGTCCGATCCGGGTTTAAACTGAAAATTGTCGAGTTGAACATGTTGAGACATGTTCTTACATTAATTACCATGTTATTTTAATGATCAAACAGGTTGCATGTACCCTACATTGCTAATTATACTTAAACTTGCAAATAATCATTCTGTTGACTTTTTAAAGTATGCTTTGACTCGACAATTAGCATAGTTAGAGTGGGAATCTGAGAATACCCTTTTACGGGTTTGTTACCCACATAAATACCAACTTGTAGGTACTTTCAATTCGAGAAATGACTGAGCAAATTCCGTTTAATCTCAAAGTCAAACTTAAATTACGATGGTTTGACTTTTGGTTAATTAGCTAAGCTAGAACGAATTAGAAAGGGTTAGGAGTACTTACAAGAGTCCTAATTAAGCTTAGAGATCACTAGAAAGTTGGCTTGATGTCCAGAGAGCACCAGAGATGATCTTGTGAATTTTTGTAAATGCAAGTGTTGAATGTTGCAAGCTTCAAGACCCTTTTATGCCAACTTTGATCTCATTAGGAGCTGCCACAAGGGTCTACTGATGTTGTAAGATGAGTCCAAGTGCCCCTAGATGCATGTAAACCCATTGGAGAGCCCCAGGTATCGAGTAACAGCTGGAAACAATCGAAAACAGGCCTGCAACTGCCATCTGCACGTTTTTTGTTCGCTGGTGACTTGTAGGCGGGCCGCGAGAGACCCTTCGCGGGCCGCGTACAAGCTGGTAACCAGCCCAACAAGTTTTCATGTTTACATTTTGGTCCTTGGTCCTTTGAAACGTGGTTTTGGCTAATTATCTTGCACTCTTGACCCTCAATTCTTATTTTTATGGACCTTGGGACATTTACAAACATGGTAAAGTCCTTGATTAACTTTGTGCTTACCCGAAAAGTCACGAATTTCAACGTTAACGCATTTAACCCTTCGTACACGGTTTTGATCATAACTTTCTCATACGATCACGAAACTTTATGAAATTTTTACCACATACTCTAGTGAGTATATTTTACCATTACAAAGCTTCGGGTTTTCCAAAAGGTCACTCAGAGGTATACTTTCAACATGTTGACACGTTTAGCCCCTGTAGTTTGTAATTCCTCACTTTCTTTCATTTTTCGCTTTGTATGATCCATGATTTAATAGTGTAAGATTATAAACACCATGTAGGGTTATTCTAAGGCCTATTTATCCATTGTTGACACTTTGGACCCTTATATTCACATAGTTTCACTGTTTGTCAACTTTAGTCCCTCTAAAGTGCTCTTTCACATATTCAAAGCCTATAACACGTGTCACTACATTATTGGACGTAAATTTTTGAGGTGTTACATCCTCACCCCCTTAAAAGAAATCTCGACCTCGAGATTTACTGAAACAAGTGAGTGTATTTCTCTTTCATCGTGGATTCTACCTCCCATGTGTATTCGGGACCTCTACGGGCATCCCATTTGACCTTAACAATAGGCACATGCTTCCTTCGAAGCTTCTTTACCTGTCGATCCTCAATCGACAATGGTTTCTCCACAAATTTCAAGCTTTCATCAATATGTACATCCGTATGCGGTATGACCAGTGATTCATCAGCGAAACACTTATTCAGATTACAGATGTGAAAAACATTATGTATAGCACTGAGCTCTTCAGGCAAGTTTAACTTATAAGCAACTGACCCGACACGTTCGATAACCTCGAAAGGTCATATGTATCTCGGGCTTAGCTTGCCTTTCTTACCAAATCGCATCACTCCCTTCCAGGGTGATACTTTAAGCAATACTTTGTCACCTACTTCGAAGTGAAAAGATTTACGCTTTGGATCCGCATAGCTCTTCTGCCTATCCCTGACAGCTTTCAAACGATCACAAATCTGGACAATCTTGTCCGTCGTTTCAAAAACCAGATCTGGTCCTGACAATTGAACGTCTCCTACTTCCGCCCAACAAATAGGTGTTCTGCATTTTCTACCATATAATGCCTCAAAGGGCGCAGCCTTAATACTAGTATGGTAGCTATTGTTATAGGAGAACTCGACTAATGGCAGATGCTTATCCCAACTGCCACCTAAATCAATCACACATGCACGAAGCATGTCTTCCAATGTTTGGATGGTACGCTCACTTTGTCCGTCTGTCTGTGGGTGGTAAGCCGTACTAAAATTCAAGCGCGTGCCCAGAGACTGTTGGAAACTTTTCCAAAAATGAGAGGTGTATCTGGTATCTCTATCCGAGATAATTGACAATGGCACGCCATGCAACGCTACAATTTTATCTACGTACAATTGAGCTAACATGTCTGAGCTGTAAGTTTCCTTGATGGGTAGGAAATGTGCTGACTTCGTCAGTCTATCCACTATGACCCATATAGTATCATTTCCCTTCCTCGTCTTTGGCAACTTGGTGATGAAATCCATCGTCACCATCTCCCACTTCCATGTGGGAATTTCAGGTTGTTGTAATAAACCTGACGGCTTCTAGTGTTCCGCTTTGACTTGCGCACAAGTCAAACATTTAGCTACATAAGCAGCTACAGACTTTTTCAAACCAATCCACCAGTAGTTTGCCTTTAGATCCTGGTACATCTTGTCAGCTCCAGGATGAACAGAATATTTGGAACTGTGGGCTTCCTTGAGGATAACATCTCGAAGTCCTCCATAAACTGGAACCCATATTCGTCCATTCAATCTTAGCATTCCGTCTTTGTCATAGGATAACTGCTCCTCAGTTACTCCTAGCTTTTCTTCAGGATAGTTAGCTTCCAGCACAGCTTCCTTCTGTGCAGCTAACACCCTCTCGTTCAAATTATTCCTTATTTCAATGCGCTTGGCATTGATTCTTATCGGCTTCACTCTTTCTTTTCTGCTTAGGGCGTCAGCAACTACATTTGCCTTGCCTGGATGGTATTTTATCTCACAATCATAATCATTTAGAGTTATCCATCGTCTTTGTCGCATGTTCAAGTCCTTCTGATTGAACAAATGTTGAAGGCTCTTGTGATCTGAATAGATCACTCACTTGGTTCCATACAAGTAATGTCTCCAAAGTTTTAACGCAAATACAACGGCACCCAGCTCCAAGTCGTGGGTGGTGTAGTTCTTCTCGTGTACCTTTAACTGTCGTGAAGCGTAGGCAATAACCTTGCCTTTCTGCATGAGTACACAGCCCATACCAGTGTGTGATGCGTCACAATACACCACAAATTCTTCTATACCATCGGGCAATGTTAACACTGGTGCATTGCTCAACTTTTTCTTCAAAATGTCAAAGGATTCCTGCTGCTTAGGGCCCCAATCAAACTTAACCTTCTTACGTGTCAATGAAGTTAGGGGCGCATCAATCCTTGAGAAGTTTTCGATGAAACGCCTATAATATCCCGCTAAACCCAGGAAGCTACGAATCTCAGTAGGTGTCTTCGGCTCTTGCCAATTCATAACTACTTCTACCTTAGCGGGATCCACTTGGATACCACGCTCACTTACCACATGTCCAAGGAATTGGACTTCTCGAAGCCAAAATTCGCACTTCGAAAATTTAGCGTAGAGTTTCTCATGATGTAGAAGTTTGAGAATACAACGAAGGTGTTTCTCGTGGTCAGCTTGGTTCTTCGAGTAAATAAGGATGTCGTCAATAAAGACGATGATGAATTTGTCCAAGTAAGGTTTACAGACGCGATTCATGAGATCCATGAATGCGGCCGGTGCATTAGTGAGCCCAAAAGGCATCACTAGGAACTCGTAATGACCATAACGAGTCCTAAATGCAGTCTTATGCACATCTTCATCCTTGACCTTCAACTGATGGTAGCCTGACCTCAAATCGATCTTAGAGAAGTAGCTTGCCCCTTGCAATTGATCGAACAGATCGTCGATCCTGGGCAAAGGATACCTATTCTTGATAGTGACTTTATTAAGCTCACGGTAATCGATGCACAGGCGCATCGATCCATCCTTCTTTTTGACAAACAAAATCGGCGCTCCCCAAGGAGACGAACTAGGTCTAATAAAACCTTTGGCTAGCAGATCATCTAATTGCATCCTTAACTCCTTCATCTCCGTTGGTGCTAACCTATAAGGCGCTCTCGCTACTGGTGCTGCACCCGGAATGATGTCAATTCGGAATTCCACTTGCCTATCTGGTGGTAACCCAGGTAGTTCTTCGGGAAAAACTTTAGGATATTCTGAAATGACAGGGATGTCTTCAATCTTGGGCTTTGGCTCGTCTATAGTAACTTGTGCCATATAAATGACACAACCCTTCTGCAAACATCTGGATGCCTTGAGCATGGACACTTGCTCAGGCAATCCATGCTGGGTATCCCCCTGAATGGTAAGTGACTCACCAGACGGAGTTTCGACTACCACTTGCTTCCTATTGCACACAATCTGGGCTTGGTTATGTGATAACCAATCCATGCCTATCACTATGTCAAAGCCGGCTAATTAAAGGGAAGTAAGGACAAAGGAAAAGAGTGATTCCTAATGGATATAACACATCCATCTAAAACGGTTGAGGAAGTTTCTATGGTTCCATAAGCTAATTCCACCTCATATTTCACACTTAAGGGTTTTACAGGAAATTTCAACAACTCACAAAACTTATTATCCACAAAAGACTTATCTGCTCCAGAATCAAACAATACTCTAGCAAAAACATCATTTACGAGAAAAGTACCTGTAATTACGTTGTCATCCTGAACAGCTTCCTTAGCGTCCATCTTGAAGACCCTCGCATTGGTCTTCTTCCCATCTTCGGTTTTCTTGGTGTTCTTTGGGCAATTAGACTTAATGTGCCCTTTTTCGTTGCAATCGTAACATGTTGCATCCTCCAGCTTCTTACACTCCAAAGTCCTATGATCCATAGATTTGCATATCCCACAGGATCTCGTGTGAGACTGGGATTTCGACTCAAATCGACACCTCCCAAAATGGTTCTTCTTGCAAGTTTTACATTTGGGCTTATCTCCCGATTGTTGCCCATCTCTCTTAGATCCCGACCCTTTCTTGTGGTCGTCATTTCCTCGGTGCTTCTTACCTGATCTTCGTGAGGTATCGTCCTCACGCTTCCTTTTGTTCTCTTCTGAATTCCTGAGTGCTCTCAACCTGACTACGTCCAAGGTAAGAGATAGAGATAGATCAGCTGCTGATCTGAAGGTAGCAGGCCTTGATGCCTTAACACTTGCTTTAATCTCTGGGGCTAAACCCCCGATGAAGCGAGCAATCCTCTTAGGTTCTGGGGTTACCAAGTATGGAACCAACCTAGATAGGGTATTGAAAGTGGTGAGGTATGCCTGGCAGTCTAAATTCTTCATCACTAACGATAGGAAGTCTGACTCAATTCTTTCAACTTCGTGCTGCGGGCAATAATTATCTTTAATGAGAGCAACGAACTGATCCCATGATAGATTGTAGAGTGGGATCTTTCTAGCAGCTTGTATGAGAGACTTCCACCACGCCAGTGCTTCTCCTTTGAACGATTGGGATACGTATTTTACTACATCCCTTTCAGCACAACCGCTGATGTCTACAACCGTATCCATTTCGTCCAACCAAGTCATACAATCTACTGCTCCTTTCTCCTCGGTGAAGTCCCGGGGTTTGCAAGAAACAAAGTACTTGTAAGTACAGGACTTGGTGTGTGGTTTGGCATCATATACCATCCTTTTCGAGGGGACACTGTTCTGATTTGATGAGTGTCGATCATCATCCTTCTTGAGCTCATCTTTCTTAAGTTCATCTTTCTTAGAGGGCGGTTTGCTATGAGCCTCAGAGTGAACTTTTGGCTTAGAGTGAGGAGCTGATCTGGTCCTGCTTCGAGTACCACTCGATTGACTATATTGCCTCTCGATGGTTTTGTTAACAGCATTTTCCACTATTTCTTGTAACTCCGCACCAGTTACAAGTATCTTAGCATTTTCAGGGTTTTCTGCTGGACGACTGTTTAATTCTTCAGACTTAGCCATGTAGTCTTAATTGCTACATAAAAATAAGGACAAGGTCTATTTAGAAGCCTAAACAGTATTATCGTTCTTGACGATTTATTAACCATGGTAAATAAGAGCCATATTAGTTAATTTGTTAAGTAATTTCATTCAGGACTTCTTATTAGTAACTTTATCCTAGAATGAAATAAAATATTGGCGCAACAGGCCTAGTCATGTAGACAAATTTCTAAATTAAAAATTTAGATTTTTAAAGGATTAAAGTTTGAATAAATAAGACAAATCAATCCTTTTCTTGGCAGGGAGTCTATAAACTACGGCTGCCTTTGTTTTATATGACATTAATTATAACCCATAGGTATTTTGTCAAAATCAAATATATATAAAAATATAAATTTGGGTAATTTATAAAAAAGGGTGACATGTGTGATTTTGCGGACCACACTAGCCAAGGATGTTAACATGTTTGCAGATGTTAACAGAGATTTGAATCTTTTTAAACAGGTTCTACAATTTTGGCCAGGTCTTTAATATGACATTCAAGCTAGGTTTTACCTTTTTAAGATTCTTATTATTAAAATGGTAAATTAAAATAATAAATGTTATTTTTCATTTATTCATATATTATATTCATGCATATAATTTTAAAAATGAAAAACTTAAATTAACCATTCCAAACAAAAATTTAAACTAGTACGAGTTTGCCCTAAACGGGACTTTTACATAAACAACATGCCCATGCAGGGGCCAACTAACAAAACAAACCCACGCAGGGGTCAAAATAGAAAAACATGCCCACGCAGGGGCAGAACAGAAAGGATAATATGCCCATGCAGGGGCAGAGTACATAAATAAATGTCCTCGCAGGGACATGATTACAACTAAAATAAATAAACAAACAAAGGATTTTAGTGATCCTTCTTGCTTTTTTCCTTTATCAAGTTCACCATCTTCTTGAACATCCCCCGGTTATGCCTTCGTTCTTCTCGCAATCCATGTTGCACCTCTTGTCGCACCTCATGTATCTCATGAAGGATTTCTTGAAATTGCGGCGGTGACATTGCCGGCGCTTGAGGAGGCCGCTGATATTGCGGAGGTCGAGGAGGCGGTTGTTGATACCCATATGGTGGGTATCCATAGGTCGATTGTCCCGTAGCCCAGGGACCTCCGTAGGGACCTTCCGGACGGGGAGCGTTGAAGCTCGAAGCTATCCAGTAGGGATCCTCTGCAAAGTTGTAGTTTGTGTGAATCGGCTGCTCGAAGGGATTGTATGCTGCCGTACCAGTGTAAGTGGGAATTGGGTCTCCGAAACCCAATGGTGGCTGTGGCGCGACTGGCGTAGAGACTACCTCTGAGAATGGGTGTGAAGATTCTCCCATCTCTGGTTCTTCGTGGACAGACGAGTACCGGCTGCCACTAGAATGTGGACGGGTGTTGATGCGTATCCCCCCTCGTGCGGAAATTTGCAAGGTCGTTCTCCTTCGCCTCGGGGGCGAGGGAGGCTGAAGCTGAGGTGGTGCTGCCGGCGGAGTGACCGCGACTAGTCGGGAATCCTCGGAAGGATTCTGCTGCTGCTGTGGCTGGTGCAGGGGAGAGTGGTGTGGCTGGTGCAGGGGAGCTATGGTAACTGGGAGTAAATACCCAGTCATACTGCTTGAATTTCTCCTTAAAGCTATCGGGACCATTGTAAGGTGATCCCACAAACGGTGACCCATCAGAAATTTCGATGGGGTGGTTCGGAGTTCCGGATGGTGGCATTGAAGGATCGGTATCTTCATCGATGTCCATCGGGTTGCCATCAGAAAAGTGGTCTTCGGGTCCAAGTGGGTTAAAACCCATAGGCACATCAAGGTAGTCAGCAGGGTTGAACAAGCCCTGGAAAACAGGTGACGGGTGGTCAAAGGGTGATTGGTGTCCTTGAAGAGGTATGAAGGACTGGTGAGAGATTTGGGGTTCATTTTGGGAATAAGGCCCAAAAGAGTGTGGGATTGATGGGGAGGTACTCAGTGATACTGAGCGCCTAGCAGGCTCAATAAAAGACCTCCAAAGATCTTGAGCATCTGAGTTATGGGGGTCCGAAGGTGTTCGCCGGTGTGACGGTCCGGCCTCGTGGTCGTTTGGGGCTACATGTGCTCCATTTCCCCTTCCTCTTCCTCTCATACGTGGCGGCATGTTGACAACCTGTAAAAAACAAACAAGTGATACAACAAGAAATATATAAGACAAAATTAGAAATAAAACCAAAAATTTGGATAGTTCCTAAGTTCTTTGTCTAGACTCGAGAATCGAGGAATGTGCAATTGTGTAACTGAGATTAAACACAAAAAGGCTAGTGTTTAATTCACTCAGAGTTGGCTCTGATACCAACATGTCACACCCCTATTTTCCACATGTCACCGGTGGGCCCGGTGGGGAGTATCGTGACGTAGTTGGTATCATCATAGACAAACAACACAATATATAAATGCACAGCGGAAGCAAAGATAGATTCATTTCAACTTTAAATAAAATGTAATATTAAATATCACGAGTAGTTGAAATGGATCCACAGGCGGATCAAAATAAAAAGATATTGTTCAACAGTTTATTTGACATCCAAGCTTGCGAGACTTATTGTGGACGCTTTAGAAGACAGCCAGCCTAGTACGAGTAGTACCTGTACTTAACCTTTTGGAAAAATACGTCAGTTTACACTGGTAAATACAATTTAACTGACTCATTTTGAAAAGGGTTGAAAATTGATTGGAATGCACGTGGCACAAAACCTTTTTATAACTTGGGATAATTATGCAATATAATCTTGTGAACGAATTACATGTTACTTGTGCGTTCAGTAGCCCGGATCTTGTCCGGGTTAAAGATCAATAGACACACCACAATAATGAGTTATACACTGACAGGTGTACGCCTACACCCCGTGCTCAGGTCGTGGCCATTTCGTAAAATGATGCCAGGGATATCCGGGACATGGTCATTAACCCCCCAAAGGCTTTAAGTGAACAAGACTGTTTAAACGAGCCGATCAAATTATTCAATTAACCACCCAACGATGTAAGATGTGATGCTCGATCAAGCGGTATTCTATATACCGTAACCCAAGCCCGTATAGGGAAAATAAGTTAAAAGTATTTACCTTGGTAAGTATAAATCACAACTAGCAAGTGAAAGTAGCTTTTACTGGTTCTTCTATTCTGGAACAAAGGTTTATAATAACCTATTAGATTTCTAACGGGTCTTTATTTAAGCCTAAGCTTAGACCGGCTAGTTTTAAGGACGATACGGTTCAAACGCACGATTAAGCGAAGACCGGATAGAATGTGATTTAGACCCGACAAGTTTGAAGACTTGTATAATATGGGTATACTAAACACATTCTGGATTTTGAGACAAAAATGATAGTGTTTGACCCGTTTCGGTCAATTTATGCAAACTAGTTACATAAACCGAACCGAACGTGAAAAGGGCGTCACGGGTAACCATAAGAGTCATATGCAAGTTCCCTGAGTTAATATGCCTTAAATATGTTATAATATCAGTAAGATATCTTCTATTATGCCCAAAACGGATTTAAACACAATTTATGCCTCATAAGGGCATTTTGGTCATTTAAAAGATTATAAAAGAGTTTAATTGGAAATCTGAGTTACAGGTCTGGTTTATATAGTAAATATACTTAATTTAACATGTTATAACAATAGGGTATGACCCATATATGAAATTTATCATTTAAAACCAAACTATGCTTCTTAGGGGTATTTTGGTAATTTCACAAGGGCTTAAAAGGTCAAAATTGGAAACCTGAGTTCAAAAACTTGTACTTACTGTTATTTTATAAAAATATACTAAAAACATCACTAGGTATCAACCTTATATGTTTAACATGGTTATGGTACATACTATGCGTTAAAAACGCTTAAAAAGGCGATTTGGAGCCGTTTCTGGGTTTTTAAAAGAAAGCTGATATTTTTATAATTCCAGAATGCTCAAAATATTTTATTTATCAATTAAAATCAGTAGAAAAAGGTTTGGGGTCAAAAGGATTTATAAAACTCATTTTATGGCTTAAAAGGGCAAAATCGGTATTTACCGGATTAAACTTAGAGACCTATGTTATGCTCAGCCAAAAATTAAATAAAAATCTTTAAAAATCCCAAAATATTATATTATAACAGTGGGTAAAAAGTTTGATATTAAAAAGTGGGTTTAAATAGGTTATATGCTAATTACGCCATTTAGTTAACATAAGGCTTTCAAATTACGCTAATGAGCATAACTCTTAATCTAGACCTCAAACTGATATCAAATTTTAGGTGCAAGTTTATAAATCAGTAACAAATGTTTCTACTCTTTCACTTTTTCAAAAATCACGTTTTATAGTCAAAAGGGCATAATAGTCACATTTAAGCATAAATCGGAAACATGCATATGAATCGGATAGGTATTGAACCAAGTTGCATAATCTCAGGGAGTTATACTTATATGAAACTTGGTCCAAAATAAGCTCTAAGACATATCTCAAACATGCATGAACGGATCAGAACTGATAGTCAAGGCAAAAGTCAAAATATGCGACTTTCGGGTCCGATCCGGGTTTAAACTGAAAATTGTCGAGTTGAAAATGTTGAGACATGTTCTTACATTAATTACCATGTTATTTTAATAATCAAACAGGTTGAATGTACCCTACATTGCAAATTATGCTTAAACTTGCAAATAATCATTCTGTTGACTTTTTAAAGTATGCTTTGACTCGACAATTAGCATAGTTAGAGTGGGAATCTGAGAATACCCTTTTAAGGGTTTGTTACCCACCTAAATACCAACTTGTAGGTACTTTCAATTCGAGAAATGACTGAGCAAATTCCGTTTAATCTCAAAGTCAAACTTAAATTACGATGGTTTGACTTTTGGTTAATTAGCTAAGCTAGAACGAATTAGAAAGGGTTAGGAGTACTTACAAGAGTCCTAATTAAGCTTAGAGATCACTAGAAAGTTGGCTTGATGTCCAGAGAGCTCCAGAGATGATCTTGTGATTTTTTGTAAATGCAAGTGTTGAATGTTGCAAGCTTCAAGACCCTTTTATGCCAACTTTGATCTCATTAGGAGCTGCCACAAGGGTCTACTGATGTTGTAAGATGAGTCCAAGTGCCCCTAGATGCATGTAAACCCATTGGAGAGCCCCAGGTATCGAGTAACAGCTGGAAACAATCGAAAACAGGCCTGCAACTGCCATCTGCACGTTTTTTGTTCGCTGGTGACTTGTAGGCGGGCCGCGAGAGACCCTTCGCGGGCCGCGTACAAGCTGGTAACCAGCCCAACAAGTTTTCATGTTTACATTTTGGTCCTTGGTCCTTTGAAACATGGTTTTGGCTAATTATCTTGCACTCTTGACCCTCAATTCTGATTTTTAAGGACCTTGGGGACATTTACAAACATGGTAAAGTCCTTGATTAACTTTGTGCTTACCCGAAAAGTCACGAATTTCAACGTTAACGCATTTAACCCTTCGTACACGGTTTTGATCATAACTTTCTCATACGATCACGAAACTTTATGAAATTTTTACCACATACTCTAGTGAGTATATTTTACCATTACAAAGCTTCAGGTTTTCCAAAAGGTCACTCAGAGGTATACTTTCAACATGTTGACACGTTTAGCCCCTGTAGTTTGTAATTCCTCACTTTCTTTCATTTTTCGCTTTGTATGATCCATGATTTAATCGTTTAGGATTATAAACACCACGTAGGGTTATTGTAAGGCCTATTTATCCATTGTTGACACTTTGGACCCTTATATTCACATAGTTTCACTGTTTGTCAACTTTAGTCCCTCTAAAGTGCTCTTTCACATATTCAAAGCCTATGACACGTGTCACTACATTATTGGACGTAAATTTTCGAGGTGTTACAATGACCCACGTACACACTATGCAGACTTAAATAAAAACCTACCCACTACTTGACATCATGGACTGCTGACTGCTACTCTATCTGGTTATATCCCGACGACTCTTTTCAAGAATGTGACACAAAAAGACAAAACTAACTTTAATGAAATAAGCACACGCATTAACTCAAAAAAACACAAAGGACACCATGCTGATTGTGGATTAGCTTCAACATTATTTTAATCAATATGGATAAATTTGGGAAATGAGATGTGATAGATTTCAATTTTTAGGATAAATGTGTTTTATAGCTAAATTACAGAGATGGAGATACAAAACCTGGTGTGAATGCTCTTAGATTATTTGTTAACAATCTTGTTGAGTCCCGCTAAAAAGAGTGTTGATATTTTTTTTTTGTCATTCATTTTTTTATTTATAAAATTATATGATTGATTAATGTAACACCCCGAAAACGGGTTTGGTAATTAAACCCCGTTAATACTAAAAGACGGGTAAAGTACCGTTAGTGGTAAAATTTACCCGGTGGAATATTAGGATTTAAATAATTAATCCTAATAATAAATAAAAATGAATAAAAGCTTTAAAGAAATAAAATGGACAAAAGGCCCGAGTTAACGGGGCCTAAAATAAACTTAGTCATAAATATTCCCGAACCCGCTAAGTTAACTAGGAATATTAAACCTAGTTAATAAGTGAGAGTATTGTTGAAAATAATTAGGTTGTGACCTAATTAATAACTAACCAAACACGAGGGACCAAAGCCGGGTAACTTATAAATGGTTTTATAAACTTAAAAATAAAACAAACACACACACATATGTCCATGGAGCAAACCCTAGTTCTTCAACAAAATCTTCAAATTGGAAGATCAAATGAAGGCCAAATTCGGAATTTAATACATAGAAACGATCACCTAGTCGTGGGGATCGTAAGGTATGTCGAATTTCTAACATTCATGAAGTTGTGAAAATTTGTTAAATTTGCATGATGCGATTTATGCAAGAATCATAGAGGCTATGGCCAAATTAATGAAGTATGATTGCTTAGGAACAAACCCTAAGTAGAAATTTGAAGTAAAATTGCTAGGATTTGAGTAATTTGGTGATTTACCACTTTTAGTCAAGTGGGTTTTTATTATATAGTGAAGATGATGATATACACATGTTTAAAATCATCATAGTTGATAGTAGAAGCAAAATACTTGAACAAATTGTAAGTTTGAGTATATGATCATAATTGCCATGAAATGGGTTTAGTTGATTTGATGAAATTAATGTTGTATGGGTGTTTATAAACACCGTAGTAACTCGTACGAATGAACTACTTGAACAAAATAAGGATTTTGTTAAGAGTTCATAATTGTTTAGAAGTGAGTCTTGATACAAGAATTAAACTCAATGATTTATGATTGAGTTTAATAAGAAAAGTAGTCAAAGAATCATAAGGTGTGAAAGTCATGATTTGGAATGACTAATCTAACAACCTTGTGAATAATGAATGATAGTTGGCACTTAACAAGCTAGGTGAAGCTTGAGGAGAAAGCGGGTCGAACGAATCAAGAATGAAAAGGAAAGCGTAATTCGGATGAAAGGTAAGTGAAACTTACACACTTTTGTAGAATACTTGTTTACTTTACAAGTAATAAATGCGATAACGATAATAATGAAAATATGGTTTCCGACGCGATTGGTACGAGTCGGAACATATAAAGATGATAAAAACCATGGTTTATGGTAAAAAGGATAAATCGGTAAATCGGTCATGTAATGATTAAGAGATTATGAGTTTTGATAAGATTACCGCGTAGTGTAATCTAATATTGAGAAAAAGGGGTAAAAAATGGAAATTTAGTCAAGTGTCGACTAATGTAAATTGACAATAAAAAGGGCACCCATGGCGTAAGCCGAACGGGTCAAATTTGTAAGAAATGAGTTAAAGAGAAAAGGAGGGGTCAAGTGGTAACATCCGACGTGGGCCGGATGTGTAAATTTGAAATTGAAAACCTCGTTTTACTACATATGTAAATGTTTGGTCATATGAGCCAAACAGGTCAAATGGTGATGATAACACCATTTGACAATAATGACTAATCTTGGTTGTCAAGTCATATGTAAACAGGAACGAGTAGCAATTCTGGGATAATTGCGATGCTATAGAATATTGGTTAATAAATGCGAGGTATAAACGGGTCTATACGTTGATCCGAGCCAGGTACGCACAAATAAGTTGTAGTAAGAAGTGCAATTTGGTCAAATATTAGTGGAAGTCCTTTATCGTAAAAATGAAGGATTAAATGTGACCAAAACGCCCTTGTTAGCTAATTCGAACAAACAACCTTTAAAGGTTGTTTGGAAACAAGTTTTATGATTAAGTAAATACTTAGATTAAGTATAGAGGTTGAAAGAAGTATTATATTAGTCAAACGGTACTATTTGAGTTTTTGCCGTAAAATAATGATTCAAGAGGTAAAATTTGGTTTATATAGATCACCACATCAAACCGCCATAAACACAATTGTGGTGGGAGATTTTAGGATAAGAAATGTGGTGATGAAATGCTAGAAACAATCAAGAGCGATTTTAGGCTCGAAAATGCTTAAATACCCTTAACGGGTCAAAGTAAGCATACGAGCGAAAACGGGTTTAAATTGTGAAATAAACTTGTGATTAGAACCTAAATGGTAGTTAATAACAATTTGAGAAGTGTAGGTGATGTAGGAATCAAACAAATATGTTCGTTTGATAAAATGCATAAACGGGTCAAAATTTGGTAAAAGGGCGATAAGCCGAAGACTTAAAAGTCTGAAATTTTATTATGAAGGTTGTTGAATTTTAACTCCATAAGATGGAGAATTAAATTACGGACGCGTAGGAAAAAGAATCGGGTAAAACGGATCAATAACGAAGAAGTTATGGCCGTTTCCGTGAAATCAGATCGTGCAGGGAATATGCAGCAACATTCTGCCGAAAAGGGGGCCTAGCGTCACGCGACGCCCCTTGGCGTCACGCGACGCCCCCAAACTTGGAAAAATGTTATTTTTTGTCATATTTAACCCCTGTACTTGTTTGGACTTCATATTTAACCCCTGTACTTGTTTGAACTTCATATTTGACTATCAAAACTAACTTTTAAGTTGGTTTTGATCATAGGTGATTGCCATGAGTGCCCGGATGAAGATCAAGTGACGAGCAAGAACCGAACACGATCACGAAATAAGCTTCCGCACTATGTATCGTTATTATGTTAAATGACGAATGTCGTTTCATTGTTTCTTTTAAGTGACGAACTTAATTACATTATGTTCTAAACTTTTAAATTGTAAAAAGGTTTTAGTAAACCCGTTTTTCCAATGGATATGTAATCTTAATTACATGATTGTTTTCGTAAATAATACGCTAAACCTTGATTTATAAGAACGGGTGTTACAATTAATAATTTTTACATAATGAAGTAATCAAAAAAGTAAATATCCAATGTAAATAAACTTTGGCATTAACTGCAAATAAAGATTATTGACAATAATAACTACAACAAATTTAATAAAAAATACAACAAAATAAAAAAAATTATTGATGCCAAGTCCTCTGATTTGATCAGGGCTTCTTCAGCTAGAGATGATGCAGAAATTAGGGCTTCTTCAGCTATAGATGCTACAAAAAGTCAGGCTGTTAGTTCGAGAACACAAAATGAGTATTCTATAACTACTACTGGATCATCTCTTTTGAGCTTTGCTTCTGTCTGCCAAAATTCAGTTTTTTAATTCCAGGATACAAAATGAGGTTTCCAAAATTCCTGCTGCTTTATCATCTGATATTGGTATGGAATCGTCGCTTGTAGAAGACAAAGAAACTCGTTTTTAAGTTTTAGGACACATAATGAGGAGACTTATGTACTAAATCAATGATTGCACTTGGGAAAAAGAGAATTATACATGTATTCCTCCTGAGCAATCATTATGTCTCTTTATTTCATCGAGGGCGACTACCTCTTTACAGACGTGTCTGTAAATGATTTGTTGCATCGAGGGCGACTACCTCTTTACAGATAAGTCTATATATGGTTATGACCCTATGATCAGCATGAGTTCCTGGCGTCAAGCATTGGTTGCATGTCGACGTTTCACAGTCGATGCAGTACTGATTCTCAAGATTTCCTAGAATGTTTGTGGGAACTCTGTAAGCTAAAAAGAACGTTCTTTCTTGCAATAGGTTTAGCCACAATATAGCGCCACGCTAGCTTGCAGAGTGCATACAAACATTTTAGGAAATCTAGAGAACCAATACTGCATCGACTTTGAAATGTCTGCATGCAATCACTGCCTAGTGGCAGGCACTCATGTTGATCATAGTGTAATAACTATTAAGGAATCGGTTTAGCCACAATGTAGCGCCAGGCACCTACAGAAAAAAAAATTGATTTAGCTGTTGGTGATGCTGTAGTTTATGTATAGAAATTTTTTTGACTATATATAACCTGCATAGTTTAAAGTACTAGTCAATACATATAGTTTTCCCAATGATCTAGGTTGGTTATACTTTTATAAAGACCTACTGCCTTATTCTTAACTGTCCACATAACATATATTTAACTTTTTGTTTAATAAACACATTTATTACAAAAGAATAAATGACCGGTAGTCACTTCCCTAAACAAAAGTATTTAGAAATGGAAGTTCACGATGATAAACACATTTTCTTAGAATAATCTATTTTTGGAAGATGATCGTGACTTGGTCAAAACATGGTAGAAAACATCAAACATTCACTCAAACATTTAACTTTTCAAATGATAAGCCTAATTCTTTAAACATCTTACAAATGATTAGCTTAATCACTAAAAGATGTGAATGAGTAGACAAAATACTCAAACAATCAGCTTAATCGCTAAGGGATGTAAACGAGTAGCCCAATCACTACTTGATGTTTAAATAATAACTCCTAGTCATTTGTACTTTTAAACATTTATCTCCTACTAGATTTTCCAAATGATATCACAAATCGTTTTAGAATATGGCACATAACCGCTAAGAATCTCAAACGATAAGATTGAGTCGCTCGCTGAAAATTGAACCGCTAAGCCCAATCCAAGTGAGGAAATGCAAATGAATCGGTTCAATCGCTAATTAAATGAAAAAACGAGGAGGATTAATCGCTAAAAAATTAGCGATTAAGCTTCAATCGCTAACATGTTTAAACGATTTGAACCTGAATGAATACGCTAATCACCTTGCTACTGTTCTGGCGATGAACACTAGACGTATCACTCACCGAAAACACAAATCACTTAAATTCATCCAAATTCGACACATAACGGATCAAAAGACTCGGATTCACATGAATAACAACACTAACTCATCAATTTTGATACTAAAACACTTTTAGATCTGAATTTTGATTCAAACATAGTTCGTGACATTAAAACCCATAGTTTCAACAAAAACCTTCAATTTCAGCCAAAATCCAGGAGCTTGGTGATCTAATAACACTGCTTAGGTGTACTAGATCCGACATCAGCCATGATACCAACTGAAAGTTCATGTTCGGATCGATTTGATTGTGTTTAGGAGATAAAAAAATTCGGTAAATAAACATGAAGGAACTGACGCATATTCAGTAATACCAAAAGAGTTACTGATCAACATTTACGCACCGGGAGATTACCTTTGTGATCTCTTCTCAAATCTACACACAATTTCATGCATACTATGAAAGGTCTGACTCTATGGTAGAATGGTCAAACATTAAGGCCAATTACTTTAAACATTAAGCCCAATTGTTTACATCCCCAAACAATGGTCTAATCATTTACCCTCAAACACTAAAGTCAGCACACGAACACACCAAAATGCACAACACCAACTATATGTACTAAATAATGCTTATGTGAAAATGAGATAATAAAAACCAAATATGATACACATATTAAACTAAATGAAAAACAATACCAAGATAAAACAATTGCAAGAAGCTCCAACTAAGGGAGAAGTATATATAAGGGAATGAAAATTTACCATAGAGGCTTTATTTTCCGAGACCACCAATGCCAACGTGGGTTCTTTTCTACGTCAAATCTGAGAAAGAAAGAACACAATAAGAAAACACAACAATCAAGTCTGAAGCTACAGTTGTCTCAAACATTAGTATCTAATCCCAAACCAAAATATTCTAGTTCTTAATTAAAATATATCAGCCCCATTACAATAATAACTCCCATAATTATCCAAACCACCATAATAATTTACTTAAATTTATTAATTTAATTTTTGATAAAAAGACCATGGCCGATGTTACTTTATGTAATTTAAGGAAAATAAACACAAGAACCCAAAAAACTAATGCATGTAAGAATAACAAAACACATAAAAATAACAAATATTATATTGTTTGAAAAAAGCTTTTATTTCAAATATCTATTACTAAAATCGAATATAATAAATTCCAATACAAAAGTAAATAGATATATATTTAGGTACTAGTTCTTAATGTCATATGCTTATACATAAATACTTACCTTTTATTTTCACAAATAGTTCTTATTTTATTCACAATTTTACATATCAAAATTCATCAAAATGTGAATGCTAAGAAATGCAACCCCCACGTATTTTTCAATTAATTTGAGTAATAAAATATGTGTGCCTATAATGAAATTGAACAAGTGCCTATAACCTAATAAATGATACATCCTTGGAATTCCACAGTAACAACGACGTGTGCTTACTTCTTCCCCAAATCAAATAAAGTATTATGGAAAACATAAAATAGCATCAAGAGCAACTTTCTATGTAATCAAACAACCGTTATGTCCTTATTTATCAATTCACTTTGGTGTTAAAAAGATTGAATCAAACACAAACACACTAGAGTGAGGACAATTATGCTAACAATCATATCTAGAAACATATCAAAATTTTAAAGTAGCAAACTTTTCATTCGTAATAAGTAACCAAAAGACTATTCTAAACAAATTAAGAAACTATACACAAACATATATGGAGTTATATAAACACTCATGTACCTTGTTTTGCAACATAAAGGCTTTTCTATGTGCAATGGCTAACAGAGCAAGTGTATGCACCGCTCTATTCTTGCACACAGTAGAAGGATCACTTGGATAAACCTAAAAAGGGAGGAAGACCCTAAGCTTGTATTTATAAGGAACAAGGTTGGTGGGTGAGGGAGGGAGGAGAGATGCTACAGCTAGTGACAGGCTGTGTGACTAAAAGGTTGTCTAATCATATCCACGTGTTAGTCATATCGTATATTGGTAATGTGTATCATATTATTAAAATACCATTACAATAGTTTACGCATTTAAGGTGGTTTTGGTTAATGGTGTGAAAACAAATATACGGGTTTCATCTTTAATATTCTTCCTTATAAGTTACTACACACCTTTAAGGTGGTTTTGCTTAATAGGTGTTAAAACAAATATACATGATTCATCTTTAATATTCTTCGTTATAATTAAATTAATTTGCTTTATATTTAGATGTCCGTCTTATATCATTTATTAAAAATCTCATTGATTCTTATTTTTAACAACTATTTTTTTAATCCTAGGCTTCCTAATTAACGGACACTTGTAAAGATTTGAATCGACACCGCATTTATAGGGGCAATCATGATGTTTATAACATTGATCATTACGTTTGGATCAGTAAAATCATTTGGAATATTTAAATATATTGTTTATATCATTTTACATACATCTACTTATGCTCTTTAATCATTTTACATACTTACATATACTTAAACGTGCATAGTTATGAGTTTCTAGCATAAAACATCAGTAAAACCAAACTTAGGGGGTTTAAATGAAAATTCTAATTTCATCTTTAATATTATTTGTTATAATTAAATTAATGTGCTTTAGATTTATATGTCTATCGTATGTCATTTATTAAAAATCTCGTTGATTCTTATTTTTAAGGAATATTGGATTTTAATAATCCCAACTATTCGCCGTTGGCCGCCAACGTCTCAACTTTAAAAATAACCACTGGCAGTCCTAACTTTTAACATATTGGCCTCCAATGGACCCTGACTAACAGAACCCTAACACTATTAGTCTTCGGTCGCCGGAAAAATGTTTTTTGGCCGAAAAACTCATTCTTAGCCGAAAACTCAATATTTTCGTCCCGAACCTCTTTGTAACCTTATTATGGACTTTGGGAACATTTATCTAGTAAAAGCCCCAATTATTAAAGTCGCCGGAAAACTCTTTTTTCACTGGAAAACTTCTTTTTTACTAGAAAACTCAACTTTTTGACCGGAAAACTCAACATTTTCGTCCCAGACCTCTTTTTAACCTTAGATCGGATCTTTAGAAACCTTTTTCTGGACAAAGACGGTTTTCCGTGACCGGAGACTAACGGCGTTAGGGTTCTGTTTGTCAGGGTCCATTGTTGCCAATACGTACTGGGACTGCTAGTGGTTATTTTTGAAGTTGGGACTGTTGGCGGCCAACGGTGAATAGTTGAGATTATTAAAATCCAATATTCCTATTTTTAACCATTATTTTTTACACACACCTTAGCCACCTAATTAACCTACACTTGTAAAGATTTGAGTGTGTATATATAAGGGATGGATAGAAAGAAAAACCCATATTTGTTAAGAAAACCAAGAAACTCAAATGAATGGACCACCTTTTGCCACATGTTACACTTTTTTTGTAGATTGTGTTACGTGTAACAACTAGAGACTGCCACATGTTACATGTAACAAATTTTGCAGACTTTTAGTTTTTTTCTGAAAAAGTAAGATTTGTTACGTAACACGTGACAACCTCTAGTTGTTACAGGTAAAATGTCTACAAAAAGGTGTAACATGTGACAAAAGGTGAACCTTTCATTTAGGTTTCTTAGTTTTCATACTAATAAGAGATTTCTTCCTATAATCGCCATTTATATGTGTAAATATATATATATATATATATATATATGGTTAGGTTAACGTACAATATGTACGCGCTCATCTCAGCCGTCCGATCTGGCGCGAATTCAATTTTGAACATGCGATTTCATAAAAAAATCCAACATGCGAAATTGCTAAAAAAAACAAACATGCTTTTTGTTACATGCGATTTCACTATATCGTACGTATTGTACGTTAAGGGATATTGTATTTTACACTTTCACTAAATATATATATATAGGGGGAGAGTTGGCTACAAAGTCCATTTTTCCTACAAAGTGTACAAAGTCATAAAACACCACAATTTCAGCCATAAAACACACTCAAAACCCACAAATAACATAGTGAAGATCACAAAAAGATCATATTTGTGGGTTTTGTGTTGTGTTTTGGATGATAAGGCTTTGATTATCGAATGACTAACATTAGTGTGTTTTATTTTGATTATCATGTTGTGTTTTATATTCATGGTTCTACAATGATGTGTTTGAAGTTTTTATGGACTATTAGGGTTTGCATATTGTGTTTTAGTGATCTTCACTATGTTATTTATGGGTTTTGAGTGTCTTTTATGGCTGAAATTGTGGTGTTTTATGACTTTGTACACTTTGTAGGAAAAATGGACTTTGTAGCCGAACCCCACCCTATATATATATAGGGGATGGTTCAAATGAAAACCACTTTTATTGTGAAAACTTGAAAACACAAATTTTTTTTATAAAAATCGTAGGTTTTTTATATAAAAAACTTTTTTTCAAAAAAAAAAAAATTGTAGTACAAATGTGTAGTATTACACCTCTGCACTACAAAAAAAAAAAAAATTTTGAAAGTTTTTTCTATATATAAAAAATGGCGAAAATTGGTATGCAAAAAAAAAAAAAAAACTTGGTATGTTTTTTTGGCTTTTTTAATTAGTTTTCGAGTTTTCACAATAACTAGTGGTTTTCATTTGAACCTTCCCCTATATATATATATAGGGGGCCGCTAGAATGAGAACCACCACGAGTTATGAGAACCGCGAGAACCAAGTGCCACGGAGGGGCGTTGACCACGATTTTTTTACAACTAGATCCGTATATTTTAACAACATTCGTAAAAAAAAAATTTCAAACGGCGGGCCCGAGTGGGTAGTTTTTTACACCCAAAGTTTGGTGTTTTTATTATTTTTTTGTTTTTTTGTTTTTTTTTACAAACTTTGGGTGTAAAAAACTACCCCCTCGGGCGCGCCGTTTGAAATTTTTTTTTTTACGAATGTTGTTAAAATATACGGATCTAGTTGTAAAAAAAAATCGTGGTCAATGCCCCTCCGTGGCACTTGGTTCTCGCGGTTCTCATAACTCGTGGTGGTTCTCATTCTAGCGGCTCCCTATATATATATATATATATATATATGTAGGACAAAGATCCGTTAGAAACCACCCTTTATTGCGAGAACGGCGAGAACCAATGTGAACACAACAAAAAATACCTAAAAATAGCTAAAAAACACACACATTTTTTTTATAAAAAAATCGCTACTGTTAGTAGCAAATTTTTTTTTCTACTAAAAGTAGCGATTTTAACTTAAAAAATATTAAAAAAATTTGTGTGTTTTTTGATTTTTTTATTTTTTTTAGGTTTTTTGGGTGTTTAGTTTTTAGCATTTTAACTTGGGCGGGGGTGGGGGGGTTTAGATTGAACACTAGTGTATTTGTGAACTAAGTGAACAAATCCTGGCAATTGATTTACATCATCAAATCTTAAAATACACTAGTGTATTTTTATCATCAAATCCTGATCAAATCATGGCCATTGACTCACAAATGGACCTAACCCTACATAAATATATATATATATATATATATACATATATATATATATATATATGTATATATGTATGTATAGGGTGAGGTTCCTGTAAAAAGGACTCTTTCGTGAGAAGTGTGAGAAGGTATATAAATTAACATTTAGGCATCATGTTTTGAACTTAGGCATGATGTTTTTTGTTGTTTTTGCAAGAAAAACAACAAACATAACAATTTAAAACACAATTCAACATATTATGGACGTGAATTTAAAAGATACTATTTAACACTTAAAACACACTACTTAACGTTCTTGACATGGTGTTTTAAGTTTTAAGCCTAGAATTCATTGCATTGTGTCTTAAATTGTTATGTTTAGTGTTTTTCTTGCCAAAACAACACATAACATTATGTCTAAGTCCAAAACATTATGTCTACATATGAATTTTTATGCCTTCTCACACTTCTCACGAAACATGTCCTTTTTACAGGATCCTAAGACTGTATATATATGTATATATATGGGGCCGCTAAAATAAAAACCACCCCAGTTGTAAGAATCGTGAGAACCACTCTCCACCAATCAGATAATGACAACTAAAAGGGTAATATAGTTATTTAATCAAAACTATCAAATCATCTCTCTCTCCTCATTAAAGTCTCTTTTAAAAGTATTTTCAATTTCTCTCTCTCCACATTTTGTTACTTTATAAAAAAATTTTTGTAAAAAAGTTTTTGTTAGAAAAAATTTAAAACCGTAAAGGGCAATATGGGAAAGATTAATATAATCTCTTACAAAGAGACAAAACTCTGCATGGTGTAAGAAACCTTACATCGGCTACATCATTACCCTAAACCTACATCACTACATCAGTCTTCAATATTTCAAAAACCACAAAATACACTCTCTCTCTTTCATAATCTTCATCAACCCCTCTTCATATATACCCAAAATCACCGGAGATATTCAGACAAAAAACATAATCCAGTGAAAAATCGCTTGAGATATTGAACAATCACCGCAGAAAATCGACGATCACTGGAGATATTGAGCATAAAAACGAGGGTATTTCAGGTGCGTCGGTTCTTTGTTGAATAGAGATTATAGGGTTGTGTTAAATACAGATTATAGTGTTTTGAAGAGTTTTCAAACTGCTCGGTTCGTTTATACCCATCTAGGTTTTCTTAATAGCAGGTATCGTTAGGGTTCTTACTTTCTTTTGAATAATCTCACTTCTTAATCGCTTGGATAGAATGGTTTTTTGGGTGAATACATGATCAATTCCGGTGGGGGGCTCTAATTTGTGTGTTAATTTGGATGAATATGGGTTCTTTGTTGACTAAAATTGTCAACTTTCTTTTAGCTATACAGATTTGGGTTGTGTTAAAATAGATATTATATGGTTCTAAAGAGTTTTGAAAGTGCTCGGTTTCTTCGTACCCATATGGGTTTTCTTATTGACAGGGTAGCCTTAGGGTTTTTTCATTCTTTTGAATAATCTCAGTTGTTAAACGCTTGGATACAACCGTTTTTTGGATGAATACGTGATCAATCGGGGTGGGGGGTGGGGGGGGGGGGCTCTAATTTGTGTGTTATTTTTTATTGAGAAAATAAATTACACTAATAGTCTGTAATTAGAAAAAAACGTCTATTCAGGGTTTATCAATACTTAATCAGAAAAGTTAAAAAATATTGAGAATTTTGGGGATAATAAAAACTATAAGCATAAAAATGGTGGGAAGAATGTTCGCCTGAGAAAAAAATCTTTGCTTGCTATAAATTGAAATGGGCCATAGTGATCTACTACTGGTGATTGTGGTTCTGTATTTGTTACCTACTGGTCATTTGTCTAGGTTATAAAAGTGATATGGAGCATAAATTGACTGCCTCTTAATCTGATGCTTTGTTGGATTAGATGATACTTTGAAGTGATCCGCTGTTACAGCTAAGGATAACAAAAACAGATCCAAGAAAAAAATTAGCCCAGGTGTTTATAACTACAAAACCTGTGATAAATTATGCTTACACATTAAGTTACATGTTATTTTATTAATGTTGTTTACAATTAAAAAATGCAGCTAAAAAGGCTCGCCGTACCCCGGTGGTCGATAAGCTCATAAACAGGCAACTAATATGTATGTAACTACTATGAATTCATTACATGTTTGTTGTCATGTCTATTTCTAATGTACATAACCTTTCTAAATAGCGACACCGGATACTAACACGGGCGGTCCAGCAACGCGAACAAGAGTAGGTAAAAAAGGCTTAAAATTAGTCTGTTCTTTTTTGTGACTTTAAAGACATATATTTTAGAGAAAAATGCCTGGATAGTCCCTGTGGTTTCGCATTTTTTCACCTATAGTCCCCAACTTTCTAAAATTACCTGAATAGTCTCCAACTTTTCATTTTTTGTTCCCGGATAGTCCCTGGGTCTAGTTCAGTTTGTTTTCTCTGTTAAGTGGGTGTGAAATGAAAAAAATAACCTTTCCTTTAAAAGGCCAAACCACAGGGACTATCCGGGCATCTTCTTCATTTTTAGAGAAAAACCCCACCACCACACTTCATCTTCAACCTCCACCCACCATCACCCTCCACCATCAATCTGAACTTCAACCTACCCACCCCCACCCACCCCTATCCCCCTCCTTCCTTCTGTCTTTCCGACAAACCCACCCCCACCGATTGTTCCGAGCACCCCAAACCCCCACCGCTGTAACTCCGGCCAACCACACAATTCCGAGCACCAAAACCCCCCCACTGTTACTCCGAGCACCAAAACCCCCACCACTGTAACTTATCGTAAATCACTCATTCGGAGGATAAATTAGCACATAACTTGTTTAATCACATAACTTGCAATAGCTTTCCATTTTTTCCTTTTTCTTTTCCCTGTTTACACATTACAAAACAACAAAAGTCTCCCCTGTTCCTCATCTTTTCCCTGTTTACATATAACCTGCAATAACTCCGGCAACTCACCTTCAACAACAAACAAACAATATCAATTTCTAACCTCTAGCATCAATTTATATATAATCTACTAATCAAACAACTGCAGATTTGCTTAACAACAAGAAGACATTTGGAATTATTGAAGATGCAAAACGATTGGTATGATGAAGGTAATAGCAATTCAGTATGGAGATCGAGATCTAAAGAATTCTATAGATGTTTCTCCAACAAGATCTGGCTTCCTTTACTTCGTTATCTTCATGCTCGTCGCCGGTGATTGATCGGTGGGGTTGGGGGTTGTTGATTTGGGTTTTGACAGAGGTGTGGGTGTAGGTTGGGATGATGAAGTGGGCTCACATAAATTAAATAAACTTCAAATATTTTTATTATTCATTTTAATAGTAAGGGCATTATAGTCATTTCATACCAATTTAACTGAGAAAACTAATCCCCATCCATACCAGGGACTATCCGGGAACAAAAAATGAAAAGTTGGGGACTATTCAGGTAATTTTAGAAAGTTGGGGACTATAGGTGAAAAAATGTGAAACCACAGGGACTATCCGGGCATTTTTCTCTATATTTTATAAAGGTTGTTAATAGTTTGTGATTTATATAAAACTTGTACAAATGTAGGTAAGCAAGCGCATCGTGATAAGAAGTTGCAAAAAAGAAAGCTAATAAGTACGTACAAGCATTTTTTTTCTTTCTCTTGTCTTATAATTATGTTTTATATAAACAATAAAACAAAGTTGGTGTCACAGTTTCACCAGACAGTGATTTGGATACCCCCCCCCCCCCCCAGGAAAACATGGAGAAAATAAAAAAAAGTATGTTTTTTTATGTATAGAAGTTTCTTGGTTACATTTTTTTAAAATCTAATATTTATGTACATGAACTTTGTAAAACATTCTAAGTTGACGGCGATGATCTTTAGGAATCAATATAAATATATACTAGAGGAGATGTTTTCGGTTCATTCCAGTGTCCGACAACAAAGGTTGAGAAGGAGCAAATGAGCCAGATACCTTACGCGTCAGTAGTCGGGAGCCTGATGTATGCTCAAGTCTGTACTCGCCCAGATATCGCTTATATTGCTGGAATGCTAGGCCGTTATCAGATTAATCCTGGCCTAGATCACTGGAAAGCAGCTGAGAAGGTACTTCGATATCTGCAAGGGACGGAAGACTATAAACTGACTTATAGAAGAAGTGATCATTTAGAAGTGGTAGGCTATTCTGATTCTGACTTTGCCAAATGCAAAGATGACAAGAAATCCACTTCGGGCTATATCTTTATGTTAGCAGGCGGACCCATCTCATGGAAGAGTCATAAACAACAGTTGACCACAACTTCCACAATGATGGCAGAGTGCATTGCTGTTTATAACGCAACCTGTCATGGAATGTTGCTTAGAAATCTTATCACTGGACTCAAAATCGTTAATTCCATTTCTAGACCAATGAAGCTTTACTGTGATAATTCAGCTGTCGTTAGTTTCTCGAACAGTAACAGTTCGACTGGAGCTGGTTTATATCTCGATACAAAATATTTGTTCGTACGTGAACGAGTTGAGGAAAATAATCTTTATATCGAGGATATTAGTACTAAAGATATGCTTGCAGATCCGATGACTAAAGGTCTCCCTCCTAAGGTTTACGAAGAACATGTTCGGAATATGGGATTTAGTAAAGACCTTATTTAAGCATAATGTACTAGCTTATGTTTTATGATTAATGAAATTTTCTCAGTTTGATTTTGTATGTCTCTTAGAATATGTTCAACTGGTATAATGGCATATAGACAAATAAAGTTACAAATCAAACAAAGGGCTTATGCGTATTTTGATCATAACGATAAGGTTTTAAATTAAGGCTATAGTATGACTAATGGGGGTCCTGAGTCGCATAATGATTCAA
The DNA here is from genome assembly GCA_030545235.1 of Helianthus tuberosus. NCBI lineage: Eukaryota > Viridiplantae > Streptophyta > Magnoliopsida > Asterales > Asteraceae > Helianthus > Helianthus tuberosus. The sequence continues at coordinate 78,920,825 of CM060364.1, read as the reverse complement.
CGGCTATATTTCTCTTCTATAGTACTTGTTTAAGGCTAAAATGAGTATTAACTCCTGATTAGGCTTATCTAATAGTCATAGTAAATGATTACTCGGCTAAGTGGGAGAATGTAAGATTAAATATATTATGTATTAATATTTAATCTAGTATCCATTACAATCATTTACATAATATAGATCAAAATATATAACAACCTATTAAATAATTAGTTGGTAATTGTTGATGGACCATATTACCCTTATTAACTAATTAGGTTTCCTCCTGGGTGCTTATTTAAGGAGACTTATGTAGAGGTTAAAGTGTTACACAGTTACACACTTAGACATAACCTGATAATCATAACATCATCGACCTCTTCTTCATACCGAATCCCCTATTCGGTTCATTCATCACCATCATCAGTCAGCACCATAAGGAGGAACCAGATCACCTTGACAAAGATGTTGATGTGTGTGAAGTGTTATATATATTAGGTGTATATTTTAAGCCCCTTTAACACTTTTTAGCCAAGTTTTAAATTTATAAAACACGATATTTTACTAACACTAAACACACATATGGGCAAGTGCACCCATCGTGGGCGTAGTATAGCGTTGGTAAGATACCGAGGTCGTCCAAGGACACAAGAGCTTTTAGTACCGGTTTATCCTCAACGTCTAATCAAAATAAAAAGTTAGAAAAGGTTTTGAACTAAGAAAAATAAAAACTAACTAAAAATGCTGAAAATAAAAATAAAAGAAAAAACAGATAGACAAGATGAATCACTTGGTTCCGACTCGTATCTAGTATAACCTTTGATTATTTCCGCACTTTTGCACATAATTAAGAGATTATCTTAGTTATTGTAGTAGGCCCCTCTTTTGAAGGTGACGATACCCTCACCCCAGTAGTTTGAGTCAGCAAGGATACAATCCTAAAAGGGTGGATTATTGGAAGATAATTAATTAACTTATTAATGCAAATTATGGTAGGCCCCGCTTTTGGCGGTGACGTTACCCTCGGCTAAGTAGTCTGAGTCAGCAGGGATATGGTCCTAAATAGCCGGGTTATAGTATTAATAGTAGTTAACTTATGAGGGCATCAAAGAGTTTGGACCCCCGCCATCCAATACCGTGAAGCATTGAAGGAGGTCCTACTAAATTTGACCCAGGTCCATTGCAGGACCTCTAAACGCTGAACAATGGCAAGACCTTTACCAAACCGTTCCCTTAACCCCCGACCAGGTAGCCAACATACCTCCATATAGACCGTGGAGATATGAATGGTGAAAATCTTTTATTTTATATAGACAGTAAAATAATGCCAAGACACCACGGACAAACGATAAGGAAAGATCACCTTCAACATAAGTAACTAGTTATTAAAGTCATTAATACAAAACCAAATAAAAAGTGCAAAAGATTAGAAATAAAAAGTATTATACTAGACACTTTGTCTTCACCAAGTGATGTAAGAGACTTAGGCAAACATGGCCTTGATTGTCAAGAACTCTTACGATCAATCTTGGATCCCGAGACGACTCACACACTCTATGATGGACAATGGATGATGGTGGTGGATGATGGTGTTGTGATGGTGGTGGGTGGTGGATGAAGTGTGAGAGAGGTGGTGTGCCAAGGGATGAGTTGAAATGAAACCAAGCACTCCTATTTATAGGCTGAACAGAATGCTGGGCACGGCCCCGTGTCCGCTCGACACGCCCCCGTGCCTGTCTGACATTCTCTCTCTTCATTAATTGTAATTCGCAATTACAATTAATGCGCCTGCTGTACTTTCGCCACACCCCCGTGTTCACTGGACACGGCCCCGTGGTGGGCAATAGAAGCTTCTATAGGTTTATCTTTTCTGCTGCTTCTTGGGCACGGCCCCGTGCTGGCTGAGCACGGGGCGTGTTCAGTCTTCTGCCTTCTCTATTTTGCTTGGGAAGATGCCGTTGAGGGGTCGGGCAGTCCACTTATGTTCCTTTTCTTGTATTTATGTTAGATTTAGCTGTCTTTTTGCTTCTTTTGTGAATTTGAGCTCATTTAATCCTGAAAATACAAAAGGAAGACAAAAACACTCTTTTTCCAACATTAGTACTTAAAAAGGGTAAGTTTTCTGCCTTATTTGATGTAATTTATATGTTGCATTTTACACACATCAAATACCCCCACACTTGAACTTTTGCTTGTCCTCAAGCAAAACTCTTTAATATGTGGCTTACACTCCCAAATGAAATGGGTAGAAGAGAAGGTTTTGGGCTTGTCGTAGATTGTCGGGATTTCCAAGATTCGTTATGTAGTTTTATTTTTATTTATTTACAATCCTATTCGTCATGATTTATTTAAAACTTTTCATAAGAGAAATTATTTATTAGTGCATAACATGCCTTTTTTTTAAAGTTCTATTTATATACAAGTTCACATACCTCACGGGGATCACTCAACACTCGGCCGAAAATGTATTTTTGTGGATCACTCGAGAGCGGTATGGAACTTACTCCTACCATAGGCTTCCCAAGCAATCAATCCTCCTCCTCTTTAACTTTTATACCTTTGTAAATATCAAGAGGACTTTGTGGGTGAAGGGTTAGGCTTGGGTTAAAGGTAGGTGGTTGGGTTAGTGGTTAGTAGAAAAAGGGTGAAAAACGTAACAAGTGTCGGTTTTCGTAGGGCTTTCTATTTTTGTAACTTTTATTTTGATGAAGCTATTATTCAAACAAAGTTATTTTTGATGAACTTGTTAGTTTATTTTCTTTTGCTTCATCATCAACACATTTTTTTTTGAACGATCATACGAAAAACCGAACTTGTTACTAAAACAAAGGGTTAAAAATGAAAAAAGTTTTGGTGGGTAAAAGGGTGTTTGGTTTGGGTTATGAAATGAAAAGGTTTAGGCTCAAAGGGGCTAACTAGGGGTATTTTTTGGGTAGGTGGTAAAAAAAAAGAAAAATAATGGTGTAGAAATAAAAAGGTTAGTCCTAATGCCTCCATCATTTACTTACTTGGGTTTCAGTTGGTAAGGAACGGGAATGAATCGTCGTGGCAAGTTCTAGAGTCGTAAAAACCAAACGGCTATTCACACAAGAAACGAAAAATGAGCATTTAGTTTAATGATATGTAATTGTATGCTCAAAAAAGGCTCAAAACTCACTTTTGTGGGAATGGGTTTTTATGTGATCAAGTATATATAATCAAATTTTAACTAAGTTTGCCATGCCTTTTCATAATTTTCTTATGTTGGTTCTTTTTATCACGACGCTATCGATTGTAAATTCGTAAAAATATAACCTTTTTGAGAACTTGAATTTCCCGAGTTAAACCTATACAAGTAAAAAAAATGAAATTTTTGAAAAAATTTTGGGGTGATTAGTGGTTCCAATAGAGTTTTGTGTAAGGCTTGTATTTAGGACTTGTAAAATTTCAAGGTTTTAGCATCCCCCCCCACACTTAAATTACACATTGTCCTCAATGTGTCCCAAAAATAATTTTTTAGGTTGATTAGATGTGTAAAATGGTGTTAAAAGCAAAGATTTATGTTACTGGCAGTCTGGACACGGCCCCGTATCCGCTGGACACGCGAACTGCCAGTAATGAAAACTTACAGAAGGCGAACATGAGGGCGTGTTGGTTAGGCACGGCCTCGTGTCTGACAAAAATCTGCAGGACAGTAACCAAACAGCAGATCTGGGAGGTGAGCACGGGGGCGTGTTGGCTGGACACGTCCCCGTGTGGACAGTCTGTAAGCCTGAAAAACAGGTTTCTTCCCCCGGTTTTTCCATCCTGGCCCTATAAGTGCTGAGGCTTAGCACTCCAAGCCTTGGTTTGTACCTGTTTCATCACTTAATACCACACCAAGTAACACAAACATCCTACATTACCATAGTTAATTGTCCCAAGTATAAAGTAAAAGAAAAAAATAAAACAGAAAATAAAAGTGGTCAAGGAAAGTAAATTGTTCAACACTTGGCACGCAGGCCACCAATTGTTCGATAGATAAAGGGACTTAAACCTGTGGGCTCGCCATTAACCCGCCCCTACTCTTCCAAACCCCCTACTCCATGTCCTCATCGCTATCATCACCTCCATCCCCATGCCCCGCCATATATTCCCGGATGCTGCCGATATCGTCTTGTATATCGTTGATGTTGCGTTCAATAGCTCCGACCCGGTGGTATGTGTTGTTGGCGAGGTTGTAGGCGTTCCTGGTACACATGAGGTTTTCCAGCATAAGATCATGCAAGCTTTGAAAGTTAGGAAAACCGCCTCCTTGTGAGGAGGATTGACCCGGATCACCATGGGGTTGATACTGGTATTGGGGAGGTGGTGCGTGAAGAACTAAGGCCTCCTGCGGGTTCCATGCATAGCCTTGCGTCCTTTGGAAGCTCACCGACCCGTCTTCCACCTCATAAAGTAAGTTCATGGCTCGGAAAATGTAGTAGTCAACTCATCCCGACCATGGGCTTCTTTCAAAGGACCTTGGAATTCGCGTGTAATGCTTGAAGAGACGGTACACCCATCCTCCGAAGAAGATAGGTGTTGGAGCGCGAGCAAGGCGGTTGAGATGCATGTTTCGTAATAGGAGATATGGAACATCGAGAGGCTTCCGGTTGTGGATACAGTGAAGGACAACCAAATCTTTCAACCCTACAACGCCACTACTGTCGTGACGTTGGTTAAGAGAGTAGGTGAGAAGCCTGTGAATGTAGCGATAGAGCGGATCCCTTAGCTTAGTACTCTTGGTGCTGCTAGGGTTGTAGATTCCTTCACCGATTTGAGCCCATGCGGCTTGTCGTTCATTTTCATCCAAGTCTCGTAATCCCCCGGTATTTTCCTCGTTTCCCGATTCCTCTTCCCCGTACAGTCCTATTATAGCTCCAAACTGTGTCATAGAGATCGAGTACCTTGTCCCGCCACACCGAAATGCAACCCCTTCATTGTCAAATGGGTCACACCTTGAAGTGAAGGTGAAAGTACTGTAGAACTCCATGGTGCATTGATGCACCGACCGAAGCCGAGTGTTCAATGCAACAGCTAGTGGTCCCGTAACGATGTTGTTGAATCGGTCCAGCTGGTTTACCAAGGTTAACAGGTCCGTGCATGCTCGCCTAGGGTACTCCTCGGGTCTTGTTTGAAGTATCTCGTATCTTGCCCTGGCATCGAGTTCACTTGCATTGAACCTTGTGAACTTTGCCATATGAAAGAATACACCAAAAATTAGCACGAAACAATGAGATTTTTAAAGAAACTGCAAACTGTAGGCTGGACACGGCCCCGTGTTCAGCGGGCACGGCCCCGTGTCCAGACGTCTGTAACCCAAAAACTTCATTTTTCGTCCCGGTCCCGAAAACTTGAAATTTTTTGGTCCAATAGATGCGGTTTCCCCCGAAAATGAAACCCTAAGTGCCGTTTTTTCCCAAAATATCCCGTTTACCCTATTAATTTTATCTTTTTCGGTTCAAGAACAAGGGTTTGGGGTTTTTGTAAGAAATCGGGTGAATCTATGAACAATACAAGAGTATTTACTTCCCTTAACACTAATCTAACTAAATGAAAACAGATTTAGGCAAAAAATTTAGGTTTGATTCGAATGAACTTCAAGAACCCTAGATTTTTCGCCAAATTTGTGGTGTTTTAACTACATGCAAGTAACTAATCTAACTACTAAAAGTGATAGAATCATACCTTGATGTTGTTAGAGTGATAGGAGACGTCGAAATTTTTCGAAAAATCGCCTGGAACCAGAGCTTTTTCGGGGAAACGGGGCGTGTGGAATGAAGAAACTGTTTTGAAAAAGGGGATATATCCCGACTGCAGCGCGGACACGGCCTCGTGCCGAGCAAGGTTTTTTTTTTTTTTTTTTTTTTTTTTTAGTGCTCGTGTGAGTGCCCTTGTTTCCCATAAGCCTTGGTTAGAAAACTTACCGCTTTCGATGTCGTCCTAATTGCTCGTAACTTACCAGGTATGATGTTGGTTTCATCCTTCCACTGTTTGAAACGAGATTTCTTCCTCTTCATCCTCAATGAATCCTTGATAAAGTTTCAGCCGTTGCCCATTGACTTTGAATGGAGGCCCATTTCGAGATTTAATTTTTACTGCACCGTGTGGGAAAATATGGGTGACGGAAAAAGGTCCTGACCACCTAGACTTTAATTTACCAGGAAACAATCGAAGTCGTGAATTAAACAAAAGAACTAGATCTCCTACCCGAAATTCATTAGGTTTAATATGTTCGTCATGCAAATTTTTCATTCTTTCCTTATAAATTTCAGAGTTTGAGTATGCATAATTCCTAAGCTCGTCTAATTCATTTAATTGACAAAATCGATTTTTACCAGCAAATTCTAAATCTAAGTTTACATTTTTGATTGCCCAGTAGGCTTTGTGTGCAATTTCTACTGGTAAGTGACAACTTTTTCCATAAACTAGCTTATATGGGGTTGTACCTATTGTTGTTTTATAAGCAGTTCGAAAAGCCCATAAAGCATCATCTAATTTATCAGCCCATTCCTTTTTATTTAACCCTATGGTTTTTTCAAGTATTCGTTTTAAACCTCTATTAGTCACTTCGGCTTGTCCGTTTGTTTGAGGGTGATATGCTGTTGAGACCCGGTGATAGACCCCATATCTTGTTAAGATTTTTTAGAGTTGATGGTTGCAAAAATGGGTACCTCTATCACTTATTAAAGCTTTAGGTGTGCCAAAACGAGAGAATAATTTTTTCAGAAATCTTACCACGACTCTTCCATCATTTGTTGGAAGTGCCTCGGCCTCGGCCCATTTAGACAAGTAATCTACTGCCACAAGTATATATTTGTTTCCTTTCGATGGTGGGAAAGGTCCCATAAAGTCGAGTCCCCACACATCAAAAATTTCACAAACAAGAATGCCATTTTGTGGCATTTCGTTTTTGGAAGAAATATTACCTGTTCTTTGGCAAGCATCACATGTTTTTACAAGACTTTGGGCGTCTTTGTAAATGGTTGGCCAATAAAATCCTGAATCGAATACCTTTCGTGCGGTACTAGCAGCACCATGATGTCCTCCGTATGGACCTTCATGACAATGGCGGAGAATTCTTCGTGCTTCACTACCATGTACGCATCGTCGGACGAGTTGGTCGGCACACATTTTGAAAAGATATAGATCTTCCCAAAAGTAGTGTTTCACATTGGCAAAGAATTTTTTTCTTTGATGATGTGGCCACCCTTTTGCGACTATGCCGCTAGCTAGGTAGTTAGCATAGTCGGCGTACCATGGTTCTTCCTTGTATTCCACCATTTCCAGGGACTCAGTTGGGAATTTTTCGTTGATTTGCTCGTCCCTGGTTGCTTCCAAAGCTGGGTCTTCTAAGCGCGAAAGATGATCTGCAGCGGTGTTTTCTGCTCCTCTTTTATCCTTGATTTCAATGTCAAATTCTTGGAGGAGTAGAATCCACCGAATCAAACGTGGTTTTGCATCTTGCTTTTTGAAGAGATATCGGATGGCTGCATGATCTGTATAAACTATAGTTTTAGAAAGAACAAGATAAGAACGAAATTTATCAAAAGCAAATACCACAGCTAGTAACTCTTTTTCAGTTGTTGTGTAATTTTCTTGTGCATCATTAAGTGTTTTACTAGCATAATAAATTGGGTGGAAATGCTTTTCTTTTCTTTGTCCCAAGACAGCTCCAACTGCAAAGTCACTAGCATCACACATGATTTCGAAAGGAAATTTCCAATCAGGCGCTATCATGATAGGTGCATTGACTAACATTTCTTTTAAGGTGAGAAATGCTTGATTGCAATCATTGTCAAAGATGAAAGGAGCATCTTTTTCAAGTAATTTTGTTAGAGGTCTAGAAATTTTAGAAAAGTCTTTGATAAACCGCCTATAGAATCCGGCATGCCCTAGGAAACTTCTGATACCTCGTACGGAGGATGGAGGTGGTAATCTAGAAATGGTATCTATTTTGGCTCGATCCACCTCCATTCCTTCGCTTGAGATCTTGTTACCGAGTACTATTCCCTCCGTTACCATGAAATGGCATTTTTCCCAATTAAGGGCGAGGTTAGTTTCCTCACATCGGGATAGCATTCGTTCAAGGTTATCGAGGCATTGGTCATATGAATCCCCAAAGATAGAAAAGTCGTCCATAAAGACTTCCATTGTCTTTTCTATCATGTCGTGGAAAATGGCTACCATGCAACGTTGAAATGTTGCGGGGGCATTACATAAACCAAACGGCATGCGTCGATAAGCAAAAGTTCCATAGGGACATGTGAAAGTTGTCTTTTCTTGGTCTTCGGGTGCTATCGGGATTTGAAAGTAACCTGAAAAACCATCCAAGAAACAATAAAATTTATGACCGAATAGTCTTTCTAACATTTGATCAATGAAGGGTAAAGGAAAGTGATCCTTTCTTGTTGCTTCATTTAATCGTCTATAATCTATACATACTCTCCATCCTGTGACGGTTCTCGTTGGTATTAGTTCATTCTTTTCGTTGGTTATTACCGTCATACCTCCTTTCTTTGGAACTACTTGGACAGGACTTACCCAAGGGCTATCGGAGATAGGATAGATAAGTCCGGCGTCAAGTAATTTGATGACTTTGTTTTTAACCACTTCTTGAACATTTGGATTTACTCGACGTTGTGGTTGTATTACTGATTTGTAGTCATCGTTCATCAAAATTTTGTGTGTGCACATGGAAGGACTAATTCCTTTTATGTCTACAAGTTTCCAAGCTATTGCGTTTTTTGTGTTTTTTCAAAAGATTTATTAATTTTTCCTTTTCTAAGTTATCTAATTTAGACGAAATAATTACAGGTAAATTACCATCTTTGTCTAGAAAAGCATATTCCAAACCTTTTGGAAGTTCTTTGAGCTCAAGTGGTGGGTCTTTAGGAGACTCCTTATTTGGTTGCTCATTTCGATCAAGAACTTTAAAAGTTTGTTCTATGGCGACCTCTTCTTCAACAAAGTGGTCAATCTCTTCACTTGTATCGGGTGGTTCATCTTCATCTTCAATTAGGGGGTCATTATTGCCGAAAGGATATTTCATTGACCGTTTGAGATCGACACTTCTTTTAAATGCCCCTAATTGAAGAGGTAAATTTTTGAACTTCCGGTTTTTCATAGCTTCGTGAGTTTTTACAAATGGTCGTCCCAACACTAGAGGAGCGTCATCAAGAATGACAAAGTCGGTCGGGATCACCATTTGATTCGTTTGAACCAATACATCTTCAACTACACCGATTGATTTGATTACTTTCCGATTGGATAGAAAAATGGGTATTTGAAGTGGAGAAAAATCACTAATACTTAATTTTTCGAAAATGTAGTTAGGCATTATGTTAACACACAGATCTCTATCGATTGTGACATTACTAATAAACGAATTTTGAAAGAAAAATGGAACCGGTGTAATGTTAATTTCAAATGGGTCTTCTTTTATTAGTGAGGTTTGATCATTAGTTAACTTAACACTTACCGTTTCGTCAATTTTAGTGTTAGTGCTTAACTCTTTTAAAAACTTAGCATGAGGGGGGGGTACTAAACAATGATTTTCAAAAGAAGGTGACAAGAGATTAATTTTTTCAAAATTAGACTCTTCTTGAATTTTAACGTTGTTGGACTCACCTTTTTCGTTGTTTAACTCATGTGTCGGTTTTTCACTTATTTGTTCTTCCATTTTTACACTTTCGGTTATCTCTTCCTTTTTTATCTCTTCTCTTGCGCGGGACTCCTCTTCCCTTGCGCGAGCTTCTTTTATACATCGATCGATAACTCTAATGTGTTCTAATATCCTATCGGTCACTTCGGTTATAGAAAAAGAATCGGAATTTTCTAAGCTTGAATCCGGTTGTTCGATCCTTTGTTCCTCATAATACCCATATGAAGTAGATGGTTCACACCATTGTTCTTCATTGTAAGTATATGATGGATAAGGGTCGTAATTTTGTTCTTCGTAATACTCATATGAGGTGGGTTGTTCACGCCATGGTTCCTCATAATACGCATACGAAGGTGGTGGCTCATACCTTGGTTCCTCAAAGTACGAGTAAGAAGGCTCATACCTTGGTTCATCAAAATATGAGTATAAGGAAGGAGGTTCATACCTTTGGTTTCATAGGACGTGTATGAAGTCGATGGCTCGCACCTGGGCTCCTCATAGTAGGTGTATGGATTGGATGGTTGATATGAGTGATTATTTTGAACCGAGCGTGTGTTACGACAATTAGTGCAATAATTACCCCTATAATCATCCTCCTCATAGGTGTAGTTGTAACCTCCTGAGTATTGATCCATAAGAATCACTCAGCAGACCACAACCAAGTCTCGAGATCAGAAAACAAAAATAAAAACGGAAACAGAGGCTGGACACGGCCCCGTGTACAGGATCTGTATCTGGGCGTTTTAATTAAAGTTACTGGTCACGTTGAGCACGGGGGCGTGTTCAGTGAGCACGGCCCCGTGTTCAGACTCTGTATCTGGGTATCTAACTAAAAATATGCAGCACGGGGGCGTGTTCAGTGAGCACGGCCCCGTGTTCAGGCTACTGTAAATGCAAACTAAACTAAAATGCAGAAAAATGTGCGCGCGTTTTAAAAAGGTTTTGAAAAACTGATTAGGCCGTCGATTTTAAGCTTTCTTAAAATCCTTGTGTCCCCGGCAACGGCGCCAAAAACTTGATGCATGTGAAGTGTTATATATATTAGGTGTATATTTTAAGCCCCTTTAACACTTTTTAGCCAAGTTTTAAATTTATAAAACACGATATTTTACTAACACTAAACACACATATGGGCAAGTGCACCCATCGTGGGCGTAGTATAGCGTTGGTAAGATACCGAGGTCGTCCAAGGACACAAGAGCTTTTAGTACCGGTTTATCCTCAACGTCTAATCAAAATAAAAAGTTAGAAAAGGTTTTGAACTAAGAAAAATAAAAACTAACTAAAAATGCTGAAAATAAAAATAAAAGAAAAAACAGATAGACAAGATGAATCACTTGGTTCCGACTCGTATCTAGTATAACCTTTGATTATTTCCGCACTTTTGCACATAATTAAGAGATTATCTTAGTTATTGTAGTAGGCCCCTCTTTTGAAGGTGACGATACCCTCACCCCAGTAGTTTGAGTCAGCAAGGATACAATCCTAAAAGGGTGGATTATTGGAAGATAATTAATTAACTTATTAATGCAAATTATGGTAGGCCCCGCTTTTGGCGGTGACGTTACCCTCGGCTAAGTAGTCTGAGTCAGCAGGGATACAATCCTAAATAGCCGGGTTATAGTATTAATAGTAGTTAACTTATGAGGGGATCAAAGAGTTTGGACCCCCGCCATCCAATACCGTGAAGCATTGAAGGAGGTCCTACTAAATTTGACCCAGGTCCATTGCAGGACCTCTAAACACTGAACAATGGCAAGACCTTTACCAAACCGTTCCCTTAACCCCCGACCAGGTAGCCAACATACCTCCATATAGACCGTGGAGATATGAATGATGAAAATTTTTTATTTTATATAGACAGTAAAATAATGCCAAGACACCACGGACAAACGATAAGGAAAGATCACCTTCAACATAAGTAACTAGTTATTAAAGTCATTAATACAAAACCAAATAAAAAGTGCAAAAGATTAGAAATAAAAGTATTATACTAGACACTTTGTCTTCACCAAGTGATGTAAGAGACTTAGGCAAACATGGCCTTGATTGTTAAGAACTCTTACGATCAATCTTGGATCCCGAGACGACTCACACACTCTATGATGGACAATGGATGATGGTGGTGGATGATGGTGTTGTGATGGTGGTGGGTGGTGGATGAAGTGTGAGAGAGGTGGTGTGCCAAGGGATGAGTTGAAATGAAATCAAGCACTCCTATTTATAGGCTGAACAGAACGCTGGGCACGGCCCCGTGTCCGCTCGACACGCCCCCGTGCCTGTCTGACATTCTCTCTCTTCATTAATTGTAATTCGCAATTACAATTAATGCGCCTGCTGTACTTTCGCCACGCCCCCGTGTTCACTGGACACAACCCCGTGGTGGGCAATAGAAGCTTCTATAGGTTTGTCTTTTCTGCTGCTTCTTGGGCACGGCCCCGTGCTGGCTGAGCACGGGGCGTGTTCAGTCTTCTGCCTTCTCTATTTTGCTTGGGAAGATGCCGTTGAGGGGTCAGGCAGTCCACTTATGTTCCTTTTCTTGTATTTATGTTAGATTTAGCTGTCTTTTTGCTTCTTTTGTGAATTTGAGCTCATTTAATCCTGAAAATACAAAAGGAAGACAAAAACACTCTTTTTCCAACATTAGTACTTAAAAAGGGTAAGTTTTATGCCTTATTTGATGTAATTTATATGTTGCATTTTACACACATCAATGTCGAACTCCATGGCTTCTTCCATCACTGGATTTTCTACTGCACTGTCTGCTGTGACAGGTATGTTTTTCATGTTTTCCCTTACGTTTAGAACAGAACCGATCAAAACAATCAAACCCAAAAACATACCTCGGGAAGTCTCCATCGGAACCATAGGACAACGGTTCTTCACCCTTTCTTGAATCTAACCCAAAACGAGTTCAATTACATGTACCATTTAACCGTTTTCTACTCTCGTTCATCGATTTCTAGTGTTTCTATGTTGGGGGAAGGAATTGAGACAATATTGGAGACGATAAAACATAACCAAAACAATGCAGAATTGTGATAATCACAGATTAATCGGAGCCGAATAGCAGGGTTTATAAATTGCTAGGGTTTTGATTCGTTAGGGGGAGGAAGAGACGACTGATGATTCGTATCATTGAATTCTTAGTTTTGTGTGATGGATTTGTAACTGATGTTTCTTAATTGTAAAAAAGGATGGACCGATCAACTGCTTCTTTAGGGGTTTAAGAGGTAGATAAAAGGGCAGACGGTGGTGAGATTGATCAATAACTTAATTAAATATAAAGATCAGTGACATAAATGTAGGTTTTTCTAAAATTCCATAGATGAAATCTCTATATTGCCCTCAAGGTGTTTTAAAAGTTTGGACATTGTCTCAATTTACCCCCTCTAAAATGGTTTGATATCTCTTGTACATAATGCTTCAAAATTTACTATGGTAAAATTACAATCTTGTCTATCACATTTTTTTATATAGTATTATAGATAACACATTTATAAGATTATTAAAAAAACTATATATAAACATTTTCGTTTGATCATTCTTATGAGGTTTTATCCTCCTTTCTTCATACTTCAGGTTTTCATTTCCTTTTAAATAATCTTTCATTTATTCTTTATTCCCACACTTATACATTTACGTTTTTACCCTTTAGGCTAGACTTCGTTTGCTCGCCCTACTCGTACGCATGTTCGTCACTTATCTCGTTTTAACTACGTAAAACCGTAAGTATACATGATCCCTTTTTTTACCTTTACACTATTTGGGATTGAAACATGTTCATATATCAAGACACTACAAATTGCACATATTTATTCAAATACATATCCACCTAGATGTTCATTAGTCTATGTGCCTTACGTGAATACATATTTGTTTACAATTGTTCCTATGCTAAATTCATTAACCTTGCAAGATGCCCTTGACATGTATAGCGCTATAGTATTCACAACCCGTCTAGATTGATCCTCTTCAGATCTGTGGTCATTGTTAAGTTTACTTAGACTTAGCACTTCGGTGCTAAGGACTCAATTGTCTTATATTTAGGTTTAAATTTTGCGTTTTGTACACATATGTTACACATTGCCATATTAGATAATTTTGGCATGCGGATTATTTCTTTTACATTTGTGCTATACGTAGTAAACTTGTATACTTGCCAACTTTTTGTTGACCATTATTTCGGGCGATGCTTGAGATGCTATTACAAGATTGAGATCGCATAGGGCTTTGGACCTAGACTATCAATTTAATTTAATGTTATGTACTTGTTTCTTTTTGTTAGTTGAACAATGTGTTTCCTTTCATGTATTGTATGACAATTTCAATGATTAATATATTCCAATTTAGTACCATGATGTATTTGAACAATCAATAACGCCAATATTTGAGCCATGGGTTGGAGTGTGACAAAAACACACTCAACAAACAACCATATAAAAGAAGAAAAACCAAATGATAAAAGTCATTTAGATAATAATAAAATAGATAAAGCCAACACTCATAATGTTGTTTTTATTGTTTCGCACAATGTTGTTTTGCACACTCTAAGCATGTGTAAACTATGCTATGCTACAAAAGTGACCTGCCACGATTAGGGATAAATCAAAGACCCAATGAATAAAAAAATAAGCATTTAAAGTAGGAAAAATTACAAGTTTTGTCCTTTATCTTTATACCCTTTTTCAGGCGGTGTCCTTTTCAACGAATCTTGATAGGTTTTTCCCTTTATAGAGAAAATTGGTGCACGTATTGTCCTTTAGCCCTAACCTAGTTAGATTTTCTTGTTAAATCTGGTTATCCAAGGGTATTTTAGTCTTTTTATTTTTCTATTCTTTTTTACTTTATTTATATATTTTACTCTTTTTATTAATAAACAAAATATTATTTTTGTTATATAAACCCAATCCATTCAGATTTTTTCAATCTCATCTCTCTTCAATCTCTGTTTACAACCCACCACCTCCACCACACACCACCACCACCACGTCACAGATCCACCTCCACCACCGTCACCCACCCCCGCCATCACACGCCACCACACACACCACCACCACGTCACAGATCCACCCCCACCACTGTCACCCACGCCCGCCATCACATGCCACCACCACCACGTCACAGATCCACCCCCATCTCCGCTTCTTTCTATAACTCAGCCGCAACTACCCCTTTCCCCTTTCTCTCTCTACAAAACCCCCAATTCTTCATTTCACAAACCCTAATTACTCCTTCAGTTTCTGTTTCATCTTCCACAAATGGTCAAAATTGAGTCCTCTATCTTGACTTTCGTAGACCGAACTTGACCTAATCGGAAGCATCCACGATGAATTTGATTTCGCGGTGGTGAATTCCATGGATGCGGTGGAGTTACCGCTTCCAGCTGCTGTTGTTACAAAGATCATGAGATCGGCTGGTTGCAGTGGTGGTGGTGGAATTAGTCGTGTGGTGTTATGTAGTATGTGTATGTATAGATTTAGTGTATATAAGACTTCTATTAAGATTTTATCTGTATATGCTTCAAGTTGAGTAATTTTTGATCTTGGTGTCTAACCAATGCCTTAAAGTCGAGTAAAAGTCATTAGAATACAACAGAGGTTTTAAAAGTTTTAAAAGTCCATATCGGTTTTGAAGTTAATTTGATCTCATTTTTGTTGTGATTTGTCACTTGATCCATTAGGTTTTGTTGCTAATGATTAGATGGTTTTGAATCTGTTATTACCTTTAGAGATTGAATTTGCTTATACTTTTGATAACAGATTGTGTGTGTGAGATATAAATATATAATCATTTCTTATTATAATATGTGAGTATTTACAAAAATCGTGCTTTACAGGTAAAAAGACTAAAATACCCTCATGTGAATTGCACATGATGAGATTTAACTAGAAAATCTAACTGGGTTAGGGCTAAAGGACAATACGTGCAACAATTTTCTCTATAAAGGGCAAAACCTGTCAAGATTCGTCGAAAAGGACACCGCCTGAAAAATGGTATAAAGATAAAGGACAAAACTTGTAATTTTTCCTTTAAAGTATGTCTCCTTTCATTTTTTTTTCATCACATTTCCTCTCTTCCTCACTAAACCCCCAACTCAGACAACTCTAGCACACCATATTTGAGCAACTCCAAACATGTTCTCTTTCTGATTACAGGAAGCACTTCAAGCATTACCTCCGGCCCAAAACTCCACATTCAGCCTGCAGGTTCATGTAATTCTTTCCCTAATTCACCTTAATTGAGACGTTTTCATAACCACTTTTATTGCCTCATGCTTGAGGTGTGGTTCTTGTAGGTCCACCCGGAGGATCGAGTCAACCTCTATTCCTGTTTTCCGACAAACCCGAGAGTGCGGAATCCAAACGGGTAAGTTAAACCAAGTTACGAACGCGTACGACACAAGATTCAACGATTAACACTCAATTTATTAATGCTATGAAACGGTTACAATGCGGTGTTTACAAATGATCTCTGTAAACTCTCAGTGTGTGTGTGTTATAGTGTGTTCGCTCTCTATGAAATCTATTCAGACTTCTCTATGCATCTCTATGTGTTCTGTTTACTGTCTGTGTTTATATACTAACATAATCGACGAAATCATGAAGCCGACGAACACTCAGCGAAGAACATACATCATATGGGGTTTTCGCCACAGGGTGTCTTCGTCACACATTGGGCCAGTGTCTTGGGCTTGTGCTTCATCTCATGTTGGGCTTCAAACAGATGGCCCAAACAACAAACATAATCAACACATAAGCAATACTAAATGCAAACTGCACACACGCAGTTGCATTTACATCAAACGTTACAAAGTGAATCGCATACCGAGTCAAGACAAGAGGATGTCTTGACTACGACCTTCACTTCGTAGCCGAGTCGAACCGAGCCGAGCCGAGCCGTATCCACACAATATGTATCAACAGTTCTTTAAAACCAAGATATTCTCACTATTCATTCGGCAATTTTTTTTAAGTAGGTGTGAGTGGAAGAAATAAAAAAGTTAATAAAAACGAACAAAAAAGTATTATATAACTGAATAAGAATAAATAAGAGAAATGAGATGTGAGAGGTTTCTGAAAGATAAACACAATTTTAGAGATAAATGTGTTTTTTAGCTAAATCGCAGAGATGGAGATAACAAGCTGATGTGAGTGCTCTTATATCATTTGCTAACAATTTTATTGAGTCCTATTAAATAGAGTGTTGATATCATTTTGGTTATTTATAACTTTATATGATTGATTGATAATATGTGCATAATGAAGTAACTATAAAAGAAATATAAATTTAGCATTAAATATAAATAGAAAATGTTGATAATAATAACGGCAACATTTTTTTTTAAATACAACAAAATGAAAATTTAATGTTGCTTAAACTTAAGTTAACATATCCAAAAAGGTTGATGAATGGTATTTCTTCAATGTGTTTTTTAACGTTCTTCCAAATAAAATTAGAGAATCTTAGCTTCAATATATTCACATTGGTTTTAGTTTTATATATTTCATCGAAATATTAGGACCAAAATTTCTTGTTTTTGAGATCCCTAATGTTGAAACAAAAGACCCTTTCACGTAGACTGGGTTATGATTTAACACAAAAAGAGTTACAACACGCCCACGCTAATGTATCTATCTTCATTTGGAAATGTATCTCCACGGATAGCATAGAATTAGTCTCACAAAAGTAACAGAGGATTTCTCATTACGACCTCCCGCTCGAAAGAAAGTATTTATGCATCGAGTATCGTGATAAGAGAGTAAAGTTTATGAAAATTAGTGTACCCTCGCTTGAACAATGATATTGGTTTGGACCATTGTGCCATGTGGTGTGCCTATAGTAATCTTTGTTTGTTGAGGCCGACATTTGCTTGAGTCAGTCACAAGTTGTGTGGTGCACAACACATTCTACCAAGACACTATGTGCCCACAACATTGTTTGCACTTTTGTAGCGGTCATCCATTTAAGAACTTGTGCTTCGGAGAGAAGATTGATATTGAACTTCGGTCATATGTGTGTGTTTGGTTCTGGTATAGATCCGGGACTCTGTAGAGGAACATAAGTCAACTGAAGCGCTTTGAGCTCTAGAGGGTCGTATTAGTTATGTTAATTCATTCAGAGCTCAAATAAGTCACCCGGATTCAGAGCTCCAGAGAAGGGTAGGTGAAACATGACCTTCAAAATAGTATATATATTCCAGAACATCAGCTCCCTCTCAAGATGAATGCTTTTAGTCAAGAGTTTGTGTGTTGTTCACATAACACCATTTGGATTAGGTCTTATTAATTATAGACTCACAAACATCTTCGACCTTGTAGGCATCATGCATCATCTATCCATCAAGAAAAAAAAATAGATAGATATAACCTAATTCTACGAGGCAAATTGGACTACGCCAGAGGTGATTCCCCTTTTGAATCCCCAAGAACACGGTACCCATTTGGAGCCCCATGGTCTAGGGCTTTACTCCTAAGAACCATTTAGGTTCCACGGTGTTTGAAATATGAAAGGGTAGTGATCGTGTGTGTACTCCGCACCGGTTTAAGAAAGTAAGAAAATCATCAATGTAACGAAATTGATACCGATACCAATACCGGGAAGATTTACATGGACCATTGTATCACCCTAGGAAAATCCCATTCGGGATGGTGGGGCAAACCTCATCGAGGACAATGAATCCCTAAGGGGGTGATTGTAATGATACCGAATATCGATACTGAGAAGATTAACATGGATCCTTGTAACACCCTATGCAAATCCCATATTGGCCGTGGCCAGCAGAGATTTTTGGTTCATAAGACATGCCACATCTATTTAAATCACCAACATGTTTTGGGCTTAGTTTGTGATCAGATTATCCCTATAGGTCCACCCGGAGGATCAAGTAACCTCTATTCCCTATTTTCCGACAAACCCGAAAGTGCGGAATCCAAACGGGTAAGTTAAACCAAGTTACGAACACGCAAGACACAAAGATTCAATGATTAACACTCAATGTATTAATACTCTGAAACGGTTACAATGCAATGTTTACAAGATAAACCTATAAACTCTCTGTTGTGTGGGTGTTCTCTCCGAAATCTATTCAGACTTCTTGTGTGTTATGTCTGTTGTCTGGGCTTATATAGTAACACAGTGACGAAAACCAGTGGCCCACGAAAACACCTGACGAAATCAAGGTATGGACGAAATCACTCTTGATTTCGTCCCATTTGGTTTTCACCATAAGGTGCTTTCACCAAAAAGGGTTTTCACCTAAATAGTGTTTTCATCACAAAGTTATTTCGTCACTTTGTTGGGCTTGGGCTCAGACTTGAATGGGCTTAGACTTGGCATGAAGGACTTCTTCACATGTGTTGGGCTTCATAAATGAAGGGCTAAACAACTAACAGACAACATCTAAACAATACTAACATGTATACTGCACACACGCAGTTACATGTACATGAACATTACGAAATAACTAGCATACCGAGTCAAGACAGGAGGCTGTCTTGACTACGGCCTTCACTTCGTAACCGAGTCGAACTGAGCTGAGCCGTATCCACAAAATATGTATCAACAAACTCCCCCTTGGATGCTGCTCGTGAGGTTCGTAATCTCGTTCTCCATCTCTTGATGGTGCATTCATTTTCGGAAAGGATCTTCAAAGTCTTCACGTGAAACAATCTGGGAGTGTATCAACAAACTCCCCCTTGAACGATACTCGTGAATCTTTTGAACTTCAAAACTTTAGATCCTTGTGGTGTTGATGATTGATCAGCGGCAACTCGATCATCTTTATCATTTGAGTGCCTCCACGTCGTGTCTTCTCTTTATGGCTTGTCATCTGACACGTTCTCTTCTCCTTTAGCTGATTCTGATGTCGCATCTGCACATACAAGAAAGCTAAACACGTAATGAGAACAACCGCTTAGAATATAGACAAATTAAACAAACGACACATATGAGATCAAATCTCAATCAAACACCGACCGAAAACAGTTTGAAAGTTTAGAAAATGATCAATTTTTAATCCTTTAACTTTCAAAACTTGTTAACTTCGACAGTTTATGAAGGTGCAATTGTTTTCCGGCTTACAATCAGGATTTTGGGTAGGATAGACTCGAGTTCCAACATCGGTCAATCAAAAATAAACTAGAAGCAAAATCTTTTTGGCTTTTATAAAGTTTAAGTTAAAACACACCTAAAATCTTTTTGGAGTTTTTCATTTTTCAAATGTAAAGACGGAAAGCAATAAATAAATATATACAGAGATACAGAAACTGAAAGCAGTAAATACATATTTACAGACATTCTTTTTGCGAGTTTCAAGGGTAAGAGAATCATATATCAGTGTACAGTCATGTCAAAACGCTCTTTTTGTTCAATTAGTTAACATTTAGATAAACATCCTATAACAATTATCGGTATTGTTGTCCACATAAGCTCAACTTATCAGATGTAATGATGGCGAGGGGATACGTTAAGGTATGATTTATACTTACCGACCGGTGTTCATCCACACACGACACATTCCCGTATCAAGGTATGCACGAGATTTCATCTTACCGGTGAGTATACTGCTTATCATCTGTTTGACCGTATAAAAGATGTGAGAAACTCACTTATTTAGATTGAAAACAAGCCCTATGTGATAGAATCACTTATTGATGAGGAACTTGATTTTCGATGCATGAGGGCACAGGAGCAAGTCCGTGAACAGGTCAGTACTTTCGTATAGCAAAGAGACGAACTTGACTCCCGCAAAGAATCTGTGATATATTATCACTTATTTTGTTTGGACATGTGATTGTTGATCACTTATTGAGGTCGAATGCAATATGTACACGTATGTATAGTATCATGGAAGATCTAGACTTCGTCTCCGTTATTTTTACGGTTTGATACAACCATGATACCCAGATGATAGGACAGCATAAAGACCGAATATCTCAGAACCTCGGCAATCTCTCAAACGAAATTTCGGTACTAAGACCATATGCCAATGTGCGGTTCCCACCTGGTCTTCAGTCGATTAAGGTTTATATCACCCTGCACACTTTAAAATGATTGTGAGCCTACCGATACATCTTATATAGAGTTGCTTAACATTTTTCATTTTGCATTTCAGTTCGAAGAGGTTTAGACAGACCACTGATTTACTATCATTTTCTCTTTTTCTCGCCAGGAAACTCATTTTTGTTTTTCTATTGTTTTTGAGTTTTGAAATTTTTCGATGTTTTTGAATTTTCAATTTTGGATTTACTCCCCCTAAAATCAACAAACTATGATAAATTTTAAAAACACAAAGGTATTTACAAAAACGATTTCCCGATGTCGGTTTACTCATGTTGTACCTCAATGCCGTTTACCAAAATTAAATTTTTGATCAGAAATGATTTCTCGAATTTTGGAAAAATCAGTTGGCATGTCGGTAAGCGGTGAGGACCATGACAACATTGACGAGTTTCATAGTGAAACAATCACGTGTGAAGTGATATTCAAGTTCAATGTGTCAGGCCAAAGAGTACTGTATGAGATGATAAAAAATTCATAAAGCAGCTTAAATATCGACAAATAAAGGAGAGATTAGAAATTTAAAACCGTATCCTGCAACTGCTTCGTGCATTGCAAGGAATCTGATCGCTCTCCCAAACTGGATATCCACCCGGTGTGGATTTCAAGGTCGATTCTTTGTAGCCACTGAGGAATCTCTTCACAGCAATAAGATCAGAAACCTCTGGGTCCGACTGGTCTTCCACATTGCACCAGCGAAGGTCTTTGTCTTTCTCTTTCAGAAGTAGTGTGCGGTTGTTCAATCCAAGCCAAGGCATCCGCACACCCGGTTGGTTTGTTCAACAAACACATTTTCTTCAATCACACCGCGAAGAAATGTACACTGCACGTTCATCTTGTTGATTTTGAACATCAGACGTGCTGCAGGTGCGTACATTTTGATTTGAATCTATCCTGGGGACCCGATTAAAGCCTTTAAACAATCAAACTTTAAAATGATTTGCATTTTGTCGACAGTTTTCAATTTCTTTCGACAGACAATTCTGTCTTCTTTCCTTTTTCTTCTCTCCATCAAAGGCAACCACTCCTAGAAATAACAATATCTTGGAGCTTCGAGTCGCCTATCTTGTGCATGGACACTCCACTATCAACAATCCGATGACTATCGATAGTTCCTCCTGGAACATCCTGCACACTCACTCAGAGATTAGTTGGAGAGGGGGACCCAAGCCTTAACAGACTTGGGTCGTCCTTCATCATCGAGGATTGTGACTTTGATTTCCTGATGATTCGGAATGGATTGAGCTTCCCCTGAAACAGTTACCGATTTTGGTTTCTAAATCTATTTTCGTTTTTCATTTTAAATTTCTAACTTAACAGACCTTGTTTGGACAACCTCCGGTTTTAACGCCTTTTCAACTTCTTTGACGTTTTGACGTCGTTGTTTTGTTTCTTGTTCTCTAACAGTTCTTTTATCATGTTTTGGTGAAACAGGACGACGTTGTGGGTGAACCTTTTCAGAGGGGGCTCTTTCAACAAAATTTGGTTTGGGCGAGTTTGTGCAGTCTTTAATGATGTGCCCAACCTTCCCACATTTGAAACAAGTTCTCCTTTCAACAAACTTAGGAGAACCGGTTCGACTTTCACGTGTTGAACCTGTAGACCCAGAGGTACTTGTTCCTTTATCACACCCGTTTGTGTGTTGGGTGTAATTGTTTTGAGCGTTACGTTTTAAAATCTTGACTTGTTGGACAAAATCGGTGTTTGATTTGTTTTCAAAAGTCTCAATTTTATCAGTACCCTTGGATGCTACAAATTTAACATCATTGTTTTTCTTCTTGAAATGAGCTCCTTTGGTCTCAACCTTCGGTTGTGAACCTTTAGAATTTTGAGCTCGCTGCTGTTGCTGTTTACCCTTAAAAGCGATAGGTTGTTGCTTCGTTGGTGATTTTTTATTTCCAAATTGTCTTCTAACTTTAGCTTTTGGAATCGGATCACACTGAGTTACTGAAACTCTCGGGATCCCCTTTTCCAAAAACTTACTGGTAGTATCTTCAAACACTTTATCAATCAAAGATTGATTGACATTTTTAATTGGAAAAGTTGTGTTTGAATAAATTTTATCATCACCAACCAAAGTGTACAACACGTTATTACTTTTAACGGTAGACATAGATTTCTTGTCGTTCTTGACAGGATCTATCACTTGCTTGGCAACAGGTTGCACGACAGGAGTAGTAGGATCACAAAGAATATGATTCTCAATTGGAATTTCTACTCCTTTCGTCTCATCAAGTGATTCATCCTGGTCATTCACATCTGATTCATCATCTGAAGAATCATAGTCCTCAACGGTTGGAGGACTTTGATTTGAAGCACATGATGACTTTTCTTTCCGATCAGATGAGCCCTCCGATGAATTGTCCGGTTTGAACCCTAGGCCAGTAGTAACCTCCTCATAATCAAGAGGCACACTGGGTTCATACCGAGGCATATCCTCTTCATCGGGCGACTTGGTATAGTCGTGTCTCAAAGGGGGTGGACACTTCCCATAACCAACGCCTTTAACGTTTCCCTTTAGTTTCTGAACGTCAATGATGTAATCAAGCACATATCGGGAGTTAGAATAACTCTCCAATTTGAGCTTGATCGCTTCATATTCACACTTGGCCGTGGCTAGCTCTTTCTTGGTTTCCTCAATGATATTAATGTAGTTATTAATACCAATTTGTTTGTTGAAAACAGTTTTTGTTAATTCGGAAACACTTTTCTTTTGGGTTTCAATAACTGTTTTAAATTCCTTTTCATTGCGAGCTAAGGCCATGTTTGCCTCTTTGCACTTTGACAGTTCAACAACTAAACTCTGATTGTGACTATGAATCATATCACATTCAAGTTTCACTCTATCACATTCATGTTTCATACCAGCACAATCACTACATATGCTAGGAGTTTCAGAATTTACCTGACTCGAAGAGGCTGTGACATTAGCCATGAAGGCAGTCTGAGAAGAGAAAGATCCATCTTCAGAATTATAATCTCCTGCATTCGAGCTTTCTTTATCTGAACTCCCGCTATAACCCGAGCTGTCGTCACTTTCAGAAAATTCTTCCTTGTGAATGTGCTTGATGTGATTGATGATCTTCGCATAACATGCACTTCCTCCTCCCAACTGTACGGACCAATCACATCCTTCATCAGCTTGAACAGTCAATGCTTGATTGGTGTTTGAAGGTCCAGACTGGTTCTGGTTGGTGGTGTTGTTCACAGCTACTATCCATTTTCCACGGTTATCTTGATTGGCATTGGAAGTACTTGTCTGATTTCTGAATGGATTCTGGTTGCCTTGTCTGCTTGGTCGGGTGCACTCACGTTTGAAGTGACCCTTTTCGCCACAATTGTAACATGTAACCTCTTCTTTATCAAACCCATACTTCGTATCATTTTTGCCTTCCAACGAAGTTCTTCCAGTTCGAGTCATGAAATCCTTTGCCCTTCTAACAGCACTTGCAAACGCCCACTTGATATCCATTAACTCCATTTCATCACGGTCTATCTGCAGATAATCTTCATTGGTCATATTGATGTTTCCAATTTGACCTGCTACCAATCCACAGTAGGAACTGAACATTGTGTTGAGAAGTTCCAAATGTTCCTTTGCAACTTCTACACTGACTTTTGAAATATTGGAAGTATCAACTCTGACAGTGTTGGTGTTTTGGGGTGAAGGATTGTTGGTATAATGCGCTTGTTGTTGTTGTGGTTGGGCTTGAGGTTTGGGTATGGACTGTGAAAGATAAGCACTTTGATCCCACTGTGGTTGCTGTGGAAACGGAGAAGAGTTTGTATTGGATACAAACGCCGTTTGAAGCTTCGGTTGCTGAACTGAACTAGAACTTGCTGAAGGACCAAAACCAGGTAAATACATTTCTGTGTTTTGAGGAGGTGCAGATGCAATCCTTTTAGCTTTCCGAATTTCCTCGTCGTTCTTTTGCTCCAACTTCTGAATGAATTAATAAAGACTGACATTGGCTGCATCCAGAGCGCCCGTATGCTTTAGAAGTTCAATGAATGGACTCCACTTAGGAGGTAGAGCATCAGCAAATCATGCAACCATTTCCGGATGAGTTGCAGCAACACTATAAGAAGTCATTTCACTAATCAAATGATAAAAACGAGAAGTCATATCATTTGGAGTTTCATTCTCCAAAAACTGAAATGATTCAAACTCTTTCTTCAATAAATCATGGCGTATCTTTCTAGTAGCTGCATTTCCTTCTCCTCTCGCTACCAATGCATCCCATAAACCTTTCATGGTTTTACAATATGAGAATTGATGAAAGATGTCTCTGTGAAGTGCTTGAGTGAGAATAGCATACGCCTTCTTCTCCAGATCATATGCCTTTTTGTCGGCTTCTTGCATATTATTGAAAGTTTTCGCATTTGATCCTGCTTCTTCAAGAGCTTCACTAAATTCAGAGATGAAACACGTCCATAATTCTGTGTTTTGCCCTTGAACGTAGTTATGGAAACGACCCTTCCATGATGGATAGTCGTTCATGTAATTTAACTTTGGCGGGCGATTGTTGCTACCCGTCTCATTCTCACTAAGCAAAATATTTTGAATGCTCTGATTTTGATTCGACACCATTGCCCATTGACTTGCACTGATTGACTGTTGTTGTTGAGGTATGGTCCTCCTCATATATTCGGCCATCGACATCTGTTTTAGATCTGGTTGTGGATCCGTACTCCAATCCCAAGGGCTTGTACAGCTCATATTTGATGTATGAATGATAACACCTGGTCAAACACTTGAAAACACAAAGTTAGATACCTTTTGCAAGTCCTCTGTTTAAAATCAGAGGTATAAGAATGTTTGACGAAATCCAAAAGTGATTGGTTTGACGAAATCAGAATGTGAACAAGTTTGGCAAAATCAGAATGTGTTTTCGTTGAGCTGATGTTGGATATCAGTGTGAAAGAGATTTTTCGTTGAGCTGATGTTGGATATCAGTGTGAAAGAGATTTCGTTGAATGGATGAAAGGCTGAGGTGATTTCGGCTAAGTGTAGGGCCAAGTGATTTCGGCTGGAACTACTATCAAGTGGGTGATTTCGTGGATGAGAGGTAAGAATGGGTGATTTCGGCCTAGGTAAGGTGATTTCGGCCCAGGTAAGGTGAATTCGGCCCAGAAGGGATTTAGGCCAAGATTGAGTGATTTCGGCCCAGGTAAAGGTAAGGTGATTTCGGCCCAGGTAAGGTGATTTCGTGAATTCGACAAAAGCACCAATGTGATTTCGGCCCAGGTAAGGTGATTTCGGCGGAGCTTGATATATTTGACTGAGTGATTTCGTTGATTGTTGTTGGTACCAGAAGTGATTTTGGTGAAAATAGGTGAGACAAAATAGATATTTATCAAATCCTTATCTCTTATCTTCTGACACAGTACACAATTGTCAAACCCACCTTATCTATTAGACAATTTTTCAACAATAACCATGATTTAAAGACACAATTTTCAAACAATTGTTTTTATAATCAATCAACAATAATTCACAAACTCAAATCTTCAAATATTAAAATAAGAAACCCAGAACATAGAACATATGAAGAACAGGATGAAATCTATGATGTTTCCGGCGAAAATATGAGTTTACCGGTGACTTGAAAATTTTCCGAACACAATTTTGCTTAAAAACTTCAATAAAAACCAACTGTTTAATCATGTAAACATGTTAGACAACAAGATTTTTGTAAGAACTTATAGCAAACAACAAGTTTAATCAGATTTTTTAGCACATTTTCAGAAAAATACAAACTTTTCAAGAACAAATCTGAAAATTTATGAAAAAAAAATCTTTGAAAACTCAAGAAAACAACTTGGTTTTAACAAGGAATCGAGCCAATGCTCTGATACCAATTGTAGGTCCACCCGGAGGATCGAGTAACCTCTATTCCCTGTTTTCTGACAAACCCGAAAGTGCGGAATCCAAACGGGTAAGTTAAACCAAGTTACGAACACGCAAGACACAAAGATTCAATGATTAACACTCAATGTATTAATACTCTGAAACGGTTACAATGCAATGTTTACAAGATAAACCTATAAACTCTCTGTTGTGTGGGTGTTCTCTCCGAAATCTATTCAGACTTCTTGTGTGTTATGTCTGTTGTCTGGGCTTATATAGTAACACAGTGACGAAAACCAGTGGCCCACGAAAACACCTGACGAAATCAAGGTATGGACGAAATCACTCCTGATTTCGTCCCATTTGGTTTTCACCATAAGGTGTTTTCACCAAAAAGGGTTTTCACCTAAATAGTGTTTTCATCACAAAGTGATTTCGTCACTTTATTGGGCTTGGGCTCAGATTTGAATGGGCTTAGACTTGGCATGAAGGACTTCTTCACATGTGTTGGGCTTCATCAATGAAGGGCTAAACAACTAACAGACAACATCTAAACAATACTAACATGTATACTGCACACACGCAGTTACATGTACATGAACATTACGAAATAACTAGCATACCGAGTCAAGACATGAGGTTGTCTTGACTACGGCCTTCACTTCGTAACCGAGTCGAACCGAGCCGAGCCGTATCCACAAAATATGTATCAACAATCCCTATTCATGACCCGACTTGTTTTCATAACCTTTCAAATTTGGATCCTCTATCTATGATCTAATTTATGAAATTACGCGAGAAGATACTGTCATGAACTCCTTGCTGAATTAGGGATAATGCTTTAGCATCCTTCTTCTTGTTCTCCTTCGTTTGCGCTTTTGTTCCTTCTGCTAGAAGATAACCAATTTCCACATAATCCCACAAGTCTTGAGACAGCAACAACGTCTTCATCCGAATGCTCATAATTCATGCCCATCACCTTTGAAGACCGGATCATTGGACTGATTTCCTGATACTGTTGTTGTCGCCATTGCCGCAACACCTCTCACACTCTCAGAACCAGAACCAAAACCAGAACCTGTGCACTAGAACTTGTGCATTGATACCACAACGTTGGTAAAATTAGAGATAAAGTGACACTCAATATTGTTGGAACCGAATAATTTTATTTATGGGGAAATGGACTGTATCACCCTAAACTATGCAAAATTGGCCGATACCACGCCCAACTTTCAAGTTGGCTCCCACCACCCCCAACTTAACATTTAGGTTGGTGTGTCACCCCGTCGTTAAATAATCACTAACTCAGTTTGTTTTTTAATCCTACGTGGCAAGGAACTTGTGAGGTGGACAGGCTACGTGGACTCACCATCATCTATCTCTATAAACATAAATAAAAACCCTAAATCACTTGCCAGTTCAACCCAAACACAAATTGCAGAGAAAATCAATCGAAACTCCTACCACCACAACCACCTCCGTCACACACAACCCAACCGTCGCCGCCTCCTTTCAGATGGGAGAGAGGACATCTCCGTTACTAGCCAAGATTGAAGCCACACCAGCAAAATAAACTGATAAAAAGCCACATCAGCAATTATAATTAAAAAATGCCACGTCACCTTGCCACATCAGATAAAAAGCCACATCAGCAAAATAAACAAACTCAGTTAGTGATTTTTTAACCAAGGGGTGACAGTGACACCAAGTTGTCGAGTAGAGGGTGGTGGGAGCCAACTTGAAAGTTGAGCGTGGTATCGGCCAATTTTGCATAGTTTAGGGTGGTACAGTCCATTTCCCCTTTATTTATCATACTTGAACCTTAAATACACAAAAGAAAGAAAACTGCAAAACACACCATGACCCACGTACACACTATGCAGACTTAAATAAAAACCTACCCACTACTTGACATCATGGACTGCTGACTGCTACTCTATCTGGTTATATCCCGACGACTCTTTTCAAGAATGTGACACAAAAAGACAAAACTAACTTTAATGAAATAAGCAACTTTAATGAAATAAGCACACGCATTAACTCAAAAAAACACAAAGGACACCATGCTGATTGTGGATTAGCTTCAACATTATTTTAATCAATACGGATAAATTTGGGAAATGAGATGTGATAGATTTCAATTTTTAGGATAAATGTGTTTTATAGCTAAATTACAGAGATGGAGATACAAAACCTGGTGTGAATGCTCTTAGATTATTTGTTAACAATCTTGTTGAGTCCCGCTAAAAAGAGTGTTGATATTTTTTTTTGTCATTCATTTTTTTATTTATAAAATTATATGATTGATTAATAATTTTTACATAATGAAGTAATCAAAAAAGTAAATATCCAATGTAAATAAACTTTGGCATTAACTGCAAATAAAGATTATTGACAATAATAACTACAACAAATTTAATAAAAAATACAACAAAATAAAAAAAATTATTGATGCCAAGTCCTCTGATTTGATCAGGGCTTCTTCAGCTAGAGATGATGCAGAAATTAGGGCTTCTTCAGCTATAGATGCTACAAAAATTCAGGCTGTTAGTTCGAGAACACAAAATGAGTATTCTATAACTACTACTGGATCATCTCTTTTGAGCTTTGCTTCTGTCTGCCAAAATTCAGTTTTTTAATTCCAGGATACAAAATGAGGTTTCCAAAATTCCTGCTGCTTTATCATCTGATATTGGTATGGAATCGTCGCTTGTAGAAGACAAAGAAACTCGTTTTTAAGTTTTAGGACACATAATGAGGAGACTTATGTACTAAATCAATGATTGCACTTGGGAAAAAGAGAATTATACATGTATTCCTCCTGAGCAATCATTATGTCTCTTTATTTCATCGAGGGCGACTACCTCTTTACAGACGTGTCTGTAAATGATTTGTTGCATCGAGGGCGACTACCTCTTTACAGATAAGTCTATATATGGTTATGACCCTATGATCAGCATGAGTTCCTGGCGTCAAGCATTGGTTGCATGTCGACGTTTCACAGTCGATGCAGTACTGATTCTCAAGATTTCCTAGAATGTTTGTGGGAACTCTGTAAGCTAAAAAGAACGTTCTTTCTTGCAATAGGTTTAGCCACAATATAGCGCCACGCTAGCTTGCAGAGTGCATACAAACATTTTAGGAAATCTAGAGAACCAATACTGCATCGACTTTGAAATGTCTGCATGCAATCACTGCCTAGTGGCAGGCACTCATGTTGATCATAGTGTAATAACTATTAAGGAATCGGTTTAGCCACAATGTAGCGCCAGGCACCTACAGAAAAAAAATTGATTTAGCTGTTGGTGGTGTTGCTGTAGTTTATGTATAGAAATTTTTTTGACTGTAACCTGCATAGTTTAAAGTACTAGTCAATACATATAGTTTTCCCAATGATCTAGGTTGGTTATACTTTTATAAAGACCTACTGCCTTATTCTTAACTGTCCACATAACATATATTTAACTTTTTGTTTAATAAACACATTTATTACAAAAGAATAAATGACCGGTAGTCACTTCCCTAAACAAAAGTATTTAGAAATGGAAGTTCACGATGATAAACACATTTTCTTAGAATAATCTATTTTTGGAAGATGATCGTGACTTGGTCAAAACATGGTAGAAAACATCAAACAATTCACTCAAACATTTAACTTTTCAAATGATAAGCCTAATTCTTTAAACATCTTACAAATGATTAGCTTAATCACTAAAAGATGTGAATGAGTAGACAAAATACTCAAACAATCAGCTTAATCGCTAAGGGATGTAAACGAGTAGCCCAATCACTACTTGATGTTTAAATAATAACTCCTAGTCGTTTGTACTTTTAAACATTTATCTCCTACTAGATTTTCCAAATGATATCACAAATCGTTTTAGAATATGGCACATAACCGCTAAGAATCTCAAACGATAAGATTGAGTCGCTCGCTGAAAATTGAACCGCTAAGCCCAATCCAAGTGAGGAAATGCAAATGAATCGGTTCAATCGCTAATTAAATGAAAAAACGAGGAGGATTAATCGCTAAAAAATTAGGGATTAAGCTTCAATCGCTAACATGTTTAAACGATTTGAACCTGAATGAATACGCTAATCACCTTGCTACTGTTCTGGCGATGAACACTAGACGTATCACTCACCGAAAACACAAAATCACTTAAAATTCATCCAAATTCGACACATAACGGATCAAAAGACTCGGATTCACATGAATAACAACCCTAACTCATCAATTTTGATACTAAAACACTTTTAGATCTGAATTTTGATTCAAACATAGTTCGTGACATCAAAACCCATTGTTTCAACAAAAACCTTCAATTTCAGCCAAAATCCAGGAGCTTGGTGATCTAATAACACTTCTTAGGTGTACTAGATCCGACATCAGCCATGATACCAACTGAAAGTTCATGTTCGGATCGATTTGATTGTGTTTATGAGATAAACAAATTCGGTAAATAAACATGAAGGAACTGACACATATTCTATAATACCAAAAGAGTTACTGATCAACATTTACGCACCGGGAGATTTTTGTGATCTCTTCTCAAATCTACACACAATTTCACGCATACTATGAAAGGTCTGACTCTAAGGTAGAATGGTCAAACATTAAGGCCAATTACTTTAAACATTAAGCCGAATTGTTTACATCCCCAAACAATGGTCTAATCATTTGCCCTCAAACACTAAATTCAGCACACACACGAACACACCAAAATGTACAACACCAACTATATGTACTAAATAATGCTTATGTGAAAATGAGATAATAAAAACCAAATATGATACACATATTAAACTAAATGAAAAACAATACCAAGATAAAACAATTGCACGAAGCTCCAACTAAGGGAGAAGTATATATAAGGGAATGAGATTTTACCATATAGGCTTTATTTTCTGAGACCACCAATTCCAACGATGGGTTCTTTTGTACGTCAAATCTGAGAAAGAAAGAACACAATAAGAAAACACAACAATCAAGTCTGAAGCTACAGTTGTCTCAAACATTAGTATCTAGTCCCAAACCAAAATATTCTAGTTCTTAATTAAAATATATCAGCCCCATTACAATAATAACTCCCATAATTATCCAAACCACCATAATAATTAACTTAAATTTATTAATTTAATTTTTGATAAAAAGACCATGGCCGATGTTACTTTATGTAATTTAAGGAAAATAAACACAATAACCCAAAAAACTAATGCATGTAAGAATAACAAAACACATAAAAATAACAAATATTATATTGTTTGAAAAAAGCTTTTATTTCAAATATCTATTACTAAAATCGAATATAATAAATTCCAATACAAAAATAAATAGATATATATTTAGGTACTAGTTCTTAATGTCATATGCTTATACATAAATACTTACCTTTTATTTTCACAAATAGTTCTTATTTTATTCACAATTTTACATATCAAAATTCATCAAAATGTGAATGCTAAGAAATGCAACCCCCACGTATTTTTCAATTAATTTGAGTAATAAAATGTGTGTGCGTGTATATATATTTATCAAATAACTATACTCAAGATAACACTATGATGAAATTGAACAAGTGCCTATAACCTAATAAATGATACATCCTTGGAATTCCACAGTAACAACGACATGTGCTTACTTCTTCCCCAAATCAAATAAAGTATTCTGGAAAACATAAAATTAGCATTAAGAGCAACTTTCTATGTAATCAAACAACCGTTATGTCCTTAATTATCAATTCACTTTGGTGTTA